>OX424556.1:56955610-58329508 GCA_949152475.1 Terebella lapidaria
CAAACGAAATGAACGTTTGGAAAAAGTGAGAAAAGCCATGACAGCTGTGAGATCAGAAGAAACGAAAGACAAAAGAAATAAACGTTTGGAAAAAGTGAGAAAAGGCATGATGACTGTGAGATCAGAAGAAACGACAGACAAAAGAAATGAACGTTTGCAAAAAGTGAGAAAAGGCATGATGACTGTGAGATCAGAAGAAACGACAGACAAAAGAAATGAACGTTTGGAAAAAGACAAGGAAGCCAAGCAAATTATTAGACAGGAAGAATCGCCACAGAGACGTAGTAAACGTTTGCGAACTGACAAGGAAGCCAAGCAAAATACAAGACAGGAAGAATCACCACACCATCGAAGTGAACGATTGGGAAAAATGAAAAAAATTATGAAAATCAAGAGAGTTACACAAAAACATTCTATCCCTAGCATCACACGTGTAGTGAACAATTTTCTGGATAAAGTGAAGGATTCGTGTAATTATGTTTGCTGTTGTTGTCATCGTCTAATGTACAGAGTAACGGTACGGCACCTTGATGATACTCAGTATATAAAAACACCGAAAACCATAATAAAACGAACACTTGGGAATAGGATCAAATCAGCAAATGATAAAGAATGGATATGCAGAACTTGTCATGCTTGTTTGAAACGTGGAAAAATTCCAGCACAATCAAAAGCAAACAAGTTAACGTTAGTGGATCCACCTCCTGAACTCCGCGAACTAAACAGTCTTGAAATACGTCTTGTTTGTAAACGTATCCCGTTTATGAAAATGGTGGGTTTACCAAGAGGCAGACAGCATGGAATTCATGGACCAGCGGTAAACGTTCCATCTAAAATTGACACTGTATGCAGTTTGTTTCCACGACTGCCATCTGAAAGCCAACTGATACCTCTGAAATTTAAAAGGAAACAAGCATATAAAAGCCACTATATGTATCAATATGTTGACCCACAACGAGTATTGGCTGCTTTGAAACGATTGAAAGCTGATAATCCGCATTACAAAGAAGTGGAAATAAATGAAAACTGGGAAGAAGATGCAGAGATAGATAGTCCAGAGCTCTGGCATGCCATGACAAAATCAAATGAATCGGAGATTACAATTAGCGATACCACAGTTGATTCCAACATTGACAAAGAAATATCTGACACAGTGATTGTTAATGCAGAGACCGTGTTGCCTGATGAAATGAAAAACAACATTGAACGACCTGTGTCTATTCAGCAAGGTATAAGCCATGGTAATGACATAATCCTTGATGTTGCTAATGGCAAAGAAATGACTGTGATTGACGTACCAGGTGATGGAAACTGCATGTTCAGTTCAGTGTGCTACCAATTGGAACGACTTCGTGTAGTCACAGTGACGCCACAAAATTTGCGCATAGTGACAGCAGAACATATGAGAGAACATTCAGAGTGGTATCGTGATTTCGTATGTGCGAGGATTGATGTAGATGAAACGTGTAGAAATGGGCAAGCAGATACCGAGCAACCATCTGATGTAGACAGAGCTGTAGAAAGAATTGAAGACTTTGAATCGCGAAAAGAGGTGCGGTGGATAAAATATCTAGATGATCTGAGCTATGGTGATCAGTGGGGAGAAAATATTGCTTTGCAAGCAATTGCTGATTATTATTCACTGAAAATAAAAGTTCACCAGACTGGTCATGATGTACCTATTCTTGTGGTATGCAGGACTGAAATAAAGAACGAATTTGATTTGGGACTGATCGGACAGAACCATTATGTAATACTTGTACCAACGGGAGAAAAAGACGTTGGGGTGAAATCACAAATTGATACTGAAGAAAGGGATGCTAATGAATCAGATGCGGACATAGATGAAGAAGACGAGAAAGCGTTTGAAAATGCTGTAGCCACACAAGGATTGCCACATGAGTCCAGTATAATAAATGACAATTCCCAGTTTGAAAACGCAACAATAAATATTGCTCCTGCCGAAGACTAAAAACCAATACCCTTATTGAGTGATCCTTACTTTGAAGAACTCTCGAACCCAGACAAGTATCCCGACGGAACCAATGCCATGACCACAGATAGAGAAGTCCATCTAACCCCAAGAAAGTACTTCAATCAAAGACTACTAGATTGTGATGGAAGATTTGCACAGTCTGTGGAGTATCTGCTTAGTGCACAGTACGCAGTGGAGAACCAGCAAGTTCACAGTGACATAAACCATTACATATATCGCAGATGTGCTGGTAAAGAATTTCAAGGAGAAAGATTGAATGTTGGCTTGCTGAAGAATGTGAGTAAGTTAAATGATATGTTGAAAGCAGATGTTGCATACAAGATCCTGAAAAACGTTCGAGGCACACCTGGTTACTTTCAGACATTGTTGTATGATGTATTAGCAATGATCCGACAACTTGGCCTACCAACATTTTTTTTGACCTTATCGTGTGCAGATATGCAATGGCCAGATATAATTCAGACAATTGCACAGCAATATGGCACGATTTTGACTGATGAAGATGTTGATAAAATGTCATACAAAGAAAAGTGTGATTGGCTTAGACGCAATCCTGTAACGGCTGCAAGGCAATTCCAGTACCGACTAGAGCTATTCTTCAAAGACGTGCTAAAATCAAACGCTCGCCCAGTAGGAGAAGTTTTGCACTATGTTATCAGAATAGAGTTTCAAGCTCGTGGGTCGCCTCATGCACACACTTTGTTGTGGATAAACAATGCTCCCAAAATTGACAAAGATTCTGATGAAAAAGTATGTCAATTTATCGACAAGTATATAACGTGTACTTTACCAGATGATGACCCAGAGCTCTCAGATTTGGTGACCAGAGTACAAGGCCACAGTCATTCATCTTACTGTCGAAAGAAAGGATCATGCCGATTCCATTTCCCAAGACCACCGAGTACAAAGACAATGATTGCCAGAGAACCTGACATTGACGAGTTGAGTCAACAGACGAAAACAACTGCCAGAGAAACTCTTAAAAATATGCAGGACATAATGACAGAGAAAGACTGTAGTGATATTTCATTACATGACCTATGTGATCAAGCAGGTATTACAGAAGAACAGTATATGTCTGCGCTGTCAATTTCTCAAAAAGGTTCAAATGTTGTGATGGAAAGGACGCCAAAGGAACAGAATATCAACCAGTACAACCCAACTTTGATGAAGGCATGGAAAGCCAACATCGACATACAGATGATTTTAGATCCATGGGCATGTGTTGCTTATATCGCTAGTTATCTTACAAAAGATGAAAGTGGCATGGGAGAATTACTGAAGCAGGCATGTAAAGAGTATCAAGATAAAGATGTGCAGAGCATGATGAGGCATATTGGATCAACGTTTCTGAACCGCAGGGAACTGAGTGCACAAGAAGCAGCTTACAGAATATTGTCAATGCCTTTGAAGAAATTGAGTCGCAAGGTCGTGTTTGTCAATACTGATCCAGAAGACCAGCGAGTTGCAGTGTTGAAAACAAAAGAGCAACTGAAAGACGCTGACGATGGTGATGAAGACGTTTTTCAAAGCAACGTAGTAGAGCGGTATGCGTCGAGACCAGATGCATTGGAAAATATGTGCCTTGCTGAATTTGCTGCCAATTATTCTGTAAACTACAACGAGAACGATAATGACAGTGATGACAGTGTGCCTACTGTACTTGAAGAGAGTGAAGACCCATCTGACGATGCAAGAAGGATGAATATGCCTAAGCAAATTAAACTGAAACATGGGAAAACAGTAATGCGCAAGAGAAGACAAGAAGCCGTCATAAGATTCAGGAAAGTAAGCATGGAAAAAGAACCATCAAATTTCTTTCGATCTAAGTTAATGTTGTATTTTCCATGGCGAATAGAACAAGTTGATATACTGGGAGATTCTGACAGCTACCTTGAGCGCTACGAAAATGTAGTAGATACTGTAACGTCAAACGAGAGTTTATATTGTTCGGATGTGGCAGACATGGAACAAGCCATGGAACACAATCAGCATAATGGGGCACCAGAACACATGTGGGCTGACTTAGCGCCAGGCAATGAGCACGCTGAAAGACAGGACAGGAATGATTCTGTTGAAATTAATTTGGATATTGATGATGAGGATTTAGCTGCAAATGCATCAATGTTTGAAAATCCACAGTGTCGTCCAACTTCTGATATTGCACTTCGTTACGAAAAAGAGAAAAATCAAACTGAATTGTCACCAAAAGAGATTAGAGAGATGATGCGCAGCCTGAATGACAAACAAAAGCAGATTGTGATGTATCACAGACAATGGTGTAAGGATGCTGTAATTGACATGAAAAATGGGAGACCCGTGAAACCTTACAGAATATTTTTGAGTGGACCTGGTGGTGTTGGTAAGAGTCATGTCATCAAATTAATACACGCAGAAACGAAACGACTATTGCGATTGTGCAGAAAAGTAAAGCCTACAGACATCACCATATTACTGACAGCACCCACAGGCGTAGCAGCATTCAGTATCAATGGAATGACTGTTCATTCAGCTCTGCTTTTGCGAATCTTGAAATATGGAAATAGCGCAGATGCACTGACTTTTGAAAAGATGAACACACTTCGCTCCAATCTAGAAAATGTGGTGGTGTTGGTAATAGATGAGATTTCCATGGTCGGTTCTGATATGTTGCTCAGTATCCACAGACGACTTTGTGAGATCAAGGGAAATACAAACGATGACACACTTTTTGGAAACGTTTGTATCTTAGCAGTTGGTGACTTATACCAATTACCGCCCGTACGTCAGTCACAAATATACAGTCCATACAAGAGTACACTGGCAAATTTGAGTGGTTCACTTTGGAAAGACCATTTCATGCTGCATGAGCTAGATGAAGTGATGAGACAAATAGGGGACACTGATTTCGCAGAACTGTTGTGCCGATTGAGAACTGGGAATGCAACTCAAGGAGACATACAAGTTTTACAGTCCAGAAACACTGATCAGACACAACCTGACTATCCGATAGATGCCTTACATGTCTTTGCTTTCAATGCTGATGTCGATGAATGGAATGCACAGAGACTAGCGGACATTGCACCTGAATGCGATCGAGTGACAATTCCTGCAGTGGATAGCAAAAAGGACAGTACTGGTCTGATTGATCTGACAAATGTATGTACCCAGCAAAAAAGATCGGAAACAGCTGGACTTCATACAGAATTAGAATTGGCAGTCGGCGCACATGTTATGCTGATATATAACATTGATGTGTCAGATGGGCTTGTTAATGGCGTCATAGGATCAGTACAAGGGATGAAACAGAACAACTCTGGGAATGTTGTCATTGTGTTTGTGAAATTCAGGAACAAAAATGTGGGGAAAAATGCCATTAACGTTAGTCAGTGGAAAGATGAATTTCCAGAAGCTGTGCCAATTAAACGTCATGAGGGCATGTTTGACAAAGTTGGACACAAGACTACACAGGTGACAAGGTTGCAGTTCCCATTGACGTTAGCCTGGGCTATTACCATTCACAAGTGTCAAGGTCTTACTTTAGAGAAAATTGTTGTCAGCATGAAAGGTGCAAAGAAGTTTGGAAATGGACAAGCATATGTGGCTTTCAGTCGAGTAAAAAGACTATGTGATTTGTACATAACCGATTTTGACGTTTCAGGAATTCGTGCAAATAGAAAAGTAGTGCCTGTTATGGATGACATGCGCAAAAATCCATTGCCGTCTCTGTCTGTTCGACACATGAATGAGTTGGAAAAACCAGCATGGCTGACAATTGGGCATCTCAACATAAGATATTTCCTCGAAAAAATTAGGGACCTCTGTGTAGCAGGTGATGACATGTACTCACACTGTGAAATAATGTGCTTTACAGAAACTTACTTATCAAAAGATCATGAAATCGATTGTTTTCTGGAAAAGTACGGATATGTAGCGTCAAGGAAAAACACAGATGAACATAGGAATAGCCATGGACTTTTGGTGTGTACTGCTGATTGGTTGGACACTGAGGAACTTCTGTTTGATGTTGAAGGATTGGAATCGAATGTGATCCTGATAAAAAATACAAATAAGCGCCTCATTGTAGTTGTAGTGTATAGGCCACCATCAACACCAATGGCAACATTTGTGACACTACTTGAATCTTTATTGCAGATGATGCCACTCAGTGTCCCAACAGTAGTTGTCGGAGACTTCAATGATGATTTAATTGTCAGTCAGAATTCGTCTCTCGTTAGAATGATGAAATACTATGGATTTTGTCAACATGTTGACAAACCAACTACTGATTCTGGTAGCCTTCTAGATCATATATATTACAATAAAAGTTCACCAGCGTCTGAGATTCAATCATTTGTAGATGTATGTGACATATATTATTCAGACCATGATGCTGTATTTCTAACAACAAAAGTTTAATTTGTTGGCACATATGGACATATTCAAGGACACAGTCATCCTATTAATCCACCACATCATAGACTCACTATTATTATTATTATTATTATTATTAGCAGTGCAATTATTTATTGTAAATAATGTTATTGTTGTTGGTATACACATATGTTTTTTTTTTTATTTTTACTAGTCACCAAAAACATATCAATCTATATGAATTATCATTATTATCGTTGCTGTTGTGGATCTTCTTTTATAGTTAGTTTCTTTGTTGAAATTGTTGGTGTTGTTTTGGTATACACATGTTTTTCTTATTATACATATACATACAAAAAGACATAGTTGCATATGACAAGGCCGTAGCTTACATATACGCAAAACGCACATGCATACACTTTTTACATGCTGAAAAAAAATCGTACATGTTTGTTTATGTTTATTGTTTTTTTCAGGCCATACCCCTTGTCTTAAAAAAACAATAATTACACATATAAATACCGTTGTGACTTATAAAAACAACAGAGAAACTGCTACATGTAAAAATTCAGTTCCTGAACCCAACCAGCATGCAAGCTGGAAGTATGACATGTATTCTCGTAATATTTGTAGGGGTACATTTTAGTCAAAACTACAGCTGTTGTTTTTACATGTACATTCACACAGAACAATGATAGTGTGAAAAGGTATGCATTGATTTTTAAATCTTCAAATGTTGGTCTATGTCACTGCTTGTGATAACGCAAAAAACGAATATTGAAATATTGTATACTGAAAGCAATGCATTTGCAGAAGAATTATGAACAGTGAACAGTCTACTCAATGTTGAATGAATGAAACATCATTCATTGGTGGCGGCCATGTCTTTTAGGTAATTTTATTTGGTGCTGAATCACTAAGGAATCTCATCTTCTGTGATCCAATCATTTGATGTTTGGCGCAAGATTTCCGTGTGTTTGTAATTTTACTATAATATCATAAAACTATGATAGCAATATTATTGCCTGAGATTGCTCAGATTACATTAAAGAACACTCAAAATCATTCAGCTTTTGGCGCCCTTCCCCAGACCCCTGGCCGATAGGGGCCTTGCCCTTAAGGCTCGGCCGTTTAACGCCCTACTTTATACAATCAGTTTTCAGTTTGCGTACACATATATGTCTAGCTACGCCCTTGTATGATTTGTTTTGTTGTCATCATTATACATGATGTTCACGCAATTATTTTGATATAGCTAGATTTTAAGTTGTTGTTTTTTATTATACACATACAAACATAAGAATATAAATGGTTGTAATTTTTATCGCTCTTGTTACTGATGTTATACATTAATATTGTTGTTATCTTCATTATTGCTGGACACGTTCTTGCATTTCACACATATATAGTTATATTTTTGTTGGCAATTTTGTTATTGTTTCGGTACGCATATGTTTTTTTTATTATTGAAAATATTATTTACTATACATGCTCAAATATTGGCTATTGTTCTTATCATTGTTATACATGACCTTCTTGTAGATTTTTGGATATAGTTACAGTGTACACATATTAGTCTTATTATACATATATAGGCATAACAATAAAAATGTGTTGTGATTGATTTTTGATGCTGTTTTTATTGATGATATATCCATTCTTGCAATTATTTTTTTATAGATATACATTTAATTGTATTGTTGTCATTGCTGTTTTACCCATGTTCACAAGACTAGTCACAATAAGATAACTGATCTGGGGCGAGTGTGTTAGTGGAATTGTAACCTTTTTCCACCCTTTGTTGATGCTTCTTTATATTTTTTTTAGTTTTAACATTTTATTCATTTTATTTCAAAATGCAATTTGTATTAGTTTTATATATACACATGTGTGGTACCCGTAAAGTATACTAAATTATGTGTGTGTGTTGCCTGTAGTTCTGTTCATCAACTTGTAACATGTCTGATGATGTTTTCTGTGGTAATTGAAAGATTTTGGCATATGTCTACAATCATGTTTTATCTAGTTTTATTCATTGAATAGATGTTGATATCTGATGAAAGTTTCTGTGGTAACTGAAAAATGTTTGAAATATGGTTGTGTCTAAATGTATCCTTTTATGTCATTGAATAATCAATGAAATTTTGATACATTGACCACATCATTTCGAATATTCAATGGTTCATGGTGAATGGTTTATCGAATATTTAATGGTTATGGTGGTTAGTTTTGTGTTTTTTGCATGAGGCATATTCATCTTCGTATTCATCATCAATAATATTTCACATTAGTGCCGTTTATGAGATATTTTTAACATGTTTGATTAATGTTACTATGGTTCCAACACGTGATCATGTCTACAATATTTTTGTCACATGCTTATGTCCATTTTTTCTTGTTATATCATCGAATAATCATAACCTCTGTGAGGAATGCTGGTGTGGTAACTGAAAATTTGATTCGGTGACCACTTAATTTCGAATATTTTTCGTTGTATGATGCTTTTTCGATATTTGTACGTTCTTTGCATGTGGTATCGGTCATCATTTTTTTTACAATGTATTAATATAACATATTGATTATACATGTATGGGCTTTCTATCTCAACCTCAAATGTAGCATTATTTTTTTCATATTGGCTGAATTTATGACAACAGTATTTATGTTTAAAAATAATATATTATGAATATTATTATTAGTAGGATGTAGTATTGTTTTTTTTTTCTTTTGTCGTTTCGTGTGAAAGTTATTTCTCTGCATAATGTGATGTGATCCATTTGTACTTTACTGTCGAGGTAAGCAATGCTCCATTTGTTTTCCTGAACATGCACCGAAATATATTTTCAGAATTCATGTGAAAATTTCACTATTATCTACAAAAAGATTGAAGTGTTAAAAATTATTCGTTGAGTGTATAATGCATATAGGCAGTGGACTGAATCCACTGCCTGTGAGTTAGCAGGAACTATCAAGTTCTTCTTCACATTATGTTTGCCTCTGGCGTGGCATTAATTTGCCCGTAAGCATCATCTGTTCATTTCATTATTAGCCTCTGGCGTGGCATTAGTTTGCCCGTAAGCATCATTTCATCACATTGTTCATAGTATTATATGTTTGAAAAAACATTCAAAGGATGTTGCTTAATTAAAGAAATGTCCCAAATCGGCTATATCTAAAAAAATTATGCAAGTCACAGAAATTTCACATGAATTCTGAAAGGTTCTGAGATTAATAAAATCAGGGAGATTTTTAAAAAAAAAGAAAAAAAAAATGAATATAACAATCATTTCGAAGTATGTATGCTGGCATATGTGATTGATTTTGAATACCATTATGTTTGCCAAGTTTTTTTTTTAAATAGGTATTGTAGATACGCCAAAATGTTTGTTTTCTAAAAAGGAAGTTGAGCCATTATTACACTTACCAAGTATTTTTAGAATGTAAATGTGTTTTGAAATTTTGGCATGAATTTTTGTGGTAAATTATCTAAATTTGGTGACAATTTTCACGCATTCAATGTTAAAGAAATAATATTGTGTCAAATACAATCCCCTAAGACAATATATGTTTTGTTATACTTAATTTTCAGAATAGAGATCTACACATGCAAATTAAATAACTGTTTACTCTCAGAAAAAGGCGAGTATTATTAATTTTAATAAATATCGTAAGAATTGAAGAAGAAACTGCCAAAAAAGCCTCAAGTTTCAATTGTTTTTAGACAAATGGAGGGATCTGCAATTATGTTCAAATTAAATGCCTTTTTCAGCTTTTGTGTTATATAAAGCAAGATAATACAGTTTGGAAGATATTGTGCATTTTATGTACTTTTTTTGTGAATATTATAAATTTGTGTACACGTGTGTATTGTGTTTTGAAATTAATTTATAAAGAATTACGTTTGTCATGCATTTTTCATGAATTTAATTTCCCTGGGATAATGTCTACATTAATGAACCAATAAAGTTGATTTGTCAAAACACTTGTTTACTTCGCATGTATAGGATTGTCATTTGGTAGGATGATCTGCTTATTTACTCTCATTGGTAGACCATATCATTTGGTGGGATGATTTGCTTATTTACTGTTATAGGTAGACCATAACTGGGAAAATTGGTGATACGACCGTGGCACATAAAACATCATCAAGAATTGGCTATATAAAAATACAGAGATTAATAATTAGGTTTTATTAACAGGCAGTTTTAAACTTTCTTTATGACGGTAACTTTCATTCTTACCTTCGAGTTCTAAAATGGCAGATTTGTTTCTATTTGGTAAGGCAAAGCATTCAAGTGAAAATCACTGATATATATTGGGGCATTGCTAAAAAAATTGGTTTTCGATGTGCAGACAAAAAAAGGTTGAATTTTTTATCCCCCTCCCCCATTTCTTTTCCTGGACTCATTATCGCGAATTGTGGCTGTACAAATATCAGATATGCAACATGTAATTTGCAACTGATCAAATGAAAATACAAAAATAATCCTGATTACAATTAAAATCGTTGTGAATTTCGATTTGATCTTTTGCTTGACCTTGACCTATTTTTTTTCTTCACTTTGACCCTTATCAAAAGGATACATCCTCTGACTAAATTGGTTACATCGTCTGACTCATTTTCATGATATAACAACCAAAATTGTGACGTAGGTCGCTAAAACAGGACAGACATATTGACCTTTGGCCTTCGACTTGGAAATTTTGTGAGCTGACAGGACTTTCCAATGCATATCATAACTTTAACTTCCAGGTTTTATTATAATGGGACCAATTCTGTTGCCTTAGAAATGTCAATTACGTTTCAAATAATGATTCGATCGGGCCGAAAAATTGATACAGAGCGTCAAGAGATTGCCCTGATATCATTTACAGAGATAATATATAGATTTCTGTTAGAAATCATCAAACTATGATTTCATAATGGCGTCAAATCATGTTCGATTTCAACAATGGTTGCATGTTAAATATTGACAGACCTTTCAAACGAGCTACTACTCAAAATTATCATTAAAAGACATCAGGTCTTAGTTTGGAAAGAGAAGTTTATTGGCACTCCAATGGTAATATAATGGCTTTACTTCCATGTTTCTTTCTTCAATAGTTCCCAGAATAAATAAATAGTTCATCACATAAAAATAAAAAATTATCAAAAAAAATAATCTTGATTAGAAAAGCAGTTATCGTGATTTTTCGATTTTTACTTTTACTGTGACTTTAACTCTAAATCTTGACCTTGAGTCCTAAGACTTCACAATCTTCTTCTATATGACAAGGCACAGCTCCTGAGTAAAAATCCGCAAAATATATTGGAACCTGGTGACATAGCATGGTTGTGAAACTAGCAAGACAAGAAAAAACCTAAACCCCAAATTTTCTACCCAGACTGAAAATCGGGAGTTTTGGGTTTGATTCCGATATGAATCATATGACGCGGAATCGACCATAGAAAAATACAAAAATATGTAGAAAAAATAATAATTATTAGGAAAGGAGTATTTGTGATTTTTCAATTTTGACCTTTACTATGACTTTAACTGTAATTGTTGATCTTGAGTCCTACACCTTTACACATATGTTCAATGTGATAAGACACACCTACTGATTAAAAATCAGCAACTTATATTGGATTTTGACTCCACAATAACGGTTTGAATATTGTACAAAATTCAAATGATCTCAAAACCCCCAAATGTTCGACCTTGGGCGATAATCGGGAGTTTTGGTCGTACAACCATCGGACATACGTCAGCTGATGTCGAATTGACCAAATAAAAATATAAAAATGTTTAGAAAAATTAATTTTGATTAGAAGCGAAGTTATTGTGATTTTTCGATTTTGACCTTTACTATGACCTTAAGTCTAATTCCTAACCTTGAGTCCTATAACTTCACAATCGTGTTTCTTTGTGATAAGGCACAACTTCTGAGTGAAAATCAGCAACATATATCGGGAATTTGCTGTATAATATGGTTTTGAATATTGCGAGAAAAAACCTAAATTCGTGACCCCCAAATTTTCGACCTGGACCGAAAATCGGGAGTTTTGGTCATTCGACCATCAGGCATACATCATATGATGCGGAATTGACCACAGAAAAATATAAAAATACCTAGAAAAAATAATATTGATTAGAAACGGAGTTATTACGATTTTTCGATTTTGACCTTTACTATGACTCTAACTGTAATTGTTGATCTTGAGTCCTACACCTTTAAACATATGTTCAATGTGATAAGACACACCTACTGATTAAAAATCAGCAACTTATATTGGATTTTGACTCCACAATAACGGTTTGAATATTGTACAAAATTCAAATGATCTCAAAACCCCCAAATGTTCGACCTTGGGCGATAATCGGGAGTTTTGGTCGTACAACCATCGGACATACGTCAGCTGATGTCGAATTGACCATATAAAAATACAAAAATGTTTAGAAAAATTAATTTTGATCAGAAGCGAAGTTATTGCGATTTTTCGATTTTGACCTTTACTATGACCTTAACTCTAATTCTTGACCTTGAGTCCTATAACTTCACAATCGTGTTTTGTGTGATAAGGCACAACTTCTGAGTAAAAATCAGGAACATCTATCGGGAACTTGCTCTATTATATGGTTTTGAATATTGTGAGGCAGGAAAAACCTAAATTCGTGACCCCCAAATTTTCGACCTGGACCGGAAATCGGGAGTTTTGGTCGTACGACCATCTGGCATGCATCATATGATGCGGAATTGACCATAGAAAAATATAAAAATACCTAGAAAAAATAACATTGATTAGAAACTGAGTTATTGCGATTTTTCGATTTTGACCTTTTCCTTGACCTTGACCTCAGTTTTTGACCTTGACCTCCCAAAAGTTAATCACTTGGTCGAGTACTAATTGCACATCTTCTGACAAATTTTCGAGACTTTACGATCAAAATTGTGACCTGTAGAGCGCTAACAAACAAACAAACAAACAAACAAACAAACAGACAGACAAACGCAACTGACCAACATACTTGACGAAATTTAATTTCGTCAAGTAAAAATCGGCCATAGGCCAACACTTGACGAAATATCTACACATTTGTTTATTTACATTTAAAACATTTACTCATAATTTACACATTGAAAATATTTACTGAACAACTAGCATTAGAAATTGACACATTTAAGACACCTCCTGAGCATCACCCAGCAGTAGAATTCACAATTTTAGAAATTAGACAAGAGTTGCTTCATTTACACAGTGACCTTGGCCTTAATACTTAATACTTAATACTTGGTCCCTGAATTCTGAATTTTCAAAAATTTGTTAGAATTAATAATGCACAACTCCTGAGCAGACATACATATTGAAATTTTATGACGTCTCCTGAGCAAGACCCAGCCATTTGAGACTGACTCATTTAAAACATCCAATCGATGTGTGTATCAACATAGTATATACTACTAACAGCACAAAATTTTGATGATGTCAATATAAAAAAAATCATAAAATACAGTATTGCTATTAATGTTTGTTACTACAACTTGGTAACTTTCATATCATGATGCTGCATCTTTGGAGAACCATCTAATGAATTCAAGCAGATCGTGATGGCCGTTTTTGTATGCCATACTGGTATTATATGACAGAGGCGACGACAATTTTCGCACGACATAATGCCCATATTCCTACCAAATGATCATTCAACAGTGTATATTATTAATATATCATAACACATTGCAAAAAGTTCTTGGATAACCGCTATAATAGATTATAATGGTACTGGATATTCTAAAAAAAAACAAAGAGCAAAAAAAATATTTACCAGCAGGTAGATTCTAACCCACAGAGTCAACAGCCTACGTGTTAGAGAGCGAGCACTGTAACCACTCGGCCACCGAGCCATCATACAACTTGTTGCCGTATTCCCTTCCCCATTGTGAACAACTTTTACTGTACATGTATGACCGCATGCATGTCGGCATGACTGCACGAAGAAATCGATCCCAAAATAACTGTAACTTTATAACCCAAACTAATATTGATAACCAACTTTCACAGTCAACTCAATTGGAGAATTAGAGCAAGGAAAGTCCACATTTCATATTTGTGTATTCAAATCTGCATAAAACATTTCATATTTCCTATAAATTGGCAACTTATGTTAGGTAATTTTGCGGCCACTACTCTAGGGCTACAACTATGCAACTTGCACATGACCCCCAGATTTTCGGCATCGGGCGATAATCGGGAGTTTTGGTCGTACGACCATCGCACATACACCATTTGACGCCGAATTGACCATACAAAAATACAAAAATACTGACAAAAATTAATGTTGATCGAAAGTGGAGTTATTGCGATTTTTCGATTTTGACCTTTTACATGACCTTGACCTTAATTTTCGGCCTTGAGTTAAGAAACTCCACAGATTTGTTCAATTTTATAAGGCACAACTCTTGAGTAAAAATCAATAACACATATCAGAACCTGGCCTCGCAATATGGGGTTGAAGTTGCGAGTCATGAAACCATAAAATCAAGACCGTCGAATTTTTGACCCGGACCGAAAATCGAGAATTTTGGTCGTACGACCATCGGGCATGCACCACAGGACGTGGAATTGACCATAAAAAAATATAAAAATACTCACAAAAATTAACATTGAATAGAAACGGAGTTATTGCGATTTTTCGATTTTGACCTTTACTATGACTTTAACTGTAATTCTTGATCTTGAGTCCTACACCTTTACACATATGTTCAGTGTGATAAGACACACCTACTGATTAAAAATCAGCAACTTATATTGGATTTTGACTCCACAATAACGGTTTGAATATTGTACAAAATTCAAATGATCTCAAAACCCCCAAATGTTCGACCTTGGGCGATAATCGGGAGTTTTGGTCGTACAACCATCGGACATACGTCAGCTGATGTCGAATTGACCAAATAAAAATACAAAAATGTTTAGAAAAATTAATTTTGATCAGAAGCGAAGTTATTGCGAATTTTCGATTTTGACCTTTACTATGACCTTAACGCTAATTCTTGACCTTGAGTCCTATAACTTCACAATCGTGTTTTGTGTGATAAGGCACAACTTCTGAGTAAAAATCAGGAACATCTATCTGGAACTTGCTCTATTATATGGTTTTGAATATTGTGAGGCAGGAAAAACCTAAATTCGTGACCCCCAAATTTTCGACCTGGACCGGAAATCGGGAGTTTTGGTCATACGACCATCGGGCATGCATCATATGATGCGGAATTGACCATAGAAAAATATAAAAATACCTAGAAAAAATAACATCGATTAGAAACTGAGTTATTGCGATTTTTCGATTTTGACCTTTTCCTTGACCTTGACCTCAGTTTTTGACCTTGACCTCCCAAAAGTTAATCACTTGGTCGAGTACTAATTGCACATCTTCTGACAAATTTTCGGGACTTTACGATCAAAATTGTGACCTGTAGAGCGCTAACAAATAAACAAACAAACAAACAAACAAACAGACAGACAAACGCAACTGACCAACATACTTGACGAAATTTAATTTCGTCAAGTAAAAATCGGCCATAGGCCAACACTTGACGAAATATCTACACATTTGTTTATTTACATTTAAAACATTTACTCATAATTTACACATTGAAAATATTTACTGAACAACTAGCATTAGAAATTGACACATTTAAGACACCTCCTGAGCATCACCCAGCAGTAGAATTCACAATTTTAGAAATTAGACAAGAGTTGCTTCATTTACACAGTGACCTTGGCCTTAATACTTAATACTTAATACTTGGTCCCTGAATTCTGAATTTTCAAAAATTTGTTAGAATTAATAATGCACAACTCCTGAGCAGACATACATATTGAAATTTTATGACGTCTCCTGAGCAAGACCCAGCCATTTGAGACTGACTCATTTAAAACATCCAATCGATGTGTGTATCAACATAGTATATACTACTAACAGCACAAAATTTTGATGATGTCAATATAAAAAAAATCATAAAATACAGTATTGCTATTAATGTTTGTTACTACAACTTGGTAACTTTCATATCATGATGCTGCATCTTTGGAGAACCATCTAATGAATTCAAGCAGATCGTGATGGCCGTTTTTGTATGCCATACTGGTATTATATGACAGAGGCGACGACAATTTTCGCACGACATAATGCCCATATTCCTACCAAATGATCATTCAACAGTGTATATTATTAATATATCATAACACATTGCAAAAAGTTCTTGGATAACCGCTATAATAGATTATAATGGTACTGGATATTCTAAAAAAAAACAAAGAGCAAAAAAAATATTTACCAGCAGGTAGATTCTAACCCACAGAGTCAACAGCCTACGTGTTAGAGAGCGAGCACTGTAACCACTCGGCCACCGAGCCATCATACAACTTGTTGCCGTATTCCCTTCCCCATTGTGAACAACTTTTACTGTACATGTATGACCGCATGCATGTCGGCATGACTGCACGAAGAAATCGATCCCAAAATAACTGTAACTTTATAACCCAAACTAATATTGATAACCAACTTTCACAGTCAACTCAATTGGAGAATTAGAGCAAGGAAAGTCCACATTTCATATTTGTGTATTCAAATCTGCATAAAACATTTCATATTTCCTATAAATTGGCAACTTATGTTAGGTAATTTTGCGGCCACTACTCTAGGGCTACAACTATGCAACTTGCACATGACCCCCAGATTTTCGGCATCGGGCGATAATCGGGAGTTTTGGTCGTACGACCATCGCACATACACCATTTGACGCCGAATTGACCATACAAAAATACAAAAATACTGACAAAAATTAATGTTGATCGAAAGTGGAGTTATTGCGATTTTTCGATTTTGACCTTTTACATGACCTTGACCTTAATTTTCGGCCTTGAGTTAAGAAACTCCACAGATTTGTTCAATTTTATAAGGCACAACTCTTGAGTAAAAATCAATAACACATATCAGAACCTGGCCTCGCAATATGGGGTTGAAGTTGCGAGTCATGAAACCATAAAATCAAGACCGTCGAATTTTTGACCCGGACCGAAAATCGAGAATTTTGGTCGTACGACCATCGGGCATGCACCACAGGACGTGGAATTGACCATAAAAAAATATAAAAATACTCACAAAAATTAACATTGAATAGAAACGGAGTTATTGCGATTTTTCGATTTTGACCTTTACTATGACTTTAACTGTAATTCTTGATCTTGAGTCCTACACCTTTACACATATGTTCAGTGTGATAAGACACACCTACTGATTAAAAATCAGCAACTTATATTGGATTTTGACTCCACAATAACGGTTTGAATATTGTACAAAATTCAAATGATCTCAAAACCCCCAAATGTTCGACCTTGGGCGATAATCGGGAGTTTTGGTCGTACAACCATCGGACATACGTCAGCTGATGTCGAATTGACCAAATAAAAATACAAAAATGTTTAGAAAAATTAATTTTGATCAGAAGCGAAGTTATTGCGAATTTTCGATTTTGACCTTTACTATGACCTTAACGCTAATTCTTGACCTTGAGTCCTATAACTTCACAATCGTGTTTTGTGTGATAAGGCACAACTTCTGAGTAAAAATCAGGAACATCTATCTGGAACTTGCTCTATTATATGGTTTTGAATATTGTGAGGCAGGAAAAACCTAAATTCGTGACCCCCAAATTTTCGACCTGGACCGGAAATCGGGAGTTTTGGTCATACGACCATCGGGCATGCATCATATGATGCGGAATTGACCATAGAAAAATATAAAAATACCTAGAAAAAATAACATCGATTAGAAACTGAGTTATTGCGATTTTTCGATTTTGACCTTTTCCTTGACCTTGACCTCAGTTTTTGACCTTGACCTCCCAAAAGTTAATCACTTGGTCGAGTACTAATTGCACATCTTCTGACAAATTTTCGGGACTTTACGATCAAAATTGTGACCTGTAGAGCGCTAACAAATAAACAAACAAACAAACAAACAAACAGACAGACAAACGCAACTGACCAACATACTTGACGAAATTTAATTTCGTCAAGTAACAAACAAACAGACAGACAGACAGACAGACAGACAAACGCAACTGACCAACATACTTGACGAAATTTAATTTCGTCAAGTAACAAACTGACACACAAACAAACGAACTGACCAACATACTTGCCGAAATCGAAGATTCCGGCAAGTAACAAACAGACAAACCGAACTGACCAACATAGTTGACGAATTTTTAATTCGTCAACTAATCAACATACTTGCCGAAATTTTCAATTCCGGCAAGTAATAAACTACTATAAGCGCAATTTTGGTGCAGCATATCTCCACATAAAGCGCCGTATGACGCTCTACATCACATATTCTCCCCCTCCGCAAAACATTTGTCGTATTTTTACTGAAATGCTTCTGAGCATTTGCATATTGCACAATACAATAATCCGTTTTTATTTATGCTAAATTTATTAGAAATATCGAACTATATACCAGTAAGTTTCGGGAAGGATCCTGAAAACTGACTCTGACTCTGGTAGTTTACATTATGACTTCTTCAAGAATTGCTGACATAGAGTTAGGTCAAAAGTATAGCCCAATGTATCGACATAGGCCTACCACAACTCAGGTACAGGAAACTGGCAAGTTCGCCAGGCTTGTCAATTTTCGTATTTTCCGAGACTTATTCTCAGTTTCTTAATTAATAAAAAAAACGACAAAAGGATGCAGCCGTCCGAACTATTTATTGAAATCACAGAAACGAACATTTCAACCACAGCTTCGTATACTGTGTATTCTTCCAAGAAATTCTGTCTATACGGGGTGTCGAATGGTCTTTTCAGAAACAACAAACACAAATATATATATATATCTAATGCATCTAATGCTACTACTGGCCTTGACCAACTCATAATCTCGGAAAGCCGAAATGCTTCGTCACTTGACGCTGAATTTCGCCCGGACTTAACCTCACCCAAGTAGCCATCCAATGATAACAGAGCGCGAGAAAGATACGCAACACACAGCAGTCGGTATACAATGTGCATATAATACACCTGTGTCCCAGAATAACTAAATCTAAAGGTGTGCGAACTTGTCACGATCACAATTTTCGTATTGGATAATTTCAATAACAGTCTTCGAAACATCAAATGAAATTGGAAGAAATAGTTATATATATATTTTAAAATATACCGCTGCAAGTGTATTTGCAAAAATTAAATGTATCTGCATCATGGGTGTGAAGTTCTTGAGCTGCTAAATATTTTATTCGGTTATATTAACAAACATCTCGAATGGGATGGTATCTGCAGGATAAACGGGAAACAAGATAAATCATTACTTTACCCAGGACAATTCCAATGGTGCATCGGACCTGGCATCATGAATGCTGCCAATCGCCTATCACAGCTCCCTGAATAAGGAATAAGAAGTTGATCTCACGAGTTCAAAGGAAACAGACATTGCACACTGGACACTAGTCATCAACATGACGGAAGAATCTCAAATCCCACCTCCTTGTTTATTTCGTTTTGGTGGCGGACTGGTGACGCTGGCCGCGGTGACAGTCGCGTGTCTGATGACTGTACAGCCGAGTGCTGCACAGCTTGACCACCCGAACAGGCTCAACCCTCCCGCGTGAGTAGATCTAAACATACTCAACCCTCCTGCGTGAATAAATCTGAACAGATTCCATCCTCCTGTGTGAGTAAATCTGAACAGATTCCATCCTCCTGTGGGAGTAAATCTGAACAGATTCCACCTCCTAAGTGAGTAAATCTGAACAGATTCCATCCTCCTGTGTGAGTAAATCTGAACAGATTCCATCCTCCTGCGTGAGTAAATCTGAACAGATTCCATCCTCCTGCGTGAGTAAATCTGAACAGATTCCATCCTCCTGCGTGAGTAAATCTGAACAGATTCCATCCTCCGTCGTGGATAGATCTAAACATACTTAACCCTTCCTCGTGGGTAGATCTAAACATACTCAACCCTTCCTCGTGGGTAGATCTAAACATACTCAACCCTTCCTCGTGGGTAGATCTAAACATAGTTAACCCTTCCTCGTGGGTAGATCTAAACATACTTAACCATCCCTCGGGGGTAGATCTAAACATAGTTGACCCTTCCTCGTGGGTAGATCTAAACATACTTAACCCTCCCTCGTGGGTAGATCTAAACATAGTTAACCCTTCCTCGTGGGTAGATCTAAACATACTCAACCCTCCTGCGTGAGTAAATCTGAACAGATTCCATCCTCCTGTGTGAGTAAATCTGAACAGATTCCATCCTCCTGCGTGAGTAAATCTGAACAGATTCCATCCTCCTGCGTGAGTAAATCTGAACAGATTCCATCCTCCTGCGTGAGTAAATCTGAGCAGATTCCATCCTCCTGCGTGAGTAAATCTGAGCAGATTCATCCTCCTGTGTGAGTAAATCTGAACAGATTCCATCCTCCTGCGTGAGTAAATCTGAACAGATTCCATCCTCCTGCGTGAGTAAATCTGAGCAGATTCCATCCTCCTGCGTGAGTAAATCTGAGCAGATTCATCCTCCTGTGTGAGTAAATCTGAACAGATTCCATCCTCCTGCGTGAGTAAATCTGAACAGATTCCATCCTCCTGCGTGAGTAAATCTGAACAGATTCCATCCTCCTGTGTGAGTAAATCTGAACAGATTCCATCCTCCTGCGTGAGTAAATCTGAACAGATTCCATCCTCCTGCGTGAGTAAATCTGAACAGATTCCATCCTCCGTCGTGGGTAGATCTAAACATACTCAACCCTTCCTCGTGGGTAGATCTAAACATATTTAACCCTTCCTCGTGGGTAGATCTAAACATACTTAACCATCCCTCGGGGGTAGATCTAAACATAGTTGACCCTTCCTCGTGGGTAGATCTAAACATACTCAACCCTCCTGCGTGAGTAAATCTGAACAGATTCCATCCTCCTGTGTGAGTAAATCTGAACAGATTCCATCCTCCTGCGTGAGTAAATCTGAACAGATTCCATCCTCCTGCGTGAGTAAATCTGAACAGATTCCATCCTCCTGCGTGAGTAAATCTGAGCAGATTCCATCCTCCTGCGTGAGTAAATCTGAGCAGATTCATCCTCCTGTGTGAGTAAATCTGAACAGATTCCATCCTCCTGCGTGAGTAAATCTGAACAGATTCCATCCTCCTGCGTGAGTAAATCTGAACAGATTCCATCCTCCTGCGTGAGTAAATCTGAACAGATTCCATCCTCCTGCGTGAGTAAATCTGAACAGATTCCATCCTCCTGTGTGAGTAAATCTGAACAGATTCCATCCTCCTGCGTGAGTAAATCTGAACAGATTCCATCCTCCTGCGTGAGTAAATCTGAACAGATTCCATCCTCCTGTGTGAGTAAATCTGAACAGATTCCATCCTCCTGTGTGAGTAAATCTGAACAGATTCCATCCTCCTGCGTGAGTAAATCTGAACAGATTCCATCCTCCTGCGTGAGTAAATCTGAACAGATTCCATCCTCCTGTGTGAGTAAATCTGAACAGATTCCATCCTCCTGCGTGAGTAAATCTGAACAGATTCCATCCTCCTGCGTGAGTAAATCTGAACAAATTCCATCCTCCTGTGTGAGTAAATCTGAACAGATTCCATCCTCCTGCGTGAGTAAATCTGAGCAGATTCCATCCTCCGTCGTGGATAGATCTAAACATACTTAACCCTTCCTCGTGGGTAGATCTAAACATACTCAACCCTTCCTCGTGGGTAGATCTAAACATATTTAACCCTTCCTCGTGGGTAGATCTAAACATACTTAACCATCCCTCGGGGGTAGATCTAAACATACTTAACCCTCCCTCGTGGGTAGATCTAAACATAGTTAACCCTTCCTCGTGGGTAGATCTAAACATACTCAACCCTCCTGCGTGAGTAAATCTGAACAGATTCCATCCTCCTGTGTGAGTAAATCTGAACAGATTCCATCCTCCTGCGTGAGTAAATCTGAACAGATTCCATCCTCCTGCGTGAGTAAATCTGAACAGATTCCATCCTCCTGTGTGAGTAAATCTGAACAGATTCCATCCTCCTGCGTGAGTAAATCTGAACAGATTCCATCCTCCTGCGTGAGTAAATCTGAACAGATTCCATCCTCCTGCGTGAGTAAATCTGAGCAGATTCCATCCTCCTGCGTGAGTAAATCTGAGCAGATTCATCCTCCTGTGTGAGTAAATCTGAACAGATTCCATCCTCCTGCGTGAGTAAATCTGAACAGATTCCATCCTCCTGCGTGAGTAAATCTGAACAGATTCCATCCTCCTACGTGAGTAAATCTGAACAGATTCCATCCTCCTGCGTGAGTAAATCTGAACAGATTCCATCCTCCTGTGTGAGTAAATCTGAACAGATTCCATCCTCCTGCGTGAGTAAATCTGAACAGATTCCATCCTCCTGCGTGAGTAAATCTGAACAGATTCCATCCTCCTGTGTGAGTAAATCTGAACAGATTCCATCCTCCTGTGTGAGTAAATCTGAACAGATTCCATCCTCCTGCGTGAGTAAATCTGAACAGATTCCATCCTCCTGCGTGAGTAAATCTGAACAGATTCCATCCTCCTGTGTGAGTAAATCTGAACAGATTCCATCCTCCTGCGTGAGTAAATCTGAACAGATTCCATCCTCCTGCGTGAGTAAATCTGAACAAATTCCATCCTCCTGTGTGAGTAAATCTGAACAGATTCCATCCTCCTGCGTGAGTAAATCTGAACAGATTCCATCCTCCTGCGTGAGTAAATCTGAACAGATTCCATCCTCCTACGTGAGTAAATCTGAACAGATTCCATCCTCCGTCGTGGATAGATCTAAACATACTTAACCCTTCCTCGTGGGTAGATCTAAACATACTCAACCCTTCCTCGTGGGTAGATCTAAACATATTTAACCCTTCCTCGTGGGTAGATCTAAACATACTTAACCCTCCCTCGGGGGTAGATCTAAACATAGTTGACCCTTCCTCGTGGGTAGATCTAAACATACTTAACCCTCCCTCGTGGGTAGATCTAAACATAGTTAACCCTCCCTCGTGGGTAGATCTAAACATAGTTAACCCTTCCTCGTGGGTAGATCTAAACATAGTTGACCCTTCCTCGTGGGTAGATCTAAACATACTTAACCCTCCCTCGTGGGTAGATCTAAACATAGTTTACCCTTCCTCGTGGGTAGATCTAAACATAGTTAACCCTTCCTCGTGGGTAGATCTAAACATACTTAACCCTCCCTCGGGGGTAGATCTAAACATAGTTAACCCTTCCTCGTGGGTAGATCTAAACATAGTTAACCCTTCCTCGTGGGTAGATCTAAACATAGTTAACCCTCCCTCGTGGGTAGATCTAAACATACTTAACCCTCCCTCGGGGGTAGATCTAAACATAGTTAACCCTTCCTCGTGGGTAGATCTAAACATACTTAACCCTCCCTCGTGGGTAGATCTAAACATAGTTAACCCTTCGCAGTGGGTAGGTCTAAACATACTTAACCCTCCCTCGGGGTAGATCTAAACATAGTTAACCCTCCCTCGTGGGTAGATCTAAACATACTCAACCCACCCACGTGAGTAGTCTAAACCCCTACTCGCACAATGAGTAGGTCCAAACCTAGCTTGTTAAGGTTGCCCGGTTAGCTCAGTTCGTATGTGGGGTTCTCACCAATGTAGTCGGTTTAGGCAAGGGTTCGATCCCCGGCTTCGGTGGTATGTGGTCGCCAAACCGGGCAAGTGGGTTTTCACCAGGTTTCTGGTTTCCTCCCAAACTAATGACCACCCTTACGCCAAGATCCGAGCCAAGAGATGTTAATATAACCTGATGCTTGTTCATCAATTGTTGTAGAATAAATAAAATTCAAAGTTTTTATCAGCTTGTATATGAGTATACAAGCTGATACATGTAGATGCAACCATAGGTCGCACATGAGCAGGTCTATATAAACGCAACCCTAGCTCACACAATTAGTAGGTCCAAATAGAATCAAACTCTAACTCACACAATTAGTAGGTCCAAATAGAATCAAACTCTAGCTCGCACATGAATAGGTCCAAATAGACGCAACCCTAGCTCGCACATGAGTAGTTGCAAATAGACTCAACCCTAGCTCGCGCATGAGTACTTCCAAATAAATTCAACCCTAGCTCGCACAATGAGTAGTTCCAAATAGACCCAACCCTAGCTCGCGCATGAGTAGTTCCAAACAGATTCAAGCCTAGCACGCACAACGAGTAGTTCCAAATTGATTCAACCCAAACTCGCACAATGAGTAAGTTCAAATAGACTCAACCCTATCTCGCACAATGAGTTGGTCCGAATAGACTCAACCCTAGCTCGCACAAGGAGTAGGTCTGAATAGATTCAACCCTAGCTCGCACAATGAGTAGGTCCTAATAGATTCAACCCTAGCTCGCACAATGAGTAGGTCCTAATAGATTCAACCCTAGCTCGCACGATGAGTAGGTCCAAATAAACGCAACTCTAGTTCGCACAATGAGTAGGTCCAAATAGATTCAACCCTAGCTCGCACAATGAGTAGGTCCTAATAGATTCAACCCTAGCTCGCACGATGAGTAGGTCCAAATAAACGCAACTCTAGCTCGCACAATGAGTAGGTCCAAATAGATTCAACCCTAGCTCGCACAATGAGTAGGTCCAAATAGACTCAACCCTAGCTCGCACGATTAGTAGGTCAAAATAGATTCAACCCTAGCTCACACATTGAGTAGGTCCAAATAGATACAACTTTAGCTCGCACAATGAGTAGGTCCAAATAGATTCAACCCTAGCTCGCACAATGAGTAGGTAGGTCAAAATAGATTCAACTCTAGCTCGCACAATGAGTAGGTCCAAATAGATTCAACCCTAGCTCGCACGATGAGTAGGTCCAAATAAACGCACCTCTAGCTCGCACAATGAGTAGGTCCAAATAGATTCAACCCTAGCTCGCTCAATGAGTAGGTCCAAATACTAGATTCAACCCTAGCTCGCACGATGAGTAGGTCCAAATAAACGCACCTCTAGCTCGCACAATGAGTAGGTCCAAATAGATTCAACCCTAGCTCGCACAATGAGTAGGTCCAAATAGATTCAACCTCAGCTCGCACAATGAGTAGGTCCAAAAAGACTCATCCCTAGCTCGCACAATGAGTAGGTCCAAAAAGACTCATCCCTAGCTCGCACATGGTTCAAGCCTAGCAAATAGATCAATGCATCGAAGGGGTGTGGGGAGGTAGGGGTGGCTGGAGTTGGCCCAAATATACTCAATAAACATACTAATTCGAGTCATTCCAAACAGACTTGCAGCTCATACATCATTTCATTGTTTTGAAAATGTTATTGCTCTTTTCTAGGTTTGATCATTGCTTTACCATGTAGTTGATAATAGCCCCCGTCACTGAATCAATGCAATTAGGCCGATCGATCGAAACTTTCGCCGATTTTAGACTCTCTCATACACGATTAGACTCGTTCTCCATGTCTAAGTTGATCTAAACAGATTATATGTAATACTTCATGTTTTAGTGGATCTGAGCAAACTTAACACTATCAAGTCTAACAGTTGAAGGATGCCTATGTATGGTATAAATCATATAACCGACCAAATTCAATGTTGTTTTGGCCAAAAATTACTGGACATCGTTATACAACAATATGCTGAATGATGCGCGACAATGATAAGATAATCCAAGTGGGTTGACGATAAACCGACCCCTGTACATATATAGATATGTGTAATAAGGTATGATATCTTCTCACAACAATGAATCCCGGACTTCCCCGGTACCGTTATTCGAACTTGACTCACTCACGCTTTTGATAAAATCAGATCAAAATGGTCCAGTTTCTCCTGGGGCTGCATGGTTATTCCTGGTTGAATTCACTTCAGTATGAAAGAAGAGCTATACATCCTGCGATTAATTGCAATTATACTATTTTTCTATCCCAGGACATATTTCATAGTGGTGCCGAAGAAGGTTCGGCCTGATATGACGATCCAGCTGAGTATATCGGTGCTTGCCATGCCGTATGCCGAGTTTATCATCACCGCCACCATCCACAAGGACAAGAATGAGTACGCCATGCTGGAGGAAAGGTTCACGGAGCCGACGTCCAGGCTGTCCGCTATGAAGGTGAGGACGTCTATAGGTATGCTCACCCCCAGGCATTGCTAGATGTAGTTCTGGGGCTCTAACCACAAGTAGAATAGACTTTGAAGTATCTGTGCAAATGCAAATGTGTATGAGAGCGAGTTGTCTGTGTGCGATGGTCAGTTGCTGCCCGGCGCCGAGAGCGGTAACTACACCCTGGTGCTGACTGGGTACAGCAACAGCATCAAGACAGGCGTCGTGTTCCAGAACGAGACAGAACTCGAGTTCCAGCAGAAACACGTCTCTGTCCATATCCAGACAGACCAGTGGGTCTACCAGAAACGCAGCTCCAGTCAGTAAAACACGTAGTAACGGCTCAGTAAAACTAGCAACCAGCAAGAATACGTTCCCTCTACATTATACCTTGGCATTTCTTTGGATACTGTACATGTGGCTATGTTTTGGTACAGTGCGGTACCGACTGTACGCGTACCAGCCCGACCTGATCCCAGTACCAGCCGGCTCTGTCGACGTGTATGTGGCGGTGCGTACCATCTCAGTCTGTTGCTGTCGTTCAACTCAACATACCATTAACTACATTTTAGATTGAGTCGAACTACCAGTATCTTATGGCTTGGGAAATTTCTCTAAGATTTGATTGGTGCATACTGCAGGATGCTGCTGGACAAGTGATCAGGCGTTGGCTCTTCCAACAAGTCAGAAATGGTCAGTTACTAGTATACAAGCAACCTCTTCTCGTAGCCTTAATCGAAACGAGTTACCTTTAAAATGTAGAAATGGTGTGTGGGGATCAGTGTGTTACTCTCACATGACTGTGTATAGGATACTTGGAGGGAGAATGGGAGACACAACACCCCGCCAAACACGGCTGGTGGACTATCGAAGTACACGGATGGGTTGGTGAAGTTCATCTCTATCACACACATAACCACTCAGATCATCATAGTAAAATATCACGTACGATTGCAGTGTTAATAGATTAAAACAAACATGACTTTGATCATCATGATGGCCTTTTTCAGGGAGAAATTTACACTCACACCTTTAAGACAGAGAACCATTGTAAGTTGACTTGTGTTCTTTGGTTGTGGTCCTCTCGCTCTGTTTGATTTGATATGAACTTCCTTTCACTGAACAAATATAGTATTTCTGACTCGGCTACATTGATTTTGAATCCGCTATGAGCACAAGGGTATAATTTTACGGATTAATTAAGATGAGGGGTTTGTTTAATGTCCCTGTCGATCTGTGACTTTGCAGTCCCGACTTTATACGACATCAATATCACGATACCTGATCACATTTACGAGGACGACTTCGGGCTCGCCGGCGTGGTCGTGGTCAAGTAAGTAACGTATTGAGCAGTATACTCCTAAACACCTGGTGTACACGTGTCCAAGTACTTATACAATACGCGAGGAGCCAGGCATGCTATGATGATGTGTGTGTGTGTGTGACCGGCAGCCAGACGGAGAGTGGGATGCCGATCCATGGTAACGCCACGGTACAGCTGGAAATCCGGCCGCCGGGTGTGGAGGATCCGGAAGAGTACTTCTGGATCACTCAGATCTACGCCATGGTCAGTTCTACCGCCTTTCAGCTTTGTACACACCGCATTTAGAAAGTACCAAGAAAATCAAAGGAGGATCTTAAAATTCCTTTTTCCTTAATTGTCTAGCTTTAATTGTAATATCAGCACTGACTTGCCCCGACAGTTCACGGGTGTGATCCACTTCGTGTTCCCGTTGACTGAGGTGGCGGCTCTGACGCCGGACCTGGTGGGCGCGGAGCTTGTGGTACACGCGGCCATCCTCGACTGGTTCGGACTCGAGTACAAGGACGACGCCGTGGCCTACTGCTACGTCCAGCGCCGCGCCTACCTGATCGAGTACCTCGGCGGAGATGTGCGCACCTTCCAGCCCGGCTCTTACATCCCTGTCTACGTCAGTGTCCTCGAAATTTTACTGCTTTTCTGTTCCTTTCTGTTTAGGTCGTGACTGAAAGTTAAGTTTGGGAGTGTGTACACGATGGTCCGATGATGATGATGAGTGGTATTATTACATGCAGATCGCGGTGTTTGCGGAGGACGGGACTAAGTTCAACAAGAAGTATTACAATACGGTGCACATCACGACGGTGGTGCAAAAGGAGAGCGGACAGGTCATCCAGCATGAGGAGCAGGGCTACATCATCCCAGACGACAGCATCGTCAAGTACAGCTACCGCACAGAAGAGGACGATACCAGCGTCATAGTCAGGGTCTGTACCCTCTCCCCGCCTCCCTCAGCCCCGGGGTCTGAATCGCCCGTCCTTTCCAGCTAAACCCTCCACACTCCCGACTCTGCTCCCTCCCCAGCCCTAGGGTCATTACGCCCCCTTCGACCCTATGCAGCACCAGTGGTCTCTTCAGTGGTTTGTATCCTCCCTCAGTCTCCCCAGCTCCCCGGTGTCTGTACGCTATATGGTTACCAGCATGAATGGATTTTTCCCATTCATTTTGTGGCCGAATTATTGCAGACTGAAATTACGCGTTTCAAGCTCGAACATACTACCTTTTTCACATTTCTTAACTTGAAACCTTCCAAGCCGTGTTGATGTATACATAACTCCCGGGTGACACCCATGCATACGTACACGGTGGCCGTCCAACAGGCGGCGTACGGTGGAGACAAGGACAATCACAAGGAGCTGCGGGCCACGCGGCACTACTCAGAGCGAGACGAGTACCTACAGATCACCACATCCACACTGGAAGCTCGCACTGACAACTACATCGTCTTCACGGTCCGCTCGTCCGTCTATATGCCGGAGATCAGCTACGTGGTACGTGTGCTTACTCTTAGGTGCGAGAATTATCTGTCCTTATGTCTAAAGATCCACTGGTGATCAACTGCTGAACTTATAGGAAGCTGAACTACCATTTGTCAGAGCTTGTCAATCGGTATCGCCCAGGTGTCGTCCAAAGGCAACGTGATATCCGCCAGCACGCTGTTCATGAGCTCGCGGCAGAAGACGTTCGCAGTGAGCGCCTCGCGGGACATGCTGCCCGAGGCCACCATCATTGTGTACGGGACGCTGACCAGCGGCGACGTCATCGCAGACAGTCTCAACTTCCACGTCGAGGGCATCCGCAGTGATGGGGTGAGACTGCCACAGGGCCACATAGGGCCATTGCCATATGCACCATTAGCTCACATATATTTCATTTGATCGCATGCATTGATTATTCAATATTACATTGTACTTTTCTGATAACTGCGACAGCTGAACTTGACTGTGAACTACGGCAAGGATTTTACGCGGGACACAGTGGAATTCATTGGTACGACTGATCCAAGTACTTTTGTGGCGTACACGGCTGAAGACTACGAGTTCACAAAACGTGGCGTCAACAACTTCCTAACACGATACAAGGTATCACAGCAACAAATTTGACTCGGTAGAGCGATGACCCCACTCTGATACTCTGCTAACACGCCACCCCACCCCTCCCCCTCCCACACAAACACAGATAGAGCAGGACCTGCTCCAGTACTCGACCGGATCCAACACCAGCTTCCAGCACACCTGGTACTATGACGAGGGCATAGTGGAGAACGTCTTCTTCCATTCTCCGTCCATGGCTATAGACGCCAACGAAACGTTCACGGTACTCAGACTATACTCTATTCTGCTTTGAAAAGTTAAGTATATAATATTGTAACGGTTTTGGGGCGTACCCAAAGGTTTCCCCTAGGTATTTATGTTAGTGTTTTGTGATATTATGGTTAAATAACCGTTTATTAGGGTGTATATGTGTTTAAAGGTTCATACGGTTCCGTATTGTTAATGTTTTAAAGGTTTTCCGTCTCGGAACTTAGTAATTTATGATGTTGGTAAAGCCGGAGACGGATCCGGAGACGGAGACGGAACCGGAGACGGAGCCGGAACAATGGAGTACAAAAACGTAATGACGTTATTTCCGGAAGGTCATGTGATCAGCCTCATTTTCGGTTTAAAAGGTGACGTGTCAGCCACTGATTGGTTCTAGAGTGTTTTTAGAAATCCGGAAAATATCAGTGTTTTGGCGGACTATGACGTCACAATAGGTTGGTCACGTGACGTGGGTCTCAGGTCTATAAAAGCCCCCGCTTCACAGCGGACGGCGGAGTTGGTGTCCTGACGTCGACCTGTGCAGACCCCTTCTCCCATAGCAGAGTACTCCCTTGTTCCGGATAGAGTCATCCAGATGATAGCAGTTAAGTCTTCCGACTGTGAACTTGGAAAATAAACATGAAAACTTCAACCGAGTTGTTTTTCCGTGTTCGTTAGGGAACTGGAAGTTATAATAAAGTTAGTTTCCCGGAAAAGACAGTTATACGGAGTAAAGGGAGATAAGACTACAGTCGGTTAAGACCAAGTTGTAACGACGTCTTAGGGTGATCTAAGAACCCAGATCACCCAGGAAGGAGTCGGAGACGGAGACGGAGGTGGAAATCAACGGAGCAACTACGGAGGCGGTATCGGACGGAGCAGTTGCAGAGACGGGAACGACGAAGCAGTTGCAGAGGCGGTACCGGACGACGGAGTTGCAGAGGCAGTACCTGACGGAGCGGTTGCGGTAACCGGAAGTGGGAACACTTCCGAGATACTCCATTTCAGGTGCAGTCGCAGGTTGCGGTGAGGCGGAGCCAACCGGAGCAGATTGCAGTGCGGCGGAACCTGGCAGAGCGGTTGCAGTATTCGGAAACGGCAACGTTCCCGGATTCTTTATTCCAGGCGCAGTCGCAGTTTGCAGTAAGACGGAAAACGACGGAGCTGTTGCAGTAAAGCGGTTTCCCGACGGAGCAGTTGCAGTACCCGGAGACGGAAACGCCTCCGGATCCTTACTTTACAGGTGCAGTTGCAGATTAGCAGTCGGACAACGGTTAAGAGGTCCATTCCAGACCACGCTACCAACCTTAGAGACTTCTAGCCGGAGTTCAACCGTACAACAGTAGCAGTTTCCCGGAGTTTTACCGTTTCAGCTCCGGTTAAACAACAACTCACCCACCTCCCTAGAAAACCGGTTCATCAAGACGTCACAGAAGGGTTCAAACCCGTTACAACTTTTTGGTGGCAGCGGTGGGATCATCTGCAGTATGACTACTAGACGGGGCAAATTGGCGGAACAGCAGCTGAAGGCAGCCGTGTCGGACACGGAGCAGCCTGTAGGAGCAGTAGGAGCTGAGCCGTTGCAGATGCCGGTTGCGGAAAAGGAAGCAGTTCGTCCTGCCGAGCGAAAGCTGTTGCAGCCGGAAATGCAGAAAGCAGTTGCAGAAGAGCCCCTTCGGGTTCCTCAAGGAGTACAGCCTGCAGAGCAGTTAGCAGAGGCGGAAATTAACTTTCCGGACCAGGCTGGCGATCGGGAACCGGATGCGGACCCGGAAGGCGGAGAGAACTTAGTCGACAACCTGACCAGATTATTGGCGACCCAAATGGAGGTGTTTCAGCAGCACCTGGCAGTAACCGGAAAGCAGCAGCAGGCAGAAGCAGTACAACAGCCAGCACCAAGGGCAGGAGTAGCCAGATTAATGACATACGACGGAACTGATCCGTGGCCAGAATATGAGGCTCACCTCCTTGAATACGCTCGGTACTACCGTTGGACAGCAGAGGAAAAGGCGCTGAACTTATGTGTCAGTTTGAGGGGTAACGCCCGCAGCATACTACTGGATCTGTCCGCGGAGCAGAGACGCAGCTTTGATACGGTTGTGGCGGCATTAAAACAGCAGTTTTGTCCGGGGGAGAAAACATTTGTTTTCCAGGCAGAATTGCAGACACGGAAATTGCAGCCGGAGGAGGAGCTGTCCGAGCTGGCCAGAGACATACGGAGCAAGACGCGGCTAGCTTACCCAAAAGCAGATCCGGCAACAACAGAAGTGCTCATGAAGATGCATTTCTGCAACAGCCTGACTAACCGAGATATGCGGTTGTCGGTATTGAAAAGCCACCCGGAAACGCTGTCGCAGGCCCTGGCTTTCGCTACCGAGTATGAGAGTATCATGAAAACGGACAACAGCAGACCAGCGGAGCGACACCGGACGAGGCAGCTGAACACGGAGCCGGAGTGGAGCCAGCAGGTGAACGAATTGCGGAAGCAAGCCGAGCAGACTCAGCAGCAGATGGCGGATCTGATGACTCAGGTCAAGGAAGCGGTTAGCCGACAGCAGCAGCAGCGCAGTTCCCGAGCGGATTTAGAATGTTTCAACTGTGGCCGGAAAGGGCATTTTGCCCGAGACTGTAGGCAGCCGAAGCAGCAGCAGCAGCGGCGTCAACCACAACAGCAGCAGCCGCCGCGACAACAGCAGCAGCAGCAGCAGCCGCAGCAGCAGCAGCAGCAGCAATTGCAGCAGCCACGACAGCAGCAGCAGCAGCCGGAAAACTAGAGCGGGTCGCGGAAAAGGGGAAATCCGGGACCCGGAAGAGAGGACACCCCCATAACCGGCAGGTGGTTCACGGACCCGGTCCCAGGGGCGAGGTGGGCATGTGTGTGACAGCCAGAGTAAGCGGAGAGCCAGTAACGCTGATAATCGACACCGGCAGCACTGTCACAATGCTCAACCTACAAACCTGGGAACGGATCCGGAAACCCGGAATGAAGCTGAAGCGGTCGCCGATTCGTCTTTCAATGGTTGACGGAAGTAACATACGGACACATGGCCGGAAAGAACTTCCACTCAACATCGCAGGAGTAGCTGAGACCGTGACGTTCGAGATTGCAGACTGTGAAGACGAAGGAATACTGGGGATGGATTTCATCCGTTCCCGAGTATCCGGCATAAACTTCGACCGGATGACCATGCAGATGGGCAGCCAGGAGGTGTTCCTCACCATGTTCGAGCAGACCAGGGAGCCGTTTCCGATCAACGCTGTAGCAGATTACCAAATTCCGCCGGAAACGGAACAGCTGATTATAGGACAAGCAGAGAGTGTCCGTGAAGCAGAAGGAGTACTAGAAATGCCGCAGGAGCCTACGGAGAAAAGACCTTGGCTGATCGGGAGAACTTTATCCCGGATAAAGCAAGGAACAGTCCCGGTTCGAGTGATCAACGTGATGGCAGAGCCGGTAATCATCAAGAAAGGAGCGCAGTTGGCGACGATGACCACCTTAGCTGCCGGTTGCAGTGTTGTGCCGTTGGCGGAGCGGAGCCGGAAGGTGCAGATTTCCACGGAGTCGGAGGCCGGGCGGAATTGGAGCGGGTACGAGAAGCTGCGGCAGTTAGCAGAGCAGACCCAGGATGCAGTGCCGAGTCATTTCCGCGAGAGAGTAACCGACCTCCTATTTCGGAATAAGCCGACCTTCAGTAATGATGCCGGAGAACTGGGGCAGACCAACGAGGTACAACATCAGATAAACACGGGCAGTCACCGGCCGATTAAGCAGCCAACCAGACGAATTCCGCCAGACAAGAGAGAGCTGGTGAGCAGTCTGATTCAGGAGATGAAAGACAAGAACGTCATTGAAGAAAGTAGCAGTCCGTGGGCTTCACCGATTGTCCTCGTGAAGAAAAAGGATGGGACCACCCGGTTCTGCGTCGATTACCGGCGGTTAAATGCAGTCACGGAGAAAGATGCTTATCCGTTGCCGAGAATAGACGACACCATAGCAGCCTGTGCAGACGCTAAATGGTTCTCCACTCTCGACCTGACCAGTGGCTACTGGCAGGTCGGGATGGATGAAGACGCCCGGAAAAAGTCGGCCTTCTGTGTTCCTGGCGGCCTTTACCAGTTCAAAGTGATGAGTTTCGGCTTGTGCAATGCTCCGGGTACGTTCGAGCGGTTGATGGAGAAGGTGCTAGGCGGTTTGTCCTGGAAGACCTGCCTCATATATCTGGACGACATCATAGTCTACAGCAAGACCCTGGAGGATCACATCCGTGATCTTCAGGAGGTGTTCAGCAAGCTGAGAGAGGCAGACCTAAAAGTCAAACCGTCAAAATGCAAGTTCTTCCAGCCGGAGGTGTCTTTCCTAGGTCACATAGTCGGCAGAGACGGTATCCGCACCGACCCGGCAAAAACGGAGGCAGTACGGAAGTGGCGGACACCCACCAACCTGACGGAGCTGCGCAGTTTTCTGGGACTTTGCTCCTATTACCGGAAGTTTGTGCCGAAGTTCTCCGAGATTGCAGCGCCGCTGAATCACTTGACGGAAAAAGGGGTGCCGTTCCGGTGGCAGACGGAGCAAGAACGGGCATTTGCAGAGCTGAAGAACCGCCTAGTATCGGCACCGATACTCGGGTACCCAAGGGAGCAAGGCCGATATATCCTGGACACGGACGCCAGTGACACCGGGCTGGGAGCAGTACTGTCACAGAAGCAGGGCAACCAGGAGCGGGTGATAACCTACTTGAGCCGCAGCCTAACCAAAGAAGAACGGAGATACTGTGTCACCCGGAAGGAGCTCCTGGCGGTTGTGTTTGCGGTACAGAAGAATAAGCAGTACTTGCTGGGACGACACTTCCTTCTTCGCACGGATCATGGCAGTCTGACCTGGCTTATGAATTTCAAGGAGCCCCAGGGGCAGGTAGCCCGGTGGATTGAGCTCCTGAGTGAGTTTCATTTCGACATCGAACATCGTCCGGGGCGAATCCATAATAATGCGGACGCCTTGTCCAGATCCCCATGCAGCCAATGCGGAAAAATCGACTGGAAACAAGCCAAGATAGATGCCTGGAACTACGGAGAAAGAATCCGGCAGACACGAAGTGAAGAAACTCCTCAGCCCAAGCCAAAGAAGGGGGGACGCCGGAAGCGGTCAAGGAGATCGGGCGGAGAAGCAGAACTGACGGAGGAAGCAGTCCCAAGGAAGGCGGTTGCAGTAGCGGAGAAAGCAGCGTCCCGGAAGCCGGTTGCGGTTGCGGTGACAGAGGAAGCAGTCCCAAGGAAGGCGGTTGCAGTAGCGGAGAAAGCAGCGTCCCGGAAGCCGGTTGCGGTTGCGGTGACGGAGAAAGCAGCGTCCCGGAAGCCGGTTGCGGTTGCGGTGACGGAGAAAGCAGCGTCCCGGAAGCCGGTTGCGGTTGCGGTGACGGAGAAGGCAGTTCCAGGAAAAGCGGATGCGGTTGCAGAGCAGATTAGGCTGGCGGAGAATGCGGACCAGGATACTGTGCTGGGGCAGAAATATCGACCAGATGATTTGCGGAGAATGCAGCAAGCAGAACCTTGGTACTCACTGGTGACGTCGCTGATCGACGGGAGCGGTACAGCTGGCAGTGCAGACTTTTCCAGCATGAGCAGCGAGGAGAAAGTGCTGCACGGGATGCGGAAGACCTTGCTGAAAGTCGACGGAGTAGTCTACCGGAAATGGAGAACGGCAGAAGGAACCAGCCGAATGCAGTTAATAACCCCGAAGGAGCTGAGACAGGAGATTTTCCGTCTGGCCCACCAGAGCCGGACGGGAGGACACCTCGGAAGCAGAAGGATGGCGGCTAGCATTCGGAGGCGGTATTTCTGGCCGGCTATGATGCGGGACATAAAGCAGTGGGTGCTGAGCTGTGACGAATGTGCGTCAAGAAGTATGCAGAACTTGAAACGATCTCCGATGCAGAAATACCGGGTTGGAGCGCCCATGGAGAGGGTGGCAATGGACGTGATGGGTCCGTTACCTAAATCCACCCGGGGGAACCGGTACATCTTAGTAATCGGCGATTACTTCACCAAGTGGGTAGAGGCTTACCCGATGCCGAATCAGGAAGCGGTGACGGTTGCGGACATATTCGTCAACCAGTTTGCAGCGCGGTACGGTATCCCGATGGAGATACACACCGACCAAGGCAGAAATTTCGAGTCCGACTTGCTGAGAAATGTTTGCAGAATCCTGGGGATTCACAAGACACGGACAACCGCTTTCCGACCTCAGTCGGACGGTTTCATCGAGCGATTCAACCGGACGCTGCAGCAGATCTTGAGCCTGTACGTAAGCGAGCGGCAGACCAACTGGGATCAGCTAGTTCCGTTGGCGATGGCAGCTTACCGGAGTACCCCGCAGGAGACAACCGGGCAGAGTCCCAACTTGCTGATGCTGGGCAGAGAAGTCAACACTCCGGTAGAGTTACTGATTGGCAGACCGCCGGGAGAATCAACGGCAGAAGTAACAGAGTATGGCAGTCAGCTCCGGGAGCGACTAGAGGCGGTATACAAGGCGGTTCGAGCGAAATCTGGCAGAGAAATGGAACGGCAGAAGAAGCTGTACGACCGAAGGAAGGTCAACAATCAGTTCCAGCCAGGAGACCGAGTGTGGATGGCGGTCAAAACACGGAAGAAGGGCAAAGCTCCCAAGTTGCAGAGGAAGTGGAGCGGTCCAAAGCTAGTGCTGAGCAGATTTACCGACGTGACCTACGAGATTGCAGAGAGTGAAACTCGACAGAAGGTGGTTCACTTCGATTTGCTGAAACCGTATAATGGCGTCAAGCATCCGAGATGGATGAAGCGGAGAATGGCGGATTCCTGGAGGCAGACGGAGCCGCCGAAGCAGAGTAGTGTTCCGGAGACGGAACCGACGGTCTCTGAGTCGGATACGGACTCGGAGTAAAGCCGCAGAGGACGCAGAAATATTAGAAGACGGAGTGAGCTGTAGAGCAGGAGAAGGAGATAGCTGAGACCCTGGTAAAACGTTGAGTTCCGGCAGAGAGCGACCGCAAGAAGTCGAAGCAGTGAGCAAGTGCTGGTTCCGGAAACAGGGCGGAGAAAGGAAGCAGAGCGGAAAGCGGTGCAGAGACCGGATAGAGACATCCTTGAGGTTCTGACTGGTTTGAGCGCATAGTCAACCAGTCCAGGGTAGCGGCCAGGGGTCCAGAAGAACCTGGGTTAGCGGTCTAGTATCTCCAGAGAAGCAGCTACACGTCTTCCGTATTCAGAGAATTAAGACGGAAAAGTTTTCCGGCTGTAGACATCCAACCGGAGTTTCCACTTAGCAGAGACAGCAAACCGGCTGCAGATCGACAGAAGCGGTGAAACATCATTCCAGATAGGAAGGGCCCTCCTTCTGGACAAGAATGTATGCAGTTTCCAGTGTCGACAAGCAGTAATACCAGTGAGCAGATATGCAGTTGACGAAGCAGTACAGATGGCGGAAACGCCCAACTTGCAGTCTAGATGTTCGTCTGAGAGGCAGATTCAACTGGCTGAGACTCTTTTCAACCCTCCTGATGGCAGAGATACTTCAAAATTGCAGATACTTCGCTCGGAGAAGCAGTTGAAAGGGAGCCGGAAAAACCCGGAGAAGCCGGTTGAGCCGGAGACGGACACCTCTCGGTTAACGGTTGAGTTTTTGCATAATTGTGACGTCACTCCTGAGGCAGCCAATCAGCATGGAGCTTTTCAAATCACGTGAGCAGAAAGGGTATATAAGGGCCTTGAAATCGGGCTCTGACAGCAGTTGGAGAGCAGACCTCGAGCTGTGCACATCGCAGACAAAGTTTGGCGGAATCGAATCAAGTCCAGCATTTTCCGGTAGCAACAGATTTTGCAGTGAAAAACGACTAAGTGTTTCCCGGAAGACCACCAGTCCGGAGAAGCGGTGCAGAGGCGGCGCAGAAGCGGTGCAGTAAAAGCGGTGCAGTAGATCGACAATTTCAGTTTCCCGGCCTTCCGGAATGGCCTACTCGGCGTTCCTTGATAGACAAGATCGCGGCCGGAGCAGAGATTGGGCAACCCCGCAGCCACCGGATTATAGCCGGCTGCCACTGGATTATAGCCGGCTGTGTAAGCGGTGTGACCGGATGTTTGAGAGTGCGAGGGACCGGAGACGGCATGTGTGCCCAGCCCAGAGATTTCATTGCTGTTTGTGTGCCTTCTATGCCAACCGGGCGAACGACCTTAGGAGGCATCTCCGGGAGATGCACGGGTGGAAGTACCCTTCCGGGAACCGTCCTCCTCAGGACGAGGCCACCCTCAACCATGTGGGAACCTTTGATTCGGCCTGGCGGGGAACAGCAACGCAGTCCCGGCATAAGCGTTTCCGGCGATACTGCACCCGGTCACCAAGGGAGAATACAGTTCCGGGAACTTATGCGGACCAGCTTCCGTTTGGCCCTGACTGGGATGCCGGAGCAGCCGCCCCCATCGGACAACCGGAGCAGTTAGATCTCCAGGAATGGGTTCCGGATCCACAAGGCTGTCTCCGGGCCGCCGACGACGCTCCTCCGGAAAGCTGGGATCAGGAGATGGAGCTGATTGCAGAGGCGGTCAGAGCAGTTATGCCGGATCAAGCAGAGAAACCCGAAGAGGAAGATCAGCCGGTGGAAGACTGGGAGGCAGAGATCCGGGTGTGGGAATATCGACCACCTTCTCCCACTTCGGAGCCGGAGACGGAGGAGTCGGAGTATGAGACGGCAGATGAGGACTCCTGGACGGAAGCGAAGGCAGTGTGAAAGTAGACGGAGGCGGTTGGCAGTATAGCGGTTGACGGAGGCGGTTGGCAGTTTGGCGGAGACGGAAGAAGCGGTGGCAGTTAGCAGCAACAACACGGAAAAAAAAAAAAAAAAAAAAAAAAAAAAAAAAAAAAAAAAAAAAAAATATTATTTATCCAAGAAGACCACCAGGAGGAGTTGCAGTTTGCTGAGCAGCCAATCATCAAGCAGATAAGCCAGTCACGTGACTTCCAGAGACTATAAAAGGGGCAGTTAGCTGTTACCGGATGCAGAAGGCAGTTTGCTGTAGCTGAGTCAACATCGATACAAAGCAGAGAATCAGAATGCCGAAAGTAAAGACAACACCCCGCAAGCCCCGCCCTCACCGGTGTGGAGACTGCAACCTAGAGTTCAAGAGCAAGCACACGTTGCTCCGGCATGTCACGGAGCAGCACACAAGTGAAGTCACCGTCTTCGCCTGTCCGCAGTGCGACCATTGGAGCAGACGGAAAGAGGGAACACAGAAGCATCTGCAGTCCCGGCACGCAATGGACGCAAACCCGATTCGACTGAGGGTGGGCAGAGAGCAGTTTGAGGAGAAAAGCCTCCGGTCCAAGATGACCCCACGGAAAAGCAAGAAGCCGGTAACACGGCATGACCAGTTGTCGGATACGGAGTCGGAGTCGGGAGGTTCGGTTTCGTCCCGGACCCGGTACCGTTCCGGTACCCAGTCGGTGGCCGCACTAGCAGCCGACGTTTCGTCCACGGAGGCGGAGAGCAGTTCGGAAGAGGAAGCGGAGCTGAAAATCATGGCAAGTGAAGACGAGTTGCAAGAACCAGGAGACCCGAAGCCGGTTAAGCCGCCTGTGACCCGGAGTTCTTCCCGGAACACCTCCCGGAAAAACAGCCCTGACTCATCTCGAGGTACCGGAGCAGATCGAGACCGCGGAAAGAAGCGGAGTCGCAGCCGTTCGCCGGATAATTCCGGACGCCATCAACGCCGAGAATATAGGAAGGAGAGCCCGGAGCGAGCCAAGGACCGAGGCGGAGAACGTGGTCGAGAGGAGAAACGACACACCCCACCCAAGTCTTCCGGAGGCAGCGTCAAAGGAAAAGGCAAGGGGGTGTATGACTACAAGTTCCGGCTGTTGGAGGAAGGTTCCGGCGGAGCAACGGCAGAAGTGGGAGTGGCAGACATTGCGGAATTGCAGAGCCGAGACGATGAGGAAGACCTTTTCCGGAGTCCACCTCCGAGAACAACTAGCAGTGGCAGAGCAGTGAGCAGTGTGATTGTCCGGCCCGGAGGCGGAGCAGAAATCAGATCCAGCGGCCGAGCCGATAGCAGAGCAGATAGCCGAGCCGATAGCAGAGCAGATAGAGCAGATAGCAGAGCAGATAGCCGAGCGGACAGCAGACCCATTGGCAGATCAGGAGGCAGACCGGAGACCAAAACGGAAGGCGGAAACCGGAGCAGAGCTGGCAGTGAGACGGAGACCCGAGGATCCTCGGAGCGAACTTTGCCGGCAACCATTCAAGCAGTAGCAGGAAGCAGAACCAGTTCAGCGGCTAGGGATGACGGAATGGAGTCTTCCGCGTCTGAACGAAGCCATGCGGACGTGCAGAGAGCCCGGAGGAGTATCCTGGTAGACCAAGCCAGAGCTACACCCGGAATCCTGTCTCCGGTGGAAACCCGACCTCGACAGTCTTCCAGTGAGCGGTCCGGAAGGAGCCAAGTCCGAGCACCAACCCAGAGTCCACCCTACACATTCTACCCGTTTGGCGGTCCTTCAACTCAACCGTGTCCGTCACATTGTTTCCCGGTGAATATTGGGGGACGGAGCGCTTCCGTCTTTGCACCCGCAGTCCCGGAGCACGCCAGATACTATGCAGTACGTTGGGGACCGGAGCAGTGGGGGCCAGCCGAGATGAGAGACTCCGGCGTCTACGTGGAGATCATGGAGCAGAGAGAGTCATCGTTTGGTCTCGTCCCGACCCGTCAGATCGTCCGGATTCCAGATTGGTCCATCCGGGACGAACGCCTCAGGAATGGATTCTACGTCCCGCCCCAGTGGAGCCTCCATGATCCGGATCTTCTCCCGGTTGATGCCAGAGGGACAAGCTTCGGACGACCATTGGTACCACAGACCTTTCCACCGCGTCCGCCGTCGGGGAGCAGTTCGCGCCGTGATACTGGTGGGCAGTAGTCGTCGCAAGTCGTCGCAAGTCGTCGCAAGTCGTCGCAAGTCAAGTCGGCGCAAGGAGAAGAAAGAAGAACCGTTTCCCGGATTCTAGTATAATTAAGAGTTAAAAAGTGGGAAACGGAACAAGCAAGATATCCGGGTACAGTGACGGTAAACTAGTTAAGAGATACCAGTACCCGGATCACGGAGACAAGTTGTGTTTGATTTTACGGACAGTTTAACGGTTGACAATTTGTATATATGTGATATTGTTCTGTTCGGGACGAACAGAGTCTAAGGAAGGGGGAGTGTAACGGTTTTGGGGCGTACCCAAAGGTTTCCCCTAGGTATTTATGTTAGTGTTTTGTGATATTATGGTTAAATAACCGTTTATTAGGGTGTATATGTGTTTAAAGGTTCATACGGTTCCGTATTGTTAATGTTTTAAAGGTTTTCCGTCTCGGAACTTAGTAATTTATGATGTTGGTAAAGCCGGAGACGGATCCGGAGACGGAGACGGAACCGGAGACGGAGCCGGAACAATGGAGTACAAAAACGTAATGACGTTATTTCCGGAAGGTCATGTGATCAGCCTCATTTTCGGTTTAAAAGGTGACGTGTCAGCCACTGATTGGTTCTAGAGTGTTTTTAGAAATCCGGAAAATATCAGTGTTTTGGCGGACTATGACGTCACAATAGGTTGGTCACGTGACGTGGGTCTCAGGTCTATAAAAGCCCCCGCTTCACAGCGGACGGCGGAGTTGGTGTCCTGACGTCGACCTGTGCAGACCCCTTCTCCCATAGCAGAGTACTCCCTTGTTCCGGATAGAGTCATCCAGATGATAGCAGTTAAGTCTTCCGACTGTGAACTTGGAAAATAAACATGAAAACTTCAACCGAGTTGTTTTTCCGTGTTCGTTAGGGAACTGGAAGTTATAATAAAGTTAGTTTCCCGGAAAAGACAGTTATACGGAGTAAAGGGAGATAAGACTACAGTCGGTTAAGACCAAGTTGTAACGACGTCTTAGGGTGATCTAAGAACCCAGATCACCCAGGAAGGAGTCGGAGACGGAGACGGAGGTGGAAATCAACGGAGCAACTACGGAGGCGGTATCGGACGGAGCAGTTGCAGAGACGGGAACGACGAAGCAGTTGCAGAGGCGGTACCGGACGACGGAGTTGCAGAGGCAGTACCTGACGGAGCGGTTGCGGTAACCGGAAGTGGGAACACTTCCGAGATACTCCATTTCAGGTGCAGTCGCAGGTTGCGGTGAGGCGGAGCCAACCGGAGCAGATTGCAGTGCGGCGGAACCTGGCAGAGCGGTTGCAGTATTCGGAAACGGCAACGTTCCCGGATTCTTTATTCCAGGCGCAGTCGCAGTTTGCAGTAAGACGGAAAACGACGGAGCTGTTGCAGTAAAGCGGTTTCCCGACGGAGCAGTTGCAGTACCCGGAGACGGAAACGCCTCCGGATCCTTACTTTACAGGTGCAGTTGCAGATTAGCAGTCGGACAACGGTTAAGAGGTCCATTCCAGACCACGCTACCAACCTTAGAGACTTCTAGCCGGAGTTCAACCGTACAACAGTAGCAGTTTCCCGGAGTTTTACCGTTTCAGCTCCGGTTAAACAACAACTCACCCACCTCCCTAGAAAACCGGTTCATCAAGACGTCACAGAAGGGTTCAAACCCGTTACAATATTCATATACAACGTAGAGTCCACGTGTGATAATGAGTCCACTTGTGTATAAGCCCACGTGTATTGCACACGTTCATGCAAGCTCTTTGACATCACATGTCAGTCGATGTTCGGTCAGCTCTGCCACCGTGTTACCATGTGAACACCGTGCTAATTCCTTACCCATTTCAGTATGCTGGGCTGACAGTCTTCACGGACGCCAGACTGGGCAGGATTCCAGGTGATAATTCTTGACAATAAGCCAATTTAGTTTGTCCACTGACGATATTTTTCAATGGCTCGGTAACACCAGCTGGGTCCTGTGACAGGTGCGTTCAGCTGTAACTACTCCCTGGGTGAGCTGCCCTGCTTCACGGACGGCTTCTGCTACATGTTCGCACAGCGCTGCAACTACGTGTGGGACTGTTTCGACGGCGCGGACGAGATGGGCTGTGAGTCTGTTGTATATATCCTCCACTACATGTAACTGTGCCATGGCGGACGACCCTGCTATACATTCAACAGAGAGCACACGGTTTAGTCTTCCTGTTGTATGTTCTAGGCCCGAAGATCCCCCAGCTAAAGCGCAGAGACTACACTGAGGATATCTACAGGATCTGGGACCATATGGACTCGAGACTGTGGGCCTGGCAGGGACACTACACCATGTCAGTGCTCTACACTACACTGATTTATTTAACGGTCAAATCAAACATGCAATACGCCGAATAACCCGCAGATATCCCCTGCCTGTGTATATATTTATAACCCACAAAATATAATTTCAAAAAAGGCCGAATGGACGACTCGAGTTGCCGATAGATGTGCCCATACGACCGACCACCTGGCTCGTACAGGGCATTGCACTTGGTACTCTCCACGGCATAGCCTTCAACGAGTATCCTGTCAGGGTGAGGTTGAACTCTCTCAAGTTGCTTAAAATGGACTACTGCACTTACTAAAGTGACCGTATCTAGTAAGGTCAGGGTGGTTAATCGATGTACAGAAACTGTTTGTTCGACCACGAGCAGGTTGATTCAACGCGAGGGTTCTTCATGATCATGGAGGTACCAAGCAAGTGTTTTCTGGGGGAACAGCTCGGTGTACAGATCGCACTGTTCAACTACTTCCACCAGCCGCTAGAGGTAAGGCAAAAAATCAAGAAGAATAGAAACTTTGCCATATATACCAGAGGACATTCAGTCGAAAAGAAAACACGATAATTTGTTAGATTTACCTATTGTGATTGCATGTTGGACAGACGTTCTGGGTAAGCAATATTTTGATTTGTCTGTGCACCTGTCTGTTGTTCACAGACGCTGCTGACGCTCGCAGACTCCGAGGACTACGCCTTCATCATTGTGGAGGAGTACGGGTACGCCAGCTCGTACAACCCTCGTACCACACGCGGTAACATCCAGACCATGGTCTATGTGAGTACACTACACCCGTCATCACATGTACAATACTCGGTCAGTGAACGCTGACCACGGGCTGACCGTCTGACTGACGGTTTGTCTGACCACCTGTCCGGGTCTGCTTACAGCTATACCCGGGCGAGCAGAGGTTCATACACTTCCCGATATTACCGCTGGTACGCTCGACATTCACACTGACCGTGTACGCCGACAGTACGGTCCGGCGCCAGAGCGAGTCCGCCGAGATCAGCGTGGCCGTGAGTTCCAAGCCCCACCCCGTGTTATACACTGTAACAGTGGTTGGATCCAAGATATCTGTTTCGTTGGACTGGTACTGTAGCTTGCTGATTTTTGTTGTTTGTGTATTATGTGTGGTTGGTCCCCTTGTATTCAGTACGACGGGATAACAAATTTCTACCACACGCCGTACCTGATCGACCTGGTCAACTCGGGCTCCGTACACATCCCGCATCTGTACATCCCCGTGCCCGAGCGCTTCGTCGTCCCGGGCCAGCGACAGCACCTCTACGTGCCGGGCTCCGGCAAGTGTAGCGTCTCGCTCTCAGGTCTGCATCCTCTCGACACCTCCCTCAGAATCAGCCTACAACGTCCACAGCTAGTACTTTTAACTACAAAAACCGAAATTTGTACGCATACAATATTGTAGGAGACATGGCGGGCCCGGCGTTCACACAGGCGCACCTGGACGCACCCGCGGTCTTCAACAGCATGGTTCACGGGGACGCACAGCACTATCTCTTTGACATCGGCATCAACATGTACTTGCTGCGCTTCCTGGACCAGGTCAACCAGCTGGACAGGGACACGCTAGAGGCCGCTCTCGCCGGCATGAACAAAGGTCAACTTGTGTCAGACAGCAGTACATCTATGTACACATACACAGTATCACACACGTGGTGCTAAACGCGAAACAATAATCCATAGCTGCTTGTTTTGTTGCCATAAATACTGATGTTCATTAAAGTGAAAGCATATTTGCCACATCGAGGCTATTTTTTTCTACATTTTGAGTCTTTTTATACTATAAGGTACAACATAATTAAACCATTATTTTTCTTCAAAACTGCCTGTACATGCCCCTGTTTGACGGATAACCTGAATTTTGAGAATTCTCTGGCGCCTGTCTTACAGATCTCAACCCTATTTATGCGTTCATTATGGACGAAGGCGGCATGGCCATGCGTAGAAAAGAATCTCCCATGAGCGTTTGGTAAGCCACAGTCATAACATTATGACGACAGAATACCATAAGTGTGACAGCACACGTCCATTCAGTACACATACTTCAGTGTCAGAGTTCGGGATGTTATTGTTTTCTTCATTTCTCACGCCCGATCCGAACACTCGACATCTGACCCCTGACCAGGTTGAGTGGAATCGCCCTGGACATTCTGTCCAAGTGTTCGTACCAGGAGTGGGACTACATACTGTACATCCACATCCCGATCCTGAACAAGATGACGCTATGGCTGGTACAGCAGCAGAACCAGTCAACCGGCGCGTACAGGGAGACTTCAATGCACTTTGAGCACAAAATGCGGGTCTGAAACTTGTTTTGCATTCTGCTAGTAGCGTACAAGTTTATTTAATATGCCCGGCGAGTTTTGATATCGTCTTGTCAGAGTGTCGTGGATATCACTGACCTGCATGAGCATATGTGTACAAGCGCATCATACACGATTTATTGCAGTCAAACCTGACAAATGAGTACGGGATGCCGATGAACATGTCTCTGACGGCACACGTTATTGTAGGACTGGTCAGCGCAAGCTCCAAGCTACAGGGGGTAATGTACAGACAAAAATTGTGCTAATACATCTTTAGTATTGTAGTAATCTATATAAACCAACAGTAACGTCTTAATAAAGATAAACTAACAGTTGGAACTTATGGAATTATGCCGACTCAGGAAGCGAAAGCAGCGGCAGACCGATCCATAGACATGGCGGCTAACTATGTGTGGGACAACTTCCAAGCGCTGTGGAGCCCGTTTGACATCTGTCTGTGCACGTACGCGCTACACCTGGCCGGACACAACGGACGGGCCGAGGCGTTCCTCAAGATGAGGGAAATCGCCCGCTCAGGTCAGACAGCACGGTCCATCCATGCACACAAGTTAGCGTCGTTTCTCTGAAGTAAAAAAAATAAGCTGTGAAGGCATAGCTTCGGTATTAAACGTGTCGATGTTCCTGTGACAGATAACTTTCTGTACTGGGCGGAAGAGCCGATCCCGCCCCAAGAGACAGAAACGATAGATAACATCCCGTACCGCTACGCCAACTACATGCCGTACCCGATCCAGAGCAAAGCTATCCACGGCACGGCGCTCGCCCTCGAGGTCTACCTCATCAACAACTGGATCCGCGAGTCCGTCCCCATCATGAAGTGGCTCCAGACACAGCGCAATTATGAACACGGCTTTGACGGCCCACAGGTGAGTACTTTGTTAGGAAAACTATATACAGACTCTTGGTAGACTATTTAGTGGCATAATATACACGTACTATTATAGGGAAGGATAGATGAACTAATGGGGAGTTGGAGGTCAGTATATCAAAACCAGAGAACCTTTATTTATCCGACCATTGTCAGGACACACTGGCCGCACTGCAAGCCTTGGTCAAGTACGCGGAGAGGGAAACAAACCGCGAGTTCTACAACATGGCGGTCAACATCATATCGACATCCACGACGGACTGGGAGCAGAACTTTGTCATGGAGAAAGGGCAAGTGGTCGGCTACAACTCCGCCTCGGTACGCATATGCTTCCAGGCCTTGTACGTGTACGTAGTACTGGACCTCTAGGTTACCGACACATAAACATATGGAAACAATGCTGTTTGTTTCAGATTCCTAATGTTTGGGGAAGCGTGTATTCAACTGCCGAAGGAACTGGTTATGCCTTGCTGCAGGTGAGAACATGCCCGCTCAGTCTGATTGTGAATGATAATTCACACATGTATGTTTGCATTAGGTCCTATTGTGGCATGTATTCGGGCAGATGAAAACAGAAGTGAAAGTGGAATATCCCTGGCTGATGAGGCAGCCACAGGTCCGAGCCTTTGACCTTGAAATCGACCAGTTGCGGTTTTACGGACGCAACGCGTCCCTCTTTGAAATGAATGTTTGTATCACGTGAGTACAATTAATATAATATCTGTTACAAATACCGTACACAACATGATAATAATACATAATTCTACAATTGAGATACATAGTGAAGTGTGTTTGTAGATTATTGACCTGATATTAATATAAGTTATTATGGGCTTTAGCCCCAATAGGCGTGATATCTGCCTGAAGTCACCATATCCTGCAATGCCGCAGGCAGCTGACTGAGGGCAGATATCATAAGTTATCATGGGCTTCAGCCCCAATACGGCGTGATATCTGCCTGGAGTCACCATATCCCACGATGCCGCAGGCAGCTGACTGAAGACCGATATTATAAGTTATCATGGGCTTCAGCCCCAATACGGCGTGATATCTGCCTGGAGTCACCATATCCCACGATGCCGCAGGCAGCTGACTGAAGGCCGATATTATAAGTTATCATGGGCTTCAGCCCCAATACGGCGTGATATCTGCCTGGAGTCACCATATCCTGCAATGCCGCAGGCAGCTGACTGAGGGCAGATATCATAAGTTATCATGGGCTTCAGCCCCAATACGGCGTGATATCTGCCTGGAGTCACCATATCCCACGATGCCGCAGGCAGCTGACTGAAGACCGATATTATAAGTTATCATGGGCTTCAGCCCCAATACGGCGTGATATCTGCCTGGAGTCACCATATCCCACGATGCCGCAGGCAGCTGACTGAAGGCCGATATTATAAGTTATCATGGGCTTCAGCCCCAATACGGCGTGATATCTGCCTGGAGTCACCATATCCTGCAATGCCGCAGGCAGCTGACTGAGGGCAGATATCATAAGTTATCATGGGCTTCAGCCCCAATACGGCGTGATATCTGCCTGGAGTCACCATATCCCACGATGCCACAGGCAGCTGACTGAAGGCCGATATTATAAGTTATCATGGGCTTCAGCCCCAATACGGCGTGATATCTGCCTGAAGTCACCATATCACACGATGCCGTAGGCAGCTGACTGAAATAAGTTATCATGGGCTTCAGACTCCGATACGGCGTGATATCTGCCTGGAGTCACCATTATTCAGCAATCCGATGATATATACATATAATTTTGATACAGGTGTTTCTACTTGGTTAACTACGTGTAGCACCTGTTTTGTGCCGGTATAGGTGGGTGGCCACGCAGTACGGTGATAGGAGTGGGTCGGTGATTCTGGAGGTGGACATCCCGACAGGCTGGTTCGTCCGAAAACAACAGCTCAGGGTTTACCAGCGAACTCCGCGCATTGACAGTCAGCGCTCCAGATTCGCCAAGCAAAAAGTGGTCCTTTACATGGACTACGTAAGTTTGCTCTAAGCAGTTCGAAATCATGAATAGGCCTGTGCATTTGTAGAAATAAAAATAGATGCTATCGATGGCTTTCTGTAGATCGATACGAACAGAACGTGTTGGTATTTTCCCGCGGAGCGGCATTTACCCGTCGCTAACGGAACCATCCAGCATTTCATCCGTGTACAGGACAGTTATGAGCCAGGTGCGCCAACACAATACAGTAGCTACCAAACGTAGAACATAATACCATATATATATCAAATACGTAAAATCATTGATTGTATAGATATAAAATAGCACACAGTATTACATGTGCACTGCATGGGTATAAATGTTGTGCCATATCTTTCAGTCAGGAACTTTCACTTGCAATCAGGAACAAAATTAATATATTTATAGATTTGCAACAAATGTACAACATACATGTAGTATATTCTATTTTCCAGCGTTCCATAACACGACTCTGTTCACGACCTACGTTTTGTTCAATGTACACATCTGCCAAGTGTGCGGGTCCTACCAGTGTCCGTATTGTCTTCACTACAACGCAGCTACCCCCGAGACTGTACCGACCGCTTGGCTGTACTGTCTGTTCTCTGTACTCTCTGTCACGCTAGTACATGGTCCCAGGCTATGCATTGATGGAGACGCCACGTGACAGTTCAGGATAAACGTCAAAATGTATCAGAACTTTTTGTATATACATTCTGTGGACATTTGATATTTTGTGTGTACATATCAGGCATTTTGTCCACGAACCAGATAACCAGTGTCTGAATAATTATAGATGATTCAGCAAACATTTCTAGAAAATACGTGTAGGTGAACAATTCGCGAAGTGCAACCCAGTACGGTGGCTCATATCTGCCCGATAAAGCCACCGTATACCTATTTCTTTGAGAGAAGTATTATAGATTAGTGCATTCCACGTACCTCAACATATTTCAGATATTGGTGCTTGATTTAAATTACACATCCATGGAACTGGCTGGATTTTGTTTTGAAAACAAAGCAACAAAAATAATAGGCTTGCTTTTGTACGGTCGAATCCAGCTTATTATTTGTATTGCACATGCTTACTTGTATATATAAATATATTTATATGTACTTCATTGATGAAATGTTACCTTGCAAATAAAAAAATAACTAAAATAGCACGCCTGAAGAATAGCTAACTGAGCCAGTTGCACAAATAAATTAAACAAAGTCCTGAAAAAAAGTCCTGAAAATAAGTATGCGTGGTAAACCCAAATATATGTTAATTTTAATGATCTCAAGGACATGATCACATGTCGCGCAAGGTATCCTTATGTCACTATAATACACAGTCGTCACAACGCTACAGTGCTTCCCTCTTTTGGAAAGACCTTTTTCCCGAGGTCATGAAACTGTATCCCACTGTCGAGCTACTACATCCTGGTCAGGTCAATCACGAATAAATGGGTACCCCAGGCTCATGCTATACGTACCTGTCTGCGGTCAGGATTCCGGAACCCGATATTTTGAAATACATGTAATATAAGTCAACAGTGGGGGTCGACCCAGGACCGAACGCCGAGACAAACCACAATTAGCCGAACAGCATTTTGAAAGAATAAGCTGCTAAAAATGGGGAGTTACCCCGACCGGGGTTAGAACAAAGCGGGACCTATTTTGTTGTTCTTCATATAGCACAGGTATGAGAAAACCATTAGCACAAAGGCTGAGATAGGTTACCGGACAATTTTGGTTTGGCCATGGCAGCATTGGCAGGTAACAGACCTTGAGATTTACCAATCAAGGTTCGCAGTGTGAACATATGACCTTGAGACTTACCAATCAAGGTCGTCCGTGTGAACTTCGATGTCACCATTACATGTATGTGTGTCGCATTTGATATTCTATATGTTCATAATACAAAGATATATCTGGGTGGAATCGTTTAGGCCGCTCAGGTCAATTTACACATTCCGAGTCAGACATTTGGCACTCAAGGTCATCTGACGTCAAGTTCAAGGTCATCATTAGTTGTGCCATATATTTCTTCCTATATGTTCATAATGCAAACATAAGCTCTATCTGCAAGCATTCCATCTATAGAGGCAAATCTGGACACTTTTTATACCCCAAAATGGCTGTTTTGTCCTTTCAAGGTCATCGAAGGTCAAATTCAAGGCCACCACACAAATCGCCATATATGACTTCCCATTTGAAAGTGCCAATTTCTAAGCTGTATCTTCAAGTGTTCTATGAGTACAGTCCTGACAGCTCCCATTATGAAGGGAAAAAATCTAAAATTTTTTTCAAAGGGTGAAATTTTTTTTCTGCCTAGAAATGGTCCAAAATGGATAGTAATGAGATTTGGGGCGAAAATTTTTTTTTCGCCGACCCGCCAAAAAATTCAAAATGGCCGCCACACGAAGACCAGCGATTCAAGGACGACCAAACTTATACATATCACAGAGGTATATGAGCGGAATCTTTTGAAACCAATAACTGATCAAGACTGATCAGACAGATTTTAAGAAAATGGCCGTCAATGTCCAAAATTGAGCTTTTTTCGACAAAACGGACGCCATTTTGGAAAAAATGCGAAAATAAAAAAACAAAAACAAAAATACCTCCTTGTCAAAAATTTTAGGCATTTTTGTGCAAAATTTCTATTGTAACTAACCCAAAATTTAGGGTGCGGATAAAAACACACTCTTTATGACCAGTCCCCCTCAAAAAGAATATATAGCAGGCCGAGTGCTGATCATTCACTTCAGCTCATACTTTCATAAAAAATCAAGTTTAGTACCGATTTGTTGGTGCTGACAACTTACTATTTAAGAAGGTACATTGTTGAAGCCCTTTCGAAGCCCAGATTTTAAGTGAAAACAGGCTTTGCCAGGGGTCATTGTTGAAGCCCTTTCGAAGCCCAGATTTTAAGTGAGAACAGGCTTTGCCAGGGGTCATACAGCTTTTTTTTACCGAATTGCAGACCCCTATCGCGGAAAATGGAGAGGTTGGCAATCTACCCCAAGGGATCTCAGAAATCTGGACATATTTCGGTATTTGGTCGTTACAAAAGCGAAAAATGGTACACCCTGTATGTCTGTGGTAGGGCTAAGATTAAGATTTGGGTAGATTTTTTTATACGGGATAGTGAAAGGGTAGATTGTCAACTGTTTATGCCAATTCATAATATAGTACTATTTAACATCGCAACAAACGGTGTTAACGAGTTAGAAGAATCAGAGTATAGTTTGTTAGCTGCCCATGACACATTGGTGAAATTTGACGTCAACGTCGATTTCCTTGATCGAAATGATACTGAGTGGATACTACACTGTAGTTTATCCACGGGTTTTACGTGACGGGCAGCACCCATTTGAGATGTAAACGGAATCGGAATTTTATGCACGTTTCCAATTTCCGAAAACATGCTGATATGATCGACTTATCATACGGATGGATATACCTATATGGTTGCATCTTTACGTTTTTCTTCTCACACTTTCGTGTTGGTATATAACGCTCAATCAACTTTGCTGCTCATAACTCGACATGAGTACGATTCTGTACTGGAGCCATGATTGAATAATATCATTTCACCCATTTTTTTGTTCAGAATCATACAAGGTCCACAGATTTTGTCGAACGTGAACTATGTGTCACATGCATTGACAATACATTATCCATGTATTTCTCAAGGTTAGAAGCGGCACGTGGCATAAAGCTGAACTTTAGTTAGTTCTCGTGGCTCCAGTGGATAACCACTCCAAGTTGAACTTTGTGAAAATGGCACTAAAGTCACACTAATCAAAAGTAAAGATCACTAAACCAGAAAGTTTTACTTTAGAATAGTGCAAGATCAGCACTCGGCCCATTATTGCTAATATCTCACTTGTTAATATTGAGATCAGATATTAGTAATCAAATTTGGACATGTAAGAAATGAAAAATGCTGAATATTGTCGTGATCTTGAAATTGACCTTTGACCTAATTTTCCAGGCCACAGGTCAAAATGGCTAATATCTCGTTTCTTATCGACTTTATAGATTGGGAATCTATAGTGGACATATAGAAAATGATGCGTGTATGTTGGATATTCTCAGCATACAGATGTGACGTCTCTATAGCGTCGCAAAATAGAGAAACGTCATTTCACATGATATGGATGCAGATTCGGAAATAATAATAAATAATAGGCCTAATATGTGCCATAAATTACGCATATAGCGTCACAAGGTCTGCGCAAATGGTCGTTCATGGCTGATTTATGTAAAAGTCATTCGTAACGCACGCCCACCTCAAATTCCAACTTTTACAGTTGTAGAATTTAGCGACTGTAACGGCCCCTCCCTCCCGCACATTTACATCTCCATGACAACACGCCCACACTTGCATGACACGGCACACCACGTACTCGATCAATACACAATCAATACTCACATAACCACACTAGACCACGCGACACGATCAATACAGCTCACGTGCACTCCACGGACACATGCACCAATACAAGTAGGCCTACAAGGAAACTCACAGACACATGCTCTCATCACGTGCACAGACATGTCAGAACATGCACAGGGAATCACGCCACTTTCCATGACATCAGCAAACACAGCCAATCACACGACCCCGTATACACAAGGCGGGAAAAATGCCCCACATGTCCAACGGCCCCGCGCACTGGACCAGAAGATTTTGAGGAGAATGGACGTGCTCATATATTGGGTATAATTGTAAATATATAGAAAACCCAAGAACTGTGATTTAACTGTGATTAATTGAACTCTAAGACTAGGATATATTCGACCCGGGATATCGCGGACTTAGAAGTGTGAATCGGTCCTTGAATGTTTGCGGCATTGGACTTTATCGCCCCAATATACAGTTGAAATTATACTGCCGGCTTGTGAATCACACGACCACACAGAACTATACAACATTGACACCACCTGATACCGGACGGTGAACAGTATTCACCACATTGGTGCCTACGACCAGGATTTTGACACCACCGACCGGCATGTTTGAGTATATTGATGACCTATCGCCTCTGAGATTGTCTTCGCCGCCCGTTAACCAGATTGCTTCACCAGTCACCACACTATGAATGACTTTATTGATGAGCATGCAGTCGTACTCGGCCACGCCAGCCAGAACGACCCAGCCAATAACCAGTGACTTTGCCGGCAGAGAATATACCCGTTCAGTAGGGCTAAGATTAAGATTTGGGTAGATTTTTTTATACGGGATAGTGAAAGGGTAGATTGTCAACTGTTTATGCCAATTCATAATATAGTACTATTTAACATCGCAACAAACGGTGTTAACGAGTTAGAAGAATCAGAGTATAGTTTGTTAGCTGCCCATGACACACTGGTGAAATTTGACGTCAACGTCGATTTCCTTGATCGAAATGATACTGAGTGGATACTACACTGTAGTTTATCCACGGGTTTTACGTGACGGGCAGCACCCATTTGAGATGTAAACGGAATCGGAATTTTATGCACGTTTCCAATTTCCGAAAACATGCTGATATGATCGACTTATCATACGGATGGATATACCTATATGGTTGCATCTTTACGTTTTTCTTCTCACACTTTCGTGTTGGTATATAACGCTCAATCAACTTTGCTGCTCATAACTCGACATGAGTACGATTCTGTACTGGAGCCATGATCGAATAACATCATTTCACCCATTTTTTTGTTCAGAATCATACAAGGTCCACAGATTTTGTCGAACGTGAACTATGTGTCACATGCATTGACAATACAGTATCCATGTATTTCTCAAGGTTAGAAGCGGCACGTGGCATAAAGCTGAACTTTAGTTAGTTCTCGTGGCTCCAGTGGATAACCACTCCAAGTTGAACTTTGTGAAAATGACACTAAAGTCACACTAATCAAAAGTAAAGATCACTAAACCAGAAAGTTTTACTTTAGAATAGTGCAAGATCAGCACTCGGCCCATTATTGCTAATATCTCACTTGTTAATATTGAGATCAGAGATTAGTAATCAAATTTGGACATGTAAGAAATGAAAAATGCTGAATATTCTCGTGATCTTGAATTTGACCTTTGACCTAAATTTCCAGGCCACAGGTCAAAATGGCTAATATCTCGTTTCTTATCGACTTTATAGATTGGGAATCTATAGTGGACATATAGAAAATGATGCGTGTATGTTGGATATTCTCAGCATACACTCAGATGTGACGTCTCTATGGCATCGCAAAATAAAGAAACGTCATTTCACATGATATGGATGCAGATTCGGAAATAATAATAAATAATAGGCCTAATATGTGCCATACATTATGCATATAGCGTCACAAGGTCTGCGCAAATGGTCGTTCATGGCTGATTTATGTAAAAGTCATTCGTAACGCACGCCCACCTCATATTCCAACTTTTACACTTGTAGAATTTAGCGACTGTAACGGTCCGTCCCTCCCGCACATTTACATCTCCATGACAACACGCCCACGCTTGCATGACACGGCACACCACGTACTCGATCAATACACAATCAATACTCCCCCAACCACACTAAACCACGCGACACGATCAATACAGCTGTAAGTTTGTCCCTCTGTCACAAACTCACATCAGGTACTTGACAGTTAACAGTTATGTCTTTGCTTCTCAAAGTAATTCTGGTCACTGCACTGGTCATCTCTGCATGGCATGTTCCTTGGAATAATCCGTAGTTTAAGTAACCATGAGTAACGCAACAACACAGTTTTAGGATAGATATCAAAATCTGATTTATTAAAATATTCACCCCGCTTTTATATCCTTCACATGTACCCCTGTCATGGGCCGACCCCATCCCACTAACCAATGTGCTTGCTCGATCACAAATTAGGGGAGGAGCCACCCTAGACAGCCTCAGGGTGATTCAACTCGTAGAACCCTGGCGGCCCTGACAGGACAGTGCCAGGCGATATTGAACCATCTATCATTGGTCACCATACAGTCTGACCCAGCTGACGCCAAGCCCCCACACACTTACAACATGATAAAACCGGCCATGCACTCGAGTGAATAGGAATGAATAGCAAATTCAAATACATCAATGGTGTCCCAGTACATCGAGATAATCCCCGCTGTGCATTTAACGATAACAGTCACTAGGTATCCGGATTGTATTTAATTAAGGTGTCAAGTTAAGTCCCTGAGAGGCAGGTCATCGGTCTGACTAGTTCCACTGGTGTGTTAGCGAGCAGCTTGTAACAAGAGCAGGTGTATGGTGTATGGATCGTGGGTGATAAGGTGCCATGCTGAGAGATGATGTCATCCTCGGGGAATCGTCTGTCGGTTGTCGTTGTGTCTGCATGCGCTTGTCTGGTCCGGGAAGTACATCTGGAGGCAGCGGGGGTCCACACAGCAGGGCTCTGATCATCATTTCATCAGTCCTGAAACAAGGAGATAACACGCAAGAGATATGTCCATACATGTGATCTAATCTAAATTAATTACCATGTGTAGGGAATTGGCGAGTTAGAATATTTGAAAGTGAATTTTGTTGGGAATAGTATTATTATTATATACTTACCATAATTCATAATAGCTAGGAATCTAAATATACTTATCCGGGCCGTGGACGATCCTTACACAGCTCACGTGCACTCCACGGACACATGCACCAACTCAAGTACAAGGAAACTCGCAGACACATGCTCTCATCACGTGCACAGACATGTCAGAACATACACAGGGAATCACGCCACTTTCCATGACATCATGCAGCAAACACAGCCAAGCACACGACCCCGTATACACAAGGCGGGAAAAATGCCCCACATGTCCAACGGCCCCGCGCACTGGACCAGAAGATTTTGAGGAGAATGGACGTGCTCATATATTGGTTATAATTGTAAAGATATAGAAAACCCAAGAACTGTGATTTAAAGGAGGACTTCCTATCAAATTCAAACACAATTTGGTAACAAATGAGTTTCATGCACATGAAGTATTCATTCAGATGACTTCAAAATCGAAGAGATCATATTTTTAAAACTGCTATCGAATGTAAAATCGAAAAGAAACTAAACTAGCGGGCCACGCCCTCCAACTGGGGAGAATGAATGAGTCAAAACGATGACGTCATTGTTTTGATGATGCCTCGGGCAACGAATCATTTCCAGCATCTTTGGTTCCAGTGAAATGAGCCGCCTGTCGAGGCTTCTATCAAAACAATGACGTCACAGAAATTTACGTCATGTATGACGTTTCTGTCAGCTGTGCACTGCCGAATGGAAGAAACTTGCAGATTTTCGGTGTTTTTGATGTTATATCCTCAGTACGATTTGTTTGTACTGAACAAATGTATACATATTCCATATGTGAACGAAGCTTAAAGTCTTCTCCGTTCAAATGCATTGAGATATATTTGCTATATGGAAGTTTTAACCGTAAAATCATTGGTCGAAGCCAATACACATTGATAGGAAGTCCTCCTTTAACTGTGATTAATTGAACTCTAAGACTAGGATATATTCGACCCGGGATATCGCGGACATAGAAGTGTGAATCGGTCCTTGAATGTTTGCGGCATTGGACTTTATCGCCCCAATATACAGTTGAAATTATACTGCTGGCTTGTGAATCACACGACCATACAGAACTATACAACATTGACACCGCCTGATACCGGACGGTGAACAGTATTCACCACATTGGTGCCTACGACCAGGATTCTGACACCATGACCGGCATGTTTGAGTATATTGATGACCAATCGTCTCTGAGATTGTCTTCGCCGCCCGTCAACCAGATTGCTTCTACACACTATGAATGACATTATTGATGAGCATGCAGTCGTACTCGGCCACGCCAGCCAGAACGACCCAGCCAATAACCAGTGACATTGCCGGCAGAGACTATACCCGTTCACGTCAACAGAAGAGTACACGTGATCGAACACTCCTCGGTGAGTGCACGACCAGTGACTGTGGATACATCAATGGTGACACATCTGCCTAGTCATTCCCAAACACGACAGTGGGTTTGTGATACGGACACTATCACAGAACTGGTCCCGCCTAGCGCTTATTCAGCAACACGCCCGTTGGCGCCTCAATGACGTCATCACTACACGACCCAGTGCCTATGGTGTACTCACGTGTACTGACCGAGCCGACTGTGAAGGAGTAGATCCGACCCAGCCAAGCGAGATCGACTACGGGGAGCATCCCGGTGACGACCGCTGCTACGATTTCCACATCCCTACGACCATCGCGACCCAGGAATGTGACAGCAGAGCCTCGCGCCCTCGCACAGCAAGCGCAAATCATCGACTCCGCGACCGCGACACGCCGACCTCTGATACTCTCGTCCCCGCGCCAGTTGTGTATCAACCGCCACAACTGCCGAGGAACATCCACGCTTCACTCCGTCACAAGATCAAGTTGTGTCTGCTCCGGCAGAAAGTGTTGTGCCCAGGATCGGACAGCCAATCTCCCAGTCAGTCGGATATGCCAATCCTCAGATCGGCCTCAAGTGACCTCGTGACCTCAAGTGACCACGACCCTGGATATGCCCCAGGACCTCCTGCCGCCTCACCAGCCATCTCTACGACTGCAACTGCCGCTCCAACTACTACAACCCTAACAGCTCTGGTTACCACGACCCCAGTTGCTCCGACTGCCATGACCCCTGGTGCCTCCATCACGACTACGTCGACTTAGGCGAGTGTGAACACGCCCATGCCCCAGAGACTCACTTCTGAGCCCCAAACATTAGATGTGGGTAAAACGGCTCAATGGCGTGTGACGTTCAAGGAGGGCAAGCTCACTCAATACTTTCGGAGCTACAAACAATTCACTGCGGCCTCACATATACCGACCTCAACAAAACTACGACCTTCAGAAGTACGTTACGAGGCCGTGCAGAAGCGATCGCCCTGAACATCCCGGTAGAGACGCCCTTGCAGGAGTTCCGCCGTCGACTGCTAGAAGGTTGGGAACCCCCACCCACCGGCAATCAAAACGTGACGACTTCCCGTTCCTCAAACGAGAACGGAAAGAGGATGCCGAACATTTCCTCGAATGGCTTCAAGCTCTGGCTGAACAAGTCTTCGATGACGTCACACCAGAATCACGACAGCGAACGGTGATTTCGCAATTCATCAATGGCCAACCCGACCCCATTGCTGATGAACTATGTGTGTTCACTCTCGCTACATATAGTGACGCACTAACGGCCGTCCTCAAGGCTGAGTGCCGACATCCCAGCAATCGGATTCGTTTGTGATGAACAGGTTGACGGTGAACATTCTTGTGCCATGGGCCAAATAAATCAGTGGAAAACACCAACCCCTCAACAAATGAGGTTCCTGTTTGCCACCAGGATCGCCACCATGTAATTCGGGTATAGATAAACCATAGAAACAGTCTACTGTGCCATATAATACAAAAACATAATAATGTTGCATCAGAACTTTGTCATGTTTGTTTTTGCATAATGCAGACAATGAACATGACGTTTTTTTGCAGTTTTTGGGCATAATAGACTGTTTCATAGCCCCAAAAGCACATGGCATCAGCAGGTACTCCATTGCGGCTTATTACGACCCCGCCGATAACGATACCATCGGCCTGTATGGATGTAATGAACACTCTGTGCCATCTTGCTCACGTGAGTGGGTGGCTGAAGCCTTACAGTGCGTCCTTGGTGATGAAGATGGACAGTTTGGAGAAGAAGCCATCTATTCCGTCCTACGACGGAATAGCGACAGAATTGCTTTTTCTGCAAGAAGCCTGGCCACTGCTGGTTACGGTGTTTTCAACTGAAGGATGTGTTAGTGCGTAACGGCATGAAGCCAATGCATTTCGACCCAGTGGTTCCGGTACTGACAGGGCGATCGCTTCTGCACGGCCTGCTCAAGTATCGTCAGTAACCAACCAAACCAGCAAACAGCCTCAACCGACCCCACCAGTGCCTCCAACCCAGTCGTCAAACTAGCAAAGGAAGGTGCTGAGGAGCAAGGGCCTTCCGGAGATCAGGACAATATTCCTAGCTCCATACTTGCGGTTGCCATGACAACCAAGCCTGTGCAACTGCCTGTCAGGTTCGGGTTAATTTCGGTTCTGCGTCGACTATCGGCTGCTGAATGACGTCACGCCCAAGGATTCCTATCCTCTGCCCAAAAATCAGGACACTCATGATGCCCTAGTGGGCGCCACATACATTTCGGCCCTGGACCTAGCCTCAGGCTACTGAGAGTTGACCCCACCAACAGGTCGAAAACTGCCTTTGCCACACGGAAAGGACTATATCAGTTTAACGTTATGCCGTTCCACTCACCAATGCACCAGCAACTTTTAAACGGCTTATGGAAACCATATTCCGAGGATACTTGTGGACTCAGTGTATGTTATCTGGATGACGTCATCGCTCACGGACGAACATTTGACCAGGCTCTTGCAAACCTCGAAGCGGTCCTAGATCGGATCAGATCGGCAGGCCTGAAACTACAACCCAAAAATTGTGAACTATTTCAAAGGGAAATTCTGTACTTGGGGTTCATTCTGTACTTGGGGTTCACCCAACCAAAGTAAAAGCCATTAAAGAATGGCCGACCCCGTGCGAGATCACCGACGTCAACGGCTTTCCTTGGTTTCGCCAACTGTCACAGGAAGTTAATCAAGGACTACTCTGAAATCGCTGAACCTCTTGCGGTGCTCACCCGAGGTGAATGTCACTTCAATGAGCGATCAGCCCAACGACGATCTTTATATAGCGATTTGTGAGATGACCTTGAATTTGACCTTTGATGACATTGGAAGGTCGAAATTAACAGCCATTTCTGGTTTTCAAAAAATGCCAAAATTTGCCGCTACAGATGAAATTCATGTAGATAGAGCTTAAGGTCTCATAAGACGGTAGCGAAAATGGGTGAATTTGAGGAGGGGTAGGCCTGTTTGGTTCATGTTTTTTTCTAGGAATAATGACACTTTGCTAGGCCTATAACTTTCATCACCTATGAGTGTCAAATGCGTATTTATGTTGAATGCGCTTATCAGATACGTGTGGTTTTCATTGCTATTACCAACATTTCACCTTAATTGGCAGAAATTACAGTTTTTGGTGTATTCTTTTTGCTAATTGCTTCGTACACATACGGGTATTCTATTAGCTTCCAAATAGATTACTCTTATACTCTTGTTCACAGTGTTTTTCGCTGATATTTTTGTGGTGGTAAATGGTATCGTTCTGTAACTTGACATACTTCACATGGGAGTCAAACGGCAATTTTCTACCGGATTTCAGATTTCTATCTCGAAAATTGAGAAAGTTGGTAATCTACCCCAATGTTAAATTTAGCTCTATCATTGAATTTCAGGGTCCGCACAAAACCTTGTGCATATTCTCGGTTTTCTAGCGGTGCAATCTTACGAAATCAACATGTTTGTGTAGAATACACCCAATGTGTCTTCTGGTCCAAAATTACAATAATACTTCGAATCCTGATGGATAGAGACAGGTCCAAACCCTCGAATATGCTCAGATTCTCGAGATCCCGTCTTAAGCTGAAAATTAACATTGGGGTACATTGCCAATTTCTTCAATTTTTGCGATAGGAGTATGAAATATGGTATAAAATTGCCGTTTAACAGATCGACAGATCGATTTCACAAAAGCCAGTCTCTCAGCTAAAACTATTAAAATCGATTAACGCTCTCGACCGGCCCGAAGCCCACACTTCGAGCAGTAGGCCCTATGCACAGAACATACGCCATCGTTGTGTGTGTAGGTGGAAGATCCAGTCCCTGGAGACCTTCTCTAAGGATTCTAGGTGCGAGAGTTCAAAGCAGTTGGGTTTCCAGCTGCATGTCATCCCAGGAGATCCCTACTTCTCGCAGCGCCAGCTTCATCTGGTCAGTGTGTTCGGTCCGGCAGGCTGCTTGGTTCCCGCCCACGGGAGGTGTCCAGAGCCGGGCAAACACCACAAGCTGTAGGACCCACGCGAGGTATAATCAAACCATTGTTATAGTTTACTGGAGCGTAAATTACAATGCGTTGCCGTGGCAACGCACGCTCGAACGGAGCGTGTCAAAACAAGGCCAAGAACGAAAAGGCCACATCAATGGCATGTATGTTTACAATCACCTGCCGCGTGCTTAGGGCAAAATCGCCACATTACCCCCTTCTTACAATGTTGGTCCCCAACATGTTCCGCCCGCGCCCAAAACTGCCAAAACCCGACGGAGGCTTCGCATGGCGGGGTCCGGAAGAAGGCAAGATGGCAACACCCGGAAGTCACGGCGCAATACACTAGGACTTTAAGAGTCCCTTTTGGAAGAATGGGGAACTACCCCCGGACTTACGGAGTAAACTATAACGCGCTTTGTAATTTTGAATAAACCCTCATAAACAAGCTAAAATTTTGACCAAGGTGGTCCAAAACCGTGTGATGACCTTGGAAGGTCATCCGTTATAAAAGGACGGTGTGTCGAGTCTTTGGAATATCTTTAAGGTTAAACTTTAAATTCAGAAATTTCGTAAAACGACACACCGAGTGATCAAAAGTGATAGTACCTCTAAAAAGTGTTGCCGACCGCCCTGCCGGCCGGCTCCTCAGATCCGCAGAACGGGTCTGAGGCAGGGCGGAGCCGCGGGAGCGACTCCGGCACGCCCGCATGACATATGTACATCTAACAGACACACATACACCTGCGGACAGCTGTCGCAGACAGCTATCAAAGCCAACGCGGCAAGCCGCATCGACTGCCAGTATCTGTATACTACAATCCGCACAGGCCTGTGTAAAGACACGCAGATGGACGGACGTCTGCACTTACATGCAGCCGCCCGCCCGCCCGCACATCTCCAGCACGGCCCGCCTGGGGAATTTACAACTGGCAAAATTACCCGCATCCCGAACACCGGCCACGCGGATGCGAGTGGCACAAAACACATGTGCTACACATCTGGAGATTAATAAATAATCCGGGTACGACATTTTTACATATATGTACATGTAACAAATGATGACAGCTATACTACACGTGCAGCAATGCACGCGGTGTCGCTGCAAAACTCTGTCCCCCGTCACAATGACACACTGCCGGACCAACATACAAACACCATAAAACTCATGTGGAGGCTGTCATTTCCCTCCGGTGACTCCAAATCAAACCATGTATACGGGTAGAAAATGAATTTCTATCCCGGGGACCTTGCAAATAACTTCAGTACCGGTAATTAAGATTGGTCATTCGCTTTTGCGTCCGCACCGGCGGTAAATGACGTAAAAGTAATCACCCCAGCAAGGTAGAAATTGGGCATAAAATTGACAGTAACCACTAACTTGTGGTTGTTACGAATATGTCAGACGAAAATAACAATAAATTGTTATTCTCCAGTCTTTTCAAATATCACAGCAATCCGTCACTGTCAAAATTAGCGCAACTCCTTACACTCCTCTACTGCACCGGAAAGGAAATTTCACATACTTGTCTCACTTTGTGTCATTAAATGAGCAAGAACAGAATTCTCCAGAGACATGCCGCACACTTGTGGCTTATAATCCTCCCAATAAATAATGAATGAGATGGAAAATAAACAAAATCACTCCCCATAGCCGCTGGTACGCTTACAAGGCGATCGAGCAAGCCCATGACAGGCGGACAGACAATTGGGCGCCCTGTGGGCGTTCATAACGCGCCCACTAGCAACCCCAACGTACAGCCCGGCTGCGGAGCAAGCCCGGTCAAACCTAGAGCCCAAACAAAGGACTACCGGAGTGCGGAGCCAATAGATTAGACGCGGAGCCGGCATGGGCCATAACCTCAATGGTTAGGGGGCAAACCCTTCATACCGGCGCCCAATCTAGAGGCGCCCAAAGATGGTGAAAGCAATAGGCGGCGGACGTCCGGAGCTGCCCGCGGACGGAGTCCAGGCCGGACGCCTACCATAGAATGGCGTATTGCCCTTATCCAATGAATATGAAATTGGAATTAAAAGCCATCACAAGTGTTGCGCATGTAATATACGACCCCCTTCTTAGAAGGAGGCCGGGGTTCCGGTCATTCCGGCCGGACCGCATATTGTAAGGTACGATCCGGACGAGAATGAGCGTCACCCGCCGCCGCGGCTGGTCCGCACACGCGGACATAACAACCGCTCCATTATCATAATGGAAAGTCGGTTTCCTGCCGTTAGAAACCTAACTTACTATAACCTTAATTATAGTAATGGCGCACGGGGGATAACTACACCGAAGTGCGTCATCTTAAAGCGTCGTGGACGCCGGACGAGTCGCGCGGACGAACCGCGGACGTCAGTCCTCACGTGCGGACACTATCCCCGCGTCCAAAGCCAGTTCCCCAAATCCGTGGGAAGGTGCTTCTCCCGTAGCGGACGTAAATCCCAACCTCAATCTGGCCATATAAGAGGCTGTTCCGGGACCATCGGGCGTCCGGCAAATCCACAAAAGTGCTCCGCCCAGCGTAGGCGCTGGGTTAAGTCCAGTTGAGTCCACATGATGCGGATAGGTCTGCCGCACGTCCTTAGCACTAGAAACTACGGGAGGCGGATGCGCGGTGGTGGCGTTATGACGCAAAGTCGATCTGCCCAAAGATGCGGACCACCACAAAGTGGTGATCGCAGCGTTGGGCAGTCCTGACTCCTGCGGAGCGACCTAAAATCCATCCTTGGGGTGATAGATGGATACCACACTTACATCCGTACGTGCGGACCGTCAGTAACACCTGTCTGCGGATCTGCCAATCTCGCCTAGAACACTGGAGTCGAGCTCCAGTGGCAACACATGTTGCAACCCCGCAGGGTTCGACTCTACTTCCGGGGACGGAGTCGAGGACGTCGGGGACGTCTCCGCGGACTGGGACTTGTCCTGCAGGTCGTCCTGACGTCCTTCCACGGGGCCGGAGCCACCGCGGACCTGCTCCCGGATGACCTGGGAGCGAGTGTGTTGGGACACACTGTCATTTTCATTCATTTTTCTGTTTTTATTTTCTTTTCTGGAGTGTCCCGGAGGAGCGGGCGGTCCCCAGGGACGAGGGAGCAAGACACTGCGACGGTAGGCTGCGATGGAACGCTGTCGGACTGATCCTGGTCACGGCACCAATGTAAAGTGACCGGAGGTCACTGCGGACACGGTAACCACTCTATCATTAACGGTAACCAGGTAACAGCCCACCCGACACTCCCAGGCCTATGGACACCGTTCAGAAACTGGTTCATCACCACGGTGTTAACTGGAGGGGCCTGGCGAGCCGCGGTCTGCCTCGGGGACGGAACCCCGTACAGTCCGACATGCTGGCCAGAGCCTATGTCACACGTCCCGGGAAGGGAGAGAACTGGCGATCCACAGGGCTTGCGCCCCCGAGTCAGCAACTTGTCTCTCCCAGCCCGGGCCTCCCCATGGAAATCGTCCCCAGGGCTCTAAGAGCCCACTACTCGCGACCAGGGAACACAAAGCTCATGGTGAGCCTTGCGTGTGTCCTAGTCACTCTCTCTCGGACAATCTCCTCGATCGAGTAGCTTCCAGTGTATATGTAAAGTTATTGACTACCGTCCGCTCTTCGGGATCCTCGAGGATAGTCCTCTCTCATCCGAGTCCTTGCGGACGCGCATCCGCTATTCCGGATCCTCGCGGCAGGGCCGCTCACCGGAGGTCGCGGCGGACACGGTAACTACTTCATCATTAACGGTAACCAGGTAACAGCCCACCCGACACTCCCAGGCCTACGGACACCGTTCAGAAACTGGTTCATCACCACGGTGTTAACTGGCGGGGCCTGGCGAGCCGCGGTCTGCCTCGGGGACGGAACCCCGTACAGTCCGACATGCTGGCCAGAGCCTCTGTCACATGTCCCGGGAAGGGAGAGAGCTGGCGATCCACAGGGCCGAAGGACCCCGAGTCAGCAACTCGTCTCTCCCAGCCCGGGCCTCCCCACGGAAATCGTCCCCAGGGCTCTAGGAGCCCACTACTCAGACCCAGGGAACACAAAGCTCATGGCGAGCCTCGTGTGCGTCCTAGTCTCGATCTTGGACAATCTCCTCGAACGAGTCGCTTCCAGTGTATATATAATACACCAGAAACTGCAGGGCGCACGCGAGGTTAAATCGATCCATTGTTATAGTTTACTGGAGCGTAAATTACAATACGTCGCCGTGGCAACGCACGCTCGAACGGAGCATGTCAAAACAAGGCCAAGTACAGAAAGGCCACATAAATGGCTTTTATGTTTACAATCACCTGCCGCGTGCTTAGGGCAAAATCGCCACATTACCCCCTTCTTACAATGTTGGTCCCCAACATGTTCCGCCCGCGCCCAAAATGCTCGAAACCCGACGAAGGCTTCGCATGGCGGGGGCCGGAAGAAGGCACGATGGCAACGCCCGGAAGTCACGGCGCAAACACTAGGACTTTAAGAGTCCCTTTTGGAAGAATGGGGAACTACCCCCGGACTTATGGAGTAAACTATAACGCGCTTTGCAATTTTGAATAAATCCTAATAAACAAGCTAAAATTTTGACCGAGGTGGTCCAAAACCGTGTGATGACCTTGAAAGGTCATCCATTATAAAAGGACGGTGTGTCGAGTCTTTGGAATATCTTTAAGGTTAGACTTTAAATTTAGAAATTTTGTAAAACGACACACCGAGTGATCAAAAGTGATAGTACCTCTAAAATGTTGCCGACCGCCCTGCCGGCCGGCTCCTCAGATCCGCAGAACGGGTCTGAGGCAGGGCGGAGCCGCGGGAGCGACTCCGGCACGCCGCCGCACACGTGCAGCGACGAGGCTAGCACCCTAGCCTTCCTCCGTCGTCATCGGCTCCTCATCCGTGCCGCCTGTCTTGGGGTCGGGCGGCGGTGACGGGTCCCTACGCCGCGGAAGCAGCGGAGCCGGCAGAGTGAAAGCCGGCTGCACGGGCGGATGAGGCAGGCCCGGTGGAGCTTGCACGGGCTTTTGTGGTGAGCCCTGCAATCCGGGTCCGGGCTGAATCCGGGCTGAACCGATCCAGAGAGCTGTCCATCTCCGCCACAAGGTACTCCGCCGCTCGGGTGAGTCGACCACGCTGGGGGTGATCCCAGGGGTGCTCCTCCCGAGCGCGGACCAACGCGGCTACACCTGCGGACCCCAAGTCACGAATGGCTCGAGGCACCGGCAGGTTCACCAACGCCGGATCACCGGGGATCCGGTCCATACCATCGCGACGATGGCCGACCGCCTGGCCTACAGACTCGCGGAAAGTCTCGTAGACGCTGGCGGTCGTGGGACCGAGCCTCCGGCGTACGTCCGCCGTGGCGTCGAGGGGGTCCAAGTCCAGGGAGGCAGTGCTTTGCCACCCTGCGGACGTCCCCTCAACTACCAACGAGGACGCGGACGCCGACCTCGTGAGAGGTACCGCACGTCCGCTATTGCTCGCTACCGAGGGAGTCACGCGTGGAGTCCTTGGCGGGACCGCCGACGCGGTACTCGAGGAGGCGGAGGTGTCTGCCACCACCCGTCCCTCAGACGGACCCGCGGGTACCGTCACCTCGAGCAAGCCCGGGTAGTCCTCCTGAGTCAGCGCACCCGGAGACTGCAAGGGCGTCGTCCCGGCCGGAGTCTTTCCGGCGGACGAACTCTTCCCCTGAGTCTTTGGCTGGGGGCGCGGCTTAGGAGTAGCCACTCGTGTCTTGGCCGCGATCTGCGGCATCTCCGACACGATCATGGTCACCCGGTGCCGTTCTTCACCGGCCTGGATCACCGGCGGTTCACGGACAGCCTCTGCTGCTGTCCGGGCGGCTTCCGCCTCCTGGAACTCCGCCGGGGTCTGGCCCATTGTAGCCGTCAGGCGAGCAGTGTAGCTCGAGCCCGCGGACACAACGCCAGACTGCCTCCAGGCATCGTCCATGATGCGCTGTGCAAAGCGCCATGGACCCCAGTGAAAGAACCGGTGATTCGCCGTCCCTGACGTAGTCATGAACGACGCCACCCTCGGTGGTATGTATCCATAATTGAATACAGGCCCCACTTCATTTCCAACGAGATGAAGTCCCTCACCGCGGTGTGCACCCGAGCGGTGATCATTTAGGGCCTCTAAACTGGCGAAATATCGTTGCTGAGGGGTGCCGGAGTAGCACCTCTTGCAAACGAACATTTGCATCCAGGGGTAGTGGTACCCCGCAATGTGTCGACTCAAGTGGTCGTAGGTAGGGTACCTACGATCCCGGTTGAGCGCACGGTGCGGGTCCTCATACCCGTCCAGGGATTTCGGACAGAGTTGGCATATTACACCCTCCTCTGTCTCGGGCGGCAACCCGACACGCTCCTCGTCCGTGAGTGGACGAGGCCGTGTGAAAGGCGTGTCGGCCGCCGCGGTGCGGCGTCCCTGCGGATCCCTGCCGTAGCGCGGGAGGAACATGTGTCCCTGACGGACTCCAGGGAGTTCGGGGCCCATTTCGGCCCGCAGCCTCTGGATAGAGGGCTGCTCCGAGGACGACCGTTTCTTCTTTTTGGCCGCCCCCGAACGATTCTCCGACCTGGTTTGTCGGGGCACACTCTTCCCGCGTGGGGGCGCGGCCCTCCGTTGCTGCGCAACGAAGGCCCGCGCTCCCGCTTCCAGTGCGGCGTCAGACAGGTGGACCCCGTCTTGCTCCGCGCGCTTCCGGAGGAGTTCTAAACGAAGATCTCCCTCCTTCGGCACGGGACGCCCTCTGTCCACTGGACTTGACCCCACCTCCGCAGCTCTGGTAGGTTTCTTGGTACCGGAGGAAGAAGAAGAGGAGGTTCCTTTCGGTGCCTTGATAGGCACCCGCTTACAGGAACCTCCCGCGCCTGGGCCGGATCCCGCGGAGGCGCCGCCCGCACCAGATCCCGAGGGATTAGGCGTCTTGGCGACTCCGGGTTTGGCGGAGGACCCTTTCTGGCCGCCCGGCTTAGGCGCCAGTGGCTGAGGTCCTCCGGACTTCGATCCTGCTTGAGGCGAGGGGCCGCCGGACTTCTTTTTCCGGTGCGGCCGCTTCTTCTTCTTCTTCTTTGGAGGCGAGGAGGCCGGGTCCGGGTCGGATCCGGCCTCAGATTGCCCATGCTCAGCGGCTTCCAGCTCTTGCTGGGCTCTCCACTGCTTTTGAGCAATCTCCCGGGCTCGACGGCGAGTACGCCTAGAGACGGGCGATGTAAACCCGTCATCTCGGTTCTCGGTCTCCTTCGAGCCAGACTCCTGTTCCTGAGGCGGCGCTTGGGATGCGGCTTCCTCAGCCGCGTCAACCTGCTCCGCCCAAGTCCCAGGGGCCTTCTGGTCGTGCGGACCAGACTCCGCAGGTGCGGACACCGAGGAGTTCTCGGCGGAACCGGTGTCCGGACGGCTACGGCCATCCGGACGGGTTTCCGCACGAGTACTCTCATCCGGGCCCAGAGACGCAAGCATCTCCGAGGACGGGTGCAACTCAATGTCCACACTAGCAAGTCCCGCACCACCGCAGTCCATCACCTCTTCCATACGAGAAAAAGGCGACGGATCTAGGAGTAGCTCGGCGCCTGCCGTGGCCGAGTCACTCTCTGCGGGGCGGTCCTCCGCGACCTCGCTCTCAGACTCGGTTCCTGAGTAAGAACCGGAGCTGGAGCTGGATTCCTCAGAACCCACATAGGCTCCCCGAGGGATGTCCTCGCGGTCATCCTCCTCGGGCCTAGACTGGGGTCTCGAGTACGAATTACCGCGCTCAAGAGACCCCTCTTCCCTCCCTTCATCACCTCCCCAGCCGTCGCTACTTTCCGACATTGTCAAGCGCTCTAATCGCTCTAAACACTGGGAGTCAGATCCGCAGATCCGTCTCCACCAGTGCCGAGCGCTTGAATGACGAGAAGGTGTCGAATTACATCGATTAAAGGCATCAAGTGTTGGCAGTTATACTGCACACGCATCGTATGACGCGTTCCCGTGGAAACGTCTATTCACTGCATCTACCCGATCGACAGACAAAAGGACGTTTTACATTCCCGCATTCCCATACACGCATCTCCCCCCGGTGACTCCTTTCATGCCATGTATACGGGTGGCTTGTGTACACAAGCCATCCCGGGGGAACCCGCTAAAATACTACAGTAATTAACAGCAGTCATTAGCAATAGCTTTCGCACTGGCGATCAATGACGTGAAGTTAATCACCCTCGCAGGTTAAAGATTGTATACAATGTATCAAAAAGCCAAACTACTTGTGGGTGTTACGATTATGTCACCCTATCAGCAGCGATAAATAAAAATTTAACACCGCTCAAGCAGCAATGAAAATAAATCCACCACCGCTTGCATGCTTTTCATAGATCACGGCATACTGCCTTCGATACAATGTACACAATCTCCTACACCCCTCTTGCGAAAGCAGAAATCTCCCGATTTCTTACTCTCTATTGCACCAGGGAAAAGATATATCTCTAAACTTTCTCATATATGGGATAAATGAGTAAGAATAGCATTTCCACGGGAAACACGCACACACTTGTGGCTTATAATCCTCCCATAAATAATAAATGAGATGGAAAATAAACAAAATCACTCCCCATAGCCGCTGGCACGCTTACAGGGCGATCGGACATACCCATGACGTCCGGACAGACAATCGGGCGCCCTATGGGCGTTTGCAAAGCGCCCACTAGCATCCCCGACGTACTGCCCGGCCGCGGAGCGGTGCCCGGTCCAGCCCAGAGCCTCCTCAAACGACTACCGGAGCGCGGAGCCAATAGATTTAGACGCGGAGCCGGCATGGTCCATAACCGCACTGGTTAGGGGGCGAACCCTTCATACCGGCGCCCAATCTAGAGGCGCCCAAAGATGGTGAAAGCAATAGCCGGCGGACGTCCGGGGCTGCCCGCGGACGGAGTCCAGGCCGGACGTCTACCATTGTACGGCGTATTGCCCTTATCCAATGAAGATGAAATTGGAATTAGAAGCCACCACAAGTGTTGCGCATGTAATATACGACCCCCTTCTTAGAAGGAGGCCGGGGTTCCGGTCATTCCGGCCGGACCGCGTATTGTAAGGTACGATCCGGACGAGAACGAGCGTCACCCGCTGCCGCGGCTGGTCCGCACGCGCGGACTTAACAACCGCTCCATTATCATAATGGATAGTCGGTTTCCTGCCGTAAGAAACCTTAAACTACCATAACCGCAATTACAGTAGTGGCTCACGGGGGATAACTACACCGAAGTGCGTCATCTTAAAGCGCCGCGGACGTCGGACGAGTCACGCGGACGAACCGCGGACATCAGTCCTCATCTGCGGACACTATCCCCGCGTCCAGAGCCAGTTCCCCAAATCCGTGGGAAGACGCTTCTCCCGTAGCGGACGTAAATCCCAACCTCAGTCTGGCCATATAAGAGGTTGTCCCGGGACCAGGGGCGTCCGGCCGAATCAGTAAATTCGTCCAGCCAGCGTAACCGTTGTGCGGAATACGCCGGACAGCCGTCCATAAGGTGCGGACAGGCCATCCGCACGTCCCTGGCGCTAGAAACTACAGGAGGGCGGATGCGGAGCGGCGGCGTTACGACATGAAAGTCTCCGCGGACCTCAACTCCGAAGATGGCCACAGAGTAGCCACCCGCGGAGGTAAGTCGTGCGGACTCTCACGGAACGACCTAAAACCCATCCATAGTATGACAGACGGGTACCGCAGACGCATCCGCATGGGCGGAAGGTTATTCCCACCCATACCGGGCTGGCGCACGTGGTTTCCGGCGTGGCCGCCCGTCATCCGCAGGTACTGGAGGGAGTGGAGGTACCTGCGGATCGCCGTTATCTGGCTGATAGCCGCCCAGTCCATCATCTGACGGGTCAGAGAGGTCCGGGAGGCCCACCATACGGCGCACACGCTCGTCCGGAGTCCGCGGATGCTGACCGGACGGATCCCATACGGGAGCGTCATCCGGTTCCGCATCTTGAATTAGCGGATCCATGACAAGCGGGCCCTCGTACTTCTTCAGATTATCGATATGGACAACCAGAACCCTGTCCGGATCGGAATCCCTCCGGATCCGGTAGTCCACATCTGTCACCTGTTTCAGTACTGTAAACGGGCCTATCCACGGCTTAGCAAATTTATTGCCTTGCTTAAGCGGCGGATAATAGTAGCGCACCTTGTCGCCTTCTGCAAAAGCTGGCCTACCCTTAGCATGGGCGTCATAGCCTCGCTTCTGCCGGAGGGCAGACTTGTCCAGGCGCGCGCGCGCGAAATCATGGGCGTTCGCCAGGGCGCGGCGAATCCACTCCACGTATTCCGGACCGCACTGGGGTACCGCGCCGGTCTCTGCCGCAGTTGGATACATAATATCCACGGGCAAATTTAACTCCCGGCCGTACAACATCGCGTGCGGAGTAACTCCGGTCGAAGAGTGGACCGACGACCTGTACGCCATTAAGACATACGGGAGGTGGTCATCCCAATCATTCGCACGATCATTCACAAAGGCCGCCAGCATGTTGAGGACCGATCGATTAAAGCGTTCGACCTGGCCATCAGACTGGGGCCTGTAGGGGGTGGTCCGCCATGGTACACCACCCATCTATTCACCAATAACCGAGCTACCTCGTCCGCAGTCTGGCGGCGCAGTGGGTAGGCGTCGGTATACTTGGTAAAATAGTCGGATATCACCAGGATGTACCGGAAACCGCGCGGGGTGACCCGGTGGGTATCCAGTATATCCAGAGCTATCCGATCAAACGGCGCGCCCGCCTTAACCGTGGTTAAGGGGTGGCGGCCAGGAGTCGGGACTCCTTTGCGAGCTTGACACCGAGGGCAGGCTGCGCACCACCGTTGCACGTCCAAGCCGCTACCAGGCCAATGAAAGCGCTGTTGTAGCCTATGGACGGTCCTCCGGATTCCCAAGTGACCGGTCACCCGGAGGTCATGCAACTGGTGGAGTACTTCTTTCCGCAGCTCCGCCGGAAGCACCAACTGCCATATTGGAGGCAGTGGGGTCGGTGGCTCATAGCGCCGGTACAGGAGGCCATCCCTCAAGGAGAGTCGTTCCCACTGAGATACTAGAGACAAGGTCTCCTCCCTGTAGGTCTTCCGCTCATCCTTCGAGGGCTTCTGGCCGGCCTCAAGGGCTGTGATTACCGGTGCCAGAGCTCTGTCAGCTCTCTGCGCCGCAGCTATCTGCGCCGGAGAGTAGCCACCCAAGTAATTAGGCTCCTCATCCGTCGCGTCCGGCTGCGCCGCAGCGGCCATCACCACAGGGGGCAAGGACCGCTCATACTCAGACTCTCCGGAGGACGAGGGTACCCACGAGGAGTACACCGCCGGACTCGAGGAAGACTCGCTGGAGCTGAGCCGCACCTCCGCTTCATATGCGGGACGCCCTCGCCGATATCGGCGGGTCCGCGCGCGGAGATGAGCCCTAGACGCTCCGGCCGCCGTGTTGTTAGAGGGGGCGGCGGCCTGCGGTCTCCCCGGAACGTCCAATTCCGAGTCTGAGGACGAATCCGCGGCTTGCTGGAATGGTGCCATCCCTGCACAACCCGGATTCTTGCACTTATGACAACGGGACAGGCCGTCCGCGTTGCCGTGCAACTTACCAGCGCGATGCTCTATCTGCATGTCATACTCTTGGAGTTTGACGAGCCACCGCACCACCAAGCCATCGGCCTCACTATAGTTGAGGAGCCATCTCAGCGAACTATGATCAGTCCGCAAGCGGAAATGGCGTCCCAACAAATAGTGCCGGAAGCGCTTGGTCATCGTAACCACCGCGAGCAACTCGCGATGAGTGGTACAGTAGTTCATTTGAGAGCGGCTCAAGGCCACACTCGCATAAGCTACTACCCGCTCTTGCCCGTCCACGATCTGCGAGAGGACACCGCCGAGCGCGAAGTTACTCGCGTCGGTGTCCAGGATGAACTCGCAGTCCGGACGAGGGTGCCGCAGCACCGGGGCCACTACCAAGGCCTGCCGGAGTCCCGAGAAGGCGTTAGCCTGCTCGGCGGACCAAACAAAATCGGCGCCCTTTTCCGTGAGGATAGTAAGGGGACGCGCGATCTCCGCAAAGCCGCGAATAAACCTGCGGTGGTAGCTCGCGAAGCCCAAGAAGGACCTCACGTCCGCCACGTTACATGGCGGAGGCCATTTCTGCACGGCCGCCACCTTTGCGGGGTCTGGTCTCACTCCGGTGCCCGTTACCATGAAGCCCAAGTACAGGATTTCCTGCGCGAATAGCTCGCACTTACTTGGCTTCAATTTAAGCCCTGCTCCGCGGATGCGATGGAGCACCATCTGGAGGTTGGTGAGGGTTTCCTCGAACGACCGGCCATACACGACGACATCGTCGATGTAGACCATACATCGCTTCCAGAGGAACCCTTTGAGTACCATCTCCATGAGGCGCTCGAACGTCGCTGGTGCGTTACAGAGCCCGAACGGCATTACCTTGAATTGGTAGAGCCCGTTCTTGGTAACGAAGGCAGTCTTCGCCCGATCACTCTCCTCCATCTCCACCTGCCAATACCCGGAGGCCAGATCCAGAGCACAGAAATAGTGCGACCCGGCCAGGGCATCGAAGGTATCTTCAATGTGCGGGAGAGGATATGAATCCTTCCGCGTGGCATCGTTGAGTTTCCGATAGTCCACGCAGAACCTCCACGAGCCGTCCTTCTTCTTCACCATAACCACCGGACTGGCCCAAGGGCTGTCACTGGGTTCGATGATGTCCAAGTCGAGCATCTTTTGCACCTCCTGGTCTATGACCTCTTGGTGCACTATTGCTGCCCGACGAAGACGCTGCTTGAGAGGACGCTCGTCCACGAGGTCGATGCGGTGCTTGGCGACGTCAGTCTTGCCAACCGCACCATCAGGACCCATGAACACATCCGCATACTGCCGCAGCAGTCTGCGGAGCGCTTGGCGCTGCTCTTCATCCAACCGGTCCTTCGGAACCCGAGATTCCAAATGGTCCGGCAGGGTGAACGGATCATCTCCGGCGGCCGCCGTCGCGCACGCAGCGCGGCAGACCGGATCGTCGGGGATGACACGACTCGAAGCCGCGGGGATAGCAGTAGCTGCTATGCATCCGCGCTTCAGTACAATCGGAGCATCCGTAGGATTCACCACGAGGATGGGCATCGCGCGGGGGTTGGACATGACCAGGGCCCCACCCAGCACGAGCCCAGTTCCTGCGGCGAAACTGCTCACGGGTTGCACTATACACGGACGACCATCGAGGGGCATGCGGGGACGCCGCGGCCTCGTCTCGATGATCATCTCACTCATCGGCGGCACTACTACAGTGCGCGATGTCCGCATCTGGAATGAATGCATCGGGCCCGAGTGGAAGAGGAAGTGTGTGTCCTCTCCCATCCGGAACTCGCCAGCGCTAAAGTTGGCAATCACCCGGTGGACCCGTAGGAAATTCATCCCAATTATCCCGGCCGCTCCGATATCCGCCACGATCGCCTCTGTCAGATACACCTTGTCCCCAAGGGTAATAGGCAGATCGATGATGCCATGGATACGGATGCGGTTGTCTCCCGCTCCGTAGAGCTTGTACGGTCCGGGATCTCGCAACTCAAGGTTGCGGAGTGCGGGCTCCTTCCTAAACGTTCCGGCGGCCACGAGGGTCACCTCCGAGCCTGAGTCTATGAGGAACCGGACCGGCTCCCGTCCGAAGGACAGGGGCAGGTACCAGCAGGGGTCCCTCACCAGCACGCAGGTTGGGCGATACCTTTCGCACGCGCTGGGCTCATCTACGGAGTCCTCGCCATCCGCCTCAGCCGCGGAGGAGCTAGACTGGTCTCCAAGGACTACTTCCGGAGAAGTCATATCTACTTGGGGTCCGTCCTGCTCATCAGCGGGTGGGGCGGCATCGTTTGCCACCGAACAACTATCCCCGGACGCAGTGTTGGTCGCCACCACGTCCGGATCTAGTTTCCCTGCCGCGGGTTCCGATTCTGCTGTCCCGGAGGACCAGACCGGAAGGAATTCCTCCGTTGCGGGCCAGGGAGAGCTCCCTGGTATCCGCGCGACCGCAGGCGTTCCAACAACTCCGGACACTTCAGCCAAAAGTGTCCCTGCTTTCCGCAGAAGTAGCAGGGACGGTTCTGAGCTGGTCCGGAGGTGAACGCGCAACATTCTGCGGCTCCCGGAGCTTCGAGCCCGGCGCAGTGCGCAATCATCTGCGCGGCGCCGAGGTCGTATTCCTCTATGTCGCACTCGTCCGAAGGCGAGCGCGGCGCGGCGACCGGTGCCGCATGTGCGGGCGCCCCTGTAGAGGGTGCCGGCGCACTAACCCACTGCTGGGTAGGTTCCCTGGCGGGTTCCCGGACGACCGGGTCCTGCCACGGGGTTACCTGCGATGCCTTGACCGGAGGAGGAGTCGCCACCTGCGCGGGTACAGCCGGGGCCGGAGCCGAGGCTGGAGGCAACTGTCTAGGACGGACAGCCATCTCAAGCGCAAGCGCGGAGTCTATCGCCTCCTCCATCGATCGCTTTTCATGGGTGGCCAGCCCGTACGCTAGGTGGTAAGGCTGGCCATCGATGAACTGATCGATCAGCATCGTCTCAAACCGTCTGGAGTCCATGTCCGGAAAAGCTCTCCGGCCGAGTATGCGTAAGCTGTACGCATAGTCTGTCACGGACTCAGTCGGCTGGCGGATACGCGCCTTGAACTCTCGTTCAGACTGCCGCCGATTGGTCGTCGGCGGGAACAGCAGGCGAAGTTGACGAGCAACCTCGCCGAACGTCACTGTTCCTACCGGCAGACACGGCATCACGCGGAGAGCTTTCCCTTCCAGGCTCCCCGCGAGGACGTGTCCAGCCTCAGGCTGGGACCATCCTTCGTACACGGCGGTACGCCATACCTGGAGCAAGTAGTCCTCCAAGTCGGCGTTATCCCCGTTGAACCGTTTCCGCCACGAGGAGTGGTCGGGCCTGTCATCGCGTTTGTTACGCGCCCGACGTGCGGTCCCGGCTCCGGGGTCGTCCGTGTACTGCGGCAAGTTCCGCGCGCTTCCCGCGCCTGCGGCGGAGTCTGCCGGAGCAAACATCGACGCCGCGGACATAGGAGCAGGGAAGCTCACGTTTGCCGCCGGGATCATTCCCGCTGAAAACCCACTCTGGCTAGGTGCGGGCGGGACTCCCATCGAACCTACTGGGTAGGCTCCAGAAGGGGCGGCAAAGCTTGGGGCCGGAGCCGCCTGTTGCCACTGCCCGTCCGACACACTGTACGTGCCAGGGTAAGTCGACCACGCGGCTTGCGCTCCAACCGTCGGAACGGTCGACGCGGTCGCCAACGTGGTGCCTCCGAGCCGCGGGGCAGGCGCGGGTCCCATTGCGGGGGCCACTGGCGCCTGCGGACTCGGCAGGACTTGGGGAGGGGCTACTGGCCCAGACATCCCCGGACTTAGGGTGACCGACGGGTCAACGCTCGAATGCAGCTGATTCCGCTTGAACAGTACAAGCGCCTCGGATATCAGCCACCTCTCCCTCTCCGTCAAAGGCCCCGAGTTGCCTTGTGACAGCGGAGAAGAGGAGCGGTTCCGCCGGTCTGATCGTCCCTGATGGGGCGACCGGGCGCGGTCATAGCGCCCGAGGGGAGCCAGCTCGCCAAGTGCGTCGGTGAGCTGATCCACCACACTGCCCGGTGCGGACCGACCAGAACCCATGCCGGAGGCCCGCGAGGGAGCCCACCCGGCCGGGTGCGGCATCTGGTATGACTGGTCCGCTCGTCCAGAAGGACCCGCATGCATCGGCGCTCGATTCCGGACGCTCGAAGGCGTCTTATGGAAGGGTGCCGATTGCCACGGATCTGTTCTGGGCACGGGCGGGCGCGGCGTAGAGCCGTTGCCAGCTCCACCCACCGCGCCTAACACGTCAAGGTCCGGCCTTGACGGCAACTCCTGCTGCGGCCCCGCGGGGCCCGACTCTACGTCCGAAGACGGAGCCAGGGACGCCGGAGTCGTCTCCGCGGACGGGGTCTTGTCCACGGAGGTTTCCGCGCGTTCCTTCCGGCCGCCGGAGTCGTCCGGAGACGTCTCACGGGGGCTGTCGCGCGACCGGGTGTGGTCCGCGACATTTCCACCCTTATCCCTCCCCTTGGATTCATCGGCCTTATCTTTGGCCTTCTCTTTCGCTCTTGTCATTTTTTCGAGACGTCCTTGAGGAGCGGGCGATCCCCAGGGACTAAGGAGGCGACAACACTGTGACGGTAGGCTGCGATGGAACACTGTCGGACTGATCCTGGTCACGGCACCAATGTAAAGTTATTGACTACCGTCCGCTCTTCGGGATCCTCGAGGATAGTCCTCTCTCATCCGAGTCCTTGCGGACGCGCATCCGCTATTCCGGATCCTCGCGGCAGGGCCGCTCACCGGAGGTCGCGGCGGACACGGTAACTACTTCATCATTAACGGTAACCAGGTAACAGCCCACCCGACACTCCCAGGCCTACGGACACCGTTCAGAAACTGGTTCATCACCACGGTGTTAACTGGCGGGGCCTGGCGAGCCGCGGTCTGCCTCGGGGACGGAACCCCGTACAGTCCGACATGCTGGCCAGAGCCTCTGTCACATGTCCCGGGAAGGGAGAGAGCTGGCGATCCACAGGGCCGAAGGCCCCCGAGTCAGCAACTCGTCTCTCCCAGCCCGGGCCTCCCCACGGAAATCGTCCCCAGGGCTCTAGGAGCCCACTACTCAGACCCAGGGAACACAAAGCTCATGGCGAGCCTCGTGTGCGTCCTAGTCTCGATCTTGGACAATCTCCTCGAACGAGTCGCTTCCAGTGTATATATAATACACCAGAAACTGCAGGGCGCACGCGAGGTTAAATCGATCCATTGTTATAGTTTACTGGAGCGTAAATTACAATACGTCGCCGTGGCAACGCACGCTCGAACGGAGCATGTCAAAACAAGGCCAAGTACAGAAAGGCCACATAAATGGCTTTTATGTTTACAATCACCTGCCGCGTGCTTAGGGCAAAATCGCCACATATATATAATACACCACAAGCTGTAGGACCCACGCGAGGTATAATCAAACCATTGTTATAGTTTACTGGAGCGTAAATTACAATGCGTTGCTGTGGCAACGCACGCTCGAATGGAGCGTGTCAAAACAAGGCCAAGAACGAAAAGGCCACATAAATGGCATGTATGTTTACAATCACCTGCCGCGTGCTTAGGGCAAAATCGCCACAATAATTAGCACACAACAATTTATGCCATGCTAATAAACAAACAAGTGTATTTCACTACGACTTACTTTACCCTAGATCTACTATGTTTTAGCAGCACGTCAGATCTAGTTCAATAATTGAGGTCGTTTGAGATTAACAATTGGGTGGCCTTATATGTGAATATTGGGGGTGGCCTTATATATTCGAATACAAGGCCATGGCCTTATAAATGAAAAAATAAATAAATTTGATGACCCAGCCAAAATGCATAAATCCGTATATAAGGCCATGGCCTCATATGCGCGTCAATACGGTATCCAAAGATTGTACTGGGCAAACCTGGCATGCCCAAGAATGTCAAAATGCCAAGAATGACCACGACGACATCCCAAGAATACGCACTTTCCGAATCAAGCCAAAACATCTAAAGATATCGATGATCACATCAAATCTGTAGAACTAGATCTAGATAGATCTACATTCAATCTAAATTCCAAATGGCAGCAGCGGTTGGAAAAGTTATAACTACAGAGGCTATCGAGGTACAAGAAAACATACACAAGAAACAGATGGGAATGAAAGAAAGAACAGAAAAAAATACGAAATACGGCCCGGAGTTCCCATATTATCGCTCAATCGAAACCGCTTCTTCTTAGCTGAGCTTTGAGGCGTCATATAAAAGCAGTTTCATTTTCTGTTATCAGGTATATTCCCAACATCCAAGACCAAAGCTCAGCGAAGTCTAAAGTACTATGCGTGGACACCTATCCGATCAGTCCACGCATAGTACTTTAGTGCTAGTCTAGACTAGACTACCTGAGTCTTCTCTGAGGGCCGAATAGTGCGTGTAAGTGAGATTTGAAACGTCACGTTATTCTACGTGATTTGACCTTTCCGGTGACATTTGATTTTTCCCACCAAATATTTGGGCCAATTCGTAAAATTCTACATATCTGAACTCCTGCACACGGACTTGCACGGAAATTATCGGAAAATTATCGCATGTTCGTACATTGATCATGACCCGTTCCTACGATCGCTAACAATTCAAATATGCATTTTTCATAAGCATTTCATTCCATTTAAAAGGGATGAGAAACATATGTTTTTATGACATTCCAAGGTCATGACCTTGACGGGAGAAAAAGGCTCATTCCCTTGAAACTAAGTGACTAGTATGCAAACCGTCGGTGGTGTTTGTGACTATATATGATGTGGCATATGTTTTGTACTCTTTTTGCTATAACATCACAAAAATAATCTTGTTATATTGGAATATGGAGTACAAAAACATGTTATGAAACACAACATAGATCGGGGGCAAATTGACCAAGAAAAAATATACCCTCATTATTCTAAACAGTGATATGTTGTTTAGTTTAGAGCAAGTGTAATAAATAAAATACATAACAATATTCGTAATCATATTGTTGTATGGTGCTTCTGAAATCAAGCAAAATCAGGAGAAATGACCACGTGGCAATGTTTGTCACCACTACGTACCTGAATCTGTCATTTTACGACATATGAGAAACGAGACTTACAGGCCCTATTAGAATTCTGCTGAATTTCCGACCAAAAAGTCGGAACTTTGAGTCTGTTCTAACTGGCTAAAAGTCAGGAATGGTACTCACATTCTTGGTCAGAGGCGAATCACAATGTCAATACTTCCTAAATCCAACGAAATATCCACTTGTCATCGTGTTTATCCTCACAATTAGGTGTTCTGGAGCCGTCCTAGATAGTATAATAAACGAATTTCCTGACATCTTTGCCTTCCAAGTGACGTCACATGCGCGTGTACTCAAGGGAATCCCCTCGAAAAATGACACGGGATTCCGCACGAGTTCGCGCACGTGTGACGTCACTTGGCAGGCAAAGATGTCAGGAAATTCATTTGAAAATATATCCCGTCTTGCTCCAGAACACTAAATTGTGAGGATAAACATGATAACAAGTGGATATTTTGTTGGATTTAGGAAGTATTGACATCATGAGCTGCTTTTGACCAAGAATGTGAGTACCATTCCTGATTTTTAGCCAGTAAGAACAGACTCGAAGTTCCGACTTTTTTTGTCGGAAATTCAGCAGAATTTTGACACGGGAGGCATTTCGTCTTTGGGCCTTTGGTCCTCAGAGAAGACGTTATTGTTTGTCTACAGGTAGGTCAGCCTGAGCGACGCGGAGCTCTGCGTCGCTCAGGCTGCAGGTAGGCCTACATGATGGACACAAGGATTTACAATTTTGAAGGAACAATGAAGTAAATTACAGCGATGTGTAAGCCTAGAGTTTTCCCAAGTTGGAGTGTAGATCTAACCACTGTTGCCTGATAGAAATACCAATGTACCAATGAACCTGCGTAGCCATTACTACGAAAAATTCACTACGAAAAGTTTGTCAGTGGAATATTTTTGCATGAAACAGGAGCTTATTTTCGCAGTTATTTTCACCAGAGTGTTGACCTTCTGTATGTTCAGATAAATAAGCATGTATTACATATATTTTGATTGTGTTCTTTCAGGAAATAAGGAAAAGAGGTGAACTGTCCTGTGATGCTGCCACACAGTTTGTGAAGATTTTTTATGAAGCCCTTGACAAACGTCGCTCGGTGCGTATCCAATCTAACTGTTTTACATGTACATGTTCACCAGTCCTTGAAAACAGAAAGTCGTTTGAGTAGAAAATATCATGATTTGGTCCAATATGATCAGATTTCTAAATAGTAAGGCACATTGATAAAAAGTTGTCTCAAAAGTATACATAGAATATTAAATATACTTTCTGTTTCCTAGGATTGCTGCCACTAGAGACTGTTGTCTGTTGTCAGCTATAGTCTCTGGAGACACTGGTGATGTGTCAGGCTGTGTCAAGGAATACTATTGAACGTAGCTTCAACTAGGCACTAGGTAGCTGCGTAGATCACATGTACCATCGCCATGGAGCCATCCAGACACATTCCAGCTGTTCAGACATTCTTGCTGGGTTTTATTCACGATGACCTGTCTAAAGTATGCCAGTCCCTTGAAGTTATGAGCGTTGAACAATCCATTGACACTGAGGTCATCTATGAACTTGTTGCCATTGAGTCACACTGTGACAGTGCAGTGGATATCAGCAATAACATTCCGAGGGTTCCTAGACTCCAACCACTTCATTTAGCCAGTTCCTGTGGCCGTCGAGATGTTTTGGAAAACCTGATATCCAGAGGTGCTGATGTCAATTCAATGCTTGAAGATCAGGAGACAGCCCTTCACTTTGCCTGTCTGTATGGCAGAGTAGATTGTGTGAGAGTACTAGTGGAGCATGGCTGTGATGTAAACCAGGACACACGCGGGGACACACCTCTCATGCTGGCGACGGCGTGTTACGGCACCTCTGGTGTCAGTGGCATGCAGAGCTACCTGGATATCGCCAGCATCCTCATCAACAATGGCTGCGACGTGAATGCCGCTGACCTGCAGGGTCTGGCTCCCGTTCACCTGGCCGCGGGGAAGGAGGACCCCCGCTTGCTGAACATGCTGCTGCAGACCGGCGCCACGCTGGACATCAAGGCGCGCACAGCTGTCCACCCAAACACACCACTGATTGGTGCAGTCTCCGCAGAGCTTGAAGACAACGTCAGGATGCTGCTGGCAGCCGGCTGTGACGTCAACACGGTCGTGTACCCGGGACTGTCTGCGCTCAGCTGTGCCCTCGAGAACAACGCCTTGGGCATCGTTCTGGATCTGCTAGAGGCTGGTGCTGATCCCAGGATCCGCAGTGATATCCTGAATGTCCAGATGTTTCTGGGCAATCACAATTACTTGCTGGTGATGATACTACTGGTCTATGGACTGGACGTCAACTGGCAAAACTCGTATGACCGAGCGTCTGTGTTGTTGAGTGCAACCAGGAAGCAGTGCCTGCCAATGGTCAAGTGGCTTTTACTATCAGGAGCTGATATAAACCTCGAAAACTGTCTCGGCACCACTCCACTTTGGGCCGCAGTGAAGTTGAATGACCTTCGTTCGGTGCTGACTCTTATCAAATGGAACTGTGATATTGACATCTCCAGCCTGGAATACAATCCTCTAATCCCATTAGTGCCACTACAATTAGCTATGCAGATGGGACATTTTTCAATTGCTAAAAAGTTGCTGCACTTTGGATGTGTACTGAGACGAAATTGGCTGAATTTCTCCATGCCTGTATACAAGATGGCTGAGATGGAAGCATTCAAACGTTTTTTGGCAGACTGGCTGTCACATCCTCTGTCCCTGCAGCACTGGTGTATGCTGGTCATCAGAAGACAACTTGGTCCAGGGCTTCCACTCAAAGTCAGAACACTCAGGCTGCCATCTAGACTCAAGAAATATGTCATCACAGGCAAATTGTGATGTACATTTTCATTAAAGACAATAATGTCACATGTTGCTGTGTGTTACCTTGCTGTAGCACTCTAATCATCAATGATCATGCTTGTTGATTTTCTATCTATGTACAGTGTTGTGTACAACTTTGATAAGTGTACCATATGTCCACCAAACAATGAGCTTTGGCTCAAATTAATCTTGTGTTCTAATTCTAATGAGGCATTCCGGTTAAAAATCGGGAGATCTTGTTGGTTTTTGTCTGTTTTGTTTTGTTTTTCTTCTGCCGATATCTCTCAGTTTTGATTGTTCAGCAGTCCATTTCACCAGTTTTGGGTTGTAATGGCATTCATGTCTACACACACTATATAACTAGAAAACAAGGTATACACATGGATACACTTACGTGTGGGATAGGATGTTCGGCCCAAGTATCATATCCTGAACCTTTCTCTATATTCAATAAGGATTAAAAAGGTGACATCTGGACATACGGATTAAATGGCATTCATTTAGTGGACGAGCAGTATTAAGGTGCAGGGTATGATACTTGGGCCGGATGTTCTATTTGCCTGCTCGCCTGTGAACATGGTCAACATTTCACATTGCTCGCAACTAACAGTAATCTACGTGTAGGACGAGTGTAACATTCGTTTATGTGCATTTAGTGAGTTATTCAGGTAGAAAATTATTATTTTCATTTCTTCTCCCAATTCGAAGTAGGCACTGGTGTCGTTTCCTCTGCCAGTTTCTCACGATTATGCACATGATACTCACAACTTGACGCGGCACTTCCTCAGTAACGTGTAGCACCTTGCCCCCGTGATATACATATAGCACCTGTGTCATCCTCACAGGTTACTACAGTTAAAGTAAGTAAGTAAAGTGTTTTTTATTATAGTGTCACCCCTATTGAAAGGGCCAGCCCCAATTGGGCTTATGAGACACTTTTTTCTTTTTGTACAACTTTACCCCGATTCCTATCCTATATGCCAGGCGCCCGGCAGGGAGGCAATCGGTAACCATTATTTAACTAGCTGGCGGCTCACCAACCGGCCACATCAGCACAAGCCCCTGGCGAGGCTCGAACCTTCGACCTCCCGCACCAGTTGCGGACGCCTTACCCCTAGACCACTGGTTCGGTACTACATGTACAGTACATGCATGTATGCGAATTGTACATACAGCAGGCAGGCACACTACAAATTTAGAAATTAAGGCATTTCGGCAGACATCCTTAACCTGGTTAGTCTTTACACTGAAATGCCTCCAAGGCATCTTTTGACTTTAGGTCTTGACCTCTAGTTGCTATGAGTTACCTAAATATGACATTTTATCATTGCATATGAATTACATGTACACAAGAAGGAAACTGCAAAATGAATCAACATTTTGTGATTTTTTAGTAAATTACCTAAGTCCATCTTTCTTGTCCAAACGCCAGATTCTATGTTGCTACGGATTACTACAAATCTATGAGAGTGCAACACAGCAGGCATCTGAACAAAAACTGGAATTTTTAAAATAATTTGTAGGTTACCGGATCTGTGGTCCGATTTTTTCACTTCATAATCATGATAATGGGAGCTGCCACCACTGTTTTCATAGAACGCCTGAAGAGCTTAGATATTGGCACATTCAAATGGCAAGTCATCAAGGTTATAAATGGTGAGTTGTGTGGTGACCTTGAATTTGACTTGATGAGCTTGAAAGTTTAAAACAGCCATTTTTGGGTAAAAAAAATGCTCACGTTTGCCTCTACAGATGATGATTGTTAAAACATCAGAACCTAGGTTTCCATCATGACCATATACATGATGTACATGTACATGCATGAAGTTGTATATGGAACAACTAATGTTGACCTTGAGCTTGATCTCAGATGACCTTGATTGCTAAATATCTGACGTGAAATGTGTGAATTGGCCTCTGAGGCTTAAATACTTGCACATACCGGTTAGGATAGCGCATAAGCTTAAAAGAAGTTATATATATGTACAGTCAAACTTCCATTAGTGAACATCTCCGATCAGTGAACAACTCGTACAGTTTTTCCCGGTCCCAAATGAACGCCTATCCTTTAACATTGAAGCTCTTTTCTGATTAGTGAACACCTCTCTACTGTGAACAGTGAACAACTTTTTGGGTCCCAAAGGGGGCATTTCAATGTTAATAGACCTCTATTTAGTGAACATAGGCAATTCAATGTTAAACAATTATCAGGGTATCATTGACCCTAACTGGCAAACATTGTTGCCCCCCCCCCCCCCCATCCCCTAATGCCTCCTAAGCCATCTTCTCTGCCTTCAGTTACCATAGATTCTGTGACCAGCATTGTCACACCTAATTGACCACCAGCCTCCCCTTCCCAGCTTCTCTGTTATTACAGTCTAAAGCAAGGGGATTCACAATTAATTTTGCCTGACCAAGTGCAAACATGTCAAGTAGAAAATAGACTCATGCCTATAACCTAAAGAAAGATTTCACCTCATGCACCAAGAATGACAGTTTGAACTCGAGTAAATTAAATTGATGATAGTGGATTAACAATGAAGAAACCCCCTGATATATAAAGCAAATATACCATGCACTATTTTATTCACTGATATTCTACTGGTTCTGTTCAGCATAAGCCATGTCTTCCAAAAGAAAAAAATTGTCATTATCCGACTCGCGTTCAGAATCCCCCAGACCCATTCTTCCGATTAGTGAACACCTCCAGTTAGTGAACATTTTGGCCTGGTCCCTTGGAACGTTCACTAATGGGAGGTTTGACTGTATGTCACATCTTTTTTTGACCTGGAACTTTAGACAACTTTGGATACTAAATCTAAAAATCTCAAAATACTTGTTGATAGAGCTTACTAGTACATGTATAATGTTTGTATTATGAACATATGTAAAGTCATATGTAACATACGTAATGGTGACATTGAAGTTCGCAAAGATTACCTTGATTGGAAAATCTCAATGCCATATGTCCCCTGCAATGTTTAATTAAAATCAAAATTGTCTGGAAACCTATCTTAACCCTTGGGCTAATTTCAAAATATGAAGTTTTTTCAAAAATAATTGGACTGACGTTACTAAAATAGGCAATTGCTATAATCATGATAATATCACATAATGGTGATTCATTTTGCAAATTCCTTTTTTGTGTAATTCATAAGCAATGACAACATTTTATATTTTGGTAAATCATAATAATTACCTTCAATTGTGTGTTCCTGACTAGCAGTGACTACATGTGCATTTATGTAATGTATTCAGGCAAAAAATAAACCATAAAATATGAAATACTACAAATAACAACTGGTGTATTTACAGCTTTATGAGTGGATTGTCTGGCCCCATAATTGGCGGAATTTCAGCTCCATGGGTGTATTCGTTATACCTGTACATTCTAGAGTTCCTGCTCTATGAACAAAGTCTTTGGATCTGTACATGTACTTGATAGAGTTCCAGCTCTACGGGTGGTTCCTCTGGCCCTGTACTTGGTAAAGTTCCAGCTTTGTGGGTATATTTTCTAGCCATGTACATACCTAGTAGACTTTCAGCTCTATGGGTAGATTCTCTAGCCCCATTCCTGGTAGAATCACAGCTCTATTGGTGGATTCTCTGACCCTTTATCTCGCAGCCTCGCAACGATTCTCTGGCCCCGATCCCGGCAGAATTATAGCTCTATGGCTGGATTCTCTGGCCCTCTACCTGACAGAGTTTCAGCTCTATGGCTGGATTCTCTGATCCCTTATCTCGCAGCGTCGCAGCGATTCTCTGGCCCTGATCCCGGTAGAACTATAGCTCTATGGCAGGATTTTCTGGCCCCTTAGCTGACAGAGTTGCAGCTCTATGGGTGTATTCTCTGCCCCCGTGTCTGGTTGAGTTGCAGAGCTATGGGTGGATTTTCTGCCCCCCCCCGTACCTTCTAGAGTTCCAGCTCTATGAGTGTATGCTCTGGCCCCGTTCCAGCACTATGACTGGATTCCATGACCCCGTACCTTTTACAGTTCCAGCTCTATGGCTGGATTCCCTGACCCCGTACCTTTTAGAGTTCCAGCTCTATGGCTGGATTCCCCGACCCCGTACCTTTTAGAGTTCCAGCTCTATGGCTGGATTTCCTGACCTGGTACCTTTTACAGTTCCAACTCTATGGCTGGATTTCCTGACCCCGTACTTTTTAGAGTTCCAGCTCTATGGCTGGATTTCCTGACCCCGTACCTTTTAGAGTTCCAGTTCTATGGCTGGATTCCCCGACCCCGTACCTTTTAGAGTTCCAACTCTATGGCTGGATTTCCTGACCCCGTACCTTTTAGAGTTCCAGCTCTTATGGCTTGATTTCCTGACCTGGTACCTTTTACAGTTCCAACTCTACGGCTGGATTCTCTGCAGCTCTATGGGTGTATTCTCTGACCCCGTACCTTGTAGAGTTCCAGCCTATGGGTGGATTATCTAGCCCATACCTGGTAGAATCTCAGCCTTATTGGTGGTATATTTGAAATGACTTCAATGGCAAAGTAGGGCCGGGCATTTTTGTGTTTTGTGACATCACGAAGGGCAAGATAAAATGTGTTTTCAAACTCAAGATAAATAAATAAATGTTTCAATGTGACGTAAAATACTGAACCCACTGGGAATCAAAGGCAATCTTCGTTACGATATCGACTTGATATAATACCTTCGGCATTTTTGGCTTCAGAATTATTTCTCACTTCATCCATGGTATCTGGTCGATGACTCGAGACAACCTTGCCGTATATTAGTAAACAAGGAATTATCAGATCACCATTTATCACATGTTGTACGCAGAGGAACTCGAATTCCCTGTCGAATGGTTTTCGGATGATACACGTACTCCCCGGCGGGGACTTTATCACGATATGGCCAAGGGACGTGTACTACACTTCTAAGACCTGGCACCTGACACATGGTGTGTACGAGAGAAACGTTGTTGATCATGGGGCCAAACCAACAAATGGTATTACCCGGTATAAACTGTGTGAACTCTGACCTCATTAGTTTTTTATGAGTCGGCATTTCGTATTTTCGTCGATAATTATAGTATCTCATGAACTGTGCGATGTAGAGCAAAATGTAAATTTCGAGAGCTCTAGACAAACGAGTACATGTGTAAGGTCACTCGATGCTAGTACACATGCAATGGAAATACTAATTCCCATCGAAATACCCCCAACTTGTATGTTTATGCAGGTACATGTACATGTATATTCTGTGTTGTATTTCACCAGACTTTGGAGAAACTGTACTTGGACACGGCGTCGCTGGTTTGGAATGGTACCAAAGTCGAGATGAAAGCCAACATCCACTCATTCCTTGACAAACTGCCACCCAGCGAACACAAGGTCGAGTGCATCGACTGTCAACCTATCGCAGGTCTGCTTTTACTACACCCATTATTTATAGTATACTGCATTGTTTGTTTGATCCCGCACCGGGGACAGTGAAACTGCATTTTACACTGTGTGCAAATGTGAAAATAATCGCTCAATTCAACATTCCCTTCTAGCATGTCTATTGAACACGCTAAGAGAGATTTGGTATACAAGTATGTTGTGGTATTTGTGAGTTCGGTTTCGCATGAACTTCGGTGTCTTTGACCAGGTGCCGTCACTGAGGGACAGACGACGATTCTGGTCACAACAAGTGGATACGTCAAGTACCAGGGCCAGAAAGGCTTGAAGAACTTCTACGAGAACTTCATGTTGACTGCACAGAACAACACTTGGAAAGTCGCGACAGACTGCTTCAGGACGACGGAATAGCAGCGTGAGACTGGCTATAGCAGTGGCATCCCTCCATCGAGGGTCTTAAAGCATGTACTAGTGATCAGGAAGATACACAAGTCATGTCATCGTTTGTGAATCTGTTCTCTCATACATTTATACATGTGTAGATGACATGTTTTGTAGCCTTATGAACGTTGGCACAACAGTGAATGTGTGTGACGTTTTGTAATGAATGGGAAAATGAAATAATATAATCTTGCAGGCGCCCTTGGTGATCATCTACCTACATTGTACATCATTACGGAGAGCAAGTCATGACGTAGAGTATTGGAATAACAAAAGATTTATTCCGCCTACTGGTTCTAAACAACTGGAATTCAATGGTACTTCTCACTTAAAAGGGATGTACACTCACAGGGAGGAACCGTTTGCCTGATTCTATGAGCATTTGCCTGATTCTATGGGCAAAAAGTCTGATTCTATGAGCAAATTGTCTGATTCTATGGGCAAATAAGCAAGTAAGCTGCGGGGCACCAGTAAAACGTGCTGGATCAACGGCTAATTTCTCAACACAATCTGATGGCATATGTTCTGTTTACTTCTTAAATCATTACAGAATATGATTTATGACAAACGGTTCCTCCCTGTGACACTTGCTTAGAACCAAAAATTACGTCACACAATTAGGTATATGTACACTTGGTCATGAAGTACATGTATGGGCGCAAGTATCATACCCCGTGCCTTACTACTACTCACCCACTAAACGGATGTCATTTAATCTGTCTGTTACCTTTTTAATTCTTATTGAAGAAATCGCAAGATGTGAAAAGCTGTGCACTGCGCACGCGTCGATCGGTTTTGGCGGGAGTTCAAACGGCTGGTCACAGTATGGAACTCATAATGGCACAATTTTTTCGTGGTAGTCCGATATTACCCATATGATTTTGTGCTTTGACCTTGAAAATGAGGTTCAAGGTCAAGTTAAAGGTCATGAGAATATTCAGCACATATTATTACCTAAATGTGCACAATTAATTTCTAATCTGTAACGTCGATGATAAGCGAGATATTACCCAATCTGTGCATTGACCTTGAAAATGAGGTGCAAGGTCAAATTCAATAGGTCATGACAATATTAAAGCTACTTTATTTATTAAAGCCTTCGAATGTATGCAATATTTTTTTTCAAAACCAAATTTTTGTGAAACACACCTAATGCAATATAACAAAAGGTGTGCTCAATGATTTTGACCATTATAGTACCTTCGAGTTGTCTTTTCATCCGTTTTAACACCCAATTTGTACCGGTTATGTAAATAAACAAACGACCCAAATGTAAGCAAATGCCCAAATTGCGCTTAAAAGTCTACATCGAGTACATTTTCCAGTTCGTATGTGCATATATAGTGTAGTTATGAGAAAATAATCAGTGATATCCCGTGATGTACGTGGAATTGTCAGTCTATCTCGCAATTCTATGCTTTGTTTACATCTGCGTGTGATGGATACAGTTCCTGTATTTACGCGAGAACCGCCTGTTCAAATGATGTTTCCCTGAGGACTGGTTATTTTCATTACATTTGATTTATGTCTCATTCAGTTAGTTTAATAAGTTTAATATGAAATATAGTTTACAAAAAATATTGACTGGTTTCGAAGGCAGTTGCTTTAAGTTTATCTCATTTCCTATATGTGCGTGATTGATTCCTAATCTGTAAGCGAGATATTAGCCATTTTGTGCTCTAACCTTGAAAATGAGGTCAAAGGTCAAATTCAAGGTCATCAAAATATTTGGCATACATCGTTTTTTAGCTTACCGGCCCTTTGGGCCGATAAGCTATTATCGTGGTTTTTCGTCCGTCCGTCGTCCGTCGTCCGTCCGGATCTGTAACTTTTTTTTGGCATGATGAATTTCCCCATAAATTTGTCAGAATAAATTTTTTTGATTGAATCGTTTTTGCCGATTTGGCGGCTATTTTTGACGAAAAATTGCCAATTTTGGAATTTGGTGGCCATTTTCTCAAAAACTGTCTGATCATTTTGAGATTTTTGTTTCAAAACATTCCTCTCATGTACCTCTATGACATGTATAGGTTTCGTTGCCCTTGAATCGCCGGTCTGCATGTGGCGGCCATTTTGATTTTTGACGGGTCGGCGAAAAAAAATTGTTTTGTCCCAAATCAAGTCACTATTCGTTTTGAGCCATTTTCCAGCAAAAAAAAAAAATTTGTTTTTTGACCATTGAAAATTTTTTTGGACTTAAAAAATTTCACCCAATTTTTCCTTCATAATGGGAGATATGCAGAGTAATCTCATATAACACTTCAAGATAGAGCCTAAGTATTGGCACATTCAAATGGGAAATCATATATTGCGGTTTGAGTGGTGACCTAGAATTTGACCTTCAATGACCTTGAAAGGTCAAAACGACCTTTTTTGTCGAAAAAACGATGAATTTTGCCTTTGGTGGTCATTTTCTCGAAATCTATTCAGACAGTTTTCCTCAAAATCATGTATAAGATTCTCCTTATGTACCTTTGTAATGTATATAAATTTCGTTGCCTTTGAAATGACGGTCTGCGTGGGGCGGCCATTTTGAATTTTTGACGAGTCGGCAAAAAAAATTTTTTTTGTCCCAAATCAAGTCACTATTCGTTTTGAGCCATTCCACCAAAAAAAAAAAAATTTTTTTTTTGAATTTTGAAAATTTTTTTGGACTTAGAAAATTTCACCCAATTTTTCCTTCATAATGGGAGATATGCAGAGTAATCTCATAGAACACTTCAAGATAGAGCCTAAGTATTGGCACATTCAAATGGGAAATCATATATTGCGGTTTGAGTGGTGACCTTGAATTTGACCTTCAATGACCTTGAAAGGTCAAAACGACCTTTTTTGTCAAAAAAACGATGAATTTTGCTTTTGGTGGTCATTTTATCGAAATCTATTCAGACAGTTTTCCTCAAAATCATGTATAAGATTATCCTTATGTACGTTTGTGATGTGTATAAGTTTTGTTGCCTTTGAATCGACTATCTGTGAAAATTTGTCAATAACAAAAAAAATCTTTCAAGATGTAACTTGATTTCGTATTATAGTCCATACAGAAAATGTGTTTCTATCAACATGTACGAAGATGTTTTAACATATTGATTTTAACATCAGTGTAACAATTTATATGTATTCAGTATTCTATGCAATTCACATGATTGCCGGTAAGCTACAGCACCCTTGGTGCTATGTTTTCCAAATGTTCAAAATTGATTCCTAAGGTGTAAAGTCGATAATAAGCGAGATATTAGACATTTTGTGCTCTGACCTTGAAAATGAGGTCAAACGTCAAATTCAAGGCCATGACAATATTTTTTTGTGGCCAGATGACACCAGGATGACTCTAGGATGACCCCCGGAGCGCCCAGTGGACTCCAGGATGATTCCTGGTTCGGGATCCATTTCTCACCCTCCTCTGTGGGTCCCCCGGTCGGGATCCAGTTTACAAAGAATAGTGAAACATTTTTCATGCGAGTGCCTGGACGAGACCCAGTTCGCCAGCTGGATTGACATGGTGTGGCCAGTTGAGACACGGTGTGCCCGGTTGAGATCCCGTTCAGAACCATTATAGCCGGTGTGGCCGGACGAGACCCGATGAGGCCTGCTTCGCTATCGAATCGGCGTCGAACCGGGACAGTGGGACTGGGGCTTATGCAGAGTTTTATGCCCTCTTGAAAATTTTGAGGTTTCCTCCGTTATATGCCAATTTCAAATGTGTTACAGAATTCTTTTCAGGAAGAGCAGGGCTTTTTGATTTTTGAAATTTTTCTTTTGTTTACATTCTTGATAGTGCCACTTGGAACCACAACAGGCCATTCAACTGTGGCCAATTGGGAGGGCCCGGGGCCCGTTGGGAGGAAAATGACGACCGTATACCTAATCATGGTTAATGTAATAAGTTATTAGCGATAATGATCCCAGGAGACGTGTGTTCCGACCGTTTTTTTTTTTGGATGTCACCGTTTCATACCCATCACTACTCCCGTTTTGATCTTCACTGAAACAGTGCTTTCTTGTTAAGAATTTAAAATGCATATTTTAACGATTGTGTAACGTTTGATTTATTTTGCACTAATTTTCAACAAAAGTTCATCTTCTCATGAATATGGTGACAATGTTCATAACGACATAAACGACAAATCACATCAGCAATAACAATGGGAATAACAACTGATATAATAACCGATATCAATATGACCCATTTCACACAGCAATTGGTATTTTCAATACTTGGTGTGCCGCCTCGAGACTGTATACAAGGCCTATCCGGGCTGGCATGGCTAGCACCATATTTTAACGATTGTGTAACGTTTGATTTATTTTGCACTAATTTTCAACAAAAGTTCATCTTCTCATGAATATGGTGACAATGTTCATAACGACATAAACGACAAATCACATCAGCAATAACAATGGGAATAACAACTGATATAATAACCGATATCAATATGACCCATTTCACACAGCAATTGGTATTTTCAATACTTGGTGTGCCGCCTCGAGACTGTATACAAGGCCTATCCGGGCTGGCATGGCTAGCACCAAGTCCTCTCACATCTGCCTGAAAACTCCAATCCAAAAACCATGGTGAGCACAGGTTTTAGTGTTCACTGCCACTGCACTTTCGACGTCAAGAAGACTTTCTGTAGCTGTGACTTGGAAGGATGCTGGAACTGTAGATGTAAGGCATTCAAGAGTCCTGTGAGAAAAGGCACCTCTCTACTTACAACGATGAGACCACCCGGACTTTACATTCTTGATAGTGCCACTTGGAACCACAACAGGCCATTCAACTGTGGCCAATTGGGAGGGCCCGGGGCCCGTTGGGAGGAAAATGACGACCGTATACCTAATCATGGTTAATGTAATAAGTTATTAGCGATAATGATCCCAGGAGACGTGTGTTCCGACCGTTTTTTTTTTTGGATGTCACCGTTTCATACCCATCACTACTCCCGTTTTGATCTTCACTGAAACAGTGCTTTCTTGTTAAGAATTTAAAATGCATATTTTAACGATTGTGTAACGTTTGATTTATTTTGCACTAATTTTCAACAAAAGTTCATCTTCTCATGAATATGGTGACAATGTTCATAACGACATAAACGACAAATCACATCAGCAATAACAATGGGAATAACAACTGATATAATAACCGATATCAATATGACCCATTTCACACAGCAATTGGTATTTTCAATACTTGGTGTGCCGCCTCGAGACTGTATACAAGGCCTATCCGGGCTGGCATGGCTAGCACCATATTTTAACGATTGTGTAACGTTTGATTTATTTTGCACTAATTTTCAACAAAAGTTCATCTTCTCATGAATATGGTGACAATGTTCATAACGACATAAACGACAAATCACATCAGCAATAACAATGGGAATAACAACTGATATAATAACCGATATCAATATGACCCATTTCACACAGCAATTGGTATTTTCAATACTTGGTGTGCCGCCTCGAGACTGTATACAAGGCCTATCCGGGCTGGCATGGCTAGCACCAAGTCCTCTCACATCTGCCTGAAAACTCCAATCCAAAAACCATGGTGAGCACAGGTTTTAGTGTTCACTGCCACTGCACTTTCGACGTCAAGAAGACTTTCTGTAGCTGTGACTTGGAAGGATGCTGGAACTGTAGATGTAAGGCATTCAAGAGTCCTGTGAGAAAAGGCACCTCTCTACTTACAACGATGAGACCACCCGGACTCAGAGTGGCAACTTGTAGATATCGTTTCACAAGTCTGATGGAAGTCATTTTCTTGGTGGGCCTTGTACCTTGTGACAAGTGAGAGTAAACCCGACGCAGGGTTGGACAGTCTTGTTGCATTAGTTCCCAAGAAACAATAATAATAATAATAATAATATATCAAACTTTTATAGCGCTTAATTTCGTATAACGAATTCTAAGGCGCAACAATCCTGATTAATAACCAATATCATAAAACGTGGTCAGAAATAGTTCGTGATCGAGATGACAACCGGCTGTGTTGAGAAGGTTAAGGGGGATAGGCATCCAGAAATAGATGCGTCTTAAGCTGATGCCTGAAACTAGACAGGGTTGGAGCAGAACGAATATCATTTGGTAGGGAATTCCAAAGTGAGGGGCCGTCATAACTCAAACTGATTTGAAATTGAACCTTTGATTTATTAATGGAAGGTTTATAAAGTGGGACATGGAGGAACAGTTTATCAGGATTACCACGCCTCGTGTTCACTTTACATGTGTAGCGAGTTAGGTGATCGTTGAAATATGCAGGTAGTCCCGTATGCAATGATTTATAAATAATTGTTGCGGTTTTAAACTCTATTCTGTGCCTAATGGGCAACCAATGTAGTGACCTGAGAACAGGGGTAATATGAGAGAACTTAGATGTCCGAGTGACAATGCGGGCCAAAGTATTCTGAACACATTGTAACTTATTCAAATCCCGACTGGATAAAGACCTATACAATGAATTACAATAATCAAGTCTACTACTAACTAGTGCATTAGCCAATGTAATTGTATTGCTTTTCGAGAGATTACGATTAACAAGTGATGAATAAGGCATTGAAACTTTCCCCTGAAAGACATCGGACACAGAGACGGTGCCAATTGTGCAATCAGATGCCTCGTCTACGAACGTACACACTTGACACAGATTGGTTGATTTACAGGCAGAGTGGTCTGCTGGCTGACGTGAAAGGTAATCAGCCGGCCGATTTTCTGATCCAGAAACGTGTAGAAGAATCACCCTGTACCTACTAAGAGTAGCTAGGAAAGTAGAGACTCTGGCACTCGAGGAGAACTGGCCACGTTCAAACTTCTTGAAAGCCTGGCTACACGGTTTCGAATCTGAGAGGACCTGAGTTTTCTGTCTGGCTTCGAGGAGGTGAGGACCCCAATGGTTTATTGCAGCAGCTATAGCTAAGGCTTCAAGTTCACAGGGAAGCCATCTCTGTTGATGGACCTTCAGTCGAGCACTAAAGTAGCCTCCAAGCCTGGTTTTGCCATTCCGAACAATGTAAAGCACTGCACCGATACCACCAGTGTTAGTTGCAGCTGCATCAGTAGTTACAACCAGTTGATCTGCGGGTTTGGGTATGGTGATAGCTGCGGGGTGCTTCAATGCTTCTTGTGCAGAAATGAATGCTCCCACTAATTCATCCGTCCATTTGATATGGCTGTTTGATTCTTGACATGCATCTGCAGTGTCTAGAGGAGCAAGATGCAGGCCACTACTTGCAATGCATGGTTTAAGATGCTTGAATGCTCCAATCCATTATCTGAGACCTTTCACAGTTTTAGGTGGGGTGCAGTTAATCAATGGATTCAACTTGTGTGGTGACACTGAGATTGAACCATTTGACCATACCCAGCCGAGCATTGTAGTTGTACCCAGACATAGTTCAGTTTTTTTTGGGGGGGGGGGGAATAACCGAAAATTGTTGGGTAGAAACTTCGCAAGCACAGTTCCTAGTTTTGCAAGAGAGAGCTGGACTGTGTTCCCACCAATGTGGAGGTCATCAGCGATCTTGACCACGAAACCTGCATGAATGATGTCGCCAAGAACCCGGTACATTAGTTCGTCTAGATGTTCTGTTGAGCCAGGCATGCCCATGGCGGCTCAGGACAGAGGGTGGCCCTTAGCATACCATGAAAAATGAAAGTTATCAAAATTGATCCTGCCACCCTCCCAAATAATGCCAATTAAGGCAACAAACAACTTTGCAAAGTTATTATACAAAAAGATTATATTTAGGGGTGGCCCTCGGGTTTCAAAATATACCACAAATCATATTTATTTGAAGGAATCAACGATATCAGTGAATACCATATCATTATGTCGGTTAACGAAAAAATTGTTGTTTTTTGCATGCTTGTTTATTTGCATGCTTTACATGCTGTGAAAAAATAACAACGTTGTTATCATTTCATAACTCTAAACAACCATGATCCTGGGAGCGCAGTTCTCAACCCAATGAACATGATAAAATTGTAAATTTACGGAGAACTTCAATAATGAACAAACAACATTATCCAGCAAGGTAAGTATTAGGTAAGTGTTCATAGTCAACTAGTGTTATGCTAGTTTGCTAGATCTCCACTTGGTGGTGTCACTACATGTACACATTGCAAGCTGTAATCATCCTTCTTGTTACTGAGTGCCATGTTGGCCACGATGGTTTTCTTGGTGCAGTCAGGAAACAAACGTCGGTGTTCACTCACGACCTGGAGAAGAAACTGGAGTTGTTCCTCATCATTGGTGAGCTGACGGTTGAAATCCTGTATGAGTGCTACACCACGCTCGGCCCGGTCGTTGACGACTGAAAGTCCTCTGACAATTTCTGTGCCTCGCTTGAAGGATGCATTCTTTTCCCATTCACGAGGGCCTTGTGAGAGTACAGCTTCGGGGATTCCAAGTAGTCGGAAAGTTTTCCTCGAGTTTGATGTACAGAACTGTTCCAGGCCCCTGCTGCCCATAAATGCCCCAGGCTCTACACTCGGCCGTTTACTATGTTGGTCTGGGGCTTCTTCTTCCATGGCTGCAATCATCATCTTTTTTGTTTCAGGTGTTATTCGGGATCGAACAAAGCCAAACCAACCAATTCTTCAGAAAGGTACCACAGGTGGAGGCCGAGTTTCTTGGTGATTTGAGCAGAAATTGCAGGATGTGGATATCGTTGGAGCTGGATCATCAGTTGGAAATCATTCAAGGGGGCCTGAGCAGCAAGGGATGCTGTCATCCAAGCTTTCAAGTGAACAACAACTGAGAAGGCGGCAATGTCGGCAATTCCGCGTGATTCTGTACTGGTCATTCTGAACTGAACACGGAACAGCCACATTTTGATAGCGTAAATCACCTTAGCCATCCACCTAGCATGATGCATGGCCCCTGGTGCCATGAAGCGGATTCCTCCAACAGGCGTACCTCCAAGGAAAATAATTGAGAGCTCGAGAAATTCTCTGTAATCGTCCCTTGGTTGTTTGGTTCGCAAGTGTGTATGAGCAAAATCAAGGATTTCTGCTCGAAACGGGGCCACAAGTGTTTCAACTGAGGATTCTGAGGAAGCTGTTTGGAAGTTGTCTTGATCAATGAAAGACCAGGCGTCTTTGAATCTCTTGAAGATAAGAATCTCTGGTCCTGTGGATTTCCCGACTGATGTGGTTTCAAAAGCAGCTCCTATGATGAGTTCCATCACGTGGTGCCTACATGCCATGAAAAGAAGATCTCGCTTGAGCCTCTGTTCAATCAGCACACATGCGCCAGCATGGCGGCCAGTGTTGGATGATGTTGTGTCAAAGCATAATGAAGTAACCTTCAAGGCCCCAATCTTCTAAACAACGCATCACTGCGGATGCTTGTGCTTCTCCTGTTGATGAGCTCAGTTTTGGAACACCTAGTAGCTGTTCAACTCCACTACCGGAAACCAGCACTGGCAGACGATCCACATGTTCATGTGAAGTCAGATCTTCCATAAGTTTGCCGTCCCAGTGAACTGTGAGAGGAACTGATGCTGAAAATTTGGACTGTGCATTTGCCAATCTGTTTGCTCGATGGCTTGATCTTGCACGTTGGATGGAGCTCCTGTTGATATTCAGTGTGGTGACATCATGACCGAGTTTCACTGAGAACATAAGTGGCGTTCCTGGATGTAGTTTTCGTTCTGTCCAAAGCAGCTGCCAGTCCAGGAGTCATGATGTTAATTGTGGCCCGCTTCGGTTTGACAGCTTCATCACCTGACTTGCTCTCTGTACCAGATACTGTTTTTCCATCCACATATTCAATATCACTGTCATCGCCGGTGTCTTCTGCCCCTGAGGAATCACTTGAGATCACAACCTATTTTGTTGAACTTTCCATTTCTGCGAGTGAATGTTTCTTGCGTCTCGCCTCAGCCTCATGTCGTTCAAGGGCTCACTTTCTTCGATTGGTTTCGACACTATCCAAACCAGCAATTGAACCAGGACGACCTTCCTCCCTCTGTGACAGGAGAAATGCTCGATCATCTGGATGCTTAATCATATCCAAGGCATCAGCATGGCTGATATCGAACAGGTCATCAAGCTTTTCACCAAACTGGTGTTCCTTCAGTTTGTGTCCGGGGGTTGTTCGATTCTTATGCTTCTGAAGACCTTTCCATTCAGCTTTCCATTCAACACTTTTTCCAATTTGACGATCGTGTTATATGTGCTTAGCTGCACGAACAGGTATTCCAGCCTTGATCCAAAGTGCTGATATAGCATCTATTGCCTGTCTGCTGGATTCTCGAACAAGCTTGTTTTCGACTTTGTGAAGATGAAGAAAGTGCCCAAGTGCCTGTCGATATGATGGCAGCTTTGCTCCCAGAATTTCCGGTTCATATTTTCCGAGTAAATAAACATTAAAGTGAGTCCTAGTAACAGTATGCATTGATTCCATTTGAACTAGTTATTGAATAATAGCCATCATTATATGGATAAATGCACGTCATACAATATGTATACTGGGTATAAACTTTTCTTGCCTGTACAGTTTTGGAAATTGTACTCCACTGCTTATACAGTATAATACACATAAGTATCTTGGACCCCATGGTCATATTAGTTAATAATTTGTGTTGCCGTGGTAACATATATTGCTATGAAATAAAGAACATCAATAAAGAACATATGAAGTAGATAATAAGCTCCCATCAACTGCTAGTTCATATAAATGTCTTGGATTCCATGGTTACAGTGGACTGTGTATAACTGTGTTGCCATAGTAACGTTAATAGCTGGGAAATAAAGAACACCAATACAGAACAAATAGAGAACTTTGTCAAATGCCTATATTATCACAGTACACATAAATATCTCATGCCTCCATCATGATGAATTACCTGGTAATATGACAAACTATGTCAGTGACCAATGAGTCGCCAGCAATGAGTGGCATGTCATTTGTTAAAATATAATGGACAATGGGTATCGTGTCCATCCTATGCATCAAATGCAAGCCTATTGATTATTTAGCCGCATCTTATCTCTCAAATTATGGAATTAATTGCATAGATTAATCAACAATCAGTGTACCGTGCCGTACTTCGGGAACATACTATAATACTTCGAATTTGATGCAATTTCACTCAAATTTCAAGGTTGGAGGGCCACCCCAAAACTTCTACAACTGCAAAACTATTTTGCACATTAAATGTTATCCATGAAAGGAATGTTATGAAGGGGTGGCAGGTTTGCAATTCCAACTTTCATTTTTAAGGGACACCATAATATTACACAAGCACGCCATTGAATGGAGTCACCACACCAAGGTAACGCATCAACGACTTTTGACAGGTAACTGGAAGAATTGACTGGTCATGTCCGTTTTCATGATATAGTTCCACTGTGCAAGAAATCGAAGAGCATCTTCACAAGTTGTGGATGTAAGAGGCTTTGCATAGGCTGCGATGTTATTGAAAGCCAGTCTGGTCCATCCATTAGGTCTCGTGACAAGGAAACTCAAGGAAACGTGTTCCATAGTAACACCAATCTTCTCAGGCTTGGCTAGGATGCCAATTGTTTCAAGTTCACCCATTTTGTTCTGGAGGTCTTGCATGGTGGAACGATGGTATTGTGGTATTGTGGGAGGTTCAACAGGGCCTATGATTATTGAGACTCGATTTTTGCCTGATGCATCATTATAACAACCAACAGCGGGATTAAACACTGATGTGTAGCGAGAATGTAAGTTTGTGAACTTGTGCTTTTCTTGAGGAGTCAGCTCATTTGAAGGATCGTTGACAATATGTGTGTGATGTGTGGATTCGCTAGTGATCGGTGATGTAGGTGCAAGCTTGGGATTCACAGTAGCCCCAGTGCAACAAAGAGGTGAAAAAACCTCATTGACTTCACAAAGATGTTGATGTTTCCTTATGCAGATGGGTTCAGGTGTGTCATTGGGAATTCTTAAATGGAATCTATTATGGGTTTCTGGTAGCATTCATGCAGAGTGTGATCAAATCTTCTGCCAGTGAGTTTGCAGACGATGAACTGTTTTTCACCTGAAGGTCTTGGGTTTTGATGCAAAGGAGCTGTTCGTGGTTGATATGACATTTGGTTCCTTTCAGCTTGTTGATTTCTAGTAGGTTGTTATAACGAAATTTGGAAACATCAATGGTTTATAGAATCACAAGCCTTCGACCGAACACAGGCCTTCATCAGGTGTGGGGAAACAGAACACAACAACAGTATTTATACATATATATGTGAGCAAGTTGACCAGAGATTAATGAACTGGTTAATCCAACGTGTGATGGCTCAGAAAACCTGATTCTCTGTTTAATCCATTGTTCAGACTGTCAAACATTTTAATGACTCTCTGCTCTGCAACACGACGAGTGTGGGTGGAATTTAGATTGCCTTGTAAGACCTGTACTTTCATATCCATGGAGGAGTGATCAAAAGAATTGGAGTGCTCTCCAACAGGGACATATGTGTTGTTGGAATATATAGGGAATCTGTGACCATTGATGCGAGATCATAGTGTTTGTTTAGTTTCACCAATGTAATATTTGCCAGGACGTTTTAAGCACAATATAATGTACAATACATTACTGGATTGGCATGTATAATGTTCACTTGGTCTGAATTCATGTCCATTAGCTGTTATAAGCTATGTGTCACTGTTGATGAGCTCACATGTCCTGCACCTGGTTTTTCCACATGGGTGGGTGCCTGGTTTCTGTGGAATAAACCTGCTAGTCACCAGCTTCTGTTTGAGATTGGGAGGCTGTCGATAGGCGATCACTGGTGGGGTGGGAAACAGTTGGAACAATATCGGATCATCTTCGAGGATTGGCTGGAGATTTTGAGCGATGCGATTCAAATGTTTCGCCACAGGGTTAAAAGTAATAACTTGTGGAACCTGGTCAGATTCAGCTTTGTCACTGTAGCTCAATAGTTCCATTCGATCTCTATGAACTGCACGTGATATTTGCTTGACAACATTTGATTTATTGTAGCCCTGTCTATAGAAAGCTGATATTTATTCATGTACTTGATGGTCCCTGCTTGCAACATCTGAACAAATTCTGTTGTAGCGAAGTGCATGGCTATAGACTATGGAGTTTTTTATGTGCTGAGGATGGAAACTGTCTTGGTGAAGATATGTCATAGTATCGGTCGGTTTGCGGAATACACACGTTTGAAGGCTGATATTCTGAATACTGATGGTGGTGGCAAGAAAACAGACACTCTTGTCCGAGTACTCCATCTTCAGATTGATACTAGGATGAAAGTTGTTGAAGCTTTGATGGAACTGGTTGAGTTTATCCTCAACATGAGCCCACAGTAGACAAAATATCGTCAATGAAACGTAAGTATATTGAAGGTTTGTCAGATTGGGTGTTGAGGAACTGTTCTTCCAGGTGTGCCATGAAGAGATTAGCATATTGTGGGGTCATGCGTGTGCCCATGACTGTACCCGTGGTCTGCAGGTATATGTTGTTGTTATGTTCAAGTAGTGAGTCAGTATGAACTCGGCCAGTGCTGTGATGGTTTCTGTTGTTAGTGCGTTACTGCTGCCTGCTTTGTCTAGAAGATGTATCATCGCATTAAGATCATCCTGGTGTGGTATATTGGAGTATAAGGATTCCACGTCCATGGTGACGAGTGATGTGCCTTCTGGGATATGTGTGACACGAGAAGGGTGATTAGGGAAGTCTGTGGTGGCCTTGACATAGCTTGATGTTTTGTTTACTAGGGGTTTGAGGGTTTTTTCTACAAGGCCTGATATGTTCTCAGTGATGGTTCCTATCCCAGATATTATCAGTCTTCCTTGGTTGCCAGGCTTGTGTATCTTGGGCAAGATGTAGAAGGTTCCTGGTTTAGGATCAGAGATATCCAAAGCTTTCTGGTCTAGTTGCCTGTTCTTGAGTAGTGCTGACAGTTCTTTGTGGTACTTGGTGGTTGTGTCATTTTCGAGTTTAGTGTAGAAGTTTTGATTGCTTAGTTGACGATGGGTCTCTGTTAGATATTCGGTGGTGTTCAGCAAGACTGTAGCACCTCCTTTGTCAGCTGGCTTGATAATTATGTCCTTGTTGTTTCGTGGGGAATCGATGGCTTTCTTCCCAAGGGCGGTGAGATTGTATCTCATCTTCTTATGTTTCTGTAGTATTTTAGTCTGTACCCTTCTCCAGAAACTGTCGATGTAGTAGTCCAATTTGGTATTACAGTTAGGGGCTGGTGTCTAGTCTGAATGTTGTCCAGTGGAATTTTTTGGTCGATGACTTTCTCAACCCCACTGCTGCTTCCATGAGATGTGTCGTTTGTTTGGTTTGTTTGGGATGAAAAGTTTTCCTTCAGTCTGAGGCTTCTGAAGTATTGTTCAATGTCGCCACAGAGTTCTATTTTATCTAGAGGAGCACCATGCCAGAAGGATAATCCCTTTCAAGTATACTTCTCTCTGAGGGGTTGAGTGTAATTTGATAAGTTGACAACTGACTTGTTCTCGCCTCGTTTCACTGTACAGCTGGTTGTCATTTCCCAGATGAATATGTTGATAGCTTCGTTGGCTTCTGTTGGGTTGTTTCCACCTGAGTTGTGCACCTGTGAATGATCTTCGGGCCTGAGCAGTCTCGTCATCTGGCTCACCGACAAATGACGCCTGAACTTGGTCAGCGCTGCACTCTTCCTGCTGGATTTCCTCTAAAAATCCATCAAGGGCGTCAGCAATTTGGGGCTATAAATATTTTAGGGTGGACCTCTGTAAATCGTATGCAAATGTTCTTTGAACAAGGATTGGGATTTTGAGATGTATCAGCTCCATCCAGCGAAGAACGATGAGGTGTTGTTCCACAGTAGGACTCATATCTTCATTTTTCTCGGGGATTTTGCCATTGTGTTTAAGTTTGGAGTTCTTCTGCAGAAGGTTATCTTGGAGGTGCGCAAGGATTATCTGGTATAATCACTGTGGTCTCTCATTTTCTTCGCGGGTGATTGACAGTAACTTCATAAACTGTACCTCGGACTGACCAAATCTGTAGTATTCACGAATGGACGGCCAGACATCTTCTATACTGGTACAGTTCGTTTCAATGTCAGTGGACAGGAAAGATGGGGCAAAGCTCGAAATGAAGCCAAGCATTTGGTTCAAATCAGCGACTTTTCCCTCAGCATTGTAACCAGTGAAACCACGACGGGGGCATGCAGAAGTCAGTGCTTCCTATGTGACAGGGTCAGCATCATTCAGGGATGTCTTATATGCATCTTCCTTTTTCAAATTGTATGTTACTGTGTTTTTCCAACTGGAGGAAGTCTCCTCCTCTGTCAATTTCCATGGCTTAGCTCCCCGACTCCTCTTTTTGTTTCAAATGTCACTTTTCCGTACTTTTTGGCCCGTCGAAACAACGTTACTCGGTATCGTTCTTCAATCTTGATTTATCGAATGTCCTTCACGTCAGATTAGTCTATGCATCTACCTGAGAGGTGTATGGTTCGTTTGGCGCTGCCACCAAGCTGTATATTCTAACTATTCACCGATAACACAAACAACACGATCCGTCAGAATCAAATGATGTTTATACAAGACAACCGGAAGTACAAAACCACCACAACAATAATAAGGAAACATTAAATGGACATTCGAAATATAGATTATGGCGCATGGCATGAGAACACCTACAGCACTTATGTGGAGTGTACCTAATGGGCTATTTATGATATGAATTGCAGAGATATTGCTTGTTCAAAATGTAATTTACTCACTGTCACAATGTTGTGAAGATTGTCTTCCAAATATTTTCAGATGGGGCTGGTGGTAAACACCGGTGAAAAATTAATATAAATTAATCTCAATCCCAAGAGAAATACCGTTTGTTTTTGTAATACATATATTGGTGAACTGTTATCACACATTACCTTTGAGCCTAAAGTATCGCAGGGAATGATGTATGCTTCAGTAGTTAACACCCTAGTTTAGCACTGGGTTTTCGCATAATTATATGACGTCACTTCCGGTTTTAGTGGTTATACTACGTCAGTAGTTATATCGTCATTTAGAGGGGCGTCATAACGTTTGCTCTATACTCGTTAGGGCGTCATGAGGAGCCCATAAAAATGCTGGGTGTCATAACGTTTCCCCTATCTTCACTAGTGGCGTCATAAGGAACTCAATAATTGCTATTGACGTTTGTCTTATAATCGCTAGGAGCGGCATAAGGAACCCAATAAATACTAAAGTGTTAGACTTTAAATTCGTGACGTAAACTGCAAGAAAGACTTTATATATATATATATATATATATTTATTGTTTCAGCACGTCTGGTGTAAAGTGAGAAAGGAAGCCGTGTAGGAACATTTTCACCTCCTCCAAACCCTCAAATATGCCTTGAATATATGTTGCAACACGGACGACGGACACAATGTCATGCCAAAAGGCTTCACATCAGTATGTCGAGAATCCTTCAGTGGACAGTTTGTGAATTTCGGATCCTTTGAGAGGTGGATTGAACACACAGACCCCAGCACAATCTTGGCTCAGAGCATGCAGCGTGTGTGGGTCGTGTTGATCCAATATTATCATCATAGCGTCCCCATCACGCACAGAGTGCTGCTTGAAGCTGGCCTCACATCGGCCGCTATCCCATTCGTAACGCACGTCTCCTGAAGCGATCAATAAACTGGAGAGATTAGATGCAGTGGCGGATCCATGGGGTGGGGGTGGAGCAGGGGGAGCCATGTTTATTAGGGGGTGACCGTAAAGAAAATCGATAGGCTACGTCACTTGCTCAAAGATTGCCTTGGTGTATGACATGTTGCCTACAGATAACTGTACCGGAATCACGCGAAAAAAAATCCGCGCGATTGCTTATACATACATGTATAATGTTCATAAACGCCTATAGGACCAACTCTCAGATCTGGAGTTAGTCCCATCGCAATATGGAATCAACAAAGGGCATGGAGGGGATGCACCCCTCCCCTCTATATACAAAAAATAGCCCAAGTGCTGAGATAGGTTACTGGACAATTTTGGTTTTAAGCATTTCAGGTGACCTTGAGATTTACCAATTAGGGTCATCTTTGTGAACTTCAATGTCACCATGAAGCATGCTGCATATGACTTTATATATGTTAATAATACAAACGTATACGCTATCAACTAGTGCTTTGTCTGTAGAGGTCAATTTAAACATGTCAGGTCAGGCAAAATGTCATTTAAGGTCAAGTTCAAGGTCACCAATAGATGCGCTGTATGTACATGACTTCTTATGAGTTTATACACTATCCTAACCTGTATGTGGAAGTGTTTAAACCTCAGAGGTCAATTTACACATTTCACGTCAGACATGTAGCATTCAAGGCTGTTTTGACCTTTCAAGGTCATCAAAGGTCAAATTCAAGGTCACCTCACAAATCGTCATAAATGACTTCCCATTTGTTAGTGCCAATATCTAAGCTCTATCTTCAAGCATTCTATGAGTACAGTTGGAGCAGCTCCCATTATGAAGGAAAAAACGTGCCGAAAATTGAAGGAGATTGAAGTCCAAATTTTCTTTCGAAGGGTGAAACTTTTTTTTTGCCTAAAAATGGTCCAAAATGTATAGTAATGCGATTAGTGGCAAAAAAAATTTTTTTTTGCCCACCTGTCAAAAATTCAAAATGGCCGCTACACAGAAACCGGCGATTCACGGGCAACAAAACTTATACACGTCACAAAGGTGCATACCGTATAATCGCGCATATAAGGACACTGTCCTTATATTCGAGCCTGTCCTTATATTCGAATATAAGAACATATCCCTATATTCGAGAAAGTTTACTGCGCCATAAAGCAATATTCGTTTATAAGGACACCCAATATATTCGAGACACTTGGGTTTTGGCGCAAAAAACGCAAAGGTTTCACGAATATAAAGACACCCATTGCACGTGCTATCATGTGCTGCCAGACTTACGACCACCCTCGGTAATATCTATACACGAGGTTATTGGGGGCTCATTGAAAATAGGCCAACACATACATGTGCAAAACAGAAACGCTATAGCCAGAAAACGACTCAAAGATTTTGACATCCATTTTTCGTACATCATTACCAGTGAAGCAATCACTTTGAAATGAGAATGGCACATATAATATAATGTATATATAATTACATATAGTGTAATTTGGCATCAGTGGTGGTTATGACCTGTCTAGGCTACTTGCACACGGAGGTTAATGTGGCTATTATTTAATCTAGCTTACCATGTTCTTATATGCGGATTATTGGGGATGTCCTTATATTCGAATATAAGAACATGTCCCTATATTCAAGACAGTTTGGTGTTTTGGTGAGAGCCCCAAAACGCAATATTCCGGATATAAGAGGTATACGGTAAGTGGAATCTTTTTCAACAAAAATCTCAAACTGATTAGACAGTTTTGGAGAAAATGGCCGCAAAATGGCTTCTTGAATTATTTTAAGGTATCTTTTCCAAATTTTCAGAAAGATCGGACCATACACTTTAAAGATAAAAATGTGAACGACGGACGACTGACGTCCGGACGGACGCAACCCGACGGCAATAGGTTATCGGACCATAGGTACGGTAACCTAAAAATGGGGATGAATTATGCACGGGATAAAAACGTGCTGGGAAAAATCCAGATATTTGATTTTCATGTACAACCTTGTAAAAATGCGATGCCAGGCATATGTAGATCTAGCATCATTGAAAAATAAATTGTGAGGTGGATTTTTCAATTCACCAAAAAAATATATTTTTGACTACAATCTCGAAAAAATGAATTCAAATGAAAGTGCACATGGACATGTACAATCAGAGCCCAAAGGGAAAATCTCCTCACTCTTTGAATCCAACACACTACAGTACTTAACCATCCTAATCCCGGATCGGTCCGTGTATCAGAGACAAATTTATGAAAACTGTGGGGAAAAATAGCCCCAGAATATGATTAAAATCAATGCCACATATCTTATATGCTCTAAAAATGCTTCCGAAAGAGTACAAAATGATTTTTTTTTCCAGGAGGTTTACGGCGCATGCTTCAGCTCGCTCATACTCTCCCCATCCCACCCCCTCACCCCCCTGCTCCCCCTACAAAAAATATGTTACATCACGGTTCTGTTCTCCTCCATTAAAAATCCTGGATCCGCCACTGATTAGATGCAAACATTGACATATCGTAAGGACCATAGTCGTCTACAAAATAGTGGCTGTTTTGCCGATTATTCTTGCAACACAAGTTAGGCCTATGGACTAGGACTGCAACCACCGTTGAGCACTGACCACTGACGCAGTATGCCGCCTCCACGTTGTTTCTGTAGCAGAGTTCGGACGTGTGGCCAGCCCGACACACTGTGTTGGTGACAGTCACGCTGTAGCCGTCACGCTCCAGTAGATAGCGGAGACTCGTGCCTCGGCCCCAGTCCACATCCCGCTCACCGCCCAGAAGTTCCTTCGAGGATTTCAAGGCCGGCATCGGCTGCCACTCGCCTCCGCTGTTTGGCAATGAAGCCTTTGATTAGCCTAAACCATGATGAACATGTATAGGGGATTTTGTTTAGTACTATATTGTATGTTATTAATAGAGAAGTTTATAAGGGACATTCAACTTTTTTTTATTTAGGATATAACGTTTTTTCCATAGAATTCATTATTTACTTTTGAGACAAAACGACAATTAAATATTTAAACTTGGAGTTAAATGTTAAAACCGCCATACGCAAACCAGCGATTCAAGGGCAACCAAACTTACATGTATACACATCACAGAGGTACAAAAGGGGAATCTTTTTAAACAAAAATCTCAAAACTGATCAGACAGTTTTTGGGACAATGGCCGCCAAAGTCCGAAATTGACCGTTTTTCGACGAAAACGGCCGTCATTATGGAAAAAATTAAAAATCCAAAAACTAAAAAAATACTTCCTTCTCGAATTATCTTTTCCCAAATTTTCAGAAAGATTGGACCGTAAACTTTAAAGATAAAAATGTGGACGAACGACAACGACGACGGGCGGACGCCGGACGCAAGCCACGGCAATAGGTAATCGGACCATATAATAGGTACGGTAACCTAAAAAAGTGAATGTCACTTAAGCTTCCCTATATGACGCCTAGAAGCGTAATTTTGGCTTCCAGGCGTAATTTCAGTGTCTGCTCTACGGGTAGGACTAAGGTTTATTATAAAAGTGATTCACAGACCGACCTTGAACTGGGTGCTTGTATGACAGCGACACGGGAGAAGTGATCAGCTGGCGTGAAGGCGGCCTGAGCGGCGGGAGGCAGGGCCAGCAGTATGCCAGGCCCCGTGCTGTTCACACTGACCTCCCCGGCTCGGTCACACATCTCCACCTGTCCCTCGCCGTCCATGAAGAAGTACATGTGGCTTAGACCCGTGCGGCTGGAGTCCGGCGACTTGAGCTCGACTCTGTGGCCATACTGAGGTCGAATCTCATGGAAGACGAAGCCCATTTTGTCCTTTTCGGTAACCAGAGTCTTACCAAATATTGGACCATCGTTGCCGTTCAACCCAGGTATCACCTCTTCCTTAAGGTCGCGGTAATATCGAATCTTCATAGCGACGTGCAATGATCACGTTATATAGCTGGTTAGGCCTATGACGTTCAGCGATGACATACATAAACTAGCAACTTGTCTGTGAACTACGAACAGCGTCCATTATATTTTCCCTGTAAACCGAAGTTTGCCACGAAACATATCACTTGTCAACAAGTACAAATCATTTTGCCCGTCACTATTTAAATAGATCGTTCGAGTCCCACGTACACGGCGGCGAAACACCTCCCACGTACTAAACACGATCTTCAAACCTCTGTTGGGGGGAGTAATCATTACTAGTATTTACTGTGGCGAGACTGGATGCCTTAATTAACGATCGCTAGTGAATCTCTAAATGGCAGACAGTTGGTTTTAACCGTGTTTTAACAAATGATAGGTCCTTTTGTGATAAATATGTCGAAGGTAGCTTAGCGTTTTGGTCAAAGTCATGCCTATTTATTTCAAGCAGATCACGTTTTTTATTGAGATATATTAACAAACAGAATTAGTGATCAGATTCCCTAACGATATAAATGAGATGCCCTAACGATAGCTTTATGGTTTTTATAGATCCCCAAACGACTAATTCACACTGAAGTATTCCTTTCAATTTCCAGACTGTCATACCAATGAATAATCAATTATGTTGTTCGCTCCTTTTGGACCCAAGCAGAGGTGTTAAAATTCAAAATTCACTTGATGATTTTCATACTTTTAAACAATCATCAATGTGATATTGTGCATTCCAAACAGAAAATTCGGATTAAATATTTTGTGTGGACTTATGGGTAATGAAGTAACTTTACCTAGGCACTGTCCGAATTATCTTCAATCAGCATAATACATTTTGTAATGTTGTTTGCAATGTTGACGGTTGAATGGTTTTAGAATTCAAGAGAGACTTTCAATATAATAAAATAAATGGTGACTGGTTTGACGGGGAACATGGCGAAATGTTCCCCATCGAAGACAATGTTACCCTCGGCTTCGCCTCGGGTTTCCCTCCAAACCAGTTACCATTTATATATTATTGCATGGTATGTTTGCACCCTGTATGAATTGATTAATTGATCGATTGATTGATTGATTGGTAAAAACCACATTACCACAACATATCCTAACATTACATATTTCGCATTTGCACAATTCCCCCAACAAAGGCTTTCCATAGGGTCCAAGAAAAATAATTTCATTCGCCAGGTGGCGGAGTGTGGCCACTGGAGAAGAAGTCGGAGAAAAGTTGATAAACTTTAAAGAGTTGCAAAGTGCTGCTAGATATGTTATACAGTCCAATCTACATGGCTTCCGTGTGATAAAGTTTGACTCACAATGTCTAAATCATCTGAAATGTCCCATTTTGAAAGAAAGTAAGAAACCTGCACAAATGTCAAATCACCTGTAGCTTGTAGTAGGCATGGTAGTAGGTCTAGATCTAGGGCCTGCACGATTAAAGGGCCACTGTATGGGATTCGGCTTTTAGGGGATTTCCAAGATTTTTCCGACGCTTCTATTTATAGAACAAAAGGTCAGATTACGTTTTTGACCCATGATCTGTACCGAGCCAATGCTCAGATCAGCCCAGGTCGGCTCGGTAGAGATCCTAGGCCAAAAACGTCATCTGACGTTTTGTTCTATAAATAGAAGCGTCGGGAGAAAAATATTGGAAATCCCCTAAAAGCCGAATCCCATACAGTGGCCCTTTAATGGGTTAACTGCCGACGGCTACCCCCGTAAATAAGCCCTCCCGATAATTGGCACAAGGGCGTATTAACGGATGAGCTTCCCGAAAACACAACCGGGGCGTATTTTTTGCATGTTTTCGTTCCATGGTAAAACAGAAAACGTTAATAACAGTTACCGTTCTAGTGCGCGCGTATCTGTTTTTTTGTGTAATCAAGAATCTCGTGATCAGGCCTACGGTATTAAAATGTACGGCGTGTGCCTATGTTGTGTACCAATTAATGTAAGTTAACCCTTTTACCGAGGCCTATATACAATATATGAGTTTGACATCGTTTCATACCTACATATATACATGATATAGCGGTAGCACCAGTGATCGCGCATCATAACAAAATATTCAATTCGTTTTCATAATATACGCGTTTCAAACTACAATTGAATCTTGTTTATCAACAATAAAAGACTCAATTTATTCAATAAACAAATGACTTTGACAGATCGTCGCCTATTTCTGTCCACACAGGGTGCTCGCATGACAGGTATTTGCCTTCAATGGGAGAGCTCCAGTGATCGCGCGGGTCGAGTATAAGTGTTTTGTTCAATTTCGCACACCACCCATGACGACTCCAAGCACACGAAAATCTTCAATGTGGCTGAAGATATTTTTTAAATTGTCTATTTAATTACTTAGGTACATTTGTATGAGTGAGAATGGATAAAATCTTCATCAAATTCAGTATCAGTTCAATAAGATGACGTTTGTCACAGAGACAATATATCAATGAAAGTTCAAATGTATGGTACTCGTATTGAGTATTGAATATGCTCTGAAATAATGAGCAGTGGGCGTTTAAATTCATTTCCTATTTTCTTAATAGTTGACTAACTTTAAATACATAGCAGGTTGATATATTTCTTTTTTTTGGGGGGGGGGGGGGGGGGGGGAGGAGGGGCATAAACATGATCTGAGCGTCTATTTATTGAATCTGATATGCTATACACATGATACATAAACATACATAAACATATCTGCAAACCTTTATAAATTTCTAGCATGTTATCAATTGTATTTCTCAACACATCATCTCACAGTTTAACTTTGGGCATTGCAACAAAGAGAATGTTCTTGAACGTTATTATTATCTGCAAACTGTAGCAGGTCAGACAGGTCTGCGCACAGTTTTTAACAACTGCTAACACGGCTTTGTCATCGTAAACAACGACTACACATGAATATGTCAAAAAATCATTTATTGGTGCATTTTGTGGCCAAGATTAATACTATTGCGCGATCACTGGTGCCTACACGATCACTGGTGCCTACACGATCACTGGTCTCATTATGCTAGGCCTAATATTCAGCTGCTATAATATTCTCTCTTCGATATAGGTATCATATTTTCTGAGAAACAAATTTCGCAATTTTCTTTTCTACCAAGTAAGCTATATCGACAGTAGTAGTATTTTCCAGGATGTGAAGAATGTAACACATGTAAGTGCATAGTGCTATAATTGACGATATAATCGGTAGTATTCGACAGCGTGGCCAAATATATTTACTATATATTCGCAAAAATGTTCAAAAGTTTATCCCCAAAATAAGCCCCCGGGCGTACTTTCGATTTCAATTTATAGTTTTCAGAGGGCGATCTTCCGTGAATACGCCCGGGGCCGTTTTGTCCACCAGATGGCACTCCGAAGCACCCGTCTTTGTAATAACCGATTCTCTGGTCCCCTGAATCAGGGGACAGTGTCGATGCGCGGCAACAAATAGTCCGTATTAATGCACGTTTTGTAAACACGAGCTCGTGCTTTCTTGTTTTGCACGGATCGACCAGGCAGTCATGCCTCAGCCATGATTTTTAGGTTACCGAACCTATGGTCCGATAACCTATTGGCATGGCGTTGTGTCCGTCGTCCGTCGCCCGTCGTCGTCCGTCGTCGTCCACATTTTTATCTTTTTTGTTTACAGGCGAATTTTTCTGAAATTTTGCACAAAAATACTTCAAGAAGGAGGTATTTTTAGGTTACCGGACCTTTGGTCCGATAACCTATTGCCGTGGCGTTGCGTCCGTCGTCCGTCCGTCCGTCCGTCCGTCCGTCCGTCCGTCGTCCGTTCACATTTTTATCTTTAAAGTTTATGGTCGAATATTTCTGAAATTTTGCACAAAAATACCTAAAAATATTTCCAGGAAAGGTTTTTTTTAGTTTTTTGATTTTCGCATTTTTTTCAAAATGGCGGCCTTTTTCGTCGAAAAATGGCCAATTTTGGACTTTGACGGTCGTTTTCTCAAAATCTGTTCAGTAACTTTTTTTCTTATTGATGCATGACACTCCTCCTATGTACCTCTTTGACATGTATAAATTTCGTTGCCCTTGAATCGCTCGAAGTGGGACATTTTGGGCCCAAACTCGGCCCGAATGGGACTTTCCCATGTTAAATTCTCCTATGCTTTATAATGGGACACATTAAGCCTAATATCTCACTTAAAATTGAAATTAGAGACTAAGAATCAATTGTGGACATATAGGAAATGATATATGCTGAATATTCTCGCGACCTTGAATTTGACCTCTGACCTCGGTTTCAAGGTCAGAGCGGCCGTTTTCGTCTAAAAATGGCCAATTTTGGACTTCGATGGTCGTTTTCTCAAAATCTGTTCAGTAACTTTTTTTCTCATTGATGCATAACACTTCTCATATGTACCTCTGTGACGTGTATAAATTTTGTTGCGCTTGAATCGCTCGAAGTGGGCCATTTTGGGCCCAAACTCAGCCCAAATGGGACTTTCACATGTTAAATTCTCCTATGCTTTATAATGGGACACATTAAGCCTAATATCTCACTTAATATTGAGATTAGAGACTAGGAATCAAATGTGGACATATAGGAAATGATAAATGCTGAACATTCTCGTGACCTTGAATTTGACCTTTGACCTAATTTTTCAACATGGCGGCCATTTTTGTCGAAAAATGCCTGATTTTGGACTTTGGTGGCCATTTTCCCAAAATCTGTTCAGTAACTTGTTTTCTAAGTATGTATCGGCATAAAATTTTCTACCATCTGTAACATGTATGAAGATGGTAAGTCTCGAATCGCTTGAAGAGCCCAAAAAGTAGGCCCAAAAGGCCCGAAACGGCCAAAATTGCACTTTTTTTGGCACAATTTTTTGGAAATTTATTCAATAACTTTTTTTTTTCACGTGTGGTTGGTATTTAGGACTGTTAAGCTTGTGTACGGAGGGAGAAGGCCTTGAATTGCTCGAAAGGCCCAAAATATAAGACCGAAATGGCACCTTTCCTTCTAATTTCACAAGTGAATGGCATTCATTACCATTCAGCTTGTCTGAAGAAATATGGCCTTATAAAATACTGAAAAGGCCCGGAATGAAAGCCCATTAGGCCTGTTGAAATATTGTAGCCCAAATGTCACTTCCTCCCAAATCTATTTGATGATTTAACTTTGTCTCTAATTAAGGCATTTCGGCAGAAATGCCTTTATGGTTTTAGCAGAATTTTTTTTTTTTTTTTTTTTTTTTTTTTTTTTCTTTCTTTCTTTTCTTCTTCCGCCACTTTTGGTTTCCGGACGATAACTTTAGATTGCCTTGACGGATCCTTGTCAAATTTTCACCGCAAGTCAGAAATGATATGAGGAAGAACCCTATTCTTTTTGAGCCGGATCGGAGGTCCGTGAGGTCCGTGAGGATGAAATCAAGGCTAATTTTAAGACTTGGTTTCCGGACGATAACTGGAAAAATATTTATGCAATAGTTGCAGAACTCTGCATGGAGGTTCATATGCCACCAGGGAAGAACCCTATTGATTTTGGGATCGATCCGTCAAACGACCTTTGACCTAGAGGTCAAAATAATTTTTTGCTGATTCATCCTTGAGGCTTCCTGCATATCTCGGAAACCGTGCGTCGTAGAGCGAAACGGACGTTATTTTCGGACTCGTCGCCCTAGACAAACATCTCTAGGGTGTACTTTTTTTTTTGATCCGGCTCCGAGGTCCGTGAGGTCCGTGAGGATGAAATCGAGGAACTTGGTTTCCGGACGATAACTCAAAAAATATTCAGGCAATAGTTGCAGAATCTTGCACGGAGGTTTATATATCACCAGGGAAGAACCCTATTGATTTTGGGATCGATACCTCTAACGACCTTTGACCTAGAGGTCGAAATAATTTTTTGCTGAGTCATCCTTGATTCATCCTGCATATCTCGGAAACGGTGCGTCGTAGAGCGAAACGGACGTTATTTTCGGACTCGTCGCCCTAGACAAACATGTCTAAGGGGTATTATGGATGAACTTTGACCTTGACCCGAAATTTTTTTGCCGAGTCGGCATTTTTCGTTTTCGTCGATATCTCGGAAACGGTGCGTCGTAGAGCGAAACGGACGTTATTTTCGGACTCGTCGCACTAGACAAACATGTCTAAGGGGTATTATGGATGAACTTTGACCTTGACCCGAAATTTTTTTGCCGAGTCGGCATTTTTCGTTTTCGTCGATATCTCGGAAACGGTGCGTCGTAGAGCGAAACGGACGTTATTTTCGGACTCGTCGCACTAGACAAACATGTCTACGGGGAATTATGGATGAACTTTGACCTTGACCCGAAATTTTTTTGCCGAGTCGGCATTTTTCTTTTTCGTCGATATCTCGGAAACGGTGCGTCGTAGAGCGAAACGGACGTTATTTTCGGACTCGTCGCACTAGACAAACATGTCTAAGGGGTATTATTGATGAACTTTGACCTTGACCCGAAATTTTTTTGCCGAGTAGGCATTTTTCGTTTTCGTCGTTATCTCGGAAACGGTGCGTCGTAGAGCGAAACGGACGTTATTTTCGGACTCGTCGCACTAGACAACATGTCTAAGGGGTATTATGGATGAACTTTGACCTTGACCCGAAATTTTTTTGCCGAGTCGGCATTTTTCGTTTTCGTCGTTATCTCGGAAACGGTGCGTCGTAGAGCGAAACGGACGTTATTTTCGGACTCGTCGCACTAGACAAACATGTCTAAGGGGTATTATGGATGAACTTTGACCTTGACCCGAAATTTTTTTGCCGAGTCGGCATTTTTCGTTTTCGTCGATATCTCGGAAACGGTGCATCGTAGAGCGAAACGGACGTTATTTTCGGACTCGTCGCACTAGACAAACATGTCTAAGGGGTATTATGGATGAACTTTGACCTTGACCCGAAATTTTTTTGCCGAGTCGGCATTTTTCGTTTTCGTCGATATCTCGGAAACGGTGCGTCGTAGAGCGAAACGGACGTTATTTTCGGACTCGTCGCACTAGACAAACATGTCTAAGGGGAATTATTGATGAACTTTGACCTTGACCCGAAATTTTTTTGCCGAGTCGGCATTTTTCGTTTTCGTCGATATCTCGGAAACGGTGCGTCGTAGAGCGAAACGGACGTTATTTTCGGACTCGTCGCACTAGACAAACATGTCTAAGGGGAATTATTGATGAACTTTGACCTTGACCCGAAAATTTTTTGCCGAGTCGGCATTTTTCGTTTTCGTCGATATCTCGGAAACGGTGCGTCGTAGAGCGAAACGGACGTTACTTTCGGACTCGTCGCCCTAGACAAACATGTCTAAGGGGTATTATGGATTAACTTTGACCTTGACCCGAAATTTTTTTGCCGAGTCGGCAGTTTTTGTTTTCGTCGATATCTCGGAAACGGTGCGTCGTAGAGCGAAACGGATGGTATTTTCGGACTCGTCGCCCTAGACAAACATGTCTAGCGGGTATTATGGATGAACTTTGACCTTGACCCGAAATTTGTCGACATTTTTCATTTTCGTCGATATCTAGTATTATAAATTATTCATCACACCGAAATGCCTCCAAGGCATCTTTAGGCCTTGACGTCTAGTCATAGCATGCAGTCTGTTCTATTTGAAGAAATGAATCATGACCCGTATGATTCATGCAAGCTGCATGCCTGCACGTTTTGTTTCCATAGACCACGTGGTTATGTTTATTTACATAGAACGGATGTGACGTTTGTAAACAAACACACGTGTGGGTGGGATGGCTTTCATTGCGCATGAGCAAAGGGGTCGTGTGCAAAGCCAGACTTCCTGTGTTTACACAACGGTATGGAGGAATTTTTCACAACATTTGTTTAAAATCGTATCCAATCGATGTCATTATTGAATGCGAGTGAGAGATATCAATACCAAATCATAGAATAGACCTTTGCGTATCACACGTATGCATATAATGATTGTCCGCGCGTGAAATTTTTAACTATGGTGATTTGAAGTTGATGCATGGCTCGTGTAATCATTCGACACCCCACGAGGAAACATGAAATGTGAAAGCCGTTTGTTGCACTTTCAGTTGTGATCGTTCACATCCTTGATGGTGTAGATTGATAAATGCAATAATGAACACATTTATTACGCGAAATTGGTTGACTTTAAATCGTGGGAGATATCCCATTTGAGGAGTAGGGTGGGCGATATTAGGTCAAATTAATGGGTCTCCTGTGGTCGAATGACAGCAAAGTTCATTATAAAATTCGAAAATATGCTAAACCCGGATCTATTGTGTGTATACTCACAATGAATATTTGAAAGCGTGTTTCCATATGTATCTGGTTGGAACAATAAACAAGGAGGAATACTTATACTAGTATTGGGTTACGTGTTTAGTGGGCAATTTAATTCCCAGGGGATTTCCTATACTTGAGATCCACAATGACAATTGGTTATGATAGAAAAATGTTTGCTATGAGTGTACGACACACCATTTCTTTTTATTGCCCACTAAATTGAACATGTGCTCCCCTGCAGTTTTATGCTTTGTTATATAAATGAAACATCCCTGGTTTGATGGAAAGCTTATAGATCAGTCAATGTCACATATATCATGTCATGCTACTTGTATTTTTTCTCAATAAACTTGTGGAATACCAGATTGTCGTATATTTATATTCCCTAACAAAGTTGGCGGATAGTATGGATTTGCGAACGTTGTCTGAGTTGTCATCTGTGTCCGCAGATTTTCTTCTCATATATGGCAAGAAATGGTAGCGAATGTACCGTATTTATTCAATTAGTTCGAACACTCTAATAATTCGAACACCAAAAATTATTCAAGAAAATAATTAAGGCATTTCGGCAGAAATGCCTTTATGGTTTTAGCAGAATTTTTTTTTTTTTTTTTTTTTTTTTCTTTTTTTTCTTCTTCCGCCACTTTTGGTTTCCGGACGATAACTTTAGATTGCCTTGACGGATCCTTGTCAAATTTTCACCGCAAGTCAGAAATGATATGTGGAAGAACCCTATTCTTTTTGAGCCGGATCCGAGGTCCGTGAGGTCCGTGAGGATGAAATCAAGGCTAATTTTAAAACTTGGTTTCCGGACGATAACTGGAAAAATATTTATGCAATAGTTGCAGAACTCTGCATGGAGGTTCATATGCCACCAGGGAAGAACCCTATTGATTTTGGGATCGATCCGTCAAACGACCTTTGACCTAGAGGTCAAAATAATTTTTTGCTGATTCATCCTTGAGGCTTCCTGCATATCTCGGAAACCGTGCGTCGTAGAGCGAAACGGACGTTATTTTCGGACTCGTCGCCCTAGACAAACATCTCTAGGGTGTACTTTTTTTTTTGATCCGGCTCCGAGGTCCGTGAGGTCCGTGAGGATGAAATCGAGGAACTTGGTTTCCGGACGATAACTCAAAAAATATTCAGGCAATAGTTGCAGAATTTTGCACGGAGGTTTATATATCACCAGGGAAGAACCCTATTGATTTTGGGATCGATACCTCAAACGACCTTTGACCTAGAGGTCGAAATAATTTTTTGCTGAGTCATCCTTGAGGCATCATGCATATCTCGGAAACGGTACATCGTAGAGCGAAACGGACGTTATTTTCGGACTCGTCGCCCTAGACAAACATGTCTAAAGGGTATTATGGATGAACTTTGACCTTGACCTTGAATTTTTTTGCCGAGTCGGCATTTTTCGTTTTCGTCGATATCTCGGAAACGGTGCGTCGTAGAGCGAAACGGACGTTATTTTCGGACTCGTCGCCCTAGACAAACATGTCTAAGGGGTATTATGGATGAACTTTGACCTTGACCCGAAATTTTTTTGCCGAGTCGGCATTTTTCGTTTTCGTCGATATCTCGGAAACGGTGCGTCGTAGAGCGAAACGGACGTTATTTTCGGACTCGTCGCCCTAGACAAACATGTCTAAGGGGTATTATTGATGAACTTTGACCTTGACCCGAAATTTTTTTGCCGAGTCGGCATTTTTCGTTTTCGTCGATATCTCGGAAACGGTGCGTCGTAGAGCGAAACGGGCGTTATTTTCGGACTCGTCGCCCTAGACAAACATGTCTAAGGGGTATTATTGATGAACTTTGACCTTGACCCGAAAATTTTTTGCCGAGTCGGCATTTTTCGTTTTCGTCGATATCTCGGAAACGGTGCGTCGTAGAGCGAAACGGACGTTATTTTCGGACTCGTCGTCCTAGACAAACATGTCTAAGGGGTATTATGGATGAACTTTGACCTTGACCCGAAAATTTTTTGCCGAGTCGGCATTTTTCGTTTTCGTCGATATCTCGGAAACGGTGCGTCGTAGAGCGAAACGGACGTTATTTTCGGACTCGTCGCCCTAGACAAACATGTCTAAGGGGTATTATTGATGAACTTTGACCTTGACCCGAAATTTTTTTGCCGAGTCGGCATTTTTCGTTTTCGTCGATATCTCGGAAACGGTGCGTCGTAGAGCGAAACGGACGTTATTTTCGGACTCGTCGTCCTAGACAAACATGTCTAAGGGGTATTATGGATGAACTTTGACCTTGACCCGAAAATTTTTTGCCGAGTCGGCATTTTTCGTTTTCGTCGATATCTCGGAAACGGTGTGTCGTAGAGCGAAACGGACGTTATTTTCGGACTCGTTGCCCTAGACAAACATGTCTAAGGGGTATTATGGATGAACTTTGACCTTGACCCGAATTTTTTTTGCCGAGTCGGCAGTTTTCGTTTTCGTCGATATCTTGGAAACGGTGCATCGTAGAGCGAAACGGACGTTATTTTCGGACTCGTCGCCCTAGACAAACATCTCTAGGGTGTACTTTTTTTTTTGATCCGGCTCCGAGGTCCGTGAGGTCCGTGAGGATGAAATCGAGGAACTTGGTTTCCGGACGATAACTCAAAAAATATTCAGGCAATAGTTGCAGAATTTTGCACGGAGGTTTATATATCACCAGGGAAGAACCCTATTGATTTTGGGATCGATACCTCAAACGACCTTTGACCTAGAGGTCGAAATAATTTTTTGCTGAGTCATCCTTGAGGCATCATGCATATCTCGGAAACGGTACATCGTAGAGCGAAACGGACGTTATTTTCGGACTCGTCGCCCTAGACAAACATGTCTAAAGGGTATTATGGATGAACTTTGACCTTGACCTTGAATTTTTTTGCCGAGTCGGCATTTTTCGTTTTCGTCGATATCTCGGAAACGGTGCGTCGTAGAGCGAAACGGACGTTATTTTCGGACTCGTCGCCCTAGACAAACATGTCTAAGGGGTATTATGGATGAACTTTGACCTTGACCCGAAATTTTTTTGCCGAGTCGGCATTTTTCGTTTTCGTCGATATCTCGGAAACGGTGCGTCGTAGAGCGAAACGGACGTTATTTTCGGACTCGTCGCCCTAGACAAACATGTCTAAGGGGTATTATTGATGAACTTTGACCTTGACCCGAAATTTTTTTGCCGAGTCGGCATTTTTCGTTTTCGTCGATATCTCGGAAACGGTGCGTCGTAGAGCGAAACGGGCGTTATTTTCGGACTCGTCGCCCTAGACAAACATGTCTAAGGGGTATTAGTGATGAACTTTGACCTTGACCCGAAAATTTTTTGCCGAGTCGGCATTTTTCGTTTTCGACGATATCTCGGAAACGGTGCGTCGTAGAGCGAAACGGACGTTATTTTCGGACTCGTCGTCCTAGACAAACATGTCTAAGGGGTATTATGGATGAACTTTGACCTTGACCTGAAATGTTTTTTTGCTGAGTCGACATTTTTCATTTTCATCCATATCTAGGAAACGATGTGTCGTAGAGCCCATGGCAAACATGTTTTAAATATTACAAATTAGTCCTAACACCGAAATGCCTCCAAGGCATCTTTAGGCCTTGACGTCTAGTTTTCAAATTGATTCGTTTAGTTCGAACAGTCAAATTTACGATCGAAATTTCGATTGAAACAACGAACGAAATCAACTTCTCAGCTGCCCAAACATACAACTCGCCAGGTGGCAGCACTACGAAATGAGTAATCAGCGATATATTCGCCAGGTGGCAGTGATCGCGATTAGGCTCGTTTTGTCCACCAGACGGCACTCCGAAGCACCCGTCTTTGTAATAACCGATTCTCTGGTCCCCTGAATCAAATTTTCGCGGGATACCGAAAATAGTTCCAACATGGATGCCTCTATGAATCGAAGCAAGTTTGAATGTTTGTGATATTTTGTTACAGACAGGACATATTGTCGAAAACTATACATTTTTTGAAGAGATTATGATAAAATAACTCCAGTAGCGGTGTCTGTGGCAATCTTTAGTGCCTCTGAAAAATCCATGGCTGAGGCATGACTGCCTGGTCGATCCGTGCAAAACAAGATAGCACGTGCTCGTGTTTACAAAACGCGCATTAATACGGACTATTTGTTGCCGCGCATTGACACTGTCCCCTGATTCAGGGGACCAGAGAATCGGTTATTACAAAGACGGGTGCTTCGGAGTGCCGTCTGGTGGACAAAACGTATCCCAGAATGCGAAGGACGAATTGTGTGAAAGACGGGTGCTGGAGCGCCGCCTTTCGTGAAAACGCGATTAGGCTAGGGTATATGACAAAAAGCGCGGACCTCATAGTGCCAGGCGGTTTGCGGGCCATTGAAGATTTTCCGAGTCGAGTGACTCGAATTCACTTGCAATATGACTAGAATCTAGCATCAATGCGAGATTATAAATTACAGTTACCCGGCGAATTAGCAGCCAGTTATTCAAGTTTTTTTTTAAAATGCTAGTTGTCTGCAGTTAACCTATCAATCGTACAGGCCCTAACCAACCAGCACGAGCGGCATCTGTCAACCCGCGTAGGCCTATCTGCCATGGCATGATCAATCTGGGTTTGGGATTTTATTTCGTTTTGACGGACGATTTTATCGTGAATCTAATAATTCGAACATTTCAAAATTTAATTATTTTTAGCTGTTCGAACTAATTGAATAAATACGGTACTACAGGCCACAATTCTCACCCGATCACCATTATTTTTCGCAGGCACATGTATAATAGTAAGACAACAATGCCAATTATTTTCGGTGCCCAATTATGGCTGTAACCGATTAGGCTAACATTAAAGTTGGAATCAATTTTAAAATCAGCCAAATTTAGCGTTCTTGTTTGTCACACAAATTTGAAAGTACATCTCGAGATAGTCGGGAATATATAGGTAATATGCACAGTTCGACAACTTGGAAAATTGCCGTTAATCGTGCATGAAAACAGTGGATAGAGAATGATCGGCCTGCATACATTGCCGGTTGCCACAGTATCTAGACAAATACCAATGACGTCATGAGACTGTGTGTAGAACTCGCCCCCAAGACGGGCCGCTTTTAGGAAAAAATTGACTGGCCCGAGTTTGAATCTTGATTTGGCAACTCAATTTAGGCACGTAATACACATTTTCAGACCCAAATTTTTACGATTTCTCATTCTATAGACAAAACAAAGCTATTGCAGAATAAATACATTTTGTCAATTCTAGAAGTGATTATAGCTTTAATTTACAAGTTGAGTCTGTTAATGACCACAATAAAAATAGTTAAGACATGAAGCATCTATTATTGGGCTCAGCAAGGTGAAGGTTTTGTGCAGTACAGACCGATTAGGCTAACATTGATTCACTAGTTAAGTTTATTATTGACCACAATAAAAATAGTTCAAACATGGAACATCTATTATTGGGTTCAACAATGTGAAGGTTCTGTGCAGTACAGATTTCAAGTCCCATAAGGTTTCATAGTGAAAATTGTTCCTTGACTGTAACGGAATAAGTTAACATTAATTTTACTAGTTTAACTCAATTATTGACCACAATAAAGATAGTTAGGACATGAAACATTTATTATATGGGTTAAACAAGGTGAACAATCTGCCCAGTAAGGAATTTATGGCTGTAACCAAATAGTTTGAAGCTGCTGCGTTCGAATGTATGCAATATTTTTATTTGAAAACGAATTTTTTGTCAAACACATCTAATGCAATATAAGAAAAGGTGTGCTCAATGACTGACGATTGCAGTCCGTCCGTGTCGTCTTTTCATTCGTTTTAGTGCCAATTTTGTACCGGTGTTGTAAATAAACAAAGTGTATCCAAACCCGAATGTAAACAGATGCCCAAATCGCGCTTAAAAGTCCACATCGAGAACATTTTCCAGTTCGTATGTGCATATATAGTGTAGTTGTGAGAAAATAATTAGTGATATACCATGATGTGCGTGAAATTGTCAGTCTATCTCACACTTCTGTTCTTTGTTTACATCGGCGTGTGATGGATACAGTTCCTGTATTTACGCGAGAACCGGTTGTTCAAATGAGCAAAATTTCCCTGAGGACTGGTTATTTTCATTACATTCGATGCGAGTATGTTTCATTCTATTCAGTCAGTTTAGCATGTTTAATATAGTTTTCAAAAAATATTGACTGGTTTCGAAGACAGCTGCTTTAACATTAATTTCACTAGTTAAGTCTATTATTGACCACAATAAAAATAGTTGAGACATAAAACATTTATTATTGGGCTCAACAAGGTAAAGGTTCTGTGCAGCAGAGATTCCATGGCTGTAACCGAATAAGTTAACATTTATTAAGGCATTTCGGCAGAAATGCCTTTATGGTTTTAGCAGAATTTTTTTTTTTTTTTTTTTTTTTTTTTTCTTCCGCCACTTTTGGTTTCCGGACGATAACTTTAGATTGCCTTGACGGATCCTTGTCAAATTTTCACCGCAAGTCAGAAATGATATGAGGAAGAACCCTATTCTTTTTGAGCCGGATCGGAGGTCCGTGAGGTCCGTGAGGATGAAATCAAGGCTAATTTTAAGACTTGGTTTCCGGACGATAACTGGAAAAATATTTATGCAATAGTTGCAGAACTCTGCATGGAGGTTCATATGCCACCAGGGAAGAACCCTATTGATTTTGGGATCGATCCGTCAAACGACCTTTGACCTAGAGGTCAAAATAATTTTTTGCTGATTCATCCTTGAGGCTTCCTGCATATCTCGGAAACCGTGCGTCGTAGAGCGAAACGGACGTTATTTTCGGACTCGTCGCCCTAGACAAACATCTCTAGGGTGTACTTTTTTTTTTGATCCGGCTCCGAGGTCCGTGAGGTCCGTGAGGATGAAATCGAGGAACTTGGTTTCCGGACGATAACTCAAAAAATATTCAGGCAATAGTTGCAGAATTTTGCACGGAGGTTTATATATCACCAGGGAAGAACCCTATTGATTTTGGGATCGATACCTCAAACGACCTTTGACCTAGAGGTCGAAATAATTTTTTGCTGAGTCATCCTTGATTCATCCTGCATATCTCGGAAACGGTGCGTCGTAGAGCGAAACGGACATTATTTTCGGACTCGTCGCACTAGACAAACATGTCTAAGGGGTATTATGGATGAACTTTGACCTTGACCCGAAATTTTTTTGCCGAGTCGGCATTTTTCGTTTTCGTCGATATCTCGGAAACGGTGCGTCGTAGAGCGAAACGGACGTTATTTTCGGACTTGTCGCACTAGACAAACATGTCTAAGGGGTATTATGGATGAACTTTGACCTTGACCCGAAATTTTTTTGCCGAGTCGGCATTTTTCGTTTTCGTCGATATCTCGGAAACGGTGCGTCGTAGAGCGAAACGGACGTTATTTTCGGACTCGTCGCACTAGACAAACATGTCTACGGGGAATTATTGATGAACTTTGACCTTGACCCGAAATTTTTTTGCCGAGTCGGCATTTTTCGTTTTCGTCGATATCTCGGAAACGGTGCGTCGTAGAGCGAAACGGACGTTATTTTCGGACTCGTCGCACTAGACAAACATGTCTAAGGGGAATTATGGATGAACTTTGACCTTGACCCGAAATTTTTTTGCCGAGTCGGCATTTTTCGTTTTCGTCGATATCTCGGAAACGGTGCATCGTAGAGCGAAACGGACGTTATTTTCGGACTCGTCGCACTAGACAAACATGTCTAAGGGGTATTATTGATGAACTTTGACCTTGACCCGAAATTTTTTTGCCGAGTCGGCATTTTTCCTTTTCGTCGTTTTCTCGCAAACGGTGCGTCGTAGAGCGAAACGGACGTTATTTTCGGACTCGTCGCACTAGACAAACATGTCTAAGGGGTATTATGGATGAACTTTGACCTTGACCCGAAATTTTTTTGCCGAGTCGGCATTTTTCGTTTTCGTCGATATCTCGGAAACGGTGCGTCGTAGAGCGAAACGGACGTTATTTTCGGACTCGTCGCACTAGACAAACATGTCTAAGGGGTATTATGGATGAACTTTGACCTTGACCCGAAATTTTTTTGCCGAGTCGGCATTTTTCGTTTTCGTCGATATCTCGGAAACAGTGCGTCGTAGAGCGAAACGGACGTTATTTTCGGACTCGTCGCACTAGACAAACATGTTTAAGGGGTATTATGGATGAACTTTGACCTTGACTCGAAATTTTTTTGCCGAGTCGGCATTTTTCGTTTTCGTCGATATCTCGGAAACGGTGCGTCGTAGAGCGAAACGGACGTTATTTTCGGACTCGTCGCACTAGACAAACATGTCTAAGGGGTATTATGGATGAACTTTGACCTTGACCCGAAATTTTTTTGCCGAGTCGGCATTTTTCGTTTTCGTCGATATCTCGGAAACGGTGCGTCGTAGAGCGAAACGGACGTTACTTTCGGACTCGTCGCCCTAGACAAACATGTCTAAGGGGTATTATGGATTAACTTTGACCTTGACCCGAAATTTTTTTGCCGAGTCGGCAGTTTTTGTTTTCGTCGATATCTCGGAAACGGTGCGTCGTAGAGCGAAACGGATGGTATTTTCGGACTCGTCGCCCTAGACAAACATGTCTAGCGGGTATTATGGATGAACTTTGACCTTGACCCGAAATTTGTTGACATTTTTCATTTTCGTCGATATCTAGTATTATAAATTACTCATCACACCGAAATGCCTCCAAGGCATCTTTAGGCCTTGACGTCTAGTTTTATTAGTTAGTCTATTTTTGACCACAATAAAAATAGTTGAGACATGAAACATTTATTATTCGGTTCAACAAGGTGAAGGTTCTGTCCAGTAGAGATTTCATGACTGAGATTTCATACCCGAATAAGTTAACTTTACTCTTACTATTTAAGTATATTGTTGACCACAATAAAAATAGTTAGGACATGAAACATTTATTATTGGGTTCAACAAGGTGAACATTCTGCCGAGTAAGGAATTCATGGCTGTAACCAAATAGTTTAACGTTAATTTCACCGACTAAGTTAACATTTATTTGACTAGTTAAGTCTATTATTGACCACAATAAAAATAGTTAAGAAATGAAACATATATTATTCGGTTCAACAAGGTGAAGGTTCTGTCCAGTAGAGATTTCATGACTGAGATTTCATAACCGAATAAGCATGATAAGTTAACTTTACTTTTACTAGTTAAGTATATTATTGACCACAATAAAGTTCAACAAGGTGAACACTTTGCCGAGTAAGGAATTCATGGCTGTAACCAAATAGTTTAACATTAATTTCACCAGTTAAGTCTATTATTGACCACAATAAAAATAGTTAAGACATGAAACATTTATTATTGGGGTCAACAAGGTAAATGGTCTGTTGAGTACAGATTTCATGGCTGTAACTGAATAATTCAACGTTAATTTTACTAGTTTAGTCTATTATTGACCACAAGAAAAATAGTTGAGACCTGAAGCATTTATTATTGGGTTCAACAAGATGAACATTCTGCCGAGTAAGGAATTCAAATAGTTGAGACAAAATATTCATCATTGGGCTCAACACAGATTTCTTGGCTCTAGCTGAATAAGTTTACATTGATTTTACTACCACAGTAACAATAGTTAAGTCAAGAAGCATTTATCATCAAGGTAAAGGATTGATGAGAAGAAATTTGATATCTGCAATAGTAATGGTCAAATCATGACATAAGTTCAAACATAATTTTTTGCTAGTTGGTCTATTGATTGTTTGGGGCGACAGAAGATAGGGTTACGGGGAATACACCTCAGTGGTCATCAGTGACCAGAGGGGGTCTAGTTTCAGGTTTAGCACATCTTTTGAGTCAAGATATAACTTACGGTGAAAAGTTTGATCTGGCTGTAATTTTGTCGCCTTGAAATGCAGTTTTGGACAACTTTTAATTAGGATTTTAACTTGAAACCAAGCTTGGCACATATTTTGAGTTAAAATATAACAAGTGAAAAGTTTCATCTGGCTCCAATTTTGTCATGCAGTTTCGTGCAACTTTTTGTTGAAAATCAGTTGAAATATAACTTAGCGAAAAGTTTGATTCTGGCTCCAATCAAGGCTTTCTATAATAGGTATAACGTGTATGACTGAAGAGCTGATTTGCTGTAGCTACCTGGTAGCATCCAACTCAGTTTGCAAAGTTCAACCTGTTCATTTCCAGTTTGCAAAGTTCAACCTGTTCATTTTCATTCTTTACACAGTCTGAATTCCATCGATATGGGAAAGAAGAAAGCTACAGCTTTGAAGAGAAGTGCCAGATTGGCGAAGGTACGTGCGGTGACAGTCACAGTCTGTACAAATTAACTATAATCATGGCAATGGGGAAGACGTAATATATTTTCTTTCCTAAGAATCCATCTTTCTGTTGCAGAACCTGAGGGCAATCGACGAGGCGAGGGGCCTGAGGGAGCGTTTGCCGCGACCAGACGAGGGCGACCTTCCAGGTGTGGGTGCTCAGGGAGCCCCCGGGGACAGTTACCCCGTCAACAAACTCGAGGGTGGTGACCTCGTGCACAAAGAACCACGAGAGGATTCAAAACCTCAAGAGGAGGGTAACCTCGTGAAAAAACAACCATTCAGTGAGGAGGGTAACCTCGTGAAAAAACAACCATTCAATGAGGAGGGTAACCTCGTGAAAAAACAACCACTATATCGACCAAAACGACCTCAATACCAAAACGTCGAATCTGAATCTCGAATCTCAAATACCTCTTGCACAAACAACAAATCCATCCATGAAAATCCGGCAGAGTGGTCACCAAATTTTCCGAATAACTCGCAATTTTCAATGCCCACTGGTGAATGTCGACTCAAATTACCTGGTAATGACCAGTCTGAGCGTTCATTCAGCAATTTTTTTGTTAACATGAACACTCAAGCTGAGCCTTCAAGCTCTGGCACTACGAATGCTTCTCGCCAACAGTCTGATAATTTTGTGCCTGTTCGAACATCCAGCACTGTAAAAGCCAGACCTAGAGTTGTGAAATACCATCAACAAAGTGTTTGTGGCTCATTGCATCAGGGTGATGTTCATTTTCCAGAAGTCAGTCGCGGTAGGCAATGTACATGTAATTCTCTGGTTGCATTGTGCAAACTACAGACCAACAATTCAATGATGCTAACATGTGGTGAGATCAATGATGTACTCAACAAAGGGGATTACATCTACAGAAAAGTTATTGAAGATTTAGCGCTTCGTGAAAAACTCACAAATGTTTATTTAAATTTTGAAGAATTGCCAGCTGATTTTAATATTTGGAATTTGCACTTTAATCTGACGTTGTTGGATCGTATAAGTGGTATTTGTGGTAGTCCAGAATTCCCTCACGAGTTTGGGTTTAGTCTACGAAATGCGGTAGCTGATGGTCTGGTACAAGCGAAGTATATTCTTTTGATGATTGGTAGCAATTGTGTCGCAGTAGCAAAATCTAGCAGACATTATGTGTTAATCGACTCTCATGCAAGAGATTGTAACGGACGACTAGCTGAGTCTGGCAAGGCGGTAATGCTTAAATTTAGAAGCATGGAGATGTTGTGTTCGCACCTTCTAGATGTGGCTTCTCAAACCACTAGAGATTTCCCATTTGAAATACAACCAGTGGCAATTCATTCAGAAGAGACTAACACTCTGAAAACTATTACTGATATATCAATACAAAATTACTTGGACGATCAAGCTGAAAAGGCCAAACTTTTCAAAATACAGAAGAAAACTATTGGACCAACAAAAGACAAAACAAGGAAGCTTTACTTCAAGAACTTGAGGAAGGAATATCGACAAAATGAAGAGTTCCGACATGAAGAACGAACAAAAGAAAGATATCAAAAACGCTCTTCCAGACTGGATGAAATGTTCAGAGAAAAAGAAAAGACACTGAAACGTAGAGTGAGAACAAATGAAGAATTGAGAGATAAGGAACGAACAAGAGAAAGACATCAAAAACGTACAGTGAGAACAGACGAAGAGTTGAGAGATAAGGAACGAACAAGAGAAAGACATCAGAAACGTACAGTGAGAACAGACGAAGAGTTGAGAGATAAGGAACGAACAAGAGAAAGACATCAGAAACGTAGAGTGAGAACAGACGAAGAATTGAGAGATAAGGAACGAACAAGAGAAAGACATCAAAAACGTAGAGTGAGAACAGACGAAGAGTTGAGAGATAAGGAACGCAGAAAAGAAAGATATCAAAAACGTAGAGTGAGAACAGACGAAGAGTTGAGAGATAAGGAACGAACAAGAGAAAGACACCAAAAACGTACGATGAGGAGAGACGAAGAGTTCCGAGATGAGGAACGATCACGAGAAAGACATCAGAAACAAAGATTGAGAACAGACGAAGAGTTGAGAGATAAGGAACGAACCAAAGAAAGGTGTCAAAAGCGTAAATCTAGAATGGACGAAATGTTCAGAGAAAAAGAAAAGACACAGAAACGTACAGTGAGAACAAACAAAGACTTGAGAGATAAGGAACGAACCAAAGAAAGGTGGCAAAAACAACAAAAAAGAAAATGTGATTTTTTCAAAGAAACTGAACGCGTTGCCAAAAAACAAAAACGTCTCAATCAAGCAAGCAAAAAAGTTGAACAGCAGAATGACAGAAAGAGAAAACTACAGAAACGAAAGTCCTCTGATTTCGCGTGTCGTGAAAATTCTTCCAAAAGGCAAAAATTATTCGGGAATAGCCTGGACGATTGCATTGAGAACTTCCATGTCAAAATAGCAGAGGGTCCTGTTTATGTATGTTGTTGTTGTCGTCAAACTTGTTTTAGAGAAGCCGTTCAAAAATCGTTCAGAATTTTAATGTCTTCATCTGACAACATTCTTGTTGAAAAATGTATTTTAAATTTTTGTGATCAAAGGGACACTCCTGGAGAATGGATATGTAAAACCTGCTATGGATCTATAAAATCTGGTAAAATTCCCAAACTCTCTATGGCAAATAGCATGATGTTTCCCGAGAAACCAAAGGAGTTACACCTTTTCCCCCTTGAAGAAAGGCTTGTTGCATTGCGTATTCCTTTTATGCAAATCAGAGAATTGCCCAGAGGTGGTCAGCTGTCGATCCGTGGTAATATTGTCAATGTTCCCTGTGATATCGAACCAACTATACATACCCTACCGAGGAATTTGTCTGAAAGTAGAACAATCTCTGTGCAACTGAAAAAGAAAATTTCTTTTGCAAGCTCAGTATTTACAGAAAATATTCGGCCACAAAAAGTGTTGAATGCTGTAAAGTACCTCCTGGATACTAGTCCATTATACAAATCTGAGAACATTTCTATTGACGATGAATGGACTAACAAAATAACCAGTGACAATGACATTGAAACATTGGAGTTAACTGGTTTGGCAGGAGATCTATCAAATGATGCCAATATGACAGAACAAGAAAATACTGAACAGCCTCGCCAAGATAGTTATGATAGTGATGACGATGACAATTTCAGTGAATTGGATGAGCGAGAACAAGTCATGGGTAACATGGACACATTACTGGATGATGGGGATGCATTTGATGACAACAGAGTCTACACATTTGCTCCTGGAGAAGACCAGACACCCATTTCCATGTTTCAAGATGAAAATTCTGAATATTTAGCTTTCCCAACAATTTTTTGTGGCCAGAAACGTCCTGATAATTCTGAAAGAGAAAGGCCTGTGCATTACAGTGACATTTGTAAATGGGAGCTCCGTTCTGAAGATCGTAGAGTAGCTATGTCCGTGCCCAATTTATTTTACAAGATGAAAAAGAATCAGTTGAAGCAAGTTAAAGATAAAATAGGACTTGCAGTTCGTAGATGCAAAATGGGCTCTAAACAAATGACTGCTGGTGCTTTACTGAGACCAGATGCATTTAAAAATTTAGTGAATTTAGATGAGGGCTTCTACATTTTCAAGTCCATTAGAAATTCCCCAGCATACCTCGAAAAAAGAAAGAAGGATGTGTTTGCAATGATACGACAACTTGGCTTGCCAACATGGTTTGCATCGTTTTCTGCAGCAGACACAAAATGGCCAGATTTGCTTAGAATAATTGGAAAGTTGGTGGACAAGAAAGAATATACAAATGCTGAAATTGAGGAAATGGACTGGACAGAACGAACGAGGCTCTTACAATCAGACCCTGTTACATGTGCTAGATATTTTAACAATCGGGTGTCACTTTTTATAAATTCAGTCCTGAAAAGTGACCATACTCCTATTGGGAAAATAACAGATTACTTTTATCGAGTAGAATTTCAACAGAGAGGCTCACCTCACATTCACATGCTTATGTGGGTAGAAAATGCACCTGTTTTTAGCGAAAGTGAAAACTCAGAAATAGTTAAGTTCATTGATCAATATGTATCGTGCTCCAGTAAAGTCGCTGATTCTGAACAAATATTCAAGGGTCAAATGCACAAGCACTCTAAAACATGTAGGAAATATGGTAAAGCTATATGTCGGTTTGGGTATCCGATACCACCAATGCCAAGAACTATGATATTGATGCCTGTGGATAACACAACAAACACTATCGATGGTACTGATTCAGATTCAGATGGTACCGATTCAAATGCTGAAAGGCTTAAAAGAATTCAAGCCATGTTGGTTGATAATAAGGATGGTATCAAGTTATCATTTAAAGATTTCTTACGTGAGCTCCATATGACAGAATCCCAGTATATAAAAGCTATACGTAGTTCCATAACAGATGCTAAAATATACTTGAAACGTGATCCTTGTGACATAAGGGTAAATGCTTATTGTAAACAATTACTATCAGCATGGAAGGCCAATCATGATCTGCAATTTATACTAGATCCCTATGCATGTGCGATGTATATTGTCAATTATATCAACAAGTCTCAGAAGGGAATGAGTGCATTATTAGATCGAGCATGCAAAGAAACCAGAGCGGGCAATATGGACATAAAAGAAAGTGTTAGGCACATTGGAAATATGTTTCTAAAAAGTGTAGAAGTTTGTGCTCAAGAAGCTGTGTATCTTGTTTTACAGTTACCGCTATCAAAATGTACCAGAGATGTAATATTCATAAACACATCACCACACACAGACCGAATTTTTTTATTGAAAAGTAAAACTGATTTGGAAGAGTTGGATGAAGAATCAACAGACGTTGAAACCAAGAATATCATCGACAGATATAGTAAACGTCCTGGACAATTAGAAAATTGGTGTCTTGCAGATTATGCATCGAAATTGAACGTTCAGTATAATGCTACCAAACCTAAACAGAATGCCAAAGAGGATGGGGCTCCTGCAGTTGACAAAGAAGCAGATATATATGATGATAACAATGAACTTGATAACAAAGAAAATGATGAAAACAACAGAAAGGGGAATATCATTTTAGCATTGCCAAATGGTACACTATTCACAAAAAGAGCCAAACCAAAGGTCATTCGATTTGTAAATTATAACCGCAAGTCAGACTATGAAAATTTCTGTCGGGAAAAGCTGATGCTGTTCTTACCATGGAGAAATGAAGACAAAGATCTGTTGGGAACATATGACACGTACGAGGCACATTTCAAAGCAGTTGAACAAGCAATTGGTCAAAAGTACCGAGACTATGCAAACTACACAGAAATACTAGATGAGGTTGCTGAAAAATCCCATAACTTTCATGACGAAGTCTATGACAATCTTATACCTGGTGCCCAAGAAGAAAATGCCTTAGATGAAGAGACTGGTTCAACAGAAAGCCAAAAATACATCTATTTTGACCCTAAGCAATGCTCACAAATGCAGTCTGATATTTTAGGTGATACTATTGGATCAACAAGTTCAGTGGCCAATGAGATATCCGTACCCAATAGACTTCCTCAAGCTGAATATTTGCAATTAGTCCGGTCTCTCAATCGAAAACAAAGAGAATTTTATTCACACGTTGTCCACTGGATAAAAACCAAAGAAGAGCCATTAAGGGTTATATTGACTGGCGGTGCCGGTGTTGGAAAATCTGTAGTTACCAATACATTATATCAAACACTGCATCGTTACCTTTGTTCTTGTGAAGGTGAAAATCCACTTGATTGCCGAATACTCCTCTTGGCTCCAACTGGTAAAGCTGCTTTCGGTATCCGTGGAACAACTATACATTCCGCATTGTTCCTACCAGTGAGTCAAGGTTATAAAGATTGTAAACCACTAGACACGGAAAAGCTGAACACTCTTCGAACAAAGTATCGAAATCTTTCTGTAGTCTTCATTGATGAAGTATCAATGGTCGGCCATGACATGCTTAATTTCATAAACCTAAGATTGCAGCAAATCAAAGGAAATACCAAGGTCTTCGGTGGAGTCCACATGATACTAATTGGCGACTTGTGTCAGTTACAGCCTGTAGGTGATGGTTGGATATTCAAAGACTTGACTTCTGGATATGGTCCACTTGCAACAAATCTGTGGAAGGAGTATTTCTCTGCTTTTGAACTTGATGAGATCATGAGACAGAAAGATGACCAGCAGTTTGCGTTATTGCTGAATCGCTTGCGAGAAGGTAAACATACTCAGAATGATATTGACACACTAAAAGAAAGACAATGCGAACCAGAAAACGAGTCCAAATTACTTGACTTACCTCATTTATTCACAACTAATGCAATGGTGAACAAATTCAACAGTTCTCTCTTTGACAGAAGTTTGAACCAAAAAGTGACTATACCTGCTTTAGATTCTATTTTAGGTGATTTTGCAAATGATGTCAAAGAAAAAATAATTCTGACAGTAACTACTGATCCAACTAGGACAGCAGGCTTACACAATCCTCTTAGAGTGTCACCCGGATTACGTTATGAGGTTGTTGCAAATATATCTGTTGATGATGGGCTAACAAATGGCTCTGGTTGTGTTCTAAAACATATCGAATATAAGATGAACACCACAACAAGGCCAAGTATTTTGTGGGTCCACTTTGATAACGAGCAAATTGGCAAAGATCAGAGACGAAAATATCGAGCATTATATTCTCCCCAAATTTCACCAGAATGGACACCAATTTTCGACATTAAGCGAAAGTTTACTGTGCGGAAAAATGTACACGCTGTCCGAATACAGTTTCCTCTAAGGTCTGCAGCAGCCAAAACAGTTCACAAAGCTCAAGGAGAAACATTGCCAAAGGTTGTTGTTCACTTGGGGTCAACTCGAAGAGACCATATTCATTATGTGGCACTAAGTAGAGCACAGAATATTGCAAATCTCCATATCTTAGAACTGAATGAAGACAAAATAGCAACGTGTGATGCTGTTACAAAAGAATTGGAGAGACTAAGACAAGATGCTGCTGTTAAGCTCTGCTATACACCCCTGTATCAGATGAACACAAACGCCTTCAAGATTGTCTTTCATAATGCACGATCAGTTCATGCTCATTTTCAAGATATAATGGCAGATGCAAATTTTACATATGCTGATGTTGTTTCATTTGCAGAATCCAGGTTAAATGAAAATGATCCAGACGTTAACTATAGTTTTGATGATTTCATTCCTCTCAGAAATGACGAAGCAATAGACGGCACATCACTATGTAGACCTCATCATGGTTTGCTTTCTCTTGTCCAAAAGAAGCATTCTGACCATTTTCTTATCTTCAGCCACTTCAGTTCTGTGTCATTGGAATTCACTTTTATCAAAACCGGTGACTTGTCCAATCCTGTTCAAATAGTGTTTTTATACAGATCACCTGCATTTTCATTTGAGATGTTCAAAGGTATAATGACGAAAGAATTATTGCGTATTGTTGACCCCACAATCAATCTAGTTATTATGGGAGATTTTAATTTTGATCATCGTGACAAGTCACATGCTGGTCTAGGACAATATATGAACAATACTTTCAATTGTATCAGCATAATGGATTCACCAACAACAGATCATGGCTCAACATTAGATTTAATATTCACAAACATGGATTCTATATCAACGACTACATTAGAATGTCCTTGGTCTGATCACAAAGCAATAGTTGCATGCATCAATGAAATATAGAAATCTTCAAAGTACATGTACTTGTATGATTCAGGCGCCACATACGGGTAATGGGGGTTTATAGAGTACAGCCTGGCCCCTCCAAAATGATGGGAAACATGTCCACCCGTAATGGGTGGACACGTTGGGGTGGGTAGGCTATACAGTAGCATGACCCCTCTGGTGTGGGTGGGATTGATATTTCTTAATAACTATAAAATACTCTGACATATAGTGCTGTATGCCATATGTACCAGTACATCAGTACATGTCGTTTGATTACATTCCAATTATATCTCTTGAAGAACAATCATTGTAATTGTATCAACCCAGCATGTGTTGTTGCTGGGTGCATATTCTTGATATTGTTCGCATCTTCTATGTTGTAAATATTTGAGAGAGGGGTCATAGTTTTGGGGTATATATTTATTTACTATTCAACATGTATACTATATATTCATTTTTTTTTTCATAATTTAGTACTGGATATTGCTGCTTGTTATGACTTATTTGAATTTTTATTGGCTTGTGTGTGATAAATATATTAATTTTGTGTAGGAAGAACGATAATTCAAAATTGTATATATCAGATCAGTGATTTCATTTATAAATTGTTGCTACATGTAGATGTATATTGTTCACATTTCTGAGCTGTAAATACTTCTGGAGTGTGTACTATTTAGCGTCTCCTTATTTGTAGCATCACAATCATTTAGTATTGTAAATATATCAAATTAGTGATTTTATTTATGTTTTGTTGCTACATGTAGAAGTCTATTGTTCACATTTATGAGCTGTAAATACTTGAACTACGTATACATGAACTATGTATTATTTAACATACATATATTTCTCATTTTTTCTAGCATCAAATGATTTGCTTGGTATAAATTATATGGATGTCTGGGATAATGTCACTGAAACTAGTTGTCTTTTCAATATATTTGCATAACATGGTACATTTACATGTAAATTTGGTGGTGGCCAATGCAGTTGTAGTTATATTGACATATGGTGTTACACGTATATAAACAGTGGTTAACACAAAGGTGGTAAAGGAACAGGGTCAAATATATACCAATGAACTATATTTACAGTTCAGACAATATTTCAAATACAATTTATTCTCATGAATGATATATGCAATGTGAATGTAAAGTTCACTGCTATATTGAACATGTTCCATAGTATATTGAACACTGCTGTCTACATGTTCAATAATATAGTATAATTTATATGAGCTCATTTGTCTGGGTGTCATACTTCATCACTGTGGAATATTATATGTTAATTTCACCTCGTGACAGGTCAGGCTGAATGGTTTCATGCACAATATCATTCATGTTGTCAGTGGCCAGGCTATAAACGCTTGCGTTCACAACATCATTATATCTCCTGTGGCCAGGCTATAAACGTTTGCGTCCACAATATTCATATCATCATCTCCACAGTGCATGGCCATTCTATAAATGCTTGCGTCTAAATACCATTCTTGTACATGTACAGAATTGAAATACTAATAATGATGCTGAAACCTGACACCCAGATCAATGAGTTATTATCAAACACAACTGTGATGTGCACATAGACTTGCTGCAGACTTTTTCACCAATTATCATTAACTGATTTTAGCATTGTTGTACCATTAATTGATTATCCGGCAGGCATGGCAATTTACACATACATGAAATATGTAAATTTTCACCAGTATATTGCATTATATGAATGTATTAGCACACCTGGTACATGTTGTAAAATGAAGTTTTGCATCATCTTTTGCACCTGTGGGTTTTCTTGGTTACAATATGCAAACTCTACATGTACTTGCATAACTACATATGTGCATTTTGCGATTATTCAGGATTAGTTTAATAAATATTTATTCAAAAGAAGTGTGTATCGACCAACAGGGCAAAGCCCTACATTAAGGTATCTGCTTATTCAGGATTATGACAAACATGTACATGTACATGAACTATACATATATATTTTATTCATGCACTTGTAGAATATTCTCTGCATTAAAAGGTATATAACTGCATGTATGTACGATACCCTGTCAAAGTGTGCACATCCACTCTTACGTTAACACATTTATTTTTTACTTGAGTCACTTTCTTTTAGGTGTCATTTAATATACAATGTACTGATGATTAGTTATTTCACTCAAATAATTTGTTTGCTCATTCATCCCCATGTTGATTGATTATTTGATGAAAATAAATTATAAAACAGCCTTGCTTTCTTGTAGCACTTTGATATTTGTAATCACCTTCCATAACTTACAGAATACTTCAAACTAGAGGTTGAGTATTCGCACATTTAAATGGAATATGGGGATTCTAGTTTTGAGGCGAGTATCAACCTATTGCCATGAACAATTAGGACCTTGAATTTGACCTTCAATCACTACATTGCAACAACTTTTGCTGATATTAGAAACAGTTGCGCAGTTAAACACTGCTCATTTCTCCGGTAACCTTTCTAGCCCTTGGGCTAATTTTTATTTTTAGGTTACCGGACCTTTGGTCCGATAACCTATTGCCGTGGCGTTGCGTCCGTCGTCCGTCCGTCCGTCCACATTTTTATCATTAAAGTTTACAGTCGAATATTTCTGAAATTTTGCACAAAAATACCTAAAAATATTTCCAGGAAAGGTTTTTTTTAGTTTTTTGATTTTCGCATTTTTTTCAAAATGGCGGCTGTTTTCGTCGAAAAATGGCCAATTTTGGACTTTGACGGTTGTTTTCCCAAAATCTGTTCAGTAACTTTTTTTCTTATTGATGCATGACACTCCTCCTATGTACCCCTGTGACATGTATAAATTTCGTTGCCCTTGAATCGCTCGAAGTGGGCCATTTTGGGCCCAAACTCGGCCCAAATGGGACTTTCCCATGTTAAATTCTCCTATGCTTTATAATGGGACACATTAAGCCTAATATCTCACTTAAAATTGAAATTAGAGACTAAGAATCAATTGTGGACATATAGGAAATGATATATGCTGAATATTCTTGTGACCTTGAATTTGACCTCTGACCTCGGTTTCAAGGTCAGAGCGGCCGTTTTCGTCTAAAAATGGCCAATTTTGGACTTTGACGGTCGTTTTCTCAAAATCTGTTCAGTAACTTTTTTTTTTATTGATGCATAACACTCCTCATATGTACCCCTGTGACATGCATAAATTTCGTTGCGCTTGAATCGCTCGAAGTTGGCCATTTTGGGCCCAAACTCGGCCCAAATGGGACTTTCCCATGTTAAACACTCAGCCTAATATCTCACTTAATATTGAGATTAGAGACTAGGAGTCAATTGTGGACATATAGGAAATGATATATGCTGGATATTCTCGTGACCTTGAATTTGACCTCTGACCTCGGTTTCAAGGTCAGAGCGGCCATTTTCGTGAAAAATTGGCCAATTTTGGACTTTGACGGTCCTTTTCTCAAAATCTGTTCAGTAACTTTTGTTTCTTATTGATGCATGACACTCCTCATATGTACCCCTCTGACATGTATAAATTTCGTTGCTTTTGAATCACTTGGAAAGGGCCATTTTGGGCCCAAACACGGCCCAAATGGGACTTTCCCATGTTAAATTCTCCTATGCTTTATAATGGGACACATTAAGCCTAATATCTCACTTAATATTGAGGTTAGAGACTAGGAATCAATTGTGGACATATAGGAAATGATATATGCCGAATATTCTTGTGACCTTGAAGTTGACCTCTGACCTCGGTTTCAAGGTCAGAGCACAAAATGGCTAACATCTCATTCATTATCGACTTTACAGCTTAGGAATCAATTGTGGACATATAGGAAATGATATATGCTGAATATTCTGATAACCTTGAATTTGACCTTTGACCTAATTTTCAAGGTCACAGGACAAAATGGCTAATATCTCACTTATTATCGATTTTACAGGTTAGGGATTAATCGTGGTCATATAGGAAATGATATATGCTGAATATTCTCGTGACCTCGAATTTGACCTCTGATCTCAGTTTCAAGGTCAGAGCACAAAATGGCTAATATCTCGCTTATTATCGACTTTACAGCTTAGGAATCAATTGTGGACATATAGGAAATGATATATGCCGAATATTCTGATAACCTTGAATTTGACCTTTGACCTCATTTTCAAGGTCACAGGACAAAATGGCTAATATCTCACTTATTATCGATTTTACAGCTTAGGGATTAATTGTGGACATATAGGAAATGATATATGCTGAATATTCTCGTGACCTCGAATTTGACCTCTGACTTCAGTTTCAAGGTCAGAGCACAAAATGGCTAATATCTCGCTTATTATCGACTTTACAGCTTAGGAATCAATTGTGGACATATAGGAAATGATATATGCCGAATATTCTGATAACCTTGAATTTGACCTTTCACTTCATTTTCAAGGACACAGGACAAAATGGCTAATATCTCACTTATTATCGATTTTACAGCTAAGGGATCAATTGTGGGCATATAGGAAATGATATATGCTGAATATTCTTGTGACCTTGAATTTGACCTCTGACCTCGGTTTCAAGGTCAGAGTACAAAATGTCTAATATCGCGCTTATTATCGACTTTACAGCTTAGGAATCAATTGTGGACATATAGGAAATGATAAATGCCAAATATTCTGATGACGTTGATTTTGACCTTTGACCTCATTTACAAAGTCACATGACAAAATGGCTAATATCTCACTTATTATCGATTTTACAACTAAGGGATCAATTGTGGACATATAGGAAATGATATATGCTGAATATTATCATGACCTTGAATTTGACCTCTGACCTCATTTTCAGGATCACCGGACAAAATGGCTAATATCTCGCTTATTATCGACTTTACAGCTTAGAAATCAGTTGTGGACATATAGAAAATGATATATTCTGAACATTGTCATGACCTTGAACTTGACCTTTGACCTCATTTTCAAGGTCACAGGACATAATGGCTAATATCTCGCTTTTTATTGACTTTACAGCTTAAGAATCAGTTGTGGACATACTAGAAATGACATATGCCGAATATTATCGTGTCCTTGAATTAACCAATGACCTTATTTTCAAGGTCACGGGACAAACTACTAATATCTAAAATATGTATTGTCCGGTAACCTTTCTTAGCCCTTGGGCTAATTTTTTGATTTTCGCATTTTTTTCAAAATGGCGGCCGTTTTCGACGAAAAATGCCTGATTTTGGACTTTGGCGGCCATTTTCTCAAAATCTGTTCAGTAACTTTTTTTCTTTTTGATAAATAACACTCCTCATATGTACTCCTATGATGTCTATAAATTTCGTTGCGCTTGAATCGCTCGAAGTGGGCCATTTTGGCCCAAACTTAATGCACGTTTTGTAAACACGAGCACGTGCTTTCTTGTTTTGCACGGATCGACCAGGCAGTCATGCCTCAGCCATGATTTTTAGGTTACCGGACCTATGGTCCGATAACCTATTGGCATGGCGTTGTGTCCGTCGTCCGTCGCCCATCGTCGTCCGTCGTCGTCGTCGTCCACATTTTTATCTTTTTAGGTTACCGGACCTATGGTCCGATAACCTATTGGCATGGCGTTGCGTCCGTCGTCCGTCGTCCGTCGTCGTCGTCGTCGTCGTCGTCCGTCGTCGTCGTCGTCGTCGTCCACATTTTTATCTTTTTTGTTTACAGGCGAATTTTTCTGAAATTTTGCACAAAAATACTTAAAAATAATTCAAGAAGGAGGTATTTTTTAGTTTTTTGATTTTCACATTTTTTTCAAAATGGCGGCCGTTTTCGACGAAAAATGCCTGATTTTGGACTTTGGCGGCCATTTTCTCAAAATCTGTTCAGTAACTTTTTTTCTTTTTGATAAATAAGACTCCTCATATGTACTCCTATGATGTCTATAAATTTCGTTGCGCTTGAATCGCTCGAAGTGGGCCATTTTGGCCCAAACTCGGCCCATATGGGACTTTCCCATGTTAAATTCTCCTATGCTTTATAATGGGACACATTATGCCTAATATCTCACTTAATATTGAGATTAGAGACTAGGAATCAATTGTGGACATATAGGAAATGATATATTCTGAATATTCTCGTGACCTTGAATTTGACCTTCGACCTCATTTTCAAGGTCACAGGACAAAATGGCTAATATCTCGCTTGTTATCGACTTTACAGCTTAGCAATCAATTATGAACATATAGGAAATGATATATGCAGATTATTGTCATGACCTTGAATTTGACCTTTGACCTCATTTTCAAGGTCACAGGACAAAATGGCTAATAGCTCACTTATTATCGATTTTACAGCTTTAGAATCAATTGTGGACATATAGGAGATGATATATGCTGAATATTCTCGGGACCTTGAATTTGACCTCTGACCTCATTTTCAAGGTCACAGGACAAACTGGCTCATATTTGCTCCTCTATTGACTGTATGGCTTGGGAATCAATTGTGGACATGATATAGAAAATGATATACATTGAATATTTTGATGACCTTGAATTCGACCTTTGCCCCTTCATTCTCAAGGCCACAGCACAAAATTGCTAATATCTCTCTGATTATTGAATTTACAGCTTAGCAATCAACTGTGGACATGATATATGCTTAATGTTATATATGCTGAATATTCTCTTGACCTTGAATTCAACCAGTGACCTGGCTAACATCTAAGATATTAAATATTGTCCGGTAACCTATTTTCGGCCCTTGGCCTAATTTTTGTTTACAGGCGAATTTTTCTGAAATTTTGCACAAAAATACTTCAAGAAGGAGGTATTTTTTATTTTTTTGATTTTCGCATTTTTTTCAAAATGGCGGCCGTTTTCGACGAAAAATGCCTGATTTTGGACTTTGGCGGCCATTTTCTCAAAATCTGTTCAGTAACTTTTTAGGTTACCGGACCTATGGTCCGTGAGGATGAATTTTGTGTCAAATGGTTTCCGGATGATAACTCAAAAAGTACTTGTGCTACCATTCTGAAACTTGACATATATGTTGATATAGTGTCACAGAGGAATCCTATTGATTATGGGATCAATCCCTCAAATGACCTTTGACCCACGGGCCGAAAACAATTTTGGTGAGTCATCCTTGAGGCTCATTGCATATCTCAGAAACGGTGCATCACACAGCGAAATGGACGTTATTTTCGGACTCGTGACACTAGACAACATGTCTTGGGGGTATGTTGGGTGAACTTGGCCCTGGGCCAAATTTTTTTTTGCTGAGTCGACTTTTTTCATTTTCGGCCATATCTCGGAAACGGTGCGTCGTAGAGCGAAACGGAGGTTATTTTCGGACTCGACACACTAGACAAACTTGTCTTAGGGGTATGTTGGGGGAACTTGGCCCTGGGCCAAATTTTTTCTTGTTGAGTTGGCGTTTTTCATTTTCGGCCATATCTTGGAAACGGTGCGTCGTAGAGCGAAATGGACATTATTTTCGGACTCGTGACAAGGGGTATGTTGGGGGAACTTGGCCCTGGGCCAAATTTTTTCTTGTTGAGTTGGCGTTTTTCATTTTCGGCCATATCTTGGAAACGGTGCGTCGTAGAGCGAAATGGACATTATTTTCGGACTCGTGACACTAGACAAACATGCCTTAAGGGTATGTTGGGTGAACTTGGCCCTGGGCCAAATTTTTTTTTGCTGAGGCGGCGTTTTTCATTTTTGGCCATATCTCGGAATTGGTGCGTCATAGAGCGAAACGGACACTATTTTCGGACTCGTGACACTAGACAAATATGCTTTAGGGGTATGTTGGGTGAACTTGGCCCTGGGCCAAAATTTTTTTTGCTGGGGCGGCGTTTTTCATTTTCGGCCATATCTCGGAATTGGTGCGTCGTAGAGCGAAACGGACGTTATTTTCGGACTCGTAACACTAGACAAGCATGTCTTAGGGGTATGTTGGGTGAACTCGGTCCTGGGCCAAATTGTTTTTGCTGAGTCAGCGTTTTTTATTTTTGGTCATGTCTCGTTTATTTTCATTTATATCTCAGAAACCGTCGTCTTAGAATGAAGTGGATGTATCTACATAATCATTTTGGTTGCAGAGTTGTCAGTAATTAACAGTTCACCTGTGATTGTGTTGTGTATCGAAATGCCCCAAGGCCTCTAGGCCTTTACGTCTAGTTTTTTCAGAGGCACTAAAGATTGCCACAGACACCGATACTGAAGTTATTCTATCACAATCTCTTAAAAAATTGTATAGTTTTCGACAATATGTCCTGTCTGTAACAAAATATCACAAACATTCAAAATTACTTAGATTCATAGAGGCGTCCATGTTGGAACTATTTTCGGTATCCCAGAATGCAAAGGACGAATTGTGTGAAAGACGGGTGCTGGAGCGCCGCCTTTCGTGAAAATGCGCCCAGGGCTTATTTATGGGGATTCCCGGTAGCATTTTTTTAATAACCTTGAATAACCAGCTGTTGATTCTCGAAACGATTAACTGGTTAACCGTCAAACACCGGTTGACTGTCTTTTATAACCTTGATCAGTGATCACCAACCCGTCTGCTCAGGCTCCTTACAGTCTACTGACAGCCGTACCCGTCCGCAAACTTGACTGTTCTCATTACCGTAGTACACAGTACACAATTTTTTCAGGGGAAAAAAAATATACTTTGCCGGGTGGGGTAGAGGGTATATTCTATCCCCACAGCCAGAACAGTGAGAGCACCACCAAAAAAATTAGGCTAAATTACTATTTACTTGACTTCGTTTTTATGCGTGATACCACTTAAAATTCTGATGTCTAATGCTTAATTAAACCTTGAAAACTCATAGTATTAGGGTACCGGAAGTATTTCCACGAAATACCTGAATACGAATACGACATGAGAAACGAGACTTATAGGCCTATGGGCGTATAAACGGAATAACATTTTGCATCACATCAGGACTGGGCCTATATTCATGATATTTGGGGAAAACAAATTTTTAGGTTACCGGACCATCAACAATTTTATCTTTAAAGTTTACTGTCAGATTTTTCTGAAATTTTGCACAAAAATGCCTAAAAAATATTTCGAGAGGGAGGTATTTTTTAGTTTTTTGATTTTCGCATTTTTTTCAAAATGGCGGCTGTTTTCATCGAAAAATGGCCAATTTTGGACTTTGAGGGTCGTTTTTTCAAAATCTGTTCATTAACTTTTTTTTCTTATTAATGCATAACACTTTTTATATGTACCCCTGTGACATGTATAAGTTTCGTTGCCCTTGAATCGCTCGAAGTGGGCCATTCCGGCCCAAACTCAGCCCAAATGGTACTTTCCCATGTTAAATTCTCCTATGCTTTATAATGGAGCACATTTTTCCAAATATCTCACTTAATATTGAGATAAGAGATTAGAAATCAATTGTGGACATATAGGAAATGATATATGCTGAATATTCTCATGACGTTGAATTTGACCTTTGACCTGGTTTTCAAGGTCAGAGCACAAAATGGCTAATATATCGCTCGTTATCGACTTTACAGCCTAGTGAACATATAGAGAATGATATATTCTGGTGACCTTGAATTTGACCTTTGACCTAAAATAGTCCCACAAATCATAGTCCCACAATGATATGTTCGTGTATATGGCTAGACGGACGACGGACGGACGATGGACACAACACAACGACAATAGGCTATCGGACCACATAACTTGGTGAAATATTCTGGTCGTCTTCCGGCGAACTACAGGGCCTGTGACCTTATGTTTTCAAAACTAAATTTTAGTGCAACACATCTAATACAAGACAGCAAAGCATGTGCACATTGATTTGATAAACTCTGTAGAAAACAAGCAATTTCAACTTATAATCAGTTCTTAATGCTCAAATTACAAGTCATGGTTACATCATTATGTATATCGGCCATTAGAATGTTTGAACATCTGAGCTTTGTATTTAGCCCCAGAAGTGTCTCTCTCCAACCTAGAAATCAGTGGGGAGCTTGGGCGAGCCACATGTCAGCCTTTGTTTCAACTCAGGGACTGCACCGGCCTGCCGCTTTAAATCGTGGGGCTTCATTTTCAAGCAAATATATTATTCAAAACTGTTTTATTTCTCACCTAGACATATTAATTTACCTAGTGTGGTGCTATGTTTTAGTATTGATTTGAAACAATTCTATGCTGGTTTCCAACAAAAAACATCACTGACAATTTTTACACGGCAAAATCGTCATACACCAGAATCGAAACCTTATGATGAAAGGTCAACTAGAATGAAATTTTCGCTGGAAAAATGCACTCATTTACACTACAAAAGCTGAAATATCGATGTTCTAAACCTATAATAAATGATAGCAGACGTTTCATCTCTATAAATCTGTACATTTTGGATGAAATTTTTTTTGGTGTGTAGTGTGACAACACTTTGTCATAGTGTTCCCATGTCGTTTGATGGCGACTTTGCCGTGTGTACTCTGTCAGAACAAATCGATACCAAAACATAGCCCCACTCTAGGTAAATATGTCTAGATGAGAAATAAAACAGTTTTGGGTAATATATTTGCTTGAAAACGAAGCCCCATGATTTAATGCGGCAGGCTGGTGCAGTCTCGGATTTGAAACAAAGACTGACATGGGGCTCTCCCAACTGCCCCCCAATGGGGCTACTTTGTATTATGAGCACACTTTTGGAAGTCAAATGACATTGGGAGACCTGAGTGTTCCCCTTATCATGCTTATATGTTTCTTAAATCAAAATTCCATACATGCTCTGAACAATGAACATGTGGATCAAAGATAGTTACCTTGGTATGTACCTCAAGTAAATTTAGCATTTTGATGTCCATGATTTTTGCTTTGACAGACTATTTGAACTTGTGGAGTCAGGCAGTCCTCGTCAATTGCTGGCATTCTTCAAGCAGTGTCCCATCGTGTCAGACAATGTCCTGCTTCGAGCAGTTTTGCTGGCAGTACAGGGTGGTAATGCCACGTTGCTGCAGATCCTGATGGCAGGCGGAGCAGACTTCAGACGAGGCGACCCCCAGCTTGTCAACACAATCCTGGTAACTGCGGTAAGGGCAGCAGACTTGAACAATGTGGCCATACTGACAGACGAGGGTATCCTACAACACCTGCCGGAGCAGACCAGCCGAGGTCCGACCCCGCTCCAGGCAGCGGTCAGCGCTGATGACATGGCCATGGTGGACCTGCTGTTGTCTGCAGGCTGTCCTCTGACCGGACGGGACAGCGACGGCTACACAGCGCTACACACGGTTGCCCAGGCGACGTACGCTGAGCGGATTGTGCGGGCAGGGGCGCTACTGGACCTGGTGGCTGGACCTCGGCAGCTGACAGCGCTCCACATGGCCCTGGAGGAGGACAGACTGGAGGTCGTCAGGGTGCTACTGGACAACAAGGCCAAAGTGGACATCCCAGAGCCGACACATGGTTACATCCCCCTCCACACGGCTGTCTTAACAGGTCTGTCTCAACCACTAAATTCTCAGCGATAATTCAAAGGTTTATAATGGGTATATTTACATATATGAAACTGTGAACCATTATGAATATTTGTGCGTCTTTTGCAGGCAAGATTGAGGCTGTGGATTTGCTCTTGCAATACAAGCCATGTAAACAGGTCAACTTTGTCACCCACAAACTAAGCAGAACAGCTCTTCACCTTGTCATTAACTCCACTAAGTGTCACTCAGAGATCATCCGAAAACTCATCCGAGCTGGTGCAAAAAATGGTTTGTTTATATTGGTTAGAACAAAATTTTGGTGTCAAATATTCGTTCAGTTCTGTTCGGTTGTGAGGACACAGCTAGTCATTTTTGTTGTTTGCTAAATGGTTGCAGACAGCCAGGACGCCGATCGTAACACCCCGCTGCTGAGTGCTCTGAAGAACAACAAGCTGGTTCTGGCGACAGACATCCTGGAGAGTACACCAAGTGATCAAGTCAGTCGGAGCGTGTTGGCGTCTGACCGTGATGGGAACAACGCTCTGCACGTGCTGTGTCAGGCGGCAGGCGCGACGGAAGCCGTCGGTCTCATGCAGATCCTGCTACGCCGGACGCCAGACTCCGCAGTCGCCGAGAGAGTCAACGGTGTCGGCATGACTGCACTGACCGTGGCAGCCCGTAATGGTCACACTGCCGCCGCACGCTTCCTGCTAGACTGGGGTGTCAATGTCAATGCTCGTAGCAGCTACGGCAGCCCTATGCATGTTGCTGTCACCGTCGGCAATGACGATATTGCATTGATGTTGCTCAAGGAAGAAGGACTGAGATTTGAAGCATGTGATAAGTTTGGCGAGACTGTGTTACATAAAGCCGCGCTAGTAGGCAATGCCAACATGATCCACTGTATCTTGGATCGGGGGATCTCACCGATTCTAATCAACCATCCAGGGGCCAAAAACCGGACAGTTTTGCATTACTTGATGAAGCGTTCTTGTCTGGAAATTCCGCAGAGTTTGATTAGCCGGTTGGTTGAGTGTGGGGCAGATGTTAATGTGGTGGATACCGATGGGGACACACCGTTGATTAGAGCGGTCAAGATGGAAACAGAGAACACCAGTAATGCCGCAGAGCTTATGCGACTTGGTTGCAATGTCAACATTACCAATCAGGAAGGTCGCAGCGCTTTGCACTATGCGTGTTACCACCATAGACGAGACGTTGTACAGCTGTTAATGGACCATGGTGCGGACTGTAACATACAGGACAAGTCTGGTAACACACCTCTCCATGTCGCGGCCTCCGCTGGCCAAGATGACATCCTACACCTTGCACTCCAAGCCACGCAGGCTTCAAGCGCACAGTTGGGTGTACTCTCTGAGCAAAAGAAGACATTGCTTCACTATGCGGCACAGCTGGGGCTGAAGGTCTCCTTCCAGCAACTTTTGGCAGCCGGAGCCCTTCCAGATGTCCCCGGTGCCATTCCCTCCCCTTTAATCCTAGCTGCACAGAATGACCACGTGGACATGGTCCAAGGCCTGCTAGCCTATGGTGCTCTAGTGAATGCCCAGGACGAGCAGGGACTGACTGCATTGATGTGGGCCGCGTCCCAGGGTCACATGACTTGTTTGGCAAAACTTTTAGAGCACAATGCTGATGCTTCACTCATAGACAACTCAGGTCAGTGTTTACACAGGGCCAGCTCTAGTTCTGGGTCAAACAGTGATTTCAGGTAGTACCTATGATTAAATTTGTTTATGTGGAATGCGTTGTGCGGTTAGATGTGTGTACATGTATTTGTGTGCTGCAGGTGACACGGCGCTGACGAAGGCTGCGTGGGGCGGTCACGCGGAGTGTGTGCGCACGCTGATCCCCCTGACCCCAGAGCTGGACCACCCTGAGGGAGAGGAAGGAATGAGTGCGCTGTCACTCGCCATTGCCCGCGAACATGTGACGTGTGTCCGCCTGCTGCTTAACGCCGGCGCCAACATCAACCTAGTGGACAACCTTGGCAACACTGCACTACTGACCGCCGCCATGCTGACGTCTGGTACACACATCCTGGAGATGGTGTTGAACTGCGGCCAGACTTTCGACATCAACACCGCGGGGGACAAGGGCCGCACCTGTCTGCATTGGGGCGTGGGCGAGCCAGAGAGCGTCGAGCTCCTACTGCGCTACAAACCCGCGCTCAATGTCCTCGACAACTTCCGAGCCTCCCCTCTGCTCCTCGCCATCGCACACAAACAGCCCGAGTCTGCCAGGATGCTGATAGACGCGGGCTGCAGCGTCGACCTGGTAACTCTTGAAACTGCTTCTATTAGTTGGTAATTCCAAGATGACTTGTAGATATTATGACCTAGATCATATAATGATTTCTGACTAGAACATGACCAAATCCATGTCAATCTTGACCAAATGACCAAATCCGTGTCAATATTGTGGGCATCATATATAATCATTGTGTTTTTATTTTACCCTCAGGTGCATGATGATGGCCGCAAGCCAATCCATCATGCAGCGATTTATGGCGATGCAGAAACTCTGAGACTGTTGATCCAGAAGGGAGTTGATCCAGACAGCCCCATGAAGGATGGTCGAAGTCCCCTCGTTCTTGCTGCGATAGAGAACCACACACAGGTCATCGCGGTCCTGCTACAGCACAACATCAAAGTCAACCGCATCTACTTCAATGCATTCACTGCTCTCTCCACTGCAGTCTCAAACCAACACCTAGAGACAACCAGACTTCTGCTGAACCACGGCGCTAATCCAGACACGATTGGGCACCAGAAGCACCGTCCCTTCATCCAGGCAATCCTACAGAACAGCATCGAGGCAGTTGTGGCTTTGGTACAAGCAGGCGCAGACGTGGACTTGATGTGCCTTGATGATGAACAACATCCCTTGTACCTCGCCACAATGAAGAATGCTAAAATGATCAAATTGCTGCTGCAGATCGGATGTCAGCCAAACAGTCTGCAGAGGATCGTTAACAGAGGTCTGATTGAGTACTTTATCGAGGATGAGGATTTGCTGAGACAGATACGATACACCGCGAAGCAGCCATGGTCCCTGGGCTGTCTGTGCCGAGGAGTGCTGCGTCGCTCTATACACTGCCCTCTACTGGCCAATGTACAAAGCACCACCCTCCCACAATCACTCAAGGACTTTATCTTGTATAAAGAATTAGATAAATTCGGCAACCATATCAAGTGATGCAAATTTGACCAGGTTTTCCACATAATCTTCCATTAGTGGTAATTTGGAAGATCTGTGCTAGACAATTTTCATGCAATGGAATGTTGCCAACTTTGTTCCTTGTATATATTTGTATCCCCCGAACAAAGTTCGGCGGATACTATGGATTTGGCTTCGTCGTCCGCGTCCGCGTCCGCGCCCGCGTCCGCGTCCGTGTCCGCGTCCGTGTCCGCGTCCGCAGAGATTTTCTTGTGAACGCGCTACAGGCCGCAATTCTCATCCGATCACCATTATTTTTTGCAGGCACATATATAATGGTAAGATCCCGACACCAATCGATTTTGGTTGCCGTGGCAACTGAATTGGTCGTTTGGGGACACATTTTGCATTGAAAACAGCCTGTTTGAGACACATGGCTTGTGAACGCGCTATAGGCCGCAATTCTCACCCGATCACCATTATTTTTCGCAGGCACATATATTATGGTAAGATCCCGACACCAATCGATTTTGGTTGCCGTGGCAACTGAATTGGTCGTTTGGGGACACATTTTGCATTGAAAACAGCCTGTTTGAGACACATGGCTTGTGAACGCTCTACAGATGGCAATTTTTGACGAATCTCGATAATATTTGGAAGTGTTGTTGGGAAGGGCTGTCACACGAAACCAATCGTTTTTTAGAATGATCATATACATATTAATATGTTAACAGCCTAACTTATTACAGAATTTTGAAATATCCATTTTGACATGTACGATCATTCCAATAGCCTGTACAGTGGAAGGTAATGACACTGGTTTCTTGTTCAGAATGGAGAACTGAAGTTTCCAGTGAAAACAGGACAATATTACTGAATAAGTTAACATTAGTTCTATTAGTTTTAAGTCTATTATTGTCCACAATAAAAATAGTTAAGACGAGAAACGTTTATTATTAAGCTCAACAAGGTAAAGGTTTTGTCCAGTACAAATTTCATGGGTGTAACTGAATAAGTTAACATTATTTTTAATAGTTAAGTCTATTATTGACCACAATAAAAATAGTTAAGACAAGAAATATTTATTATTAACCTCAACAAGGTAAATGTTTTGTCCAGTACAAATTTCATTGGTGTAACTGAATAAGTTAACATTATTTTCACTAGTTAAGTCTATTATTGACCACAATAAAAATAGTTAAGTCTATTATTGACCACAATAAAAATAGTTAAGATGAGAAATATTTATTAATAAGCTCAACAAGGTGAAAGTATGTCCAGTACAGATTTCATGGGTGTACTGAATAAGTTAACATTATTTTTACTAGTTTAGTCTATTATTGACTACAATAAAAAATAGTTAAGACAAGAAATATTTATCATTGGGCTCAACAAGGTAAAGATTCTGTCCAGTAGACATTTTATGTCTGTAACCAAATAAGTTAACATTTTTTTTGCTAGTTAAGTCTATTATTGACCTCAATAAAAATAGTTAAGATGAGAAACAATTATTATTGAGCTCAACAAGGTTAAGGTTTTGTCCGGTAGAAATTTCTGGGTGTAACCGAATAAGTTTTACTTTATTTTTACATGTTAAGTCTATAAGTGACGACAATGAAAATAGTTAAGACAAGAAATATTTATTATTGGGCTCAACAAGGTGAAGGCTTTGTCCAGTAGAGATTTTATGGCTGTGACCAAATAAGTCAACATTATTTTTTTGCTAGTTAAGTCTATTATTGATCACAATAGCTTTTTATGAAAACATTGATCAACTTTTACTTTGAATTTCAACTTGAGACCATGTTTGGCTCAAATTATGAGTTAAAATATAACTTATGGTGAAAAGTTCGATTTGGCTCCATTTTCGTCATCTTGAAATGCAGTTTTGGTCAATTTTTAGTTTGAATTTCAACTTGAAACCAAGTTTGGCACATATTATGAGTTAAAATATAACTTATGATGGAAAGTTCGATCTGGCTCCAATTTCTTCATCTTGAAATGCAGTTTTGGTAAACTTTTAGCTTGAATTTCAACTTGAAACCAAGTTTGGCACATATTATGAGTTAAAATATAACTTATGACGAAAAGTTCTATCTGGCTCCAATTTCGTCATCTTGAAATGCAGTTTTGGTCAACTTTTACATTGAATTTCAACTTAATACCAAGTTTGGCACATATTATGAGTTGAAATATAACTCGTGGCGAAAAGTTTGATCTGGGTCCAATTTCGTCATCTTAAAATGCAGTTTTGGTAAACTTTTAGTTTGAATTTCAACTTGAAATCAAGTTGGGCAGGTATTATGAGTTAAAATATAGCTCATGACGAAAAGTTTGATCTGGCTCCAATTTTGTCATCTTGAAATGCAGTTTTGATTACCTTTTACTTTGAATTTCAACTTGAAACCATGTTTGGCACATACATGTATTATGGATCGAAATATAACTTATGGTGAGAAGTTCAATCTAGCTCCAATTTTGTCATCTTGAAATGCATTTTTGGTCAAATTTTACTTTGAATTTCAACTTGGAACCAAGTTTGTAAAATATTCTGAGTTGAAATATAAATAGGTGAAAAGATTGATCCATCTGTATTTTCGTTATTTTATCAAACATGTCGAATGGAAATTCATATAAAGAGATTTCAGTGGTGATTTTGAATTCGACCTTCAATAACCTCGGAAAATCAGTGCAGCAATTTTGGTGGGGAAAAGAAAACAGTTGTGACTTGAGATTTAACATTTCTCTGGTAATCTTTTTTAGCCCTTACTCTAGTTTTTCACAATTGACAGCGATATATTTGGGGCAACAGAGATGATAGGGCTACGGGGGATACACCCAAGCGGTCGTAGGCGACCGGAAGCGTCTAGTTTTCTTTGTTCATGAATCATGGAGGTTTCTTTGTTGTTACATATAGCTTACCGGTCCATGTGCATTGATGTGAGCCAATAGCTATCTTTGTGGGTTTTTCCCTGATTATTCGTCGAATATGGGTTTTTTTTGGCAAGATTAAACTTTCTGTGAATTTGTCATAAATATTTCTAATGCTGGTATCTCTAGAAGTAAATTCTACTAGACAAAATTTTTTCTTGCCTTTAAAAATGTTATTTGGAACTTTTAAAAGTGTTAGTCGCTCTTCCTTTAATATGGAGAACTGTATCCTTACTCCTAGAATGCTCCAGAAAAATTGGTCGAAATAGCCATTGCAGTTGCAAAAACTGCCTTATTTGGGCTTTCTAAAAGCCCTTGGGCTAAGTTTTCATCATTTTGATAATTCATACTATGAGGAAATATAATGGGCGGGTTTTAGTCTTACCAGAACTGCGGTCTGACGACCTATTTCTACTATGATAGAGTTTACGAATCGCCGGTAAGCTACATCACCCTTGGTGCTAATGTTTTGTTTCTTTACTCCTGTTTTTCTGGGTCCTGCTGGAGCGACAAAAACTAGTCCCCTTTGTTATAATTATGGACTAACTCTACTAAGATTAACCCCACTAAACATCATGAATAATCTAAATCTACCTAAGCCAAACAGATGTAGATTCAGGACGTATTCTGACAATTCGGAAAATATGTGGATGCACATTGTTATTCAAACTTAATTGGCCGATGAAGGTAGGTTTAGATTCTTTATGAAATAAATTCCTGGGGATTTGGTGCTACATTATACCACAAATATTTATGAATGCATTGAAATGTGAACTTCATCAGGTTTTTAGGTTACCAGACCTTATAACCTATTGCCATCGCGTTGGGTCCGTCCGTTGTCCGTCCGTCCACATTTTTCTCAAAATGGCGGCCATTTTTGACGAAAAACGGTCAATTTTGGCAGCCATTTTCTGAAAAACTGATCAGTCTTGAGATTTTTGTCTCAAAAGGTTCCCCTCATATACCTCTGTGATGTGTGTAAGTTCGGTTGTCCTTGAATTGCCGGTCTGTGTGTGGCGGCCATTCTGAATTTTTGACGGGTCGGCCAAAATTTTTGTTGTTGCAAATTTTGCATTACTGGTACTATCCATTGTGGGCCATTTCTAACCAAAAGAAAAAAAAATTCCCCTCTGAAAAAATTTTTGGACCTTTTTTTTCCCCCTTCATAATGGGAGCTGCCGGAACTGTACTCATAGAACGCCTTAAGATAGAGCTTATAAAATAGGCACTTTCAAGTGGGAAGTCATGTGGCGATTTGTCTGGTGACCTTGGATTTGAAATTTGATGACCTTGAAAGATCTAAAACAGTCATTTTGGGGTAAAAAAAATGCCCAGATTTGCCTCTACAGATGAAATGCTTGCAGATAGAGCTTATGTTTGCATTATGAGTGTATAGGAAGTCGAATATGGAACAACTAATGAAGACCTTGAGCTTGACCTCGAATGACCTGGAGTGCTTAATGTCTGACGTGAAATGTGTAAATTGGCCTCAGATGCACCTACAGGCTAGGATTTTGTAAAAGCTTATAAGAAGTCATATATGGCACGTCTTTTACTGACCTTGAACTTGACCTTAGAAACCTTGAAGGCTGAAACTCAAAATCGCGCCCGACCTAAAATCTGTAAATTGGCCTCTACAGACAAAATACTTGTTGATAAAGCTTAAATGTTCATCATGAACATATATATATATATATATATATGAAGTCATGTGCAGTTTACACCTAATTGTGACATTGAAGTTCACAAAGATGACATTGATTGGCAAATCTCGAGGTCATGTATCATGCAATGCTTAACACCCAAATTGTCCGGTAACCTATCTTAGCCCTTGGGCTAATTTTATCTGTATTTAAGTTTTTCACTGATTTTGTTGATGGTGCTTTTCTGAGTCGGATCCAGGATCTACATTTGTTTGTGATATTTTATGTTCATCTACATCATGTACCTTTATATGCAATCCCTTACATCAGCATCATTGCGAGTTTTTGTGATAAATTGATTCTGCTTGTATATCTGTTGTTTTTGTGGAACCATATTAAATAATCATCTTTGTTGTTTCTATACATGGATATTGTTCAATATTTATCATGTTCATGTACCAAAATTTTGCCAATATTTAATAATATACATGTATCACCATGATCACGCAGTATCACAGCATGTATAATGTGCAATTTTGTTTTAGGACACTTTCAAATGGTGCTAATATATTTACATTGTGTCACAGTTTGACAGTTTGCATTTTTGTTGTTGTTTACAGTTTGGATATAGAGTTGATACTTGAAGTTTGTGGTGCTGCTATTTTGCTCACACACGTTGTACATTTGTAACTTTTCACTTGGTTTTTTGTTGGTATATATGTGAAGTTCAATAAAGAATCTCAAAAGCACATGTTCCCAGGTTGATGTACATCGTAACTCACTCCAGCTAATGGACGTAGAATGGAAAATCTTACACAATTGCACCCTTCCCTAAGTCTCGTCAGATAAATTTGCCTTTTGTCATCTCGCCCTCACAGATTTTTAATCCACAAATACATGTAGTTAAATGTACCTGATATGTCACAGAAACTCTTCAAACACGATAGTATTGTCATTTTTTTTCTCCAGAAATACAAGTTTGTAGCCATTCAAAGGCAATATATTACTCCAATCTGTTGGTCACCATAGACGATTTAATATTAGGTACATGTACTGATATTTTATGTGGAGTTGCACTTGGAAGTCAAATCGATCCTAAATTCTTTTCATTTACTGCATTGTACACGATATGATATTTACAAAGTGAAGTGGATATTTCAACAATGTGAATTGTACAATAGAAAACAATTAGCCCCAAACAACAAAACGTACCATACATGTACACACCCGAATCATCCTCTCTGTACAGCTTCATCAAAGCTCAGGTTCTACCTGTACAGTACTGAAACACCAACCACACAGTTTGCGAAAATCTGCTATTTACAACATATTTATCAATTTACAAATTATAAATAGTACTTTTGTCACACAATATCTTCTCTGCAGCTGTACAAGTACATTCAAAACAGATAACTTCCAGCAGTCGCACACACACACACACACATCTTCAACATGTTTAAAGCATTCAGACCCTGTCAGGCTGATAAACAAACCAAGGTATATTTACTTGGCGAACATCTACCCTATGAATGGCTACTCCTTTAAATCGGGCACTGGGTAACTACGTCGAGCCAATACGTGACCTGACCATGACAAAAGTCTGTATCGGGAGTTTGAAATAGGCAGCTGTCATGTCACCACAAACAGAGCCCATCTACAGTACGGTAAACACAGATTTACAGACAGGGTCAAAATACATTTTTGGTTCTGTTTCAACATTTGCGAGGATTAGTTACATGTTCTATATGTAGTTTCAATGAACTTTTATCCCTGCCAGTCACTCATTGATCTGTTTAAACAACTCCCATACATACTCATTCTTGAAGTCACACAAAATCAACAACAACACGAAATAAACACAATCACATGCCACTTAATCACAGGCTGGTCACATGACTGGTCACATGACCAGCTAGTGGAAGGCATACAGGATGAGGAGGATGATGCACGTTGCTATGACAACAGCAAGGATGATGGCGTCTCGACGTTTGCGGAGGTTTATTCGTTGCACGAGGCTGTTAATCACAGGAAATCGATCTGAATAGAGGGTCAAGGAATTTTAGAGGGATAATATTATGAAAGTGATGAAACTCCGTACCTATTTACAATGTATATGTATTGATTGCACTCAGTATGTATACATATTACATATACATGCATGCCATAATTCTTGATACAACTAAATATTCTTTAAAAAAAAACATAAAGCAGTTTCTCCAAAACCGATCTCAAGAACAAAATGTGTCGATTATGTAACTACATGTAAACAAAGGATACTGGCTAATGATGTCATTTTCTGTGTTATTGCCTGTAGTGCTTTCTTCTGTACTCCTAGGTTTTCTCTTGTTGCCATGGCAATACTGAAAAACAGAAAACAATAATCGGCTATGTAAGACACATTTAGCTCAATGACTCATGTGAATTAACATCAGAGAACAGTTTACTAGACTTTCTGTCGCGATAGGTGACAAGGCACGGTTGTATCTGCTTAGCATGCCTATGATACCACACAGCTCTCCTGTCATGAAGTCAGAATGACCATTGGACATAAGAAACTAGCTCATGCAGCTACTGAAATGGTCGGTGTTTCACCATTTTCACCCAGCCGTTTTTCCTATTTGCCTGGTTAGCTCAATACGTATGTGGGTTGGTTTCTCACTTGTGGATTTTCTTCAGATTCTCTGGCAAGCACCTTGCATGGTATTCAGGACCCTCAACGTGCTCACGTCAACACATGAGTTAACAAGAGATATTGAATTCAGGCTCCGTCTGTCACATGTATCAATTGTAAAATGTATGAGGATTAAAGGTTATGATCCAAAGTAAAGTTCAAGGTCACATTTTGAAGGTCATAGGTGATTTCCCATAATTTTTCAATACTAATATAGACTCCAGCATTAACCCTCAGACCCCTACCGTATACCATGTACAGATACTGGTCAAGAATTTGGTCAAGAAATGGTGAAAAAAAAATGACTGATCCATATAAAAACTCATTCAATACCAACCCCATCAAATTCCCATAAAATCTACAATTTTATAACAGATTGTCCAAAGTTGCTACTTGTAGTATGAATACAAGAAAACTTCGAATACATGGACACTGACACGGCGTTAACAATAGACCAAACAACAGTTCCTCTTGACTTGTCGTCGAGAGATACACATAGAATTACATTTATACATGGAATCCAAATTTTTTTTGATATCTTGATAAAAAATGTATGGATACTGGTAGGCAATATTACAATTGTGAACAAATTATTGCTTGTTTTACTGTCCAAGTATTTCATGTACATTTGAGTTGATAAAGATCTCAATATAATACAAACGATGCTCACCTAATCTGTTCATCAACAAGACGTTCTGAACTGTAAATAAACAAAGTTAATGTTCAGTCCTAAATGTTCACTGACTCTGACAAACGTTATAAACTTTTCTTATTAACAAAAGTCTTGTACAATAAATTTATTGTGTGCACTCCATGGGAGCGAATAATTAACTACATGTAGGAACTATTGCAAGGAACTGAAAGCTGACTTACTTTCGTATGTGTTCATGCTCTTTCAAGTACATGTCTGTTCTTGAGGAATTTTTGTACGCACTGGAAAACACGTACAGTATTCACATCACAATCATCATGAGCTTGGGTATTCTGCTTTATACTGCATACTCTTTTTACAATTTGTTTAAATTTTACAGCTTACCCGGAAAGAACAAAACCATCAATTCAAATCTGGTACACGAAACTGCAAATTTCCATCTTTGCAAAACAGTGGGAAGTACGAACCACAAAACCCAATATGTGTCAGAAATTATGTTTAGACCATACAATGGTATATAACAGCATTGACAAGATATAAACCAGTAGTGAGACTGACACTGTACGTACTCGATGTCCCTGCGGACGGAGCCCAGAAGGTCCTCCCGCTCCTTGTACGCCAGGATGTTTGAAGAGGTTTTCTGGAACTCGTGCGAGTAGTCCTGCAAGATATCGCGATGCCGTTGCAGTGTGTGCATCAGCGCCGCGTTCTGACTGTTTGAGTTCAGGTTCTGTGTGTACTCTGACATGCGGTCATTGATTTCCGTCAACTGTCAACCAAACAAACATAATCAAACAAACATGATATTTTCAGTTATATAATATGTCGAACAATACAAAAGTTTAGAAATGAATGTACATCTCATCAGACAGTACCTTTGCCAAGAGTTGTTCTATCTCCATTGCCATTGTCTCAAACATGTGGTCACTGCTCGACTTGTTGAGCAAAGGCACCGTGTCACTGGGAAAGACGAGAAACATAAACAGAACATGGCAGATATCACTTCATCGACACAATGAGTAACGATCACTGATTGGACACAGGATGGACTGCACATCACAAAACAAATACAGTACACGTATGTACACAACCCAACTTCATGAAACTTAGATATTGTTCCAAATATAACAACACAGCACCAAGGGTGCTGTAGCTTATCGGCAGATCATGAGAACTGCACAGAGTACTGATTTTCGTATGTCATGTATATGGACCGGTAAGCTAAAAACAGGAATTATACAAATTTGATAATCAAATATGTCACTCTTTATGGGTTGACAAAACAAAGATATGAGAAATCCTCTCACAGGTAGGTTATCATGGTAATGACTACATGTAGGAGTTTATTTTGTAGGAGATGACCAGAGCAATGACTTTATTTTGGAAATAACTAGACGCTTCCGGTCGCCTACGACCGCTTGGGTGTATCCCCCGTAGCCCTATCATCTCTGTTGCCCCAAATATATCACTGTCAAGTGTGAAAAACTAGAGCAAGGGCTAAAAAAGATTACCAGAGAAATGTTAAATCTCAAGTCACAACTGTTTTCTTTTCCCCACCAAAACTGCTGCACTGATTTTCCGAGGTTATTGAAGGTCGAATTCAAAATCACCACTGAAATCTCTTTATATGAATTTCCATTCGACATGTTTGATAAAATAACGAAAATACAGATAGATCAATCTTTTCACCTATTTATATTTCAACTCAGAATATTTTACAAACTTGGTTCCAAGTTGAAATTCAAAGTAAAATTTGACCAAAAATGCATTTCAAGATGACGAAATTGGAGCTAGATTGAACTTCTCACCATAAGTTATATTTCGATTCATAATACATGTATGTGCCGAACATGGTTTCAAGTTGAAATTCAAAGTAAAAGTTAATCAAAACTGCATTTCAATATGACAAAATTGGAGCCAGATCAAACTTTTCGTCATGAGTTATATTTTAACTCATAATACCTGCCCAACTTGATTTCCAGTTGAAATTCAAACTAAAAGTTGACCAAAACTGCATTTCAAGATGACGAAATTGGACCCAGATCAAACTTTTTGCCTTGAGTTATATTTCAACTCATAATATGTGCCAAACTTGGTATTAAGTTGAAATTCAATGTAAAAGTTGACCAAAACTGCATTTCAAGATGACGAAATTGGAGCCAGAAAGAACTTTTCGTCATAAGTTATATTTCAACTTATAATATGTGCCAAACATGCTTTCAAGTTGAAATTCAAAGTAAAAGTTGACCAAAACTGCATTTCAAGATGACGAAATTGGAGCCAGATCGAATTTTTCACCATATAAAGTTATATTTTAACTCATAATTTGTGCCAAACATGGTCTCAAGTCGAAATTCAAAGTAAAAGTTGATCAATGTTTTCATAAAAAGCTATTGTGATCAATAATAGACTTAACTAGCAAAAAAATAATGTTAACTTATTTGGTCACAAACATAAAATCTCTACTGGACAAAGCCTTCACCTTGTTGAGCCCAATATTAAATATTTCTTGTCTTAACTATTTTCATTGTGGTCAATAATAGACTTAACATGTAAAAATAAAGTTAACTTATTCGGTTACACCCAGAAATTTCTACCGGACAAAACCTTAACCTTGTTGAGCTCAATAATAATTGTTTCTCATCTTAACTATTTTTATTGAGGTCAATAATAGACTTAACTAGCAAAAAAAATGTTAACTTATTTGGTTACAGACATAAAATGTCTACTGGACAGAATCTTTACCTTGTTGAGCCCAATAATAAATATTTCTTGTCTTAACTATTTTTATTGTGGTCAATAATAGACTAAACTAGTAAAAATAATGTTAACTTATTCAGTACACCCATGAAATCTGTACTGGACATACTTTCACCTTGTTGAGCTTAATAATAAATATTTCTCATCTTAACTATTTTTATTGTGGTCAATAATAGACTTAACTATTTTTATTGTGGTCAATAATAGACTTAACTAGTGAAAATAATGTTAACTTATTCGGTTACACCAATGAAATTTGTACTGGACAGAACATTTACCTTGTTGAGGTTAATAATAAATATTTCTTGTCTTAACTATTTTTATTGTGGTCAATAATAGACTTAACTATTAAAAATAATGTTAACTTATTCAGTTACACCCATGAAATTTGTACTGGACAAAACCTTTACCTTGTTGAGCTTAATAATAAACGTTTCTCGTCTTAACTATTTTTATTGTGGACAATAATAGACTTAACTAATAAAACTAATGTTAACTTATTCAGTAATATTGTCCTGTTTTCACTGAAAACTTCAGTTCTCCATTCTGAACAAGAAACCAGTGTCATTACCTTCCACTGTACAGGCTATTGGAATGATCGTACATGTCAAAATGGATATTTCAAAATTCTGTAATAAGTTAGGCTGTTAACATATTAATATTTATATGATCATTCTAAAAAACGATTGGTTTCGTGTGACAGCCCTTCCCAACAACACTTCCAAATATTATCGAGATTCGTCAAAAATTGCCATCTGTAGAGCGTTCACAAGCCATGTGTCTCAAACAGGCTGTTTTCAATGCAAAATGTGTCCCCAAACGACCAATTCAGTTGCCACGGCAACCAAAATCGATTGGTGTCGGGATCTTACCATAATATATATGCCTGCAAAAAATAATGGTGATCGGGTGAGAATTGCGGCCTGTAGCGCGTTCACAAGCCATGTGTCTCAAACAGGCTGTTTTCAATGCAAAATGTGTCCCCAAACGACCAATTCAGTTGCCACGGCAACCAAAATCGATTGGTGTCGGGATCTTACCATTATATATGTGCCTGCAAAAAATAATGGTGATCGGGTGAGAATTGCGGCCTGTAGCGCGTTCACAAGAAAATCTCTGCGGACGCGGACACGGACGCGGACGCGGACGACGAAGCCAAATCCATAGTATCCGCCGAACTTTGTTCGGGGGATACAATTATCTTCAAAAAATTTATATACTAGTACCATGGGTATCCTTTTTTGTCAAAAACCAAGTCTCGTTTGGTAATCCCTGATCCCATGATCCCTATTTAAACATTTATGATAAATTCTGATGGCTTCTATTTGCAGGATCAATAAGTGCAATCAATCCCTTCAAAACCAAGACAATAATTTCACAACCATTGACCTTGCACCATATAAATTGTCACAAGAAGCATATATATATACATTGTATGTATTCATAAAATTCAGGAACATCTACACGTACTCACATGACATTGTACACATGTACTTAGCAAAGTAAATCAACAAAATAGATTTCCAAAAACACAACAGTACTAACACCATGGTCAGAATCTTTACCTTCCTTTCGTTTCAGTTGAGCTATCAATAATTCAATGATTCACCATTCAGTTAGTTCAATGTTTCACACAATTATACATGCAAATTTTTGCAAATGTTACATACATGTAATGTTGTAATGTTATGGTAGATATGTTGTGAAGATCTTTTGTTCGAGGGATACAACACACCATCCAGAAAAATCCAGAAAATCGGCGCGGACAGGTGCAATAATCATGATTCTAAATTGTATGTCATCAATTTTAGTTGGGAAATACTCTTGACACGGTACCTCGGACCACTGACATCCTTGAAGCTGCCATAGTTGGTGCCAAGTTTACTGAAGGACACAAGTTTCAGGTCAATCTCATTCTCAAGCTGTCGTGCTTGTTTTCGCAGGTCTGAAAGTAAAAAAATAATACATCATACCAAAACCATAATACTAGTACTTATTTTCATGCCTTACATGTTTAGAAGCAGCGATCATCCGCCAATCTATACATAAAAGTAGTTCCGGCACAAGCACGTCGCTGGCCTGATGCCCAATGCAATGCGGCAAAGTTCGGATGGATAACTGGTACCGGTACTCATAGATAGATAGATAGATAGAGTTTATTTCAAATGTGCACTGTAGCAAATAATTTCATATAACAATACAATACGATAATACATGGCTGCTGCACACTCATGGGACACCCGAAAACGAATTCCAAGTTCAAACTTGGAACTCAAAACTTGGAACTCAGAACTTGGAACTCGTTTTCGGGTGTCCCCGTACTCAAGGTGCGTTCATTTGAAATATGTGAAAGTCGTGAAGTTCATGAACTTCGAAACTGATGAAAACAAGTGTACATTGATATGACGCTGGTGAAACCTTTGCTCTGGTGACTGGGTGACTGGCCGTACCCAGTTCTGGAACCTTCCCATTCAAGCGCTAATTGACGAACAAACTTGTTCGCCTGACACACTTGCGACAATCGAACAACTACTAGAAAGGTCTTCAATGTGTTCAGTTCGCGTGCATGCAGTACATGCAATATTGTTTTGTGTGCATGCATGGTTATTTGTACGAAATATCACCCCATAAATATTCGAATGCACCAGCAACAACACTTTATCGCTCGCCTGGCCATTTCTATTTATGCAATCAACGCGCCCCCAAGCGAGTGTGGGAACGATCACAGATTTCCCGCCAATTTTCCAAGCGGTCCAACGGCCTTGGATCAGCATATTTGCACTTGAGCGCGCTCCGACGAAGGTATACAAGTAGACTGCCATGTTTTTGTAAAACATGGCAGATAAACCCGGCCCATGTTTTCCATGGACTCACAATACTGAATGTCGAGTTCACATTCTAAGAAGATGTCACATGGAACTTGGTTTTGTAGTGGTGCAATCTCACTTTCGAAAATAACATGTTTGTGTAGAACTTGAGTGTTTTTAATAGCCTATACTCTGATTTTTGTAACTTGTTAATACCGTTTTTTGTCAATATTTTTGCGATGAAGTTTTTTTTAGCAGAGCTGCCGACGGTAACCTCAGGGCAAGGACCAGTACAGGCGATCTGGCAAGGATACGGTACATCTAAGTGGACTTGGCGGATAAATCGGCTGATGGTGTACACAATTTCCTGTGCCATTTACTTTGATGAGACTGATTTTCTGTCTTTCTATATTAACTGTATAACTATTGGTGTGACTTATTCGTATGGGAATAAACTGTGCAACTCCACATTCGAAATACCTCCAAACATTCCCCTGCATACAAAGCGCCTTCAATCTTCTAATACCACTTCCCGCAATCTGGACAGGTCTAACCTACCGTAGACTCAGGTAGGTATGCAAGAAAATTATCGATAGGACTTAACAGCCTATCATGAGGCACACAAACAGATTTCCGCTCCCTTTAAATATTCATAATCAGGTGGCAGGATTTGATAAGTGTTTTGCAATGAATAGATGTCTAATAGTTCCTGCAAACTAGGCCCCTAAAAATCCATAGGGTTCATATGATAAATAAAGATTACGCACATCACCTTATTATTTCAATGACTTGTGTGGCCAGAAAACACGGCTTTGTCACGGCGGTCTTAGCTACTAAGGCATGACAATACCAATTTAATTCAGAGAATTTCTTATTTTGAAAATGTGGGTTGACACTTGATCCCTCGCTGGAGGGTGGGGATATTTTGCTTAGGCTGGTTGTTGACCCGAGCTGGTTGGCAGTGCACACAAACTGTTTCAAAACCACAGCACGCACAGAACGGCTCAGACGACGAACGATAAATATTGGTTGTCAGGCATGAAAATCAGCGGTTTTAGCGGGTACCCTCAGAATTCGTGCTGTAGCGAAAAATCCAATTTTTCAACATATATTTTCGTTATTATAGTGAGGTGAGGAAATCAATTATAATCTGCCTTGTTCTGCTTGTTCGGGGAAGGAGCTATGAGGCTTTGAATTCGGTTTTTTTAACATTGTTTACAATGGGAAATAGGATTACTGATATTTGTCCTTAAACGCGATCACGCTTGTAAAATCAGCCTAAATTTCATGGCTTCAGTTTCTTTATGCTATACGCTCATTGCCGTTACAAAGTAGTCCCCAGTGGTATCCCGAGAAATAGCCCATATAAGCATGATACAATGGGAATAATTCGAAAAGAGAATTTCGAATTATTGTTTGAAATGCTTATAACTAATATATCACTGTCAATCGCTGTAATTCTCGTTGTTACTTGTTGGCGTAGTTATGTAATGCATAGTGCTTATACCTGGAGCGGTCAAACGCATTTAGATCTAGTTAAAAAATTAGCCCAAGGGCTAAGAAAGGTTACCGGACAATACATATTTTAGATATTAGTAGTTTGTCCCGTGACCTGGAAAATAAGGTCATTGGTCAATTCAAGGACACGATAATGTTCAGAATATATCATTTTCTATATGTCCACAACTGATTTCTAAGCTGTAAAGTCGATAATAAGCGAGATATTAGCCATTTTGCCCGGTGATCCTGAAAATGAGGTCAGAGGTCAAATTCAAGGTCATGATAATATTCAGCATATATCATTTCCTATATAACCACAATTGATCCCTTAGTTGTAAAATCGATAATAAGTGAGATATTAGCCATTTTGTCATGTGACTTTGAAAATGAGGTCAAAGGTCAAAATCAACGTCATCAGAATATTTGGCATTTATCATTTCCTATATGTCCACAATTGATTCCTAAGCTGTAAAGTCGATAATAAGCGCGATATTAGACATTTTGTACTCTGACCTTGAAACCGAGGTCAGAGGTCAACTTCAAGGTCACAAGAATATTCGGCATATATCATTTCCTAAATGCCCAAAATTGATCCCTAAGCTGTAAAATCGATAATAAGTGAGATATTAGCCATTTTGTCCTGTGTCCTTGAAAATGAGGTCAAAGGTCAAATTCAAGGTTATCAGAATATTCGGCATATATCATTTCCTATATGTCCACAATTGATTCCTAAGCTGTAAAGTCGATAATAAGCGAGATATTAGCCATTTTGTGCTCTGACCTTGAAACTGAAGTCAGAGGTCAAATTGGAGGTCACGAGAATATTCAGCATATATCATTTCCTATATGTCCACAATTAAACCCTAAGCTGTAAAATCGATAATAAGTGAGATATTAGCCATTTTGTCCTGTGACCTTGAAAATGAGGTCAAAGGTCAAATCCAAGGTTATCAGAATATTCAGCATATATCATTTCCTATATGTCCACAATTGATTCCTAAGCTGTAAAGTCGATAATGAACGAGATATTAGCCATTTTGTGCTCTGACCTTGAAACCGAGGTCAGAGGTCAACTTCAAGGTCACAAGAATATTCGGCATATATCATTTCCTATATGCCCAAAATTGATCCCTAACCTGTAAAATCGATAATAAGTGAGATATTAGCCATTGTCCTGTGTCCTTGAAAATGAGGTCAAAGGTCAAATTCAAGGTTATCAGAATATTCGGCATATATCATTTCCTATATGTCCACAATTGATTCCTAAGCTGTAAAGTCGATAATAAGCGAGATATTAGCCATTTTGTGCTCTGACCTTGAAACTGAGGTCAGAGGTCAAATTCGAGGTCACAAGAATATTCAGCATATATCATTTCCTATATGTCCACAATTAATCCCTAACCTGTAAAATCGATAATAAGTGAGATATTAGCCATTTTGTCCTGTGACCTTGAAAATGAGGTCAAAGGTCAAATTCAAGGTTATCAGAATATTCAGCATATATTATTTCCTATATGTCCACAATTGATTCCTAAGCTGTAAAGTCGATAATGAATGAGATGTTAGCCAATTTGTGCTCTGACCTAGAAACCGAGGTCAGAGGTCAACTTCAAGGTCACAAGAATATTCGTCATATATCATTTCCTATATGTCCACAATTGATTCCTAGTCTCTAACCTCAATATTAAGTGAGATATTAGGCTTAATGTGTCCTATTATAAAGCATAGGAGAATTTAACATGGCAAAGTCCCATTTGGGCCGTGTTTGGGCCCAAAATGGCCCTTTCCAAGTGATTCAGAAGCAACGAAATTTATACATGTCAGAGGGGTACATATGAGGAGTGTCATGCATCAATAAGAAACAAAAGTTACTGAACAGCTTTTGAGAAAAGGACCGTCAAAGTCCAAAATTGGCCAATTTTTCACGAAAATGGCCGCTCTGACCTTGAAACCGAGGTCAGAGGTCAAATTCAAGGTCACGAGATTATCCAACATATATCATTTCCTATATGTCCGCAATTGATTCCTAGTCTCTAATCTCAATATTAAGTGAGATATTAGGCTGAGTGTTTAACATGGGAAAGTCCCATTTGGGCCGAGTTTGGGCCCAAAATGGCCAACTTCGAGCGATTCAAGTGCAACGAAATTTATGCATGTCACAGGGGTACATATGAGGAGTGTTATGCATCAATAAGAAAAAAAGTTACTGAACAGATTTTGAGAAAACGACTGTCAAAGTCCAAAATTGGCCATTTTTAGACGAACACGGCCGCTCTGACCTTGAAACCGAGGTCAGAGGTCAAATTCAAGGTCACAAGAATATTCAGCATATATCATTTCCTATATGTCCACAATTGATTCTTAGTCTCTAATTTCAATTTTAAGTGAGATATTAGGCTTAATGTGTCCCATTATAAAGCATAGGAGAATTTAACATGGGAAAGTCCCATTTGGGCCGAGTTTGGGCCCAAAATGGCCCACTTCGAGCGATTCAAGGGCAACGAAATTTATACATGTCACAGGGGTACATAGGAGGAGTGTCATGCATCAATAAGAAAAAAAGTTACTGAACAGATTTTGAGAAAACAACCGTCAAAGTCCAAAATTAGCCATTTTTCGACGAAAACAGCCGCCATTTTGAAAAAAATGCGAAAATCAAAAAACTAAAAAAAACCTTTCCTGGAAATATTTTTAGGTATTTTTGTGCAAAATTTCAGAAATATTCGACTGTAAACTTTAATGATAAAAATGTGGACGGACGGACGGACGACGGACGACGGACGACGGACGACGGACGCCGGACGCAACGCCACGGCAATAGGTTATCGGACCAAAGGTCCGGTAACCTAAAAATTAGCCCAAAGGCTAAGATAGGTTACCGGACAATTTTGGTTTGGCCATGGCAGCATTGGCAGGTAACAGACCTTGAGATTTACCGATCAAGGTTCGCAGTGTAAACATATGACCTTGGGATTTACCAATCAAGGTCATCCGTATGAACTTCGATGTTACCATTACATGTATGTGTGCGGCATTTGATATTCTATATTTTGGGTGGAATCGTTTAGGCCGCTCAGGTCAATTTACACATTCCAAGTCAGACATTCGGCACTCAAGGTCATCTGACGTCAAGTTCCAAGGTCATCATTAGTTGTGCCATATATGTCTTCCTATATGTTCATACTGCAAACATGAGTTCTATCTGCAAGTATTTCATCTACAGAGGCAAATCTGGGCATTTTTTGACCCCAAAATGGCTGTTTTGACCTTTCAAGGTCATCGAAGGTCAAATTCAAGGTCACCACACAAGTCGCCATATATGACTTCCCATTTGAAAGTGCCAATTTCTAAGCTCTATCTTCAAGCGTTCTATGAGTACAGTCCAGACAGCTCCCATTTTGAAGGAAAAAAGTGCCGAAAATTTTCCAAGTCCAAAATTTTTTTCAAAGGGTGAAAATTTTTTTTTGCTTAGAAATGGCCCAAAATGGATAGTAATGCGATTTGGGGCGAAAAAAAAATTTTTCGGCGACTCGTCAAAAATTCAAAATGGCCGCCACACTGAGATCGGCGATTCAAGGGCATCAAAACTTATACACGTCACAGAGGTATATAAGAGGAATCTTCTTAAGCAAAAATCTCAAAACTGATCAGACAGTTTTTGAGAAAATACAGACCAGGTGCAAATTTGAGCGTTTTTTGACCCAAAAATGGCTGTTTTGACCTTTCAAGGTCATCCAAGGTCAAAATCAAGGTCACCACACAAGTCGCCATATATGACTTCCCATTTGAAAGTGCCAATTTCTAAGCTCTATCTTCAAGCGTTCTATGAGTACAGTCCGGACAGCTCCCATTATGAAGGAAAAAACTGCTGAAAATTTTTCAAGTCCAAAATTTTTTTCAAAGGGTGAAAAATTTTTTTTTGCCCTAGAAATGGCCCAAAATGGATAGTAATGCGATTTGGGGCGAAAAAATTTTTTTTCGCCGACCCGCCAAAAATTCAAAATGGCCGCCACACGGAAACCGGCGAATTTAGGGCAACCAAACTTATACATATCACAGAGGTATATGAGGGGAATCTTTTGAAACCAAAAACTCAAAACTGATCAGACAGTTTTTGAGAAAATGGCCGTCAAAGTCCAAAATTGAGCGTTTTTCGACAAAAACGGCCGCCATTTTGAAAAAAATGCGAAAATCAAAAAACAAAAAAATACCTCCTTCTCAAAATATTTTTAGGCATTTTTGTGCAAAATTTCAGAAAGATTCGATCATTAACTTTAAAGATAAAAATGTTAACGCCGGACGGACGGAAGGACGGCTAGACGGACGGACGGACGACGGACGCAACGCCATGCCAATAGGTTATCGGACCAAAGGTCCGGTAACCTAAAAACTGGTAGGAAACTCGATAATTGCACTTGTGCATAGGCCTACCAGCCGCAAACTAATCTAAAATACGCTCTACATTGGCATGTAATTACCATGACATTAATATAAACAGTGTTTTTTATTCAGTTTTGTATCCATATGCTGAATCTAAGAGAGTCGTCCCAGAAGTCAGAAGACAGCAGGTACGATGAGGTCAACGACAATTATACCCGGCCCTGAAATCAGTAAGCCGCACAGAAACAACACAACACTCAAGTACAGGAAACAACAACAAGAAACATTAATTCTCTTTCAGGTTTTCTGTCTAATAAACGGTGTTGTCTTTCAACTGTTATTTAATTCTCTTTAAATAAACATCGATCTTGCATGAAAGCAAGAAACATGAATGCAAAATGTCGAAGATGAAATGCCAGAAGCAAATGATTGTGCAGGTGGCATTCCCTACAAATTTATAGCACACCCCACATGTAATATAGTGCTGAAAATCACGTGTGAATCTATAAAAATAACCCTTTGACATGGTCTCATGTGAGTAGGCCCTGATTTCCTTCATGCATGCTGTGAACATTGATCAAAGCCGAGTTACTCACATAACAAGATAATCCCACATTTGAGCCTAAATTATTTTCGTTATGCTTGTATCCCCAAAGTATTTGTTTTGAGTCTTCAATTGTTTATATTATTGTGATGATCGAAGATAACTATTACAATCTTTGTTGCATTAAATGACAAGATTTTTCCTCCCTCATAGTTGTTGAAAAAACTGTTAAGCTACAGTTTTGAATTTTGATTCCCATGTTTCATTTTGAAATCAGCTTTCATGATGGCCAGCCTCAAGGAAACAATAAACAATTGCTCGCAGTAGGTTCGTGGCTACATGTTGAAAGAAAAGCAGATGGAGGCACTCAAATATATTGTGGAGGGAAAGGATAAGTTCTGAATTCTGCCAACCGGCTATTGGAAGAGCGGTGTTCGCACTTGCACCTCTAGTAATAATAACAATAATAATAAGAAGAAGAAGAAGAAGGAGGAGAAGAAGAAAGAGAAGAAGAAGAATGCGCACCCGATAATAATGCTATTTGGAAATTTTGACCACAAAAATTATTTGTTTAGCAATATGTTTGTTTTACGTTAGGTTATATTAAACAATGACTTTTTTCACGGTGATCTTGAATTCGATAAGTTGCCTAAAACCAGCATTTGCAAAATTTAAGCCAAGAGAGGTTCAGAATGCTCCGGCATTCACGAAAAAGACCAGCTTCTGTGGCCCTCACCGGGTCTCAGACGCCTGGCCATGATTCCTCGCTTCCCTCAGTCACTTTCCTGAGTCGACTCCATCGACTGCCTCGCTTGGTTGTCTCCCGCGCTCATTCCTCTTAGTCGCCATGTGTCACTGCGACATAAGAGACCTCGCTATTTGCCCCTTGGTCCCGATCACTCGTCTGTTATGAAATTAACCATTTATTAATAGGTACTTATTTGTCTGCATCGAATGCAACAACCAGCATACAATTGAATTTTACAGGGCACAACAGCTCTTATGGGCATTGTAACCGAAGCATAACCATGTGCTTCTGGACAGGGCAATACTGAATTATCAGAATGGTGTGACACTGGTGTCGCATACAGGGTGGTAGAACTGGGAGGTGTCTAAACATTTCATGCCCAAGATATTTAAAATTCAAATATTTGAATAGCGTTTATAGTCTTATCATTGCTGGTTTGATTCGATCTTAACTTATTACCAAATAACAATTTGTTATCAAAAAACAACATCGTTTTATTAAAACAGAAACATGAAAGAGTGTTCCTTGTTAAGGCTACATAGTTCTTGTTTTCCAGAGCTACATAGTTCTTATTGTATGCTGTTTGGTTTCTGTGCTGGAGAAGGGCTCACTTGTAGCATGGCAGGCACAGGAAAAGCACAAGAAGGCCGACCCAAGGTCTATAGATATCTTGGAAAATTGGCGGTAATTGTTCAAACGTTCTCAGACTCGCACGTAGAGTTCTATATATATGGACATGCAGTGGGTCTATGTACATTGTTGAATATATAGGGTGGTTATATGTCATGAAATATACAATCAATTTCAAGTTGCAATTTGGTCAAATGGAACCCTAGTTATAAACTGGTTTGATTTGAACTTGACTCTATTATCAAGTATAGGCTAACAGTTGAAAGACAGTTGTAGTTAGGGGCCTACAATACATTGTAACTACATGTATGTATGTAAACTAATTTCGTCACTAATTTCGATGATAATTACTTGCCGCCCACCATCATGATTTACTCCTCAAGGCCACAATGGAAATACGTGTCTGATATCTCAATGTGCCGTCTTATGTAAATACTTTGTATATCTGCCTGAATGAACTCAATCAATCAATCAATCAAAAACCAATCAACACAGTTTATTAGACAAAAACCTGAACGGGAATTCATTGTTTCTTGTTGTAGTTGCTGTTTTCTGTACTTGAGTGTTGTGTGGTTTCTGTGCGACTTAATGGTATACCCGGTACCTATATACCTTCGTGGGAACGCGCTAAGTGCAAATATGCTGATCCAAGGCCGTTGGACCTCTTGGAAAATTGGCGGGAAATCTGTGATCGTTCCCCGACTCGCTTGGGGGCGCGTTTATTGCATAAACAGAAATGGCCAGGCGAGCGATGAAGTGTTGTTGCTGGTGCATTCGAATATTTATGGGGTGATATTTCGTACAAATAACCATGCATGCACACTAAACAATATTGCATGTACTGCATGCACGCGAACTGAATACATTGAAGACCTTTCTAGTAGGTGTTCGATTGCTGCAAGTGTGTCAGGCGAACAAGTTTGTCCGTCAATTAGCACTTGAATGGGGAGGTTCCAGAACTGGGTACGGTCAGTCACCCAGTTCACCAGAGCAAGTGAAACCTGTGAAAACGGTGTGCTCATCATGTTCACCGGTTGTGAAAACACGTTCATTTGACCGAAAATATGGTGTGAACTCGGGCATCGTTTTACTACTTCGATTTTTCACGAATTGAGTTGTGAAAATCCCGATCTTCATCATTTTCACATGTTTCAAATGAACGCACCCTGACATCAGGCTAGATCTACTAGCCTGCTGTGTATTCCGTTTGAGTGACATTCATTAAATCATTGGCATCTCAATTCCCATATTATCGCTCAGAAGTGTAATCCTTCTACTCGCTGACACAGCGGCGATCACCGCAGACCGTGTGATATATACAAGCCGGCAACCACCACTCGCTCTCTGAATACACTAGGACATGTACAGTATAAAATATATCTATAACAAATGGTATTTACCTTCCCAATGGTTTCCCAACTCCAACATTTTCCCTCGGGACATGACGTCATCTGTTGACCCGACACGTCCACAACTTCCGGTCTGCTGTCACTTCACACTAATCGCAGACTGTTTCTTGTATTTTCTTCAGTCTTTGTGAAATAGAATGTAGATATAATCATAGTAAACACTTATTCACCACCAAAATAAACATATTAGCATATCCCAAACAATTAAAAACGATGACAACTGTGTATTCAATGAAATAATACGAAGTATAATTTGCGTGTTTACAACTTTTCAGAGCTCACGATGTGTATTCAATCTGCTTTCAATAAAACTGGCATGAGAATGATTTTTAGATTACCAGACGGTCCGGACCTATATATGGCCCGATAACCTATTGCCATGGTGGTGCGTCCGTCGTCCGTCCATATTTTTATCTTTAAAGTTTTCAGTCGAATCTTTCTGAAATTTTGCCCAACCCCCGCCCCCTAAAAATATTTTAAGAGGGAGATGATCATATTAGTTTTAGGGAGTTTTTTTAGAAATATTTTTTCTCAGTATTATTTTTCGTCCGTTTTATTCATTGTTTCAGTATTTTTTTAGTTTTTGACAGTAGAGCGTTTGAGGCGAAGCCCCAACTCTCTACATGTCTATGTGCTAACTTTTTTATGGAGATTTCATGCCATCTTATCAACGCCCGTCCGGGCATTACGTTTACAGACCTACTTCAAATTAGGATTAGCTTCGTCCTCGACAAAAAATCTCTCGAATTGATGGCAAACTTTGAATATTACACAGATATTTAATGCAAAAATCGATGTGTTAGGTTTGAGAAAAGTATGTAAAATGCTCAGATCTTCTGTACAGTAGCCTAATGTCCAAAATGGCGGAGCCGATGGAAATGTACGTTCCCAGAATGCAAAGCAAATTTTACCACAATGACGAATATTTTGGAACGCACAATTTTCTGTGCAACGATTTGTGCATGCATACATATAAACGTGCGTGTGGCCTTCTTTGGCGTGATGAAATAAACACAACGATTCGTCTGCGATATGCCTTGGCTACATTTACCATAATTTGACGTATTTTATCAAGTGACAAAGTGTTCAATACCGGGTTGCGAAGCCTTTTTATTTTAAACTGATCTTTCAATTTGTTCAGTAGGCATATGTGTTAGGCTATATCATGATATCAGATGCAGATATTCCTCATAGTTTCCTTTTTTTTAAAAAATATTTTATTGAGGTTCGATGTCATTTTAGCAGGTGATCTGTTTCATTGAGTTAGAAAAATGATGTTTACTTATTAGGAATATGAATGAAGTAGGCCTATATGTTTTTTCCTCATAATATACGGGAATGAATTGTAATCATGTGGGGGAGGACATGGTAGCAAATTTTTTTTGGGGGGAGGGGGGGGGGGGGTATCGTGATGTAAGATACATTCAGCTGTTGTGATGCTGATGATGTGCTAGAGCTCTAATGTCGTCTCTCGCAGTTAGCTGCATTTTGGACTTTAGCGGCCATTCTCTCAAAAAACTGTATGACCACTTTTGAGATTTCTGTTTCAAAATATTCCCTATATGTACCTCGTTTGAGGCCGTTTTTTTATTTTTCGACCAGTCAGCGAGAAAATTTTCTGCCCCAATACAAGTTGCCAATTTTGGACTTCGGCGGCCATTCTCTCAAAAACTGCACGACCACTTTTGATATTTTTGATTCGAAATATTCCATATATGTAAGGCCGCCAAAAAAAATTTTTGTCCCAATTCAAGTTTCCAGCTAAAAAAAAATTTTTTGCCATTGAAAACTTTTTGGGACTACCTCTACCATAGAAATATAGCGCTATATTTTTATGCCTCTACAGAGTAAACTCATAGAACACCTCAAGATATCATCCCGCCGCCCATAACCCCCCCCCCCCCCCCCCCCGACCACGTGACTACAACGTTATAACGCTTGGCAATGCCAGTGACTGCCGTATTACGCCTGTTTATTACGTTGCAACGGGTAGCACTGAACAAAACAAATCAATACACTAAACCAACTTTGAAGCCAATCACAGCATTCCTTTCCGAGAAGTGTTTGAATTATTCGTCTACATATCACGCTCACAAGTGATCCATCAAAATGAACAAATTTTTCAGTGATGAAGTTGTGTTATACTCATGATATAATCTCATTTTTAAGGTCAAAGGACAAAATGGCTAATATCTAGCTTATTATCGACTTTACAGCTAATAGGAATCAATTATGAACATATATGATATGATATATACATATTATCCTCATGACCTTGAATTTGACCTTTGACCTAAATTTCAAGGTCACAGGACAAAATGACAAATATCTCGCTTATTATCGACTTTACAGCTTAGGAATCAATTGTGAACATATAGAATTTGACCTTTGACCCAACTCCTATACTATTTATATTATTCGTTTTTATTATGTACTGTCCTTTTTATATGTTTGTTCATATCTGAAATAAAGCATTATTATCATTATTACTATTATTATTATTATTATTATTATTATTATTAAAATGATATATGCTGAATATTGTCATGACCTTGAATTCAACCTTTGACCTCAATTTTAAGGTTAAAGAACAATATGGCTAATATCTCGCCTATTATCGACTTTACAGCTTAGGAATCGATTGTGGACATACTAGAAATGATATATGCTGAATATTCTCGTGACCTGGAATTGACCAATGACTTCATTTCCAAGGTCACGGGACAAAAAGCTAATGTCTAAAATATATATATTGTCTGGTAACCTTTCTTAGACCCTGGGCTAGTGTTACTTAAATTTGTAAGAAGTGTCCAAATTATTCATATATTCACATAGATATGTAGTTAAAGGTGTATATAGCACTTCGAGTTTTCAACCGGATGTCCGCATTTCACTCATTTTGAGGGGTCAGATTAGGCCTATTGGTGGAACACCCCATATTCGATGTCCCATACAATAAAACTAGACGGTAGATCTTTCAAATCTTATTTTTATTCTATCAGCAGTTGAACAACACGACATATATATGAAATTAAGAAATATCCATAGTTGGGATATAAAGGGGATGATTTACCTTAAATATTGGTACATTCAAATAGGAAGTCATACGTGTATATTGCGGTTTCAGTGGTGACCTCGAATCTGACCTTAGATAACCTTGGAAGGTGAAAGGGGCTTTTTTTTGTCCAAATACTGTGATTTTTTTTACTTTGTGGCCATTTTATGATACCAAAATTTGATTTAGTAACGTTTTCTCTGATCGATGCATAGGACTCCTTGAACATACAGTGCCTCTGTGATGTGAGTTTCATTGTTCTTGAACCGCTGATCTGTATATTGCGGCCATTTTGATTTTCCGCTTGGTCTGAAAGTTTCATCCACTTTTCTCTTCATAGCGGGAGCTGTGAGGAGTAAACTCCTAGAACACTTCAAGATAGAGCTAAAATGGTGAAATATTCAAACGGGAAGTTACATGTAGTGATTTCATTGGTGACTTTGAATTTGGCTTTGTTTCACCTTGAAAGGTCAAATTGGCAACTTATGAAAACAGTTGTGGCTGAACACTATACATTTTCCAGTAGGCTTCTTAAAATTTGGGCTATTTTTTTCACTAATTGTAATTCCCTAGCCATCAGTTTCATGATTATCAGTGGATATAGCTTTCATGATCATTACACCTCTAGATTTTTCGCACCATGCGAAAATACAATAATTGTTACTTCAAATTCTCCATATCGGGACTTGATTGACAATCCTGGAAAAAAGAAAGAAAAAACAACAGTGCTATTTTGTAATTCCATTGTCATACTGTATGACTACCCTGATCTGCTTCAGGTCACTATAGAAATTTTGACACAATGCATGTTCTCCCGTCGCAACTGTCCGCCCCCTCCCACCCCCCACCTCCCCATCCAACTAATTGCCGTGAACTGACTCTGCACCGTGAACAACATTTTGGTCACATGTCACCGTAAAAATCATTTTGGCGGAACTTTCATAAATTCCTAGAAAGATGAATTCGCGTAAACCGCGAATTGTTGGCGTTACGTGGCGTCAAATAAAGGAGAATGGGGTCGAATCGGATGAGAATGATAGTCCGAAGTTCACTAGATCTACAAAAGACGGACCCAAGACGACTCTGCGACGGACACTGAGCCGCATGCAGTCGGTGCGCGACGCGTTCGGAACACTGGGACAGGTGCATGGACTAGATCTATGCTCTGATTTTTTTAACTCGTTTACACCGTTTTTTGCCTTCAGTTCAGTCAAGTTACTTCGAGCGAACTATTCAACTGAATATTGCATATCTGTGATACAAACGGCAATTAATTTACACAAACCTGCCTTCCGGAACGCTATCTGTTTCTTTCAAAACACAAAAGTTTTATTTAAGCGAGGATTTGCTCGAACCATGGGCGCCGACATATTGCTTGGTTCTAGACAACTGATGACGGAATCCAAATGGACAAGTTCAAATTAGTCATAATAGGGGGATCGGGTTGTCAGTCGTCGTCAAGGTGCCTGCACGTGCGAGTAATTTCGAATCAGTTTACCTGCGTGGGCGGTCCCGAATCCTAACCCTCGCCCCTATGCAAATTATCGGAACAGAATCGCCCATCACGTGCCAAAGGAAAACAATATTTGTTGACATGCAAACGACAGGATTTCAGGGAAAATTTATCATTGCAGTAGATTGCTAACTCTCACAGTTCTATGAGCAGAAGTCTGAAATTTTGCAGAAAAATGCCGTTTGATCTCCAGGTGAAGTATGCAAAGTTACAATACGATACCATTAAACATCGAAAAAATATCGGCAAAAAACGGTGTAAACGAGTTAGAAAAATCAGAGTATAGTTGTTGCTTATCACAATGGCCCGTAATACTTTCGCAGTCGTCTGTCTCAAGAGATATATTGAGTGGAGATAGAGATCTATATCAAAGACCAGGAGGGGGGACTGGGGGGTATTTAAGCCAGACCAGTTTCCTCTATTTTCAAAGTCCTCATCTCCCCTCCCAGTCAAGAAGTGATCGAGTTTATCGTGAGATCACTGTGATATCGCATATCAGATTCAGTCACAAGTGTGAATTCATCACATGAAGTCACAATTACTCACTGTGATATCACCAGTATGACCTCGCCAGCTGCTCACAGGTGTGATGTCACTTTTCACTGTCCCCTGTGCGGGATCAAACAAGATGTCACTGTGACTTCATACCGACTTCATCTAACTAACACTGCAGACTTCATGTCTCTGACTTCACTCCTATGAAATACCTGGTAACCGTGAATTCACTGTGATGTCACTCCTGTGAGTTATGGTGGCCATTGTTATTGATCAACATTTGGTTTCCAAATTTTTGGAATTAAGGCATTTCGGCAGAAATGCCTTTATGGTTTTAGCAGAATTTTTTAGTCTCGAATCCTAACCCTCGCCCCTATGCAAATTATCGGAACAGAATCGCCCATCACGTGCCAAAGGAAAACAATATTTGTTGACATGCAAACGACAGGATTTCAGGGAAAATTTATCATTGCAGTAGATTGCTAACAGTTCTATGAGCAGAAGTCTGAAATTTTGCAGAAAAATGCCATTTGATCTCCAGGTGGAGTAAGCAAAGTTACAATACGATACCATTAAACATCGAAAAAATATCGGCAAAAAACGGTGTAAACGAGTTAGAAAAATCAGAGTATAATTGTTGCTTATCACAATGGCCCGTAATACTTTCGCAGTCGTCTGTCTCAAGAGATATATTGAGTGGAGATAGAGATCTATATCAAAGACCAGGAGGGGGGTATTTAAGCCAGACCAGTTTCCTCTATTTTCAATGTCCTCATCTCCCCTCCCAGTCAAGAAGTGATCGAGTTTATCGTGAGATCACTGTGATATCGCATATCAGATTCAGTCACAAGTGTGAATTCATCACATGAAGTCACAATTACTCACTGTGATATCACCAGTATGACCGCACCAGCTGCTCACAGGACCTGGTGTGATGTCACTTTTCACTGTCCCTGGTGCGGGATCAAACAAGATGTCACTGTGACTTCATACCGACTTCATCTAACTAACACTGCAGACTTCATGTCTCTGACTTCACTCCTATGAAATACCTGGTAACCGTGAATTCACTGTGATGTCACTCCTGTGAGTTATGGCGGCCATTGTTATTGATCAACATTTGGTTTACAAATTTTTGGAATTTTAATGGGCGTTTATCTTGTGGAACTTTGGCTTGAAATCAGCAACGAAAATGGTCTCAAACACAATTGCAATACTACACTAACAAAGTTATTAACATTAATTATCTTTGTTAACTAACAATGTCATAGAAACTTCACACTGTGAACTCATCATGTGATGTCACCATGAGGTTACAAATTGAATTCACTGTGAACTCAGAAAAGGACTCATCGTGTTATGTGTATGTAAACTCACAGGGAATTCACAATGAAATCACATTCTTGACTGCATGGGCTTTGCCAATGAGCTTCGATCGCATTTTACAACATGTTTTATGATGTATTTTGCAATAAGCTGTCAATTTCCCCACTGACTCTCATGCGTTTCCTGATACAACAGATAAAGGTCTACTGCACAATATCATGCACACAAGAAATATTGAAAATATTTGCCCAAACTATACATATGTAAAATTAGTGATATAAGTTTAAATTTCGAACAGGAGTTTAAATTTTGATTGACACCTCCAGGCAGCACCAGTGCTTGTTTTCATGGAAGACAGGATGCCATATAAGCGGCAGGCCCCACCCACAGGGATAAATTTAGACGCAGGTCGCTGGCCCGGAGAAGGAATTGTGTTTACATCTGTACTTACAGAGTCAGAGGCTTGCGGTAAAACCTGTCTACCATACCAGTCAGGTCACGCAGTGCACATGCATGTATATTGGTGAACATCAACAGTCTGGACAATATACAAGTTGATTTCGTTCGTTGTTTCAATCGAAATTTCGATCGTAAATTTGACTGTTCGAACTAAACGAGTCAATTTGAAAATTATTTTCTTGAATAATTTTTGGTGTTCGAATTATTAAAGTGTTCGAACTAATTGAATAAATACGGTAGCAAAAGCGTATTTCTGCAGAAATACCTTTCTCCGTATTCCTGCAGAAATATGAAATATTGTATTCAAAACATAGAAATACATGAAACTGTATTTCTGTTGTTCATGCAAAATACACAATATCGTATTTGTAAACTCTGAAACCTGTAATTTTTTTTAGCTTCATTACACATTGTCAACACTAGCAACCTATCCTACTTGGCAATTTAGGTGTGATATTACTTGATGGACCTCTCTTTCAATCCGTATCCAACATTCATGTTGAAAAGCTCTTTTAACCACTTTTCAACATGAATTGCTGGATAGGGAATGATACGGATTGAAAGAGAGGTTCTTGGAGTGATATTCCACCTAAATTGCCAAGTGTGATATCTTCCAAGTTTGGACAATGTGTAATGAAGTTAAAAGAATTCACAGGTTAAAGAGGACTGTTAGAGTATATATTGCACAAACAGGTATAATTGCACAAAGTGCACATTAAAAAACATGGTTTCATGTGATAATTTGTGTTTTCCATCGTACAAGAGATGATAACTTGAAATTAATTCTGACTTGGGTTGGATGTGGTTCATATTCGTTTTAGAAACTCCGAACATCAACGAGGCGACGGAAGCGACTGACGAATGCGTCCCCGTTCACACCTGGGAGACGGAGTGCGGCTGGGACGCCTGGCTCGGTGCAGCGACGCTCTGCTCGCCTCGCACAGCAGCGAGAGTCGGACAAGCTTTACTCGCCTTTCAATGTCGACACTCCCAGCAAAACTCCCTCTAAAATCAGAATGGGAATCCACGAACCCAAACGGTATCCTGTGCTGCCTCATTGTCCCAAGTACCAACAATATCAGAACCATTCAATTCCTATATGCTGTAGTTATTGTTGACACATTAGGTACAGTACTGTTAGGCCGTTTCACACATTCATGATAACTTGTTTTGTGCAGGTTCAATTTTAGCAGCCCTGGACAGCTGTACAAAGATGTGAACTCTGTGTCGGAGGGTATACAAGCACTTAACGACATGAGTGACAGACTCAATCAAGCAGCAGAGAGGAGGTAAGTAACACAACCTGTAAAATATAACTGACTCTTGTTGACTTGTAATGAACATAGTGGTGAAAGGACACTGTTGAAAATCTGCGTTGATTCTGTGTCGATCTCTGTTCTTTACAAGGCCTGGCATCAGAACAACACCACAGCGACACAGACAAAAACCCGTCTTCGTTTGACTCTGATTATGTCGATGCGTCCGGGAAATATACTCTTGCTTAGTGATCTGTAATGTGGTTTTCTTTTGTACTGTTGAACTGTTCTTGCTTTGTATTGCATGTTTAGCATTTAGGAATTGCTTCATCAGAAAATAGGTGCCACTGTGTATTTTTAGGAAAATTTTGTTGCAGATCCTTGCTACATATAATCATACATGTACATGATTAGTCAGCTGGTTTTCTTGGACTGATAATGTGTCCATCGTAATTATTCAGCTTATGAATCTGCCATTAAAGTCTGTCATGAAATTGCTGCTGTGTTTATGTGAACATTTAGTACATATGTATGTCATGAAATTGTTGCTGTGTTTATGTGAACATTTAGTACACAAGTCTGTCATGAAATTGCTGCTGTGTTTATGTGAACATTTAGTGCACAAGTCTGTCATGAAATTGCTGCTGCATTTATGTGAACTTTTAGTACACATGTATGTCATGAAATTGCTGTTGCTGAGTTTATGTGAATATTTGGTACACAAGTCTGTCATGAAATTGCTGTTGCTTAGTTTATGTGAATATTTGGTACACAAGTCTGTCATGAAATTGCTGCTGTATTTATGTGAACATTTAGTACACAAGTCTGTCATGAAATTGCTGTTGTGTTTATGTGAGCATTTAGTGCACAAGTCTGTCATGAAATTGCTGCTGTGTTTATGTGAACATTTAGTGCACAAGTCTGTCATGAAATTGCTGCTGTGTTTATGTGAACATTTAGTGCACAAGTCTGTCATGAAATTGCTGCTGTGTTTATGTGAACATTTAGTACATATGTATGTCATGAAATTGTTGCTGTGTTTATATGAACATTTAGTACACAAGTCTGTCATGAAATTGCTGTTGTGTTTATGTGAGCATTTAGTGCACAAGTCTGTCATGAAATTGCTGCTGTGTTAAATGTGAACATTTAGTACACATGTATGTCATGAAATTGCTGGTGCGTTTATGCACACATGATGATAAGAGAAGGGGTTATCGAACTATCTTACAACATGAGGCAGCATTGTAATCTCTGTCACTTTTGGCTCCAAGTCATCAACGAATACCGTCTGTATTTTAATCATCAATGACGTGAATGATGGCAGAAAAATTGCATTTATATTGATAATGCTAGAAAACGCCGGACAATGGCTTCACGATACTGATAAGACAGTACTGACAGCTGGTGATTTCAGATATTTCTGATAAACCCCCATTGTACATGTTGTATGATAAGGATTTACGCGACTCCTTACTAATCCTACCAAATCTTTCAGAGCTCATTTGGCATTCTTCGTTACAGCCCCTTATTGTTTTCTATGAATATCTTCTTTCTTAGACGGCAGTGATAGAAAGAAATATCAGGGGTGACTTGCCACCTGAATCCTATAGCCACAGACTGCACCTAAGCTTCCACCATATTTTATGCCCATGCAGTAAACAATGGACATAATTCACTTAAAATTAGTGTAGCATGGATATGAGGAATCTTATGATACATCTCTTGGTGACCCTGAACTTGACCCAAGATATCATTGGAAGAAGTTCAAGGTTAATTCCACCTCAAATGTGGGAATTGGTCTGTTGGTATTGTATGAGCATATGTACATGATATAGGAAATCATATATACACAACATAATAACTTGGTGAAATATTCTGGTGATCTTCCATGAGCTGCAGGGCCCTTGGCCCTATGTTTATATTTGTTTTTACATTTAAATGAGTTAAATGTTCTACATATAAATATATGATAATGATATGATGTTAATTTTTATCCTGCATAGTTTTTTTGCGGAAAATACATAAATATACACTTGCTATACATAAATATACACTTGCTATGTGTTTCTGTGTTTGGTCATAGATACTGTATTGTGTTGTGTGTAGTTTTGTCTGCTCCACCTGATTGTAATGGAGCAAATCTAAGTTTGTAGAATTGCAGTCACTGGTGAGCACATCCAATAGATTCAGGTATCTTTGTGGAGAGTTCGTCTCTGTACCAAATAACTTGTTGGTGGTCCCTGTGCGATAAAACTAAGATAATGTATTCTATTACACGAAGTCTCATTTCACAGGTTCATATACATGTTGAAAATTGATCTATTGGAATAGAGATAAAGTCCTTGTAGACATGGAAGTCTTATTTTGCAAGATGTCCTATCTTACACAGACCATTGGATAAATCTAGCATATGAATCATATAACATGTATTGATAAATGTGTGACATGTAATTTGATTTAAGGCATTTCGGCTCGAAACGCCCTTATGGTTTTGTATGAGTTTTTTTCTTTTTTCACTTTCGACGTTTCGGTTTTCGATCGATAACTCGTGAGTGCCTGAACGGATCTTGTCCAAATTTTCACCAGTGTTCGGAAATATTATGTAGAAGACCCCTATTGTTTTGGAGCCGGCTCCAAGGTCCGTGAGGATGAAATCCATGTAGATTGTCACACTTTGGTTGTTATAACTCAAAAAATATACAGGCAATGACTGCAGAACTTTGCATGGAGGATCATAATCATATACCACCAGGGAAGGACCATATTAATTTTGGAATCATTCCGTCAAATGACCTTTGACCTGCATGTTGGAATATATTTTTTGCTGATTCATCCTTGGGGTTTCCTGCATATCTCGGAAACGGTGTGTTGTAGAGCTAAAAAGACTTTATTTTCGGACTCGTGGCCCTAGACAAACATATCAAATGGGTACTAGGAATGAACTTTGACCTTGACCTGAAATTTTTTTGCCGAGTCGGCATTCTCCATTTTTGGCGATATCTCGGAAACGGTGCGTCACAGAACGAAACGGACGTTATTATCGGACTTGTCGCCCAAGACGAAGATGTCTAAGGGGGAATAATGGATGGACTTTGACCTTGACCTGAATTTTTTTTGCTGAGTCAGTATTTTTTGTTTTTGGCAAAATTTCGGAAATGGTGCGTCGTAGAGTGAAACGGACGTTATTTTTGGACTTGTTGCCCTAGACAAACATGTCTTATGTTTATTGAGTGAACTTTGACCTTCGACATTTTCAGAGTCCTCATAGTTCTATTTTATTATCTCTTAGGGATATGCTAGGTAGGAAAAGAGCTTCATACGAAATGCCCTAAGGCATCTTTAGGCCTTGACGTCTAGTTTTAATATCTATGAGTGTGTCTGGATGGTGGTGTTTGTAATGTCTGTGAGCTTTAGGATCCAACCAGTTTGTACTGTACAGTTATAATCGTGTAGTCTAGTTTACTCTGCATTGCCTGCATGATTACAAGTATTAAGTTCAAGTATCATGAGTATTGTATAGAATTTAGTCAATTACGAATGGTACAAACCTACATTATGGGAAATGTAATATGCTTCTACAGCCTGTATAATATTTGTATTTAACCAGTAGTGTTGCAGTGTATGTAGTCAGGGTTGGAATGTCAATGAAAATCTGATGAGCCAAGATTCTTGTATAATGATCATCAAATACATCATTTTATATTTTACTAGTAACATGTTTTGGATGTGATTTACACCATCTACAGAATATCTACATATCCCTGCACACTGGGCCATGGATACGCTGTAAATACAAGGTAATCAATGTCATGTATGTAACCACCACATTTATAATACATAAGCCAACTTGTTTGTACAAGGATTGTTTTGAATGATATTCGTTTTATTCTATTCATGACTTTATGAAATGTATAGACTTTAAAATATATTGGATGGACCGTTTATGTAATATTTATCGTGTTATGCATGTAACATTGTAGTGTCATGTGGAAAAATATATACCTAAAAATGCAGATGCCTTATTTATATTCAGCACTGGGTGATAGTTAGGAAAATCCAGCACAAAATACACTTCTGGTTTTGAGCCAACAAAATCTTTTCAGTAACTTTCTTATTGTTGCATAACACTCACATAATGGGAGCTGTCAAAACCATACTCATAGAACGCTTGAGAATAAAGCTTAAAAATTGGCACTTTCAAATGGGAAGTCGTATATAGCAATTTGTGTGGAAATTTGTGTTTTGAAAGGTCAAAACCGCCATTTTGGGGTCAAAAAATGTCCATATTTGCCTCTACAGATGAAATGCTTGTAGATAGAGCTTAATTTTGCATTATGAACATACAAGAAGTCGTATATGGAACATCTGATGATGCCTTGAGTGCTAAATGTCCGACGTGAAATGTGTAAAATAACCACTGAGGCCTAAACACTTGTGCATACAGGTTAGGATTGTGCATAAACTTACAAGAATTCGTGTATAAATGGCACATCTTTTGGTGACCTTGAATTTGACCTCAAATGACCTTGAAGGCCAAATCTAAAAGTCTTGCCTTACCTGACATGTGCAAATTGGCCTCTACAGACAAAATACTTGTTGATAGAGGTTATACTAGTATGTTTGTATTATCAACATATATAAAGTCATATATGCAGCATACCTAATTGTGACATTGCAGTTCACAAAGATGACCTTGATTAGTAAACTCAAGGTCATATGTCACCTGCCATGCTTAAAACCAAAATTGATCGGTGACCTATCTTTTTTTCCGCTGTTTTTGTTTCCAACCGTTTACTTTAGTTTGCCTTGATGTATCTCCGCCAAGTTTTCAACATTGGTCAGACATATTATGTGGATGAAACCTATTGTTTTTCATCCGGATCTGAGGTCCGTGAGGTCTGTGAAGGTGAAATCCATGTCGATTTTTGGGCGGGTTGCGTGCAACCAACCCGCCTATTAGATTGGCGTGTCCGTCTGTCTGATTGGCCGTCCGTCCGTCCGTCTGTCCGGCCGTCCGTCCGTCAACAATTTCTTGTGAACGCGATAACTTACAAAGTTTTTAACGAAATACCGCCAAAATCATACCAGAGGTGCATCATGAGCAGATCTCGGACAAGTTCGATGATGGGTGACCTTGACCTATTTTTCAGGTCGTGGCAGGACTTCGAACTTGACAATACATGAAAACAGGACTTTGTACCTTGTGAACGCGATAACTTACAAAGTTTTTAACGAAATACTGCCAAAATCATACCAGAGGTGCATCATGAGCAGATCTCGGACAAGTTCGATGATGGGTGACCTTGACCTATTTTTCAGGTCGTGGCAGGACTTTGAACTTGACAATACATGAAAACAGGACTTTGTACCTTGTGAACGCGATAACTTACAAAGTTTTTAACGAAATACCGCCAAAATCATACCAGAGGTGCATCATGAACAGATCTCGGACAAGTTCGATGATAGGTGACCTTGACCTATTTTTCAGGTCGTGGCAGGACTTCGAACTTGACAATACATGAAAACAGGACTTTGTACCTTGTGAACGCGATAACTTACAAAGTTTTTAACGAAATACCGCCAAAATCATACCAGAGGTGCATCATGAGCAGATCTCGGGCAAGTTCGATGATGGGTGACCTTGACCTATTTTTCAGGTCGTGGCAGGACTTCGAACTTGACAATACATGAAAACAGGACTTTGTGCCTTGTGAACACGATAACTTACAAAGTTTTTAACGAAATACCGCCAAAATCATACCGGAGATGCATCATGAGCAGATCTCGGACAAGTTCGATGATGGGTGACCTTGACCTATTTTTCAAGTCGTGGCAGGACTCCGAACTTGATAATACATGAGAACAATGCCAATTCCTTCCACTAACAGCCCTCCTCGATGCAACCCGCCCAATTGTCGCGGGCGTGACTTATACTTGTTTGGACTTAGTTTCCACACGATAACTCAAAAAGTATACAGGCAATGGCTGCACAAAGTTGCATGAATGTTCATAAACCAGTAGGGAAGCACCCTATTGATTTGGGTTCAATCCGTCAAACGATCTTTGACTTAGAGGTCGGAAGAGTTTTCAACCTGTGATCTTTGAGGTTTCCTGCATATCTCGGGAACAGTGCGTCGTAGAGCGAAACGGACGTTATTTTCGGACTCGTCGCTATAGACAAACATGTCTAAAGGGTATTGGGGATGTACGTTGACCTTGACCTTGAATTTTTATGCTGAATCGGCATTTTTCATTTTCTGCGATATCTTGGAAACAGTGCGTCATAGAGCAAAACGGACATTATTTTCGGACTCGTCGCCCAAGACAAAAATGTCTAAGGGCTATTATGGATGAACTTTCACCTTGACCTGAAATTTTATTGCCGAGTCGGCATTTTTCTTTTCAAGCGATATCTCGGAAACGGTGCGTCGTAGAGCAAAACGGACGTTATTTTTGGAATAAACTTTGACCTGAATTTTTTGCACATTTTCCAAATATCTTACTTAATAATGAGATTAGAGATTAGGAATCAATTGTGGACATATAGGAAATAAAATATGGTGAATATTCTCACGACCTTGAATTTGACGTTTGACCTAATTTTCAAGGTCACAGGAAAAAATGGTTAATATTTTGCTTATTATCGACTCTACAGCCTAGGAATCAAAAGTGAACATATAGGAAATGATATATGCTGAATATCCTGGTGACCTTGAATATGACCTTTGACCTCATTTCAAGGTCAGAGAACAAAATGGTTAATATCTACCTTTGATCTCGTTTTCAAGGTCAGAGAACAAAATGGCTAATATCTGGCTTATTATCGACTTTACAGCTTAGTAATCCTCGATGAACATATAGGGAAATATATGCCGAATATAATGATGATCCTGAATCTGACATTTGAACCTATTTTCCAGGTCAGATAACAAAATAGCTATTATCTGGCTTATTATCGACTTTACAGCTTTAATAGGAATCAGTTGTGGACGTACTATATATGATTTATCTTGGATATTCTCGTGACCTTGAACTTGACCTTTGACCTCATTTTCAAGGTCTGATCACAAAATGGATACTTATTATCGATTCAACAGCTTAGGAATCGATTGTGGACATACTAGAAATGATATATGCTGAATACTCTCGTGACCTTGAATCGACCACCGATGACCATATTTCCAAGATCACGGGAAAAAGGCTAATATCTAAAATATATCTTCAATGTTTACGATAGAATCTTTCTGAAATTCTGAACAAAAATGCCTAAAAATATTTCAAGAAGGAGGTATTTTTTTATTTTTTTTATTTTTGCTACTACTTCAAAATGGCGGCCATTTTTGACGAGCAACGTAATGTGTATAAGTTTTGTTGCCCTTGAGTCGCTCGAAGTGGGCCATTTTGGCCCAAATGGGGCTTACCCATGTTAAGTTCTCCTATGCTTTATAATGGGACACATTTTGCCTAATATCTCACACAATATTGAGATTAGAGACTAGGAATAAATTGTAGACACATAGAAAATGATATATGCTGAATATTCTTCTGACCTTGAATTTGATCATGGACCTCATTTTCAAGGTCACATGACAAACTGGCTAATATCTCATTTATTATAAATTTTACAGATTAGGAATCAATTGTGGACATATAGGAAATGATATATGCCAGATATTCTGATGACCTTGAATTTGACCTCCGACCTGACATTCAAGATCCTATGATAAAATAGTTAATATCTCGCTTATTATCGACTTCACAGCTTAGGAATAAATCGTGAATGTATAGGAAATGATCTATGCCGATTACTGTCGTGACCTTGAATTTGACATTTTACCTCATATTCGAGGTCCGAGCACAAAATTGTTAATATCTCGCTTATTATCGACTTTACAGCTTAGGAATCAATTGTGGACATAGGAAATGATATATGCTGAACATTCTTGTGACCTTGAATTGACCAATGACCTTATTTTCAAGGTCACAAGACAAAAGGTTAATTTCTAAAATATTTACTGTTTGGTAACTTTTTTTAGCCCTTGAGCTAATGTTTTTGATTAAATCGTTTGTGCAGTTTTGGCGACAATTTTTATGCCGAAAATAGCTGTTTTTGCACGTTTTTCAACTTTAAAAATTATTTTCTCAAAACTGTCTGATCAGTTTTGAGGTTTTAGTTTCAAAATGTTCCCCTCGTGTATCATTATAATGTCTATATAATATGCCATTTTGATGTTTTCTACGGGGTACAAGTAGAACTTACCCATGTTAAATTCTGCTATGCTTTATAATGGGTCACATTGTTCCTGATATCTCACTTAAAATTTAGATTAGACACTAGGAATCAATTGTGGACATATAGGAAATGATATATGCTGAATATTCTCGTGACCTCGAATTTGACCTCTGACCTCATTTCCAAGGTCAGAGCACAAAATGGCTAATATCTCACTTAATATCGACTTTACAGCTTGGGGATCATTAGTGGATATATAGGAAGTAATATATGCTGAATATTCTCCTGATCTTTATTTTGACCTTTGACCTCATTTTCAAGGTCACAGCTCAAAGTGGCTAATATCTCGTTAATTATCGAATTTACAGCCTAGGAATCGATTGTTGATCTATCGGAAATGATACATGCTGAATATTGTCATGACCTTGAATTTGACCTTTGACCACATTCTCAAGATCAGAGCACAAAATGGCTAATATCTCGCTTTACAGCCTAGGAATCGATTGTGAACATATAGGAAATGATACATGCTGAATATTCTGTTGACCTTGAGCTTGACCTTTGACCTCATTTTTAAGGTCAGAGAACTAAATAGTAAATGTTTTATGTTGAATATTCTGGTGACCTTGAATATGACCTTTGACCTAATTCCCAATGTTAGAGAATATAATATCTAGCTCATTATTGATTTTACAGCTTAGGATATATGCTGAATATTTTGGTGACCTTGAGTTTGACCTTACCTCATTTTCAAGGTCAGAGAAAAAAGGGTAATATATCGCTTTTTATCGACTTTACAGCTTAGAAATCAGTTTTTTGCGAACATATTGAAAATGATATGATGCTGAATTTTCTCATGACCTTGAATTTGACCTATGACCTCATTTTCAAGGTCAGATCACAAAATGGCTAATATCTCACTTATTATCTACTTTACAGCTTTGGAATCAATTGTGAACATCCTGGAAATGACATGGGCTGAATTTTCTCGTGACCTTGAATTGACCAATGACTTTAGTTTCAAAGTCCTGGGACAAAAAGTTAATATCTAAATTATACATTGGCCGGTAACTTTTCTTAGCCCTTGGGTTGATTTTTATTACCTGGCTATATATTTGTCCAGGATAAAACCATGCAGCGGTTTTTCGTTCAACAATATTTTTAGAATCAGCCAGGAATTCCGAACCTATATTATGAGGAGCCGTTGTAGGCAGCAACACGTAATTGTTCTATGCTCTTCAATGTCTCTTGGATTATTACTTTATTTCGATCGGATATTGTATTATACCCAAAATATCAGGAATATGACAATGTGTAGATCAAATCTGGGTGGATATTTTGGATATTTCATGTACACACTGCCACTGATTTGGACTTTGTACTACCCACTAATTATGAATGAACAGGCTATATTGCTTGACAATCGACATCATGGTCAATCAAGCAAAACCCTTTGCTACGAACGTTCGGTGCTTTATGCCATACGACAACAACAATCGGTCAAGTCTCTGCCCACAGCCACATTTGAACTAATCAATACGCTGGGGATTAGAAAACCGTTCAGAGGGACGCGTGCTGGTCGCAGCAGAAAACAACGGCCCAAAGGGACTGGTGTTTGTCACGGTAATCTTCGGAGCCTTCCTCATTCTCAATCATTCCATCAAAATGATAGTCATATGTGTGTCGCGACTGTAAACGTTCGTTCTCTCAAGAACAAGACTGATGAATTTCTTCACCATGTTGATAACAGCGATTATGATGTTTGCACAATCACTGAAACATGGCTCACTGACAATGATGCCAAATGTCGTGCCGAGCTGAGCCAATCGGGATATCAATTCTTTGATGAACCACGCCAGAATAGGCGAGGTGGTGGTACCGGCATCATCTGCAAAAAACAATTCAAAGTTAAGAAACTTAACGCCGGCTGCAAGTCGTCATTCGAGTACTCAGAATGGCATCTTGCTCATGCAACAATCTGCTCGGTATTCATCGTAATATATCGACCTCCATCCTCATCAGCACACCCGGTGTTATATAGTGTGTTTCTAAGTGAATTCGCTGATTATATGACAGACATATTAACCTTACATGGGTCGGTTTTCATCAGTGGAGACTTTAATATCCATGTGAACTCCAGTGGTGATCGGGATGCCATTCAGTTTGAAAACACTCTCCAAAATCTCGGCCTGGTACAGCACGTGTGCTGTCCGACACACCAATCTGGGAACACATTGGACTTATTACTGACGCGTGAGAATGACTCATTATGTGTGTCAACGCCTCAAGATAGCTATTTCATTAGCGATCATTGCTTCATAGAAGCAAACATTGATAGACCAAAACCAAAATGTTGCAGAGAATCTCGCAAGTTCCGGAAGTTGAGGAGCATAAATTGCATTGACTTTATACACGATCTTCAGTCAGTTGTAGACGAGTCACGCAACATTTCAGACGTTCGAACTCTTGTTCATCATTACAATGCATCCTTATCTGCGTTACTGGATAAGCATGCACCAATCAAGGAGAGGGTGTTTACGACACGTAGAACCTTACCATGGTTTGACGACGAGGCGAACCACCTTAAACATCTGCTTCGAAAAGCAGAGAAGTCGTACCGACGCTACCCGACCTCCGAACGCCGCGCAATCTTCAAGGAAGCCCGTAGAATCTACAGGCTCCATCTCCGAAACACAAAACGTGATTTTATCACAACTGCCATCCAATCTGCTGGCAAGGACTCCAGGAAAATGTTCCAAATCGTCTCGGGACTAATTGGTCGTGACAAGTCGAATCCTCTCCCACCACACAAAGACTCTATAAGGTCATGGCTGAAGACTTTCTATCTTATTTTATGACCAAGATTCGCAAAATTCGTGATGAACTTGATAGGTGTCCTCTCTTCGTTCAGGAATCAGTTACGGACCTTCGATTCTCTCATTTCATGCCTCTTCAGGAGTGTGACGTTGAAAAACTTGTCAGACGGAATAAACCGACCACATGTGCGTCTGATCCGCTCCCTAGTTCACTCGTAGTGGAACACTTGAACACTCTCCTTCCTCTGATATCCAGGATCGTTAACTCTTCGCTACAAAATGGTGTTTTCGCTGACTTGTGGAAAACGTCAATCATCAAGCCACTTCTAAAGAAAAATGGCCTTGACTGTGTTCTTAAGAACTACCGTCCAGTGAGCAATTTGCCATTTCTCTCCAAAATTGTCGAGAGAGCATGTCTCCACCAGTTTATGGCCTATTTGGAGGAACATACCCTACTTCCTCAGTATCAGTCTGCCTACAGGAAAGGCTTCAGCACGGAGACAGCACTGGTCAAACTAGCTAACGATGTCTTGTGTAACATGGAACACCAACGCCTTACCCCACTAGTGAGCATAGATCTCTCGGCCGCGTTCGACACAGTCGATCATGACGTCCTATTGGAAGTCATGAGGAACAAGTTCGGAGTAGCTGGGGACGCTTTGTCGTGGTTTGATAGCTATCTCCGTCCAAGGTCAACAAAAGTCTCAGTGAACAATGACTTCTCAGAACCGGTACCCTTACCCTTTTCAGTACCACAAGGGAGCATATGTGGACCGGTACTCTACAATATCTACGCTAGCACTCTGGGTTGTTATATCAGCGACCTTGACGTGTCAATCTTGGGATATGCTGACGATCATTCACTTTATACGTCATTCGATCCCAGTGGCAGCAGTAACCCACCTACCGCTATTCAAACCATTGAGTCTTGTTTGATTGCCGTGCGTGAGTGGATGGACAAAAATAGGCTCAAAATGAACACCAATAAAACTGAATTCATTATATTCGGCCATAGAAGCCAACTGGTCAAAACTGACGTCCTCTCTATCGACGTGTGTTCGACAGTTGTTCCACGCTCCCCGTCTATCAAGTACCTGGGAGTAACGTTTGATGAAGCCATGTCCTTCAAACTTCATGTTGCCAGAAAATGTAAAATCGCGTCCAATGCTCTGTACAGTATCAGGCAAATACGCAGCTACATAACTGTTGACACGTGCAAGCAGCTCGTCCAGTCATTGGTCATATCCCATTTGGACTATGCCAATTCTTTATTGTATGGTCTCCCGGCGGCGACAACAGCTCCGTTACGTCGAATCCAACACAGGGCAGCCAAACTTGTACTCAACCGCAAGCGTAGTGACAGCTCAACAGATGCCCTCAAGACACTTCACTGGCTGCCAGTTGAATTCCGCTGCAGGTTCAAACTAGCTTGCATTGCACATCGTGCTCTTCACCAGGATGCTCCGGAGTATATCAGAGAACTGGTCCAAGTCCGAATCCCACCTCGCACTACCCGGGCTCACTCGGATGGTGCGTATGTATTAGTCGTCCCGCGAAGTATCCGCAAGACTTTTGCAGACCGGTCCTTCTCCGTGGCAGCACCAACAGTCTGGAATGATCTTCCGGCCAACGTTCGCAGCATAGATGACTATTACTCGTTCAAAAGATGTCTCAAAACTCATTACTTTGCCGAAGCATTCCAATAATTTCATTGTGTCTGGTTTTTATGTACTCCATATTTCTTTTTATTTCATTGTTCAGCGCCGCTGATTGCATATATATATGTATAAATGAGCGCTATACAAGTGTTAATGTATGTATGTATGTATGTATGAGGAGTACAGCGTATTGTTTTTATCTGGCTTTTGAAGATAATTAATCATTTCTTTGTACGACAATATCCTGTGTATTTAACCCATTTTAACATTAATTTCACATGAAATGTATGCCATTCAACAAGATATGTCCTTGTTCCAATAAACGATTTATTAGTCTATATGTATCCTATAGCTACCCAGTATGGATATAGGCCTATAGCTGCCAGCCTACATTGTCATTCTGATTATTGAATGGTAAAAATATTGACACAAAGATATTGACACTTCCAATTGGAGGTCATGTATGGCGATTTGTGAGGTGACTTTTAATTTGACCTTTGATGACCTTGAATAGTCAAAACAGCCATTTTTGGGTTTAAAAATGCCCGAATATGCCTCTACAGATGAAATGCATGTAGATACAGCTTAAGTTTGCATTATGAACTTATCAAAAGTCGTATATGGAACAACTAATAATGAACTTGATCTTGACCTCGAAGTGGCCTCTGAGGCTTAAACACTTGCACATACAGGTTAAGATTGTGTATAAGCCTATAAAAAGTCATGTACATGTATATATTGCACATCTTTTGGTGGCCTTGAAACGACCTTGAAGACCAAATCTCGAAATCTTGTCTGAGCTGACATGTGTAAATTGGCCTCTACAGACGAAGTACAGAGCTTATATGTACGTATTATGAACATATATGAAGTCATATGCAGCATACCTAATGGGGGCATTGAATTTCGCAAAGATGACTTTGACTGGTAAATCTCAAAGTCATATGTCACCTACAATGTTTAAAACCAAAATTGTCCAGTATCCTATCTCAGCCCTTGGGCTAATTTTTTTTCCTGTGTTTGTTTTGAGGTTTCCGGACCTATGGTCCGATAACCTATTGCCATGGCCGTCGTCGTCCGTCCACATTTTTATCTTTGAAGTTTACAGTACAATCTTTCGGAAAGTTTGGGAAAAGATAAAAAATAATTCGAGAAGGGAGTATTGTTTGTTTTTGTTACTGGCGGCCGTTTTCGTCGAAAAACGGTCAATTTTGGACTTCTTTTGTCATTTTTTGCGGCCATTTTCTCAAAAAATGTCTGATCAGATTTGAGATTTTTGTTTCAAACGATTTCCCTTATGTACATCTGTGATGTGTATACCGTAAAACTTCTAGTAGACGCCGGGTTTCTAATAGACGCCGGGTTCTAATAGACGCCGGGGGTTCAGGTATTCTGAAATAAATAGACGCCAGGTTCTAATAGACGCCGGGTCTACGTACATTGTGTAAATAGCAACGTATAGATACTAATATCGACACCGTCAACGCGTCCCAGTCGGGAATTTCCAGCTCTTAAAATCTGAACTGTCGTCTGATTTGTCATATCGTAACACAGGCCTTGCCAATTCCAATAAACGCCGGGTCCAGATAACGACTGAAATCAATAAACACCGGGTTCTAATAGACGCCGGGTCTAGAGTGTAACTGAAATCAATAGACGCCCGGGCAGCCCAAATCGCGTTACTATCCATTTTGGGCCATTTCTAGGCACAACGATTTTTTTCACCCTTTGAAACAAATTTTGGACTTTTCTCTTTCATAATGAGAGCTGTCAAAACCATACTCATAGAACGCTTGAGGATAGAGCTTAAAAATTGGCACTTTCAAATGGGAAGTCGTATATGGCAATTTGTGTGGGAATTTGTGTTTTGAAAGGTCAAAACCGCCATTTTGGGGTCAAAAAATGCCCATATTTGCCTCTACAGATGAAATGCTTGTAGATAGAGCTTAATTTTGCATTATGAACATACAAGAAGTCGTATATGGAACATCTGATGATGCCTTGAGTGCTAAATGTCCGACGTGAAATGTGTAAAATAACCACTGAGGCCTAAACACTTGCGCATACAGGTTAGGATTGTGCATAAACTTACAAGAATTCGTGTATAAATGGCACATCTTTTGGTGACCTTGAATTTGACCTCAAATGACCTTGAAGGCCAAATATAAAAATCTTGCCTTACCTGACATGTGTAAATTGGCCTATACAGACAAAATACTTGTTGATAGAGGTTATACTAGTATGTTTGTATTATCAACATATATAAAGTCATATATGCAGCATACCTAATTGTGACATTGCAGTTCACAAAGATGATCTTGATTAGTAAACTCAAGGTCATATGTCACCTGCCATGCTTAAAACCAAAATTGATCGGTGACCTATCTTTTCTTCCGCTGTTTTTATGTTTCCGACCGTTTACTTTAGTTTGCCTTGATGTATCTCCGCCAAGTTTTCAGCATTGATCAGACATATTATGTGGATGAAACCTATTGTTTTTCATCCGGATCTGAGGTCCGTGAGGTCTGTGAAGGTGAAATCCATGTCGACTTTTTGGACTTAGTTTCCACACGATAACTCAAAAAGTATACAGGCAATGGCTGCACAAAGTTGCATGAATGTTCATATACCAACAGGGAAGCACCCTATTGATTTTGGGTTCAATCCGTGAAACGATCTTTGACTTACAGGTCGGAAGAGTTTTCACCCTGTGATCCTTGAGGTTTCCTGCATATCTCGGGAACAGTGCGTCGTAGAGCGAAACGGACGTTATTTTCGGACTCGTCGCTATAGACAAACATGTCTTAAGGGTATTGGGGATGTACGTTGACCTTGACCTTGAATTTTTATGCTGAATCGGCATTTTTCATTTTCTGCGATATCTTGGAAACAGTGCGTCATAAAGCAAAACAGACATTATTTTCGGACTCGTCGCCCAATACAAAAATGTCTAAGGGCTATTCGGCATTTTTCTTTTCAAGCGATATCTCGGAAACGGTGCGTCGTAGAGCAAAACGGACGTTATTTTCGGAATAAACTTTGACTTTGACCTGAATTGTTTGCACATTTTCCAAATATCTTACTTAATAATGAGATTAGAGATTAGGAATCAATTGTGGACATATAGGAAATAAAATATGGTGAATATTCTCACGACCTTGAATTTGACGTTTGACCTAATTTTCAAGGTCACAGGACAAAATGGTTAATATTTTGCTTATTATCGACTCTACAGCCTACGAATCAAAAGTGAACATATAGGAAATGATATATGCTGAATATCCTGGTGACCTTGAATATGACCTTTGACCTCATTTTCAAGGTCAGAGAACAAAATGGTTAATATCTACCTTTGATCTCGTTTTCAAGGTCAGAGAACAAAATGGCTAATATCTGGCTTATTATGGACTTTACAGCTTTAATAGGAATCAGTTGTGTACTATATATGATTTATCTTGGATATTCTCGTGACCTTGAACTTGACCTTTGACCTCATTTTCAAGGTCTGATCACAAAATGGATACTTATTATCGATTCAACAGCTTAGGAATCGATTGTGGACATACTAGAAATGATATATGCTGAATACTCTCGTGACCTTGAATCGACCACCGATGACCATATTTCCAAGATCACGGGAAAAAGGCTAATATCTAAAATATATCTTTAATGTTTACGATAGAATCTTTCTGAAATTCTGAACAAAAATGCCTAAAAATATTTCAAGAAGGAGGTATTTTTTTATTTTTTTTATTTTTGCTATTACTTCAAAATGGCTGCCATTTTTGACGAGCAACGTAATGTGTATAAGTTTTGTTGCCCTTGAGTCGCTCGAAGTGGGCCATTTTGGCCCAAACTCGGCCCAAATGGGGCTTTCCCATGTAAAGTTCTCCTATGCTTTATAATGGGACACATTTTGCCTAATATCTCACACAATATTGAGATTAGAGACTAGGAATAAATTGTAGACACATAGAAAATGATATATGCTGAATATTCTTCTGACCTTGAATTTGATCATGGACCTCATTTTCAAGGTCACATGACAAACTGGCTAATATCTCATTTATTATAAATTTTACAGATTAGGAATCAATTGTGGACATATAGGAAATGATATATGCCAGATATTCTGATGACCTTGAATTTGACCTCCGACCTGACATTCAAGATCATATGATAAAATAGTTAATATCTCGCTTATTATCGACTTCACAGCTTAGGAATAAATCGTGAACGTATAGGAAATGATCTATGCCGATTACTGTCGTGACCTTGAATTTGACATTTTACCTCATATTCGAGGTCCGAGCACAAAATTGCTAATATCTCGCTTATTATCGACTTTACAGCTCAGGAATCAATTGTGGACATAGGAAATGATATATGCTGAACATTCTTGTGACCTTGAATTGACCAATGACCTTATTTTCAAGGTCACGAGACAAAAGGCTAATTTCTAAAATATTTACTGTTTGGTAACTTTTTTTAGCCCTTGAGCTAATGTTTTTGATTAAATCGTTTGTGCAGTTTTGGCGACAATTTTTATGCCGAAAATAGCTGTTTTTGCACGTTTTTCAACTTTAAAAATTATTTTCTCAAAACTGTCTGATCAGTTTTGAGGTTTTAGTTTCAAAATGTTCCCCTCATGTATCATTATAATGTCTATATAATATGCCATTTTGATGTTTTCTACGGGGTACAAGTAGAACTTACCCATGTTAAATTCTGCTATGCTTTATAATGGGTCAAATTGTTCCTGATATCTCACTTAAAATTTAGATTAGACACTAGGAATCAATTGTGGACATATAGGAAATGATATATGCTGAATATTCTCGTGACCTCGAATTTGACCTCTGACCTCATTTTCAAGGTCACAGCACAAAATGGCTAATATCTCGTTAATTATCGATTTTACAGCCTAGGAATCGATTGTTGACCTATCGGAAATGATACATGCTGAATATTGTCATGACCTTGAATTTGACCTTTGACCTCATTTTCAAGGTCAGAGCACAAAATGGCTAATATCTCGCTTTACAGCCTAGGAATCGATTGTGAACATATAGGAAAATGATACATGCCGAATATTCTGTTGACCTTGAGCTTGACCTTTGACCTCATTTTTAAGGTCAGAGAACTAAATAGTAAATGTTATATGTTGAATATTCTGGTGAGCTTGAATATGACCTTTGACCTAATTTCAAATGTCAGAGAATATAATATCTAGCTCATTATTGACTTTACAGCTTAGGATATATGCTGAATATTTTGGTGACCTTGAGTTTGACCTTACCTCATTTTCAAGGTCAGAGAAAAAAGGTTAATATATCGATTTTTATCGACTTTACAGCTAAGGAATCAGTTTTTTGCGAACATATTGAAAATGATATGATGCTGAATTTTCTCATGACCTTGAATTTGACCTTTGGCCTCATTTTCAAGGTCAGATCACAAAATGGCTAATATCTCACTTATTATCTACTTTACAGCTTTGGAATCAATTGTGAACATCCTGGAAATGACATGGGCTGAATTTTCTCGTGACCTTGGGACGAAAAGTTAATATCTAAATTATACATTGGCCGGTAACTTTTCTTAGCCCTTGGGCTAATTTGTATGAATTGGCTATATATTTGTCAAGGATAAAATCATGCAGCGTTTTTTTTGTTCAACAATATTTTCAGAATCAGCCAGGAAGTCCCAACCTATATTATGAGGAGTACAGCGTATTGCTTTTATCTGGCTTTGAAGATAATTAATCATTTCTTTGTACGACAATATCTTGTGTATTTTACCCATTTTAACATTAATTTTACGAGAAATGTATGCCATTCAACATAACAAGATATGTCATTGTTCCAATAAACGATTTGTTAGTCTATATGTATCCTATATAGCTACCCCTGTATGGCTATAGGCAGCTGCCAGCCTACATTGTCATTCTGATTACTGAATGGTAAAAATATTAGCGAAATTGCTAATGAAAGAGATGAAAATGAAATTTTGTGTATTGTGGATTTTCAGCGGGTTTATGGCATCAATATGGAATTCATAATTCTCTGCGCCATTTTCATCCATGTCGTGTGCGCTAGCCTTTCGGCTTTCCATACAATCATGGCCGCGACCAAAGCATTGCGGTTTGGACAACACTTGAAAGAACTTCGCATTCATTTATGCCAGAAATCAGCCTCAAGTCAAGGTGTTCGGTCAGTAGCAGATGAATCATATTTTCATATTAGTAGACTAATGCTTGTTACATCTTGATGTAACAAGGGAAGTATTCGTATTAAAAGCCGTGACCTCCAGTTGGACATGGGCGATAATATGTGTAATGTGGCTACTTCATCTGTCAGTGAAACACGCTTTTTGGCCGTATTTTTGTTTTGGATAATTGAATCAACTTGAAATTTTGTGTGTCTTAATTGGGTATCATGCCGTAATTTTTTACCACATTTCAGAATTCCATCTCAAAAATTGAAGAAGTTGGTAACCTACCTCAATGTTAAAATTCAGTCCCAACATGGAATTTCAGGGTCCGCACACAAAAACGACTTTTATCTGATGTTTGAGTTATACATTGCTTCAAAATAAACATATTTACTTAATATACACCACGACTATGCCTACCGACTTCAAATCAACGCAATGAATTCATTCTGTACTGGCATAAACACTAGTCCTATCTCTGAGACAGAGTCCTATGTAAGCAATGACAAGAATTTACCGACGGAGTGGGGAATTCCCGCGCCAACAAACATCGGGTTATATTCGACGAATAGAACGATTTACCCTTAAAACAACATGTGAATCATGATGAGGGTGATAAATGTACTCAATTTGCTATGTTCGAATAAGCTGCTAAGCGATACATTTCAAAGAACATTGAATTAACGTCAGATGACAGCAAATATTGCAAATCACCGCCTTCCCAGGATGTTCGCCTTCCCAGGATGCTTTGCGAAGAACCCCTTTAATTTGGATTTTTATTTTAGGCGGAGCCTATATGTTTTGATAACTCGCACGATACAATGAACGCAGAGAAAGATTTCCCGATATAGATGACACAGCTCATGCAAATAATCCGAATACAAGGCCAGAAAATATATAAATATCTATGTACTCAAATAGTATATGGATTTTAGAAGGTGAATAAGCCTGTTGTAGATGAACGGCATAGGAAGTAGCCAAGTATGTACAATTATAGTACATACGTACATGTATGCATTAGCCCCGCTGTGACTGACCGCAATGTCTTCTCGTGTTTATTAGCCAGTAGATGATGCTACATTCGCGTACAGGACACTTTGTATTTGTGAGATAATGAGAACAAAACGTATTAGCCAAATCCTGACAATTGTGGTTATAATGAATGTTTGAGAATGAGCCATGGTCACATAAAATATTACTTGCTAAAATCTTAATAATTTTACAAATTAAGGAGATATTTTTAATGAATTGCAATCAAAAAGGTGACTATCTGATTGGAATACACAGAGAACCTAAATATAATTGAAGAAAATATTGCCCCATTGCCGTAGATCAACAGCAATAGCAATATTCGACACATAATGGAGCAATGTATGGGAGTGTTTTCTGAATGAACAGATAGCAATTACTTTGTTCCTGTTCGGGTTTAACTCAGTATTCTTTGCATGCATACAAGTCATGATATACCAGGGAAAAAAACTCAGAGAAATATCCGAAGATTACGCGCAAACACATGCACATATTCATATATTTTGTTTTTTTTTCGAAATTGAAAAGCAAAGTCAAAGTCAAAGAATGGTATACCGTTCTGTATACCGTAGGCATCAAATGTAGCGTTCTGATCGCCATCAGTGCTATTAGTGGCGACACAACCAGCACGATGTGTGGAGCATTACTAGTATCCGGTTCAATCTGATTAACATGAATACATCTCAAGTTATCTTCACTTTCTTATCAGACTGTGGGGGAGGTGTTTAAAACATATATGTGGGAGTATATGATAAATCTATCTAATTTAATCTAGCACTATTTGACTGCATATTATACATTTGACCATATCGCTTATTTATCTCAATAATCATTTCGCTATTGTCCTGGAATAGGCCAGAATTATTGTTGTGTTTATTTCATTCACTTCTAGGATCATACAGACTAATTCCCTACAATAATATGTATTTACATACCACTAATGTCCAAGTCAATAACATGTGTCTTATCCAGCAAGATTCTGATTGTTTTTACATCAATGTACATTAGGTGTACATCATGCCTATTCTCAATGAACTACCAAAGACTTTTTTTCAAATAGTAAAGGGGCATACCTTGTCCATGATGAGGGGTGCAACTGTGTACACAAAACTTTTTCCTAAAACATTTTTTCTGTTGCATATGTGCCAGATTATGTCCAGTTGTTCCTGCTTTAATCTGTATCTTGAATCTTTCTTCATAGTGGTTCTTGTATATTCCACTGATTTCTTCTTTGGAAAACATTGTCGGCAAAAAATTAAAATACTTCTGTTGATGTCAAAGGTCAAGTGTCACCTCATACATGTACATCTCCTGTCCAGTCTATGTGTGTGATATTCAATGTGTTTACGCCTTTTTAAAATCTTGTTCTAGTTTGCATTCACCAATAAACCTTGCCCTCACCTGATTGGCTGAGCGTTTGACAGTCAGCTGAAAGCGGGGGGAGGCGCCATTAAATTGTAAACACAAAAAAACCGCGAGATGTAGCGGGTGGATTATGATAGATTATTTGATAATGTCGCCATATGTCAGACACCTAATTGCGTTTATAGAAGGACAACAACACACAGTAAGTGGAAATCAAGTTTATTTCAGCATATAATGCAAACTTTGGAGGAAAAAACAACAACCGTTATAGCCGGTTATAGCGGGAATCTCGTAGGGAATTTTATGCATGGCCTTACGCGTAACTCTGTTACGCTGCGGAATTACATAAACACCATAAAAGCCCTGAATTTGTTTGAATTCATTTGATCCCATTTTGCACTGAAATTTAACATTGAGGTAGATTGCCAACTTTTTCATTTCTTGAGATAAAAATCTGAAATTTTGTAAAATATTACGGCACGATACCCAATTAAGACACACAAAATTTCAAGTTGATTCGATTATCCAAAACAAAACTACGGCCAGAAAGCGTGTTTCACTGACCGATGAATTTAACTTTTAATACGGTTAGCGTCATTCAACTACGTACGAGCCATCCGTCCTAAATTTGCCGCATTCCAAAATTCGCCAACAGTGCTTTCACGCCTTGTATGCAAACAAAGCAAAACAATTATATCAGTCGAGACTCTGATATCCAATCAAGTTGGGGAAAGGTGCATATTTGGGGACTGTTGTCAAATTTACCAACAACAGTAGGCCCTACCCAAATTTGGGGACCAGGGGTTGGTAAATTTAGGTACCTGGTATTGGACCAATATCCGACAAATGTTATTACTAAGTGATATCATTATCAATAGACCTTTAATGAAGTTGACACAATGAAGTCTTCTGCAAGTGTATATTGTTTGCAAGATTATCTCATTTGAAGTAGCAAATAAATTTCTGAGCTTCAGGCGCGTCCAATGCTGCACCAAAAACCTGGGACATTCCTATCATTATTAGGTGTTGGACCAGTATATTTAGTTGAAAGGGGAAAAGTAATGCATCAAACACCGATTACTCCAGAAAAAAAGATAAGTTTATTTGAGTACCCAAATTTACCAACCCCACAGTTGTCAAATTTGGGTACTTTTGTCAAATTTAACAACTCTCCAAGAATTGTCAAATTTGCCCCTTTCCCCAGCTGATCCGATCTTTGTACACTGTACCAGCCAACCAGGTAGCCCCAAAAGTGGCTCTTCAACTTGGTGATCGATATGGGCGGTTGATGTAGACAAACAATATCGTCTTCTCTGAGGGCCGAAGACGAAATGCCTCCCGTGTAAAAATTCTGCGGAATTTTCGACAAAAAAAGTCGGAACTTTGAGTCTGTTCTAACTGGCTAAAAGTCAGTCCTGAATGGTACTCACATTCTTGGTCAGAGGCGGCTCATGATGTCTATACTTCCTAAATCCAACGAAATATCTACTTGTTATTGTGTTTATCCTCACATTTTACTGTTCTGAAGCCAGCCGGGATACTTTTTCAAACAAATTTCCTGGCATCTTTGCCTGCCAAGTGACGTCACACGCGCGCGCACTCGTGCGGAATCCCGTGTCATTTTTCGAGGGGATTCCCTCGAATGCATGCACATGTGACGTCACTTGGCAGGCACAGATGCCAGGAAATTTGTTTGAAAAAGTCTATGATCAATCTCACGATCCTTGAGGATCTGTTTGACTTGCCCTCAAGCTGTCTTCTCTTGAACCCCCGATGCAGAGTATTTGCTTAATATTGCATGTATGATACAATATAATATTCTATATTTAGAGTATGGCATATAATTATTTGATGCACCTGTATAGGAAAACAGGTAGAAACTATTAATGGTGAATGTTTGAAGTAGCGTGTGATAAGTAAACACAATACTCATGATACTGTGTGGCTCAAACTTGACAGTACATGGACCCTTCCAATGTGAATATTGTACACTACAGTGAAACAGAGAATATCTGATTAATGACTGCCACTCTTCTTTCTGTTGTCAATACATGAATGTCAGACTTCATTACAAGGGAGCTGTGATATACCTAAGGCATGAAAAAGAGACAATTTTGTTGCTAGTAGCGACAGGCCATCCAGTTTACTCTTATCAATTCGTTGATCAAACTCATGATGTTAATTTCTTTTCAGAGATTTTATTGAGCAGAATTATGTTGGGCTGAAGCAGAGCAATCCAGGATTTCCCATTCTTATCCGGGAGTGCAGTGGAGTACAACCGAAACTGTGGGCCAGATACGGTATGATTATTTGTTGTAAACAAATGTATTGATTTGTCACAATACATGCACATCCAAGGTACATTTTGTATCTGTCTCAGTCAGGGGATCTGCAGTTGGGAAAATTTCAGATTTGTATAATTCATGTATATTTTTCCCTGCTGATCCTGAAAATCAGTTAATGTAAAGCTGTTGTCTGTTTGGAGTGTTCGGAGATTAAAATGAAATGCCTACAAAGCATCTTCAGGTCTTGACATCCAGTCTCACTGTATATACATTTTCGGATAGTACTCAACTGAACCTCATACATGTATGACATACAATGACATACATGTAGTACTAATTTTCTATGACACAAATTTAAAATGGTTTTATTATCTTTGTTTTGTTTCAGAACATGGGAAAGAAAATTCAGTTCCACTGCAAAACCTTTCAAATAAAGAAATTTTGGAGGCGATTCAGACAGTATCATCACCACCAGTGTGAATAGTGCTCGTGATTGTTGAGTAAATCTGGTGAAATGTAATATTTATATTGACATTTAGAAATAGATATCGTTTGCCTTTGTTTTGTGAAATAAAATGTTATGTTCAACATTAAACTTTCGACTTTACTTATCTCCGGACATCCAGTTGGAGATACTATGGTTTTGGCAATGTTATATCGCTTTCGTGTCCACATCCGCCTTTGCGTTCGTGTACTTAAAAATAGGTTTCTCGCTACAGGTCACAATTTTGCTTAAATCGTTCTTTAATTTGATTTTCATGAGGGCCAGACATTTTTTCAAGATTTTATGACCAAATATGGTAAATGGCCACTTAGACCTGTCGCTGATTAAAGCGGCACCTTGGCCTGGCCACTTGAGTGTCCTGCTCGTGTGAAGTAACAATGACATCACAGTGTTTTCAGAAACGTTTTGTGAACCCCTTCGCACTCATTATTTGCCCATTTCTTATTATATGGTAACTCCACTCATGCTAATGCACATCCACAAAATACTGGGCTTATTACCTTTCATGACTGGCTTTAAATGGCATTCAAAGCGGTGGGACGTAACAAGACACCATTTCGTGTTAAAAATAATATTTAAATTCATGGTTTGTCAGTAGTTTTTGCATGCGTTTCCTGTTTAACAGTGTCAGTATATCGGAACAATCTCCCAAGAAAATTATGTACAAAATTTTCCAAGCAAGCAAAGAGGGCAAACATAATAATGACGTCTTTGTTACGTCTTTGCGATCCAAGTCAACACAACTAATTTATGTATTTCGTATGTTGGGGTTGAGAAAAGCTGCACGAAAATGGTCACAACAAAACTTTATTGTCTCAACATATCTTTTGATAATTATATGCATTCAAAACAATCAATTAATAAAAAAAAAACATTAACTCTTTCTTCATGATTTCACGAACACCAATACTAACATTCAACGGCCCCCGGCTCTTTAGATGGGTATCTTGAATATAATATCAATTACTGCATCAACATTGAGTAATGAGTAAATTACATTCAGGTGAGTTTGATACATTATGCCTTGCTGGTCAGGCTCAATCAGTGTGGGAGAGTCTGTGGCAGATTGGGAAGCTCCTGGATACTCTGGAGTACTCCCATCTGCTGGAGGAAGGTTGGCTTCTGGGAAACCCTGGAGATGGCCAGGTGCTGCAGGGAGATTAGCTGTTGGAGACTCCTGAGGACGGTCAATTGCTGTGGAAGCATGGATCCTGGAATCTTCTGAGGACGATGAGCTGCTGAAGGAAGGCTGGCTTCTGGAAACTCTTGAAGACGGTCAGATGCTGGAGGATTATCAGCTTTTGGAAGCCCCTGAGGATGGTCAGCTGCTGGATGAAGCGGATGGCTTCTGGAAACTCCTGAAGACGGTCAACTGCTGAAGGAAAGATGGCTCCTGAAAACGACGGTCAGATGCTGGAGGATGATCAGCTTTTGGAAAATCTCAAGGACGGTCAGCTGCTGGATGAAAGATGGCTCCTGAAAAAACAGGAGGACGGCCAACTGCAGCTGCTGTGGAAGGATGGCTCCTGGAAACTCTTGAAGACGGTCAGATGCTGGAGAATGATCAGCTTTTGGAGACTCCTGAGGACGGTCAGATGCAGATGCTGGTTGATGGAAGGCTCCTGAAAACTCCTGAGGACGTCAACTGCTGTGGAAGATCAGCTGCTGAAAACTCCTGAAGACAATCAGCTGGAGGAAGGATGGCTTCTGGAAACTCCTGAGGACGGTCAACTTTTGTGGGAGGATGGCTCTTGGACCGTCTTCAAGAGTTTCCGGTCAGATGCTGGAGGATGATTTTGGAAACTCCTGAGGACGGTCAGCTGCTGGATGAATGTTGGCTCCTGGAAACTCCTGAAGACAGTCAGATGCTGGTGGATGATCAACTCTTGGAAACTCCTGAGGACGGTCAACTGCTCTGGAAGGTCAGCTGATGAAAACTCCTGAAGACAATCAGCTGGAGGAAGGAGGGCTTCTGGAAACTCCTGGAGATGGTCAGCTGCTGGAGGAAGGTCAGCTGCTGGAAACTCCCGGAGATGGTCAGCTGCTGGAAACTCCCGGAGATGGTCACCTGCTGGAAACTCCCGGAGATGGTCACCTGCTGGAAACTCCCGGAGATGGTCACCTGCTGGAAACTCCCGGAGATGGTCACCTGCTGGAAACTCCCGGTGATGGTCAGCTGCTGGAAACTCCCGGTGATGGTCAGCTGCTGGAAACTCCCGGTGATGGTCAGCTGCTGGAAACTCCCGGTGATGGTCACCTGCTGGAGGACGACAAACTCCTTGAAACCCCTGAGGATGGTCAGCTGCTGAAGGAAAGCTGGCTTTTAGAAACTTCAGAAGACCATCAACTGCTGAAAATTCCCGACGAAAGTCAGCTGTTGGGAACTCTTGAAGACGGCCAGCTGCTGGGAAATCTTGAAGACGGAGGGCTGCTGGAGGACTCTCAGCTGCTGAAGGAATGCCATTCCTGAAATCTCCTGAGGATGGTCAGCTGCTGTAATCTCCCGAGAACGGTCATCTGCTGGAAAGACCTGAGGACGCTTTCTTGCTGCCTGGTAAGTGTGAATACACAGTGTCTGTGTTATATCTGCCTGACAAATGCCTTCAAATTGTTGATGTTGCATGTCAAAAATGTTGCAGAAAAATACTGGATGAACTATGTCTTATAAATTAGTGCGATGAGTCTGTTTTCGTCAAATGGAGTGGAGACTGTGACGACAATGATCATGTATAGACGTATCGGTGACGCGAACTCAGATCTGTAATACTGCCTCTCACATATCCCTCACATACCTTTCAAGATGAACAAGTGCAGAAATATTAGCAATTTCGTCTGAACAATTAGACCACAATCAAACTTGTTTTGGATCTTGCAGGACTTTCAATGGTATGATTTTCGAAGATATTTGTCAAATGTAACTGGACGCAATCGAGAAAAGTCCATGTTACATCTTCGCGCTAGCTGCAGTTAAGGGACGAAACAGAATACACATTAATTTTCTCTGTTATTCCCATTATTCTAGTGTATTAGAGCAACAAAATATTTCATTTTTCATATCATCGTATTTAGAGCTTAGTGCATCTCAAAAAGATCCTAAAGACATAACACTGACACAAAAAATGTGTAACTGATGTGTTCGTGTCCATGTAACGTCTGTTCAGCCATGTCTGGATTTAAAATAGTTTAGTTTGTATTAGGACGCTGAAGAAAAACACTTCTTTTAAATTAAACAGATTAAGTACAATAGATATGCAAATATTATGTTCAATAAAACATGGATGGAATAACAAAAAAACAATTGCATCTTTGCTGCGAGGTATGTGTGAAGCTGGTGTCCCCGTTACATCTGTCTGACAAATACTTTTATAAATGCTAATATTGTATATGTAGCAAGCCAGAAAAAGTACTGAGGGCACTGTACCAGATTGGTGAAGTAATCAATATGTAGCAGGAGTAATCTTCATCGCCCGGCTTCATCGGTTTTACGTCATCAAATTTATGTCATCAAAACAGTCTTTCATTGGATCCATTATGATCATATTCTTCATGCATCATAACGCATGTGTGCTAACTCCATTCTATCATGGTTTTGTATTCGCCAGGTGTCACTATTTGCTTTGTTTACTTGTCAATGTAATTTGTTATTTGCGCGGGAATATTTGTTGTTTGTCATTCCCCTATTCCACTTTCACCTGTCAACATCTCTCAGATTTGTATGTTCATCAACTAATTAGGATCATCATAGGTAAATATATAGTAGATCAAGTGTAATAATGTAGTCCACAATACTCTATTGTTAGAATCATGTATGTATTATTTATCCATATTAGTATTTGATGTTGTATAGTATTTGTCATCATGGACTTGTGTTCTGTGTACAACATACATGTAACTGTACTTTGATTTTCATTGTCACTTTATTTCAGTCATCCCATCATCATCTCATTTGGATTGTTTGGCGACACTCAGACTCATCTGGGGGTAAGCAACATAATTAGACAGTTATATTTATCATCTAATCTTTTAGTATTTATATGTAGCTAGCTCATATTCATAAGTGTGCATGTAATCATTACAGGGTTAAGATTTAATATTGCATGTTAGAGTAGTTATATAAGGCATGATTGTCACGTTATCATGATTCATGGTAATCTGGTTTAGTTATAAGGGTTATCTGTTATTTCTGCTTTGTATGTTGATACAATTATTTTATCACATTGTACAGTATCTGCTTTTATGTCTTTCACAGGGTCAAATTGTATATACCCATCTACTGATGCACAGTTCGAATAAAACATTCAAATCATTCTGAATAAAACATTCAAATCATCGTCAATATTCGTCAAAGACCAGATTTGTCACAAATATGTTTTCTCCACAATAACTTTTGGTTGTGACATTGTTACGATAGCGCACAGAGGTAACGAACGTACTAACATAGAGAGAAACGAACGTACTAACATATCTTTCATGTCTTTGTTACGTCATCCCTCTATTTGTAATTAATACTGATTAGTGTGTGTTAAAGAGTGGCACACATAGGTGGTAATTTGTTGACACCTAAAAAGCAGCCCTTTTTCCTGCGAGTTTCGTGTGAGAATCAGTGCATACTTCGTATCAATGACAAAACGTAACAAGACCCAAAATTAAGCCAGTCGTGTAGTTACGTCTCCAATTAAACATCATCTACGTGTGTATTTTAGAGTGAGAATACCGCGTTGCCTAGTTTCATACACGTGGGAATGATAAGAAAACTGCAAATTGATTATCTACGATTTGTAGCGGTGTCAAACTATGAAGAGAAGACGTAAAAGGGACACGATGTACACATTTGGAGTTCATGTCCTTGTTGCATCTTTGGTGACCACATGGCTTGGAGCATATCCAATGGAAATGGTAGGATACACCAGTTCCTACAGAGTGTACTAACATAGAGTTGTACAAGTGCATAGTGAAGAAAACTCGGAAATTTGCAAATCAGACGTATTAACACAGAAACTATTCGCTACTAGCTAATGATGTACGCTTCATATACAGCGGTCACAGACTAGCACAGTTTAGGGCACAAAATTCGGTTGTAAATGGGTGTTTCTGGTCTGAAAATGTGCCGTTTGAACAGTAGACAATTTTTTTTTTCAGCTATAAACCTACTTTGCCCGTTTTATACTCAATATATATGCCGTTTTATCATAATATTTGGCGCATACTAATACCAACTGAAAGACGTAACCACTTATGATCAGTGGTTTGCCTGACGTGTAGCTTTGAGTTCGGCGCCTGCCTTGTGCGAGTTGCGCGATTCACTGTTGAGAAGCAGTGCCCGAGTAAAACAAAACCCGCTAAGACGTAAAAACACATTGAAAGTTGCGAAACATGCTCCTAATTTTTTCTTCGTCATATTTTGATACTTATGTCTGTATACATGTACAGACGTAAAAAATTCGGTTGTTTTACAACATCAATATTGTATACACATATTTGAAAATTTAACATTTTTCAATCACACCAAATCTTGTTTGTTTCATTGGTGTTTGAGATTTCTGCAGAGTGGCAGGGATAACTGAGCATCCGAAGCTCATTGCTTTATCATTGATATAAAACAGACGTAACTAAATAGACACGAAACACCATATCACGGAAACTTATGGTATTTGACACATCTGTACTGTATCTAGCAGTTTGACATAATAAATATAAGATGACGATTTAAATATGATGTTTTCACTTCTTGATAGCTGAAGTTAAGTGGTATTATTTGTCATGGTCAGATGTTACGTCTACACCGGAAATGTTACGTCTGCTTCTAAACATATGTTGCGTATCTCGGTTTCTGTACAAACAGTAGTATCCTAAGCTATATGTTCCCACCAATTTCGTGTTTGTACGTGCGTTATCGTGGTAAATCGCAAGCACAATGATAATGCATTGATTTTATAATCACTGTCTGGAATCCGTTTCGGCAGAAAATATTGGGAAACGATATTTTTCGGTTGGGAAACGATATGTTCGATTGGGAAACGCCAAGCTGCAAGGGGGTATGTGTTGTTTTCCTCAATAAAGTATGAAAAAATACGTGTAATTGTTAATCTGAAGAAAGACAAACATGCGCTAATGTTGTATAAAGTCTTCAGTGTCGACCAAACCTGCGATACTTGATGTAATATCGTTTTTGTGACGTGAAATGCGATAAAAATAACACCGTTTTGAAAAAATGAACACGGATGATTAAATATGTGTCTGATGCACACAAAAAGTAACACGAGTCAAGAGAAAGGTGTATTACATGATCCCCACCGAAAAGAAACATTTTGCATCGTCTCATTAATAAACATTTGCTGATTTTCTGAACCATTAATGTTTCGGTGGGTAAACGATACTGTTCCGATTGGACAACAGTTTTGATATGGATGTCTCGATTAGTAAACGATATTTTATTCGAAATCTATGTCCCGTTAAGGCTTGTTTTTGGCTATTATTCCTTCATACTTATTATTTCTTCCAACAGATGGCGTCTCGCGGCTTCGACGCCAGTTCAGAAAGTGATTTGACAGCGATATATTATTCCACTTCAATTGTATTTTTCAACCATTTTCAATGCTGACACTTTTAAGGTATGTATAGGTACATGTATACGCTTTAACAGTGTGGCATAATTTCTTAGGTGGAAAAAGCCTGGCTACGAATGCTATAGACTAGCTGGCTGGCATGTGAGAGGATGGGAAGCATTCACAACACATTATAAGAAGTATGAAATTCGATTCGAAATTTTTCTGTCTCAGTTTGCCAAGGTAATAACTTCATGGAATTATGTGTTGTGATACTTGTACGTTTAAGGGATTTCGACCATTAGGCGATTTTTATTGCTAAATGAATTAAATTCGGGAAAAAGTTAAATTATAATTTAAATTATAATTTGTGAATATAATAATGAAACTCGCGATTTTTATTGTTTGAGCGATTTTGTTCGCGAATGTTTATTTTAGAGAAACGGGTAGGTTTTTCGACATAAAAATATTGGCAATTAGAAGCCACCGTACCACCCACTCCTGAAATACACACAATTATATGACAACGAAACTGTGTTTTGACAGATTTCATCGAGGTTCATCTGAATCGAATCCAAAGATTGTCGCTCACTCCGAAGATCATCGTTCAGGTTCTCCACCGTGGACAAGAACATTTACTATTGTGCTTTAAAAGATAAAGGTTCTGGTCAGTAGAAATTTGATGGTTTGTGGGCGACCGGAGGACGTCTAGTTTTAATGTTGGGCTTACGTCGGGCCACCATTGGTGGCCTAGTATTATGTTCACAAAGTTGGGCCGTCGCACGTTTGCAATTATAATTTCATTATTTACATGAATAAATTAATACTTATTCGAGGGTGAATAAAGGCATAAAATCGTAACAAATTATGGATTCATTGCTGATTTGCCATTCTGCCTTCATAAAATACATGTATAGGTGCCCCTCACCAATTATGAAAATTGGTGATTACCAATCCAACATGGCAGCCATTTGGTCATTTAGAGTATTGGCCCAACACAGTTAGTCCAACACTGTACCACTGTAACGTATTGAGAAACGTTGCAGTATTACACTCGTTGACAGAGCATTGTACCAAGATTTTGATTAACACTGCACGTTGTACTACTTTAAGTATTACATAGTGTTGACACAGCATTGTACCAAGATCTTGGTGAACACTGAACGTTGCAGTATTACACAGTGTTGACACAGCATTGTACCAAGATCTTGGTGAACACTGAACGTTGAAGTATTACACAACGTTGACACAGCATTGTACCAAGATCTTGATGAGCACTAAACGTAGTAGTATTACACACATTAATCCAACATTGCACCAACGTCTTGAAGCCAACAAAGTATGTAACTATATTACACGCTTTGATACAATAGCGTATCGATGTAGCATGTTGTGAAATGTTTGAGCAATATATTGATACCAACATTGACTCGTTATAAAGTCAAGCTCATCTATCAGTGAAACACGCTTTTTGGCCTTGGTTTTGTTTTGGGTCATCTGATCAACTTGAAATTTTTAATGCCTTGATTGGGTATCATGCCGCAATTTTTCATCAAATTTCGGAATTTCATCTCAAAAAATGAAAAAGGTAGCAATCTTCCCCACTGTTTGGACTAGAACGATACAAAATTAATTAGAGGCTAAGGATGATGACGGGCATACCTCGTATTCCGCAAATATGAGCTCGGACAACACATCGGATCGTGTTTACAGAAACTCCTCCTTGGGAAATCTTCCGAAGGTCCCATGGCGTGTGCAGATATGTACGTAAGATATAATGTAACGAGCAATGCAGAGAGTGACCTTTGGGAAGACAAATATGATACGTGAACATCATAAATATATTACCGTGGCGGATGTAAACATTGGTGTGTGCCAGAAGATGCATTAGCGCAGGTGACCGGGTCACGACAAGACACACATCCCCCCTCCCATCTTCTCCACCCATGGCACTTCGCCATCCCTCGGTTGTATTTTTCTTGAGCATGTAAGTTTTCTTAGCTATATCAAAGTGATTAGAAACTACTTAATCATTGTCATTATTGTCCATTTTATTTTGAACTCATCTCTTTTTCAGTCTCCATGTGTTAGGTTTATTGAGTGCTCTAACGCAGAGTGTATGCATATTTCATGCATAGCCTATTAGTAACTATTAGCGATTATGCATCTAATTTAAGCCGTCATGTGATGTCCAGTGACCGGGAATGTGTTAGATGTTATCGTACATCGGTACAAGTTTCTGCCGCGTGACATCGCGCCGCCCTCGAGCTAGCCGCCAATCCCCGTACGGTGTGTCACCTTAGCAACCAGCCTCCGCACTCCACCCCCCGAGTCGAGGGTACAGTCCCAGACCAGAGTAGCCACTGGACACGTCCCCTGGCTGGCACCGTGACTTGATTGCCTTGTGTGGCGTGGAATACTTTCCAAATACGTTTTCTACTGCACTTCCATGCGTCAGTGTGAAAAGTATGACATTAAGTTTATTTCTGTCTCGGGAGCGGTTCTTTTCATAAATGATTCATAAAGGGATATAGCAATTTGATATACCAGCTAGACATATTTTTGTCCTGTGTGCTGCACAAAATGGCATGCGGCAGCACGTCCCAGTTTGAGGATTTGAATTTTAATCTGTCAGAGGCCAGCTACCTGGGAGATAATGACACTGTGGTGTTTCCGCCTCTCAATACGTCCCAGCTGGATTACTCTCAGCGGCAGCTGTACTCCGCTCTCGACACCTACATCAACCGCATCATCATCCCAGGGGTCTTCTTCTGTGGCATCCTCGGCAACTCGGCCAATCTTCTGATTCTCGGGCGGAAGACGGTCAGACGAGGGTTGAACCACATCGAGCGCTCAGCCCTGAATGGTCTGGTGGCCCTGTCGATGTCTGACCTGTCCCTGTGTGTCCTTGGCCTACCCGCAGCTTTTCTCCCGCCGGCGGCTGTCGTCCACTCACCAGATCCCTTTAAGATGTTGAGGTTCTACTACGGAGCATACCGTATTCCTCTAATGAACACGTTTTTGTTCACGAGCACGTGGCTGATCATCTGGGTGTCGATGGAGCGCTACCTGGCGGTGTGTCACCCATTCCAGGCTCGGATCGCGATCAGACCGCGGCGCTCGTCTCTGGCCCACGCCTTCATCCTGGTTGTCGGCGTCGTCATCAACGTGCCTCTGTACCTGAGGTACCGTGTCCACATGATTCCGGGACACGGGAATTGTGACACATACTTCTTGCTGCCCGACAGCTCAAGCTTACGACTGTCAGTTGCTCACAGGGCGACCTGGGCTACACTCGGGACCTTCTTTCCTCTCGCCTTCCTCGTTTTCTGTAATATCAGCATCATCCGCGCCGTGTGCCGGACTGACTCCCTGGTGGACAATTGCAATGCGCGCACTTTCTCGCGAGTGACCACAACATTGGTGCTGATGGTGTTCTTCTACTTGATCCTCGTTACACCTTCCATGCTCCTGACATTCCTTGCTGACACCGTGCTGAATTTGAGCGACTCTGAGTTCCTCAAATACCGCCTGTGTCTCCAGATCACGAACCTATGCCAGGCGGTCAAGTTCGCATCCAACTTTCTGCTGTACTGTGTCACCAACAAGCAGTTCCGAGAGGACGTTGGTGACGTTATGTGCAGAACGCTGTCATGTCGAACTAGTAGCAACGGAGATTCCTCGGTCAGACAGTATCAGATGCTAGGCAACAGACAGCAAATATTAGCGCACGTGCGCTATAGTCTGGATAGTGCTAAAACGGGGTCCACACAGCTCAGTGACACGGGGTCCACACAGCTCAGTGGCACGGCGTCCGCACAGCTCGGTGGCACGGGGTCCACACAGCTCAGTGACACGGGGTCCACACAGCTAAACGACACGGGGCCCCCTTTGGAACGACCTGAGTTACCAGCGCTGCAACTGTATTGACATGTCTTGGCAACGAGTAAGGCTTGCATCATATCCAAATATAGAGGTGTACGATAACACTGATATTATGGTTAGGTTAAAAACTCCCATAGCAAGATTTTTGTGCAGACTGTATTGATATTATTTATTACATGACAATACTGAGAGAGTTGATAAAATAAGTACGGTGGCTCATTACCGCCAATTACGTTCGTGCATTTCTCACCCCGCCTGTAAATACTACCACATAATATTCACCCCGTTTGTAATATCCACCCGGCTATAAGTACCACCTTATAATTTTCACCCCGTTATAATATTATATTGTTTTTCGTCAACATATGAAATCTAAGATGGCCGCCAGCGGCCATTTTGGGAAAAAAATTCGGGCGATTCTTGTCAGTGTCATATTTGATTCAGGCAAGTTCCAGCAAAAAAAAAGGGGTGTATTTTTTTGCTTGTTTATTAGGTGTCACCATTTGATATAATTCACCGGAGCTTGGTTTTTTTCGTGTTTCGCGTTTGTTACCTAACTCCTTTTAGCATATATATACCACCCACTCACCCCATTTTGGTCTTAAATTGTCGGTTATGCATTCGTCTATAACCTTGAGCTAATTGTGTACGTTGCAATAACATTTATTGCCTATATTAGCAATAATGTGTCCCATTATAAAGCATAGGAGAATTTAACATGGGAAAGTGCCATTTGGGACCCGTCGAAATATTTTTTAGGTATTTTTGTGCAAAATATGGACGGACGCAACGCCATGCCAATACGTTATCGGGCCATAGGTCTGGTAACCTAAACAAATTTGGGGATGCCACAAAGTCTCTAGGCTTTTATGTCTAATTATCACAGAGTTTATAATATACACCCAGTCCATATTTACCACCTCATAATACTCACCGAGCTTATAATATCCTTGGATAACTTTTTGAACATTTGCAGCACTAGATCAACATCATGGCAGAAACTTTTCAGTACGGCATAAACCTTTTTAGCACCTTTTAGTAACTCTTTCTGGAATTCAAGCTTGGCGGATTGGTTCATTAATTACTCAACAGCATAGGGCCACCGTACGATATTACGTTGCGAAAATATGTTTGACATTTCTGTGAAGACGCTGAAGATCATGAATAAATATGATATTACATATACTCTCATTCGATTTTTAGGTTACCGAACCTATGGTCCGATAACCTTTTGGCATGGCGTTGCGTCCGTCGTCCGTCGTTCGTCGTCCGTCGTCGTCGTCGTCGTCCACATCTTTTTTGTTTACGGGCGAATTTTTCTGAAATTTTGCACAAAAATACTTAAAAATAATTCAAGAAAGAGGTATTTTTTAGTTTTTTTATTTTCGCATTTTTTTTCAAAATGGCGGCCGTTTTCGACGAAAAATGTCTGATTTGGGACTTTGGCGGCCATTTTCTCAAAATCTGTTCAGTAACTTTTTTTTCTTTTTGATACATAACACTCCTCATATGTACTCCTATCATGTCCATAAATTTCGTTGCGCTTGAATCGCTCGAAGTGGGCCATTTTGGCCCAAACTCGGCCCAAATGGGACTTTCCCATGTTGAATTCTCCTATGCTTTATAATGGGACACATTATGCCTAATATCTCACTTAATATTGAGATTAGAGACTAGGAATCAATTGTGTACATATAGGAAATGATATATGCTGAATATTCTCGTGACCTTGAATTTGACCTCTGACCTCAGTTTCGAGGTCAAAGCACAAAATGGCTTATATCTCGCTTATTATCGACTCTACAGCTTAGGAATCAATTGTGGACATATAGGAAATGATATATGCTGAATATTCCGATGACCTTGAATTTGACCTTTGACCCCATTTTCAAGGTCACAGGACAAAATGGCTTATATCTCGGTTATTATCGACTCTACAGCTTAGGAATCAATTGTGCACATATAGGAAATGATATATGCTGAATATTCTGATGACCTTAAATTTTACCTATGACCCCATTTTCAAGGTCTTAGGACAAAATGGCTAATATCTCGCTTGTTATCGACTTTATAGCTTAGGAATCAGTTATGAACATATAGGAAATGATAGTGTCATGACCTTGAATTTGACCTTTGCCCTCATTTTCAAGGTCACAGGACAAAATGGTTAATATATCACTTATTATCGATTTTACAGCTTAGGAATCAACTGTGGACATAAAGGAAATGATATATGCCGAATATTCTCGTGACCTTGAATTTGACCTCTGACCTCATTTTCAAGGTCCAATGACAAACTGGCTCATATCTTGCTCCTCTATTGACTGTATGGCTTTGGAATCAACTGTGGACATATAGAAAATGATATACCGGTACACTGAATATTTTGATGACCTTGAATTTGACCTTTGCCTTCATTTTCAAGGCCACAGCACAAAATTGCTTATATCTCTCTGATTACTGAATTTACAGCTTAGCAATTAACTGTGGACATGATATATGCTTAATATTATATATGCTGAATATTCTCTTGACCTTGAATTTAACCAGTGACCTGCCTAACATCTAAAATATTAAACATTGTCCGGTAACCTATCTTTGGCCCTTGGCTTAATTTTCTAACTCGCTTGAATAGTTTTTCGCTGTAATTTTTGCGACGCTGAATGGTATCATGCTTCAACTTGGCATATTTCATCTGGTTGTTCAACGGCAATTTTCTGCAGAATTTCGAAAGATTACCCCCTCACAAAAGCAGAAAATTCACGAAATCGCATACGAACGCGGAAATTCAATGATTGAGCTAAATCTCAGGTTTAAATCTGAGGTGAAGTATGCCAAATTATACACGATACAATTCAGGATCGCAAAAATATAAGCGAAAAATGATGTAAACGATGTGAAATCAGAGTATAAATGGTGTTGTTGAGCTACAGAACTGTTCTGCGTCTAAATGTTTTGTTTTAAAACATGAAAATATCTGTTTCTGAATAAACGAGATCGAAATACGATAAATCATATCTCATTTCAATGCCAATTTTTCACGATAATAGACCTACCCATGACCATAACCTGGTTTTCCATTTTTGTATGCAAATGTCATATTACATTTGTGAAACTCGACACGGCATGGACTGCAGACTAATTCATTAATTCAGTGGAGTTCATGATAACGTCACAGACGGGCTATTTGCAGAATTGACATCGACTTATCGGTATCTCTATTGGCAAATCACACACAAAATCCATATAAATATTACGTAAGTCGTGAGTCGATGTCCACTTCCCAGTGAGTTCTAGCGAAGAGACATGTTGGGGAGGGGGGGGGGGGGGGGGGTGGCGTGGTATCCGAGACGTACGTACCATCCCCCACACCACCTCGCTACCCACCGCCGCCTAACCGACCCCACAAACACACCTATATGGGAGCTCTTCTTGACGTCCATACTCACATATCTCATTGCCAATGATATTAGCATTGAAATGTATTTATTAATCAGTCGGTTTCCTGTCACAGACCAATTAGTCGTGATTATTGACTGTGTGGGCAGATAGATCAGTGTCGTGTCTGGTATTTTTATGTTCAACGCGGATTTATTCAGATAACAACCCACAAACTTTATATTAACCAGGTTACAACATATGCCTCAAATTCATTTTGGCAAAATTGAAATCTGTATACTCTACCATGTTATTTTTTTGGCTAATTATATTTGGAACAATTTGGAAATTTCACAAAGAATCTTGCTACGTTGCAACCTTTCCGGATTAATATTTATTTATACAGGAATAAATAAACATCAAAAGTATAAACACGGGGTGGTAAGTAACATAACCACCAGGAGTGGAGCAATATGACCACCGGGAGGGTAATAACATAAGTGGTGTGACATAACCACCGGAAGGGGAGCAATATAACCACCGGGAGGAAGTAACATAACCAACAGGAGTGGTGTAACATAACCACCGGGAGGGGAGCAATATAACCACCGGGAGGAAGTAACATAACCAATAGGGTGTAACATAACCACCGGGAGGGGAGAAACATAACCACCGGGAGGGGAGCAATATAACCACCGGGAGGGGAGTAACATAATCAACAGGAGTGGTGTAACATAACCAACAGGAGTGGTGTAACATAACCACCTCGAGGGTAGCAATATAACCTGATGGCCGAGGTGGCTGAGTGGTTACGTGCGAGCGCTTAGTCGCTCAATTTGAACCAACAGCTATCGCCGGCGTGGGTTCGATCCTACGTCGGGCCGCATATGCGGTAATTGTAGGGAAATTTTCTCTTGCCCTCACAACTGGCAGTGTGCCCGTGACTCGGATATCATGTAAAAAGGCGCTCCCATCTCTAAAAAAATGATGTAAAGGGATGCAAAAGACCCCTCTGAGAACGACATGTACCCTGGCAGTGACCACTCTCGGAGGACTAAATTCCAAACTGTGAAGCACTTAGAGAATGAGTGTAACGTTGATAAAGCGCTATATAAGAACCGATTATTATTATTATAACCAAAGGGAGTGGAGTAACATAACCACCGGGAAAGGAGCAATATAACCACCGGGAGGGGAGTAACATAACCACCGGGAGGGGAGCAATATAACCACCGGGAGTGGAGCAATATAACCACCGGGAGGGGAGTAACATAACCACTGGGAGGGGAGTAACATAACCAACAGGAGTGGTGTAATATAACCACCGGGAGGGTAGTAACAAAACCACCAGGAGAGGAGTAACATAAACACCGGGAAAGGAGCAATGTAACCACCGGGAGGGGAGTAACATAACCACTTGGAGGGGAGTAACATAACCAACAGGAGTGGTGTAACATAACCACCGGGAGGGGAGTAACATAACCACCGGGAGGGGAGCGATATAGCCACCAGGAGGGAAGTAACATAACCACATGGAGATGAGCAATATAACCACCGGGAGGGGAGCAATATAACCATCGGGAAGGGAGTAGCATTACCAACAGGAGTGGTGTAACATAACCACCGGGAGGGGAGTAACATAACCACTGGGAGGGGGGCAATATAGTCAAAAGGAGGGGAGCAATATAACCACCAAGAGGGGAGCAACATAACCACCGAGAGGGGAGTAACAAAACCACCAGGAGGGGAGCAATATAAGCACCGGGAGTGGAGCAATATAACCACCGTTAGTAGAGCAATATAACCGCCTGGAGGGGAGCAATATAACCACCAGGAGGGGAGTAACATAACCACCGGGAGTGGAGCAATATAACCACCGTTAGTGGAGCAATATAACCGCCTGGAGGGGAGCAACATAACCACCAGGAGGGGAGCAATATAACCACCGGGAGGGGAGTAACATAACCACCGGCAGGAGAGCAATATAACCACTGGGAGGGGAGCAGTATAACCACCGAGGGGAGCAATATAACCACTGGGAGAGGAGTAACATAACCACCAGGAGGGGAGTAACATAACCACCGGGAGGGGAGCAATATAACCACTGGGAGGGGAGTAACATAACCAACCGGAGTGGTTTAGCATAACCACCTCGAAGGTAGCAATATAACTAAAGGGATTGGAGTAACATAACTACCGGGAAAGGAGCAATATAACCACCGGGAGAGGAGTAACATAACCACCAGGAGGGGAGCAATATAACCACTGGGAGGGGAACAGTATGACCACCGAGGGGAGCAATATAACCACTGGGAGAGGAGTAACATAACCACCGGCAGGGGAGCAATATAACCACCGGGAGTGGAGTAATATAACCACCTGGAGGGAGCAATATAACCACCTGGAGGGAGCAATATAACCACCTGGAGGGAGCAATATAACCACCTGGAGGGAGTAACATAACCACCGGGAGAGGAGGAAAATAACCACCGGGAGTGGAGTAATATAACCACCTGGAGGGAGCAATATAACCACTGGGAGGGGCGCAGTATAACCACCGTTATTGGAGCAATATAACCGCCTGGAGGGGAGCAACATAACCACCAGGAGGGGAGCAATATAACCACCGGGAGGGGAGTAACAGAACCACCGGCAGGAGAGCAATATAACCACTGGGAGGGGAGCAGTATAACCACTGAGGGGAGCAATATAACCACTGGGAGAGGAGTAACATAACCACCAGGAGGGGAGTAACATAACCGAAGGGATTGGAGTAACATAACCACCGGGAAAGGAGCAACATAACCACCGGGAGGGGAGTAGCATAACTACCTGGAAGGGAGTAATATAACCACCTGGACGGGAATAACATAACCACCGGGATCGAGCAATATACCCACCAGGAGGGGAGCAATAAAACCACCGGGAGGGGAGTAACATAACCACAGGGAGAGGAGCAATATAACCACCGGGAGGAAGTAACATAACCAACAGGAGTGCTGTAACATAACCACCGGGAGGGGAGTAACATAACCAACAGGAGTGGTGTAACATAACCACCGGGAGGGGAATAACATAACCACAGGGAGAGGAGCAATATAACCACCGGGAGGAAGTAACATAACCAACAGGAGTGCTGTAACATAACCACCGGGAGGGGAGTAACATAGCCACCGAGAGGGGAGCAATATAACCATCGGGAGGGGAGTAACATAACCACAGGGAGAGGAGCAATATAACCACCGGGAGGAAGTAACATAACCAACAGGAGTGCTGTAACATAACCACCGGGAGGGGAGTAACATAACCAACAGGAGTGGTGTAACATAACCACCGGGAGGGGAATAACATAACCACAGGGAGAGGAGCAATATAACCACCGGGAGGAAGTAACATAACCAACAGGAGTGCTGTAACATAACCACCGGGAGTGCTGTAACATAACCAACAGGAGTGGTGTAACATAACCACCGGGAGGGGAATAACATAACCACAGGGAGAGGAGCAATATAACCACCGGGAGGAAGTAACATAACCAACAGGAGTGCTGTAACATAACCACCGGGAGGGGAGTAACATAGCCACCAGGAGGGGAGCAATATAACCATCGGGAGGGGAGTAACATAACCACAGGGAGAGGAGCAATATAACCACCGGGAGGAAGTAACATAACCAACAGGAGTGCTGTAACATAACCACCGGGAGGGGAGTAACATAACCAACAGGAGTGGTGTAACATAACCACCGGGAGGGGAATAACATAACCACAGGGAGAGGAGCAATATAACCACCGGGAGGAAGTAACATAACCAACAGGAGTGCTGTAACATAACCACCGGGAGGGGAGTAACATAGCCACCAGGAGGGGAGCAATATAACCACCGGGAGGAAGTAACATAACCAACAGGAGTGCTGTAACATAACCACCGTGAGGGGAGTAACATAACCACCGGGAGGAAAGCATTATAACCACCGGGAGTGGAGCATTATAACCACCTGGAGTGGAGCAATATAACCACCTGGAGAGGAGTAACATAATCACTGGGTGGGAGTGTCATAAACACCGAGAGGGGAGTAACATAGCCACCAGGAGGGGAGCAATATAACCACCGTGAGGGGAGCAACATAACCACCGGGAGGAAAGCATTATAACCACCGGGAGTGGAGCATTATAACCACCTGGAGTGGAGCAATATAACCACCTGGAGAGGAGTAACATAATCACTGGGTGGGAGTGTCATAAACACCGAGAGGGGAGTAACATAACGACCGGGAGTGGAGCATTACAACCACCGGGAGTGGAGCATTATAACCACCTTGAGGGGAGTAACATAACCACTGGGGTGGAGCATTATAACCACCGGGAGTGGAGCAATATAACCACCGGGAATGGAGTAACATAACCACTGAAAGGGAGTGACATAAACACTGAGAGGGGAGTAACATAACCAGCGGGAGTGGAGCAATATAACAACCGGGTGGGGAGTAACATAACCACCGGGAGTGGAGCATTATAACCAACTTGAGGGGAGTAACATAACCACTGGGGTGGAGCATTATAACCACCGGGAATGGAGTAACATAACCACCGGGAGTGGAGCAATATAACCACCGGGAATGGAGTAACATAACCACTGGGAGGGAGTTGTAATGTTTTCTTACTGTGATTACCATTATCAGCTGGTCAATAAACTTCAAAATGTTCATTGTTTGAATTCACATCAAAATTTATTCCGTCACATTTTATCAGATCAAAACAACGCTACCGAAACTTCCGGTGTGTATCATAACAACATAATAATACTGAAACAAGTCTTTGCGTCTACCGCTAGGGGCAGCACCTGATGGCGCTCAATGTCACATCTCCCCCCTTTTTGAGATACTAATGTTCAGAAATTGAATCACAAAAGTACAAAGTATATTTCAACAAGTCCCTGGTCAGGCTATAATGTTCATACATATATCACGCAATCACATAACACAACATCATTATCACTGAATGCTACGTGCGCTCATATAGCAGCTGGACGGGGATTATTGTGCCCCACACTGTCCAGTGCTCACGTTTCACATATCAGACGAGTCACCGGCTTCCGTTCAAGTGCTGACCGACGCACAAGGTTTGGTACATCCTCCACGAACGTTTCTGGTCCGTGTAGCGCTGGTGTTCTGGGCGGCGACGGCGGTGGAGACGCAACAAAGTACAGCGCCATTATTGGTTTCGACACTGTACGACCTTGCAGCAGGCTTCTCGCGGACTGTTGCAGGGGGACTCCACTCCTTGTCACCCTCCATGCGAATTCTGACTGTGTCTCCAGGTCTCATCTCAGGTAACGCTCTTGCTCCGTGGCGCTGATTGAAGTTAGATGCATATCTTTGCTTGGCTTGCTTATCTCGTGTGCTGACTCCGTTGTAGTTCACTTCCTTGGGATACAGGTTCCTTTCGAGACACGGAACTGTCGTTTTCATTTCTCGCTGCATCATTAGTTGTGCAGGACTAACTCCCGTTGCTGCCACTGGTGTGGCTCGATAGGTCATCAGACCTAAGAATGGATCTTACTGTCTCAGAATCGTCTTAGCGGTCTGAACTGCTCGTTCAGCTTCCCCGTTAGCTTGGGGGTACCCTGGGTACTCAAATCCATACTCAGCTGCGAATTTCTTGAAAGCAGCTGACGAGAATTGTGGACCTCCATCTGTAGTGATCTTGTCACATATCCCCCACCTGGCGAACATCGCTTTGAACCTCAGAATGACTGCTTGACTAGTCGTTGTGGGCAGATGCGCTATTTCTATGTATCTTGAGAAGTAATCAATGACGACCAGGTAAGTTTTGTTTCTGAGTTCACACAAGTCCGCTGCCAAGTGTGACCATGCCCGCTGAGGTAGAGGTGTGGTGAGGAGAGGTTCACTCCGCTGTAGAGGCTTCTCGATTTGGCAGTGTTGGCAATTTTCCACTGTTTTGGTTATGTCAGAACCAACTCCAGGCCACCACACTGATAACCTTGCACGCTCCCGGCTTTTGACTATTCCCGGGTGCCCGTCATGTATCCGGTCCAACACTTCTTTTCTCATGGACTCGGGTACGACGATTCAGTTAACATACACCAGCAAGCCTTCAGCTACTGACAGACGATTCCTGGTCTCATACCATGTCTTCATGCCTGCCGGTACATCTCGGGCATACCGAGGCCAGCCATCTTGAGTTAACTGTATCACTGTCCGCAATATGTCGTCTTTTCTTGTAGCTGCTCTCATTTCGTCTAACTTTGTTGGCGAGGCTGGCCACATACTGACGGTTGACTGGGCATCTTCTTCGCCTTGCTTCGATATTGTTACATCGTCTACACTCGACTTCAGTGGTTTCCGTGAGAGCAAATCTGCGACTACAAGCTGTTTTCCAGGAACGTACATAGGCTCCGGATTAAACCACATCATTCTCATGAGAAGACGTTGGCATCTCAGAGGAACTTCATTGATATCTTTGGTTGCTATCAGTGGGACGAGTGGCTTGTGATCAGTCATTAGGCGGAAAGACGGCAGACCTCTGAGGTATTGTACAAATTTTTCGCAGCTCCAGACACATGCCAGACACTCACGTTCGATCTGTGCATATCTTCGTTCTGCTGGTGTCATTGTTCGCGAGCAGAACGCTACTGGATGCTGCTTTCCATCAGTCTCTTTGAACAAAACACCACCTATTCCATAGCTGCTGGCATCAGCACTGACTGTGGTTGGTTTCTTGGGATCAAAATACGCCAAGGTGGGCGCAGTTGAAACCAGTTTCTTCACTTTCACGAAGACCGCTTCTTGTTCAGCGTCCCAGCTGCATACACTGTCTTTCTTGAGCAGATCACAGGTTTTGTTATTGTAGACAACTGTGGCAAGTACGGCATCAGGTGGTTCACTGAGCCAAGCACCGATCGTAGTTCTGGCACATTGTTCGGTCTCTCCAATTCTGTGATGGCTCGGACCTTCTCTGGGTGTGCATTTGTACCTTCAGGCCCAATTTTATGACCCAGAAACTCCAGTTCTGCCTGATTGAACACACATTTGTCACGTATCAGCTTCAGTCCCGACCCCTTGATGCGGCTCAGTACTTGCCGGAGAGCTTCGACGTGTTCTTCTGCAGTACGCCCATGGACGATGACATCATCTTGATAACATTCTACTCCTTTTAGGCCCTCCAAGAGTTCTTCCATCTTCCTTTGGAATATCTCACTGGCACTTGAGATGCCAAATGGGACTCGTGTCATGCAAAATCGTCCGAGTGGGCTGATGAACGTGGTAAGTTTGTTGCTTTCTTCATTTAGTGGAACTTGCCAGTACCCTCCTGATGCATCAAGTTTGGAGAATCGCACAGACCCTGAGAGCTTTGCAATGACCTGTGGTATTGAGGGTATTATATAGCGTTCACGTTCAACCACCTTGTTAAGTTGTTTCAAGTCGATACAAATTCTGACTTTATCTGGCTTTTTCGGTGCAGCCACCATTGGAGAGCACCACGGTGTTGGTTCAGTGATTTTTCTGATAACGCCTGCCTGTTCCATTCTTCTCAGTTCTGCTTCTACTTTCGACACTAGATGGATTGGTACACGACACGCCACATTGATGTGGTAAGGTTCAGCATCCGACTTGATCTGTATTTTAACTGGTGCAGTTTTCATAAGTCCTGTTTTCCCGAAGACCTCTGGATCTATTTTCAGCTCAGCGATGTGTTTCTGGTCACCACAGAATTGCAACAATCCTAACGCGGACGCATCACAGCGTCCTAGAAGGGTAATTCCATCAATGACGAACAACTGAATGTCACAGGATTTCTAGTTATGAGTCACGACTGCTCTGAATTTACCATAGCAGTTTATCGGCCCACCTGCTCCTATCAGCTTGGCTGTAGTTTTTTCCAACGAAGGTGGCTCTTTAATGGAATGGTATGTCTTTACGTCTAGTGTTGTGACGTCTGCTCCTGAGTCGACCTTGAAAGTTACCTGTGATCCTCTGATGTGAAGTGTGACTCGCCATGGATCTGTCGCTTGAATTACTTGATGTGTGTGTATGCTGTCTATCGCTCCCAAGAAATACTCATCTTGGTCCAGTGTCGTGTGTGTGACTTCCTTGACACTCCTTGTTTTACACATCGCCTTGTAATGCCCCATTACGTGACACTTCCTGCACCTGCGACCACGAGCTGAACACCTCGCTTCTGCGTCATGTGATTCACCACATCTCTCGCACTGCTCTGTGTTACTCTGTTTGGTGGATCTCTGGTCCCCTCGATACTGTGTACTACCTCTGCGTCGACCTCTATGCACCCTGTTTTGAGCACTGCCTTGGCCCCTATTTGTGTTACCCCGACGACTGAATGCACTGCCAAACCTTCTTGTGACTTCTTCTACTGCTGTTGTTTGCATGCCTATTTGTGATGTCACCTGTTCATATTGACGGGCTGCTGATATGGCTTCATCGAGTGTGAGATCATTTCCTTTCAGCCGCAGGCTTTGGGATAGTTCTTTGTCCCTGACACCAACAACAATTCTGTCACGAATGTTGTTTGCTTTCTGATCCTCGAAGTTGCATTTCTGTGCCAGTTCATACAGGGACCGTATGAATTGCTAGGGGCAGCACCTGACGGCGCTCAATGTCACAGGAGTGACATAAACACTGAGAGGGGAGTAACATAACCAGCGGGAGTGGAGCAATATAACAACCGGGTGGGGAGTAACATAACCACCAGGAGTGGAGCATTATAACCACCTTGAGGGGAGTAACATAACCACTGGGGTGGAGCATTATAACCACTGGGAGTGGAGCAATATAACCACCGGGAATGGAGTACATAACCACTGGGAGGGAGCAATATAACCACTGGAAGGGAGTGACATAAACACTGAGAGGGGAGTAACATAACCAGCGGGAGTGGAGCAATATAACAACCGGGTGGGGAGTAACATAACCACTGGGGTGGAGCATTATAACCACCGGGAGTGGAGCATTACAACCACCTTGAGGGGAGTAACATAACCACTGGGATGGAGCATTATAACCACCGGGAGTGGAGCAATATAACCACCGGGAATGGAGTAACATAACCACTGGAAAGGAGTGTTATAAACAGTGAGAGCGGAGTAACATAACCACCGGGAATGGAGTAACATAACCACTGGGAGGGAGTGACATAAACACTGAGAGGGGAGTAACATAACCAGCATGAGTGGAGCAATATAACAACCGGGAATGGAGTAACATAACCACTGGGAGGGAGTGACATAAACACTGAGATGGGAGTAACATAACCACCGAGAGTGGAGCATTATAACCACCGGGAGTGGAGTAACATAACCAGCAGGAGTGGAGCAATATAACAACCGGGAATGGAGTAACATAACCACTGGGAGGGAGTGACATAAACACTGAGAGGGGAGTAACATAACCACTGGGGGTGGAGCATTATAACCATTTGGAGGGGAGTAACATAACCAGCGGGAGTGGAGTATTATAACCACTGAGAGTGGAGTAACATAACCACTGGAAGGGAGCAATATAACCACTGGGAGGGAGTGACATAAACACTGAGAGGGGAGTAACATAACCACCGAGAGTGGAGCATTATAACCACCGGGAGTGGAGTAACATAACCACTGGAAGGGAGCAATATAACCACTGGGAGGGAGTGACATAAACACTGAGAGGGGAGTAACATAACCACTGGGGTGGAGCATTATAACCACCGGGAGTGGAGTAACATAACCACTGGAAGGGAGCAATATAACCACTGGGAGGGAGTGACATAAACACTGAGAGGGGAGTAACATAACCACCGAGAGTGGAGCATTATAACCACCGGGAGTGGAGTAACATAACCACTGGAAGGGAGCAATATAACCACTGGGAGGGAGTGACATAAACACTGAGAGGGGAGTAACATAACCACTGGGGTGGAGCATTATAACCACCTTGAGGGGAGTAACATAACCACTGGGGTGGAGCATTATAACCACCGGGAGTGGAGCATTATAATCACCATCTATAGATAACTCCCCACAGGCGCGCACAGAATTGCCCCGCCATTCAGGGAATTGAGTAGTAGGAGAGGCAAGGAGAGGCGACGTGTTTTGGATTCCCTTAGAATACACAGTCACCCCCTGTAAGCGGCACAGGGGTGAAGTGGTTTTGTCCGGGCATGTGGTGGGTTTTACTCGGGCAGGACATGGGTTTTGCTCGGGCAACACTGCTGATGCTGGGTTTTGCTCGGTAACACGGACGGTATGTACAACACGCATTGTTTTGGGCAACGAGCGAAACCCACCTCATGTCCGGACAAAACCACTTCACCGCTGCGCCGCTTACAGGGGGTGACAGTGAATCTTGGACTATAAGTTATACCTATAATGGAATAAATTCTAGGATAGATTAGTGGGACTGTATAGCGGTGTGAGAGAGGCCGTGAACCTGACCATCAAACATTCGTACTGGGTTAACTTCTCGTGACAATAAAGATTATTGTGAATTGGACATTCGTGCATAAACACATAGCGAACTATATACGTTATATGCCGTGATAGTCCTGACAGGGCCTGTGAATCCTATTTCATCACATTCCTTTTACGAGTATGTCGCTGAGTACCCTGTAGAAAAAATGACCGAACAGCTCAAACAACTGTTGAATATAGACGAGATGGGAGCTGAATGCTGCACCTATATATTCTAGTGTGATTGAGTTGGTGCGTTAGGATGTGGGTTATAGTGATTATGGCTAATGCATCCTACGCCCATATCCTGCCTCAGGATATGAAACAGACTGATCTCCCGAACCAGGCATTAAACACAATACATGTTTATAATCTTCAGCCACTCCAAGTTGTTGAGTATTTTTGACGTTAACTGCAGAGGCGGTATGTACGGATGTACGTATGTATGACTGTGTACGTATGTTTTGTAATGGTTTTTAACTGGAAAAACTATTTGGCTAGGTATAGTACATCTGTACATATTCGTTGAACGTTCTATATGGTGAGCAAAATTTTAATGTTGTTTGTCGTTTTAAATTGTTTCCACCGATTCGCAAATATGTATATATGGTCGGTAAATTCTCGGTTATTTCAGTGGCTTCAGTTGATCTTCGGCTGAACTCAGGACCTGAGGGTCAAACTACGTCAACGTGCACACGTTGGGCCAACGTCAAACAAACCCCTGTGTATAATATGTTGGTCCAACGTCATCATCTGACGTTGATCTCACGTCCTTTTGCTCATGGGCCCTATGTTGGCCCAACGTTGTCACTTGGAGACCAAATACCAACGTTGGACCAACACTAAACCAATGCGTATGTGTCATCATCTGACATTGATCCCACGCTTGCTCATCGGCCCAATGTTACCTTAAAAGGTGTACAATTATTATACATCAAGAAATGATCACGCATTTCCTCTGTGAATAAAGACACAAACTTTCAACAAATTGTGGATTCACTGCTGATTTTCCATTCTGCCTTCATAAAATAATTGCCCCTTACCAATTATGAAAATTGCTAATTATCAAAGTATCAAATCCAACATGGCGGCCAATTGGTCATTTAACGACGTCAGCCCAATGTTGGTCAAACGTTGGTCAAATAAGCTTGATTCAACGTCGGCAGAAGTACGTTGGTCCAACGTTGGTTAGACGTAACCTTCTTGTTGTGAACTGAGTGTGGTACTGTGTTTTTCCTTGACGTTGTTCAAAAGTGGGGCAAACATTGTTAGGCCAACGGCGACCCCGCCAAATTAATGACAACGTTGGCCTAACGATTACGTTGGAATAGTCCATATTGTTACGTAGCGGTCTCTGTTTCCTTATCAATCTTCAAAAAAAAATGTCGGTAAAAATCGGGAGGTCACGTGACCACCCCCGAAAAAGTAAAAATACAGTCGACTCACGGGAGACAGCGGCTTTCGGGCCTGTGACATCAGCAGTTCGAGCGAAACACCACTTTGCACCCGCAATCCCCCAGTGGAGTCATCCCTAATGTATCTACAATAATTTCCACCGACTGTGAGACTCGTCAATAAACTTGGTCGTAGCCGAGAGTTGATATTTGTGATTCGGCGCAGCAGACTCCTTCGTCGGTAATACAGATGAAAAGTAGCCGAAGTTGGACTTCAAACATTTCAAGAAAAATAGTCAATCCAAGTAGAACTAGCAGAAAAAATTAGCAGAAAGATTGGTCGAGTGAAACAAATTGAACGCTGATAACATCTGCTAAGAACCCAATATAGCTAAGAACCCAAGCTATCAACCGAAATGAAATACAATCGAAGAAGACGAGGTCAATAGAAGAGACGAACTACATCTCTGATGATCGGTGACCCCCAACGTCTGGCAGACAAGTAGTGACTGTAGTCACGAACACGCTATCACACTTGGTTGTCAGAAAATTTGCACAAAATTGAAAACTGATGGTATACAACTATATTTGTGCTCCTGTGAGAATATAAGTATGTTCTCTAGATTCATGGCATTTACAAGTGAGCTTTAATGGAACGACAGCTTGGAATATCAAAAACAAAACCACATTTTCACGTAAACATTCTGACATTTGCTCGACATGCCTATATGCGTGTTGGGGTCGTATTGACATTTACATTTCCAAGTTTGAAACGTAAATGAACCATTTGAACAATCCTTGATATGGAAGATGCAATTAATACTAAAAACAAAATAAGCAAGAGGGCTAAGAAAGGTTACCTTAAATAATTCACTATAGTTACCTGACCGTCACAAAACTGTTTGAAAAGTACACCAATGATCATGGTAAGCAGGAAACCGTGGTCTGGGCTGACCTGTTAAAATCTTATGCCCAGTCACTCTGTCGTTCATGAAAAAAATACATGCCTTGTTTATCACGTTTATTGTATAAATAATCCGGGTAACAAAAGGACTATCTGCAGCTAGACAAACTATGTTTGTGTAGGGAGACAGACCCAAATGCAATACCCTCTCCCCTTATTGGGGTGAGGGTAATGATGTCGAGGGATGGCATTTACGCCTCAACTACAGGACCCGTGACTCTTCACCACCCTTCTACGTGTTGCCCCCTCTCCTCCCCCCCCCTCCTCCACAAAGAGGCACAGCTTGTTCCATTGATCTGTTGACAGCGCGCTTTGTTTCCGACAAAAAACTACGCCGACTCCAACGACGCGTACACAAGGATCTACAAGGGAAGATTTTCCATCTTTGTGACAAGTACGACCAACAGGAGGTTTCAACGTCTCGATTCCTGAAGACACGTGGAGCTCTACGCTCCTGTCGTGTCGACACCTGTTGATTGATCGTGAGTCGTGACCGTGACTATATGTCATCGATTACCATTGATTTCATATTGTGTACGTTACGAATGTGCGTATATGCATTTATGTATGAGACTGGTAAATTGCATAGAGAATGTGTATATAGTGTAGTTATAAAAAAAATCATAAATTCCTGCCGAAATGCCTTCAATAAATTGTGTCAATATGAAGCATTGAATTGATTGTCTTGTATTCATTCTGTTTGAGTTAAAAAAATTAGCCCAAAGGCTAAGATAGGTTACCGGACAATTTTGGTTTGGCCATGGCAGCATTGGCAGCATCAAGGTTCGCAGTGTAAATCCCAATCAAGGTCATCCGTATGAACTTCGATGTTACCATTACATGTATGTGTGCGGCATTTGATATTCTATATGTTGGGTGGAATCGTTTAGGCCGCTCAGGTCAATTTACACATTCCAAGTCAGACATTTGGCACTCAAGGTCATCTGACGTCAAGTTCAAGGTCATCATTAGTTGTGCCATATATGTCTTCCTGTTCATAACATGAGCTCTCTCTGCAAGCATTCCATCTACAGAGGCAAATCTGGGCATTTTTTGACCCCAAAATGGCTGTCTTGACCTTTCAAGGTCATCGAAGGTCAGATTCAAGGTCACCATATATCGCCATATATGACTTCCCATTTGAAAGTGCCAATTTCTAAGCTCTATCTTCAAGCGTTCTATGAGTACAGTTCTGACAGCTCCCATTATGAAGGAAAAAAGTGCCGAAAATTTTCTAAGTCCAAAATTTTTTCAAAGGGTGAAAACTTTTTTTTGCCTAGAAATGGCCCAAAATGGATAGTAATGCGATTTGGGGCGAAAAAAATTTTTTTCGCCGACTCGTCAAAAATTCAAAATGGCCGCCACAAGGACATCGGCAATTCAAGGGGAACAAAACTTATACACGTCACAGAGGTATATAAGAGGAATCTTTTTAAGCAAAAATCTCAAAACTGATCAGACACTTTTTGAGTAAATACAGACCAGGTGCAAATTTGAGCGTTTTTTGACCCAAAAAATGGCTGTTTTGACCTTTCAAGGTCATCCAAGGTCAAATTCAAGGTCACCACACAAGTCGCCATATATGACTTCCCATTTGAAAGTGCCAATTTCTAAGCTCTATCTTCAAGCGTTCTATGAGTACAGTCCGGACAGCTCCCATTATGAAGGAAAAAAGTGCCGAAAATTTTCTAAGTCCAAAATTTTTTTCAAAGGGTGAAAAAATTTTTTTGCCCTAGAAATGGCCCAAAATGGATAGTAATGCAATTTGGGGCGAAAAAAAAAATTTTCGCCGACCCGCCAAAAATTCAAAATGGCCGCCACACGGAAACCGGCGAATTTAGGGCAACCAAACTTATACATATCACAGAGGTATATGAGGGGAATCTTTTGAAACCAAAAACTCAAAACTGATCAGACAGTTTTTGAGAAAATGGCTGTCAAAGTCCAAAATTGAGCGTTTTTCGACAAAAACGGCCGCCATTTTGAAAAAAGTGCGAAAATCAAAAAACAAAAAAATATCTCCTTCTCAAAATATTTTTAGGCATTTTTGTGCAAAATTTCAGAAAGATTCGATCGTTAACTTTAAAGATAAAAATGTTAACGCCGGACGGACGGCTGGACGGACGGACGGACGACGGACGCAACGCCATGCCAATAGGTTATCGGACCAAAGGTCCGGTAACCTAAAAACTCTAGCCTTCATTCGGCTTGTAAAGCTTATAGCAGCCCAAAATAGAAGCATACCAGTATTAAATTTCAAGTAAGCAAGTCAAAAGTCATTCAATAAATTCCATTAGTCTATAGGTGCCTTGAAACAATCTGTCAGATGCAGTCATGATTGCAATTCAGTCGTATTGCCTAGAAAAGTCATTCAGTAATTTCCAGTAGTCTATAAGTGCCTTTCATACTTTATATTTGGTTTAGCACTAGAATGGCCTTGTTCATCCAAAGTACCGTTAAACTTGCATTCATTCATTCCTTAGAAATTCATCCATCCATTCGTTCAGTGGTATTGTGCGTTAGAGTGTGTTCATACAAATTGTTACTTCGAAAATGTGCAATATCCCCAAAAGTTCAATACACATGCTCATAAATTTTAATGCATTTTAGGCAGTGAATTTAATGGCAATTTTCAACACCTTATTTTGTAATGTAGTCAAATGTGCTTATCTTTTAGCGACAGTGTTTGTCCCGAAATTGGTACACCGCATTTTTATAGTGGAGTCTCTTCAGAAACTTCTGGTGCCACTGGCTCCAGCCTGTGATGCTGGACCAATGCCTGCTCTGCCTATCAGTCTGTGATGTCTTCACTCGTGCTTGTGGTAGTAAAAACTGTAGTGTAATAATCATTAGTTTCTTTTGTGAAACATTATGATTGCATCCATAATGTTACTGATGGTACATGCAACTATTTCTAGCATGTAAGAGAGAGAGCGACATTTGCACGTGAGTTTGACAGATGCATTACCGGTCAGGCAGCCCATGTCCATTAGCACCAGGCAGCGACTTGCGGACACTGCCGAGTGGTGCAGTCACGAAAGCACTTCGCAAACATCGACGCAGTTATTGGTGTACTTGTTGCAATTAGTTGTCTCGAAGATTTACACAAAGTTCTTTTGGGGAAGGTAACTGCATCAAGAGATACTGCGAAAACCTAGGTGCACTATCCACAAATGACACACAAATCGGTCAAAAAATCTCACTCTGCGATATCTTGATCAAATTTTGATTTAGAAGAGCAAAATAAAGTATCATTTTTAGGTTCACATAAATCAAGAATTCAATTTCAATGAAAGATTGATGATCAGGTAGACCCGAATATTATTTTAATCACAGTCATGATCACGAATCATCATGATCATGATTCATAATCACAATCGTAAACATCAACACAATCATGATCATGAATTACAATCATAATCGCAATGATAACCATGACCACAATAACGGAGAAAGTGTTTCACAACACAAACCACGGTTTCCTGGTTAACATATCACTTGGTGAAATATTATAGTAGAAACAGTTATGTGCCAAAAGGGAGGCCAGAACCCCCAGCTTATGTTTAATGTTTGTTGGAGCCTGGAGGGTGTAACGCTACGAAGACAGAGTAACTGGGCATAAGAATTTAACAGCTCATATCATTGGTGTACTGTTCAAACTGTTTTGTGACGGTCAGGTAACTATAGTGAATTATTTAAGGTAACCTTTCTTAGCCCTCGTGCTAATTTCGTTTTTAGTATTAGTTGCATCTTCCATATCAAGGATTGTTCAAATGGTTCATTTACGTTCCAAACTTGGAAATGTAAATGTCAATACGACCTCAACACGCATAGGCATGTCGAGCAAATGTCAGAATGTTTACGTGAAAATGTGGTTTTGTTTTAGATATTCCAAGCTGTCGTTCCATTAAAGCTGCTGCCTTCGAATATATGCAATATTATTTTCAAAACCAATTTTTTTGTTAAACACATCTAATGCAATACTACAAAAGGTGTGCTCAGTGATTTTGACGATTACAGTCCGTCCGAGTTGTCTTTTCATCCGTTTTAGTGCCCATTTTGTACCGGTTTTGTAAATAAACAAACGAAGTGTATCCATCAAACCCGAATGTAAACAAATGCTCAAATCGCATTTAAAGGTCCACGTCGAGTACATTTTCTAGTTCGTATGTGCGTATATAGTGTAGTTGTGAGAACATAATCAGGTATATACCATGAAGTGCGTGGAATTGTCAGTCTATCTCGCACTTCTATGCTTTGTTTACATCTGCGTGTGATGGATACAGTTCCTGTATTTACGCGATAACCGCCTGTTCAGATGAGCAAAATTTCCCTGAGAACTGATTATTTTCATTACATTTGTTGTGAGTATGTTTCATTCAGTTTATAGTTTAGCATGAAATATAGTTTTCAGAAAATTTTGACTGGTTTCGAAGGCAGCTACTTTAAAGCTCACTTTTAAATGCCATGAATCTAGAGAACATACTTATATTCTCACAGGAGCACAAATATAGTTGTATACCATCAGTTTTCAATTTTGTGCAAATTTTCTGACGATCAAGTGTGATAGCGTGTTCGTGTCTACAGTCACTATTTGTCCGCCAGACGTTGGGGGTCACCGATCATCATAGCCACGCTTGCGACGGTTCATTCGATCTTGACCTGATCGAATGAACCGTCGCAAGCGTGGCTACGATCATCAGAGATGTAGTTCGTCTCTTCTCTTGATCTTGTCTTCTTCGATTGTATTTCATTTCGGTTGATAGCTTGGGTTCTTAGCTGTGTCAGATGTTACCAGCTTTGTTTCACTCGATCAATCTTTCTGCTATTTTTTTCTAAGTTTGACTTGGATTGACTATTTTTCTTGAAATGTTTGAAGTCCAAATTCGGCTACTTTTCATCTGTATTACCGACGAAGGAGTCTGCTGCGCTGAATCAAATATCAACTCTCGGCTACGGCCAAGTTTATTGACGAGTCTCACAGTCGGTGGAAATTATTGTAGATACATTAGGGATGACTCCACTGGGGGATTGCGCTCTTCGGGTGCAAAGTGGTGTTTCGCTCGAACTGCTGATGTCACAGGCCCGAAAGCCGCTGACTCCCGTGAGTCGACTGTATTTTTACTTTTTCGGGGGTGGTCACGTGACCTCCCGAACAATCAACCTCCCGATTTTTACCGACATTTTTTTTTGAAGATTGATAAGGAAACAGAGACCGCTACGTAACAATATGGACTATTCCAACGTAATCGTTAGGCCAACGTTGTCATTAATTTGGCGGGTCGCCGTTGGCCTAACAATGTTGGCCCCACTTTTGAACAACGTCCAGGAAAAACACAGTACCACACTCAGTTCACAACAAGAAGGTTACGTCTAACCAACGTTGGACCAACGTACTTCTGCCGACGTTGAATCAAGCTTATTTGACCAACGTTTGACCAACATTGGGCTGACGTCGTTAAATGACCGATTGGCCGCCATGTTGGATTTGATACTTTGATAATTAGCAATTTTCATAATTGGTAAGGGGCAATTATTTTATGAAGGCAGAATGGAGAATCAGCAGTGAATCCACAATTTGTTGAAAGCTTGTGTCTTTAATCACAGAGGAAATGCGTGATCATTTCTTGATGTATAATAATTGTACACCTTTTAAGGTAACATTGGGCCGATGAGCAAGCGTGGGATCAATGTCAGATGATGACACATACGCATTGGTTTAGTGTTGGTCCAACGTTGGTATTTGGTCTCCGTTGGGCCACGGTTGACAACGTTGGGCCAACATAGGGCCCATGAGCAAAAGGACGTGAGATCAACGTCAGATGATGACGTTGGACCAACATTTTATACACAGGGGTTTGTTTGACGTTGGCCCAACGTGTGCATGTTGACGTAGTTTGACCCTCAGGTCCTGAGTTCAGCCGAAGATCAACTGAAGCCACTGAAATAACCGAGAATTTACCGACCATATATACATATTTGCAAATCGGTGGAAACAATTTTAAACGACAAACAACATTAAAGTTTTGCTCACCATATAGAATGAATATGTACAGATGTACTATACCTAGCCAAAGAGTTTTTCCAGTTAAAAACCATTACAAAACTTATTTTACTACATACGTACATACGTACATACCGCCTCTGCAGTTAACGTCAACAAGAAAATGCAGCAAACTGCGGAAGACATTAGAGCTTGAGCACATCATCAGCACCACGACAGCTGAATGTATCTTACACAACGTTACCCCCCCCACCCCACCCCAAAGAAAAAAAGAAGCCATAATTTTATCCCCTACATGATTCCAATTCATTTCCGTATACCAGGATGAAAAACATGGCCTACTTCATTCATATTACTAATAAGTAAACATTTATTTTAAAATCGATCAATGGAACAGATACGCCTGAACCTCATTGAAATATCCTCAAAACATTGGAAATTATGAGGAATATCTGCATCTGATATCATCAGATATAGCCCAACACCTTTACTGGGCAAATTAAAATACCAGTTAAGTCTTCGCAATCCAACACAGAACAGAACACCAGCTTAATTGCCAAGTGATAAAATACGTCAAATTACGGTAAATGTAGCCGTGGCATCGCAGACGAATCGTTGTGTTTCCTTCATAACGCCAAAAATGTCCACACGCAGATGCCCACATGCATGTATACATGCACGAATTGCTGAACAGAAATTGTGTTCCAAAATACGCGTGATTGTGGTAAAATTTGCTTTGCATTCTGGGAACGTCAATTTCCATCGGCTCCGCCATTTTGGGATGTTTTTAGATAATTTGAACATTTTACGTAATTTTCTCAAACCTAGCACATCGATTCATGCCTGATATATCTGTGGAATAGTCAAAGTTTCCCATCAATTCGAGAGATTGTATGTCAAGGACGAAGGAAATCCTCATTTGAAATAGGTATCTAAACGTTTACATGCCAAAACGTGCGTCGATAGGTTGGCGTGAAATCTCCATAAAAAAGTCAGCACATAGACATGTAGAGGGTTGGGGGCTTCGCCCCCAACGCTCTAATGTCAGAAATACTCAACAACTTGGAGTGGCTGAAGATTATAAACATGTATTGTGTTTAATGCCTGGTTCGGGAGATCAGTCTGTTTCATATCCTGAGGCAGGATATGGGCGTAGGATGCATTAGCCATAATCACTATAACCCACATCCTAACGCACCAACTCAATCACACTAGAATATATAGGTGCAGCACTCAGCTCCCATCTCGTCTATATTCAACAGTTGTTTGAGCTGTTCGGTCATTTTTTCAACAGGATACTCATCGACATACTCGTAGAAGGAATGTGATGAAATAGGATTCACCAGGCCCTATCACAGCGTATAGCTTATGTAGTTTGCTGTGTGTTTTAGCACGAATGTCCAATCCACAATATTCTTTATTGTCACGACAAGTTAACCCAGCACGAATGTTTGATGGTCACGTTCACGGCCTCTCTCACACCGCTAAAGTCCACTATACAGTCCCACTAATTTATCCTATAATTTATTCCACTCTTTTTATCACTTATAGTCAAATATTCACTCTGGCTTCTAAAGGTATCCAAAACATGTCGGCTCTCCTTGCCTCTCTACTACTCAATTCCCTGAATGGTGGGGCAAGTCTGGACACGTCTGGTATACTTTCCCGCCCAAAGTCGCGGCGGCGTGTTTGAAAATGTCTGTGCACGTGACGTCTGAGTGCAGGGTGATGGCCATATAGGTGTATCAAGTCTGCAAGTGTTCTGATTGATGGTGAGTGACGTCATATCATGTACTGTGCACGTCATGGAGGTAGGTGGTGTGAGGTTCTTGGAAATTGTACATGTATATATATATGCACGGTGCTTTCTGTGTGTCTTGTTCGGCATGCGATTCTGCAGATTGCACAGCACCCCTAAGGTGGGGAGTTATTTATATAGGGTGATGTAAGCGTGTGTGCCTATGAAAAGTGTGAGTTTGTGTGGAGGAGGGTTTTGGTTCGTTACAGTCACGAAAATATGCTACAGGAATATTTTATGACCAAGTGAATAATGTGATGTAACATGGTGTTTGTGTATTGTGAATTATTCATGTCAGAAGTATATGTTATTTTTTCCCGATGGTTACATCACTGCCCCCCCCCCCAGTGATTTTATCACTCTCTCCCGGTGGTTATGTTACTCGTTGGTTATATAATTCCCTTGTAGTGGTTATGTTACTCCCCTCCTGGCGGTTAAGCTGCTCCTCTCCTGGTTTGTTATGTTACTCCATTCTTGGTGGTTATCTCACTCCCTCCCGTTGGTTATGTTACTCATTGGTTATATCATTCCCTTGTGGTGATTATATCACTCCCCGCCCGGTGGTTATGTTACTCCTCTCCTGGTGGTTATCTCAATCCATCCCGGTGATTTTGTTACACCCTCCCGTTGGTCATGTCACTCCCTCCTGGTTGTTATGTTACTGCTCTGCCGTAATGTCCGTAACTCGCAACAATGCACCAGGACCTTGAACATTGGATGGTCAACCATACCTGTCAACACTTAGGGGATTTGGACATTGGACGGTCAGCCACACTCGCCAGCGAATACGCAGGGACCTCGGACATTGGACGGTCAGCCACGTTTGCCAGGGAAAACCGAAGGGCCTTGGACATTGGACGGTCAGCCACACTCGCCAGGGAACATACAGGGACCTTGGACATTGGACGGTCAGCCACACTCACCAGGGAACATACAGGGACCTTGGACATTGGACGGTCAGCCACACTCGCCAGGGAACATACAGGGACCTTGGACATTGGATGGTCAGCCACGTTTGCCAGGGAACACGCAGGGACTTTGGACATTGGACGGTCAGCCACACTCGCCAGGGAACATACAGGGACCTTGGACATTGGACGGTCAGCCACACTCGCCAGGGAACATACAGGGGCCTTGGACATTGGACGGTCAGCCACGTTTGCCAGGGAACACGCAGGGACCTTGGACATTGGACGGTCAGCCACACTCGCCAGGGAACATACAGGGACCTTGGACATTGGACGGTCAGCCACACTCGCCAGGGAACATACAGGGGCCTTGGACATTGGACGGTCAGCCACCCTCGCCAGGGAACATACAGGGACCTTGGACATTGGACGGTCAGCCACACTCGCCAGGGAACACTCAAGGGCCTTGCACATTGGAAGGTCAGCCACACCCACCAGGGAACACACAGGAACCTTGAACATTGGAAGGTCAGCCACACCCGCTAGGGAACACGCAGGGATTTTGGACATTGGATGGTCAGCCACATTTGCCAGGGAACACGGAGGGGCCTTGGACATTGGACGGTCAGCCACACCCACCAGGGAATACACAGGAACCTTGGACATTGGACGGTTAGCCACACTCGTCAGGGAACACGCAGGGACCTTGGACATTGGACGGTCAGCCACGTTTGCCGGGGACACCCAAATGCCTTGTACATCGGATGGTCAGCCACACCCGCTAGGGAACACGCACTCCAAGGCCCTTGTGTGTTCCCTGGCGGGTGTGGGTGATTGGTGCATTGTCCTGGTGCATTGTCGTGAGCTTCGGACCAGCTCCATGCCACTAGCGTCACACTGGGAAAGGTGATGGCCAGAACCTGTGCACCGGAGTTGAAAGTTGAACTCCCGAATCTGAGAAAATGGTGAAAAAAGATGGATGATTGAGGAAAATGCTCTCAAAACGTATTTAAAGTCGTCCCTGTCATCGATATGTCAGTATGCGTCAGTTATGCGAATGATTATTGCACCTGGGTACTACATCAAAACACTTTGGTGCTGTGGAGATCTCAAAATCAACATAATCGATAGCATTATGTTATACAGCGTGCCAAAACAGCAATACACCACAGCATGATTTACGTTGCGGCATGACAGCAATACGCAATGGCATAACAAGCAACGTCATGGGGTGATTTACTTCGCAACGTAAGAGTCTTATGCCATGGCGTAACAGACTTATTATATGCCACGGTGATATACGTCACGGTCACGGCGTAACAAGCTTACGCCATGGCGTGATATACATCATAGCAAAACAGGCTTATTACATGGCGCGATATACGTCACGGCATAACAGGCCTATGCCATAGCATTATATACGTCACAGCATTGCAGGCTTATGCCACAGTGTGCTATACCCCCATGGCGTGATGTACATTACGGCGTAACAGGTTTACGCCATGACGTGACTTGCGCAATAATAAAAGGAGTATATAAAGCCATGTTATAGGGAATCAGGGGTCTTTTGTTTATAATTGAGTCTTCGAATTTTCGTTTGTACATGCATTTGACTTGCTTTGTACTTTCTGAATTTTAACATGGGTAAAATTTAGAAGTGGAAAAAGTGTTTGTTCATTCACCGAAAAATATGAAATGGTGGCAGCGAAAACAACACCGTGGAATATGAGTTAGAGGAATAACTATCTGAGAGAAAATAGTAAAATTCAGAATTTTAGTAAATTTCTGTAAAATATTCTGATCTTGGACATGTGGATGCCTCTAGCGAGATAATTATTTCGGTGACTCCAATATTTGATGGATAAACACAACTTCAGGAAAAATCTGTCTCGTCGTTTTTACTTAAATTTAATTTCAGTGAAAATGACCAAAAATAACCCATTTTATAGGGGGTTTTTAGTATTAAAATTACCAAAAAATCCTCATTATACACAATATTTCATCCAAATTTTCTGTTTCCTCAAATGCATAATGTCATAATGGTGATTTTTTGAAAGTCCTAAAACGAACAAAGGAATTTCAAATTTCCTTTGACTTCATTTTGACGGTCACAGGACAAAATATATATATATTATCATCGAATTTACAGCAGCAGGAAAATACCTATTAATATGTCATGTCATTTCTATACACACAGAGCATAACGAGATATGAAGCCACCAAAATAATGACGGCATAATAGTCAATTGGTGCCCATGATAGCTGCAATGAATTCTAAAAACATGCGTTCAACCAAACAACACAAAAGTAGGTCCCTAGATCTCTCGAGCTTCTGCAGAAGGCTGACCTAAAATCAACTTGTTGTTCAAGCTAAAAAATATTGCTCTTTCAGTGTCACCCAATTCTATCTCAATATTGGAAATCATGCAGTTGTAGTTCTCAATACACATGGCGTTGCAGCGTTCAAATCGAAATGTGCTCATAATTCGTGTTTTATCCGATGACGGCGTTCAACCCCAGATTCTGGCGATCGCGCGAGCAAAGGACAGAAACAGTCCAGCAGCTCTCAGTGGCATACATCACCAGCGCGCAAAAAGAAGCCAACATAGCAGGTCATATTTCCTCAATATATACAGCCGACTTCGGGACACTCATCTCACTGTAACACGAGCAGCTCCCAGCGAGGTGTTCATCATGATGGAGTTTGTAGCGCAACGTCACGATGTCGTATGTATACCAAAACTAGAGGCCCAAGGACCACCGTGTTCACCGTGAGATGGGTTGGTTGTCGGGGAAACTAATATACGAGAGACCAGATCGACCTCTAACAAGAAAATGCAGCTAACTGCGGGATATGACATTAGAGCTCGAGCACATCATCAGCACCACGACAGCTGAATCTATCTTACACAACGTTACCCCCCCCCCCCCTCACCTGCAAAAAATGAAAACTGAACCATATCATGCCCCTCATGATTCCAATTCATTCCCTATATTATGTTGAAACACATAATCGTACTTCAATCATATTCCTAATAAGTAAACATTTATTTTGAACTCAATGAAACAGATACGCCTGATTAAATGATATTGAAGCTCAATAAAACTATGAGGGATATCTGCATCTGATATCATGATATAGATAACACATTCATACTGAGCAAATTGAAAGACCAGTTTAAAATAAAAAGGTTTCGCAATCCGGCAAGGAACACCTTCTCATGTGATAAAATATGTCGAATTACGGTAAATGTAGTCGTGGTACCACAGACGAATCGTTGTGTTTACTTTATAACGCCAAAAAAAGGCCACACGCAAAGTTACATGTACATGCATGCACAGAATGCTGCACAGAAAATTGTGTGTTCCAAAGTACGCGTCATTGCGGTAAAATTTGCTTTGCATTCTGGGAACGTGAATTTCCATCGGCTCCGCCATTTTGACGTTTTTCAGACGAGCTGACCATTTTGCGTAATTTTCTCCAACCTAACACATCGATTTATGCATTATATATCTGTGGAATATTCAAAGCTTGCCATCAAATCGAGAGATTTTATGTCAAGGACGAAGAAAATCCTTATTTGAAGTAGGTGTACAAAGGTTTACATGCGAAAACGGGCGTCGATAGGTTGGCATGAAACCTTTATAAAAAAAGTCAGCACATAGACATGTAGAGAGTTGAGGGCTTCGCCCCCAACGCTCTAATGTCAAAAAGTCATCAAGTTCACCATTTGACAGGTAATAAAACGACATAGCTTACTCAATTGTAATCTCGTCCTCAAGCATTCTAATTCAGCAAACAGAAGCAGGTTGGACAGGAAAAAAACTTGAACATATCCATGATACTATAGATAGCTGCGATTTTGAAAAGTAAACCGGGCATCGGTATCGTACTTGACCGAGAATTTTTTAACATATATGCTCGGTGTGTAAATCGGGTGCCTACATGAAATATTCATTTTTTCTTAGATTCTTAGATTCCGGCAAGTAACATACGAACTGACAAATATACTTGCCGAAATCTTTAGATTCCTTCAAGTAACAAGGTCAAGTTCAAGGTCATGAGAATATTCAGCTTATATAATTTCCCATTTGTACACAATCTATTCTCAAACTGTAAAGTCGATAGTAAGCAAGCTATTATTCATTATGTGATCTGACCTTGAAAAAAAGGTCAAAGGTCAAGTTCAGGGTCATTACAATATTCAGCATATATCATTTCCTATATTTCCACAATCAGTTCCTAATCTCTAATCTTCTCAATATCAAGTAAAATATATTAGGCATAATGTGTCCCATTATAAAGCATAGGAGAATTTAACGTAGGAAAGTGCCAATCGGGATCAGTGAAAAAAATTCAAAAATTCAAAAAAAAAAATCCGCCACACGCAGACCAGCGATTCAAGGGCGACGAAACTTATAAACGTCACGGAGGTTAATGAGGGAAATCGTTTGAAACAAAAATCTCAAATCTAATCGGACAGTTTTTGAGAAAATTTATGGCTGCCATTTCGGCCAAAAAGTGAAACTAAAAAATACTATAAAATACCTCTTTCGTGAAGTACTGTTCAGAAAGATTCGCCCGTAAACTTTGAAGATAAAAATATAGTCGGACGACGGACGACAAACGACGGACGCAACAGCACGGTAATAGGTTATCGGACCAAATTAGGGTCGGTAACATTAAAAAAAAACTGTAAGCGACAATAATGTTAAAATATCAATATGTTTTCGTTCTCTGTGGCGAGAGCAACAAGGGACGATTTAACATTTTCCTTTGCATTTTTGGGGTATTTTGGATTGGGTAGGACAGCCTGGAGACTGATGCTGTCCAAACACCGACTGATAAATATGTTACGTCATTGAGATGAGCGCTCTGGGAAATCAAGCAATGTTTTGGCACTTGATTCTCTTTTTTGTCATTAATATCTAAATCTACTGATGATGGATCTTCAGCATAATGTACAGTTGCTTCTCTCACTTTATCTGCAACAAATTATTCCCCTTGGAGGCTGCTATGATGAACTAATAATGGTTCTTTTTTGATAAACATATTTTATTATCCGGATTACCAAATAGCAAATTTGCTAACGTGCAGGCTCTCCTTAATGGTTCACGTCAGCTATTTATATGAGCATTGATGTTAGACGGGAAAAATCCATGAACCAATGCCAATAGAGTTCCCAGACCTGAATGCAACTGGTAAGCTTATGGTTTGTCGTTCCAATTGCCCGCCTCTACCCACCCCCCCCCCCCCCCACACACACACACACCTATATTTGGCACCATTCAGCATATACACGACTATCTAGTAGATCTAGTGATAACCCGCACAGAGACTATTCTCAGGATTCTCCACCAAATACGTTATTACTTACATATGCTATCCTTCTAATTTTATAGATGTATTCGTATCTTCAACTATGCACGTTTTGTATTTTCAAATATAAAATGCCGTATAACGGCATCTGAATATCCTCTATCGATTTGCCTGAATCAATATTCATAGCAAGAACAAAACAACGCGAAGTTTTGCAAGTGCTTTTTTCCCTCAATTTTTTGTATTCCTGACGAGGGAACTATGACCAAATTAAGCCCTGCCTCGGACACGTTGTTAATTTGGCTGCCAATAAAGACTCGACCCACGCATGAGAGGGACCTGTAACCTGACGCACGCAGCATCAGCACACATTAGCGTCCCATCGCGAGCATGATCCAGTGGCATAAATTATGCAGACAATGGTATGCGGCTGCAAGCAAAACAGATATTGCCTGCTAGGACAGCGTGGGCAGTACAGGGAGCGCGTATAAACTACTTCTAAGCCGGCACCTCGTCATTCCTGCCTTCTGAGCTGACAGTGGAGCGCCAAAGTCACAGAATGCGGGACGTCGGCAGGTGAAGGTAGGACAATCCCCGGACATCTGCTGTTATTCGGCTGTGAGCCGTGGATCGTGACTTTGCACGTATAGCAGAACCATAAGACATGGGGTGCAACAGTAGATACCACGGAGGTGATAATATCACCGATGTCTTATGGTCATACGAGGAAAACTTCTCAGATTGTAATACTTCAGAAAGATCCACGTACAATCACCAGAGTCGAGTTTACGGCACTTTAGGCGATTATATCACTGGACTAATGATACCATTGATTTTCGCTTTCGGGATAGCTGGAAACACGGCCAACCTCGTGGTGCTGGGACGGAAGAAAGTACGGCGTGGCCTCAACCACATCGAGAGGTCAGCCTTGAGCGGTCTCATAGCGCTCTCCGTGTCCGATCTCGCGCTCTGTGTCGTCGGTTTCCCCGCCGTATTTCTGCGACATGAGATCTTAGACGGTGCCAGTAACTCTGTGCGCCTCCTTTTGTTTTCTTACAGCATCTATCGGGCGCCGCTCATCAACACGTTTTTGTTCACGAGCACGTGGCTGATCATCTGGGTGTCGATGGAGCGCTACCTGGCGGTGTGTCACCCATTCCAGGCTCGGATCGCGATCAGACCGCGGCGCTCGTCTCTAGCCCACGCCTTCATCCTGGCTGTCGGCGTCTTCATCAACGTGCCTCTCTTCCTCAAGTACAGCATCACGGCAATGGTGACCAGTGGCAACACGACTGTCTACTACTTGGAGCCCAGTCCCACTACGATACACAATCCGCTGCTGGTGACTGTACACAGACTCACATGGGCTGTCCTCGGGACTTTCTTGCCGCTCATCTGCCTGCTTTTCTGCAACATTAACATCCTGCGGGCGATCCGCACTACAGACGCTATGATAACGAGCGACAGCAGCAACAACAAAACCTTCTCCAGGGTGACGACGACCCTGGTGATGATGGTGTTTCTTTACCTGACGCTGGTCACTCCTTCAATGTTGCTTGCCTTCCTGCAGGACGGCGTACTGCACATGTCCGAGCTCCAGCTGGCTAAGTATCAGCTTTGTCTACACGTCACCAATCTATGCCAGGCCGGCAAATTCGCGTCTAACTTCCTGCTCTACTGTGTCACCAACAAACAGTTCAGAAAGGACGTTAGTGGCGCTATGTGTAAGAAGACGTCGAAGCGCAGTGTGGGCCCTGGGAGTTCAACAGCGCGACAGTACCAGCTGTTGGGCACTCAGCTGACGACGCCCACGGAGGGACGACCCAGCAGTACAAGCTCCACACAGCTAAGTGGTCTGGCCGTCAGCTCCACGGGACACAACGCCGTGGTCACGGCTGCACCTGTTTGTCTGAACACAACCGGAGTCAATCCTAGCTAGACACGAGACACAACGCCGTGGTCACGGCTGCTCCTGTTTGTCTGGACACAACCGGAGTCAATCCTAGCTAGACACGAGACACAACGCCGTGGTCACGGCTGCACCTGTTTGTCTGAACACAACCGGAGTCAATCCTAGCTAGACACGAGACACAACGCCGTGGTCACGGCTGCACCTGTTTGTCTGAACACAACCGGAGTCAATCCTAGCTAGACACGAGACACAACGCCGTGGTCACGGCTGCTCCTGTTTGTCTGGACACAACCGGAGTCAATCCTAGCTAGACACGGGACACAACGCCGTGGTCACGGCTGCCCCTGTTTGTCTGGACACAACCGGAGTCAATCCTAGCTGGACACGGGACACAACGCCGTGGTCACGGCTGCACCTGTTTGTCTGGACACAACCGGAGTCAATCCTAGCTAGACACGGGACACAACGCCGTGGTCACGGCTGCCCCTGTTTGTCTGGACACAACCGGAGTCAACCGGAGCTGGACACGGGACACAACGCCGTGGTCACGGCTGCCCCTGTTTGTCTGGACACAACCGGAGTCAATCCTAGCTAGACACGGGACACAACGCCGTGGTCACGGCTGCCCCTGTTTGTCTGGACACAACCGGAGTCAATCCTAGTTAGACACGGGTCATAACTGGACTTCAGACTGTGCAATGGACACTACTTATCCATAAACTGTCATTTCTTGTGTGTCAATTAGCACAAATGGGCTGATATTGCTGCCTTGTGTGGACAATAATTTCTTTCGATTCCACATTTCTGGGTATATTTCCCCTCTTGGCATTATCAATGATTGTGATCAGAAAACCAGAATGTTGGAAATGAAATATAAAATACTTAATCACTCCTGATGAGAAACAGGTTGTAGATGCAGTAGATGTTGTACATCATCAACGTTTGGTTTGAACTAAAGTGCATGTGTGCGTCGCATATAAGCCTATAAATCTCTTGTTCTTTTTTATAGGATGTGACACGTGGATACCAAACTTGATTGTCAAAAAAAAAACAAGGAAACTGAAATCACTACATCAGAATAAATGTTTGTCGCCTACTTTAAATCATTTCTATGTGACAATTAGTGGAATCAAGAGTAATGATAACTATTTTAAATATTACTACTCTAAAATGGGAGTGGAAACCAAACTGAATAACACAAACAACAGCGATATGACTTCAATGTATGTTGATGCCATGTACATCCTAACTTAACGAGTTCCTAATTTACGTTGTGTCAACTTGATCAGGCACAACAAGAATTTTTGGTTGAAATTTGTTAGTTGAGCACATTGAAGCAACTGTCGGAAACAGGCAATATTTTTTTAAAACTATATTTCATATCAAGCATGTGAAATTCACTCAATAAGTCGTACTGATATCGAATGTCATGATTGAAACCAGTGATTTCGCGAAATTTTGCTCATTTGAACAGTCGGTTTCCACGCAAATACAGGAACTGTATCCATCACGCCCAGATGTAAACAAAGCACAAAAGTGCGAGATGAACTGCCAATTCTACGCACACCACTATATGTCACTGATTATTTTCTCATCACTACGCTATATATGCTATGGAATTACAAAGTGGAAAATGTACTCACGCAGATCACGATGTGGATTTTTAAGAGCAATTTAGCCTGTGTTTACATCCGGGTTTGATGGACACACTTGGTTTGTTTATATACAAAACTGGCATAAAATTGTGTTAGAATGGATGGAAAGACAACTCGGACGGACTGTAATCGTTAAAAGCAATGTGCACATGTTTTGTTGTCTTGTATTAGATGAGTTTCACAAAAAAATTAGTTTTCACAAATATATTGCATACATTCGAAGGCAGTTGCTTTAATATAATATCGGGTTTTGAAGTGGTGTTATCAGTTTTCAAAACCAGTGAATCAGGGGATCGAACTAATATTTTTCAATTTCGTGCCAATTTTCGATAGTCGAAAAATACTTTCATCCAAATCTGAAGCAGTCAGTCATATCTACCTTGGAAGCAAGAAACAGTAAATTCTAGAACAAACACAAAGTGAACCAGACACAAATTTCAGGACAAAATCTTTGATTTCGTCAAGTAACAATAGTAATGATAAGAGTCACAGTGTACAGATGCAATACACACTGGAATGGACATCTATATGCGTCGGCCTATAATATACACTGACAAAACAAAACAAAATATACAGGGGGGAAGCATCATGTAAGGCAGGCACTGACAAAATTACGGATATGCCCATCGGCCGAGCAACTGCACGATTGACCATTTCCAGCTTATACGGATCGACTCAGTTGTATTAGTAGTTTGTGCCCATGTGAGCTGCTCACTGAAATTACATGATTATACCGTTGTAAAAACAATTTCAAATAATAATATAAATATTTATTCCCCAAAGTATTACATTTTTTGTGTCCAAAACCATCGTTTCCATGGAGACAGCTGTAGGCTGGCTCTAGTTTACCTGCATTTGCGTCAATATCCAATTGGGCATGTCAGTGGTGCTGTTGTGCCACTCTGCCAGTTGAATGTAACCATACCTACAACGTGATTGTCTCTGCTCAGGTTTCATGCCGCCTCTTATTTTCGATTGCCATTTTCATTGTGTAGTTCGGAGCATCTCGCAGACAAATTATCCCAGATATACGTGTGGGTGATGTGCTGGGTTCATTTGTCAACATTGGCTCCTGCTTCTCAGCGAGGTGGTTGGTGTTTCAGCCTGTAATGTTCTTCCCGCCTATTTCTCGAGTAGTAAACTAGAGGGCAGTGTGGGAGAGGCAGTCGGTCTCACGACCGCACATGTGTCCCCCGGTTTGTTTCGGAATAAAGTTTCTTTTTTTGTTGCGGCCATCTTGTTTTTCCGATTTGTTTGAAATTCATTAGTAACCTACCTCAGGGCCCAAAGTATGTGTACAAAAGTTTCGTGACGATATCCTGTTGCGTTTCGGAGTAAAGTGCATGATGTGGTTTCTGGGTCACCTATTCATGGTAACTTTCGCGAATTCAAAAATCATACAAAATCAATATATATACACTTTCGACCGTGCACTCATCAATAACGGTAATAGCGACGCCTGTTGTACATCACCAAGTGGTTATGAGATTTGTGGTGATTCCTGACATTGGGTTCCCCCCCCCCCCCCCCGCCAATTTTTTTTTGTGGCGGCCATCTTGTTTTTCCGATTTGGCTGAAATTCAATAGCAACCTGATATTGGGTTTCTCCCCCCTTCCAATTTTTTTTTGTGGCGGCCATCTTCTTTTTCCGATTTGGCTGAAATTCAATAGCAACCTACCACAGGGCCCGATGTATGATGTGTACGAAAAGTTGCGTGACGATATCTTGGTACATTTCGGAATAAAGTGTGTGACGTCTTTTTCCGTAAAAAATGTTGTTGTTTTTTGGCGGCCATCTTGTTTTTCTGTTTAGGCTGAACTTCAATAGCAACCTACCGCAGGGCCTGATGTAAGTGTACAAAAAGTTTCGCTATAGTTTCTTGCTACGTTTCGGAATAAAGTGTGTGACGTCATTTTCCCGAACAAAATGTTTTTTTTTTGTGGCGGCCATCTTGCTTTTCTGATTCCGCTGAAATTCAATAGCAACCTACCACAGGTCCCTATGTATGTGTACAAAAAGTTCCGTGATGATATCTTGGTACCTTTCGGAATAAAGTATGTGACGTCGTTTTCCTGAAGAAAAGTATTTTTTTTATGGCGGCCATCTTGTTTTTCCGATCCGGCTGAAATTCAATAGCAACCTACCTCCAGGCCCGATATATGTGTACAAACGTTTTCAAAATAATATCTTGACACGTTTCAGAATAAAGTGCGTTACGTCGTTTTTCCGAAAAAAGTAACGTATTTTTTTGTGGCGGCCATCTTGTTTTTCCGATTTGGCTGAAATTCAATAGCAACCTACCTCATGGCCCGTTGTAAGTGTACAAAAAGTTTCGTGATGATATCTTGGTACGTTTCAGAATAAAGTGCGTGACGTCGTTTCTGGGACGGCGCACGGCGCACGGCTCACGGCTCACGGCGCACGGGAACCCGCACAAAAACTATATGTCCACCCTCCGGGGGACATAATAATGTGTTATCATGTAGTTTTCGCATAGTAATGAGTGTTCCCGCATATTTCTTGCCGAGTAATGAGTATTCCTGCATACTTTTCGCCAAATAATGAGTGTTCCCGCTTAGTTCTCTCGTAGTAATGATTGCTCCAGCATAGTTGTCGTGGAGTAGTGAGTGTTCCTGTATAGCTTTCGCCAAACAATGAGTTTTCCAGCATAATTTTCGTGTAGTAATGAGTGTTCCCACATTGTTCTCGCGCAGTAATGAGTGTTCCTGCATAGTTCTCGCATAGTTATGAGTGTTCTTGCATAGTTTTTTCTAAATTCCTGCATAGTTATCACCAAGTAATGAGTGTTCCTGCATAGTTTTTGGGTAGTGATTAATGTTCTCGCATAGTTACTACCAAGTATTGAGTGCTGTTACATAGTTCTTGCATAGTAATGAGTGCTCTCACATAGTTGTTACCAAATAATGAGTGCTCCTGTGTAGTCCTAGCATAGTGATGTGTGTTCCCGCATATTTATAATGAAATTATATAATATCCCTGTATAATTGTCGCAGAGGATGAGGGTTCTTGAAAAATAATGAGTGTTCCTGTGTAGTTCTCGTAAGTAATGTGTGTTCCTGCATACTTCTCACAAAGTGATGAGTGTTGCTGTACAGTTGTCATGTAGTAGTTCTCGCCAAGCAATCAGTCTTCCCGTATAGTTCTTGTGTAGTAATGAGTATTCCCACATACAAAATGTAGTTCTTGCCAAGTAGTTTTTGCCAAGTAATTAGTGCTCCTGCGTAGTTTTTGGCAAGAAATGAATACTCCCACATAGCTATCGTGTAGTAGTGAGTGGGCGCGTTTCTTTGTGTCAGGTTTAATGTAAACTTTGTCAACTTTTTAAACCTTGGAATTCCCAAGGTTGAAAAAGTTGACAAAGTTTGTGAACCTTTTCAACCTTTTCTTTAGCTAAAAACTGATAATAGAAAGTGAAACTACTTGTATATGACATCTAGTAACTGTTGTCATCATATAACGTAAATTGCACAGCAACCTTTATACAGTCAGACTTTCCAACAATGGTACTGTTTATGCTGTCATGGCAACGGATTTTATAACAATAGCTAATTGTCCAATGTTGGAATTCCCCTAATTTCTGGTTCAAAAAGTTCACATTAAACTTTTACATGAAACGCGCACAAATTGCAAACCTGGAATTCCCCTAAAAAGGTTTAAAAAGTTGAGAAAGTGTACATTCAACCTGCCACAAAGAAACGCGCCCAGTATTCCCGCATAGTTCTCACGTAGTAATATACAAATACTGCACTGTTGCTCTGCAGGTACATGGAATTACTACCCGAGGCAGAACATTAATGGGGCATGAGCAGAAAAACGCCTATTCGCCAGCTGGCAGCACTGGTTTAGTGGTAAGATGACGTCATAACGTTATTTATTATCAGGATACCATGGTATTACTCCAAACATACGGAATTTTCGCGCCAAATCTTAAATTTTACATGTAGGCCTATTATCTGGACATTGTTGAGTACTCACTCATTGTCAAGTTTCCCAATACATTGTTCAAAATACAGCAAGGTGTCCCGCTGAAAACATACCATCTAATTTGTCAGGAATCCCTATTGTAATCCCTGTTGAATATGGAAGAACAAACCGCAAAACCGTCCTGGGCAGTTATTTGGCTCTTTACGACATTTGGAGAGGTGACGAGAGTAGCTGATTTCTTGACACAGTTTGCATTTGCGATGAAAATGCCCAAGGATAGAAACGCTGTTAATGTGGCTGACAATTGATTTCTTTCCCTCCATGTATTTTCATTGCGGGTGTTTCAGGACATACATATTCGGAGAGCAAAAAACATCCACTGTGGATGTAAATCTAAAACCATGCGGTAGTTTGTTGTTAGGTGTGATAACAAAGGAAACCACAGTTAGAAAACTGCACCATAATATGTCGTCTGATCCCTATGTACTAGTAAGTTTCGTTTAGTATATGGTGTATAACCATAAGTATTTGATTAACTATCGGCCTTGTTCTATATTTGGCAATTAACCTATCCCAAATCCAGTTTGTCCGAGTCTTTTTACGTCATTTTCGACGTATTCGGCAAAACGTTACTATTGGCCAAAGAGAAGTTTTCTGACGTAATTTGTGAAACTCGGACAACTTTAGGGGGCATTTGGGATAGGTCAATTGGAACATCCTTGTGGTCATGTATGGAACATAAACACCAATTTTCAGTGGAGTTCAGCTGAGATTTGCAGAGCTATAGCCTAATACACATACTATGTAAATATTTTGAAAGGCACGATACTGACTTTCAAGCAACCACAGCGAGGCAAACAAGACATGTATAATACTATGTCGGGTAACAACATTCTTACATTATGCGCATCTAAGTGATACCATTCTGGCTTCAGTATTACGAAAATATTTTGTAATTGGTAGAAACGCACTCTACGTTCTACCTAGATCGGCACCATGATTAACACTGTTTCATACCCTGATAAATATGCTTAGTAGATTATTCGTTACAATGCTATTCAATAATAATTAATTATATAAAATGTAGTTGAAAAAATGAGGTGGAAATCTCTAATCATATGAACATGGTCAATCATGTTCGGATGCGTCATGATTGACCAGGGTGGACAATAACCGGACACAGGCGCATGCGACTGGTATGAACTAATTTCAAACAGGTACGTTTTCGTGTCAGCTACAAATCACATGAGTTACCTCACGGAGCGAGGGTATGCAAGCTGGAGTAGAGTAGTTCGATCTTACCGGTACAGTTCCTGTTGATATTAAGGATTATTTATAGATATTTCTCACTGGTGGCGACATTAAAATGTAAGTTGACGAGCGCTTCACAGAGTCAGGGGAAATTGGAGAAATTAAAAAGCAGTTACTCGAGAGGAATGCTCGCATCTAACTGTTTGTGGAAATTAATGTCGATACCAGAGCAAGCAGAATAGCGTGGGCTTTTCGTATCCCATCACTGGCTGAAGCAGCCACTTCACTCACAATCCTATGGTGTACGACGGCGGCCATTTTTGAATCTCCTTTAAAAAAAACGAAGCGAAAACTCGAATGTACGAAGCGAAAATTCTAAGGTACGAAACGAAAAGCCATAACACGAAGTGAAAACCCGAAATGACGAACCAAAAATCCGAGAGCACGAAACGAAACCTCGAAACTGAATCTCGTTATTTCTCATCGTTGTTTCGCCATTTCGCTTCATAGTCTCGTGTGGACATAAAGGAATACCCAGTCGAAATAATGAAGTGAATACTCGAAAGTACGAAGCGAAAACACGAAGCAAAAACACGAAGCAAGAACACGAAAACACCAAGCGAAAACACGAAGCGAGAATACAAAGTGAAAACACCAAGCGAAAACACGAAGCGAGAATACAAAATGAAAACTCGAAGCGAGAACACAAAATCACAAAGCGAAAACCCGAAAGTACGAAACGATAATGTGAAATTGAATTAACAAGACATTAAACACTCATTCTGATATGCAGTAGACCTATGCATATCAAAAACTGATATTATAAAATACCATGTATCCTCTAATAAAAAACAGAGAAGTTATTTTTAGCTCTCGGACTGTATTAGTTATTGGGAAATTAATAAGGTGATTATGAATGTTTGGTGTGTACTGAATGATGTATATCTGACGTGAAGAGTCGGCAATGATTATCCGCCCGACATATCACCAAAACAGTACCATGATTGGTCAGTTACTGTCACGTGGAATTTCTGCGTATTACTGCTCATGCGCATATATAATGTGGTAATTACTGGCGAAATAACGAAATTACGAAGTGAAATACCGAAATTCAATATCAAGTTCTCACTTCGTGTTTTCGATATTTCGCTTCGTGTTTTCGACTTTTCAACCTCGTCTTTTTTCAGATATCGAGTTTTTGCTTCGTGTCTTCAGGTTTTTGCTTCGTGTCTTCAGGTTTTTGCTTCGTGTTTTCGGGTTTTCACTCCGTGTTTTCGCCTACTCGCCCATTTTTTATAGGCGAAAACACTCGATCCAAAAATGGCTGCCCTCGCACACCATACCATCCGGAGGTTTGAGAGCGAACAGCCTCAAATCTACAATGTCGAATTTAACCACTGTTGAAATCTCGTACAGTATCGAGAAAATGCGGCTGAAATTTGTGGATTTTCACTCCTACAGTAGCTGTTAAGCCGCTCGCAATATTAATGATATGCGAAGGGTGATGTCGTCGTTCCTGCTGGGTCTCCCTATTCCTATAAATATTCATGTAACTTATAAAGAGCCGTGGCTTTGAAGAACTCTGGTGGCGTGATCTGCTGCCCTGATCCTTGCGTGTATGTATAGGTTTTTTTTCTGAAATAAGAGTATTAAAAAATTCATCAAGAAACAGAGGATATATTGTCTGTGAGAAAGGCGTGCATGGGCTTCTGAGAAATATACATGGACACAGAAAATATATAAATAGTGATAGTGGTTAACACAACAGATGATTTTAAAAATATTATAGAAATGTGTTGTTTTGCTCACGTTACTAGTAGGCACAATGTCACAAAATGACACAGACTACAATGTCGCAAAAGGACAAAGGCTACATTGATGCAAAATGACACAAGCTACAATGATTCAAAATGACGCAGGCTACATTATCACAAAATGACACAGGCTATACTGTCACAAAATGACACAGGCTACATCTTCACAAAATGACATGTTTACAATGTCGACAAATAACACAATGCTATAATCAAGGATCTTCTATAACAGAATGTCCAACTCTGTTCAATGTGGATATATAACAAACGTGATTATGTAAAATGACGAAATCTAATCTCATTTGAGCGTGTCAAAACGGTGACAGATGCTCGAAATACTGCTTATCACTTTACTAAATTTGGAGGTAAATGTCCTATCTCATAACTCTGAGATGAATCTACCTGTCACCTGAAAAATACCACCGGAGTTACATCAGAACTTGCTGAGGGGCCAATTTTTTGTCACCATGAGTGGGTCGGTTTTTCAGGCATTTTCGATAGCAATAAAATGGCATTTCAGGATTGTGAACGGTTGCCATGGCAACAAAAATCAACCGATTTCCATGGAAACTATGTATTTTCAAGCGGAGAAGTTATTCCTGCCATTACTCAAATTTGAAGACGATTGGACGACACCCGTTCGAGTTACAGCCTTCGATTCACAAACAAACATATAAACGGACAATCACAAAACCTGACCCCAATACCACATCACCGGCAGCGAGAATGCTGGATATTGTTGAAAAAATTTAGGTCGTACCCCCACTCAATGCAATCACCTATCATTCATTTCTATATATGGTTCTCAACTCAGCTCATATTTATTACAAATCGATGTGCACATTGGGTGCGTTTTTTGTGTACGGATCACAAACTTGATCCCGGATCAGGATCAGGTTTCTGATCCGTACGCGAAAAACACTTCTAACCCCAAAATGTTATCATATTGTACATGTATTATAGTTGCTTGGTAAAAACATAGCCAATTCAATACAAATCTCTTCAAAAATGGAGAGAACAGTACACCAGCAAATGCTGAGAGCAGGTTTATTAGGTCTTTTCGATCTTCATGGTCTGTCTGATCCCAGATCACTTACCCGATCCGTACGCTTCTTGTGGGATCAGGTTTGTGATCCGGGATCAGGTTTGTGATCCGTACACAAAAAAACGCACCCATTGTGATTATCAGTCTGGCATCGTTTCAACACGCTCAAATCAGAATTACGTAATATTACGTAATCACGCCTTTTTCGACAGAGTTTTCGTAAATTCTAACATGGTGACGTCAGACGGCTCTTAGCATTTCAGTCATTTCAAAAGGTGTTATATCAGTTGATATACGGCCCTAGGGCCTATATCAGATTTCGTTTCCAGGAGCAACGGCCTACAAAAACGTCATGACCGCAACAAACTTGTGTAGCCATGGTAACGTTTATTTCCTAACGATCATTTACCATGTTAGAATAGAAATAATGTATAGATTTGTCGTAATTGTCTGCAAAATAAACTTCTCGGGACAGGTGATATAGCCCTCGACGCCTTCGGCGTCTCGGGACCATACACCTTACCCTCGAAGTTTATTGTGCGACAATTACTCCAAATCTATACATTATTCCTTAAATAACACATCCTATGCTGTCGCAAAATGACACATGCTACAATTTCTCATAATGACACAGACTACAATGTCATAAAATAACACATCCTACACTGTCGCAAAATGACACACGCTACAATTTCTCAAAATGACACAGACTACAATGTAGCAATATGAATCAGGCTACAATATCATAAAATGACAAGGTCAACATCGAACCCAGGCTGCATTGTCGCAAAATGCCATAAGCTAGTTTCCACAATGTCACAAATTACACAGACTACAATGTCGCAAAATGACACAGACCACAATTTTGCAAAAGAAACAGGATACATTGTGCTGCATGGATATGTGGCAGGGCGTGCTGCTGGCCGGGCTCTGTACTGTTGTAGATCTGTTCAGCGCGCTGAGAGCTACTGCCAGTTGTAAACCTGACAAACCTGATACGAAATAACGTAGATTAAGTTATATGTGCGCTATAGCAAAGACTTCAGGCTAATAACCTAAGCGTAAATTGATATGTATCTGACCATAATAGTAGCATACGTGCTAATATCTGGCTTCTGCTAAGTAAACTGTTGCATACTGCAATATTCTCCTAATGTGGTACAACAAAGCAGTACCCGACAATATCATATACTAATGGATGATACTATATTTGGTAGTTTTCTAGGAAAGGTCAAATTTCAGTCTGGCCGCGGTGACGTCACATAAGCAATACCATACTAAATATCAAGTTGCTTTCGTGGAACCCGGCTATTCACCAACCAACAATGCTTTTCAGCTGGCGAACGTTATATGTTTTGTTCTCGACTTCTTAGTAGCGAGTTGAACTTCTCCAACCGGTTGAATGGTTCTTGATGTCATTTCAACTACACCAAGGCAAATCAAGAACGAATCATCTGTCATAATCAAAATAACCCACAGTGGTCAACACTTGATGTGATATGAACCAACTGTACTGAAATTGTAGGTTAATTTCGTCTTACTGAAAGCAAGGATCCTTGCTGAAAGTGCCGAATGGCAAAAAAATAATTACCGGGTGTTTTCCTGATGGATGCTCACATAAAAACCAGCTAATATTTTCCAGTTTGCTGTATTCAGGCCTCTGGGGCACAATTGCTCAGACAGTGATAGATATTAGAAGGAGTTATATGCACCATATATGAGGGCAGACTCTTGCATTATTTATCAATCTCGAAGTCAGAGAGAAACTGTTGCCTAAATGGGCATACCACCATATATGGGCATCTAACAATGGCTAAAACTTGAATGTTCTTGATGCTCTACACTGTATCATCAAGTATATTGTCCAGAAATGTCCTTTAACCAGGCAATATATAGCCAGTTACAAGACGTCTGAGATCTCTAGTACATGTACAATGTCAACGGAGTAAACGGTCGGAAATTAAAGGAATGTCTGCAATCGCTGAAGTGAAACAAATAAATCACTGACACAAAGCACGAAAGCACCGTCCCCAACAACATGAAATGATCTTTCCCCTGTATTTTTGCAGTGTTTGCATACACAGTGAAAATCTACGGATATGCCGAATTCCATATACTAAGTACTCACGTTTCAACTGATACTGAAAGGGCAGTTCGAGTAAAGTTTGGTTCCAATAAAATTACCCGCAGATGTATGGTTTTTATTGTAATTGATTTTGGTACACGTAGAACTGCTTTGTGTTTCGTGGCATGTGGCACGAGACATGATACTCCCGAGACATGATAGCGCATTTATTGGCACTGTCAGACACTCAGACAGTGGGTGATTATGGGCTTGTCAAATGTTGTATTTCGATCACCAGTAAAAGGTAAACAAGCTAAAAACCAAAATACCTTACATAGAAGGATCCGCCTTGCAGAGGTTCATCGGACGCACGGCATTATCGTCATCAATAGAGTTGAATGGATCCAATACAGAGATAATCAACTTCCGTGATATGGACCGTGATATGGACCGTGATACCATTTCGCCACCATTTTCAATTGGTGACTCTGTCATTGAACTTACAAGCCAGGTCGGGAAACCTGGTGTAATACTGGATTCACTAGCAACCTTCCACCTACACAACATTGCAGGTATGTTGAACCGCTAAATGTGAAATCAACGCTAAACGTGAAACCTAACGCTAAATGTTAAAACACACTAACGCCAAATGTGAAACTTAACGGTAAATGTAAAAACCAAGGCATATGCCTTGACGCTAAATGTAATAACTATATGCTTGATGCTAAAAGTGAAAAAATATATATGTTATACCAGAAATACATAACGAGAGACTGGTTATACAAGTTATCACTCACAGTCATCACACTGGTACCAATAACTACCCTAATCCCGAAATGGATAGCAATTGAGCCTGAATTTCTCCACTCCCTTTTGCCTGGTCGAATGTAGAGCCGTTTCACCCTATTTCAAATCGGTTTTACAGGAAAGCTGGTGTTCCCATCACCTGATATGTCTTTTTAGGTTACCGTATCTTTGATCTGACATGCCACAGCATAGAAGAAATGGAAAGCATAAGAATATGTCCGGGAGACATGTTTTTAGGTTACCTGAAAAATGGCTAATATCTCGCTTATTATCGACTTTATAGAGAATCAATGGTGTACATATAGGAAATGATATACACCGAATATTCTCATGACTTTGAATATGACCTTTGACCTCATTTCCAAGGTCAGAGCACAAAATGGGTAGATCTAATACCTCACTTATTATCGACTTTTCAGCTTAGAAATAAATTGTGCACATACATGTAACGGTATATGCTGAATACATTGATGACCTTGATTGAACTTGACCTCAATTTCGAGGTCACAGGACAATATGGCTAATATCTAGAATATAATGTAAGATATTATATAGTGTCCGGTAACCTGTGTCAGCTTTTGGGCTAATTTTTTTGACGTGCCGTACTAGGGTATATCACCCACATGACAATTATTCAACACATTGTTATAGTATGGTTTGCAATATCAGTATATTTGTATGATATGTCTAGTGTTGAGTGTTTTTCATGTTTGAAACTGCCTAGGCCTATACGTCGGCGGTTATTTACATGACACATGATTAATAAATGTCGAGTAGGCCTAATATACTAGTAGTTTTTGCCCTTGACCGATTTTTCACATTCAGCGTCGTGATTTCTTTCCACATTAACCGTTAACGGTGATTTCCTTAATTTTTACATTTAGCGTTAAGTTTCACATTCACCGTTAGTGTTTTTTTTTACGTTTATCGTTAGGTTTCACATTAACCGTTACTATATTTTACATTTACCGTTAGGTTTCACATTTAGCGTTGATTTCACATTTAGCGGTTCAACACACGTACCCTGCGGCACCTAGATGCGGCATCAACCCTAAAGTAACATCGACTGGTGTAGCAGTCTTCCGTTTGGTCTGCCAAAGTTCATGACACGGTATCAGAGGCTTGGCTGGAAAAAAAAACACATCCAACCAGTTCTGCTGGAACTATGTGCTGTTTGGCTCCCGGTCGGTCCATTGAAGAATCTAGTTTAAAATACTGTTAAGTGTATTCAAGTGCTATACTTATGGGTTTCTGCTGGTATGGACTAATTTCAAACTGGTACGTTTTCGTGTCAGCTACAATTCACATGAGTTACCTCACGGAGCGAGGGTATGCAAGCTGGAGTTGAGTTGTTCGATCTTACCGGTACAGTTCCTGTTAATTTTAGGGATTATTTATAGATATTTCTCACTGATGTAGCGACATTAAAATGTAAGTTGACGAGCGCTTCACAGAGTCAGGGGAAATTGGAGAAATTAAAAAGCAGTTACTCAAGAGGAATGCTCGCATCTAACTGTTTGTGGAAATTAATGTCGATACTAGAGCAAGCAGAATAGCGTGTGCTTTTCGTATCCCATCACTGGCTGACGCAGCCACTTCGCTCACAATCCTATGGTGTACGATGGCGGCCATTTTTTAATCTCCTTAACAAAACGAAGCAAAAACTCTGAACTACGAAACGAAAAACCATAACACGAAGCGAAAAGACAAACCAAAACCCGAAAGCATGGAACGAAACCTCGAAACTGAATCTCGTTATTTGTCATCATTGTTTCGCCATTTCGCTTCGTAGTCTTGTGTGGTCATAAAGGAATAACCAGTCGAAATAATGAAGTGAATACTCGAAGGTACCAAGCGAAAACACAGAGCGAAAACACGAAGCAAAAACACCAAGCGAAAACACCAAGCGAGAATACAAAGCGAAAACATGAAAACATGAAGCGAGAACACGAAATCACATAGCGAAAACCTGAAAGTACGAAACGATAATGTGAAATTGAAATAACAAGACATTGTACACTCAGTCTGATATACAGTATGCATGTCAAAAACTGATATTATGAAATACCATGTATCCAATGATGCCTCTAATAAACAACTGAGAAGTTATTTTTAGCTCTCGGACTGTATTAGTTATTGGGAAATTAATAAGGTGATTATGAATATATGGTATGTACTGAATGATGTATATCTGACGTGAAGAGTCGGCAATGAATATCCACCAGACATATCACCAAAAAAGTAACCTGATTGGTCAGTTACTGTCACGTGGAATTTCTGTGTATTACTGCGCATGCGAACATATAATTTGGTAATTACTGGCGAAATAACGAAATAATGAAGCGAAATACCGAAATTCATCTCGACTTCTCGCTTCATATTTTCGAAATTTCGTTTCGTGTTTTCGACTTTTCAACCTCGTCTTTTTTTTCAGATCAAGTTTTCGCTTCGTGTTTTCAGGTTTTTGCTCATGTTTTTAGGTGTTTGCTTCGTGTTTCACCTTCTCGCCCATTTTTTATAGGCGAAAACCCACGATCTAAAAATGGCCGCCCTCGCACACCATACCATCCCGAGGTTTGAGAACGAACAGCATCAAATTAACAGTGTCGAATTTAACCACTGTTGAAATTTCGTGCAGTATCGAGAAAATGCGGCTGAAGTTTGTAGATTTTCACCCCTACAGTAGCTGTTGAGTCGCTCGCAATATTAATGATATTCGAAGGGTGATGTCCTCGTTCCTGTTGGATATTCTCTCCCTATTCCAATAAATATTCATGGAACTTATCAAGAGCCGTGGCTTTGAAGAACTTTCGTGGCGTGATGTGCTGCCCTCATCCTTGCGTGTATATATAGGTTTTTTTTTACATAAGAGTATTAAAAAATTCCTCAAGAAACAGAGGAAATATTGTCTGTGAGAAAGGCGCACATAGGCTTCTGAGAAATATACATGGATATATAAAATATATGAATAGTGATAGTGGTTAGAACAACAGTTGCTATTCAAAACATTATAGAATATTATGTGTTGTTTTGCTCACGTTACCAGTAGACACAATGTCACAAAATGACACAGACTACAATGTCACAAAATCAGACAGGCTACAATCTCACAAAATGACACAGGGTAAAATGTCACAAGCTGACAAATGCTACATCGTCACAAAATGACATGTTTACAATGTCGCCAAATGACACATGCTAGAATGTTGCACAATGACACAGGCCACATTGTTGCGAAATGATAAAGGCTACATTGATGTTGAATGAGCCAGGCTACAATGCTTCAAAATGACACAGGCTACATTGTCACAAAATGACACAGGCTCCAAGGTGGCAAAATGACACAGACAAAAAGGTCGTAAACTGACAAAAGGTACAATGTCACAAAATGACAAAGTCTACAATGTCGCAAAAATCACATAATAGACTATTATGTTGCAAATGATACAGACTTCTGTCGCAAAAGGACACAGAATACATCGTCACAAAATGACACAGGGTACAGTGGAACGCCTCTAATAAGGTCACCCTCGGGTCCCGGCCGTTCTGGCCTTAATAGAGGAGTGGCCTTAATATAAGACTTCGGTCGGTGCATGCACTCCTGTCCATGTTCATTATATCAGATTTACTATTGAGGTCATCAAGATCTCGTGACATTGGTATTGTTTTGTTGATATGTACATGTATTGACAATATTGTTTTGATAAACTGTATGTAATAAAAAATGTGTTCCATCCTTATTTCATTCTTATTAACATGTTAGTTAATATTGATAACATTCTTTTGTCGTTCATCATTTCATCCTTTTTATTAATGGAATATACATGTACTAAGGCAAATGTATACATAACATGAACATACAGTAAATCACAAAGCACGTACACATGTAAGAGTTCATTTTAGGAAAGCGTCCAGTTTAGACTGTTTTGTGACCAACTTTCCTGACACGATCGTTTGTTCCAGGTCCATTTCGGCACTGCGTGCACCATCGTAAGACACTGATAGTCCCTTCATCAGACAAAACATCTTTAGTTGTTGTGCAGCTTTCAGGGCCTGGGCGACATTCTTGATTTCACAGATGGGCTCACTGTCAACAGGCTCATTGTCATCCGGCAAGTCATCATGGTCATCACTGGAGCGAGAACTTGCCTCTGCTACAAAGTCTTGGACAAGGTCAGCTTCCCACATGTCCGCAAGCTGTTCAACAGCAGGGGCAGTCTCGTCCACGACAGCAAACTCATCAGCTGACATAGGATCGCTGATGTCGAGATGTTGTGCAGCCTCACGGATGAGTGCGCTGAGTTCACTGAGTGGAATACTGTCCTCTGGATCACCATCGGTTGCACTGAACCCACACTTGGCGAAGCACGCCGTCACAGTCGATGCTTCCACGTCCTTGACTGCTGCTGCAATCCACTCGATTGCGTTGAGAACGCTGATTGTTCTCATTGATACGTCCCGATTTTTTTCCGCGTTGGCGATGACAGCTCCCAGCAGGCGCTTACGATAGTGACGCTTGAATGTCTGGATGATGCCTTGGTCCAGTGGCTGCAATACAGAAGTTGTGTTGGCAGGGAGGAAGACAACTTTTACATTGTCTGTTTTTACATCCTTGGGGTGGCCAGGGGCATTGTCCACGAATAAAATCACATTTCGTTTCTGGCGCTTCATTTTTTTGTTGAAATCTGTCAGCCACTGGCGGTAGAGTTCAGAGTTCATCCAAGCTTTGTTGTTGGCCTTCCAAGTCACAGGGAGAGTGTTGACGTTAATGTGCTTGAAACACCGCGGTTTTGCAAATTGTCCTACGACGAGTGGTTTTTCAAACTCTCCCAGCATGTTGCAGCAGAGCGCAGCAGTGAGTCTATCCTTGGATTTTTTCACGCCCTTGCAGTCTTCACCACGGATGCGCAGGGTACGATCAGGGAGTTGACGGAAGAAAACACCAGTTTCATCCATGTTGTAGATGTCACGTGGTTCATATCCCTCGATGATAGATGGGAGTTTTTCTCTCCAGTCGGACACGATATCAGGTTCGTTTCTTTTGCGGCTTGCCATCTTTTTTTTTTTGTCAATTTGTGAACAAGATTCGATTGCTGAGAATGTGTATGATTTCGGTAGCGATCACTCGTGCTTTTATACAGATTAGCAGGCCCCAGTTATAAATGGATGACACAAAGCCGAGCACGGTGAGCAGATTGAATCGTTGGGTGTCATGATAGCGCAAGGGGGATTATCTCTTTATTTAACCACCGAAGCATGCATAAACACTAGGTCTATCAACAAAAGATGTGTGAAATGGCTAAACAAACTTTGATGTCTCTGTTTCCAAGCGCGATCGTCTCGAAAAATTGCCCGTGTGCCGCACTGCTAATTGCTGATCGTAAGCAGCCAATCAGCGCACAGCAAAAATTTCGCGCCTTCTGATTGGCCGTTGATCAGGTCACAAACCGTGGCCGCGGACCAGATTACCTGACCTAAACCAGACTACAGGCGTGACCGTCATTGAGGCTTTTGTACGCAATATATTTTAACGATAATGAGTTTGGGACCGAGATTGTTCGCCTCAATATAGGCTTTGACCGTAATTGGAGCTTGACCGTAGTGAGGCGTTCCACTGTACTATGTCTTAAAATGAAAAAGGTCACAGTGTCACAAAATGACACAGACTACAATGCTTCAAAATGACACAGGCTACATTGTCACAAATTGACACAGGCTATTCTGTAACAAAATGACACAGGCTCCAAGGTAGCAAAATGACACAGGCCAAAAGGTCATAAACTGACAAAAGGTACAATGTCACAAAATGACACATACTACAATGCTTCAAAATGACACAGGCTACATTGTCACAAAATGACACAGGCTATTCTGTCACAAAATGACACAGGCTCCAAGGTAGCAAAATGACACAGACAAAAATGTAAACTGACAAAAGATACAATGTCACAAAATGACCCAGGCTACAATGCTCCAAAATGACACAGGCTACATTGTTACAAAATGACACAAGCTCCAAGGTAGCAAAATGACTTACAAAAAGGTCGTAAACTGACAAAAAGTACAATGTCACAAAAGGATACAGACTACAATTCTTCAAAATGACACAGGCTACATTGTCACAAAATGACACAGGGTACAATGTCATAAAATGAAAAAGATCACATTGTCACAAAATGACACATACTACACTGCTTCAAAATAACACAGGCCACATTGTCACAAAATGACACAGACAATTCTGTCACAAATGACACAGGCTCCGAGGTATCAGAATAACACAGACAAAAAGGTCGTAAACTGACAAAAGGTACAATGTCAAAAAAATGACCCAGGCTACAATGCTTCAAAATGACACAGGCTATTCTGCCACACAAAACGACACAAGATCCAAGGTAGCAAAATGACTGACAAAAAGGTCGTAAACTAACAAAAGGTACAATGTCACAAAATGGCACAGACTATATTGTCACAAAATGACACAGGGTACAATGTCATAAAATGAAAAAGGTCACATTGTCACAAAATGAAACAGACCACAATGACGTAAAATAACACATCCTACTCTGTCGCAAAATGACACACGCTATAATTCCTCAAAATGACACAGTCTCCATTGTAGCAGAACGACACAGGCTGCAATGTTGCAAAATGAATCAGGCTACAATATCATGAAATGACAAGGTCTACATCGAACCCAGGCTGCATTGTCGCAAAATGCTATAATCAAGCTAGTGGCAACAATGTCACAAAATGACACACTATAATATTGCAAAATGTCACAAATGACACAGACTATATTTTTGCAAAAAGACACATACCACAATTTCGCAAAAGAAACATGATACAATGTGCTGCATGGATATGTGGCAAGGCGTGCAAGCTGCTGGCCAGGTTCTGTACTGTTGTAGTACTGTTCAGCATGCTGAGAGCTACTGCCAGTTGTAAATCTGACAACCCTGATACGAAATAAAGTAGATTAAGTTATATGTGCGCTACAGGGTAGACTTCAGGCTAATAACCTACGCGTGAATTGATATTCATCTGATCATAAGAGTAGCATACGTGCTAAAATCTGGCTTGTGCTCAGTAAACTGTTGCATACTGCAATATTCTCCGAATGTGGTACAAAAAAGCAGTACCCGACAATATCATATACTAATGGATGATACTATATTTGGTAGTTTTCTGGAAAAGGTCAAATTTCAGTCTGGCGGCAGTGACGTCGTATAAGCACTACCATACTGAATATCAAGTTGCCTTCGTAAAACCCTGCTATTCACCGACCAACAATGCTTTTTAGCTGGCGAACGTTATATGTTTTGTTCTCGACGTTTTAGTAGCTAGTTGAACTTCTCCAACTGGTTGAATGGTTCTTGATGTCATTTCAACTACACCAAGGCAAATCAAGAATGAATCATCTGTCATAATCAAAATAACCCACAGTGGTCAACACTTGATGTTATATGAACCAACTGTACTGAAATTGTAGGTTAATTTCGTCTTACTGAAAGTGCCGAATGGGAAAAAAAAATTACCGGGTGTTTTGTGGCTTTTCTGATGGATGCTCCAAAACCTACACCACATACAAACCAGCTAATATTTTCCAGTTTGCTGTATTCAGGTCTCTGGGGCACAATTGCTCAGACAGTGATAGATATTAGAAGGAGTTATATGCACCATATATGAGGGCAGACTCTTGCATTATTTATCAATCTCGATGTCAGAGAGAAACAGTGGAAATACCATATATGGGCATTTAACAATGGCTAAAACTTGAATGTTCTTGCTGCTCTACACTATATCATCAAGTATATTGCCCAGAAATGTCCATTTACATATATATGTAACTTCATCCATAGACATACTGTAGGTATATAATTTATTGCATATATTAGTTATGAATTGCAAGACAATCTCCACAACATTGTATCAGTGAGTGAACGTCAACCAATGTTCCTTCATTTTAATCGCTAATAGCTCGTCATGTACACTTCACACAATATTTAAAGCTAGCTGCACCAGCATTGAACACGGTGGCTAGGCGTTACGCGTTATACACGGAGTGCCGCTTGAAATCATGAGTATTACGCGTTATTCTTGAAGAAATGACAGCCTCTGAGTGATCGTTAGCAGGAAATACATACAGTTTCGCCAATTTTACCGTTTTGAAATTTCAGATTTGGGCTTATACGGAACATTACACATATTTATGATTGTTGTTGAGAATTTAAATTAAAGAAATGAGCCAGTGTAGAAAAGCTCGATACATTTGGCTGCACAATATCTGTCAGTTTTGCTTCGACAGCTGCTCTTCTCGGTTTTGGGGTTGAAAATATTATGCATCGGCATTGATGTAGATAGAATGCGAGGTCTATGATAGTGATAGTATGGGCTTCACATATGCCTGTTTTCAAAATATTTCACATTGGTCGCAGGCGGCATAAATCTAGGTTGAATGTATCATTTATTTATTTGCTATACATGTACTTTACGCGATTTGCGTGAGGCCATTACGCGTGTTTGCATGAGTAAATATTTTTTTGAGGTGGGGATATTTCTTTTTTTAATGCGAATCTTTCTCCAGTTTTACTGCTCAATTGTTGAAATAGTGAGCTTCTGTGTAAAAGACACGAAAACTCTTAGTATTGCTATTTTCAGATTTATCAAGATTGGGAGCAACATATTGATAATAATGATAAATGAGGAGTATCATCAGTACTTGGAACATGTGCAGCCTCAAATTATTTTTTTGTAAATCTCCATGTATGCATTACCACCTCTACCATCCCCGACAACGCTCATATGCCTCTTCAGGCTGTAACATGTGTGCTGGTTTTCTCCCTCGGGCTGATCCGCGTAACCCACAAAAACCTTCTTAGTTATAAAATACTCGATTAAAACAACTGATTGAATGGTATAGCAATAAAGGAAGATTTTTCCAAGCATTCTACCTTTTACCAACATGCACTTCGTTGATTTCAATTGATAACTGATAATATTTCAAAAACGAATCGCAAACATGCGGGTGTTGTCACGAACTGTGTGTCCATTTTCATAGATATAACGACGGTAATTCATACTAGCATACGTGATGTTTAGGCTACCTATTGGGATGTTCCATGGAAACAAAATTTTAGTTGCAAAATGAACCTTTTCATTTGTTTTCCCCATTTGAAGTGTGGACTTGTGTCGTTTTCTATGCCATTTCCTCACGAATAACGCGTAATACTCACGATTTTACGCGGAACTCCCTGAATAACGCGTAACGCCTAGCCACCGTGTTAAATATGTTCAATGAGACCACCACGGTGATAATTATGTAGTGTAAAGTTACCGTCCGCTCTTCGGGATCCTCGAGGATAGTCCTCTCTCATCCGAGTCCTTGCGGACGCGCATCCGCTATTCCGGATCCTTGCGGCGGGGCCGCTCACCGGAGGTCGCGGCGGACACGGTAACTACTTCAGCATTAACGGTAACCAGGTAACAGCCCACCCGACACTCCCAGGCCTACGGACACCGTTCAGAAACTAGTTCATCCCTACGGTGTTAACTGGCGGGGCCTGGCGAGCCGCGGTCTGCCTCGGGGACGGAACCCCGTACAGTCCGACATGCTGGCCAGAGCCTATGTCACACGTCCCGGGAAGGGAGAGAACTGGCGATCCACAGGGCGTACGCCCCCGAGTCAGCAACTTGTCTCTCCCAGCCCGGGCCTCCCCATGGAAATCGTCCCCAGGGCTCTAGGAGCCCTCTACTCAGACCCAGGGAACACAAAGCTCATGGCGAGCCTCGTGTGCGTCCTAGTCACTCTCTCTCGGACAATCTCCTCGATCGAGTCGCTTCCAGTGTATATAATACACCACAAGCTGTAGGACGCACGCGAGGTCTAATCGATCCATTGTTATAGTTTACTGGAGCGTAAACTACAATGCGTCGCCGTGGCAACGCACGCTCGAACGGAGCGTGTCAAAACAAGGCCAAGTACGAAAAGGCCACATAAATGGCATGTATGTTTACAATCACCTGCCGCGTGCTTAGGGCAAAATCGCCACATGTAGCATGTTTGTTTATTTATATATGCATTAGAGGATGTTACCTATTTTACGCTACAAAATTCCCTGCATCAAAACGTAGACGAAACAGTCCCACAAAGACGGTAGTATTTCATTGTTATTTAGAAGGTCGACGACAGGGAAGCCAAAACAGCCCCATATTCAAGTACAATTACCTACATGTATGTTCTTTTTTCCACGAATCAAATGACGTCCGTGAAATGACCTTGCAAAAAAACCTTCAGTGTCATATGGTGCCAAGTTCAAAGCCACAGGATGACCTCCAAATTTTTGTCACCAAGTTTGTATTGGAATTCCCGTACGGTAAGAAATAAACGAATGAACAGGAAATTGTATATGTTTCTTAGATTCTTATTCTTATTTCCTCAAACGAAGACATTGCAAATGTCAGGAGTAACTTTCAGCATTTCGTTGGCATCTGTGTCAGGTCCGCGCCATGTGACACGCCTACCACCCAGCCCCAGTAACTGGTAGCGCTTGTGCTGTAAATCCGCCCGCTGGCTGTTCTGTGAACCAGAACTGGCTCGACAGAAAATTATCCGGAGTCTTGTCCTGAACCGCTCGTTGGTGACACAGTATAGGATAAAGTTGGAGGAGAACTTGATGGCCTGACAGAGATTGGTTGCGTGGACGGCGAGTGTGAAGCCGAGGAACTGTTGTCTGGACATGTGTGTGAGAGTCTGTGCCAGGAGCGCCAGCACCATGGAGGGTGTGACTAGCACCAGGTATAGGAACACCATCAGTACCAGAGTACACGTGACACGAGGCACCAGACTGCTGTCCCTCCGGTCTGTCGACTCCCCGGCGCTCGTCCGACACACCACTCGCAGGATGTTCACGTTACAGAACACCAGCAGAACCAGGGGCAGCAAGGTGCCTAACACCGCCCACGTCACTTTGTGAACTGTCAAAAAGACGGCACCAGCGCCAGACATCAGTCTCACTTGGCGAAAATAACAAGAACACATCAAACTGCACTGAGTTTTCCCAATCGAATACGTCCGGAAGGATGGTATGTTGATCACAATGGCTGAGATGGCCACAGCAGCGTGTACACATGTCGTCGTTCGTGGTCTGATCAAGGTTCTGGCTCTAAACGGATGACAAACTGCAATATATCTCTCTATGGCAACCCACGTGATTAACCACGTGCTCGCGAAGATAAACACATTCAACAAAGGTGTCCGGTAAACTCCGTAGAAAAATCCGACCAATTGAAGTGTGTTATTCCCCAAAGCGTATGCCTCTATTGGCAGAAATGCTGCCGGGAATCCTATGATACAGAACAGCAGATCAGAGACAGATAACATGATGAATCCTCGCAAAGTGGAGCCTTCTATGTGATTTAGTCCCAGCCTGGTGCTGTGTCTCGTCAATACGACGATATTCGCCAGGTTTCCGAGGACGCCGAAGGCTAAAACAGTCGGTATGAGTACGTTGTTGATACAATCTCCGGCTCGTGCAGTCCGCCGCCAGTCCCCGTCATACAGTGAGACATTTTGACCAGCCAGGCCCTCAACACTAAAGTTACTACCGCCATCAGAGCTCAGGTGTGTGTTCCAGTCGGATACATTCACGGTCGAGATTCCGCAATTGGTGTACATTGTTATCCAGACACAAAAACTTTCAAAAAGTTCTCGTAATATTGCTCTTATGCTCAGTCTGCAGTGTATGTCATCTGATATATCCGCAGACGGTGTCCCAGTTTTGATACTCGTACATTTCCGTCTGTGCGATTGATACGATACGTTTCCTACAGTGCGTGTCAGTGTAATCTCCGCGGTATTTTCTGGAAGTATTACTAAGCACTTCAATTTGAGAATCTATTCCTATGTCATGGCGCCGGCGAGCCCCCGTGAGAAAACCCGCACATTGTCACGAGTTGGACAGGGCTAATCTGGAAGCTTCAAATGGATTTTGTTTTTGCTGAACATGGGGTGTTAGCTTGGCCCTGGAACAGTGCCAGTGCGCATGGAGATTGTTGGGATAGTTGTGGGTTTTGGGGCTGGGGGGATTGAGGGAATGGAGGCTAGGGTGATTAGAAAAAAATTATAACGAACAGATGTTCGTGCTCATTCAGGAAACAGAACAGTACGAGATGTATTCGAGTCTTGAGTTTTTCCAACGAGTATTATGATAGCCCGAAAAAACCCACTGCGTGATGGGTAGGCATATTTACACCGTATGGCAAACGTGTAATCCTATCTCTATTATCGGAGGGGGTCCGCGATGTATCAAATGGATGTTAACGTATCCGTGTTATTTATGTATGTGAATATAATGCCTCCGATTGCAGAAAATGCACGGTGGCTTATTTGTCAATTACCATGTACATGTATATATAATTATACGGCAAAAGTTTAACACACTGCTTCCGAGAGAAAAAATAGCCAATGGCTAATAAATGTTGCCGGACAGTGTTGGACAGAAGATTTTTTTTTTAGTGAAATTATATCTTTTGGGTATCAATTTCACTGAAAGTCAGATTCAAGGTCACCAGAGAACCACCTGGTGTGACTACCTATGCGCTCATAATACAAATCTAAACTCTATCTACAACGGTGCTGCAGGACAGGCCACAAACTTGAAGGGGATCCAACATGGCTGTACTACATTTGTCCTCATGGTTTTTCTGGCAGAAGCATATATCTAGTTGATGAAACACGATGATGCCAAGCCAGCAATCAAGGGGGAAAACGTGTTATGAGCTTTTGAAACAGGATATCATACAAAACACCTGTGCGAAAAATCCGTTAGCGATATTTAGGGGGTGGGGTTACTCAACACGCTGTCATTCCTTACTGACTGGAAGGATCGTCACCCATGATATATCTGTGGTCAGACTATGCAATTACCTTTCTGATGATATCTGGACTTCTTATGTTAGTCAAAGATTTGCTTCCCTATCCCCAGTATAACCTTATCATTGATATGCTGTTTGATGCTATTTAGGTCGACAAAAACAAGACTTTAGAGGGAATGCTTACACCGATTTACTTTTTGCTGTCCACGACACTGTGATCATTTCATCCTACACTCCGTTGGAATCAGCATTGAAATACCTTTCCAGTGATGTTTGGACTATACGTTTCAGATAACGATTCACCTTCTCATTGTATAGTGCTATATAGATGAAGTATTGTCATTTGTTGGATTTTTTGTCACTCCTCTAAGCGGTTATATTATTCACGCCAAACATTACCTCGACAATTACCATTCAAGGTCATCTTAGGTCAAATTCAAAGTCGCTAAAAGATCCGCCATAGATGTATTTCTGTATATTCATAATACATACCTAAGCTCTATCTACATTGTTTTTGTATGCAGAGTCCAATACATTTTGGGGCAGATGTGACCTTTGTACTTACAACGCGAGGTCATATGAGGTCAACTTCAAGCTAACAGAAAGATCCACCATATATGACTTTCTTATACGCTGACAATTCAGGTGGCTCTATATACAGCCACTTTGTATGTAGAATCCATTCACACATTTCAGATCAGATGCAACATTCAAATTTACCAGTCAATGTCATATGAGGTCAACTTCAAGACTGTCATAAGATCCGCCATATAATGACTTCCTATGTGTTCATAATACAAACAGAAGCTCTATCCACAGATGTTGTTTCATGCAGAATCCAATCTAAACGTTTCAGGTCATATCTCACATACGGATTTAGCACTAAAGGAGGTCGTCTGGGATCGACCTCAAGACTAGTAAAAGATCCGCAATATATGACTTCCTGTCCAGGATACAAATCTGAGCTTTATCTACATCCGTTTTGTATGCACAATCCAATTCACACATCTCGAGTCAATTGTCACCTTCGGATTTAATACTCAAATTCATCTGAGGTCAACTTTTTCCAGGTTTTCAAAAGATCCGCGAATATATAACTCTATACGTTCATAATATGAGCCTGGGCTCTATCTGCAGCCGTCTAGTGTGTAGAAGTCAAATCACACTTTTTAGTCCGGACGTGACCCTTGGATTTACCATTCAAGGTCGGTGAGGTCAAATTCAAGGTCATCTAAAGATCCGCCATATATAACTTCCCATATGTCCATAATGCATACCCGAACTGTATCTACAAATGTTCTGCCTATCGGGGCCATTTTGTGCATTTCAGGACTTTGGGTCTGTATTTTGGGCCTTTCGTCAGTGATTTAAAGCATTCCCTCTTTCATACACGAAATAAACATAACATGATGTCATGGAGTTGTGAAATTAGAGCCTACGTCTCGGGACTCTCGATCGATTTAAGGCATGCCATCTCTATAACGAGATAATGAGAACATATCGTCATGCAGATGTGAAATGGGGGAGAAAGTAAACAAATAGATTTTAATCAAAGTGCCAAAAAGTAGAATTTTGGAACGTTTTGGGGTTTTTGGGCCAACATTCCGGGCTTTTCGAACGATTCGGTGCATTCTATCTTCATACACGAGTTAGACAGTACATAATGTTATGAATATGTATCAGATATAAAGTTGCTGAATAGAGATCGAGAAAAGTCCCAAAACGTGGCTCTCACCAGTTAAAGTAAAAATATTTAAGCAGTTTTCGTCGAAAAGAAAAGCGTAAATGAAAAAAAAATGTCCCAAGGCCTAAGAAAGGTTACCGTAGAAATGTACAATGTTGGGACATGAAAATTTTTTTCAGTAAAATTGCTGCTTTGACATATCAAATTCACTAAAGGTCAAGTTCAAAGTCACGAAAAGAACCACCTCATGTGTTCATAATACGAAGCTAAGCTCAATCTCTCAGCATTCTGTCTTCAACGGTCAATGTACATTATTCACATCCAATGTTACATAGGCAATTGGGGAAACATATTTTAAGGGATGTTAGGGCATGTTTCTTTAGTTATTTAGATTTTACTGTGAGCTATACCAGCGTGGCTAAACCGGAAATAAAGATGGCCATTAACGCCTGGAATTCTGGAAATTCTGACCTCAATCTGAGACAGAATATTACATATTTGACCCCTGAACCCGATCTGGGTCACCGTGACCTGGTTCTGGAGCTGGTCTATTTAAGCAGAACTCCCAGGGGAAATTTGCAGTCTGCAGCCCAGCGGGGAAAGGAGCAACACCTGGCAGAAGACATCGACCAGCAGGTCTATAGGAGCTACATACATGATCTGGAGCAACATTTAATATATTGGAGCCACACATTGCCTGGAGGCACAGCTTGGAGCTACAGATTTAGACACATGGGAGCCACAAATATTTTGGTTATTTTAGGCCAGGTTAGGCGAAAAATTATTTGGACATCACATATTCTGGACACGCATATATTTTCACGACCACATTTAGGCAGTTTTAGGTCGAGTTAGGCCTGGCAAATTCTGGGTATACATTGAGGACATTTTAGGCAGAGTATTTTGGGGGGCTGTGTTTTTACCCATTGATGAATAGTTATTTGGATTATATACACATTTTGTGTCATTTGGAATCATTATATATTTTATGTCTGGTGTAAATAAAAGCATGTGAATTGCACATGGTGTTGTGTGTGTGAGTCATCATCTCGCTGCTGCTCTGGTGCAAGATTTGAAGGAAAAGACAGACGCTCGCTCGGTTAACCACTACACTATGGTTTATGATGGGACAGACACATTATGCCTAATATCTCACTTAATATTGAGATTAGAGACTGTGGACATATAGGAAACGATATATGCTGAATATTTTCGTAATCTTGAATTTGACCTCTGACCTCAGTTTCAAGATCAGAGCACAAAATGGCTTATATCTCGCTTATTATCCACTTTACAGCTTAGGAATCAATTGTGGACATATAGGAAATGATATATTCCGAATATTCTGATGACCTTGAATTTAACCTTTGACCTCGTTTTCAAGGTCACAGGACAAAGTGGCTAATATCTCGCTTCTTTTCGACTTTACAGCTTAGGAATCAATTATGAACATATAGGGAATGATATACGCAGATTGTTGTCATGACCTTGAATTTGACCTTGGACCTCTTTTACAAGGTCACAGGACAAAATGGCTAATATCTCACTTATTATCCATTTTACAGCTTAGGATTGTTTGGACATATTGGAAACGATATATGCTGAATATTCTTGTGACCTTGAATTTGACCTTTGACCTCATTTTCAAGGTCAAGAGCACAAAATGGCTAATATCTCACACATTATCGATTTTGCAGCTTAGGAATCAATTGTGAACATATAGGAAATGATATACTCTGAATAATGATATACTTTGACCTAATTCTCAAGGTCATAGGACAAAATGGCTAATATCACGCTTATTATCGATTTTACAGCTTAGGAATCAACTATGAACATATAGAAAATGATATATGCTGAATATTGCCATGGCTTTGAATTCGACCTTCGACCTCATTTTCAAGTTCAAAGGACAAAATGGCTAATATCTTGCAAGCTCTGCGCTAGAGTTATCCACCGTCATGAAACCGGCCAATGGTCGGACTTTTCAAGACATAAGAACGTCCACGTCCTGACCCCAACACAATATAATCAGGTCAGTTAACGTTCAGTGTTGTGCATGGCTGACTGCTGGGTATAGACTATGTGTGACCCGGTTACACGAGGACGCTCTCTAGTGACATGACTCAGCACATCGCCAGCCGAACACACTCCGTCGATCGATGTGATCGTGTGTAGCTACAAACTCGCGCATGCCTGCCTTCAGAGCCCATGTAGGCTATAGGGGGTTTCTGATTATCTGTTCTAACCTATACTATTCGTCATATCGTCACATGCGAGATAAAATATTACTCGTTCCTAATGGATAGCTCGTTATATTTCACTGTCAATGCGAAGAGTGGTCACTATCAGATAACGGGCCATATCGTCATCTGATATACATCTCAGTACAGTATCAAATACATACACCATATACCAGATACCAGATATCCGCAGTGTATGTTTTACTACTGACTTGGACTGTGACATCGATAACACAACAAAAACTTGCGGTCACATAGTTCAGAATGGTAACGTGACAACAACAGATTTGTGTGGAGGTTTAATTCCGGAGTTTGATCTGAGGCGGGTCTCTGGCAGAACTTTACCATGGAATCTAGTCGGGATACCGAGCGCCAGCCACTGCTGCATGATTCCGACAGGTATGAAATGATGCATTCTTTCAGCTAATTGTAGGTCTACACATTGGTTGTTCGGGGAGGTGTAATGCGTTGATGTGATCGAGTCGCCGGTTATGTGCGACACGGCGAGGATTCAAGTCATCATTCAACATACAACATACAACATACTCGCGCATCTATACTCTATTTTCCTAACATGTTTACAGCGGCTTTTGACGATATTTTTGCGATGCTAAATGCTATCTCTGCAACTTGACATACTTCACCTAGGATTCGAACGGCGATTTTCTACCAAATTCAGACTTTTTGAACAAAAATTGAAGAAGTTAGCAATCTACCCCTATATGTTAAGTTTCAGGTCAAAACTGGATCTCGAGAATCTGATAATTTTCGAGGATATATTCCTGTTTACATCCATCAGGATTCAAAGTGTTCTTATTATTTTGGACCAGAAGACCCATTGGGGTGTATCCTACATAAAAATGTTGATTTCACAATTGCACTAAATTGTATGCGAGGCTCAAAATTAAATGACAGGGCTGAATTTAACATTGGGATAGATTGCAAACTTTTTCAGTTTTCGCGATAGAAGTCTGAAATTTGGTAGAAAATTGCCGTTTGACTCCTGGGTGAAGTATGTCAAGTTATGGAACGATACCGTTTAGCATCACAAAAATATCAGCGAAAAACGGTGTAAAGGAGTTAGAAAAATCAGAGTATATATAGAGATATAACCTCATAGTTTAACTGAGCAATTTCCAGTGTTTCACCGTGTTCACTCTAACATTCGATGACAGCTAAGCTTCTGAGACGGAGCAGAAAAAAACATTGGCTTGAACCTTGTACTGAGCATCCCCTGCAAACTGAATCGTATTGCTGCATTCGCTGCATGAACTATATCAGTTGACATTGTACGATTTGAGCAATCTGCAATAGATCCTGACCAGAATTATTTGAGCGCAGTGAATTAACTGAATATCTTTTTTAGGCTGCAATAAACATGGAGCATTAAATACACCAAATCGAATTACATATGTCCATGTTTTGCGCGCAAAGACTGCAACATTCGTCCGTACAACAAATTTCCCTTCCACACACTATCAACTGTTTTCATTGCAGAAGAAAGTTGAATACCCCAAAATTTTCTACTTTTATGAAATGAAGCATATGTTGTACTGAAAACACAGATCCGTGCATCATATTAGGCTATACTGTAGCATATTATACACCAACAACCAAAAACACAGCAGACGGTCCGTCAAAAAGATTTCTTTCATTATGTTGATACAACACTGACGTCGAAATAACTTCCAATTATAGCTACCATCATACAAACAAAAGCATTACCGATGTTGTTTTTTTTTCATGAAGTTCACACGTGGAAGTTCGCACGTCGTATTCTCGGACTGTCGTGCGAACATCTCTCGTCCTCGCCGTGCTGGGAGCCCTGGTCACCATAGTAGTGCTTGCTATTTTTGTCACTCAAGTGAATGACGGTACGTCTACAGCCGGGGAGTATAAGTCCGGTGTTGTTGTCTCCGATCATGAAACCTGCTCTAAAATTGGAAGGTATGGAATACCTATCAATAAACACTGGTTGAAATTGAATAATTGAGTTGGACATCATGTGTAAAACTAACTCATCTACTGTGCTCTGAGCATTATTCCAACAAGATGTTATCGTTTCAGCGACATAATGCGGTACCACAATGGATCAGCCGTAGATGCCGCAATTGCTACAGTCTTGTGTACTGGTGTGACTGGAGCACAGGCTTCTGGGATAGGCGGTGGACATTTCATGACCATATACGATACGTGAGCTGAAAGTAAAATGATTATCCTGTGACAAACAAATATATATAGGCATACACCAATATTACAATTATTGCAATTTTGACAAGCTGTTTCTTCTGAAATTATTGTGGTGTAAACAGAAAGTGACATTTTCGTCTCCAGAATCACAGCGTCTTGCCATCGGGTTTTTTGTCCTAATTGAAATTTCAGACCACGCGGGGGTAACCGGAAGGAGGTCGTTTCCATCAATGGCCGTGCGGTGGCGCCAGCAGCAGCGAGTCGGGACATGTTCCAGAACATTTCAGCAAGTCTGGGTCAGTGACAACTAGCCAATGACATCAAGCAGTAGTACCACGTATCTTGCACTTGTTGACACAATCAATCTATGGGTAATATATAGGAGCTTTGACTGTGGCATTGCCCGGGGAGGTGAAGGGACTGTTTCAGGCTTGGAAAAGGTTCGGTAGATTACCATGGAAGCAACTCGTGAAGCCTACAATCGACCTCTGTGTGCATGGCTTCACTGTGTCGAAAACATTGGCGGAGAAAATGAAGACGTCGAGCAATACATTGAAGAAATTTGAAGGCACAAGGTAAGATGATTGCACAATTTGAGCACCTTACAAACGCTCGAACCCGATTTTTCGCCAACAAAAAGGCCTGGTCCTACTATAACTTCCAGTTGGAAAACTTACTGTGTTATGATTAGGCGCATTGCAGTATTTCACTGCATAGTCAATAACTGGAAATACGTGCCCAGTTCGCAGCATTACATATAATGTGTTTGTATTCACATTTTGTTGTACAGCTGAATATGAATATGCATACGTTCCTTGCAGGTCGGTGTTCCTGAAGGCGGACGGTTCGCCGTACAGAGAGGGCGAAGTGATGCGAAGACCAGTTCTCGGAGTGACCCTACAGCGGCTGGCGGAGGACGGACCCGAATCCTTCTATACAGGGCGGGTCGCCACTGACATCATTGAGGACTTGACAGAAGCCGGTTCGTCAAAACGGCACAACACAGACAGACATGATGTCAGCACAGCATGTTCCTGGCAGACATGGTGCCGACTGATTATGTCAGCACAGCATATTACTGGCAGACATGGTGGTGACTGATCATGTCAGCACAGCATGTTACTGGCAGACATGGTGCCGACTGATTATGTCATCACAGCATGTTACTGGCAGACATGGTGGTGACTGATCATGTCAGCACAGCATGTTACTGGCAGACATGGTGCTGCATCATGACTGATCATATCAGCACAGCATGTTACTGGCAGACATGGTGGTGACTGATCATGTCAGCACAGCATGTTACTGGCAGACATGGTGGCGACTGATTATGTCAGCACAGCATGTTACTGGCAGACATGGTGGTGACTGATCATGTCAGCACAGCATGTTACTGGCAGACATGGTGCCGACTGATTATGTCAGCACAGCATGTTACTGGCAGACATGGTGGTGACTGATCATGTCAGCACAGCATGTTACTGGCAGACATGGTGGCGACTGATTATGTCAGCACAGCATGTTACTGGAAGACATGGTGCCGACTGATCATGTCAGCACAGCATGTTACTGGCAGACATGGTGCCGACTGGTTCGGCCGAATGGTTAGGCGCGCGCATCAGTTTTAACCCTGCGCATCACTCGTTGTTTTTTTTTTAATCGCGCGCATCACTTTTTGATGGCTGAATTTCTTCTTTTTTTTTTTTAGTAAATTGACACCCATATACCGATTTTTTGGAGATGATGATCAAGTAAAATGGTCCCGAGTGTCTTTGACATTGCAAAACTTGCTGTATCGCTGGCCAAACAGGGCAAATTCAACCGGGTCGCTTATCAACAGCCAATTTTAGGGGAAAATGGTTGGCCAAATAGGCCATATTTGACTGGATCAGTCATTGGCCGCCAATTTTAGCAGAAAAAAAAAGAAAATTAAAAAAAAAAGAATCGCGTCATCGTATCACTTTTTCGGGGACCCCAATAACCAGAACCATAATACTTTTGTTTTGGCCTTATGTCATCACAGCATGTTACTGGCAGACATGGTGGTGACTGATCATGTCAGCACAGCATGTTACTGGCAGACATGGTGGTGACTGCTCATGTCAGCACAGCATGTTACTGGCAGACATGGTGGTGACTGATCATGTCAGCACAGCATGTTACTGGCAGACATGGTGCCGACTGGTTCGGCCGAAAGGTTAGGCGCGCGCGTCAGTTTTAACCCTGCGCATCACTCGTTGTTTTTTTTTAATCGCGCGCATCACTTTTTGATGGCTGAATTTCATTTTTTTTTTAGTAAATTGACACCCATACACCGATTTTTTGAAGATGATGATCAAGTAAATTGGTCCCGAGTGTCTTTGACATTGCAAAACTTGCTGTATCGCTGGCCAAACAGGGCAAATTCAACCGGGTCGCTTATTAACAGCCAATTTTAGGGGAAAATGGTTGGCCAAATAGGCCATATTTGACCGGATCAGTCATTGGCCGCCAATTTTAGCAGAAAAAAAAAGAAAATTAAAAAAAAAAGAATCGCGTCGTCGTATCACTTTTTCGGGGACCCCAATAACCAGAACCATAATACTTTTGTTTTGGCCTTATGTCATCACAGCATGTTACTGGCAGACATGGTGGTGACTGATCATGTCAGCACAGCATGTTACTGGCAGACATGGTACTGACTGATTATGTCAGCACAGCATGTTACTGGCAGACATGGTGCCGACTGTTTATGTCAGCACAGCATGTTACTGGCAGACATGGTGGTGACTGATCATGTCAGCACAGCATGTTACTGGCAGACATGGTACCGTCTGATTATGTCAGCACAGCATGTTACTGGCAGACATGGTGGTGACTGATCATGTCAGCACAGCATGTTACTGGCAGACATGGTACTGACTGATTATGTCAGCACAGCATGTTACCGGCAGACATGGTGCTGATTGATTATGTCAGCACAGCATGTTACTGGCAGACATGGTGCCGCCTGATTATGTTAGCATGGCATGTCACCAGTAGACACAATGTCGACTGATTGAGTCCGCATGGCATGAAACTGGTAGACGTGGTGCCGACTGATACGACAGCACGGCATATTATTGTATCCACACCATTTTGGTGAACAATTTGACACCAAAATTTTATCTGTACCATCAATTTCGGTATGTTTTGAAGAAGAAGAACCTGTTACATCAGATTCGCTTTCGTCGCGGCTACCAAGATGCCCAAAATTATGATTGTCAGAGTGTGCAACTTTCGCAGATTTTCTGACTCCCCAGACACATAGCTTTAATAAAAAAAAAGGTTGCAGTTTGTTCTAAAACGAGGAGGGGTACTCGATTCACCAGCGTTCTGGAACCGTGGCCTAAATGCACATCTTTCTATACCATTCTCGGACATGTTGGATTGGAACACGTTGTAAATTTGTTGGATTCTTTCAGGCATTAGAATGTCGACGTACTAGTATATGACCTGACCGTTCGGTGGCTAGCTGCAGACTGTGAGTGTAGTCAATAGCTGGTAGCCAACAAAGTATGCGTTATTTTCAGGCGGTATCCTGACGGCTGAAGACTTGAGGAATTACGAGGCGCCTGTGGAGCATCCCATGGTTGTGCCTCTGAGGACACGGGGCAATGAGAGTTTAGATCTGTATGTGCCAAACCTACCATCTGGCGGCCCCATTCTTCAGTTTCTCCTCAGAGTTTTACAAGGTCAGTCAATCGGAGGCAGTAATTTCTTACTGCTCTCCAGTGTGGGATCCCACGTGTTTATAATGCAGTCTATTGCAGGCTATCAGTTCGATGATGCCAGTGTGGGGTATCGGGTGTTTATAATGCGGTCTATTGCAGGCTATCAGTTCGATGATGCCAGTGTGGGGTATCGGGTGTTTATAATTATAGGTAATTGACTGGATACAGTGTTTGAGGCCCGAGGTCGTGTCTGGGCCGTAGCACGCACGAGCTTGCGAGTGCGTCCGCGGCACAGACACGACTGAGGGCCTCAAACACTGTATCCAGTCGATTAACTTATTATTATATGCCGCATCATGATATGCATACCCCTCGGGGAGATGTGATTACAAATGCTGACATTTTCTAGCCATTCTAGACCCTGAAAGCAAATAATTTTATGGACATTTTCATGTACTACAAAACAAAAAAACGTCATTTCACCAGCGCATGAATACGTAAACTTCAAAAGACCGTCGGTTGCTATGCGCGACGCAGGTCAATATGAAGGCGGTCAATACCGCAATATATCGGACCGATTGCACTCTGTGTAATCCATTGTAGCATTTTCGTAGGCATATAATAATACGGTGTATTGCAGGCTATCCGTTCGATGATGCCAGTGTGGGATCCCGGGTGTTTATAATGCTGTCTGTTGCAGGCTATCAGTTCAATGATGCCAGTGTGGGATCCCGGGTGTTTATAATGCGGTCTGTTGCATGCTATCAGTTCGATGATGCCAGTGTGAGGTATCGGGTGTTTATAATGCGGTCTGTTGCAGGCTATCAGTTCGTTGATGCCAGTGTGGGATCCCGGGTGTTTATAATGCGGTCTATTGCAGGCTATCAGTTCGATGATGCCAGTGTGGGATCCCGGGTGTTTATAATGTGGTCTGTTGCATGCTATCAGTTCGATGATGCCAGTGTAGGGTTTCGGGTGTTTATAATGCGGTCTATTGCAGGCTATCAGTTCGATGATGCCAGTGTGGGATCCTGGGTGTTTATAATGCGGTCTATTGCAGGCCATCAGTTCGATGATGCCAGGGTGGGGTATCGGGTGTTTATGATGCGGTGTATTGCAGGCTATCAGTTCGATGATGCCAGTGTGGGATCCCGGGTGTTTATAATGCGGTCTATTGCAGGCTATCAGTTCGATGATGCCAGTGTGGGATCCCGGGTGTTTATAATGCGGTCTATTGCAGGCTATCAGTTTGATGATGCCAGTGTGGGGTATCGGGTGTTTATAATGCGGTCTGTTGTAGGCTATCAGTTCGATGATGCCAGTGTGGGGTATCGGGTGTTTATAATGCGGTCTATTGCAGGCTATCAGTTCGATGATGCCAGTGTGGGATGCCGGGTGTTTATAATGCGGTCTGTTGCAGGCTATCAGTTTGATGATGCCAGTGGGGGGTACCGGGTGTTTATAATGCGGTATGTTGTAGGCTATCAGTTCGATGATGCCAGTGTGGGGTATCGGGTGTTTATAATGCGGTCTATTGCAGGCTATCAGTTCGATGATGCCAGTGTGGGATGCCGGGTGTTTATAATGCGGTCTGTTGCAGGCTATCAGTTTGATGATGCCAGTGGGGGGTACCGGGTGTTTATAATGCGGTATGTTGTAGGCTATCAGTTCGATGATGCCAGTGTGGGGTATCGGGTGTTTATAATGCGGTCTATTGCAGGCTATCAGTTTGATGATGCCAGTGTGGGGTCCCGGGTGTTTATAATGCGGTCTGTTGCAGGCTATCAGTTCGATGATGCCAGTGTGGGATCCCGGGTGTTTATAATGTGGTCTGTTGCATGCTATCAGTTCGATGATGCCAGTGTAGGGTTTCGGGTGTTTATAATGCGGTCTATTGCAGGCTATCAGTTCGATGATGCCAGTGTGGGGTATCGGGTGTTTATGATGCGGTGTATTGCAGGCTATCAGTTCGATGATGTCAGTGTGGGATCCCGGGTGTTTATAATGCGGTCTGTTGCAGGTTATCAGTTCGATGATGCCAGTGTGGGATCCCGGGTGTTTATAATGCGGTCTATTGCAGGCTATCAGTTCGATGATGCCAGTGTGGGGTATCGGGTGTTTATAATGCGGTCTGTTGCAGGCTATCAGTTCGATGATGTCAGTGTGGGATCCCGGGTGTTTATAATGCGGTCTGTTGCAGGTTATCAGTTCGATGATGTCAGTGTGGGATCCCGGGTGTTTATAATGCGGTCTGTTGCAGGTTATCAGTTCGATGATGCCAGTGTGGGATCCTGGGTGTTTATAATGTGGTCTATTGCATACTATCAGTTCGATGATGCCAGTGTGGGATCCCGGGTGTTTTTTAATGCGGTCTATTGCATGCTATCAGTTCGATGATGCCAGTGTGGGATCCCGGATGTTTATAATGCGGTCTATTGCAGGCTATCAGTTCGATGATGCCAGTGTGGGGTATCGGGTGTTTATAATGCGGTCTATTGCATGCTATCAGTTCGATGGTGCCAGTGTGGGATCCCGGGTGTTTATAATGCGGTTTATTGCAGGCTATCAGTTCAATGATGCCAGTGTGGGATCCCAGGTGTTTATAATGCGGTCTGTTGCAGGCTATCAGTTTGAAGATGCCAGTGTGGGGTATCGGGTGTTTATAATGCGGTCTATTGCATGCTATCAGTTCGATGGTGCCAGTGTGGGATCCCGGGTGTTTATAATGCGGCCTATTGCAGGCTGTCATTTCGATGATGCCAGTGTGGGATCCCGGGTGTTTATAATGCGGTCTATTGCAGGCTATCAGTTCGATGATGCCAGTGTGGGGTATCGGGTGTTTATAATGCGGTCTATTGCATGCTATCAGTTCGATGGTGCCAGTGTGGGATCCCGGGTGTTTATAATGCGGCCTATTGCAGGCTGTCATTTCGATGATGCCAGTGTGGGATCCCGGGTGTTTATAATGCGGTCTATTGCAGGCTATCAGTTCGATGATGCCAGTTTGGGATCCCGGGTGTTTATAATGCGGTCTATTGCAGGCTATCAATTCGATGATGCCAGTGTGGGGTGCCGGGTGTTTATAATGCAGTCTGTTGCAGGCTATCAGTTCGATGATGCCAGTGTGGGATCCCGGGTGTTTATAATGCGGTCTGTTGCAGGCTATCAGTTCGATGATGCCAGTGTGGGATCCCGGGTGTTTATAATGTGGTCTGTTGCACGCTATCAGTTCGATGATGCCAGTGTGGGATCCCGGGTGTTTATAATGCGGTCTATTGTATTGCAGGCTATCAGTTCGATGATGCCAGTGCAGGATCCCGGGTGTTTATAATGTGGTCTGTTGCACGCTATCAGTTCGATGATGCCAGTGTGGGATCCCGGGTGTTTATAATGCGGTCTAAAGCAGGCTATCAGTTCGATGATGCCAGTGTGGAATCCCGGGTGTTTATAATGCGGTCTATTGCAGGCTATCAGTTCGATGATGCCAGTGTGGGGTATCGGGTGTTTATAATGCGGTCTATTGCAGGCTATCAGTTCGATGATGCCAGTGTGGGATCCCGGGTGTTTATAATGCGGTCTGTTGCAGGCTATCAGTTCGATGATGCCAGTGTGGGATCCCGGGTGTTTATAATGCGGTCTGTTGCATGCTATCAGTTCGATGATGCCAGTGTGGGATCTCGGGTGTTTATAATGCGGTCTGTTGCATGCTATCAGTTCGATGATGCCAGTGTGGGATCCCGGGTGTTTATAATGCGGTCTGTTGCATGCTATCAGTTCGATGATGCCAGTGTGGGATCCCGGGTGTTTATAATGCGGTCTATTGCAGGCTATCAGTTCGATGATGCCAGTGTGGGATCCCGGGTGTTTATAATGCGGTCTGTTGCATGCTATCAGTTTGAAGATGCCAGTGTGGGGTATCGGGTGTTTATAATGCGGTCTATTGCAGGCCATCAGTTCCATGATGCCAGTGTGGGATCCCGGGTGTTTATAATGCGGTCTGTTGCAGGCTATCAGTTCGATGATGCCAGTGTGGGATCCCAGGTGTTTATAATGCGGTCTATTGCAGGCTATCAGTTCGATGATGCCAGGGTGGGGTATCGGGTGTTTATGATGCGGTGTATTGCATGCTATCAGTTCGATGATGCCAGTGTGGGATCCCGGGTGTTTATAATGCGGTCTGTTGCATGCTATCAGTTCGATGATGCCAGTGTGGGATCCCGGGTGTTTATAATGCGGTCTGTTGTAGGCTATCAGTTCGATGATGCCAGTGTGGGATATTGGGTGTTTATAATGCGGTCTATTGCAGGCTATCAGTTCGATGATGCCAGTGTGGGATCCCGGGTGTTTATAATGCGGTCTGTTGCAGGCTATCAGTTCGATGATGCCAGTGTGGGATCCCAGGTGTTTATAATGCGGTCTATTGCAGGCTATCAGTTCGATGATGCCAGGGTGGGGTATCGGGTGTTTATAATGCGGTCTATTGCAGGCTATCAGTTCGATGATGCCAGGGTGGGGTATCGGGTGTTTATAATGCGGTCTATTGCAGGCTATCAGTTCGATGATGCCAGTGTGGGGTCCCGGGTGTTTATAATGCGGTCTATTGCAGGCTATCAGTTCGATGATGCCAGTGTGGGATCCCGGGTGTTTATAATGCGGTCTGTTGCAGGCTATCAGTTCGATGATGCCAGTGTGGGATCCCAGGTGTTTATAATGCGGTCTATTGCAGGCTATCAGTTCGATGATGCCAGGGTGGGGTATCGGGTGTTTATAATGCGGTCTATTGCAGGCTATCAGTTCCATGATGCCAGTGTGGGATTCCGGGTGTTTATAATGCGGTCTGTTGTAGGCTATCAGTTCGATGATGCCAGGGTGGGGTATCGGGTGTTTATAATGCGGTCTGTTGTAGGCTATCAGTTCGATGATGCCAGTGTGGGATCCCGGGTGTTTATAATGCGATCTATTGCAGGCTATCAGTTCGATGATGCCAGTGTGGGATCCCGGGTGTTTATAATGCGGTCTATTGCAGGCTATCAGTTCGATGATGCCAGTGTGGAATCCCGGGTGTTTATAATGCGGTCTATTGCAGGCTATCAGTTCGATGATGCCAGTGTGGGATCCCGGGTGTTTATAATGCGGTCTGTTGTAGGCTATCAGTTTGATGATGCCAGTGTGGGGTGCCGGGTGTTTATAATGCGGTCTATTGCAGGCTATCAGTTCGATGATGCCAGTGTGGGGTATCGGGTGTTTATAATGCGGTCTATTGCAGGCTATCAGTTCGATGATGCCAGTGTGGGATGCCGGGTGTTTATAATGCGGTCTGTTGTAGGCTATCAGTTCGATGATGCCAGTGTGGGATCCCGGGTGTTTATAATGCGGTCTGTTGCAAGCTATCAGTTCGATGATGCCAGTGTGGGATCCCGGGTGTTTATAATGCGGTCTGTTGCAAGCTATCAGTTCGATGATGCCAGTGTGGGATCCCGGGTGTTTATAATGCGGTCTGTTGCAAGCTATCAGTTCGATGATGCCAGTGTGGGATCCCGGGTGTTTATAATGCGGTCTATTGCAGGCTATCAGTTCGATGATGCCAGTGTGGGATCCCAGGTGTTTATAATGCGGTTTATTGCAGGCTATCAGTTCAATGATGCCAGTGTGGGATCCCAGGTGTTTATAATGCGGTCTGTTGCAGGCTATCAGTTCGATGATGCCAGTGTGGGATCCCGGGTGTTTATAATGCGGTCTATTGCAGGCTATCAGTTCGATGATGCCAGTGTGGGATCCCGGGTGTTTATAATGCGGTCTATTGCAGGCTATCAGTTCGATGATGCCAGTGTGGGATCCCGGGTGTTTATAATGCGGTCTATTGCAGGCTATCAGTTTAATGATGCCAGTGGGGGGTACCGGGTGTTTATAATGCGGTCTATTGCAGGCTATCAGTTCGATGATGCCAGTGTGAGACCCCGGGTGTTTATAATGCGGTCTATTGCAGGCTATCAGTTCGATGATGCCAGTGTGGGATCCCGGGTGTTTATAATGCGGTCTGTTGCAGGCTATCAGTTCGATGATGCCACGACCGACGATCTCAAGAGAAATGCTAAGCTTCACCAGGTTCTCGCTGAGACATTCAAATTCGGATTCGCCATCAGATCGTTTTTGGGTGATGACAACTTCTCCGACATGACTGAGGTATGATGTCAAGTGATATCCATGTATATTGTACTTATTGATACTATTTTAATTCGTTTTATGAAATCATTTTTAGGATGTACATGTAATGTGTCAGCTTTAGTAGGGCTAACGCCTCGAAATTTTTTTTGAGAAGGATCATGTTAATACTATTCATATCTATCAAGGTTTATTTGTTATTGCTATTTTACTGGTCGTTTGCAATACATCGGGGCTGCAGTAGAAGCTCCACGTGCTCAATATCCAGCTATGGTCTGATTATTTCAGCCGATGAACAACTTGACGTCAGACGATTTTGTAGATTTGGTGCGGAGTCGGTTGGACTTCACGCACACTCACAATTACACGTATTACGGTTCGGCCTACCTGCCCGCAGAGGATCATGGGACATCCCAGCTGACCGTCGTGGCACCAGATGGCGGGGCAGTTGCCGTCACAACCTCAGTCAATGGATAGTATGTATATTACTGCGCCTTGATCCACATAGATGCGTATACATATACACGTACCATATAGGAGTAGCCCTGTGTAATCTAAAGGCATATATAAATAAATATTTACAGCTTTGGTTCCTACATATACGGTCGAAGGACGGGCATCTTGTTCAACAATGACATGGATGATTTCTCCTCACCGTTCACAAATAACGAGTGGGGAATTCGCCCGTCCGCCGCAAATTTCATAGCGCCTGGGAAGCGCCCTCTGTCGTCGATGACACCCGCCATTGTACTGGATCACATGACAAAAATGCCACGCCTCGTGATAGGTGGCGCTGGTGGGAGCAAAATAACCACCATGGTGGCACTGGTGAGCTATATCTACCAGGCTTAGAAATATCTAGTCCGCATGCAGATTACGTAATACTAGTGGGGTTTTTTGTTGTAATCGGTTCATTCGCAGACATCTTATCTACATTTGATGCTCGGTGTGGATATTCTGGACGCCATTGACTTCCCTAGAGTACACCACCAGCTGTTTCCTGACCATTTGTCGTACGAGCCACGAGTGAACACGGTATGCACACACACTGTTAGCAAAGCGTCAACACCCTGCAGCTGGCCAACAAGCGTTGACTGACCTTAGAGCACGAGAATCTCAGAAATAGTGTCGGTTTCAGATGAAGAAAACAATTCATGATGACCATCATTCAAACATTGATAGAACGTTAACCCGAGCATCCGAACGTTATTATGTCACAAAAATAACAACTCAATATACTGGACTGTATCGAACAGATATGCAAATGTATTGTATAAAACATCACAATGGACAGCAGTCTCATTTGCTACATTCCTCCCCAAAATGCAATAAGGGAATTTCTGCCCATTCTGACTTTAGCGGCACAAAACTCCTGATGAACTTTTGTAGGTCAACCTCAGTGTTCACATTTCGCTGACTGTCTCAGACGTGGTAATGGTTAGATTGAAAAAAAAACGTACGTCAGAGATGTTACTATTCAGGGGCCAGCCATTATTCATCTGGTGGGGCTTGGGAATAAACTGGAGGCGAGTAGAACTGTTATTCTCAACATAATTAGGGGGCATCTTCCAATCAGGGGAATAAGCTGGAGGCGAGGTGGAACTGTTATTCTCAACATAATTAGGGGGGATCTTCCAATCTGGGGAATAAACTGGAGATGAGGTAGAACTGTTATTCTCAATATAATTAAGGGGGATCTTTCAATCTGGCGAATAAACTGGAGGCGGGGTAGAACTGTTATTCTCAGTATGATTGGGGGGGATCTTCCAATCTGGGGACTAAGCTGGAGGCGAGGTAGAACTGTTATTCTCAACATAATTAGGGGAGATCTTCCAATCTGGGGAATAAACTGGAGATGAGGTAGAACTGTTATTCTCAACATAATTAGGGGGGGTCTTCCAATCTGGGGAATAAACTGGAGATGAGGTAGAACTGTTATTCTCAATATAATTAAGGGGGATCTTTCAATCTGGCGAATAAACTGGAGGCGAGGTAGAACTGTTATTCTCAACATAATTAGGGGGGATCTTCCAATCTGGGGACTAAGCTGGAGGCGAGGTAGAACTGTTATTCTCAACATAATTAGGGGGGGATCTTCTAATCTGGGGACTAAGCTGGAGGCGAGGTAGAACTGTTATTCTCAACATGATTCTCAATTTTGCACCTCGTGTATGATTTTGTGGGACAAACTAAAGATTGAGGTCAGTTAGCGTTCGATAGCTAGTGACAGTAACAAGCCTATAACTGTTATGGTACTATCATGACACGTGTTCTCGCTTTGAGCAGGGTGTACTTGCGTCACTTGCAGCGAAGGGCCACATCCTGAGCGAGTCGGGACACCTGGCCGTGGTGTGTGGCACGGCGCGAATGTGTGACGAAGCTGAGAGATGTGTGTACAAAGCCGTCGGGGACCACCGCAGACACTCAGTGCCGCACGGCTGGAGCTAGCAAGACCACCGGTTCCTCTAGATATACTTCTGAAACTGTCACGCTCGGATTTACAGTGTCATTTACGGCGGCCCAATGCTGCCATTATTCATGCCTGAGTTAAGAGTAGTTTTGAAATCAGTTTCATAGTTAGTAAACATTTATTTTCAGTTATGAAACTAGTTTCTAGCAAGGCACAAACCCTTTACACCCGGCACAAACGTTTTTAGCAGGGTGCAAACCTTTCTAGCATGGCGCAAACCTTTCTAGCACGGCACAAACCTTTATAACAGGGCATAAACCTTTATAACACGGTACAAACCTTTTTAACTTGGCGCAAACCATTTAGCATGGCACAAACCTTTTTAGCATGGCACAAACCTTTATAACAGGGCACAAACCTTTTTAACACGGCACAGACCTTTATAGCAGGGCATAAGCCTTTATAACATGGCACAAACCTTTTTAACTTGGCGCAAACCTTTTTAGCACGGCACAAACCTTTTTAGCATGGCACAAACCTTTATAACACGGCACAAACCTTTATAGCAGGGCGCAAACCTTTTTAACACGGCACAAACCTTTATAGCAGGGCATAAACCTTTATAACACGGCACAAACCTTTTTAACTTGGCGCAAACCTTTTTAGCACGGCACAAACCTTTTTAGCATGGCACAAACCTTTATAACACGGCACAAACCTTTATAGCAGGGCGCAAACCTTTTTAACATGGCACAAACCTTTATAACAGGGCACAAACCTTTTTAACACGGCACAAACCTTTATAGCAGGGCATAAACCTTTATAACATGGCACAAACCTTTTTAACTTGGCGCAAACCTTTTCAGCACGGCACAAACCTTTTTAGCATGGCACAAACCTTTATAACACGGCACAAACCTTTATAGCAGGGCGCAAACCTTTTTAACATGGCACAAACCTTTATAACAGGGCACAAACCTTTTTAACACGGCACAAACCTTTATAGCAGAGCATAAACCTTTATAACACGGCACAAACCTTTTTAACATGGCACAAACCTTTATAATGGGGCGCAAACCTTTTTAACATGGCACAAACCTTTATAGCAGGGCATAAACCTTTCTAGCAGGGCGCAAACCTTTATAACATGGCACAAACCTTTATAGCAGGGCATAAACCTTTTTAGCAGGGCGCGAACCTTTATAGCACGGCACAAACCTTTATAGCAGGGCATAAACCTTTTTAGCAGGGCGCAAACCTTTATAACATGGCATAAACCTTTTTAACACGGCACAAACCATTATAACAAGGCACAAACCTTTATAACATGACACAAACCTTTTTAACACGGCACAAACCTTTGTAGCATTGCACAAACCTTTGTAGCATGGCACAAACCCCATGTTTTAAAGGTTTGTGCTGTGATAGATAGGTTTGTGTCATGCTAGAAACTAGTTTCATAACTGAAAAAAACTGTTTACTAACTAGGAAACTAATTTCAAACCTACTCTGTTATAAAGGTTTGGGCCCTGCTATATAGGTTTGCGCCGTGCTAAAAAGGTTTGTGCCCCGTTATAAAGATTTAGGCCCTGTTATAAAGGTTTGTGCTGTGCTTAAAAGGTTTGTGCCTCGTTTTAAAGGTTTATGCCCTGCTATAAAGGTTTGTGCCGTGTTGAAAAGGTTTGTGCCTTGTTAAAAAGGTTTGTGCCGTGTTAAAAAGGTTTGTGCCCTGTTATAAAGGTTTGCGCCATGTTAAAAACGTTTTGTGCCCTGTTATAAAGGTTTGAGCCATGTTAAAAACGTTTGTGCCCTGTTATAAAGGTTTGAGCCATGTTAAAAACGTTTGTGCCCTGTTATAAAGGTTTGTGCCCTGTTATAAAGGTTTGCGCCCTGTTATAAAGGTTTATGCCCTGTTATAAAGGTTTGTGCCGTGTTATAAAGGTTTGTGCCACGCTAAAAAGGTTTGTGCCGTGCTAAAAAGGTTTGCGCCAAGTTAAAAAGGTTTGTGCCGTGTTATAAAGGTTTATGCCCTGCTATAAAGGTTTGTGCCGTGTTAAAAAGGTTTGTGCCCTGCTATAAAGGTTTGCGCCATGTTAAAAACGTTTGCGCCCTGCTATAAAGGTTTGTGCCGTGTTATAAAGGTTTGTGCCATGCTAAAAAGGTTTGTGCCGTGCTAAAAAGGTTTGTGCCAAGTTAAAAAGGTTTGTGCCGTGTTATAAAGGTTTATGCCCTGCTATAAAGGTTTGTGCCGTGTTAAAAAGGTTTGTGCCCTGTTATAAAGGTTTGCGCCCTGCTATAAAGGTTTGTGCCGTGTTATAAAGGTTTGTGCCGTGTTGTAAAGGTTTGTGCCATGCTAAAAAGGTTTGCGCCAAGTTAAAAAGGTTTGTGCCGTGTTATAAAGGTTTGTGCCATTTTAAAAAGGTTTGCGCCCTGCTATAAAGGTTTGTGCCGTGTTATAAAGGTTTGTGCCATGCTAAAAAGGTTTGTGCCGTGCTAAAAAGGTTTGCGCCAAGTTAAAAAGGTTTGTGCCGTGTTATAAAGGTTTATGTCTTGCTATAAAGCTTTGTGCCGTGTTTAAAAGATTTGTGCCCTGTTATAAAGGTTTGCGCCCTGCTATAAAGGTTTTTGCCGTGTTATAAAGGTTTGTGCCATGCTAAAAAGGTTTGTGCCATGCTAAAAAGGTTTGCGCCAAGTTAAAAAGGTTTGTGCCGTGTTATAAAGGTTTATGCCCTGTTATAAAGGTTTGTGCCGTGCTAGAAAGGTTTGCGCCATGCTAGAAAGGTTTGCACCCTGCTAAAAACGTTTGTGCCGGGTGTAAAGGGTTTGTGCCTTGCTAGAAACTAGTTTCATAACTGAAAATAACTGTTTACTAACTATGAAACTGATTTCAAAACTACTCTTATATAACTCAGGCATGAATAATGGCAGCATTGAGCCGCCGTAGTCATTGCAACGAACGTAGATATTTTGTTACATTCCCATTACGAACCGCGAGCTACGACCTGCGAGCTGCGACCTGCGTACTACGAGCTGCGACCTGCGAGCTAGTATAGAAACGAGAAATGACATTGTAGGCTATATATGGCTTATTCTATAGTAAACCATGGTTTAATACGGAAAATGTATATAGACCTACCAAATATTTAAGTTGTATTTTGTTGCACACAGGTCGCAGTTTGTAACGTGAGCTCGCAGGTCGCAGTTTGTACCTCGCAGGTCGCAGTTTGTACCTCGCAGGTCGCAGTTTTACCTCGCAGGTCGCAGTTTTCACCTCGCAGGTCGCAGTTATAGCTCGCAGGTCACATGTCTATATCAATTTATAGCTCGCAGCTCGCAGTATGCAGCTCGCAGCTCGCGGTTCGTAATTGGAATTCCATACATTTGTTATATTTCTGCAGGTTTCCTGCCAAAGAAGCAAGTGTGTCCATTAATCCTCGAGTGTAGACGTACATATATAATTTATTATCTAAATATTTGTACCACCGTCTTAATGTTTACATGAATGATTTATTTATACCTTTTGTTGATACTTACACCTTCAAAGATGACGAGACATATGTTTTGCCCAAATATTATACCAAAACATTTGGGTATCACTCCATGAATTACATGCGTGTTAAATTAGGGGGATTCGTGATACTAAATTAAGACATTATCATGCGTGAACAATTCTAATGTAAAAATTAAGGATTTTTTTTTACCAGAGAAGCCTCTATTTTTAATATGCGCTAAACGTTGTCTTAGGAATGCAACGTCTTTTAGTCACACGTATCTGCTGATATTTTTTATTTTAATGCATGTTACTTGTCCTATGTATCTTAGGGTAATTATATATGTCGTGCAGAAGTCTACGAGCTTTTATTGTGTATTATTCTCAATATCATACATACGAGATCAATACGACAATACATAGTTCAAACATACAAAGTGTGCTGTCCATTCTATACTATTGTTAATTAAGCTTTATTTATTTTACAATAATTGACGAACGAGCAGCTTTGCTTATATCAGGCAAAAAAAAAATTCTGGTTATCGCGCGCGTGCATCGCTCATTACCGCCAATTTTTATATTCGTGCATTTCTCACCCCATCTATAATTATCACCTCACAATATTCACCGAATTTATAATATCCACCCCATCTATAATTACCACCTCAGAATTATCACCGCGTTCATAATTTCCACCCCGTCTATAATTATCACCTCACAATATTCACCGAGTTTAAAATATCCACCCCATCTATAATTATCACCTCACAATATTCACCGAGTTTATAATATCCACCCCATCTATAATTATCACCTCATAATATTCACCGCGTTCATAAATTCCACCCCGTTTATAATTACCACCTCAGAAATATCACGGCGTTCATAATTTCCACCCCGTTTATAATTACCACCTCAGAATTATCACGGCGTTCATAATTTCCACCCTGTTTATAATTACCACCTCAGAATTATCACCGCGTTCATAATTTCCACCCCATCAATATTTATCACCTCACGATATTCATCGAGTTTATAATATCCACCCTATCTATAATGTGGCGATTTTGCCCATAGATTGCGGCAGGTGTCTTTGCTAAACATTAACCAGTTTTACGGTCTATTTTTGGACGCTTCAGCTCGAAGCACGTGTTGCCCCGGCAACGCCCTATAATCTTCTCTCGCCCAGTAAACTATACCAATGGTTTGACCTAGATCTCCTTCGTGTCTCGTGTATTGGGCTATGTATACTCTGGCACCGTTTTGATCTGGGAAGTTGTCTCAGAGCAAGGCGAGAGAGACGACGGGGAGCTCAGCCATAACCTCTACATCCTCGCTCCGTGGCTAAGGCCCTCGCGGGCCCTGGGGACGACTTCAATAGGGGGCACGGGCTGGGGTAGACCTTGATGACTCGTAGCGCATGCCCTCTGGATCACCGGTCTTCTCCACCCGGGATGGTGCGACACAGGCTCTGGCAGACTGTCGGGCTGTCCGGGGTTCCATCCCCGAGGCGGACAGCGGCGAGCCAAGCCTCACAGTTGACACCACGGTGATGATCCTGTATCTGAGTGGTGTCCGCATGTTTGGGCTCGTTGGGCGGGCTGCTACCTAGTTAATGTTCTAATGATAGAGTAATGACTGCGCCCGCAGTGACCCTCGGTGAGCAGACTTCCGCGAGGATCTGAGGATAGCGGATGCGCGTCCGCGATGACCTGTGGTGAGAGGACTATCCTCGAGGATCCCGGATAGCGGACGACGTTAAAACTTTACATTGGTGCCGTGACCAGGATCAGTCCGACGGCTTTCCATTGCAGCCTACTGTCGCAGTGTTTTGCTCCCTCATCCCTGGGGACCTCTTGCCTCTCCCGGGACAGCTTGGAAAGATATAATGAGCGAGAAAGAGAAAGAGATAGTCAATGGGAAAGGTAGTCCGATTTACAGCGGCTGATTTCCATCGCGCTTGACCAGTACAAGCGGAACCAGCCTGCTGCTATGCGTGTCGATCCGACGATCCCCTACAGTCCGGGGATGACTGGGCCAGTGTCCCCTCCCCCAGTCCTACCAAGTCCGCAGGCGCCAGTGGTCTCAGCAATGGGATACGTGCCTGCTCCGCGACTTGGGGGCACCACGCTGGCTACCGCTTCGACCATTCCTATGGCCGGAGTGTCCGCCGCGTGGTCAGCTTATTCTGGCAATCAGGGTGTGTCGGGCATGCAGTGGCAACCGGTGGCTCCGGCCCCTAGCTACGTCAGCTATGCCGCCCCGTCTGGAACCTACCCAGTAGGATCGACGGGAGTCTCGATCGCACCAAGTCAGGGTGGGCAATTTGTGGGTATGTACCCGGCAGCGAGCGTGAACTTCCCAGCTCCCATGCCCGCGACGTACGGGTCCGCTCCGGTAGACTCTGCTGCAGGAGGTACATGGACTCTGCCGTCCTATATCAACCGAAGGCCAGACCAAACGTCTTGGCGGAAGAAGTTTAACGAGGATAACGCCGATCTGGAGGATTACTTACTCCAGGTATGGCGGACGGTGGTATACAAAGGATGGACCCAGGAGGAAGCTGTGCACATCCTCTCGGGGAGCCTGGAAGGAAAGGCCCTCCAAGTTATGCAGTGTCTGCCGTTGGGGACGGCTACGTTCGGCGAGGTTGCCCAGCAACTTCGCTTGCTGTTCACGCCGACAACAAACAGGCGGATGTTTGAACGAGAGTTCAAAGCGCGGATCCGCCTACCGACTGAGTCCGTAACTGAGTACGATGGCCAGCCATACCACATATCATACGGGCTGGCCATGCACGAAAAACGATCGATGGAGGAGGTAATTAACTCCGCCCTTGCAATAGAGGTAGCTGTCCGCTCCAGACAGATGCCTCCGGCCCCGGCTTCGGCCCCGGCTGTTCCCTTGCAAGTGGTGGCACCTTTTCCGGTCAATGCATCGCAGATGGCCCCATGGCCTGCCCCGGCTCCCCGGGAACCAGCCATGGAGCCCAACCCTCAGCGGGTTGGTACACCGGCACCCTCCACAGGGATGCCCATACAAGCGGCACCGGCTGTCGCGTCGTGCTCATCCTCGGAGGAGTACGACTTAGAGGAATACGATTTCTCTGCGGCGCAGATGATTGCGCACTGCGCAGGAATCGAAGCTCCGGGACCCGCGGACTGCTGCGTGTTCACCTCCGGACCAGCTCAGAACCGTTCCATGCTACTTCTGCGAAAACAGGGACACTTCTGGCTTAAGTGTCCGGAATTACTGTAATGCCTGCGGACACGCGGATATCATGGGAGTCTCCCTGATCCGCGCCGGAGAAATTCCTCCTTTCGGTTTGGTCCTTGGGACAGCAGAACCGTCCTTCGCGTGAGGGAAACTGAAACCGGACGTGGTGGTGACCAACATTACGTCCGGGGACAGTTGTTCTGAGACTGCCCCCTCTACGGACAAGCCAGACGATTCTCAAGTAGATATAACTTCTCTGGAAGTGGTCCTTGAGGATCCGTCTAGCTCGTCCACGGCCGAGGTAGACAAAGAAGACGCTGACAACAAACAGGCGGATGTTTGAACGAGAGTTCAAAGCACGGATCCGCCTACTGACTGAGTCCGTAACTGAGTACGCTTTTAACTTTCGCGTACTAGGCCGGAGAGCTTATCTGGACATGGAAGCCAGTCGGTTTGAACCGATGCTAATTGACCAATTCATCGATGGCCAGCCATACAACATATCATACGGGCTGGCCACGCACGAACAACGATCGGTGGAGGAGGTAATTAACTCCGCCCTTGCAATAGAGGTAGCTGTCCACTCCAGACAGATGCCTCCGGCCCCGGCTTCGGCCCCGGCTGTTCCCTTGCAAGCAGTGGCATCTTCTCCGGTCAATGTATCGCAGATGGCCCCATGGCCTGCCCCGGCTCCCCGGGAACCAGCCATGGAGCCCAACCCTCAGCGGGTTGGTCCACCGGCACCCTCCACAGGGATGCCCGTACAAGCGGCACCAGCTGACGCGTCATGCTCGTCCTCGGAGGAGTACGACTTAGAGGAATACGATTTCTCTGCGGTGCAGATGATTGTGCACTGCACAGGAATCGAAGCTCCGGGACCCGCGGACTGCTGCGTGTTCACCTCCGGACCAGCTCAGAACCGTTCCATGCTACTTCTGCGGAAAACAGGGAAACTTCTGGCTTAAGTGTCCGGAATTACTGGAACGCCTGCGGGCACGTGGATATCATGGGAGTCTCCCTGATCCATGCTGGAGAAATTCCTCCTTTCAGTTTGGTCCTTCGGGACAGCAGAACCGTCCTTCGCGTGAGGGAAACTGAAACAGGACGTGGTGGTGACCAAAACTATGTCTGGGGACAGTTGTTCTGTGGCGTCTGAGGCTGCCCCCTCCACAGACAAGCCGGACAACTCTCACGTAGATATAACTTCTCCGGAAGTGGTTCTTGAGGATCCGTCTATCCGTCTGTCGAGGCAGACAATGAAGACTCCGTTGCCGAGCCCAGTGCTCTGGATGATGCCTGCTGGTACCCCTGCTGGTACCTGCCTCTGTCTTGCAGACGGCCCGGTCCCTCGTAAACTCTGGCTCAAAGGTTACCCTCGTAGCCATGGGAACTTTTAAGCGCGAGCCAGCGCTCCGCGACATCGTATTGCGGGATCCCAGACGTTACACGCTCCACGGAGCGGGTAACAATAGCATCCCTATCCATGGTGTCATCGATCTGCCTATTACTCTTGGAGACAAGATATACATAACAGAGGCAATCGTTGCGGATATTATAGCGCCCGGGATCATTGGAATAAAATTTCTCCAGATCCACCGGGTGATCGCCAACTTCAGCGCCGGCGAACTCCGGATGGGAGAGGACACACATTTCCTCTTCCACGCGGGTCCGACCCTTTCTTTCTTTCCAACTGCAGGCGGCGCGCACAACCATTGTGCTGCCTTTGAGCGAGATGATCATTGAGGCGAGGCCACGGCGTCCGTGCATGTCCCTTGATGGTCGTCCGTGTAGAGTGCAACTGGTAAGTAATTTTGCCCGAGGAACGGGACTCGTGCTGGGTGGGGCTCTGGTCAAGTCCGACATCCGCGCGATGCCTATCCTCGTGGTGAATCCCATGGATGCTCCCGTTGTCCTGCGACGCTACTGCTACGCTCGCGTCGTCTAGCCGGGTTATCCCTGACGACCCTGTGTGTTGTGCTGCGTGCGCGGCAGCGTTCGCTGGAGATGATCCGTTCATCCTGCCAGACCATCTGGAATGGTGCGGTTGGCAAGACAGACGTGGCCAAACACCGCATCAACCTCCTGGATGAGCGTCCTATTAAACAGCATCTACAGCGAGCAGCGATAGTGCACCAAGAGGTCATAGACAAGGAGGTGCAAAAGATGCTCGAGCTAGACATCATCGAACCCAGTGATAGCCCTTGGGCAAGTCCTGTGGTTATGGTGAAGAAGAAGGACGGCTCGTGGAGGTTCTGCATGGATTATCGTAAACTCAACGATGCCACGCGGAAGGACTCATATCCTCTTCCGCACATCGAGGACACTTTCGATGCCCTGGCCGGATCGCACTACTTCAGTGCTCTGGATCTGGCCTCCAGGTATTGGCAGGTCGAGATGGACGAGAGTGATACGTCGAAAACTGCCTTTGTTACCAGGAACGGGCTCTACCAATTTAAGGTAATGCCGTTCGGGCTCTGTAACGCACCAGCGACGTTCGAGCGCCTCATGGAGATGGTCCTCAAAGGGTTCCTCTGGAAGCGATGTATGGTTTACATCGACGATGTCGTCGTGTATGGCCGTTCGTTTGAGGAAACCCTCACCAACCTCCAGATGGTGTTTCATCTCATCCGCGAAGCAGGCCTTAAATTGAAGCCTAGTAAGTGCGAACTTTTCGCGCAGGAGATCCTGTACTTGGGCTTCATGGTAACAGGCACCGGAGTTAGACCAGACCCTGCAAAGATAGAGGCAGTACAGAACTGGCCTCGGCATTGTATCATGGCGGACGTGAGGTCCTTCTTGGGCTTCGCGAGTTATCACCGCCGGTTTATACGAGGCTTTGCGGAGATCGCGCGCCCCCTTACTATCCTCACGGAAAAGGGCGCCGATTTTGTCTGGCAAGCTGGGCAAGCCATCGCCTTCTCGGAACTCCGGCAAGCTTTAGTAGCTGCCCCGGTGCTGCGGCACCCTCGGCCGGATTGTGAGTTCATCCTTGCACTCGGCGGTGTCCTCTCACAGATCGTGGATGGACAAGAGCAGGTAGTAGCTTATGCGAGTGTGGCTTTGAGCCGCTCTCAAATGAACTACTGCACCACTCACCGTGAGCTCCTCGCGGTGGTAACCATGACCAAGTGTTTCCGGCACTATTTGTTGAGACGCCATTTCCGCTTGCGGACTGATCACAGTTCGCTGAGATGGCTCCTAAACTATAGTGAGGCCGATGGCTTGGTGGCCCAGTGGCTCGTCAAACTCCAGGAGTATGACATGCAAATTGAGCACCGCGCCGGAAAGTTGCACGGCAACGCTGACGGACTGTCACGTTGTCATAAGTGCAAGAACCCTGACTGTGCCGGGATGACTCCATTCCAGCGTGTCGGGGATTCTTCCTCAGACTCGGAATTGGACCTTCCAGGAAGGCCGCAGGCCGCCACCCCCTCTAACAACACAGCAGCCGGAGCCACAAGAGTCCACCCCTGCGCGAGGACCCGCCGTTACCGGCGTTGGCGTCCCGCATTTGAAGCGGAGGTATGACTCAGCTCCAGTGAGTCTTCCTCGAGTCCGGCGGTGTACTCCTCGGGTGAGTCTGAGTACGAGCGGTCCTTGCTGCCCGTGGTGATGGCCGCTGGTGCGCAGTCAGATGATTCGGATGAGGAATTGAACTACTTGGGCAGTTACTATCCGGCACAACTGGCTGCAAAGCAGAGAGCTGACAGTGCTCTGGCACCGGTAATAAAAGCCCTTGAGGCCAGCCAGAAACCCTTCAAGGATGAGCGGAAAACCTACAGGGAGGAGACCCAGTCTCTCATCTCCCAGCGGGAAAGACTCTCCTTGAGGGATGGCCTTTTGTACCGGCGCTATGAGCCACCGAGCCCACTGCCCCCTATTTGGCAGTTGGTGCTTCTGGCGGAGCTGCGGAAAGAAGTGTTCCATCAGTTGCATGACCTCTGGGTGACCGGTCACCTGGGAATCCGGAGGACCGTCCAAAAGCTACAACAGCGCTTTCACTTGCCTGGTAGCAGTTTGGACGTGCAACGATGGTGCGCAGCTTGCTCTCAGTGTCAGGCTCGCAAAGGAGTTCCGGCTCCTGGCCACCACCCCTTAACCACGGTTAAGGCTGGCGCGCCTTTTGACCGGATCGCCCTGGACATACTGGATACCCGTCGGGTCACCCCGCATGGTTTCTGGTACATCCTGGTGATCTCGGACTATTTTACCAAATATACCAACACCTACCCACTACGCCGCCGGACTGCGGACGAGGTACCTCGGTTGCTGGTGAATAGGTGGGTGGTTCACCATGGTGTACCTAAGCAGGTACATTCGGATCAGGGCACGCAATTTGAAAGCAACCTGTTCCAGAACCTAGCACAGATGCTAGGTAGTACCAAGGTGCGGACCACCCTTACAGGCCCCAGTCGGACGGACAGGTTGAGCGCTTTAACCGGTCTATCCTGAACATGCTGACGGCCTTTGTAAATGATCGTGCGAATGATTGGGATGACCACCTATGTTGTACGGCCGGGAACTCAATCTGCCCATGGATATTATGTATCCAACTGCGGCGGAAACCGGTGAAGTACCCCCAGTGCGGTCCGGAGTACGTTGAGTGGGTTCGCCGCGCCCTCACGAACGCCTATGATTTCCGACTGGACAAGTCGGCCATCCAGCAGAAGCGTGGCTATGACGCCCATGCTAAGGGCAGGCCTGCTTTTGCAGAAGGCGACAAGGTGCACTATTAATATCCACCGCTGAAGCAAGGTAACAAATTTGCTAAGCCGTGGATAGGCCCGTTAACCGTGCTGAAACAGGTGACAGACGTGGACTACCGGATCGGGAGGGATTCTGATCCAGATAGGGTTCTGGTGGTCCATATCGACAACCTGAAGAAGTACGAGGGCCCTCTCGTCATGGATCCGCTCATACAAGATGCGGAACCGGATGATGCTCCTCTTTTGGACACTTCCGGTCAGCATCCGCGGACTCCGGACGAACGTGTGCGCCGTATGGTGGGTCTTCCGGACCTCTCTGATCTGTCAGATGACGGTCCGGACGACATTACACCTGATCTCGGCGATCCGCAGGTACCACCAATCCCTCCAACACCTGCAGATGATGGGCAGCCATGCCGGAAACCCTGTGCGCCGACCCGATATTGGTGGGATTATGCGAATGTGTATGCGGTATCCATCTATCACACCAGGGATGGATTTTAGGTCGTTCCGTAGGGATACGCACGACTTTCCTCCATGAGCAGTCACTTTGTGGCTATCTCCGGAGTTGAGGTCCGCGGGTATCTTTACGTCGTAACGCCGCCGCTCTGCATCCGCCCTCCCGTAGTTTCTAGCGCTAGGGACGTGCGGCAAGCCTATCCGCATCATGTGGACTGCTGTCCGTCGTAGTTAACCCAACGCCGACGCTGGCCGGACCACTTTTGTGGATAAGCCGGACGCCTCTTGGTCCCGGGACAACCTCTTATATGGCCAGACTGAGGTTGGGATTTACGTCCGCTACGGGGGAAGCGCCTTCCCACGGAATTGGGGAACCGGCATACGGACGCGGGGAATGTGTCCGGATGTGAGGACTGATGTCCGCGGTTCGTCCACGTGACTCGTCCGTTGCTCCGGACGCTTTCAGACGACGCATTTCGGTGCGTTGTCAACCGTGAGCCACTACTGTAAGGTTGTTCATTGGGCTAAGATTTCTACCGGCAGGAAATCGTTTAACCATTATTTTTAATGGACCGGCTGTTAAGTCCGCACGTGCGGACCAGCCGCGGCAGCTGGTGACGTCCATTTTCGTCTGGATCGTACCTGCCAATACACAGTCTGGCCAGAATGACCGGAACCCCGGCCCCCTTCTAAGAAGGGGGTCGTATTCTACATGCGCAGCATACTTTGTGGTTTCTAATCCCCATCACTACCATGGGATAAGGTCAATATGCCATCTTATGGTGCTTGTTTGGTTCTGGACTCTGTTCGCAGGCAGTTCCGGACGAGCGCCGGCTATTGATTTCATCATGTTTGGGATTCTCTTGATTGGGCGCCGGCATGAAGGGTTCGGCCCCTAACCATTGAGGTTATGGACCTGCCGGCACCGCGTCTAAATCTATTGGATCCGTGGTCCGGTGGTCGTTGTATGGGCTCTGGGCTTGACCGTGGCATTGCTCCGTGGCTTTACTGTACGTTGGGGTTGCTAGTGGGCGCGTCATGAACGCCTACAGGGCGCCCAATTGTCTGTAGGGCTACAATGGGCATGCTCGATCACCTTGTTAGCGTACCAGTGGCTATGGGGAGTGTTTATATTCATTTATCCATCTCATGTTATTATTTACTGAGTGGATTATATAAACCACAAGTATGCATGCATTCCGTGGAAACGCTATTCTTTCTCATCTGATCATACATTGAGATGAGTTTAGTGATATATATTTTTCCTGGTGCAATAGAGAGTGAGAAATTTTTCCTTTCGTTAGAGGGGTGTAGGAGATTGTGTGCTGTGTATCAGAAGTTTGTTGGCCGTGATCTATGAAAAGTAGGCAAACGGTGGTGAATTTATTTTCATTACTGTTTGAGTGGTGGTGAATGTATTTTATCGCTGCTGATAGTTGGACATAATCGTAAGATCCACAAGTAGATCGACTTTTGATACATTGTATACAATCTCTATCCTGCTGTGGTGATTAATTTCACGTCATTTACCGCCAGTGCGGCAGCTATAGCTAATGACTGATTTTGAATACTGTATCTGATTGCAGGATCCCCCGGGATGGCCTGTATTTAGGCCACCCGTATACATGGCATGATAAGGAGTCACCGGGTGTGGGGGGGGGGGGGAGATGCGTGTGTATGTATGAGCCTGCAGAGAAAACGTAATTCGTTTGTCGGCCTGTATCGATCGATGCTATAAATAGACGTTTCCATGGAGACGCGTTATACTGCTGTGCGTGCAGAATAACTGCCAGCCTCAATGCTGTAAAAACAATGTAACTGGCAATCGCTCGTCATTCGAGCACTCGGCACTGGTGGAGACAGATCTGCGGATCTGACTCCCAGTGTTTAGGCGTCTTAGAGCGCTCGAATATGTCTGAGCAAAGTGACGGGGAAAGTACGGGAGGGAAGGTGGACAGTGATCGCGAGATCCAGTCTGGAGATGAGTCCTTTGAGAGCGATAACTAGCTTTCGGGACCGGCTCGGAGGATGATGGCCGCGAACCCATCTCCGAGAGCCAGCACACGGGTTCTGAGGAATCCAACTCCGGCAGCGATGTCGAGAGTGTGATTAACAGGCAGGAACGCGCTGTAGAGAGCAACTTGGCCGCTATAGGTGCCGAGGAGCTCCTCAATCCGTCTTCGCTTCCAAACATGGAAGAGTTGATGGACTACAGCGAGGCGGGCCCTGTTGGTGTGGATATCGAGTTGCATCCGCCTGCGGAGATGCTTGCATCTTTGAACGTCGATGAGAGTACTCGTCCGGAAACCCGTCCGGATGACCGCGGTCGTCCGGATACCATACCCGGCGAGAACTCCTCGAAGTCCACACCTGCGGAGCCTGTTCCGCCTGTTAAAGGGAAGTCTGCGAGTTGGTCAGACCAGGTCGATGCGGAACTGTCTGCATCCCAGTTCCAGCCGGACTTGCAGCCGCCCGGCTCGGAGAAGTCCGCGGAGGAGGACGACGAGTTCGTCTCGCCCGTCTCCGAGCCCAAAAGATTGCCGAGAAGCAGTGGGAGGCCCAGATGAAACTGCTTGCAATGGCACTTCATTACAAAACTCAACAGAGTAACTAAATTGTACAATATCCAATATGAATGGATAATTTGTTATGTGATTCCATGCTTCTATTTTCCCCAGAATACCACATGCTGTGAAGTATGGCTCAGAGTTTCTACTCGTTTGCAAAGACTCATCTACATCATGCGAAGTTAGTCCTTCTTCTGCTGGGATTTGGCTTGGCTCTTGCCGGAAGACTGCCAGTTCGGCTTGGGCCACTGGTACTGGCCTCCCTGATAGTTTGGGTGGAATTTGCCTCTTCCTCGGAACCCCCGGCCGCGACCACGAGAAGGGAAAGGCTGGAAGCGACCTCTCGATCCAGACTGGCCTCTACGGACCATCTTCTTAATACGCTCCATGTCCTTGATATCTTTGACATTTTTGGAAACATCGTCGCCAAACAAGAAATTTGTGTACGACACAGAAGGGGAGCAAAGATGCCCAACCCTAAAAGATTGGATAGCTGGCTTGAGAGCATTCCTGCGATAGAGAACCAGCTGCTTGTTAGCATATCCTAGAAGCGCCAAGGCATCCAATCCTTGCTCAACCATAACCTGGTCTGACCTAGAAGCAAGAGTGTCAACGAGCTTCGTAATGACAGAAGCTGCCTTAACAAGCGACACTTGGAGATTCTGGAAGGCAACATCTCCTGAACGGAACTGAGAGGACAGGATATTCCAGACAAGCTGATTAACTTTAATCTTTGAAAGGCCATCACAATTCTGTGGCCTGTCAACAGCTTTGACCAGCTCCTGAGACTGAAAAAGTTGATTTACCATATCGGCCAGACCCTGATTAACAGCATCAGAATATTTCTCATCCAAGGAGTACCTCCTTGTTAAGGCAGCGAAAGGATCTTGAGGTTGTGTCTGTGGCTGTGAGCACTGAGAAGTCGAACCCTCACAATACTGAGTTTCCTCCACTGACTCAGAGTCTGGGTCAGCTTGCCCACAGGGCAAAGCATCTTCAAAATCTTCTTCATCACACTCGTCTCCCTCATCATATGGCATAGACACATAATCTTCTGAGGCCTGCTGCCTAGACTGAATTTCATTCAGCTTCGAGAGTATCAACTCTAGTGTTTTATCACTCGTATTTGTTTTGCCTTTACTGACCGGTTGTTTCCCCGAGCCCGAGGCTGAGGGCGTGGAGCCAGAACTCAAAACCGGTGTCTTACATGCACTAGTGTTGACAACACGCGCACTACTACTAGCATTAGCCACGCTAACAACTGAACTTTGTGTGCAATTACCGTCAGAAACAGCCACGCTGCTCGTGTTTTCCTCAAGCGGAATCAATTTCATTGTATTCTTGTTTGTTTTCGAGCGAGTTTTCTCAGCCACGCTCGCCTGCGCCATCTTCGTATCACACGTGCTCCGCAGCGAATAAAGCTGAACCGCAGTGTGCAAAATATGTAGAATAAAATTAATTTGTTCTGCCCTACTAAAAACCAACAAAGGCTTTGATAATGTGTACCACGTACACAAAGGACAACAAAAAATATCTGTTCCACGAACAGAGAAAAGTTGAATTTTTCAGTAAGTACTGACAGGAGAGGGCAAACCACGTCCACACCTCTCGCTTGTAGGCAACGAACTGACACATGCATGGGCAATGAAATCTCAGGTAATCCCGGAAGCTGCGTATGACGTAATAGAACTAAACATTTTTCCGGTAACCTTTCTTAGCCTTTGAACTAATTTTTTTATTCCGTACTGACAGTTCCAATATTTCGACAAAATTTTGTCGTGTCCATCAATGATGAAAATATGTGACCTTTCACCTCCGATGTTAGAGAGAAAGTTCGACTCAAACCACATTTTGGTGATTCCTTGCCGCTCACTTGACAACATTCCTCTGGCCCAGGCAGCTCTCTTCCAACACGTGAAAATATCCTTGCTTCAAGCAAGCTTCATCTGGAATCCGTCAGTCACCTGTCACCAGACGATCCCTACCGTTCATCAGTGGGATGGGAACAGGGTGCGAACAACCAGGGTGGCTCAGTCTGTGGACCACGCTTGCTGACGCCAGTAAGACATCATTCGATTGATTTGGAACTTTATTATTCAACTTCCCTATGTATTTGTTTTGTAGGATTGGCAAGTATTTGCTTTATCATTACTTAGTAAATCTCAATACAATACAAGAAGAGCAAGAAGATTGATGTCTTGCGATTTGGCCCAATCCATCATTCTGCACGTCAGGGCACTTAGTTCCCTTGACTGTGTCCCCTCCTGGTTTTGATGTAACCAATCATGGGGGTGTTGGCAGATATGGTAAGAAGCATGAAGCCAGTGACTGTCTGCTGGAAGTCACGAAGGCGTAGCCATGCCGCCTTGAGCTCTAGCCAGTTGACGTTCTGCATTAGGCCTGATCAAAATCCCGAGACCTGGCTCTTGCAGAGACAGGCAACCCAACCATAGCGAAATGCGTCCGTGATAAGGAGATGTTCTGGATCCAACTTTTGGATGGGATGACCCCGGAGAAAGCTGCTGTCGCTGTTTCACCACTGGTGATTGGCCAGGAGAGCAGGTGGCACCAAGATTGGAACCAAGATTGTGAGATCTATAAGGCCCAGTCACACTGAGTCGTACGATTTCATGGTCGCACGATCAGGTTCAAATTTGCTGAGTTACGACTGATCACCAGTGATCGCCACTGCAATCGCAAGTAGCGACTGTTCATACGATTGTTTGTACGCTTGGTGGCACGATCGCGGAAAGAATGGAAAAGATTGATAGCAAGCAGTCGTACGACCAGGTCGCAGCGACCACCGACCTGTCGTGCCTTCAGTCGTAGCGATCACCGACCTGTCGTACAACCAGTTGTTGCAATCATTGACCAGTCGTACGATAAATCGCGACCTGACGCACGACCGTCCGTCTGATTAGAGAGAAGGGCACAAAACTTGAACAGAAACCATATTTTGCAGTTTTATAGTTTAGAAAAAATGCTGAAAATTTTTGTTGTATTGGGTAAAATAGTTTTCGCTGCGCGTTTTATCCTCCTTTCGGGAAGCTTCAAATGGGTGCTACCACCAATCGTAAGGTCGTACTACCAGTCGGCACAGGTCGTGAATAATCGCACCACTGATCATGAAGTTGTACGACTGATTGCACCACTAGTCGCCAGGTTGTACGACTAGTAGCACGACCATTTTGGCTAGTCAGTAACGTGCGACAATGTCCGATTGGTGGTCCCACCTTTCCCGAATGGTGGCACGATTGTGCAAGACCGCCCAGAGATCGTAGGTTGGAAGTTTTGAACATGTCCATCGACCTTGCTGCGACTAGCATCTTGTTTGCGACCATTCACGACCAGTCGTACGTTCTTGTCACGATTTGTCCACGATTACAAAAATTTTAGGTCGCAGCAAGGTCGTATCTTGGTCGTATCGTCAGTGTGACTGGGCCTTTAGAGGCGTCCACATTGTCCTTTGCCCCCGACCTCCACAGACTGTACGCCAGGGGTCGATGCAGGAGCAGACAAGTTGGAAATCGAGGAATTTTCTAACTTAATGTTCCAAGAAATCCATCCTAGAAGATGATGGAGAGCGAAATGTGTGTTGAGCTCGCCAAAAAGTGAATATAGGGGCAGCATAGCATCAGTATGATTCAATTACACAGAAGGTGAACTGCTCAGGTAACTTCCTAACCAGCCCATGGTCCCAAGAGACTGGCTAAATTGTATTTTAGTTCAACCAAATTCCATATGTGGTTGGCGAATGAGGTATCGCTAATTACACAACCCCAAAATCAGAGGTAAGTATCGTTTAGCATAACAATTAAGATTTGAGACTTGTCACTCACACATATCTTCGTAGTGACTATGAACCAATGCATATAATGTATGCTATATTAAATTTTGTTGTTATTGTGTACCGTATACATAACATCCAGCATGTAAATTTTTTTACTTGCTCGTCAAGCAAGTAATATTCATGTTCCTTATGAATGCATGTATTTGTGATTTGGCTACTTACTTCATGCATCCAGCGTAGTCCGCTATCTTCAATCTGGTTTCTGGCAACAAGTATATGTACTGTTAGTGAGCTAGATGCATAGTGGGAGCTCCCTAGTACATACCCCATTGAATATTGAATATCGCATTGAATAAATACTTGGCTCAAAAATGTCACTCGGCCGCCTGAAAATGTGTCACTTTGATATAGATTTGGATTTAGATTTTTTAAAAAAAGATTTGGATTTAGATTATATATATTATAAATTTAGTTCCTATAGGGCAGAATTCCTTGACCCAACGCACATACATTTAGTCTGAATTAGTAACAAGGTTATGAATACTAGCAATATTTTCGTCAACTGGTGTTTTTCGGCCTTGAAAAAAAATTGACCTATCGCCAAAACCCCAAAAAGTTGTCCGAGTTGCACATATTACGTCGGCAAACTTCTCTTTGGCCAATAATAACGTTTTGCAAAATTCGTCGAGAATGACGTAAAAAGACTCGGACAAACTGGTTTGGCGATAGGTTAATTCCTGAAGGGTGCCAAGCTTGCACCAGTCTGATTTCAATTCAGGATATGTCAAATATGACAAATGAACGATAAAACGTTGTACGGCAAACACGGTTGCCTAAGAAAACACTATTTGGCAGGTGGACTATACCCCCTATTTGTTACAGATACATGATGAACAATTACCCAACAAACAAGATTTATTGTTATTGATGTCAGAATAATGTTTCGCATTGCGCGTAAATCACTACTGAAATAGCGTGCGAGTTGGTGTTCTGCTTGAAAACTCAAAATTTACGACCATTATATAAACAAGATAAAGATAAGGTTTCTGTTCGCATACGAAGCTGAACCCTTGACGAAAACAGAACTAGTTGGAAGCGATGTTATATGCAGGATATTGAGTGTGTTAAGTAGCGACTAAAGTATAGCGATTATTAAATAGTTATTCGGCGGAGACTATTAGAGTGGACGGAAGAATACAATTCTAACTTCGTTTTAAGGCGACTTATTCAGGAAAATTGAGTTAGGTGCAAACCGGAGATACAATGTACAGTAACGCTGGACATTAAGAAATGTGATCGTCTCCTGGGTCAGACATTCTATTCTGACCTCTACTGTGGGCAGCACGACCTCCGGAAACTCAGATCAGCTCCGCCATCTGTGTGTGACTTCCCTCTGGTATTCCTGCTCATGTGTATCCTACGTGATTCACTGGAATACCACTGTATACTGTTTGCATAAAACATGTGAGGATATCACAAATCACGCAATATTAAGTATTTACATTCTGGAGTGTTCACACAACAAGATATCCTCATGCCATACTAAAAATCATGCTTGAATATATATTATTACATTCAGTAGTGAAAACATGGAGTGTGAAATGAACCTTAGTTTGGATGTTTTAGCTAGGTCTGATGGCGGTAGTAACTTTAGTTTTGAGGACCTGGCTGGTCACAATGTCTCACTGTATGACGGGGACTGGCGGCGGACTGCACGAGCCGGAGATTGTATCAACACCGTACTCATACCGACTGTTTTAGCCTTCGGCGTCCTCGGAAACCTGGCGAATATCGTCGTACTGACGAAACACAACACCAGGCTGGGACTAAATCACATAGAAGGCTCCACTTTGCAAGGATTCATCATGTTATCAATCTCTGATCTGCTGTTCTGTATCATAGGATTCCCGGCAGCATTTCTGCCAATAGAGGCATACGCTTTTGGGAATAACACACTCCAGTTGGTCGGATTTTTCTACGGAGTTTACCGGACACCTTTGTTGAATGTGTTTATCTTCGCGAGCACGTGGCTAATCACGTGGGTTGCCATAGGGAGATACATTGCAGTTTGCCATCCGTTTAGAGCCAGAACCTTGATCAGACCACGAACGACGACATGTGTACACGCTGCCGTGGCCATCTCAGCCATTGTGATCAACATACCATCCTTCCGGACGTATTCGATAGGGAAAACTCAGTGCAGTTCGATGTGTTCTTGTTATTTTCGCCAAGTGAGACTGATGTCTGGCGCTGGTGCCGTCTTTTTGACAGTTCACAAAGTGACGTGGGCGGTGTTAGGCACCTTGCTGCCCCTGGTTCTGCTGGTGTTCTGTAACGTGAACATCCTGCGAGTGGTGTGTCGGACGAGCGCCGGGGAGTCGACAGACCGGAGGGACAGCAGTCTGGTGCCTCGTGTCACGTGTACTCTGGTACTGATGGTCTTCCTGTACCTGGCGCTAGTCACACCCTCCATGGTGCTGGCGCTCCTGGCACAGACTCTCACACACATGTCCAGACAACAGTTCCTCGGCTTCACACTCGCCGTCCATGCAACCAATCTCTGTCAGGCCATCAAGTTCTCCTCAAACTTTATCCTATACACTGTCACCAACGAGCGGTTCAGGACAAGACTCCAGATGATCTTCTGTCGAGCCAGTTTTGGTTCACAGAACAGCCAGCGGGCGGATTTAGGACACAGGCGCTACCAGTTACTGGGGCTGGGTGGTAGGCGTGACACACGTGCGGACTTCAAACCTGTCCTGAACACTATCAATATGGTCAACATGACAATGCGGGTATAATGTGTATGGGATAAACAATTGGATGGAGGTGTAGAGATTTGTATAACTGCATATAGCAGGATTTATTTCATCATTTATATACATTAATGAAAAGAGATACAATCGGGTTCTGTAACGGTGTGTGAATTTACTATGTTCCTATGTGTCTCTCAGTAAACTGGAACAAAACAATAAAAACAAAATAATTCTCTTTTGAGATGAAACCATTGACCCAGTACCCTCTCGGCTTGTGGTCGGTTACTTAAATGTACTTGTTATACACTTATTAGATTGGGTTCGTTTTGGATCTCTAAATTGTTAGAATCAATTGTTGGGCAGTTTCATTCTAATTCAATAAGTGTACAGTGGCAACATCTCAAACAATTTGTCCACGATGTATGTCGGTCCATAATTATGAAAATTATAGTTTATTTCATTGTCGGCATCTTGCGGCATTGGCGTTGATATGGTGATAAATCATTTCATTATGGTAGGTTTTATTTAAGATCAAGTAGAAGTGTGCACGGTCCCAGAAATGTCCAGATCGAAGCCGTTCAGTGTCATTGAAATTGGATTCGATTGGATTAGTGCAGTACAGTTGATCGAGGGGTTGATCGATACATACAATATCTTTCTGAATTTATATTTTGGCGTCACACACGTCGAACCCGAACATGATACGACAAGTAGATATCGTTTTCAGCAGTTAGTTTCATTTTCTCGTCCTAAAGATGGTCTGATAGTATCAACAACATCCAACAGTTTACTCTTGTTAATTATGTCACATCAAAGGGTCTCCTATGTATGTGAAGCCTCTTCAACTCCTTCTCCCTTTGACGTGAGGGAAATATCTAATTTTCTCCGAGGCACAAGCAGCTGTGATGATGTTTGAATCATAACAACGCGAAGGTATTTACTCTGTTCATTTCTATTTGAATTTGTGCAGAAAATGGTGGCAAGGTTCTTGTTCATAGCCAAATATATGAAATATGTGAGTGATCCACAGAAAACTCTTATTTTTCCACAATACCAATATATAAAAAAAATTGTAATGAATAATAAGCCCCGCATGGCTGGGGAAAACTCTTAACCGAAACCCAGTCAAGTCTACGGTGGCTCCAATATGACATAATAAATATTTTTTTCTAGAATAATAAAAATTTTGTTGGGGGCCTTGGGAACAAAATATTAAATAATCTAATTGACGGGGAAAACATTTCTCCCGCGAGGTAAACTATTTTCCCTGCAGGGGAAATGTTTCCCTCACGAGGGAAACATTCCCCCGCGGGTTAAACTATTTTCCCTGCAGGAGAAATGTTTCCCTCGCGAGGAAAACATTTCCCCCGCGAGGTAAACTATTTTCCCTGCAGGGGAAATGTTTCCCTCGCGAGGAAAACATTTCCCCTGCGAGTTAAAATATTTTCCCTGCAGGAGAAATGTTTCCCTCGCGAGGAAAACATTTCCCCTGCGAGTTAAACTATTTTCCCTGCAGGGGAATTGTTTCGCTCGCGAGGAAAACTAATTCCCCCGTGAGGAAAACATTTATCCCGTGAGTTAAACGGGGAATCTATCAGTGTCAAGGGGTAAACGTTTTCCTCGCGGGGTAAACGTTTTCCTCGCGAGGGAAACATTTCCCTCACGGGGGAAATAGTTTTTCTCGTGGGGTAAACGTTTCCCCCGCCAATTAGATTATGTTAAACCTTCTCGGTAAAGTCCGTCAGAAAATTTTTATTATCGCAAATAAAAAAATTTATTATGTCATATTGGAGCCACCGTACAAGTCAGTTTCATTTCGTACGTTATGATTTTAGTGTGCGCATCCTTCCTCCCCCACCACCTTTCTCCAGGATTCTCTAAGATATAGAAGCTGACTGGAAACATTAAAATGGTTTTACCAGTGCAACTGAATAAGTCTGACTGGGTTCCGATTCAGCGCTTTCCAATGGAGGCTGGAGGGCTAACCATCAATTATTTTGCCAGCCAGTTCGAATGACAACACGTTTAGCTGCTCTCCTGCAACATTGAAAGACTCGAGCTTGATGCATATCAATGGCAAAACTCTGAGGTAGATGGCACGACTAAACACCTTTCTCCAGGCAATGTGTCCGCTCAGAAGTGGTAGGGCCCATTCTCATCAAAACAATGGTGTCACTGGGATGATTACTCATTGGGCAATACATAAATGGTGGCGCCACTTCACTTACACTATGTCACTGACACAGTGCTGCCACATGTTGGAACATTGGAGCTTGATGCATATACATCCATGTCTATCGAAGTGCCCAGCTAGTCTCTAAATAATGTTTTACCAAGACTTATAGCTGCGTTTAAGAACTTCTATGGACGTCATCATGATCTGGTTGATAAATACAACAAATCCATGTCTGCCATGCAACTAGCATGTCTGCCATGCAACTAGATCTATTTTCATGTTAATTTTGGGGAATTCATGACGGGTGCCACTAGTGGGGCAGGAAATGCTCACTCTTTCCGGAACACCTGATTTCACCTCCTAATGGCCATTTTGGGGGGTTCATGAGTTTCCCTGTCATTTTTGTTTTCTCTCACTTCGTATGCCTGATATGACTTCCTGTCCCTGGACTATGAGATTGGATAACGGACCCTGTTTTGTTTGCTCGGAATACTTAATACTGGGTATTGATTCCACGACTGTATCCATTGCACCATTGGAAAATTCGGTATTTTCACCCATTGTTTTTCCACCAACTTGGCATCGACATTGCTCGAAGAGCCTTTGAGATCATTTTCAACTCATCTCAGCAACTGGACAAAGTGACGTTCCAAACGCATTGCTTACATTACATCAAGAACACCTGGTTTTGTTGTGCAACTCGGTCTTCTATATTCAGTACATTTAAAATGAAGTAAGGCTTAGTATTAAGGAGTTATAAACACCCTATGGCCGCCCTCTGGACGGCCCAAACAATGTACACCGCTCCTTAAGGATTTATTGCATGTAACAAGCATGAACCTGGAATTGACAAGCAGTCCATTCACTTATAATGTAAATATAAAGGTAACAAATTCATAATTTTACATACTTCTAATCGAGGTTTTGCCTTTCTGATTGTTAGCCATCAAGGAATACCAACCGAGATTCCGTTTCTTATTAAACAATGTTAAATTTGTTAGAATCATCGTTTTCATATGTCATTTTCCGACCTATTTCTCAGTCCACAAAATACACTCACAACAGGGCGAGCGAAAGGATTATGCTCTACAGCAAATAGCTAGTGATGCTAGTAAAACTCACTAGTGATATGCACTCGGGTGCACCGAGGTGTTTGGGATTATGAATGTTCAGCTCATTGTATTCATCTAACAGAAAGTATAGCTCTAGATATTCTCATTACTTCGATCACAAGAAAGTATACTTATACGCAGCAACCAATGTTTGTCAAGCAGAAGACACGAATGTTCGTTTTGGTGAAACGTATAAAAAGATTTATCACATGCTATGAATTTATTCAAACTACAAACAGTAGGAACACACAGTGATTTCCGACAGTGTGATAACATTTGTCGGAAACATCATGTTTGCACTTTTTTTCACATTTTTGCTTCACATTTCACATAATTCACATGCACTTTTCTTAATGTGAAACAACAATGAAAGCACGAGTGTTCTATGACGTGACAATGTACTCATCAGTAGAAGGGGTCCTTGAGTACAATAAAAAAAAGAAGTTATTGCAATCTTTGGTACAATTTCACTTTAATTTACAGGGGTGGGATTGTTTTGGTGATTTTGTTACCTTTACTTTCACATTATAAGTCAATGGGAAAGTGCCTCACTGCAGTCACTGGTATGTTACATGCAATCAGTCCTTAATACTGCTCGTCCACTGAAAACATACGTGACGGGAGTTCGCGACAGGACGTGCCCCCTCCCCTCCAGTGGTTTCCATCCATGGTTGCCTCGTCTTCACAGTATTACCAGACCTGTTCAACTTCGTATTCTTGTATCAGTTACAAATCCTAAACAATGACAAGATAGCGCTAGGTTTTTAAGTTATTTTAACGTAACTTTAAACGTCTACATAAGTTTGGGCTTCGTTTGGTAGCAAATGATACTACATTGCAACACTGCTTGAAACGTGATAATCGCCAATATGAGCAGGATGACCGAGTTAAGGCGCTGGCCACGATCTCATGAAATTCTGACACGCGGCAGAAATACCGAATAATGCTCGGAAAAACGGCGGTAAAATGCATCATTGAAAGCGACATCAGTTTGTCCACTTTTCCAGTGAATTGGACATGAAAAAGTGCCACTTTTGGGCCAGTTTGTTCCTGACAAGTTTATCCTATCTGTACAAAGCTCATGAAAATCAACTGTCAAAAGGTCCAGATAAAATCCCTAACTGGATATTCCGTGACTGAGATCCTTGCTGATCCAATATTATGTTGCGTTTTCAGCGGTAAAGTGCAACAAGTATAGGCTTATGTACATGACATGCGGCGCATGGCTGATGTGATCCCGCTACCCAAAGTGATACACCTAAAGGATGATCCGTAAGGACCTGCGGCTTATATCCCTAACTCCTGTATTGAGCTTAAGTGTCTAGAAAGTTTCCTTTCCTCCTGGATATGGGAAATTCTCGGCCGTAACCCGAGGAAAATCAAGTTTGGAGGCATCAAGTGGTCTTCACCAAAACAAGCTCTGATCTCCTTCCTACACCAGGTAAACAACAGACAAGCTTGGTCAATACAGAGCCGTGCTTTTCCAAGACGTTCGATCACATCGATTATGGCCTATTGTTGAAAAAAAAAACAATTCTTGGAGTAGGCCTACCGGTTCACACGTGGAAACATTATATGCTTTCACGTTCGCACATGGAAATTTTAAAACTTACCACGTTCGAACGTAGAATGATGTAGGTTTCCACGTTCACACATAGAAAGTTTCGAAGCTACCACGTTCACACGTGGAAGCATATACCTTTCCACGTTCGCATGTAGGAAGATTTAGGTTTCTACGTTCACACGTAGAAAGATTCAAAGCTACCAGGTTCACACGTGAAAGCATTTGATGCTACCACACCGAAATCTTTGCACGGGCAAACGGGGTAGCTCCTGAAGTTTCCACGTGCGAACGTGAAAGCGTTAAATGTTTCCACGTGTGAACGTGGTAACCTCAGACTTTCCACGCGTGAACGTGGTAACCTCAGACTTTCCACGTGTGAACGCAATAGCCTTAACTGTTTCCACGTGCGAACGTGATAATGTTAAATGCTTCCACGTTCGAACGTGCTAGCTTTTTGCTGGAAAAGACATAGAACATTTTTACGCGCATGTCACCTATGGGAGTTTCGCCAGTACGAGCCGAATAAAAACCCGGATCTTGCGCGTGGGCCTAGGATTGACTCGTATACATGTATGGACGATCTCGGTTCGGAGGCAGAAGAGCAAATAGAGAGAAGGTGTCGTGTGTTGAACCATGTTGAAACGCCCACAAATTTGAACATCCATCAATTTGATAACATATTTTGAAAATCACCCCATAAATGAGAAAAAAAACTCTTCACCCACAAATATTTTTACCGACCCGTCAAAAGAAAACCGCCCCGTGCAGACCGGCAATTTCATAGTCAGAAATTAGTCGTTTTATTCCAACGAAAACGGCTGCCCTTTTGAAAAATATGCAAAAATGAAATTAAAAATACTAAGAAAACACCCCTCTTCAAAATATTTACAGGCATTTCTATGCATATATTCAGAAAAATTCGATCATAAGCTTTAAAGATAAAAATGTAGACGGACGACGACGACGGACGTCGGACGCAACCCCATGCCAATATCCCAATGCCAATATCTCAGTGCCCAATATCTCATGCCTGAATATCGAGAAAATTTCACAATCTACCACAATGTTAAATTCAGGCTCAAAGCAGAATTTCAGTAACCAGTAATCTGGGCATATTCCCGTGTTTGGTCGTGTTTACATCCACCATGGATGGAAGTTTCGTTGTAATTTGCACGAGAGAACACATTGGGGTGTATCTTACACAAACACAATGCTCTCAATCCAGTGGGTCACAAGTGATTCCTCCAAGGAACAAAACAACAGCAACTCTTTTCAATAATTCTTAACAACTCATTGGAAATATATAATGTATTCAACAGAAACGGAGGAGATATTAATATATATGGAGAGAGAGAGAGAGAGAGAGAGAGAGAGAGAGAAAGAGAGAGAGAGAGAAGCGAGGCGTGTGGACTTACTCAGGCCATACATATGTGGCAAATTGAAAAGTGGTTCGTTGGATTCGTCGCTGACATGTGTAAATGTGTGTGTGACTTGTTTCTGTTTCATGGAGTATTATTGTGCCAACAAGTATAACCTATCTAATATTAATTGATATTCGAAGAATAAACGATGTGGTGGGCGCCGCATGAGTCTTGCATGAGTGAGGGTAGCCTTCGCTTGTTACCACTGTTTCTTTAAAAAAACACACACACACACCAAGTCCACTCCAAATAAAGATGGGAGGGCTTGTACATTTTACATCTAAAAAACCTTTGCTTGCATGCTTTATTGACAAGAAAATCCAGATCACTAGTTTTAAATTTGGTATGTCCTCGAGTCATGTCGGGGGTTCGGTTCATTCTTTGTGTGATAGGGCGTGGTGGGCGTGCAGGAGAAAGCACCACTCCTGTAGGCCTAGGCTCCGGCTCGACAGTCACCCAAGGTAAAAAAGACAGGCCCTCCGCCCCGAGAGCGCGACAATCTTCTTTTATCATTTCATACAACGACTGAGCCAGACCCGTTTGCCCTTACTGAAGGGTGTGTACGCCTGTATACAGAACGGCTGAGGTGTGACCATATTTCGACGTCAGGGTTCTCGAACTTCTCGCCCGACCATTCTATTTCGCATCCATATCTCATAACATAATCAAAAGTTTTGGAATAATGAAGTTGGACGGATTACATTAATGTAAAGTGGCATTGGATATGTAATTGTCGATGGGGATATTAGTAATACATTTGCGTTGGATAACATTTCTATAAAATATGTATATAGTTTGTAGCCATAAACTATGTTTAGAATGAAAGTTCGAAGAGACGTTTCGAAAACGTGTGTCCATTATGTTGTTAATAATACCATTTCAGAAAACATACCACAAGTGACAAGAACAACACGTGAATATATTGAAATATCGAGAGCCGGAATATACGATGAGTGATCAGGATACTGCGTTGTATTGATAAGCAGGCAAGATGGCGGAGTGGACGGACTCGCTCAGGATTCCGCCGAGACCGCTCTACGGGAGCCACAGCGACATCGGCTGGTACGTCATACTGTCCGTGGTCACCACTCCCAAACTTAACCCAAAGGCACGGGGCAATCAAATTTGAACCTGTCATATCTGACTACAAGCGCAATACAGCAACGCGATAGACGAAGGGTTGATATCTCATCTACGGGTTCAAACCTGATTCATGAAAACCTATAGTCTAAACCAATTCTAAACTAGGTTTTAAACGGATTTCTCATCTTGCTACCACCATATTTATTCAAACCAGGTTTTCATCGTATAACCAGGTTTAAACCAAGGCTTAAAACGTATTTCACATATTCTATAGAGCCATGTTTATCTAAACCTGGCTCACGTCATGTCGCACGCCTGACAGCAATAACAAATGATGTAATGATGATATAACTTTGAAACTTATCGCTGTACAGCATGTGATACCTGAACCACGATATAACCATGAAGATGAGAGATGCGGTTTAAATTTAAAGGAATTGGTTTAAACCTGGGTTAGGATTAAACTGGGTTTGAACCGCAGGCGAGAAATCCGCCAGAAGGGTTAAGTTCTAAATGATATTTGCGAGCATTTCGAATGACCTTTTCTATGAGAAGGAATTGTGACGTGTTATCTCGTAAGGGAGACCGGTCTTCGTATCCGCACGGAACGACAGGCATAGAATCATTGTTTGATATTGTAGGCCCAGAGCAAATATTACTTTGGCATTCCATGTATTCGGAGACAGCGCCCAATTCTTGACATTTCCACGAGTCACGCTGTAGTGTGCGTAATAATATACATGCCGAGTCAACCATCAAAACTCAGAAAATGTCTCAGAGAGGTTTTGAATGTCGATGAAAGTTATTCGAAATTTGATCCAAGTTATGTGCTGACACAAAATTGCCTAATACTATGTGTAGTTTTGTCGACATCTGTTGTTAAGGATTCAGATTATAAAATAAGGATAAATTTACAAGAAAGTTTCGCTGATAGGCCATGTCCTATCCCACCCAGGGCAGAGATATATTGAACACCAGCACGTAAGTTCTCAGTCCAGAGTCCTAGGCTGAACGATAAAGCGGACATCAATTTCTACGCAGTCTCACTTCCATCTGCTAAAACGCACATGAATGCCCATGCTCAAACAGGGTGTTATGATATTAGTACATCAATTATGTTTAAAATGAATCTGTAATCCCTCTTAATTGCAATAGTTTTTGTTTCTTTTTACCGTTTCACGTGAGTTTTGTCTGTACAATATGAATGTAGCGACTAATAATAACCCATGTGAGGCTGGAGGTACTTTGTTTCATACTTCTGTATTTGCATGCTTTCTGTATAATACCTTGGTCACTATAATAAATAATACAAAATACAAATATATATATCGTGCTATTGAAATAATTTTCAATTTTCAAAGGATGGAATGACAGTGAACGCGATACTCTATCAGATACTTCATATTATCAATTAGTTAATCACTAATTACTATTAGTATTACACTATTTAGAAACATCAAATTTTGTACCATGATTTTGAATATCTGGTTTTATTCGAAAACGAGGGAACAGGCGTAGCAACTACATATGGTATTTTAAGTTTGTCGAGAACAATCCACAGCGTGCCTATGAACTCTTTCTGAGGAACCATTCAAAATGTCCGCGGCGAATTATAATGTGAAGTTAGATAAATAGATCGGCTGACATTTATTTGGTGGTAGTAGATTTTGTAGCCTGTCCTGGCTCTAGTACAGATAGGTGTTGGCCCCCTAGTCTGTGTATGTATGCTCAGTCAAGTGTGCTATGTTAGGTGTCTCATTCACCTGGGTGTGGTGACAGAAACCATCACCTCTGCCGCGCCCAAGCCTATGAACATACACCTTCAAGTTTTTATAACCTATACTTGTACACACGCGCACATACATGTAATTCAGCGACGCTAAAGGTACCGTGACGTAAATTGAAACAATTCATCTGGGAGTCGAGTGAAAAATAAGTTTGAAATTGCTCGCTCAAAAATTTTTAAAATATGATAAATTTGTCACCAAAGCCTAATGTCGGCCTTGTTACGCTTGACGGCACTACAATCCACACTCTCTTAATATACATACTAGATTTATATTCTGATTTTACTAACTCGTTTACATCGTTTGTGTTGTTAATATTTTTGCGATTCTGAAATGTATCGTATTATACCTTGGCACACTTCATCTAGTAACCCAACGGCAACTTCTCACCGAATTTCAGACTTCTATCGCGAAAATTGAAAAACTTGGCAATCTACTCTGAAGTTAAATTTCAGCCCAAAACGGGATCACGGGGAATTTGAGCATATTCGGGGACTTGATCGAGTTCACATTCATCAGGATTTAACGTTTTTTTTTAATTTTGGACCAGAATACACATTGGGGTAGGCTATATCCTACATAAATGTGTTGATTTCGAAAAAATGCACCACTACAAAAGTGATCAATTTCATAAAACCATGTGCGCATCCAGAATTTCAGTGCATATGGCCAAATTTAACATTGGGGTAGATGCCAATTTCTTCAATTTTTGCGATAGAAGTCTGAAATTCGGTGAAAAGTTGCCGTTTGACTATCAGATGAAGTGTCAAGCTATGTGTGAGAGAATTCACTGATACATGAGAAGGGTTATCACGCACTACCTGACCGAGGCGTACCATCAAACCACTAGAGGTTTAGGTGTATACTACGTCGATATCATTTAGCATCGCCAAAATATCCACAACAACAAAAAACCGTGTAAACGGGTTAGGAAAATCAGACTATGAATACAACAGCTAATGATGATATATCTAGGGCCTACGTATGTAAATTCTATTAATATTATGCAATACGAATAATCACGGAATAAAATTGAAGATTTTTCAATGTCTGACCACTACGTGTTCTCAACAGGCCGAGCACGCGAGGCGCTGGCGGCGTGGTCCGACAGGGTAATCCAGGCGTGTACTACGACGACAACGGCCGATTGTACTACCAGGAGCCGGGACCCGGCCCGCAGCAGACCGGCTCCCTGCCCCGCGACAGCCAGTGGCGCCGGGATCTACGTCCCGACGACACGCTGACCTACGATCCGCGCAAGGCCGACTCGGAATCCCGCGGCCCGCGCTCTTACGAGCTGAGTCGCGACACACCTCGCAGCAGCGGCCGCTCTCTCGGCACCAAGCACTACGACGGCTATCGGCGCAGTCCGCTCATGGAGTACCGCGGCGACCGCCCTCCGCCGGCCGCGCCTGTACCCGTCGGCTACATGCGTGCCGGACCCACTCGCTATGTCAGGGACGGTAGCGTCATCGTAGAAGAGCGCATCATCTCACACGAACGCCCCTGGATCTGGCCGCTGTTCATGATCACGGGTCTCTTGATGCTGGCCGCCGGCATCGTCAACGCCCTCTTCTGTGTCGACAACCACTTCTACGCCTACCTCTGGACACCACTGTTCGTGAGTAGTCCTTCTTAGCCGCTAGTCTCGAATCTGCTGAAACCGTGTATATTTGTAATGTTTATACGGGATTAAGGTGATCACAAACATACAAGTTCCAATAAATCCATGGTCCTAGCGACATCGGAATATTTTTGCTCTGAAAACTAGGAGTGCATAGGAGCTAGGAGAACAGTCACTTCCTTACTTAAAATGAGGACATTTCACCAGAAAAGGTTTCACTATTATATACGGATATTATATACAAATCATCTGGATTTGACCTGGTAACCTATCGGTGGGCTGCAGAGTTATTGGTCATAAGATTTGATTTGGCATCGTACATTCCATTACACTGTACAATCATCCACTGAATTTCATAGTCCTTGAGCTAATTCTGGTTATACCCTGATGTTTATGTTTCTTTGCTATTTATTCCTGGGCAAACTTGATCAATAGACCCAACCTACCTAACATTTTTTGTTGTAGCTGGTGATTTTCGCAATCTTCGGTGCAGTGCACAAGGGAGTCTACAGGGGGCGTGGCGGCAGGTGGCGGGTAGGTACATTGCTTGCGATCGAGAGTTGTGTGATGTGATCTTAATCCGAGCCGCTCTTATCTACGAGTACCAGGGTACATGTGAATGTTACGCGAATCGTTGTAGAACTGCGGCTACATTGTGATGGGGGTGCTGACGGCAATCGTGGTCTTTGTGTGCTGTGCGCTGCTCCAGATCCGCCTCAACCACGTCACAATCCAGATATCGGAGCACGGGCCCGGGGACTACATCGCGTTTGAGATAAACAGAATGAACACCCTCAACCACTTGTAAGTTTCTGAATTTCTCGAAAAATGTGTTGATTTTGATGTTGCTGGATGGTTACTTTTTTGTTGACGAGCCCTCGTGTTGTTCCTCACAGCCCGCGAGTGAACCTGACATCGAGCTTGGAAGAGAACGTGTGGGCCTGCTACTCCATCGACTGGGTCGGACTCATTCTGACACTTGTCGCTTTCGCAGTGCTGCCCTCTGTTGTCGTTATCGCAAACAACTACTACAATTCCAACCACCAGTACAGCAGAGAGGTAAACAATACAATCACGACAGTACATTCATCAACCACCAGTACAACACCGAGGTAAACAATACAATCACGACAGTACATTCATCAACCACCAGTACAACACAGAGGTAAACAATACAACCGCGACAGTACATTCCTCAACCACTGGTACAACACAGAGATAAACAATACAATCACGACAGTACAATCATCAACCACCAGTACAACACCGAGGTAAACAATACAATCACGACAGTACATTCATCAACCACTGGTACAACACAGAGGTAAACAATACAATCACGACAGTACAATCATCAACCACCAGTGCAACACAGAGGTAAACAATACAATCACGGCAGTACATTCATCGACCACCAGTACAACACAGAGGTAAACAATACAATCACGACAATACATTCATCAACCACTGGTACAACACAGAGATAAACAGTACAATCACGACAGTACATTCATCAACCACCAGTACAACACAGAGGTGAACAATACAATCCCGACAGTACATTCATCAACCACCATTACAACACAGAGGTGAACAATACAATCCCGACAGTACATTCATCAACCACCAGTACAACACAGAGATAAACAGTACAATCACGACAGTACATTCATCAACCACCAGTACAACACAGAGATAAACAATACAATCGCGACAGTACACTCGTCACCACCAGTACAACACAGAGATAAACAATACAATCACGACAGTACATTCATCAACCACCAGTACAATACAGAGGTAAACAATACAATCACGACAGTACATTCATCAACCACTGGTACAACACAGAGATAAACAATACAATCACGACAGTACAATCATCACCACCAGTACAACACAGAGGTAAACAATACAATCACGACAGTACATTCATCAACCACTGGTACAACACAGAGATAAACAATACAATCACGACAGTACATTCATCAACCACCAGTACAACACAGAGGTAAACAATACAATCACGACAATACATTCATCAACCACCAGTACAACACAGAGGTAAACAATACAATCACGACAATACATTCATCAACCACCAGTACAACACAGAGGTAAACAATACAATCACGACAATACATTCATCAACCACTGGTACAACACAGAGATAAACAATACAATCACGACAATACATTCAATAACCACCAGTACAACACAGAGGTAAACAATACAATCACAACAATACATTCATCAACCACCAGTACAACACAGAGGTAAACAATACAATCACGACAATACATTCATCAACCACCAGTACAATACAGAGGTAAACAATACAATCACGACAATACATTCATCAACCACTGGTACAACACAGAGATAAACAATACGCTCCGAAATTGCAAACCCTCTCCCTCAAAACTTTTTTTTTTACTAAAATTAAAGCTGGTGACCCTTACGTCTTCGGCGTTGGGTGATAATAGGGAATTCTTGATGCTGACCTCCAAAATTTTATATATATATATATTTATTTATATATATATATATATTACGTTTATTAATATATTGGTTTGAATATCGTCATTGGTTTTGGAATAACAACTACTTGAAATATCGCAAATCAGTGATTTCAGATGATGATCTTTACATTTTCTTCCTTGGAAGATAATGAGGATTTTTGTTCGTACAACCGTCGGTCACATAGCAAATAATATGGAATTGTTCATAGAGAAATACAAAAATATCAAGGATTTTTCATGAATATTCTCGACTTTGACCTTCACTGTGACCTTGATCTTATTGTTGATTTTGAGCTTTAAAATTACACAGTATTGTTTTCATGATCTGAACAGATCTCCTGCATGAAAACATATAGAATATTGAGAGAATATTGAGAGATCGTGGCTTCACAGCATGCAACTGAATGTCGGAACAATTGTAAGACCGTGACTCTCAATTCCCAATTCTCAATTTCGGGCGATAATGGGGTTTTCAGGTCGAGGATTGACCATAAAACATACAAAAATAGTTTTAAAATAAATTTAATGTTGATTATGTCATGGCAACTGTTATTATTGATTGTTGCTTAAAATTGAGGATCATGAAGCCACTACCATACCGCTCCAAAGCTATGAGCCCAGACGAACAAACATACATACAGACGGACCCAAATGCCATACGCTCGCAATACCAGGGTGAGGGTAACAATACAATCGCGACAATACATTCATCAACCTCTAGTACAACACAGAGGTAAACAATACGACGGTATATTACAACAGGCAAGAGAACATTCACCACATTGCACCATATCTTTGACATTTATGAAAAAAAAATTCTACCATGTAGGTGGAGCCGTTCTGTCGACCGGCCTTGTTCAACCCCTACGGTCAGGTATCACAAGGCCAGGCCATGGCATTCTTTGGTATCGTCATAGCAACGGCTGTTCATGGCAACCTGCAGATTCGTTACCAGGACTACTGGCTGCCTGTGTGGATGTCCATCATTGTATGTACATGTATTCAAAAGCTGTTTTTCATGCATATGTATTTCTGTCGGTCTTTCTGATGTATCATACCTATTTTATTGGCGTTGCGTCCGTTGTCCCCATTTGTATATTCAAAAAAAGTCCAAGTCGGATTTCTCAAATTAAACAGGGGTTTATTTTTGGATTTTAGCGTATTTTTCTGTAACTTGCACTCTCGACTTTGATGGACATTTTCCAAAATATTAATTTTACCTTTATGTATTGACCTCCCCAGTCCCCACGCCCCCTTTTAACTTTCCTAGTGCTTTGAATCGCCAGTCTGTGCAAGGCGACCATTTTGATTTAAATATTGCGTGTTTTATGCCATTATCAGCCATTGGAACGTTTCTTTCAAAACCTATTCTACATAGAAACATGAATAAAACTGTTTTCTAAGTAGTCACTTTTACTCGGGTTATATCAATATAGATACATATCTATACCTGCACTAATATGGCGGTCTAATACCACAAACCCACTCATATTTGATGATGTGCACGTGAATAACAAATCTAAAACACTTTTGGAATAAAAGTGAAGCCCGACAATATATTTACATTAAGGATACAAACATATGTAGAGGTCCTGAAGGGGACATTTCACTCTATTTTACTCTATATACAATATAAAATAAATATATATTACCAGTATACATATATCAATACGCTCCCATATTGACATATTCAAAATGTTTGAACGAGGAGTTATATGACGATTTCTGATCTCGAATTCGCCCTGTAATGATCTTAGAAAATTTGTTTGAAAACTTCTCCGGTAACCTTTATAGCCGTTGAGCGATGAACGTGTGAAATGATGCATCCAGTTAATTCGTGTATTTTGGTTTACAGCCGATGGTTGCTGGGGTCGTTACAGCTTTCGCCTTGAAAAGAATAGGACTGAGAAATGGCAAAGCCTTGGTAATTTAGTTACATTTAGTTTTTGTGAAGTGTATGCTATTGCCGCTGATTTCCACCGATTATGGCAAGCAGCCGAATAACATTTTAACGTTAAAACGTGATAATATCGAGTTATCTTGCGTTATAGCGTGATAACATTGCGTTATCAAAGAGCTCTCTGGTGTTATAACGCAATGCCATAGGGTTATTAGAAAGCTCTCTGGCGTTATAACACATTTGTTTCCGTACTGTCACATGAAACGTATTAAAACTTCAGTCTCCTATAAATATATGGTAAATTTCTCGTAGTAATACAACGAATAACATGCGATATTACGAAAATAATGTGTAATAACGCGATGCCATCAAGTTATAATGCGGTAAAAGTGTTCGGGTGCTTGCAATGCGTCATAGAAGTTTCTCCAAACTATCATAACATTTCATATATATTGTTTGCGGAAGTTATAATAATCATTTAGTTTGTTATTGTGCGTGATATCGACATGTTTCAGCTGTATGCCCGGTGCTGAATTAATACAAACTGTTCAGTTGTTCCTTTTCAGTTGCCCCTCGCAGTTTACGTCATTAATACTCTAGATATATCTGTTTTGCAGCTCGTTGCAGGCATCATACTACAGATGATATCTCTGCTGGTTATGGCCGGTATGATCGGCATAACGTCTTTTGCAATGTATGAAAACATACTTTCTTCAGTTCCCGGTGAGTCACGTGACATCACGCGAAACCTTCAAAACGTGACGCAGCTAACGTCCTAACGACCACTCCTCGGTGTCGGCAAACTAATTACGTCCTGTTTGTATACACCAGAAACTGGTTTCGTAAAGATACATGGTTCGAAGTGTGCAGAAACTAAATATTTGTTTTCAAATTATAGAACTATTTCTCTTGTAAAAGAAAACATTGAATTTTCGTTGACAGCTGATTTCTGGTGAACACATTATCTAGCAAGGAAGATGATTGGTTGTTTGGCTTCATTATTTGGCTCTAAGTGGACGGATCACGCAATCCTTAAAACCTCCACTCAACCTTCCAGGAATGGTGTTAATATTGATATTTGAGTGTCAAACTTGTCCAATAACGAAGTACAAACTATGTTCCCATTAGTGTTAAGGCACCACACCTGCCTGGTTCTCCCAATAATGATCAAACAAACAACATATCCTTCAGTATCTGATATATACCAAAGCCTTATTTTCGGAATGTTTTTTTTTTTTCATTTCGTAGACAGTATGATGGCATTTGAGAAATATGTTATTTTCGTTAATATTCTCAGTGTCAACACACATTTTAATATTGGATTTAATCCGGATTTGATGGATGCATTTTTCGGGATTCTTTTCACACACACTTGCAAAAACACATGTTCATATATTATTTATACTAGTATATGAAATAGATTGGTGTTTTCGAAACTGGTGGGAACATGTTTCGTCGTGTCCATTTGACGTACATTGTACATGTGTGTTTTTTTTGAAAATAAAAATGCCATAGTTTCTCGTCGAGCGGCTCTAACATACCAATGTTCAATGGACGATGCATAGTTTAACAATGTGAATATATCCAACAGATATATTCACCGAATAATAACAATGTAATATACATTTGGTGCATAACCATATATGTATATTATACCGATTGCTATGTACGTTGTAATTTAACGTGTGCAACACATGTGTATGTGTATCAACTTGTTATATACGTACACATGGATGAATCTTATCCTGTTCCTACAAAATACTAATTTACTAAGCTTCTGTCACTGACCAGTTGGTGGCCGCCGCCATCTTGGAGGTGCTCTCACTCCTGGTGAGCGTCTTGTGTATCGTCATCTTGACGCTCGCGCTCTATGAGAACATACAGAGCACAGACAACGGTAATCCTCGCTAACATATAAGAAAAATATTAGTCTGCAGAAGTTTGTCGTCAGATTCTTAAACATACACTGTATGTATTACTATCATGTAGGCTGTCGAAAACATGCTGGTTAAATACAACGCTAACTCAGTGCCATTATCGCTCGGGCCTTCCTGTGTTTATCAGATATTTATGTGTCGTTTGGACAGAAATACATCTTTTTCCAGTAGATATTTTATATGTAATATTTCGGGTGGTTGTAGGTCCGATAGCGACGTCGTCCTATAGCGAACGCTTGCTGACGGCGTCGATCGTGCTGTTCGTGGCCATGGACCTCGTGCTGCTGGTGGGACTTGTGTACGCCCTGGCTCTACTCATCCGCCTCGTCAGCGAGGGATGTCGTACCGACCGGGCTCAGCAGCGGTAAGCTCAATCCCCGTAAACCAGCTAGCACCTCATAATTCAATAGTATCTTATTCAAATCAAGAAATTTCCATGGGTTGATTGCACGTAAGGATCCCGGAATTGGGACGCTTTCGATTCACTTTTGGAACATATGCAAACATGAAGATAACAAGCTATCGATTTTCACACGCCAAATTAGACTTGTATGGGCCGGACAACTATTGTTTCATATAATCATATTCCACTAAGCTGAAGCAGAAAAGTAGACACTTGTGATTGCACATGTTTTGTTCTGGGCCTGCAAACAGCCCTGTAGACATCTGTGATTGCACATGTTTTATCCCGTGCTTGCAAACAGCCCTGTAGACATCTCTGATTGCACATGTTTTGCCCCGTGCTTGCAGACAGCCTTGTAGACATATGTGATTGCACATGTTTTATCCCGTGCTTGCAGACAGCCCTGTAGACATTTGTGATTGCACGTGTTTTGTCCCGTGCTTGCAGACAGCCCTGTAGACATATGTGATTGCACATGTTTTGCCCCGTGCTTGCAGACAGCCTTGTAGACATATGTGATTGCACATGTTTTGCCCCGTGCTTGCAGACAGCCTTGTAGACATTAGTGTTTGCACATGTTTTGTCCTGTTATTGCAGACAATCCTGTAGACATATGTGGTTGCACATGTTTTGTCCTGTTATTGCAGACAGCGCTATGCCGAGGACAAGTATGCCGTCAAGTACCCGGATGCTGAGCCGGACTTTGTGGATGCCGTCAGAGACACTCGGGACCTACAGAGGTTCTAGGATCGCCACACAAGGGCTGCTTCATGACAATAGCTGAAGGAGTCGACATTGTCTCTATTGTTTATGTATCTGCGCTGTCGACGATTTTTTAAACAACAATATCGATGACTTCTTCATGCCAAGGGGCCCGGTAAAACTTACTTTCGGTGTTATTTAAAGATCATATATATCTGTATAATGTGACCATTGTTCTGTGTAGAAATTTAGAATTTCATGTGATCCGATGACCCATTGCATTCGCCGCCCGTCCGCCTTTACATTCAGTTAGCAGTCGAGTTTTGATGAATTCTTGAACACAAATTCTTTAAAATAATTTACGAAGCAGGCTTTACTTTTGCATTTTTCAAATGGATTTTGATTCTCTGGTGGATTTGATTCTCTAAATTCTCGTCATTTTGATTCTCTGATGGGTCGGCGTTAAAACATTTTGGGCCGAAACCCAGTTACTAAACAAATCAAATGAATCAAGTTTTTTTTTAAACTTTACTCATCTTTTCCCATCATAATAGGAACTGTATAGAATAACCTCCTAGAACACTTCAGGATAAAGCTTAAATGTCCGTACAATCAAATCGGTAAGCATATATTATAGTGGTTTCGGTGGTGACCTTGATCTTTTATGACCTTACAATATCATAACGGCAATTTTAGTTAAAAGAAGACAGTTTTGTGGTTTAACACTGTACATGGCCCCAGTAACTTTTATTAGCCCTTGGTCTATTTTTAAAGACCACATGTGTCGTTAATACTGTCACCGCCGGTCTGCCATCAAACCTTTACTTCACGTATGACCACAAATTGATCGATAATTCGAACCACTCGTCCAAAAGTGAAATGTTCTTGTTAACCAGTACAAAATATTTTCATAAATTAAAATTTAATAAAACACTTCGGTATTTTTACAGCGATGGCGTTGATAGCCCGGACGTTAATATGTTGTTTCATTGAGTTGCTAAGTTAAATGGCTAGAAAATGTGGTACCTCTTGTCCTAAATACAAGTACTTGTAAAATCTCCACGCGTAAATACGCCAGGATTCTTTTGTTATTGTACTCGCTTTTGATATATAGCCTACTGTATGTATGTACATAAACGCTTGGTACGGTAAACTTGTGATAAATTATTAACATAAAAAAATGTTATGGAAACTACAAGCTGGGCTTTTGTATTTAACAGGTTTGAATATCCAGCATAACTGACATACATGGTGCAATATTCCACTTTTGTTGTGGTGAAAGGTGTATAATGTATGAAGTATAACACCACGAAAATCCCGTAATGACACCTACGTGAAAACCATGTAAATTAATTTGGTATTTTTGTTCATGGATAGCCATTATGCAGCAGTAGGAAATTGCTTTGAATTACAGATAATTGATACTACAGCCGAATACTTGTGTTCATTACCAATTTAAATTGAAGTATATTTCAGTTATACACGTGTTAGTGTTTACAAAGATACGTTATTCCTGTGATTAAGATGTCGGAATAAACATTCTGTATAGTGATGGAAGTGGGTTTTTTTCGATTATTTTTCATACAAAATCAATTATATTTGCCTCATATGCAGCTTTCGGTTGGGTACTTGTATGTATTTGCATACACTGTTTCATGGTGTTTGTTCATAGCTCACCGACTGAACGCCGTTGAGCTACAATGCTGGGGTGGAGTGACACATGTCTATCCCATGTTTTCCTAACTTCAATCTGTCAGAGACTTCTAGGACGAAAGTACTAGTCACCAGACTCGGTATACTGCTTGGTTATTGTATATTCTCCAAAGTTTGTCTGAGATTTACAGAAATTCAAAGGATATCTAATAATTTTTTTTAGAAAAAAAACTCTATACATACGGGTTACGAGATCACGTTAGCGCATGCGTGCGAATGAAGATTGTTTACCTTTGCATATCGATCAAGGAAGACGATTATTGGGTCATGACAGCAGTTTTGTTATATTAACTGTTATTGCTTTCTAAAATCCACTGTATTACACTGTCTACTGTAGCTCAGAGATCAATTGTGGACATGTAGGACATGATATATACCGAATATTCTGATGACCTTGAATTTGATTTTTGACCTCATTTCAAGGTCACAATACAAATGGCTAATTTCTCGCTTATCATCGACTTTACAGCCTAGGAATCACTTGTGCACATATAGAAAATGATACATGCTGGATTTTATCATGACCTTGAGTTTGACATCTGAACTCATTTCAAGGTCTTTACAGCTCAGCAATCACATCTTGGACATATAGGAAATATGCTGAATATTCTCGTGACTTGAATTTGACCAGTGATATTACTTTCAAGACCAGGGGACAAAAAGGTCAATACATTTTACCTAAAATATACAACATGAATTTTCCGGTTACCTATTTCAGCCCTTTGGCTATTTTCTCAAAAACTATCTGATCAGTTTTGACATTATCGTTTCAAAACATGCTAATGGGAGTCCTTGTGTATAAATTTGGGGTCCTTGGTCCAAAATCTAGGCTCAAAGGCCTAAAAAAAATCCCGAAAATTAGTTTTTGCCTGTTTTCTCGAAAACTATTTTACCATATCTGAGATCATTCAAATCTCAGATATATGAAATTATATATGGTCCGATATGTGGGCTTGGAAGGCCTCAAAAAACCCGATATGTACGAGTTGTCTATGAGGCAGAAACGTTTGTACACAGGGCTCGAGTTTGTATCATAAGCACATGGGAAGTCATATATGTCACAACCTTTAGTGACTTTGAGGTAGATCTCAGACGACCTTGAAGGCTAAGTCTCAAGGCAACGAGGACCTAAAATATGTAGATTGGCCTCTACACACTAAATACTTGTAGATAGAGCTTATGTTTATATGATGAGCATATAGGAACTCATATATAGTCGTATAAATTATAAACGGATGAACCAAATTTCGGTTAATTGGATGAGGGTTAACAGGGTTTTTCCTCTATATCACATCGTGAATTTGACCTCAAATGATCTTGAGTGCTAAATCTCAATGTCATGTCTGACTGGAAATGTGTAACTTGGCATTTAAAACTAACACACTTGCATATATAACATATTATTGCATTATACACATATAAATTGGCCTCCACACTCAAAATACTTCTAGAAAGAGCATATGTTCGTATTATTAACATATAGAAAGTCATATGCATCACACCTTTTTTTGATTATAAAATGTTTGTTTGTTTATTAAACAAAAATGCCATCGACTGGTAAATCCCAAGGTCATGTCTCATCTGTGGTGCTTAAATATGTTAAACCAAAGTTGTTCGGTTACCTATCCTAGCACTTGGGCTAATCATATTCTATTAGATGGAACAATCAAACAGATTGTGATCTGCACACAATCTGTCGTGAAAGGTACCAGAGTAAATAATTGATTTATATATATTAATAATTATTAGGCCTAATCTATGATAATCACATAGGAGGCCCAATAGAGCAAACATTTACCATATAATGAATAAGTTATACCACGTAGTAAACAATTTTATAGATAGAAAACAACTATTTAAAAAAACAAAGGAACGTGAAGCAAGTAAACTTTCATACTGATGTTTATCAATGGCTTCTGATTAATACTCTCCTCAGTTACAGCACTACAGACCTAGACCAGTCTGTTTTTCCAGCATGCGCTAGCAGCTCATTTTAACAAATTATCGTTTCTTTTTCCTCTTCGAGAAAACTCAATGGAATGACGCCGGTAAACTACTGGGTTCAAAATTTTGTTGACTTTCTTCTTTCTATCGGAGAATCAACGTTTATTCATGCTGCCACTTTCTGTCATGCGAGAGAAAGTGTATGTAGCTTGTGCAGCCTAAATGATTGCATACGGTTGAAGTTTGTGTTATGAAGGTATATAAAATTTAATGCAAGGTTAACAGTGGTTTGAACAAAACGTTTGACGATCTTGAGTGGTCGACATTGAGGTATAGATTTATAAATATCATTATACATGTATATGGGAAATCATACAACATATGTATGGTGCATCTTTTGGTGACTTCGCGAAATATGTAAATCGATTCCTTTGGAGACAATTCCTGAAAGTTTTGTAGTATATCATTATATAGTACATATAATTGTGACCTTGAACTTGACCCAAGTGACATTGAATGAATGTTAAGTCCACCTGAAATGTGGGAATTAGTCCATAGCGACAATACAAAACTCTTGATGATCGATATATCCTAATGTTCATATTGTATTATGAACATATATACATGATATAGCAAACCATATGCACCACATGCATACATATAGGAAATATCTAAATCCTTTTGATGGACTATTATGGTCGTATTCCGGTGAACACAGGGCTTTTGGCACTGTGTTGTATTTAGAATTTGAGAAGAGCGGAAATACACTCGGATTGTTGATATTGCACTATACACTCATCGCCATATGACTGTTCTTCATCTGCAAAATGGGACAGTCTGCGATTTCATTCTGGTCGAGTACGCCCATCAAAAACACCAAGGTAATATGAAACTCAACACCGTTTCGAATTTGGTCCGAAATTCAATATATTCCTAAAATTGATCATGGTATATTGTACACATAGTAGATATTATATAACCATATGAGAAGTGTCCACAGAATTGGAATGATGTCGGAATATATATAAGCACCGAAATATCACTGTGGGAGCCGTGGGTATCCTACTGTTACACATTGTCAACCATCAATACATGAATACCACGGTACTCAACATGCCGCGATCTGCGAGCGAGAAAGTACAAGTAGCTCGTTGTGGGACAGCGAATATTAATAGCCCAAGGGCTTAGATGGGTTACCGGACAATTTTGGTTTTAAGCATTGCATGTGACATATGGTCTTGAGATTTACCAACCAAAGTCATCTTCGTGAACTTCAATGTCACCATTGGGTGTGTTGCATATAAGTTATATTAACAAACATGTTATTCTGTCTGTAGAAGCCAATTTACACATCTCAGGTCAAGCGAGACTTCGAGATTCAATCTCCAAGGGCGTCTAAGGTCAAGCTCAAGGTAACCAAATGATGTGCCATATACAAATGACTTCTTTTAAGCATATAATACAATACTAACTTCAAGGTACAAGCGTTTAAACCTCGGCGGCCAATTTGCACATTCCAAGTCAGACATTTAGCACTCAAGGTCATCTGAGGCCAAGCTCAATGTCATCATGACTTTTCCCATACACAACTTCTTATATGCTCATAATGTAAACATAAACTATATCTACGAGCTTTTCATTTGTAGTAGCAAATCTGGGTATTTTCTTGTCAGAGAAATGGCTGTTTTAACATTTCAAGGTCATCAAAGATCGAATTCAAGGTAACCACACAAACTGACATATATGACTTCCTGTTTGGAAGTGCCAATATCTAAGCTCATCTTCAGGCGTTCTTTTTGGGTAGCAGCTCCCATTATGAAGGAAGAAAAATAATAATCAGATTTATTTAACGACGGTCCATAATGATAGGCAATTCTGTCTGTCCTCCCCATCCCCCGTCGTGTGACCATTTTGAATTTAGGATGAAAACACCACCTACTCCACCTCTACCCCGGTGTAGGGATTCGAACCCGCGTCAACGACCGCCTTTGAGCTTCGTTGCTTCAAGAGCTATCAGTTCCATCCAATCGGCCACAGAGGCGGTTGAAAGGAGTAATTTTCTTTTTGCTTAGAAAATGGCTCAAAATGTTTCACAATGTTTCATATTTTAGATATTAGACATTTTGTCCCTTGACCTTGAAGATGAGGTCGAAGGTCAAATACAAGGACAGGAGAATATCCAGCACATATTACTTCGAAGTCCACGATTGATTTCTAAGCTAGAAAGTAAATAATAGGCGAGATATTAGCCATTTCGTGCTCGGATCTTGAAATTGAGTTCAATGGTCAAATTCAAGGTCATTACTAGGCATACATCATTTTCTATCTGTGCATAATTTATTCCCAGGCTGTAAAGTTGATAATAAGCGAGACCATTTTGAGCTCTTGCCTTGAAAATGAGGTCGAAGGTCAAAATCAAAGTCATCGGAATATTCGGTGTATATCATTTCCTATATGTCCACAATTGATTCCTAAGCTGTAAAGTCGATAATAAGCGAGATATTAACCGTTTTGTTCTGACCTAGAAAATGAGGTCGGAGGTCAAATTCAAGGTCACGACAATATTCAGCATATATCATTTTCTATGTGTTCACAATTGATTCCTAAGCTGTTAAGTCGCTAATAAATGATATATTAGCCGTTTTGTCCTGTGACTTTGAAAATTGGGTCAAAGGTCAAAGTCAAGGTCACGACAATATTCATCATATATCATTTCCTATATATCCACAATTGATTCCTAATCTCTAATCTCATTGAGATATTTGGAATAATGCGTTCCATTACAGGGAAAACCTGTAATGGTCACCCGTTTAACCGAAACCCGATTAACCGAAGCCGTCGCCCGATTAATCGAAATTATCCGTAATAAAATCATGTCCTCCAACCTTTTCTTTACAATTTTCCAAAAATTGTGGCAATATTCCATATTCGATATGTACATTTATTGTAAACTACAGCCGACGACGACGAACGCAACGCTACGGCAATGGATTATCGGACCTAAGGGCCGGTAACCTAAATGCACATGAATATTACGGTTCTGGAAATAACAGTAAGTCGTAATAGGAAGTAACGATGCAGTCAGAAAATGAGACGAAACAAATAGCCCAAGAGCTAAAAATGGTTACCGGAGAAACATAGTGTCAGACATTGATTATTTTCAGTAAAATTTCTGCTTTGACATATCAAATCCACTAAAGGTCAGATCCACAAAGTCATTATAAGAACCACCCGATGTGACCGATGCCTACAGTACATATGCTCATAATACAAATCTATGCTCCGTCTATAGCCATTCTATTAGTATCTGCCAATTTACATTACTCACGTAGAATATTACCTCGACGAATACCACTCAAGGTCAAATTAGTTCAAGGTTGAGATCACCAAAAGATGCTCCATATACGACTTTTTTCATCACAAACCTGATGTTTATGTGCAAGCGTATTAATTGGTCACAGAGGCCAACTCTGTGATCATGCCCTACTGGGACATGCCCTACTGGGACAATCGATATCAATTAAGAGATAACGATGTTTCTTTGCTTGTCGTAGGGATCGTGGAGAATTCGTTGATATTTCAACGTCTGTGGTTGATTCATGTTAATATATGCACAGGACAATGAATTTTATTTCGTATGACATAATCGTCAGTGGTCTGACACCTTCGCATTAGTTGCAGTGAAATATAATGTTAAGTTGGTTGAGAGATTAAACATGAAAACCCTGACAATCATGATCATTGTCTGCTGATAGCGAAGATCTTGTTATCTCTCGCTGCATTTAATATTTACGGTGATTATGTTTGATGAAAGTAATTCAAAACATTTCACGCAATACGCCAAATTATCTAGCTTTATGTAACAAATAAACAAAATACTGTCCATATGATCGCATGTTTATTGAGACTACTAGATGGTTTGAACACAGTGTCGACCGTCGCCGGCTGTTTTGTCGTTAGATGGAGAAACTGACCCGGTTGGTGCCTTTTTTCACTTCGAACTCTTTGTACAGCTTCTGGACGCCGCCCACCTGTACGGAGAGACTGTACTTGCCGCGGAAGGCCGACACTGTCTTGGAGAAGCTCCGGCTTGACGGGGTGTATGTACCTTGTGTGTGCCACTGGTCAAACAAGCCCAGCAGCCGGTTACCAGCAGGCGTCGGCTGTAACGGTATACACGGTGGTATATCGATACGTATAAACCACTGAATCAATAATAACACTAGAATGTTGCTTACTTAAGCCCATAAATTCTACAGATGCACATATATGGGTGGTATCAGGGAAAGGGATATCCACTATTTCTGCCCTAGGCTACAACAATTAAAGGTTTTATGTCAAACTGACGTTGAAATTGGTGCCTGTTGTCAGGTAGTAGTCGTTTGCGAATGGGTTGAACTGGTCTGCGAATCCCCACAAGATGCTGGCCGTCGAGAGAGGATGGGCGAAGTAGGTACGGAAAGCAAGCTCTATGCCGTCAGCGCGGACATAGTTGTTGGGCGAGTGGGCACTGATCTCAGTGAATGTCATCGGCAGTCCCGCTTGGGCCAACACCTTCACTCGGTGCTGCGAAATAATAACCGCATCAAAATAGAGCGAAACAGTATTCTGTACACTATGGAAAAGGATTACGGCCAACGTTTTTTCCTACTTTTATCAAATTTTTGCAAAAGAAGTGTGAAATTTTGTAGAACATTGCCGTTTGACTCTCATGTGAGATATGCCAAGATATAATATAATACGATTTAGCATCGGCTATGGCTGTCACAATGGTTTTAGGGTATGTGTTTGATTATTTCTATTCAAGATGTAATACATCGGTTGCAAGTGTGAATAACGTACATGATGCACTACACCATTGTGACAGCTATAGCCGATGCTAAGTAAGTTGTATTATAATATATCTTGGCATATCTCACATGAGAGTCAAACGGCAATGTTCTACAAAATTTCACACTTCTTTTGCAAAATGCATGACCTGTACCTTCTTTACTACACTCCTGTAGTACTACATGTCCGCGATCAATAACCTACATATACGGGTCGATTTTTAGAGATGTTTAGTTATGTAAACAACTAAACATACCTCAAGGCATTCTGGATCGACGGGCAAGTTTCTCAGATGACTCTGTGAGCCGATACAGTGCACAGGGACGTTCTTGTCCAGCAGCTCCATGGCCAGGTTTGCTTGGTTCTGTTCATTAATGAAGCATAATGATGAAGTAACGGACATTTGTAACAAAACACGAAACGAAAGAGTCACAGACCGTCATCAGGTGACGCACATGTCGGCTGTGGAACAATCAGGTAATTCTTGCTAGCCCTGGTTTGGTCAGGTCAGTATATACTAGGTCGTGATTTTTCGTGATCACTGGCTATGGCTTGGTGAACATTAATGAGTAAGTAGCCTACAAGACTCCGGCGCGCATCACGAGGTAATCAAACAGCCTACTAACCGATGTGAGCAAGCCACCAGCGCGCATCACGAGGTAATCGTTGAGGCAAAGCTTGGCGTTGGGTGCGTACTGGTGTGCTTTTCTAAACTCTCTCTCTACCATGTCCATTCTCCCGGTCTGTTCAACGAAGTAATGTTTCTGCAGGAATTCGTTATCGATATCCCATTCCTTTACCCTGAAAAGACGATAACAACAGTGTATCAGTTAGTATGTTATTAATAATTGTTGAAAAAAATGAGAGCTACACAATTATGACCTCTTCTGTTAAGCGGTCCCTTATTCCTACAGCTTTCACTCTAAACAAACTTCCGAGTAGATCCGAGGTGCGTAGAGCATCTGACCGGACTGTACCGATGTCATGAACAAATACAAAAATTAGCCCAAAGGCTAAGACAGGTTACTGAACAATATTTTTTTTTTATATTTTAGATATTAGCCATTTTGTAACGAGACCTTGAATATAAGGTGACACTGGTCAAATTCAACTAAGTTCACAAGAATCCAGCATACAGGTTTGCCATTCCCCATATCTCCACAATTATTTCTAAGCTGTACATTCAATAACAATGAAGATATTAACATTTTTTCCTATGACCTTGAAAATGAGATCAAAGGTCAAATTGAAGGTCATCAGAAAATTCGGCATATATATCAATTCATGTATGTCCACAATTGATTCTCAAGTTGTTAAGTCGTTAATAAGCGAAATCAGGTCGAAGGTACAGGTCATGAGAATATTCAGCATATATAATTCCCTATATGTCCACAATTGATTCCTAAGCCGTTACGTTGATAATGAGTGAAAATAAATAAATAAAAAATACAGCCCTCTTGAAATATTTTTAGGTATTTCTGTGGAAAAAATTTTTGAAGATAAAAATGTAGACGGACGACGGACGCCGGACGTCGACGGACACCACGCCACTGCAATAGGGTATCGGACCGAAGGTGCGGTAACTTAACAAGTGCCCTTCCAACCTCCCTCCGTTCACTACATTTAGATCTGAACCTGATACACCCACACGCGACTAACGAAAATAATAATACCTATCATATTTCCGTAGCGTAATTGTAAATGCATTGGTGCTGAAATTAATCCCTTGAAAATGACGGCGAGTGATTGATGTGGGATGCACATATCCTCGAAATGTTTTCGAACGCGTTCCAAATCATGGTTTTGTCACACCATCATTATTACATGTTTATCCATCTCAAAATGGTAACTATTCGACACTCGCCTACAAGGCATCGATCGACCTTCGTTCCGGGATACAATAACGATTACCTGCTGCCGTATCTGCTCATGATGTATTGAATCCGCCTGTTGATCTCGTTTTCCATATTCTGTCCCGTCTTGCCGAGCACCCAGGTGGGGTTTGTAGCCGGGACTGACCACAACACAGCGTGGCCTCGGGCGGTGAAGCTGTCAGCAAAATCAAACGTCCATCATTGTTTTTATCCAAAATCTACCACTGCATGTCATCTTGTGTTTGCCATTTATTACTGTTACTTACTTGTAGTTATCCACCAGATCAGTTAATGCCCGATCGATTCTGTCGTATTTAATCGCGCCCTAAAAATCGTAGAGAATAAATTGATAACTAGACGCTTTCCGGTCGCCGAAGACTCCAACAAACCATGCAGGTCTACAGTGTCATGAGACACAGGGTTGTATCTCTACAGTGTCTTGAGACATAATGCTTTAATCTCTACAGTGGCGCAAGACACTGAGCTGTATATGACATCGCTACAGTTGCGGTACCTTCGATTTCTCCATGGGCTTCCATTTCATAGCGTTCTCAAAGACAAACCAGTTGAAATGTTGGCGGATGAAGTTCTTGTAATTCATGTTGACTGGCGCCTCCCGATTATAGTGGTCAGCCTTGATGGCCGTGCCGAATCCATACTCGTGATTCATCAGGTTAATCTACGAGATGAGTAGAGCACGTGTGGTCAGCATGCCACTGTGGTCAGTGTGGTCAGCACACATGCCTGAAAGTGCTAGTATTCGTAATTTTAAAACCAAAATCTAATCATTTACCTTGATTCGCGTGTTTGCCAAGGCGTGCTGATTGGAAATCGTACCACTGAAACATTTGTAAGTGCAACTTGTAAGTATGGTATATTAAAGCTGCTTTTTTCAAAACCAATTTTTTGTTAAACACATCATGCAACATAACAAAAGCAGTGCTCAATAATTTTGACGATTACAGTCCGTCCGAGTTGTCTTTTCATCTGTTTTAGGGCCCGTTTTGTACCGGTTTTGTAAATAAACAAACGAAGTGTATCCATCAAACCCGAATGTAAACAAATGCTCAAATTGCGCTTAAAAGTCCACATTAAGTTCATTTTCCAGTTCGTTTGTGCATATATAGTGCAGTTTGGAGAGAATAATCAGTGATATACCATGATGTGCGTGGAATTGTCAGTCTATCTCGCACTACTATGCTTTGTTTACATCTGCGTGTGATGGATACAGTTCCTGTATTTACGCGAGAACCGCCTGTTCAAATGAGCAAAATTTCCCTGAGGACTGGTTTTTTTCATTACATTTTATGTAAGTATGTTTCATTCAGTTAGTTTAGCATGTTTAGTATGACATATAGTTTTCAAAAAGTATTGACTGGAATCGAAGGCAGCTGCTTTAACAGAGGTAATACATTGTGTGTGTCGGAAGTAATATAGTTTAATGTATCAATATTGGTGTCATGCAGATTGCACGAGGATATGATGAGGGGACCAATGCTAACCTGATCACGACGTTGTTTTTCCTGTGTTGAGCGATCAGCTGGTTGTTTCTCGCCTTCCAGTTGGCGTCTCTCTTGAGTTCGTGTAGAGCGGTGGTGTCGACAGAGTACACCACATTGACCGGGTCCACCGTCAAGTAAAGCTCGATATATTGGAAGCCTGCTCGGCACAAATAGCTACCACATCACAGTTGATATATGTAAAATAGCGAAAGGGCTATAATCGGGCAATTGATTCAAATTAATAGTTGATGAGAAGTGACCAGTAAATATTGCAATACTTTCTGAGAAACCCATGGGGAAAATACTCTCAAAATTATTTTTTCCCGAGTCCGGTTTATTTATCACGGCATTTTTCGGTCTTACTATATTTTAATTATATTCTGATGACATTGTTCTGCGCAGTTGTAGACCTTTTATGTTCAGCTGTCCCTTCGTGAAATATATAAGTCAGCATATATGTTGTAGGAATAAATCATTCGCTATGACCTGAACTTACACTTGAACTGAAACTCGGTGAATACCTCGACAAACACACGTCAAAATAAAGGGGCGATTAACTCAGTTGTGCCTCCTCCTAGTGAAAGCTTATCCCAACTTGAAACCCCACATATAGGAATGGGAATGTTTGTTCTACAAGGATTCAAATCAAAGAAGAGTTGTCCTACCTGTGCATTTTGAGGAAAAACTTTTTTTCAATAATATAGTAACCTTATAAATGCTCCGTTTTGACCATACAAGGAAAATCGAAACCGGCGTGTATCCTTGCACACCATTCTACAGTGCCCCTGATAGGGCATGATCGAAAAAAACACTTACTTCGCTCGCACGAAGTAGTAACACTCTTTTTTCGAATACGACAGGGCTTACCTTCATTGGGGGTTTTGAAGTCACCACCGATCTGTTTCCATTTGTTGTCGGCAACCTGCCACCTCAAAAACCCATTTTTCAGGGTCTTTACTGTCAACAATAAAATTTTACATTAAATATTGACATTAAACAATCATTCATTATCTGTCAGTCATCTTGTTTCCTTGTTTTCAGCTTCGTTTTGTCTAGTGAAATTGGTTCGTCTTGTTTTATGTTAAACGTGCGTTCCTTGGCAAAAATTTTACTAGGGTTCAAGCTACAGATGCCGGATTGGTTCGAGTTTTGGGGGTACAATCAGCTGTTGATTAGTGCCTAGGACTTACTCGCTCCAGTGTTGGTTTTGACCCTAGCGAAGGAAGTCACCGTTATATAGGGGTTGCCGCCTTGCTCCAGTCGGATGAACATGGACATGTAGTAGTTGGTGTTTTTTTTCAGTCCCTTTGCCGAGGTGTACACCTTCTGATATGGTCCGCCGAACTTTGAGCCTCTACAAAACGTAAACAGTTATGTATGCCAACCTAGTTAGTGTGCTTCGATTCCATATTCTGAATAAGCCTGCACCCCTCCCCCCCAAAAAAAATTCGGGCAGACTTCAAATCATTTCTTGAAAAAGACCTGGAATATGACTGAGATCCAAACACATATTAGCAGAATTTGGGCAAATTTCCCACCAGCCCCTTCAAACATGATTGTAAGTATGCTAGCCAAGTTTTAGGTCAGGGATTTGTATTGTCACGGTGATATTGTTTTCACATTTTTACATTTAAAAATGTCTCACTGCAGTCACTGGTGAACGATATGATAACGTTTTCGGTCCAGTGTCCTCACTTGATGTGCGTTATGGCGTGTTGGAACTAAATTTAGGTAGTAACACCACGGATATCGCGCACGTGCGCTGGTCTCAAACTTATGAGACAGTCGGCGTCTCTGAGTAAAGGGGATAAAATATGCTTCTTCATCGTTGTTGATGAACTTGGTTGATGATCTTGTACCAGTCACCAATGGACTGTTAGTTGGCAGGCGAGAGATGTTGCGCACCTGTTGCTGACTCTCAGGGCTGAGCTGCCCGTGTTGCCGCCCGCGACCTTGGTACCTCTTGCACCCGTCATCACCCAGTCGTTACTGCTGATCGCAGACTCCATGTCCCAGTTGTTCACCAAATTTTTGGTTCGGTCCTCATGACCGTATATGACTTCGACGCCATTTACTCTGTAGAAGGTGGCCAGAAACAGCAGCACCAGTGGTCCGACACGAGCCATCGTTTGCTGTGGAGGGCTTGTGCTGCCCGGCTGAGCCGAGCGCGCCTTTTAAACCCGAGACAGCACGCTCCTGTTACATCACGCCTTGTCCACAGTAATTGTTGTGTGTTTGTGGAATCATAACCTGCCTTTGATATCGACTCGGATCACTCAGCTGATTATATCAGATGATTGAATTTAAGTCAGAAACATGAATTATTTGTTGTACAATGCAGATGTTGAAGACATATGAATCTGGCAGTCGCAAGAACAAATAACCCACAACTGCTATACTCATAACCAGATTTTGTGGTTGATTTCGCAACCTATTACATTTACAAGTACACAGCTGCTCAGGTTTGGGCTACGCATAGTAAAACGCATACACAACCAATGCTTGCAAGCATTATTTGCATATGTATTGTATTACGCATGCAATCTCATAGGTTGATCGATTATTTAATCTTGTATGAATAGTCTTGTATTATTATTGATGTATGTACTGGAAATTACAAATTCAGCGAAAAAGAAAATATATGTAGCATATTTATCCAGATCTCACTCCCCCAGAACCTAACTGCACCCGTAGGCCTGCTCAAGCAAACATACACACGCCGACCTACACCGACACGTCACAGATTTATACGACACTTTCTTTCCACAGTATATTTCCCCATGCACGCGCATAACAACCAACTTAGCAACACATGACGCACGAATATTACAACCAATCACGACATCACATTCACATCACATGACACCCAGGAAACTTGCCCCCACCAACACCCTCCCACCCCCCCCCCCCCCCCCGCGAAGATCTAGATCGACAAGAAACACATGGTTTTAGAGTTGCTGAATGAGCAAGAATGCAGAAATGTCCGCCATTGAAGTGTAATCGTTTATAGGCCAAGTTAATTAAGAATAATGAGAGAAATATTGTAAAAGGACTATCGAAGATCATATAAAAGACTCAGTGAATATAATTGTGACGATATTACGTGGGAAAGACTCTTGCTTGTTAGATAATAAACATTGTGAAAGCACGCTACGAGTTGGTTTAAAATAACGAACTAGACCTTACGATCTGACAAGGGTTAGTATTTGACCCGAAGCAAAAATATATCACATTGGCGCCGTTGACCAGGATCGGATCAGTCTCGGCTTTGTGCAAGCATTGACTTGAATGACCGACCGTACGCCATCCCATTCAGTAACAGGAGCTGAGCTCCCTGTGATCGCATCGTCTAATGGAGTAGTGACATTCCCGCGATTGGTCTAGTGTTACGCTCCTGCTGTCACGCGACACGCCACCAGGGTTCAGACTGTACGAGATGCCTCATGACAACACATCGTAACAAGGTGTGTCAGCCACATCGCAGGATGTGGATGACGACAGGAAGCCTTGACGAAGACGCATTGTTACAAGCAGCACAGGCAAGCTGTGCGTCAGGTGACTCTTACATTGTGGATGTAAGCCCGGTTACCTTGGCAACAGCCCACCAACCGGAATCGGAACAGTTGCTACGCTATTCCGATACGACAGAAGACCTCCTGACTAGAATCCAACACAGTGTGCAATTAACCCGGGGCATGATGGGAGCTAACCCGTATACGGCCAGGACCAGAGCATCGACGAGCATGCTGCTCGCTCCTCCAGACAGTTTCGCCCAGATGTCACCACCGGCATACTCAGCGTCGTTCGACCTGAACGCGATACAGTCGCGAATGTACCATGAAACTACGATACGTGAAGGACCCTCAGTGTTTGTTCCACCTTACATATACACTATGAATCTAGTACATACATGCGAACAGTACGATTACCACAGGCTCCCATTGCTACGACTGTGCCACCGACTTACGGTACGACATACATCGGAGTACCGATCTACATGACAATGCCGAATCGCTATGCTGCACCCGATACCGGAATACGGATCGGTCCAACGGCACTAATAGGATATCCAATGCCATATGCTACTAGTAGTGTGTGTCACACCCCCAATGGCCCTGACATGACATGCACTGCGCCATATCGGTGTACCGATCTCATCACAAGTCGCTTCCCCAGCAGTTCGGTACTATGAGCGACAGCTACTCCTCATGGTGATAGGCCTCCCCCGTTGGGTGCTACAATGAAGTGCTTCTTCTGCAAACGACCCGGACATCGATGGGTAAAGTGTTTTCGGTTGAGAGACATTCTCATAAAGAATGGTATGAAGCCCTTCATGTCGAAACCTCTGTTTGGTAACTCTGATTGAAGGACAGACCAGTCAAATTGCCACCAGTGAACAATTTGACACCGACACTGCTGGCGCCAAACTAAATGTGGGAGATGCTGCGGAGCAAGCGTCTTCCTCGAAACATGATCATACCTACTCCAAACCCATTGTCGTGTACGTGCCCAGTCACCCGCCTCCAGCAACGCAAGCACAGTCACCTGTTTCAGGGCCACCTCCGGTCACTGCCCCCACTCCGACTAGGAAACAATCCACACCGAAAAAACGCCAGTTTCACCAAGTACGCCTCTGCTCTACAAAGGGGTGTCAGTACCACAACCGGTATTGTGGTACAGGCGAAAGTACCTCACAGGCCGAGGGGATTTCGGACGACGGAGGATTGTTTGTCTACCCAAGCAGACCAGACCCGCCAGCGTCGCGGCCAACAATGCCACCACTGCCAGATCCGCCAGAATGGTACGCCAGTGAACCGCTAGTGATAGACGTTTGTCGACCAACAGTGGAGTGTTGGAGACTGCCAGTACAGTACGGGGGTTATTCCAGCAAGGCTATCTTGGATACCGGAGCTCAGATATCATTTCTGCGACATGATCTGTTGTGCCATGTGCCCGAGGACCAGCGACAGCTCTGAGTGACTAGTGCTTCAATACGAGATGTGAACGGTAATATTAGCCCTATCGATGGAGTAATATAACTTACTGTGAAAATTGATACGAAACTCATGGCACTTTCTGTGTAGCCCAGATTCACGACGAACAAGGTCAAGGCAGTAAGGGAATGGCCGATACCTTGTGGAATCACAGAGGTCAGATCATTCTTAGGATTCGCTAACTACCACCGGCGATTCACCAAAGACTATGGCGAGATAGTAGAACCCTCACCGAGTTGACACACAACGAATGCCAGTTCACATGGGGCCCTCGACAAAAGAGAGTGTTCCAACATCTCCAAAACGCTCTGATTTGAGCTCACAACCTCGCACATCCCACTGCATCGGAAGAGGACTACTGAAAACCGATTCTGGAAACCGATGCAAATGAGTTTGCGATTGGAGGTGCCTTGTATCAAGTATTCAACGGCAATGAAGTTCCCATCGGATTTGGGAGCAAGACTCTGTCCAGAACGCAAAAGAATACTGCACGACGTATCGTGAATTGTTGACCGTGGTCAGAATGGTTGAGCACTATCAGCTCTACCTGTGGGATAGGCACTTCCTCATCCGCACCGATCATAGCTCGCTTCGATGGCTCAAAAACTACAGTGATGCCGATGGGATGCTCGCTCGGTGGTTAGCCAAATTTCAACAATATGATTTCCGCATAGAACACAGAGCCGGAAAACAACACTGCAATGCCGATGGTTTGTCCAGATGCCATAATTGCAAAAATCATAACTGCCCAGGATGACTACAAATACCCAGTACTGAGTCAGAAACCAGTTCAGGAGTGTTACCAGTTCGCTGACTACAAATAGTAACGACCCAAGTCGAAAGAAGTTTTCAGGTCGATGAGACCATCAAACTTCTGGTCTCAAGGGAAATGTTGTCGCCACGACAATCGGCTCGAGTTTGTCAAACGGATAGTACTCTGGACGGGCAACGCTGGTTATCTGACTATACGATACAGGACATTGTGGCTGCTCAGAAAGCAAACCCAAGCGTCGGAAAGGTATATCAGTGGGTTCAGTCTGGAACGAAACCCACCACTGAAGAAATCGCCAGGGAAGGCAAAGAAATCAAAACGCTTGTCGCTAGATGGAGTTGGCCCTGTCGGTCGACCCGTAATGCAAGTCGTGTTACCCACTACGCTGAGATCAGTGGTTCTACATCAGCTCCACAATTTACGAATCGTAGGACACTTGGGAATACAGTGCATGGTGGAACGTGTGAAACAGCGATACTATTGGCCTGGTTTGGCTCTACACGTCACGCGTTGGTGCACGCGATGCCTGCAATGTATGACACGGAAAGGTAAACCCACTCCCAGACATGTACCACTCACACAGTTGCCGACGGGAGCTCCATTCGATAATATCGCAATGAACATTCTCGATACGCACAAGGTGACGAGTCGGGGACACCAATACATACCAGTCATGTCAGATTACTTATCGAAATACACAGACGCCTTTCCGCTAAGAGGCCACACCGCAAAGACTGTCGCTGATGTGCTGGTGAATCGCTGGATTGTGTACCATGGGGTACCAAAGGTGGTTCATAGCGATCAAGGAGCAGAATTCGAATTGGGTCTGTTCCAGAACGTGATATGACTCCTAGGCGCTAAAAAGATCAGGACGACTCCATATAGACCTCAAAGCGATGGACAAGTGGAATGGTTTAACCGGACTCTCTTGAACATGTTAAATGCTTCGTCTGTGACAGTGGAAATGATTCGGACGTTCATCTTCCATTCGTCCTCATGGCCTATCGGACATCTGTACACTCATCGACTGGATGCACACCGTATCTCATGATCTACGGACGTGAGTGTAATCTCCCGTTCGACAGTTCGACAAAAGATGGGTTACGATGTCCAAACCAAAACGAGACCACATTTCCTACCTGGTGACTTGGTGAGGTATTACTACCTAACGTTGACATAAAAACAAACAAATTTGCCCGTCCATGGACAGGACCGTGGCGAATTCTAGAACATGTCACCGACGTAGAAAACCGCATCGCTAGAGAATCCAATCCACATCAAACTCGAATAGTTCACATGGATGTTCTTAAGTTATATGAAGGAGATGCTCAGTTACATCCTTTGTATGTAACCTCAACGCTAATCGTCCCAGCACCACACTGGAAAGAGATAGTGACGATGATCCCGTGGAGCAACTCCAGAACTTGTATCATCCATGGACTGTCGTAGTTGAAGACACATGGGAACGCACAAGTTCATCCACTGATGAAGCCCAGTTCCTCTTGGAACATCCTTTGGTCCGCGTCAACCCAGAAGAACAAAACGGAAGCGCACCCCTGCTAAAAACAGTGACTTTTTCGATTGCCCCCCCCCCCCCCCCCCCCCCCCCCACCCACACGCCCGCGACACCAATCCCCTTCCGGTCCCTCTCTTTGCAGAGATCCGCCTAGACGTGGTTCAGACCAGACCGATCCGCCTCTGAGACGTTCCGCTAGGAAGCGCCGCAGACCCGCACGCTTCAGATAACGATAGTGAAAAGATGGGACTGAAAACTCTACTGATGAAAAATGAACGTCTATGGACCCTCTTGTGTCATAACATATTCATATATAACAATTATATGTACATATTTTTAATCATTTAAAAATGATTATATGTTTGAATCAGTTTTTGAAAAAAAAAATTTATATTTTTGTATATTTGATGAAATCTCCGTGAGGTCTGTATGTGCCCTGTCCGTCATAATGTTCTCCTCTGCATTCATCCCGCACAGATTACAGTCATGAAGTATGTTGTTTGATCCCGCCCTGCACCGGGGACAGTGAAATGAAGTATGAAAGGCTACCTAGTCGTTGAATGTGCGCCAGGGTGTTCAACTCCAGAACAAGTTTGCAGCAAAGGACCTCTGCTCGCCTGAAGAAAAATTCCGGGTAACGCCATGAAGTGGGACGAAACCATGTATAGCTTTACATGAACCAAAACGAAGCCTGTCATCAAATACATTAAATAATATCTCATCGCGGTACGTCATGGCTGACCAGTCATTCCAATGAAACCCCTCTTTGAATAGTAACGTGTCGCCCCCTGAGTTAACAGGATGAAAATGAATGGAACGTAACGACACTGAGAGCCTGGCATTTATGTCATGTCAAATACCCCGCGTGTCATCTCATTCGTCAATTTGACCTTCCGTTTGCAGCACGTCACTGGTCGAGAAGGGAACTTGAAAATTAGCCCAAGGGCTAAGATCACTGTCCGGAATCCGTTTCGGCAGAGGATATTGGGAAACGATATTTTTCGGTTGGGAAACGATATGTTCGATTGGGAAACGTCAAGCTGCAAGGAGGTGTGTGGCGTCTTCCTCAATAAAGTATGAAAAAATGAGTGTAATCGTTAATCTAAAGAAAGGCAAACATGCGCTAATGTTGAATAAAGTCTTCAGTGTCGACCAAACCTGCTATACTTAATGTAATACCGTTTTTGTGACGTAAAATGCGATGAAAATAACACCGTTTACAACAAATGAACACTGATTAATAAATATATGTCTGATGCACACAAAAAGTAACACGAGTCAAGAGAAAGGTGTATTACATGATCTCCATCGAAAAGATACATTTTACATCGTCTCATTAATAAATATTTGCGGATTTTCTGAACCACTGATGTTTTGGTGGGTAAACGATACTGTTCCGATTGGACAACAGTTCTGATATGGGTGCCTCGATTACTAAACGATATTTTATTGGAAATTTATGGCTTGTTAAGGCTCGTTTTTGGCTATTATTCATTCATACTTATTAATTATTCCAAGAGATGGCGTCTCGCGGCTTCAACGCCAGGTGTTATCACTGTCATTCCAAGTTTGAAGACTCTAGCCACATAGTGAAGCACTTATTTGACAAACACCAAGAAAAAGCCTTTTCACTACTGAGACCCGTTGTGGATGAGGAAACAGGGGAAAATTAGCCCAAAGGTTAAAAAAGGTTACCGTAGAAATATTCAGTGTTAAGCTCTCAAAATCTGCATTGGTAATTTTTCAACAATGTCTGCCCAAGGGGAACATTGTTTTCTATATGTTTACAATTGATTTCTAAGTTGGAAAGTCGATAATGAGCGTGCTCTGACCTTGAAATAAGGTCAAAGGTCAATTTCAAGCTCATGAGATTATTCGGCATATATTAATTATTATGTCCACAATTGATTCCTGAGTTGTAAAGTTGATAATAAGCGAGGTATTGGCCACTTTGTTGTCTGACCTTGAAAATGAAGTCAAAGGTCAAATTCTAGGTCACGAGAACTTTCAGCATATATCATTCCCTATATGCCCACAATTGATTCCTCAGTTGTGAAGTCGATGATAAGCGAGATATTAGCCCTTTTGTCCCGTGACCTTGAAAATTAGGTCGAATGTGAAATTCAAGGTCATGAGAATATTCAGCATATATCATTTCCTTTATGTCCACAATTGATTCCTAATCTCTAATCTCAAAATTAAGTGAGATATTAGCAATAATGTGTCCCATTATATAGCATAAGAGAATTTAAGGTAGTCCGCTCCAAACAATGAGGAGATGGGCTAAAAGAGTTTTTTTTTTTTTTTTTTTAAATAACTATTAACATAATCTAGAGCTTTCAAAACGACATATTTTATAGAGTAACTGTTCAGCATCCTAAAACTGAAAAGAAAATAGGAGGATCACCATATCCGTTCGCATGGGAAACACGATGCAAGATGTGGATATGGATAAAACAAAGGTGCAAAAATCCCATAATTTATGTCCTTTTTAGTTAAATATTTGTGATTTTTATCGAATATTTCGAAGAAACCAGCACGGTGACGTCCTATTTTCTTTTCAGTATTAGAATGGTGACCAATTACTCTATAAAATAGGACATTTTGAAGAGATAATATTCAAGAAATAACTTTTAAATTTGGACTCTTCTTTACCTCACTGTTTCTAGCGGACCACGTTAAGGATTGATTGCATGTGGTCGTCATGAACCTGGCATTGACCAGTTGTCCATTCACTTATAATGTAAATATAAAGGTAACAAATTCATGAATTTACACACTTCCAATCAACGTGAAACTTTGCCTTTCTGATTGTTAGCCATCAAGGATTACTAACCGAGACTCTGTTTCTTACTAAGCGATGTTAAATTTGTTAAATTAATCATTTTCATATGTCATTTTCCGACCTATTTCTCAGTCAACAAAATACACTCACAACAGGGCGAGCGAGAGGATTATGCTGTGCAGCAAATAGCTAGTGAGGCCAGTAAAACTCACAGGTGATATGTACTCGGGTGCACCGAGGTGTTTGGGATTATGAATGTTCAGCTCATTGTATTCATCTCGCAGAAAGCATAGCCCTAGATATTCTCATTATTTTGACGACAACTATGAATAAATATATGCAACAGCCAGTGTTTGTCAAGTAGAACACGAATCTTCGTTTTGGTGAAACGTATAAAATGATTTATCTAATCATCAAATTGCACAGCTTCCGTGATATCATTTATGAAACCATGCCTCGGTTCATCATCCATGAGTATATCTGTGTGTGCTAGCCAAGTTTTAGGTCAAGGGATTGTATTGTTTTAGTGATTTTGTTACCTTTACTATCACATTATAAGTCAATGGAAAAGTGCCTCAATGCAGTCACCGGTAAGTTACGTGCAATCACACCTTAACATGGGAAAGTCCCATTTGGGCCAAGTTTGTCGTGAAGGTTATACATGTCGTAAAGGTACATAAGGGGGATCTTCTCAAACCATAATCTGAAAACCGTCTGAACAGTTTTTGAGCAAATGGCCGCCAAAGTCCAAAATTGACCGTTTTTCTGACAAGAAAGGGCGTTTTGACCTTTCAAGGTCATTGAAGGTCAAGTTCAAGGTCACCACCAAAACCACACTATATGAATTCCTATTTGAATCGATTCAAGGCATTCCATCTTGATACACAATGTCAAGGACCCAAATTAGCATCATGTTTTGAAACAAAAATCTCAAAACTTTTTCTATTATGTCAAGTCCGGGCACATGATTCACCTTATTTCACACCCAAAATATTATGCACACATTCATATAATTAATAATTCACTCGAGGTAACCTTTCATTAAAAACCACACAGTACTGCTCGTGTATAACAGTTGATATCGCATTTCATTTGTAAACAACTTTCCGTTTCCCAATCGAAACAGCATGGATTACCAACCGGCGCCTTCTCTATACGTATCGTTTAGGCCTAAAAAAATTAATTTTCTGTTTCTCGTCCCCGCCCGCCTGTGTTCAAAAGCAGCCTCCCGGATTTTTTTATTGGCGATTCTCAAATAAAAAATAAAAAGTGTTCCCGCCCCTATTCTGAGGATAGTGAATGATCGAAACACTGAATCACAGCATGCAACATTGGCATACCTATTGTCCAGCATATCTAGCGCATGCGCCTATAAGTGAAACAAGGCCTTTTGAGAAGTTGTGAGAATATTAACTGATTTCATTTATAAGCGCATGCGCCTATAACTGAAACTAGGCGCATGCGCTTATAATTGACACATGCTTCAATATACATTTTTTCATAGACATCTATAGCTAGGTGTCTACACATCTCCTGATTTTAAGGCTGAGCTGAAGTAACATTACACACAAACATTAACTTTGACACACAATCCGTTTTAAAACGTAAAAGCCCACGTGTAATATCAAAAAAAACTATAGTTTGCATTATATTCATCCCGATAAAGCCAGCGACTGACGTCAGCAGGGTTTGTAGTTACTGTGATACACGTGAACTCTCTCGAATGCTATAGCTACAACTTAGCCACGAAAAACTCAATCAGATTCGAACAATCGTCTGTGCTTTGCATACATTTTCGGTGGCACACACGCTAATGAGCCGCCGTACTTATCAACAGTCTGAATCAAGTTTCATTTACAGGCGCATCCACTCGTGCAAAATGTAACCAACTTCATTTACAGGCGCTTGCGCCTATGAATGAAGCTTAATGGTGCAACTTCACTTATAGGCGCATGCGCCTTTAGGCGGGGTAATACGGTATATTTAACTTACCTCCTTGTTTTCACTCTCCGCCAAATGAGACAAAGAAGGTACCAGTTTTCAAAAACAGTTATTCCATAGGTGGGAACATGTATGTAATAACACATAAAATTGTGATCACGAACTTGTTTACTATATTCCTCATGTTATACTTCAATGGACATATTAACTGATAGAACGGTTCTCAACAATTAGTCATCATTGAAATATATTATCAAATGACGCTTCTTTATAATAATACTACTAGTATACAGAATCATCCTGTCTGTGCTGACTGCTAGGATGATGGCACACCAGTAGTGCCAAGGTGCCCGGCTAAGAGCTTTGATTGATTTATTTGGGCTTGAATGCGTCAGTGCGCAAGTGGTTTTTCAATCAATCAATAAATCAAATTTATTTCCATTTCATACGTGTGAAATGTCGTCCCACCAAAAAAATAAAAAATAAAAAGTGCCTCCCTACCCAATTTTCTCTTCAGCTGAGGACGGTATTTTTTGCGAAATAAAAAATGAAAAATAAAAAATAAAAAGTCCCTCCCTACCCAGTTTTGAAAAAAAATAGGAGGACGAGAAACAGAACATTAATTTTTTTAGGCCTTACCCACCGAAACATCAATGGTTCAGAAAATCAGCAAATATTTATTATTGAGATGATGTAAAATGTTTCTTTTCGGTGGAGATCATGTAATACACCTTTCTCTTGACTCGTGTTGCTTTTGTGCGCATCAGACACATATTTAATCACCAGTGTTCTTTTGTTCAAAACGGTGTTATTTTCATCGCATTTTACGTCACAAAAACGATATTACATCAAGTGTAGCAGGTTTCTTCGACACTGAAGACTTTATACAACATTAGCGCATGTTTGTCTTTCATTAGATTAACGATTACACCTATTTTTCATACTTTATTGAGGAAAACAGCACATACCCCCTTGCAGCTTGGCAATTCCCAATCGAACATATCGATTCCCAACCGAAAAATATCGTCTCCCAATATTCTCTGCCGAAACGGATTCCGGACAGCGAAGATGGGCTACCGGACAATATATAATAGCTATTTTGTCCTGTGGCCTTGAAAATAACGTCACGGTCAAATTTAAAGTCACGAGAGTATTCAACATATATGTATATGATTTCACATATGTACACAATTGATTACTAACCAGTAAATTCAGTAATAAGAGAAATATTAGTCATTATGTCATGTGACCTTGAAAATGAAGTCAAAAGTCAAATTAAAGGTCGTCTGAATATTCAGCATATATCATTTGTTGTATCTACACAATAGAATCCTTTGCAAAAGTTGTAAATCTGATAATAATCAAAGTATTAGCCAAGTTGTCCTGTGATACCTTGAAAATGAGGTCAAAGGTCAAATTCAAGATTACGACAATATTCAGCATATATCATTTCCTATACATCCACAATTGATTCCTAATCTGTAAAGTTGTTATAAGCGAGATATTAGCCATTCTGTGCTTTGACCTTGAAAATGAGGTCAAAGGTCAAATTCAAGGTCATGATAAAGTTGTTATAAGCGAGATATTAGCCATTCTGTGCTTTGCCCTTGAAAATGAGGTCAAAGGTCAAATTCAAGGTCATGACAATATTCAGCATATATCATTTCCTATCTGTCCACAATTGATTCTCAAGTTGTAAAGTCGATAATAAGCGAGATATTAGCCATTTTGTTCTTTGACCTTGAAAATGAGGTCAAACGTCAAATCCAAGGTCAGCACAGTATTCGGACTATATCATTTCCTATATGTCCCCAATTGATTCCTAAGCTGTAAAGTCTAAAATGAGCGAGCTTTAGCCATTTTATGCTCTGACCTTGAAAATGCGATCGAAGGTCATCAGAATATTCGCGTATTATCATTTCCTATAAGTCCACAATTGATTCCTAAGCTGTGAAGTCGATGATAAGCGAGATGATAGCCATTTTTTCCTGTACCCTTGAAAATTAGGTCAGAGGTCAAATTCAGATCACGAGATATATATACAAACTGTGATATTGATATACGAAGGACTATAATCTAGGATACTCATATAAGACAGGGATACACATTTAACTGGACTTCGGTGTGATTTTCGGCTTGGTGTGTTTGCGGCATCGGACATTATTGCCCTAATAAACAGTCTAATTGAACTGCCAGCTTATCATTGCACAACGACCCATATTAGAGTTACGGCCTGATACCGGCCAGTAAACGGTATTCGTCACATTGGCGCCTACGACCAGGATCTGAGCCAGTCTCGAATAATCGACCCCACCGGCAGTGATGTCAAGGGCCCCGGGAACACCCCGCGGCAAGCCGATCGACCCCACGGATGACGAGGTAACGTTCAACCCAAATCCAACTTTCCGACCTTCCGGCCCCCGCTCAGTTGTCATGAGCGATACAGTCCCGTTGTCACAGGAGCAACAACCGACCGGCTTATTCGACTCCTTTGGTGACCGGTCGTCCCTGATTTCGTCTTCGCCACCCGACGACCACATTGGAGCGTTCCTGGACGAAGACCCGCTAGCGCCCCTACACACTGTGAGTGACATTATTAGTGCATACGCAAGGGTGTACTCGGCCACGCTGGCCATAACGACCCAGAAGTTAAAAAGTGACTTTGCCGACAGAAACTATAGGCCTACACGCTCACGTCAAAGAGCGAATGTGTACGATAGTGCCGACCCAGAATACCCTACGGTGAACATTCGGCCTGTAACCATAGAAACGTCAATGGTTACGCACCAAGTAACTCTCGGATACGGCAGTGGGTTTGTGACACTGACACTGTTGCAGAACTGGTACCGCTGAGCGCATATTCGGCAACCCGACCCTTGGCGTCGTCAATGACGCCAGCGCAACACGACCCAGTACCAATGGTGTACTCCCGTCTACTGACCGAGCCAACTGTGGTAGAGTACATTCGACCCAATCAGGCGAGATCGACTACAGGGAGCGTTCTGGTGACGACCGCTGTCCAGACCGCGACACCTCCACAATGAACACTCTGTGCCATCTTGCTCACGCGAGTGGGTGGCTGAAGTGTTTCAGTGCGTCCTTGGTGACGAGAATGGACTATGTGGAGAAGACGCCATCTACTCAGTCCTGCGAGCTACAGCCCGAGCTAAAGGAGATCGACCCCAACAACCCGGATGACCAGCCGTGTGCTTTTTCTGCGAGAAGCCCGGCCATCGCTGGCTGCGATGTTTTCGCCTCAAGGATGTGTTAGTGCGTAACGGCATGAAACCACTAGCATTCCGACCCAGTGGTCCAGGTACTGACCGAAAGACTGCATTGTCAAGTATTGTCAGTACCCAACCAAACCGGCAACCATACTCAATCGGCCCCACCAGTGCCTACGACACAGTCGTCAAACCAATAAAGGAAGGTGCTGAGGAGCAAGGGCCTTCCAGAAAACAAGACAACGCTTCCCGCTCCACACCTGCAGTTGCCATGACGACCAAACCGGTACAACTGCCTGTTGCGACCCCACAGCCGGCCCAGCCCACACCTCAGCTCCCTGAAGGGGTGTGTACTAAATGTTATGCACCGACCCCAGCGCCGGCTTCTCCTCATGAAGGGGTGTCAGCTCCGCTCCCACAGAGATCTCCACGCGGAAATCGTCGTCCCGACGGCACCGGGACCGACAGTATTTCTTCCCAAGCGGACCAGAGGCTAAGCTTCCGCCACTTCACACGCTCTTCAAGCCGCCGCCAGACGACCCCACAGTCCCGCTCGTCATTGACAACTCCTGAGCTGCGCAGGAATGCTGGAAGTTGTCGGTACGTGTCGGAGATAAGACAATGAAAGCTGTACTCGATTCCGGAGCGCAGATCTCTCTGCTCCGACGTGATCTGCTCCGACACGTCTCCGTCGACCAGCGACATCTACGACACACGTCGGCCACCATTCGTGATGTCAATGGACAGTCAAGCCCAATTGATGGACTGATCGACCTACCGATACAGGTCGACAAAGTGACTGTGAAAGTGACTGTTGTCAATCCTGCAGACACTGGCATCACACTAACTCGTTCCGACCCTGTCGCTATCGCCAGTCCGATTGAGAGCGTCGTTGGAGCTCTGCCAAAACCAGGGGAGGAACCCGACCCATCCACGGTGGATGCCAGTCACTATGGCGACCTGCCGCCACACCTGCAAGAGATGGTGGACCGCGCTGGACTCAGCACCGGCGCTGCGCCAACCTTGTCCATCAGTACCAGGACACGTTCATGCATCCGGACGAACTCAAGTTGTCCAACACAGGATCGACACAGGCACCTCAGCCCCGATTCCACAGAGACAACGACGCGTCCCCCAAGCCCAGCAAAGCATCATCGACGAGGAGGTTGACAAGATGTTACGCTTGGGGTGTATCGAGCCGTCTGATTCGGCCTGGAGATCACAGGTGGTGCTCGTGTGCAAAAAAAAACAGTCAAGTGCGATTCTGCATCGACTATCGGCTCCTGAATGACGTCACCCGCAAGGATTCATATCCTTTGCCCAATATTCAGGACACTCATGACGCCCTGGCGGACGCTACATACTTTTCGGCCCTGGGCCTGGCCTCTGGTTACTGGCAGGTCGAAGACGACCCTACCGACAGGCCGAAAACTGCCTTTGCCACAAGGAAAGGACTGTACCAGTTTAAGGTCATGCCATTCGGCCTCAGTAATGCACCGGCAACATTTGAACGGCTAATGGAAACCATACTCCGTGGATACTTGTGGACATGGTGTATGTGTTATCTGGATGACGTCATAGCTTACGGCAGAACATTCAACCAGGCACTCGCAAACTTGGAAGCGGTCTTGGATCGAATAAGATCGGCAAGCCTGAAACTTCAACCCAAGAAATGCGAACTGTTTCTGAGAGAAATCTTGTACTTGGGGTTCATAGTTAGCTACCAAGGAATATGAGTCGGCCCAAACAAAGTCAAAGCCATTAGAGAATGGCCGACCCCGTGCGAGATCACTGACGTCAGGGCTTTCCTTGGTTTCGCCAACTACCACAGGCGATTCATCAAGGACTACGCTGAGATCGCTGAACCTCTAGTAACTCTCACCCGAGGTGAATGTCATTTCACTTGGGGGTCAGCCCAACGACTCCGTGACGCCCTCATCAAGGCGCCCAAGCTCGCTCACCCGACCCAGAATCCGGACGACCATTTCATCCTCGACACGGATGCAAGCGGCTTCGCCTTGGGAGGCGCTCTCTCACAGAGGGTTAACGGGAAGGAGATCCCCATCGGGTTTGCCAGCAAAACCCTATCCCGAACCCAACGGAACTATTGTACCACGTACAGGGAACTACTGGCAGTTGTTGAAATGGTACAACACTATCGGCATTATCTCTGGGGCAGGAAATTCCTCCTCCAGACCGACCACAGCTCCTTGAGGTAGCTTAAAAACTATAGTGACGCTGATGGCATGCTCGCCAGGTGGCTCGCTAAGCTACAACGATATGACTTCAAGATTGAGCATCGACCCGGCAAACTACACGGCAACGCTGACGGCCTGTCATGGTGTCACAGTTGTAAACACCAAGACTGTCCCGGACGACTCGTCATGCCTCCGACTGACCCAGAAACCAGTTCCGGAGAACTTCCAGTTCGTCGGATAACTGTTGTTCCGGCTCAGACAAGGGCAGACCTCCTGGACAGTGATTAAATAACATCACCGGTCTCGCCCGGACTATTTTCGGCACGCCAAGTTGTTTGAGTCCATGCCTTGGACGCCACACTGGATGGTCAAAAGTGGTTATCGGACTATAGGACCCAGGACATTGTCGCTGCACAGCAAACCGACCCCAGCGTTGGAAAAGTGCGACAGTGGATACTAGCTGGCACAAAACCAGACTCGAGAGAAGTTGCACACCACGAAGAGGAGGTAAAGACACTTGTTTCCCACTGGAACCGCTACAAGACGGAATACTGGTACGGAACACAAAACTCGACCCTGCTGGACAAACTGTGGTGCAAAACGTGCTTCCTGTCGCACTCAGAACTCAGGTTCTGCACCAACTTCACGACCTGAAGATTGTCGGACATTTGGCATACAGCGTACCATTGAGAGAGTCAGGCGCTGCTTCTATTGGCCCGGCTTGGCGTTGGACGTCGCCCGCTGGTGTGCCTGTTGCCCACAATGTGTGACCCGCAAGGGCAAACCGACCCCAAAAAGATCGCCCCTGACCCAGTTGCCGACAGGAGCTCCGTTCGACAGGATAGCGATGGACACTCATAAAGTTACCGGGAGAGGCCATCGGTACATACTTGTCGTGTCTGACTATTTCTCGAAGTACACGGACGCCTTTCCGCTACGGGGACATACGGCCAAAAATGTTACCGACATCTTGGTAAACATGTGGATAGGTACCGAATTCGAGTCGTCCCTGTTCCGCAACGTCGTGCATCTCCTGGGCACCAAGAAAATTCGTACGACCCCATATCAATCTCAAAGTGACGGCCAGGTCGAACGTTTTAATAGGACATTGCTAAACATGCTGAGTTGTCAAAGAGGTGATAGAGTGATTTGTTCTGGGGTATGCGTCGACAAGAGCCTCTACCCACTCTATGTAACATTCAGAGGAACGGCCTATTGGCATTAGAACTAATCACAGAAAAATCTATCATACCAAGATGCAGCCTGTCACCAAATTCATCACACAAAAATTCAAAGTGCCACGGTGTGACCGACCCAGTTCATTACATCTGCGACCCCTACAATATCTGCGGCCCCGTCATCTTGTGAACAAGTTGAAAATGAATGGAACGATGTCCGCCCCTGTGAGAGATTAATATTCATATCTCAGCCAATATTAACCGTGTGTCGTCTGTGAAATAACAATTCGACCTCGCTAGTTTATTTTGTGCTAATTTGTGGGAAAAGGAACGACTAATATACTAATTCACAAGGTATACACATGCGCAGATAAACTATGAGGCTGTTTACAGCGCCCACATAAACTTTCCCTTGATAAATACTATAGAGAATCTTCAGGCAAAAAGAGCCCCGTATATATGAACAGTCGAACAGTATATTCAGAATATGTCTTGGAGTGTGTTATCCAGGGGACGGCAGACTGACATATGGAAATCTGGACAGTTTGAGGACCCCACTACTGTAATAATGGACTGGCCTAGTAGGCCACGCGTTTCCCTGACGACGGCCCCGCCTTGCAGCATATACGCTTGGAACAATGATACAAAGTGTAAAGATGTTTTTTCTATACAGATAGAGCGCCCCCCGGCCCGATTCGGAGAACTGAGATACTGATAGCATCTTGGTGTATGGCTACAGAGATTAACGGCAAATAGGTCATTTGTGCCTGAGACTTTTTGCAGAAGTGTTGTGGAAAATTGTCGGACATTGTTTCTAAAAGTGCGGATTACTGCAAAAACAGTGGAATTTTGTCGGCTAGTGTGTACAGACGATTGTGAACAGTTACTGATAAAACTTGCAAGAACTTTGTAAGGAAATTCGACCTTGAATTGTGTTCGGCATTGGACTAGGTTGGTTCTGAAGAAATCAGGACTTTGTTACAACCGGCCTAGTTCCTATCTCGGGGATATTTCGACTTTGCAGCGGCCTGATACCATGGCCGACAAGCCTGGTGACGACCGAGATAAAGGTGGCCCTGATGAGAATCGACCCCGCACTGTGAAAATGGACGGTGAGAATATCACAGTCCAGATAGTCGACTCCGGCGATGAGTCGACCACCCAATTGTCGTCCCTGATGACGAATCGGCATTCGGCCCCGATTCCAATGCTGAACGAACCGACCAGAGCGGCCCGAATGACACCGCGAGTGGTTCGGAGAAAGGAGCACGGCCAAAATCAACCCGAGAAAAGTTGGGGCAACTGGGAGCGCGCCACATTCCTAGCCCGACCCAAGACGATGTTTTCAACATCAACCCCGAACACCTTCACCGTCTAGAAGAAGGGGGGAGCATTGTGCAGCGTGCCATTGAGACAAGACGGGCGGCCGAGGAGGCCCAATGAGCAGCTGCAGCGGCCCGACAACCCGACCCTGACAGTCGAGCGATCACCCTAATCGCTCCGGCCTCTTCCCGCTTCAGCGCTGGAACCACGGCCCCGACTTCAACCTTCCGCCGCCAAGTACCAGAGCTCATGGAGCATGTACCGGCCCCGATAACTCCATACAGCACTCGACCGATCCGGTGGGACGACATTCCGCCTAGCCAGCGAACGCAAAGTGCCTGATATGGTCATATCCATAACATCGACCAACCTTCGACCCTGTCCGAGGGCAACGTGCTCACGTTGGCTCCCTTGCAGCGTGAGGACGGCATGTTCGTCCCGAGGAGGAGAACGTCGATGAGCGACGATGGCCGCCAGTTTCCCGATGCGGCCCCTTTAGATCGGCACAGACCCTGGACGCCCATGTCCTGGCCTACCACTTCCCGTTCTTACGATTTTTCGTCTGTCCGGCCCAGGACCATTTTATGACGGTGGTGCAGGAGGACATGTATACCGCCACCTCTCTAAGCCGACCCCACATCATGTTGCGGCCCTTCCATTCTTCAATGAGGGACGTCTTTTGGCTTCCGGCCCCATGCTGGCGAAGTTCGCGCTGCGATGCCGAGTAGATATGCAGCCAAATCCGAACTATCGACCCCCATGTGTACTGGCCAACATTCCCATTTTCCGACGGGACGTCAACACGGTATTGACATTCGGCATCTGGCACATGGCGCCGGAACTCTTTGATCAGTACCCGCCGAACTCGGCCCCGGAAGTTCAACAAGTGCTCCGTCGGCTGGAGCACAACAGGGTTTCGACCCCGGTTGACGAGGTCCGACTAGCTCGGATGTCCAGTGACATCCAGGCCCTGAATCTGGGGGTTAGGCTACGTCGGCCCAGCACCATCTTCTTCGTTCGGCCCATCTCATACCAGGCCACGTCTGTGAGGACCACCAGCACCACAGTCACGGCCTCTACTAGATCTACGACCCCGGCAAGATCTTCGGCCCCTGCCAGTAAGTCGGTTGCCACGACGACGGCCACCTCGACCAGAGTTTCGACCACCCCGACCGGAAATCGACCTTCCGACATCATCCCACGCCGAATGGTGATGGTAGAAAGACCGACGGCGCCGAACGTCACCGGTTACCGGGTACGGGAGGGTATGTCCCGGGTATGTCCCGCCAACCGAGGAGTACCCTCCATTACATGCTCGGCCCTCAGTATCGACCCCGACCGACCAGGCTCTGTCACCTTCTGCTACCATTCCTGGCGACTCCGAACAGGACCAACCACCTCCGCTCTGGGAGATAAGCGAGGAGCCACCAGTTCGGCCAACATGGGCCTCCGCTGTGGCCACTACTGGAACGCTAACTTCCACGCAGTGAATGGTCTCGACCCTGCCAGTTCCGCCATACCTCACGGGCGAAGCGGAGGTCACCCGCACGGTGATCACCCAAGGTGCGGAGAATGATCGACCCCGACTTAAGCTGGAGGAACCCGGCCCACAGGAGACGCTGTCTTGTGATCTGGACGAGAGCCTTCCGTTGCATGGCTCTGGAGAGTTTTTTGCGGCCGACCTCCAGTTTCTACACCAGCACGGGGAGCGGCTGGCCGACCGCACACTACCCGACCTACAGGCCCTACCCAGGCAGAATCTTATCGACCTTACCGATCTTATCGACTTGATCCGGGACGAGAACGCTGGTCGGCTACCGAATTAGCTGAATGTCCACCAGGACTACTGGACAGCCCGGCTGGAACAAGCGACCCATAACGCCGACCCCCTGCTCCGTCCGGCCGAGATGGGAGAGCACTTATCGACCCTGACATTAGCACGAGTGGACGACCTGCTGCTGCAGCATGTGCAGGCAGTTCGACGCGAATACTTAGCGGTCATAGACCAGCACACACGTCAGGCCGAGTACAGTGGCCTGTCGGTGGGCTTCGCGATGGGCTCACTGCACGCGCGACACTGGCCCAGCTTCCCAGACGCACTGTCAGAGGAGAACCTACGACTACGAGTCCGGGTCAACCAACTGGAGGACGAAGTCTAGGGACTCCGACAGGAGATCGACCGACTACGGACCTCGTCCCAGTCAGTTCCGGCCCCAGCGGAATCGTCAGTTCCTTCGACCCCGACGCCAACGATTCCAGGAGACTAGAGTCCGGGGAGGGTGATCCCGAGGGCGTAGGATTAATGAAGGGGTGTTATGTAGAATATTTAGCGACTGTAACGGCCCGTCCCTTCCACGCACCACATTACCATGACAACACACACTCTCTTCATGACTTAACATTCAGTACATAGCCACTATACGATCCATACATAATCAATACACGGACAGAACCACGTATAACCACGCGGCCCCAATCAATACAGCTCATACGACCCAGCACTGCCGGCACTGACACATACAAGCCCATACTTCAACACATGGAAAATTACATGCACTGCTCTCAGATGACATGCACAGGCAAAACCCACATTTCCAATGAGATCAGCACAAACACAGCCAATCACGACCTCGTATACTCTAGGCGGGAAAATCCACTCATATGTCCCTCGGCCCCGCGCAGTTGATGAAGTGCGATCCAAGTGAGCAGACGTATGTTATAGATTGAGAAAATGCCTGTGATCGTATAAAGAAGATATATATACAAACTGTGATATTGATATACGAAGGACTATGATCTAGGATACTCATATAAGACAGGGATATACATTTCACTGGACTTCGGTGTGATTGCTGGCTTGGTGTGTTTGCGGCATCGAAGTCACGGGACTTCGACAGGAGATCGACCGACTACGGACCTCGTCCCAGTCAGTTCCAGCCCCAGCGGAATCGTCAGTTCCTTCGACCCCGACGCCAACGATTCCAGGAGACTAGAGTCCGGGGAGGGTGATCCCGAGGGCGTAGGATTAATACGATCCATACATAATCAATACACGGACAGAACCACGTATAACCACGCGGCCCCAATCAATACAGCTCATGCGACCCAGCACTGCCGGCACTGACACATACAAGCCCATACTTCAACACATGGAAAATTACATGCACTGCTCTCAGATGACATGCACGTACCCGGTCTCACTCCTGATGAGGTTGATAAGTGTATCTCCAAACTCAAACGTAACAACTCCCCCGGTGCTGATGGCATAACTGCAGAGTTTTTCCTTCATGGTCGTGCTGAACCCCTCTGTAGACACCTCTCAGTTTTATACTCAAATATAATTAGGTTCAATATTGTTCCCTCAGTGTTCTCGACTGGTGTGATAGTTCCAATCCTTAAAAAGCCTACCCTGGACCCCCATAACCCTTCTAACTATAGGCCCATTACAATCTCATCAGTATTTTCAAAGTTATTTGAGCTTTTGATTATGCCTCAGGATGTCCCATTATGTGATAATCAGTTTGGCTTCAGAGCTGAGTACAGCGTTTCTCATGGTCTGAATCTGGTAAATGATCTGTCGTCCTATTGCTGTTATCAAAGATCTAACATGTTTGTTTGCTGCCTGGACGCAGAGAAATGCTTCGACTCCGTCTGGCACGATGGACTTTTTCATAAGCTTATCGATGTCCTTCCCGCTCATATCTGGAGGGTTCTCTACAGTTGGTATAAATCTCTGGACGTTATTCTTAAATGGAATGGTTCCATACTACCCCATACATATTTCCAAGTGACAAGGGGCACCAGGCAAGGCAGTATTCTCTCCCCTGTTCTATTTAATGTGTTTCTTTCAGATCTTCTGGATAGCCTCAATCAGTCAGAATGTCGAATTCATATTGGTATCGATAAATACAATTCCTTCGCCTACGCAGATGATATCACTCTCTTTAGTTCAACAATCCCTGATCTGCAGAATTTAATTGATATATGTTATGATTATGCCCAAAAATGGCGACTCAAATTTGGTGCTGCTAAAAGTAAGTGTATGGTGGCTGGCTTTGGTCGTAACAATTTTGTGGGTGCCACTCATTGGCTACTTGGGGATAAAACAATCGACACCGTGGATAGTATGGAAATTTTGGGTGTCCAGTTTAGGAGTGATGGTAAATTTGATGAACACATTGTTAATAGGGCTAAAAAATGTCATAATAGTCTGTTTGCGCTTAGCAGTGTCGGCATGTCCTATCCCGGTCTGAACACAGCATCCCAATGTCATCTCTATAAATCTATATGTCGCCCATCTCTTTTATATGGAATGGATTCGGTGTATCTTACTTCTAAAGGTCTCAAGCAACTTGAATCTACCCAAGGCTCTGTTGTAAAACGATTTTGTGGTTTGGACAAAAGAGCCCATCATAGTAATTTAATTCGAGCCCTTAGCATTGATCCCATTGGTAGCATCATAGAAAAAGCTACAATGTCACTTTATTATAGATTAGGAGTCGTTAACTCTCCCTCACGAAATCTTATCACGTATATGCTTGGCTTGTATATCTCCAAGAAAATAGTCATTCCAGGATCAATTGTCCACAGGATCATTAACATGGGTATCTCTCCTTTGTTAACTTTGTTCAATAAGTGTTGTCTCCCTCGGAAAAAATCTGATAGTGATGGTATTACTGATACTTTACAGTCTCTTTTACTCCATGAAAATTATGTCAAGCCCTGGTCTCAAGAATACAATATGGTCAAACTACTAACAAAATCTTTTTAGATCTAGTAGAACCACAGAATCCAAGTTATGGCACACAATGTAATGTCATATCCATTATGTACCTGTTGTTTTTACATGCTTGATTGTCCAACTGTTTTGTGTATTTTATATGTGCTTCCCCATTTTTGGGGGTGGAAATAAAATAAATTAAAAAAAAAAAAAAATTATCGCCCTAATAAACAGTCTAATTGACCTGCCGGTTTTTACATGCTTGATTGGCCAACTGTTTTGTGTATTTTATATGTGCTTCCCCATTTTTGGGGGTGGAAATAAAATAAATAATAAAAAAAAAAATTATCGCCCTAATAAACAGTCTAATTGACCTGCCGGTTTATCATTGCACAACGACCCAGATTAGAGTTACGGCCTGATACCGGCCAGTGAACGGTATTTGTCACAAAATATACAAAACTTCTAGATTTTCAGTTCAAATTACAACATTTCATACTGACTACTAACGAACCACTATATGAATGGAAGCTGAAAGAATCTGATATTTGTTGTTGGTGTGCTGAAGAAATAGAAACAATTCCACATATTTTCTTGGAATGCGAGGTTGTGAAATTATTTTGGACAGAAATCAAATCTTGGTTGACAGCAAAAACAAACATGCATATTAATTTTACAAATAAAGAAATAATTTTCGGTATCCCCAATCTGGAAGCAACGTTTAACAAAATTCTACTGCTCACAAAACAGGTCATATATGCACAAAGATGTAAAGGAATATTTTTAACAATCACGGATTTTATTGCACATTTTGATAACACTTTATTGGTAGAAAGGGAAATTGCAAATCTTAATTATAGCACAGGTAAATTTAGTAGACTCTTACACTGAATTAGAAGGTCGAGGTTTTCCGTTGTTGCTGCTACTCTACTGTAGAATGTTGTAAAAAAGTTACTGAACAGATTTTGAGAAAACGACCGTGAAAGTCCAAAATTGGCTGTAAAAATGGCCGCCATTTTGAAAAAATTACGACAATCAAAAAACTAAAAAATACCTCCCTCTCAAAATATTTTTAGGCATTTTTGTGTAAAATTTCAGAAAGATTTGATTGTAAACTTTAACGAAAAAAATGTAGATGGGCGACGACGATGCACGCAACGCCATGGCAATTGGTTATCGGACCAAAGGTCCGGTAACCTAAAAAAACAGAGTTCACAAGGAAAACTCATAAGCCACCCACAGCACCCACATTAAAATCCCCGACTAAAGACAACAGTGCTTGGCCGGACATAAAAGTCCAGTAATTTGTTGGCAGTGATATGTAACGAGTGTGAGATCCAGGGATCATACAGCGTATAAGGAAAACTGGGCAGAGAGTGGCTATCCCCTGCCATGATGGACTGGTAAGCAAACCAGAGAAGGAAGACTGCGCGTTACCAGGACGACGGCATGTCTAATTAGGCGGTCATACAACACATACAGACTTCGCACAGTAAAGCGTAATTACGCGTCCCTCGCTGTACTCAAATATGCTATAGACAACAGGCTGCACACAGCGAATGTAGGTCATTTTGAAAAAAAGTTTCCAGAGCGATAAGATGGATAATTCTTTGCAGCTTATCTCTACTCTTCAAAACTGTCTAAAAACATTGTTATTTCGAAGCGAAGAACAATGTGCGAATATAACGTGACGACATTTGATAGACATTCTGAGCACATAATTGAGAAGAACTGTTCGCGTTATTGTGAACTGTTCGATCAGTCACGATCGAAGGAGAGGAGCAGACCGTGCGAATCCAAGTTGTAACAAAAGGTGATGACCCCAATGCTCTGATCGAACTCAGCGATGATGTAGAAGGTGCTGTGAGGTCCGTGGTGATCCCTGAACCACAGCCAATTGACCAAAGCGAAGATGAATTTCAAGTTGTGATCAGTGAGCCTCTAGCACGACAACGCCGTGCCAAAGCATCCAAATCGTTTTCCTGCCCTCGATGAGGGAGCCCGCATTGTCGCACAGGCACCACCCCATCAGTCCTCACACTCACCGACATCGGGAGCTCCTGCTTCCAGTTCGACCCCCTCCGGAGCTGCTACCTCAACGCCAGTGACTGCTGGGCCTTCCGCCCGACAACCGTCGTGGGATGGAGCCAGCTTCGCCCACCTCATCGGGTGGATCCACCATGTCGGGACTCCACTCACAACAAGTTTCCGAGCAGTTGGTGACTGTGAAGCCTCTGCTCACGCTGCCCGGAGAAGACGTCATCGATTGGTCCAACATTCCACCTACGCAACACAACCAAATGTTAGGCTACGGTCAACGACACGGCTTTGGCCTCCCATCGGCAATGACTCCATTCCAAATGTTGTTTCTGGAGCCCCTGCATCAACAAGGACTACGAGTGTCCATTCTGCACAGAAGTGCCACCCACACCGGATCGGGCTTGGCCCGAAATCAAGCTGAGGGGACCATTCGTGGGCATCAGCACATTGGACGCCCATATTCTGTCTTACCATTACCAGTTCATACAATTTTACATGTGCCTGACAGGAGACGGGTGTGTCGCACTCTCTGAAAACGGAATGGAGAGACATCTCCTTGAAAAATCAGATCTACATCGTAAGGTTCTGCCGTTCTTTTTCGGCATCGAATACGCAATAGTTTTATCCGACGTTACATAGCCCACTGCGCAGTGCTATGTTTTTCTACAGTACGTGCCGAATCGTACACACCCAGATGGTTTTTGAATGTCTGGAACACATTGAGGGAAAAGACAAAGCGGCTGAGGAGCGCATGGAAAAGCTCCGACAAGTCTTGTCAGTCATAAATCCGACAGTATGGCTGAAGAAGCCACACATTATCATTATCCAGCAGATGTGGACATTGTACCTCGCCAGTTCGTTCCGGAGATTCCCGCCGAACCGCAATACACAGACTATTCATCCCGAAAACGGAGGAGTTCCCGGCTCTTCTGACACTCGAGGCACCACAGCGTGAGGAGACTAATCGCGAAGAACCGAATCGAGTTGAAACTAATCGTGAAAACACTGAAGCTCAGCTGAAGCAACTTCCGATTCTGCCATACGCAGAAAGTGTGGCGATCTGCCACCAGTCCAGGACGAACCCTATCCATTCCCACTGGATGAATCTATGTACAACGTCGATAAACTTGCACTGCTGTTCGTGCCAGGGACTTGCTCTGAAACTCACCGCAGGGTGCTGACTGAAGACAATCAAGAAACCCCAACGATTGTGATTGCCACCTCCGACGAACTGGAACGACTGCAAAGAGAAGTGGCCCATGGCCTACAATTACACAGCACTGGAGAGTTCAATAGCGAATGGATTTTCCTGCGTGATTTAGGGCACCGCTCCCTGAGTCGGCACCTGCCTGGCTTACAGCCTCTCGTCACGGAGAACCCAGACACGAAAGATTACATCCACTTACCGAATACCGACAAACTTCCCGACGACTTGGCCTCACATGATCGATGGTGGTGTCTGTACCGGCGACGAGTTGCCAATGGCGTAGATCCCCTCACCGCACCAATTGGGGCCGAGGCCCACCTCCCATCGATCGACCTTGCCCGCGCCGACGATATGTTTCGACAGTATATGATGGCTGTCCAGGCTGAATGAGTGCGCGCAATAGACTCCCACATACGACATGTGGAATACAATGCCTACGCCGCCGGGTATGCCTTGGGCATATTACAAGAACGCAGAACGGTCTGTGAATTGCTTCGTCAATGGAACGAGGAACTGCTAGAGGACCTCGATGTTTTATCTGCCCACATCGAGGAGTTGTCGGAACGACTAGAGCAGCAGCCTCAGTCCAGCAACTCGGATCATTGACGACATGGTGCCACACCTTGACCCCAATTTGCGACACTGCGTCATGGGTGCTGTGTACGCAACGGATACAAAGGACACATCGGACAAGAAATCATGCTCCAAAGATAAGGAGTTAACTACACATCAAAATGTCAAAAATTCTGGTTGCGCAGCTTGGATAGCGTGGCTAGGAGCAAAACGAATTGTAATCTCATTAGGATGCCAGGCCCTACATGGCCGAGTTAGAGCTGGTGATTCAGGCTGTGATCGAATAGTGTAACATGTCGTCATGCTTAACAGTTCGATTTGAATTCATTAATCGTCGTCATGCTTAACAGTTCGATTTGAAATCATTAATCGGTTTAATGTGGTTATATTGATGTATATCTTATAATCAGTATTATTATGAATGTAATCATTGTGATATGTCTTGTGTATATTTCGTTCTCGTGTTATATATGTACTTCGTTCATCTTAGTTTGACGGGCTGACACTGACGATTTATTTGACTAGCTAGGGAATCACTTCTCATTGTTTGGCGCGGCGAGTGTGTGGGAAGGAAGTTTAGCTTCTTTAGGATTTTTTAGCAAAGTTTAGAATTTATATTGGACTTAGATTTAGGGGAAGGATCGACTACGAGGGCGTAGCTGGACGGAGGGGTGTAATTGTAGCATATTTATCCAGGTTTCACTCCCCCAAAACCTAACTCCACCCATACTCACAAAAACAAATTCTATCCACAGTATATTTCCCCATGCACGTGCATAACAACAAACTTAGCAACACATAATGCAAGAATTTTTCAACCAATCACGACTTCACATTCATATCACATGACACCCAGGAAACTTGCCCCCCCCCCCCCTCCTCCACCGCGAAGATCTTGATCGACAAGAAGCACATGGTTTTAGAGTTGCTGAATGAACAAAAAGGCAGAGATGGCCGCCTTTGAAGTGTAATCGTTTATAGGACAAGTTAATCAAGAATAACGAGAGGAATATTGTAAAAGGACTATCGAAGATCATATAGAAGAATCAGTGAATATAATTGTGACAATATTACGTGGGATAGACTCATCGTTATAGTGAATGACTGAGCGTGCGGATGTGAACTCATCGAACTCGTTTGTCGGATAATAAACATTGTGAAACACACACTACGAGTCAATTTGACATTACGAACTACACCTTACGATCCGACAAGGGTTACTATTTTACCCGAAGAATAAATATATCACATATACAGTCAGAGATTGCATAACCTTGCCGATTGAGTTACCAAGTATGTGGGAGAGGTTGTGTTAAGTTCATCTGAATTATCCATCTCATCAAAAGCAAAATTGGCTTGAAACGCTTTTAAGATTCCTGTTAAGTAGTCAGTCATTTAGATACGAACATCTCCTGTGAGTTGAAAGACGCCTTTTATGACGCACTATACATAAGCAGGGGCGTGTTTAGAGAGAAAAATTATGGGAATATAACTCGCTCAATACGAGGTGTGGTTGGTACATTTGTACATTTTCCAGCTCCACTTCGTTGGCAATAGACTGGTCACCAAATATTGGAGACACATATTCCAGCAGGGGTCTACATATACAGGCGTTCCAAGACACCATTCTTTTGCTTGTAGGTCAGCCTCCTCAGAATGTTGATCTTGGTACCGACACATGTGCATATACTGTCAATATTTTCCCTGCATGACATGTTGCACGTGAAAAGTGCTGAGTAACCTTACTTAGTATCTGATTATCTAAAACCAAATCTGGGTAATAAGGTACATGGCGTTTGTTTGTAATAAGCATGACCTCTGTCTTCTTGACATTAAGTGTCAATATGCCATTTATATGCCTACTGGTGGATCTTTGACAGATTGTGATTTAATGTTCTGAATTCATTTAGTGGATCTGTTGTAGAAGTCCAAAGAACACTGTTGACTGCAAACAGATTTATACATGTATTACAAGACACACAGTCCGGGAGGTCTTTATATACCAGGAACAAGAGTGGCTCACCAGAATCGACCCTTGGGGACATGACTTGTCAGTCATAAATCCGACAGTACGGCTGAAGAAGACACACACGATCTATTTCGGCATGGTAATTGACCGCCGCCGGCAATGGCTGTGGCGGCGGCGGCAACGACTGCGGTGACGGCAATTGCTGTGGCGGCGGTAGCAACGTCCGCAGCAGCTCCAAGTAATACAAAATCCATGGAATGGCAGTCGGACAAGACAACGATATGTTTCAGCTGCGGAGCCCTGTTTTCGAATAACTACGAGCTACAAATGCACTTGCCAAGATGTCCTGCACACGATGATGACTCGTCAGAGTTCCCCAGGAAAATGGACGAAAGCGCCTTCAAATGCATGCTGAATTTTGTTCAGGGCGAAATTGAGGAAAAAGAAGTGCTGGAAGAGGAGGTTTTTCTTTCAAAAAATGAAAGAAGAACTGATTAAGGCCTACCAGAGAGTGGTGAATTGCATCCATCTGCTCCAGAGAAGTCGGATTCATGCCGAAATGGGGTACCTGCTGACGACATGTGCTTTTGGGGCTCTGAAACAGTCTATTATGCCTAAAATGTACAAAAACCGTCATGTCCATTGTCTGCATTATGCAAAAACAAACATGACACAATTTTAATGCAACATTATTACGTTTTTGTATTATATGGCACAATAGACTGTTTCTATGGTTTATCTATACCCGAATTACATGGTGACGATCCTGGTGGCAAACAGGAACCTCTTCGAAAAGGTGGTTGGAGAGTGCGAGAAGCTACATTCAAAGATGCGCTTAAGATGGCTATCATGATGAAACATCACTGGTTCGATCAACTTGTGAACTGGTTCCGAAGTGGATGCAAGGGGGTCCAGAACCAAGATGTGTGTGAAACGGCCTTCGAGTACCTGTTGCATCGCGTCATGGAATATACACTCGAGTTGCCTGAAGACGAGATGGAACTGGAAATGAAGAAGGGACTGATAGAAATGTACAAAACCATGGTAAAGATGAGCCATTTGTTGTGAAGAAGCATAATCCACATTTGTGGAAAAGTACATGGATCGGGGAGCCAACTTTGAGGAAGCGCTGAATTTGTCAATGGAGAAACTCAATCATCTATTTCATGATGTCGTTCAGCTGGAAGAAGAGGACTCCATGGATGAGGACATTGAATATTAAAGAACCTTACCTCGTATCTGCCATGATAACTGTATATAGTTTTTGTGCATGCGTAGTTTAGTACAAAATTGGAAATAAATACAAAAAAGTAATTCATGTAAAGGCAATTGTGTAGAAATTGTATATATAGTAGATGTGTGCTGTGGAATAAAAAAAACTGAGAAAATGGCATAGACTCATTTTAATATGATGCTTATAATTTGAATGGAAAGGAAAGTTTATTTGAAAAAAAAATGTTTAAAAATATTGCAAAAATCAGAAATACATGATTTTTCTAACATTTCTGGGTACGTTATTATTTTCCAGATATATATGGGTGCGTTATGATTTTCTAGACATTTATGGGTACGTTATGATTTTCAAAACATTTATGAGTATGTTATGATTTCATAAACATTTATGGGTACGTTGTGATTTTCCAAACATTATGGGCATGTTATGATTTACCAGACCTTCATGGGTACGTTATGATTTTCCAGACATTTATGGCACGTTATGATTTTCCAACATTTATGGGTACGTTATGATATTCCAGACATTTATGGGTATGTTATGATATTCCCAGAGATTTCTGGGTACGTTATGACGCCTTTGTGCCCCTAGCGACTACCGTAGCGCCACCTGGCGGAACGCTAGCCCATACTATACTACTGGTGTTCTGCTGGTACATATACTGATTCGGGATACTGGTTTTACATGCAGAACAAAAAACCTACAGGCAGTAGGTCTGCTGTATGGAAACACACTGACTATTTCGTTGTGTTTAGACAGTGTACCTGATTCCTTTCAGTCAGGTTTAATTTCATAGTGGCGGTATTTTTTCCAGTCCCCGATTCACATGTGAGCCCCCAAATTTCCCCAATTCTGGGAACATCGCACACAGATGGGCTAGGGACCACCTAAGCAAGGACAACATACATGTAAAATTTATTTCGTGAGATTTACCCCTTCTCTTATATTCCGGATGGAAAGAGTGCGCTCTCTGCTGTTATTTGTATACTCGCTAGCCTGTAATACTGCCATCCATCACCGGGGCATCACAAATACTGGTAATGTGCATGTTGTTATTATCATGCTACATATATCATGTAATTTCAGACAACTTAGGCCTAGTGATATGTTCCCTTGTTCAGGTTATTATGTAGAATATTTATGACAGTTATCAACACGAACTCTCCCTTACACGTTCTCTCACTCCGCATACACGTCATAGAATCAATACTAATCCATACTTACAGCTTACGTCACCTGGACATGTGCATTACATCCACCGCACCCTCTTCGAACACGTGCACAGAACGTGACATCGCATCACACAGCCAATCAGCATACTTCCAGACATCAACAACACATGATACCAGACATGACATCACATCTGACGAATCACACACTCATATACCAAATCTGTTGCTTCCAAGATTTTCAACTACAAACAAACATTGAATGATTTGGATATTGATGATCTCTTACATAACCCACCCTCCTGCACTTGCATTAACTCTCCGTTCATACACGATCCAGTTGGGCATGTTATTTCAGGCGACCTCAATATAGTGGAGAATGAATCATTGAAAGACATTTTGTCCAAAGGTCCCAAATATAGAGAGCCCACGTCGTTTTCATGGAGATACAATTTTAAGTTAATCATGGATGCAGTTGAGGAGCATGTCAGAAAATGAACAAAGCGAGAAAAGGCAGAAACTGATTCTCTGTCAGAATGGGTCAAACAGATTAGGTCATTGGTAAACAAACGCATTAATGTTTTGTCAAAGTCAGTTAGGACTAAATATAGCTCTGTCTTCAATGATCCCGTGGTTACTAATAGTTTGTTGAAACTTCAAGAAAGGTTCGTCATTGTCCCTGCAGATAAAGCTTCTAATAATGTTGTTTTTGTTTGTAAAGCATACTATATACAGTGCCTGTTTGACGAACTGGGTATTGCCAACAATACTAATTCCAATAGTACATACCAAGCCATTACCGTGCCCAAACAGGATATCTTATCAAATCATTTGTCTGTATTGCATTCGTTTGGTATTACTACCTCATGTAAAGATTCTAATCTACCGAACTTATATTGGATCCCAAAGTTGCACAAAAATCCACACAAACAAAGATATATTTCAGGTTCAGCATCATGTTCTACCAAAGCCCTTTCTAAAATATTAACTACTATATTGTCTAAAATTAAACAGGGTCTCCAAAAGTACTCTGAAACCATCTATTCTAGAAGTGGTATAAACCAAATGTGGATATTAAAAAATTCCAAATCTTTATTGGAATATCTACATTCTCACACACTTTCAAAAGTAACGTCTATCAAAACATTTGATTTCTCCACTTTGTACACAACTATACCTCATTCTGAACTGAAATCTCAGCTTAAAAAACTAATCAATAATTTTTCTCTAAAAAGGGACAACGTCGGTACCACTATATTGTAGTTAAATATAATACCGCTTATTTTGTTAAAAGGCGACTCTGATGCCCCATACAAATATACTGAAATAGATGTGGTAAATATGGTTAATTTTCTGATTGATAATATTTTTGTGGAATTTGGTGGTCGAATATTTCAACAAACTATTGGTATTCCCATGGGTACAAACTGTGCACCATTATTGGCAGACCTGTTTTTATACTCATATGAATCAGATTTTATCCAACATTTACAAAGAGGAGGTTCTAAGAAACTAACATGTAATTTTAATTTCACTTTCCGATACATAGATGATGTATTGTCGCTAAATAATCCCAAGTTTGGTGATTATTTGGATGTCATATATCCTAAGGAACTTGAAATTAAGGATACTACAGAATCCGCTAATTTTTCCAACTATCTAGACCTGAGGTTGGAGATTGATAATGATTCTAACCTGTCAACTAGATTATATGACAAACGTGATGATTTCAATTTTTCCATAGTCAATTTCCCTTTTCTAAGCAGCAACATTCCTATGTCACCGGCATATGGTGTGTTTGTTTCTCAACTTATACGCTATTCCAGAGCTAGTTGCAAATATGAGGACTTTGTCTATCGAAGTGCCCAGCTAGTCTCTAAACTGCTACGACAAGGATATGTTTTACCAAAACTTATCGCTGCGTTTAAGAAATTCTATGGACGTCATCATGATCTGGTTGATAAATACAGCAAATCCATGTCTGCCATGCAACTAGATCTATTTTCATGTTAATTTTGGGGAATTCATGACGGGTGCCACTAGTGGGGCAGGAAATGCTCACTCTTTCCGGAACACCTGATTTCACCTCCTGATGGCCATTTACGGGGGTTCATGAGTTTCCCTCTCATTTTTGTTTTCTCTCACTTCGTATGCCTGATATGACTTTCTGTCCCCGGACTATGAGATTGGATAACGGACCCTGTTTTGTTTGCTCGGAATACTTGATACTGGGTATTGATTCCACGTCTACACAATTTCCGCCCCACGAAGCGAAAACTTACAGACACCACAAGAAAAAGTCTCGCGTTTTATCGTATATGGTTTTAGAGTCTCTTCATGTGGACGTGTTATAGAGAGAATCATAGAAGATTTATATTTGTGAATAGACTATCTTGAATGTTAGCGTGAAGAGCGCACTATGGATCGGACTTATAGGGATGTAGCGAATGTGGTCGTGATCGTACCATCGGACTAATCATCCCCAATAAAATTGGATAAATCGAATCCGGACTGGTTTGTGAATGATCAAGCACAATAAACATGGAAACAATCCCCAAGTATATAGTATCCGAGCAAACACCAAGTCCATCATCCAATCTCAAAGTCCAGTGACAGGCAAAATCGAGAAAATTTTAATGGAACTTCATGAAGCCCCATATATGGACATGAAGGGGTGAAATCAGGTGTTCCGGAAGGAGTGAGCATTTCCTGCCCCACACGATCCTGCCGATAGCGACAACACCAGGCTTCAGGGTTGTGATTAACATTCAGTGCCATCCTCTTCTCGCGACTGGGTAGGAGACGCATTCCAGTGCGCTATTAGCGACAAAGCCAGACAGTTTGGTGAGGACGCATTGTACTCTGTGTTGCGAGCCACGGCTCAGGCCCGTGGGGATCATCCAACACCGCCAGGTTGAACTGAGATTTGTTTTCTTCTGTAAGAAACCTGGACACAGGTGGATGCGGCGTTTCCGCCTGAAGGATATTCTAGTACGATTTGCGCCTGCGGATATGGGCGTAACCTTGACACGTTCAGACCCTATTACCATAGCAAGGCCTGTGGACAGTATTGTGGGTGCATTGCCGAAACCAGGAGAAGAGCCGGATATTCCCCGGACGGACACAAATCACTATGGTGACTTGCTGCCATATCTACATGACATGATGGAAAGAGCCGGATTGGCACCGGAGCAACAGCGCCATTGCGCCAACCTAGTACACCGGTACAAAGATACTTTCATGTGCCCGGACGTACAGCTCGGACGGACCCACGTTGTGCAGCACCGTATGGACACCGTACCAAATGTACCAATTCGTCAATGGGAATGCCGCGTCCCTCAGGCTCAACAACACATCATAGATGAGGAGGTGGACAAAATGTTGCGGCTCGGTTGCATCGAACCCTCGGACTCACCACGGAGTTCACAGGTGGTGCTCGTACGGAAAAAGAACAGACACGTATGATTCTGTGTTGACTATAGACTGCTCAATGACGTCACAAGGAAAGATTTTTACCCCCTGCCAAATATCCAAAATACGCATGATGCGCTCGCCGGAATACTAGTAGTTAACAACTAACTGTACCTAAGTCTAGATAACAATATTTGACCGAAGTGGCATCTGTTTTGTTTTTTTTAATTTAGATACAATTTGAGTTAAGTGCTGGTTATAGGACACTGTTGTTGGTATTTCAGTCCAACAATTCAGATGTGCTATTGGGCTTTTCAACATGGTTTGCCATGGAACTCGATCAGTTACTATCAAAAATCCTATTGTTCAAAATAAACATGGACGCGATTTAACATGTTTACACATTTTGATAATACTGACGTGTCTGTTTATGCTCTTGTGTGTCTTAGGTACGGTAAAGCTGAATTCCGGCCCCCGCAACGATCACAAAACTCAGAGATTTGTTGCTGTGTTATGTATTTGTAGTATTAAGCATTGTACGGACAAAATTGATCATAAACAAAATTGATGATATATTTTGCACTATGGCCTGTACTCTGTAAAGCTCACTCACACTCACTGAGTCTCACCTCCCACTCTTCGAATATCACCTCATCCTCATTGAGTGTAAGGTCGGCCTCAGCGAGTGGCAGGTCGACCTCACCCTCCAAGCATTCAAAGAGGTCACTCATACTTGATTGAGTGCACGATTTTCAGTAAAGCTCGAGAAGGTACACCTGCCTGGAGTCTTTCTCACTTTGGTAGTGTCACTTGAGAAGAGAATTTAATTTTGACTTTGAAAGGTCTGCGACGAGCAGTTCCGGATACAGTAAGGCTAACAAAGGACACCTTTCAGGGGCGGTTGATACTAGTATCTCCAATTTCAGAACCACATAATTGGCGTAGATATCCAATTCATACAGACAGATTGCTTGTCAGGGCTACGTTTCTATGCTGTAATTATCAGAGGTCATTATTTTAATAATGACCTCTAATAATGACCTCCAAAAAGAAATAAAACACATTAAAACGCCAAAAATTTATTGATCAAAATTTCTACATAGCAAAAATTTAGCCCAAGGGCTAAGATAGGTTACCAGACAATTTGGTTTTAAGCATTGCAGTGACATATGACCTTGAGATTTACCAATCAAGGTCATCTTTGTGAACTGCAATGACACTATTAGGTATGCTGCAAATGGCTTTATATATGTTCATAATACGTACATATAAGCTCTATCAACAAGTATTTTGTCCGTAGAGGCCAATTTATGTCACACAAGATTTTGAGATTCAGCCTGATCATTTAAGGTCAAGTTCAAGGTCACCAAAAGATGAGCCATAAATACATGACATCTTGTAAGCTTATACACAATCCTGACCTGTATGTGCAAGTGTTTTAGCCTCAGTGGCTAATTTACACATTTCACGTCAGACATTCAGCACTCCAGGTCATCCAAGGCCAAGCTCAAGGTCATCATCAGTTGTTCCATATATGACTTCCTATATGTTCACAATGCAAACTCAAGCTCTATCTACAAGCATTTCATCTGTAGAGGCAAATCTGGGCATTTTTTGACCCCAAAATGGTTGTTTTGACCGTTCAAGGTCATCAAAGGTCAAATTCAAAGTCACCACACAAATCACCATATATAACTTCCCATTTGAAAGTGCCAATTTCTAAGTTCTATCTTCAAGCGCTCTAGGAGGACAGTTCTAGCAGCTCCCATTATGAAGGAAAAACTTGCAGAAAAAAATATCTTTTTCAAAGGGTGAAAAAAAACTTTCCCCCTGGATATAGCCCAAAATGGATAGTAATGCGATTTGGGGCAAAATTTTATTTTTCGCTGACTCGTCAAAAATTCAAAATGACTGCCACTCGGAGACCGGCGATTCAAGGGAAACAAAACGTATACACGTCACAAAGGTATATAAGAGGAATTTTCTCCAACAAAAATCTCAAAATTGATTAGTAAGTTTTTGAGAAATTACTGCAAAGTTCAAAATTGAGCGTTTTTCGATGAAAACAGCCACTATTTTGAGAAAAAAAATAAAAATAAAAAATACCTCCTTCTTGAATTATTTTAAGGTATCTTTTCCCAAACCAATTTTCAGAAAGATTGGTTCATACACTTTAAAGATGAAAATGTGGATGGACGGACTTTCGTAAGATTAGACCCTTATGGGACTTTTCCTTATTAAATTTTAGTCCCACAAACAGCGTTTAGACAGCTTTGTGGGACTAAAATAGTCCCAAAAATCAACAAATAGTCCTACAAATCAACATAGTCCCACAAATCTTCTTTTTTTAGTTCTTTTTTTAGGGACGGACGCAACGCGAAGGCAATAGGTTATCGGACCATAAGTCCGGTAACCTAAAAAGGAACAAAAGTCTGTTAAAACCATTAATTAAATTCCAATCTATGAGATTCGCAATATATATGTATATACATGGTAGTAGGCTTCATGCTGACTACCTTTCAAATCTGATTGCAACTTTTCAAATAAGGCACACGGAGTTGGATGTTGAGCTGACTGTTGTTTTTGGCACGCAGTGTTGAGACAGTTGAAGAAGTACACAAATTATATGTTCTGGTCCAATCAGTGTCACCAGAATCCCAGTCCATAAGTGTACGTAAAAAAGATCTGTCTGTGTCATATATACAAACATCTGTTACACATGATAGATAAAACATATTAGGTGAAATACATAGATCTAGCCCAACTGATGCAAGATACTAATCACAGCTAAAGACAGCCACATGCACTATAATACTTCTATCAAGAATAATAATTATCAAAACTAGAATATAATACTATAATACAAAAATAATAATTATCAAAAGTAGACGATTTGGTCACCGACGACCGCAGGGGTGTATCCTCCTGCTGCCCTATCATCCCTTTTTCCCAAAATAGTTAGAGAAAATACCATTATAGCCATCGGACACCACCATTGTGTTTCATCATTGTCAGTACTAAAAGTTCAGGGCCACCATTTTATAGTGGGCCACCATTTTCAGGGCCACCATATAGTCACTTTTTTTTTTACTTTATTCCATGCAGTACTACTCTTAACAACTAATATATTAATTCTTCTGCTTTTAAAGTTTTGTTGTGAGTATTAGGATAAAAGTCAATCAAGAACTAATATATTCATTGAGTCATTATTCCCTGCCAAATACTTTCGAGTCCAAAACTCAGCAGAGGTCTACGAGAGCGAGTATATATTAACTTAGTGATATTAACTAATAAATATTAACCAAATGAAACACTACAGCCATAAAATCTCTACTAATTTCTATTAATCAATATTCTTCACATTAACCATTTTTATTGTGCTCAATAATAGACTGAAATGCCAAAATTATTGTAACTTTTTCATTGATATGATCAATACTACTGGAGCTACTGCCGTAAAATCTCTATTGGACAGAACCTTTTCCTCGATGTGATGAATAATAAATGTTCCTTGCCATAACTTATTTTACTCTGTTCAATAACAGACAAATTAATGTTAACTTATTCAGTAGTAGCAATGGTACTACAGTCATATAGTCACAACCTGACCTTACAATTTTCCTGTTGAGCCCAATAATAAATGTTCTCACCTTAATTATTTTTTATAGCGCTCAGTAACAATGTATACAAGAGAAATTAATGTGCATATAAAAATTTTACAACAGCCATGAAATCTCTACTAAACTTAATTTTTATGTTGCTGAGCCCAATAATAAATGTTCCTCGCCTTAACTATTCCTATTGCGCTCAGTAATCAACTTTACTAGCTAAATTAATGGTAATTAATTTAAAAATATAAATGTTACTACAGCCATAAAATCTCAACTGAACAGAACTTTCACCTTGTTCAGCCCCATATTAAATGTCCTGCATATGTTGTACTCAACAATAGTCTTAACTATCAAAATAATGTTAACTTATTTAGTAATATCAATATTACTGCAGCCATGATATCTCTGCTGCAGCGAACAATTACTTTGTTACAACTAATTTTATTGTACTCAGATTCAATAATTCATAGTTCCGATGATATGTAAGCCCCGCCCACTTCCATATTTACTACCCAATCAAAATACGTCAAAAAACGTGCCAAAATGTAAAAATCCCACAAACAAAACCGGCGTGTTCAATAGCCCAATCTCTTGAATGAAGCCGCGAATAATGCAACTTTTACTTGCTTCTGTTTACACATTCGTTTTGTAAAATAATACACCATATTTCACATGTCTATACTCATAAAGGGATGGGAAATATATTGTAAGGCTAAAAATTTAATTTATCTGGCTTTACTTGGGCGTGATTGCGTCAGAAGTACACTACCATCCCACTTCATTCAAGAGATTGGGCTGTTGAACACGCTGGTTTTGTTTGTGGGACTTTTACGTTTCGGCGCATTTTTTGACCTCTTTTGATTGGATAGTAAATATGAAAGTGGGCGGGTTTACGTATCATCGGAACTATGAATTGGGTGAAATTTGCGGCCTGGAGCATTTTCACAAGAAACAAGCTACGTTCTCTGCAGATGCGTATCGCGATCCCAAATCCATATTTATACAATAACACATCAATAAATATCCGGATACACAATACAACAATCTGTTGTTAACATAAGACTCAATATTAATATCATTCTACAGCATATAGCTAATATCCATAAAAAAACAAAGCCCAAGTTACGTACACTGCTCCTTAATACTACTCGTCCACTGAAAACGTACAATTTAATTTGTCTCGCACCTTTTTAATCCCTATTGAAAATAGAGGAAGGTGCAGCATACCTTACTTGGGCTAAAATAATATCACAATAAGTTCTGTAAGTAACATCAAGTGTGTGTGGACACCTGAGTGTCAGGACTACTGGTGCTTCTCAAGTTTCAGAACATAAACATGAGACGCAGCAGCGGCCGCAATCTTGAATTTGGCTTGACGATCATTATCCAAGCTGTACACACCAGCGGGCAAGTCGATCAGCTGACCAACGGTCTGTAATCACAAACAACCAATGAATCATAGTCATACAACAGGGAACATGTCAAATATGCAACTAGATGCTCCCTGGTCGCTGACAACCACGTGGGAGTATCTGAAGATACACTACATGCCGATCAAATTACGTATCTAACACAGATAGAAGATGGTCAAGATATTATCTCGGGGTTCCAAAATCGGAGTGTCTGAAACTTTTGATGTCATCACTCATTGGTTTACCATAATGGCATGTGAAGTCAATAATAAATCAATAACTAGACATAAAAGCCTATAGGCTTTGTGGCATCCCCCAATTTGTTCTTATCATTTCAAATGGTCATACTGGACTGAGAAAAAAGGATACATAGGCCATTGTATGTGGGTAAGAGTGAGAGCTCATCTGACAGTTTCTTACCAGAACTGCTTTCTATCATCTTGACAACTTGGCCCACCAGATATTTGCCACCCAAAATGAATGGAAAATTACCCAGCCAACATTCAGAGTACTACCCAGCCAATATTCAGAATACTAGTATATTTAATCAGGATGTTCGTGATATTTTCAGGTGCTCCTGTCAAATGTAAAATGATACATGACTAAAAGAATGCTGTGTCATCTTGGCCAATTTTGTGATTTCAAAACTTGTACAATACAGCGGAATTTTCGCATTCACATTATAACCAAAGCCAAACATTTCCCAGCTAACTAAAACAATGATGATTTGGTCATTGCATGTGAAATAGAGTTGAATAACAAAACAATACATGTTTGTACAATATAAATGCAGACAGGGCAAATCATCTCCCAAGCATGTTGCGTCATGTGTGTGGCTTATTAACCAACTATTGTATTCTGTGGGGTGGAACTTCATTCTTTTACCATGTACACACACTAGTAAACCATGCTTTGGAGGGGGGAGTGAGGGATTATGCATGGATATGAGCCTGGGGTCAAGTTGGACATGCTAGCTGTATCACTTGTCAGACATGACTGAGCAGGGCTGGCTAAGAGGGCGGAGCCTATATTGCTGTGCTGGACAGACTGGCTGATCTTGTAAGGCTAACTGAGCAGGGCTGGCTGAGAGGGGCGGAGCCTATCGCTGTGCTGGACAGAGTGGCTGATCTTGTAAGGCATTACTGAACAGGGCTCTCATATACTGCATTAGCTGAGAGGGCAGAGCCTAGCCTCATGCTGGACATGCAGGCTGCAGTCAGTGAATACAATAGCATGGCTCAGTTACAGTATTACATCTGCATGGGAGCAGGCAAGGGAAAAATTCCAAGTCCAAAAAAAAAAAAATACACCCAAAAAATTTTTTTCTCCTGGAAATTGCCTGAATCAAATTATGACATTGACAGGAATCGCCCGATTTTTTTTTCCAAAATGGCCGCTGGCGGCCATCTTGGATTTCGGATCTCGACGAAAAACAATAGGGGTTAGGAGCAAAGTATTTCGGATGAGCTGTGAAAATTTCGGAAAGATAGATCAAGGCGTTCAAGAGTTATGATCCGGAAACCAAACGGCGGAAGAAAAACATAAGGCCTCCCGATTTTCAATCGGGATGCCTAATAAGCGAGACATCAGCCATTTTGTTCTCTGAACTTGAAAATGAGGTCAAAAGTCACACTCAAGTTCACTAGAATATTCAACATATACCTTTTCCTATATGTTCACTCTTGATTCCTACGCTGTAAAGTTGATAATGAGCAAGATATTAGCCATTTTGTGCTCTGACCTTGAAAATAAGGTCAAAGGTCAAGTTCAAGGTCATCAGAATATTTGGCGTATAACATTTCCTATATGTCCATCACCATGAGAATAATCTGTATATATAATTTCCTATACATGTATGTTCATAATTGATTCCTAAGCTGTAAAGTCGATAATAAGCGAGATATCAGCCATTTTGTCCTGTGACCTTGAAAATTAGGCCAAAGGTCAAATTCAAGGTAATGACAATTCAAGGGCAACGAAACTTATACAAATCACAGGGTGGATTTTATATGAGTGGAGTGTTAAGCATCATTAAGGAAAAAAAGTTACTGATCAGATTTTGAGAAAATGGCCATCAAAAATCCAAAATTTGCCATTTTTCGTCAAAAATGGCCGCCATTTTGAAATAATAGCGAAAATCAAGAACTAAAAAATACCTCCTTCTTGAAATATTTCGAGGCATTTATGTGCAAAATTTCAGAAAAATTCGCCATTAAACAAAAAAGATGAAAATGTGGACGACGACAGATGCAACGGCCCAGAAATCCACAAAATTAATGATGACATACAACGTCGTGAAATGACGGCACAATGCCATACCAGTAAATTATCTGAGAATATTCACCAGCTACGTACATTGAGTGTCCCTCGATCCAGCACTCTGACCATGTTGTGCTCACAGCCCCCACACATGATATTGTCCCGACCAAGCCACTGGGCACTGTACAGCTGTAACCAAAAAATATCTCTTATCCACAGAAATCTTAGAAATTGCACTCGTAAGTACAATGAATAATGACCACTGACCTGACTTGTATACATGAGGTCCTGGGGTACATTATGATAACTGACCTGACTTGTGTACATAAGGTCCTGGAGTACATTATGATAACTGACCTGACTTCTGTGCATGGGGTCCTGGGGTACATCATGATAACTGACCTGACTTGTGTACATGGGGTCCTGGGGTACATTATGATAACTGACCTGACTTGTGTACATGAGGTCCTGGGGTACATCATGATAACTGACCTGACTTGTGTGCATGGGGTCCTGGGGTACATCATGATAACTGACCTGACTTGTGTACATGGGGTCCTGGGGTACATCATCATAACTGACCTGACTTGTATACATGAGGTCCTGGGGTACATCATGATAACTGACCTGACTTGTATACATGAGGTCCTGGGGTACATTATGATAACTGACCTGACTTCTGTGCATGGGGTCCTGGGGTACATCATGATAACTGACCTGACTTGTGTACATGGGGTCCTGGAGTACATTATGATAACTGACCTGACTTGTGTGCATGGGGTCCTGGGGTACATCATGATAACTGACCTGACTTGTATACAAGGGGTCCTGGGGTACATCATGATAACTGCCCTGACTTGTGTACATGAGGTCCTGGGGTACATCATGATAACTGACCTGACTTGTATACATGAGGTCCTGGGGTACATCATGATAACTGACCTGACTTGTGTATATGGGGTCCTGGGGTACATCATGATAACTGACCTGACTTGTGTACATGAGGTCCTGGGGTACATTATGATAACTGACCTGACTTGTGTACATGAGGTCCTGGAGTACATTATGATAACTGACCTGACTTGTGTACATAAGGTCCTGGAGTACATTATGATAACTGACCTGACTTGTATACATGGGGTCCTGGGGTACATCATGCTAACTGACCTGACTTGTGTGCATGGAGTCCTGGGGTACATCATGATAACTGACCTGACTTGTGTACATGGGGTCCTGGGGTACATTATGATAACTGACCTGACTTGTGTACATAAGGTCCTGGAGTACATTATGATAACTGATCTGACTTGTATACATGGGGTCCTGGGGTACATCATGCTAACTGACCTGACTTGTGTGCATGGAGTCCTGGGGTACATCATGATAACTGACCTGACTTGTGTACATGGGGTCCTGGGGTACATCATGATAACTGACCTGACTTGTGTACATGGGGTCCTGGGGTACATCATGATAACTGACCTGACTTGTGTGCATGAGGTCCTGGGCTACATCATGATAACTGACCTGACTTGTATACATGTACATGGGGTCCTGGGGTACATCATGATAACTGACCTGACTTGTGTACATGGGGTCCAGGGGTACATCATGATAACTGACCTGACTTGTGTACATGGGGTCCTGGGGTACATCATGATAACTGACCTGACTTGTGTACATGGGGTCCTGGGGTACATCATGATAACTGACCTGACTTGAGTGCATGGGGTCCTGGGGTACATCATGATAACTGACCTGACTTGAGTGCATGGAGTCCTGGGGTACATCATGATAACTGACCTGACTTGAGTGCATGGGGTCCTGGGGTACATTCTTTATCAGTTCTCCTCTCTCGAAGTCCCAGATCTGAATGATATCAGGTAAAAATAACCACGAATTGAACATGTGCCCAAAACTAAAGGAACATCACTTACCGAGCACATTGAGTCTGAACATTTGGGTCAGTTATACTCACGCTCATGACTCACGCTCTCTGTCCCCAAGTACAGTTGCCAGGCAACTTTACGTTACATAGTACGTAGTCTTGCGCATAGTTCACTTATTTCAGTTAGTGAAATTTATGAATGAAAATGATCTTTGGCAAATCAGAGCAGGGATGGAATATGGATGGTTGCTAGGGTGGAATACGGGAAAAAGATTACACTTTAGTCGATTCCTATGAATAAGACGGTACTGTCACTCATAGCTATATAATAATACAATGTACTAGTATGCTATATTGCAGTTTTGAGCACTGTATATTGAGTAAGAGTCAAACTTGGTGTGGCTGACATTACCTGGAGCACGTTGTCTTTACGCCAGGATCCGGTGAGCAGATGGTTATGTACTGGATCGATGTCCAGAGAATCTCCACAGATGTGTGGTCCATAAATCTTGCGCACAGCGTGCTGCTTGCGATCATCCCAGAACTTGAAAATGAATGAAGCACCTGAGTCAGAGAGTCTAATGACTGAATGTCAGGGCCAGCAACAGGGCCAGCAAAGTTGTTACGAACTGTTTGTCAAAGACCTTTGAGTTACATTGCAAATCATGTTTTGTAAATACTAAGTAGTTTTTTATGACTGTTATATTATGATATACATATTTACCGCTATATATCTACCGTATATAATTGTAAAAAGACTTCTAATAACTAACTTGAACAGTGTCATCCCAGCCCCCAGAAACAAAGACATGTGGCATGCGTGGGTGATACTGCACAGCAAAAACACGAGCCCTGTGACCATTCATCACATCTCGGGAATCACTGAAACCAAACATTTCAACATGACACTACTTTTATAATGGACATGCCATTTGAGATCAGGTCATGAAATGTGGGGCCACACCACAAGTCGCACGAACTTGTTTGGGGATTTTAGTCTACCCCCAACAAGTTTGTGCTAATTTTTTTTTTCGTTTCAACACTGATATGCGTCAGAAAAGTCCTAACTGGACTCGGAACATTTTGTCACTGTTTCAGGTAGGAAAAAAGTTGATCATTTTACCAACATGCGCTAGTCTAAAAACCGGGTACAAAGTTGGCATCTGGATCGAAGGAATTATTCTCAAGCACTCTGAAGAAATCTGAAATTGGGGTAGGTCTATTGAAATATATAGGTTCATCTGAACGAAAAGACGTGCTACAGTGGTGTCTGAGCTAAAGTTCACCGAAAAACGAGTTTAAAAAAAATGTCTTTAAAAATGGTCCCATTTTCTAAATATATTTTGGGATGCATCTATGAATTGTGTGTCTAAACCCATCCTCCCAAACCCATCACAACAGAGGAGATCAGAAAACGAAACTGAAAAAAATCTGGAAAATGGTGACACTTTCCATGCTGTTTTTAACAGGGCAAAACACACACACACATTATGCACAAGAGAAAGCGTTGCAATGTGGAGCTCTGTTTTGACATCGTCATGATCTGAAATTCTTATGATCCCTATCTCCGAGTTTTGGCAGCCCAGAACGAAAATTTCATAATGCGAGAGTTTATGTCCAATACCTTAATTTTAGGAGCAAGGAATACTTTACAATTCTCAAACATTGCGAACCGTACTTGGCGTACACTTGCTTTCAAGACACTACAGTACCAATTTCGCTAAAGTTCACATTGAAACTTGCTTCTAAAATCAGACACCATGGTAACCTTGGTTCTAGAGTCAGACATCACGGTTACCTTGGTTCTAGAGTCAGACATCACGGTTACCTTGGTTCTAGAGTCAGACACCATGATTACCTTGGTTCTAGAGTCAGACACCATGATTACCTTGGTTCTAGAGTCAGACACCATGATTACCTTGGCTCTAGAGTCAGACAACATGATTACCTTGGCTCTAGAGTCAGACAACATGATTACCTTGGCTCTAGAGTCAGACATCACGGTTACCTTGGTTCTAGAGTCAGACATCACGGTTACCTTGGTTCTAGAGTCAGACACCATGATTACCTTGGTTCTAGAGTCAGACACCATGATTACCTTGGCTCTAGATTCAGACATCATGATTACCTTGGCTCTAGAGTCAGACACCATGGTTACTTTGGTTCTAGAGTCAGACAACATGGTTACCTTGGTTCTAGAGTCAGACACCATGATTACCTTGGCTCTAGAGTCAGACATCATGATTACCTTGACTCTAGAGTCAGACAACATGGTTACCTTGGTTCTAGAGTCAGACACCATGATTACCTTGGCTCTAGAGTCAGACAACATGGTTACCTTGGTTCTAGAGTCAGACACCATGATTACCTTGGTTCTAGAGTCAGACATCATGGTTCCCTTGGTTCTAGAGTCAGACACCATGGTTACCTTGGCTCTAGAGTCAGACACCATGTTTACCTTGGTTTAGAGTTAGACACCATGGTTACCTTGGTTCTAGAGTCAGACACCATGGTTACCTTGGCTCTAGAGTGCGTATCTTCTTCATGGTTGACACATCATACAAGTTCAATTGTGGGTCAGCACCACAGGTCAAGAATGATGTTCCCTGAGGATTGAAAGTGGCAGAAAGTGTCTGTCGGCCTTCATTCAACGAGTGCATACATTTTCCTGATGTGTAGTGCCAGAATTTCACATGGCCTGATGCATCTGTGGACAATCGAAGAATCAATGAGCGAAATAAATTAGACACATTCAGGTCGCAGAAGACCACGTGCATGTATCTCCCTGATGCTTTACCATCACTGTTGCCCAAAATATGTTGCATGTATTCCAAACAAAATATCATTACTGCCAGGCCATTGTCATTCATTATTGTGAGAAATACAAGTTCCAGCCTTAACAGTCAGCCATAACTATTTTTATTCCATGCAGTAATACCATGGACCAAATTTCTTTCCAGAAAAGCTTGTTACGCAGTTGGAATATGGAAACTTGCTCATCAATCCCCATCATTACAGATAACTTTAATATCTATGTTTGCTAACACAGAATACATTCTAATTGTGATGATAAGTTAGTGATATTAACTAATTAATACTATTATGTTTGCCTCAGGTGATGAGTCTGTTTCGATCTATGACACACCATCTTTGAGATATCAAAAAAAAATAGCCCATGGGCTGATAGGTTATTGGACAATATGTTTTATGCCCAAGGGGAACATCGCCAACCAGGCACCTTGCGTTTGAACACTCGGGTAATTTTTGCTTGTGCTCATGACTACCGTATGCTCTCTCTCTCTTCAACTTTATTGTCTCCAGTGGCAAGTTTCCATGTACACGTTTTCGGGTAGACATAATGGTGAGTTTGACCACTAATGGTTATCTAAGATCAAGTTCAAGATTGCCAAGACATGTGCCACATATTAATTCCTATATGCTCATTAAAAACCTAACCAAAACCCATACATGTACTTCCTACACCCCAGCCATTGCTGGACTTTCTGGCTCCTGGCCAAATCATATGGGGTCAGTACTCCGTACATGTAGATACACTACAGGTGCCACACACCCCTTCCAAACATTATCCTGGATATCTTCCACACGCTCCTGGCTCCTGGCCAAATCATACTAATTCAAAGTCATTCAAGGTCAAGGAATACTCAGCAGATATCATTTCCTACATGTAGATGTTCACAATTGATTCCTACGCTGTAAAGTCGAAAATAAGTGTGATTTTAGCCATTTTGTGCTCTGTCCTTGAAAATGAGGACAAAGGTCACTTTCAAAGTCATCAGAATATTCAGCATATATCGTTTCATATGTGTCCACAATTGATTCCTAAGCTTTAAAGTCAATAATAAGCGAGATATTAACCATTTTGTCCTGTGACCTCGAAAATTAGGCCAAAGGTCAAATTCAAGGTCATGAGAACATTCAGCATATACCATTTCCTATACATGTATGTCCACAATTGATTCCTAATGTCTCAATTATAAGTGAGATATTAGGGATAACGTTTCCCATTATAAAGCACAGGAGAATTTAACATGGAAAAGTCCCAGTTTGGGACTCATCGAAAAAATCAAAATGGTCGCCACAGGCAAACAGGCGATTCAAGGGCAACGAAATTGATACATGTCACAGAGGTATAAGGGAAATCTTTCAGACCAAAAATCTCAAAATACCTGAACACATTTTGAGAAAATGGCCGCCAATGTCTAGGCCATTTTTCTTCAGAAAAGGCCGCCATTTTGAGAAAAATGTGGAAAATTTAATCGTAAAATTTGAAGATAAAATTGTGAACAACGGCGGACGCAACGCCATGCCAATACATGTAGGTTATCGGAGCATAGGTCCGGTATTAAACATAAAATTGGTCTTTAATCGTTGAATTTTATTAGAATGCCTCAGCGTTCCTTCAAATCTCGAACAAACTTCTGAGAACTTGTAATAACCTAGCAGTACACCAAATTTGGTGACCATACACGTATGGATAGTAAAAAAAAAAGTCTCTAAAAGATTTGAGTCGGGAAGACATGGGGCCTACACAGACACAAACAACAGACACTGTGTCAATCCGTCCCAGTAGCTTAAAGGCTTTCAAGTGGTGACCTAAAAACCTACATGAAGCCATGAGGATATGGCGATGTTCCTTTCTGTCTGATTCCTCGTATGCCTTGAAGCGAAGGCTGGTTACAGCAAGCCGACTGTTTGTATGATCGTCTGGAGAAAGGATGTGTAGGCAGGCTCCTGTATCTGGTGAGCACATCTAAAACAGACGGATATTGCTACTGAACTTGAACTTCTCAAACACCAGAACATCAAAGCCTAAACTTTCTTGGGATGCACTTCGGCAGAGTTAACTAAACATACTCCTAAAACGAGTTTGTCGCTGTCGAGAAGCCTAAACATAGGCCCAAGGGACCTGTAGCTTACAGGCTAGCCAATAAGTGACCGGACCGGTCGTTCTGTAACTACAAGGTCGTAGGTATATTCAGCCTAATCATTTCCTATTTGTCCACAATTGATTCTTGAGCTATAAAGTTGACAACAAGTGAGATATGTGCCATTTTGTGCTCTGACCTTGAAAATGAGATCAAAGGTCATATTCAAGGTCACGAGAATATTCGGTATACATGTATCTCCGACATGTGGTCATGACAATTATTTTAAAGATAACCACTTAGTATTATCACTAATGGTTGTGATGTATATGTGTACATGTGAATTTCCTACTCGAATTGTTCCCTCAGATTGTCCAATGGCCAGCAAGCCTCCATCCTGAGTGAAGCGAACTGCCATTGTCTCCACCTGATCAGCATTGTCCCTGGAAAAACAACAACAACAAATAACTGATCACACAATACAACAGATCAATAGATATCTTATCACACACTGTCACACAATACAACAGATCAATAGATATCTTATCACACACTGTCACACAATACAACAGATCAATAGATATCTTATCACACACTGTTACACAATACAACAGATCAATAGATATCTTATCACATACTGTCACACAATACAACAGATCAATAGATAGTATCATATCACACACTGTCACACAATACAACAGATCAATAGATATCTTATCACACACTGTCACACAATACAACAGATCAATAGATATCTTATCACATACTGTCACACAATACAACAGATCAATAGATAGTATCATATCACACACTGTCACACAATACAACAGATCAATAGATATCTTATCACACACTGTCACACAATACAACAGATCAATAGATATCATATCACACACTGTCACACAATACAACAGATCAATAGATATCATATCACACACTGTCACACAATACAACAGATCAATAGATATAAATCACACAGTCACAAATTCATGTTGCACAGTATATAATTATGTACAGTCACTCAATTCAGACCAGCGGTATATGTGTGGTTATTGGTCTGGTTTTTTGCCACGACGGTATGCACTCTCTAGCGGGTTGCTTGCGTCGAGTGGATGCCTGGTTGTGAGGGTCACACGCGAGTGGCAGTGTCTATAAAGCTGACCACAGACAAAGTCACCTTGTCGGAAATTCGCTATACATGTGGCAGAGTTCGCCAGTCATTTTGTAATGCTGCTAGTGGTTGCCTAATTTGAAGTTTATAAGGTACACTACTAGAATGAGGTATTATTAGACAGATTCATGTGTTACAAATTTTAACTTTGTGTAAAGTCATGTTCTATTCAGTTTTATTCAGAACATGTAGATGTTAATACAAATTAAATTTAGTGTTAACTAAATTAATTATTGAGATCAATTAATAACTCTGATAAGTGTATATTTATACCAATGTATATTTCTAATTAATTGTAATAATTTATATAATTAATATTCTTAATTATCATTATGTATAATGAATAATGCTTTAATATTAAGTTCATTATTGTATCATAATTATTAATTACTAGTCATTTACAATAGTCTTGTTTTATCTTATATAATTTAAATCTAACAACTAGTTTACTATTTCACTTTTGTACAAGCCACAGCCTGAGAAGTATTCAAAATTTGAAAAAGACATTAATTTTATTCCAAACATCTGTTCTTTGGCTACACCTTAAAACCACACAAGATTTTAGTTCTCATGCTCCTGTTTGAATGTGATTGGTCCATTCAGGTCTGACTGTTAAACAGAGTCTAGTCATTGGTTAGTTTTGTAATATTACCTAACCTCAAGCTTCTAGCTGGAAGAAATTTTAATTTCAAATCAGTTCAGTTCTGGGTCTCCAGACACCAACATCACTCTGTGGCTTACATCATATTTTTGGACCATCCAAATAACATCAAGTGGATTACTAAATAAACTGGATTATATTTTTAACATCTGCCTTTGGACTATCATCATACAATTGCCCCTGAAGAACATCTATAAAGAAGGCAATTAAAAGTACAATATATCACACCCCATACAACACTGTGATAGTACATAACAGAACAAGATATCAGCTGGGTCTGCCTGCTATAACAGTCACACAGGCGGGTGCCCAAATCCAGAATGCTGCACTACCTCGCCTCGTCACAGTTCTTCTCACGCTGAGTACATTCATGTCCAGTGTTAGGCGACAAGTCGCTCGGACATCAACCGTGTGCTTCCTGTTCACCTCAATGTAGGACGCTATGAAAAAATCCACGTGGGACGCTTTGAGAAATCTACAAATGTACATGGGATGCTATTAGAAAACTTCTGAGGGACACATTCTTCATGGGAGACCAGTTACCAGTTCAAGAGTATTGTGACAAAATTGTGTGTGCCTGTGTGTGTATGTGTTGTGTCTGTTCTACAATCAATGTGACGACAAAGGGGTTGACTGCACACCAACGTACTAGGGACCTGAACGGTATGTGAGGACTTACATTCAAGTCCTCACAATGAAATCCATTATATCACTGTTTTGTTTCATAATTGACCCATTCGGGCCGCGATCTTTACGGAAGAAAATGTACCAGGGCTTTTAAATTTAGTCGAACTTATACTTTCTTCTTGTGTTCCGAGGTACTACATAAGAGGAGAGACATAATTTGTCCTATTTCAAGTGTAACATCAAATAAATATTTGTGATATAATATGTGGCATAAATTTATGCCACAGAAATGCACTCTCAAACACGACTTGAACAGGGCGCATTTTCAGTTTGAAAAATACACCTGATTTTGTCTAAATATTGTAAGTAAAAATTTCCGGAGTACTTTTATTACATTCAAGGAAGACTTATGCATATATTCAAAAAAACTTTGCTGTACAGTACTTGTGAATTTAGGCTAAATCAGCAAAAGTGACCACGTGGCAAGGCTTGTCCCCGGAAGTACAAAATTATGACATAAATATGGTACGTAATTTTTTGACACATTTGGAACGAGACTTCGGTGCCCTATTGACAAAAATGTGAAATGTAAAATTTCAGGTCAAGGTCATCCATAATACCCCTCAAACATGTTTGTCTAGGGTGACAAGTCCGAAAATAATGTCTGTTTCGCTCTACTACGCACCGTTTACGAGATACTAGTATCGCCGAAAACGAAAACTGCCGACTCGGCAAATTTCGGGTGAAGGTCAAAGTTCATCCATAATCATGATAATAGACATGTTTGTCTAGGGCGACGAGTCCGAAAATAATGTCCATTTCGCTGTACTATGCACTATTTCCGAGATATCGTCGAAAACAAAAAATGCTGACTCAGCAAAAAAATTTCAGGTCAAGGTCAGAGTTCATCCTAAATACATGTTTGTCCTATACTCTGATTTTTCTAACTCGTTTACACTGTTTTTCTCTGATATTTTTGCGATGCTAAATGGGATCATTCTATAATTTGGCATACTTCACTTGGGAGTCAAACGGCAATTATGCACCAAATTTCAGACTTCTATCGTGAAAATTGGAAAAGTTGGCAATCTACCTCAATGTTAAATTTAGCCATGTCATGTATTTTCTGGGTCCGCACACAATTTCGTGCGTTTGCTCGGTTTTGTAGTGGTGCAATCTTTCAAAATCAACATGCTTGTGTAGAATACACCCCAATGTGTCTTCTCGTCCCAAATTACAAGAATACTTCGAATCCTAGTCGATATAAACAAGACTAAATCCTCGAAAATGCTCATATTCTCAAGATCCCGTTTTCACCTAAAATTTTACATTGGGGTAGATTGCCAAATTCTTCAATTTTTCCGATAGAAGTCTGAAATTTGGTAGAAAATTGCCGTTTGACTCCTGAGTGAAGTATGCGGAGTTATAGAAAGATAACATGTAGCATAGTAAAGTTATTAGAGAAAAACAGTGTAAACGAGTTAGAAAAATCAGAGTATAGGCGACGGGTCAGAAAAAAACGTCAAGGCAATCTAAAGTTATCGTCTGGAAGCCAAAATGGCAGAAGAAGAGAAAAAAAAAAATTCTGCTAAAACCATAAAGGCATTTCTTCTGAAACGTCTTAATAGGTTGCAGGGCTAGAATTTCGTAAAATTTCGTGAGAATCCTGTTCTCATTTACTCCATTATATTTTGCGAGAATCAAAGGCCATTTTGCGAGAATCTTTGCGAGAATCGATTCTCGGATTCTCGTCGAAATTCTAGCAAAGTGTTACAATTTAGTCATGTAGATGGTTTGAGGAGGCGGCAGGGAATGTTACTCGTATTTGTTGTGAGGCAGCATGCACCTAATAAGTTACGTTTATTAGTGGGAGAGCTGAGTGGTTCTACACTATGTGTGAGCGTCCAGTGATTTATGAGGAAGCTGGGGCGCATACATGATCTCAAAGGGGGGATCGATAGTTATGTTGGTACATCTGTATATGAACGAATCAGGGATACGTATTAGGTATGGGGAGCCTGGAGCAGTGCTAGGCATCTGCCCGTTCTGGGTTTGTAAGATATTTTCTTCTAAAGATACTAGTATTTAAGTGCGTTGCTCTGTCAAGAAACCAACACCTAGAATCATTGGCAATGTCAGATCATTGGCAAACCCAGCAGATTTATGCAAAGATTCCTGAATGCAGGAGATGAACGCACCAGAATCTACAAGAGCTTTAATTCTGAGATTGTTCAATCGTACACTGATGGAGTTAACTGCTTGTTTCAAATCTAATGCAGCTACATGTACTGCCATTGTTTGATACTAGTATGTGGGGGCCTGGGGGGTGATCCTGTAGGATCAACATCGGTCTGAGGCCTATTACTGAGACACTTGTTTGACCGGGGCATGCTGGATATGGCGTGAGGTCCAGGAACAGGTGCAATCTCCTAGTGGCGTGGGAGATAGTTTGGTGGCAGTTTCCAGGTTGTGGGGTGGAGAGCGGCGGTACTGTGGGGACATCTGGCAGCATGCTGGCTTGTCAAGCATATGTTTACGCATCTTGAAATGTAGTGGGGTCTTTCAACATTACAAAATATCATTATCGGGTGTAATCCAAGGACGAAGGTGTCATATTACCCATTTCTAACATATCGTATCAGTCCTAATAGTAGCATGGCGTGCTAAAGCAAGACCAGTAATGCATGCAAAATGCAGTAAAGCATAGTGTTCGGACTCGGTGAAAATTTCAAGCTTGATCATCGTTGGCACGATACCGACCGATGATCGAGCTTTCAGACAAATTCGGAAACTGGACGATAATAGGAGATATGAATGTCCAGATGCTCAAAAGTCCAACAAAAAACCGAGATTTCAATTTTGTGTGAAAATAATTGATCCCCACCCCTGTTGATGTCAGGCTCATTCGATAGATGGCGCTATCTGTGTTTGCGCGATTCATTTCCTGTCAAATTTCAGTCATGTTTTCTATGTTTACCATGTTTATGACTATTATGAGAGATGTTTTTGTTCGTTTCAAATAAAATTTATTCATCTTAAATGATCGATCATTCAATCTGATGCTCGAGTGCTCGTTTCTGGCCATAGCTTGACCGATTAATCGATCATTCGAGTGCTCGGCCTAACACTAGTAATGCATGCAAAAATGAAGTGAAATTTGAAGTCAAATTTAAGAAAATCACTGATTAATATACCTATATAACCTTCAATCCCCTCGATTATGATTAAAAAATTCAATAAATACGAGGATTGGAACATTCCAAGAGTTTATTAGAAATATATGAAGTGAAATACAAGGTCACAAAAATTGAACATTTTTTGAGAAAAGAGGGCACCATGCTACTATTAGGGCACTTGCCACTATTAGGACCAATACGATAAGGGGTTGAAAATGATATTTACAAATCTGACCAAACTTCCCTATTATCACCCACGTTCAAACAACTTAATGGTGCAGCTGGATCTTATTCACTGCGATGATTAAATTCAGAGGGGTTGCAATTTCTAATTGTCTAGTTCATGTGTGCCACAATATGCATATCAAAATCAAACAGTATTCACGGGCATAAGACATTTATTAAATACTACGCAAACACTATAAATTGACAATGACAGGAACAATAAAATAGTAATTGTACATGGTAATCAGTAAGCATGGTAACAGATTCAATACAGATGAGGTCATGATGCAAAACTGCATCTATCATCAGTATTATCATATTACTCTGTGTGCTACATAAATGTACATGTACTTACAAAACTTGGTGAATCTTCAAGTTGCCTTCAACATATGGTTCATATTTGCGAGAGGTGGAGTGAAGGACGTCTCCTCCGGCAGCTAGGCTCACAGCAGACGCACGTCGTGCGGAACTCATGGTCTGACCCACCAGCATCACCAGCACTGCAAACCATCCAAACTAAGAATAGCAACTCAAGATATCTCAAGGGGCTACCTGAATGATGAAAATTTCATTGCTGATCATTATCTAGTACTAAAACTGAGAACTAACTAAAACATGGTAACATCGAACAGCGGGGTAACATTGAACATTTTCCAAAAGTTTTTTCCAGTGCAATATATGCTATAGTCATGCAGGTACACGCATGCTCTCATTGATCCCCACCAGCCGGCTATCGTTTTGGCGTTTTTACGTTAGCTAGCAATTGCTGGCTGACAGTGGAGTCGGCGCTCCCGCTCGCTAGAAATTTCTTGGCAAAGCTATGACGCACACAACAGGCGGGCGAACTCGCCAGTGACTCTGAAACTCGCTTCGGCCCGTTTTGATAAAGTGACACATTGTTAAGAGTGTTTGCCTCGAAGAGAAGCAAGTGAGCTTCTAATTTCCTGCAAGACACCAGTCTGTTGTATGCGCATGTAAATGGCCTTGATCTTCAATTAGGTTGTGAAATGTGACACTCTGGTTTCAAGTTTGCTTGATATTATGGACTGACTGGTCATATGAAGTTTTCTCAATACATAAGTTGAAACTAATACGACTGTTCAAAACAGAATGGAGTATCCTATTTATCGATGATCAGAAAACTTTTTTGATTTTTATTTGATTTGATTTATTTGGCAAAACATAAGATTTGATTTGATTTATTTGGCAAAACATAAGACAATACAGACAGGTATGACATTTTGAACAAAAATTTAGGTTAGCGGACAATTTTGCTTTGGCCATGGCAGCATTGGCAGGTAACAGACCTTGAGATTTACCAATCAAGGTCATCCGTGTTAACTTCAATGTCACCATTACATGTATGTGTGCGGCATTTGATATTCTATATGTTCATAATACAAAGATATATCTGGGTGGAATCGTTTAGGCGGCTCAGGTCAATTTACACATTACAGACATTTGGCACTCAAGGTCATCTGACGTCAAGTTCAAGGTCATCATTAGTTGTGCCATTTATGTCTTGCTATATGTTCATAATGCAAACATGAGCTCTATCTGCAATCATTTCATCTATAGAGGCAAATCTGGGCATTTTTTTACCTCAAAATGGCTGTTTTGACCTTTCAAGGTCATCCAAGGTCAAATTCAGGGTCACCACACAAGTCGCCATATATGACTTCCCATTTCAAAGTGCCAATTTCTAAGCTGTATCTTCAAGTGTTCTCTGAGTACAGTCCTGACAGCTCCCATTATGAAGGAAAAAAGTGCCAAAAAAGTCCAAAAATTTTTTCAAAGGGTGAAAATTTTTTTTTGCCTAAAAATGGCCCAAAATGGATAGTAATGCGATTTGGGGCCAAAAAATTTTTTTCGCCAACTCATCAAAAATTCAAAATGGTCGCCACACAGAGATCGGCGATTCAAGGGCAACAAAACTTATACACGTCACAGAGGTATATAAGAGGAATCTTTCTAAACAAAAATCTCAAAACTGATTGGACCGTTTTCGAGAAAATACAGACCAGGTGCAAATTTGAGCATTTTTCGACCCAAAAATGGCTGTTTTGACCTTTCAAGGTCATCCGAAGTCACCACACAAGTCGCCATATATGACTTCCCATTTGAAAGTGCCAATTTCTAAGCTCTATCTTCAAGCGTTCTATGATTACAGTCCTGACAGCTCCCATTATGAAGGAAAAAAGTGTCGAAAAATTTTCCAAGTCCAAAATTTTTTTCAAAGGGTGAAAAATGTTTTTTGCCTAGAAATGACACAGTCAAGGCATACATCAAGGTCAAAGTCCTCACTGGCACCTATCGACTACAGGCGCACGAGGCTACATACAACATACAACAAGGGGTATGCCAACATGCCTTCAGCCTGCTATCTGTGCAGCCAGGGTATAGAGGACAGGGCCCACTCCCTGCTGAGTTGCCAAGCACTTCAACAACAACGGCAAATCCACGAAGGATTGCTCTCTGCATGCCTCAGTGAAGTCGGCGTATCCTGGGACCAGCTGGACAAGGAGGACACGATGCGAGCCCTGCTTAACCAGAACCACATCCCTGAAGCTCTTGCCTGCCCACGCCTCTGCAGAGACACTGATGTGGTATCCAGAGCAGAGAAGATCTCCTTGGACTGGGTGTACAGCCGGACGGACGGACGACTCGGACGGACGGACGACGGACGGACGAAATACCACGACAATAGCTTATCGGCCCAAAGGGCCGGTAAGCTAAAAACCAAACTGACCGTGTTTACTGTCCACCATTGCGGGATGCACTAACGATCGTTAGTGCATCCAGTATCGCCACAGTGACCCATGATCGACCTTGAAATTTTCACCGAGGCCGAACACTATGCGCGATGTAAATATATTTTGATCGCGTCATAAAACACAGTCCATGATTGGTTAATTTATTGTGCGATATTCATTCCGCGCAACAAAATTTACTTATGACCAGTTTGGCCAACCATAAGTGTGAAGTAACTTTATCTACTGGTTCCGTTACTAGGGGGGTGTCAGCCCAAGCGACGCGGAGCGCGTCCAAGATAGCCCACATTGGTGCTCGGGACGAAAACAAATAATACACGATTATGACTGATTTACGCCTTTTTACGGGCTGACACACAAACTATTAGAGGATCCAAATTACATATGATAAATCAACTACGAGTAAATACCTCGATATATTGCTCAAAATCCCTTTCAAACACCGCTAGGCTAATCCTTCCTGGTAAAAATTTGTGGTCGGTGTCAGCCAAGGCTAAAATCAATGTTTGGAGGGGATTTTCAACAATATTTCGGGATATTTCAGTGCGTTGTCATGTATAATTTGGGTCCTCTCGTATATCTGAGTGAATAAAAAAAGACAATTTGGCGTGTCAACCCAGATAACTGTCATACACTGGTCATACATTTGTTTGTTTTCGTCCCGTGTTTCAATATATGGGCCATCTTGGACGCGCTCCGCGTCGCTTGGGCAGGGGGGTATGGGAAATTGGTTGAAAATAAAATTGCCCACCTTATTGTACCTCCTAGCCCACTGTAGTTTACCGTAACAGTTTCCTTTCCTGATATTGTCGGACAACAGCGACAGTAGAAAGATAACTTTGCAGTGGGCATACAGTACCCTACAGACAGTATGGACCGTTGACGCGTTGTCAGGTTGTCATCTATGGTTAGCGAACACGGTAAAAAGTGCCCCAAAACGGTCGACCGTACCGGTGATCTCCTGGGCTAATGCTGCGTTCAAATCAACTTGTGAAGACGGTGTTCCCCAGTTCACCATCAGTGATTTGCATTCAAGCCACGTTACCAACGGTGTTCACCAGCGGTGAAGTGGGAACTTTTTCAGCGCCTCCATTATCAACGCCAGTGAAATAGATCTAGCTGGCGGTTAGCCCTAAATATGACCTAATAATTGCTTGTCTGCTTTTATATCGATGTTTTCATATTGACAACCAATATAGTATTGGTTGTCAATATGAAAACATCGATATAAAAGCAGACAAGCAATTATTAGGTCATATTTAGGGCTACTGGCGGTGGTTAATGATGCTGCGTTCAAAACAGTCGACGTCACCGGCGGTGTGCACCGTCTTCACAACTTGGTTTGAATGCAGCATATTATACCTGTATACATGGGGGAAGGGTGTTGTGTCGAATGAAATTTAACTCCAAATATAGGCCCATGGGCTTATATTTGGGGAATACATATTTTACGGTTTTTATTTTATACGCTTGGTTTTACAATGCATTAGGTTTTCCCCAAATATAGGTCCAGCCCTGATGCGAGACAAAATTTTATTCCGTTTATAAGCCCACATACAAGAGTAGTAGGCCCTACTCCCTTTGTATTAGCCCATGGGCTTGTCCAAAGAGGGGCTTAAGTACGGGATCCCCAGTAATTTCGGTAGACCTATGACAAACTGGATTTTGGATAGGTTAATTATTACGTCATGTTGTAAATGCCAGGGTATTTGACCCATAGGTCAGAGAAAACAAGGGAAAGGCTGTGAAAATCATTCCCTGCAAGAAAAAAATTCGGGGAATTTCCTGATTAGACACCTTTAGATCCCCGTTTTATTGAACGGAACACTGGAATATAACCAAAATCTTTGATATAACGTCACATAATGTTGACGTTACTAAGGCTTTTCAGTAAATGACATTTTTCAAGTGGTTCGTTAGAGAAATACACTAGATCATGTCAGAACAAGTGTTTTTTTTAAATCCAAAGTTACATCTTTTCTATTCGACAAGTTCTATTAAGAGTCACTAAACCTTTTTATTTATTCGTAACATTCTAGTCTTTGTTTTTAGGTTATCTAAAAGACATTCTAGTCTTTGTGTGGTGATTTTGCCCGAAGAACACGGCAGGAGTCTTTGCAAAACACTAACAAGTATTGTGGTCTATCTTTAGACCACTCGAGTTCCGAGCGTGCGCTGCCTAGCAACGCACTGTACCTAATCGAGCCCAGTAAACTATAACAAGTGGTGACCTAGTTTCTCCTCCCGCCTCTCGGTTCGATATATACGCGAGCATTTGGCTTGGTCTGTGAGATTGTCCCAGAGCAAGCCGAGAGGCAGGACGAGAGGCTCGCCATGAGCTTTACGTCCCTGTGTCTTGGGTAAGGCCCTCGCGGGCCCTGGGGATGATTTCCATTGGGGGGGGGGGGGCGGGCTGGGGTAGAGACAGTTGCTGACTTGGGGGCGCAAGCCCTGTGGATCGCCAGTTCTCTTCTCCACCCGGGGTGGTGTGACACAGGCTCTGGCAGACCATCAGGCTGGCTCAGAGTTCCATCTATGCGACAGTGCCTTCGGCGAGGCCGGCCAGCAACATGCCCACATGTACGGGTTCCGTGGTGCCGCTCCCATGGCATCTCGGGCTCTACACACGGCTACATTACCATAACTATGTAATATGCATGTTGTAGTTAAAGAGTTGGTGAGATGCATGTGTTATGTCGTAGTGTATGAAGGCCGGACTCGTTCCGGGCTGACTGTACCTGGTTGAAGTATTCCGTAGAGTAGTGCCGGACGCCCTGTAGCGGGCGCCCGCCGAACTTTACATTTGTTTTTAGGTTATCTAGTCACTATTGTAACGTTTGACGCCCGCTACATAGGGCGCAGGGGCCCCACGCTGAGGCATGGTCATGACGGGCGTCGTAATTACTATAACTACAACCAGGTAACAGTCCGTCCGGATGAGTCGGGCCATCATACATCACATCAAAACACATCATCAACATCACCCCCCCTCCCCCTCATCATCCCCCTCATCCCCCTCATCATCATCATCATCATCATCATCATACAACATATACATTAGTTATGGTAATGTAGCCGTATGCGGAGCCTGAGATGCCATGGGAGCGGGATCACAGAACTCGCGCACGTGGGCATGTTGCTGGCCGGCCTCGACGACGGCACTGCTGCAGGGATTCAACCCTGGACAGCCCGATGGTCTGCCAGAGCCTGTGTCGCACCATCCCAGGGCGAGAGACGGGTGACCACAGGAACGAGCTCCGAATCATCAATGGGCCCCCTATTGGAGTCGTCCCTAGGGCCCTCGCGGGCCTTAGCCGGTAAGTGGGCATGTAGAGCTCTTGGCTGAGCCCTCCGTCGTCCTCTCGCCTTGCCAGCACTGAGACAACTCCACTGAACAACAGGGCTTCAGAGTATTTATAACCCCTAAAGCACGAGACACGAGGGATGACGTAAGACCATTGTTACAGTACAATGGAGCGAGAGGATTAGAGGGCGTTGCTATGCAGGGAACGTGCTTCGAACATGAAGTGGACAAAACAAGTGTATAGTGTTTACAAAGAATCTCCTGCCGTGATCTTTGGGCGAAATCGCCACACCATTATATTGTTTTGTATTTAAAATTATATTTTTTCCATCTTTTTTTTCCATTTTTTTTCTACTTTTGTAGTTATACACAATCAATCATTTACATTTGTATACTCATTTATTCAAATATATTTATATCCGGACCACAATGGAATTAGATCTAAGTGTTTTCACTTTCTTGTGTCATCAGTGTATTTTAATGTGCACTATAATATTGTTATGTAGGCCTATACTGTATGTTATTTTACAGAATAAATTCAATCAATCAATCAAAGAGTGACTCTATTGAGTGTGTCCCAATTGTTTTGTTAATTTCAATCGTTTATGTGTAGTTAAGTAATTGTCTTTTTTTTCTGTGCTTTTTTTTTCAATTTGTGTTTATGTTATTGTGGATGATTGATCCACACTTATGGAATGGGGTGTATTTAGTCTTGTTTGTGTTTCCATCGATTCTGTGTCATGTTTTAGTTGTATTATAATTGTAAGGCTTAAGGGGCCGGTCATTATTTATCAGGTGGAGGGGTTGGGTAAAAACTTTGGGTCACACTTTCATTTTCAACATTATTGGGGGGGGGGGGGGGGTCATACTTTTATTTTCGATGGGACTGGGGGGGGGGGGGGGTCAGAGTTTGAAATTGAGTTATTTTGAGAAAATCTGAATAGTAAAATAGTTAAATCATTAGGTGGAAACAATCCACTCAATATCAGTACATGGGACTGATTGGAGTATGCGATAGAATTTCATAACATTTTCAGTAAAACCATAATCTCACTGAAACCGGATCCCGCAGAGTACCATTCAGGAACACCAACATCGAGAGATGCCGCAATCCGTGTGCATCAGGGCTCAAAATTTATAATTTTATCCAGGAGCGAAAGGCTCCTATTTCGCTCCTATTCAACAATTTATAGGAACCAATTGGCTTCTAGAAGCATATTACAAATGAGGGCAAAACCAGACTCATGAGATTTTAAGAACATTTTGTTGTTATTAAGGTGATTTTGAAGAATTTTGGGGTACAATGTATCGAGGGAACCTGAGATTTTAAGAAAATGTTGTTGTTATTAAGGTGATTTTGAAGAATTTTGGGGTACAATGTACTGAGGGAACCTGAAATTTCAAGAAAATTTTGTTGTTATTAAGGTGATTTTGAAGAATTTGGGGTTCAATATACTGAGGGAACCTGAGTGGGTCTGGTTTTGCCCTCAAACACCTGTCATAATTAAGTGCCCATATATAGTATGCATACAAGTAATAATTGTTGTAATGGCATTCGCACTTGAAGCGAAGGAATGGTGGATACTCGAAGAGCACAAATCATAAAATTCATTGACCTTATAGTATCATAAATTTGCGACAAAAGTCACAATTGTTTCAATAGAAATGTAAATAAAGCGTAAAAAGCATTCAAGTATCATATATATATTATGATACTGGTGCGTTATATAAGCATAGCCTTATATTCATACATGGGGATTGGGAGGGGGGGGGGGGGTCATACTTTTATTTTGGATTTTGGTGGGGGGGGGGGGGGGGTCATAGATTGGTTTTCGATATCGGTGGGGGGGGGGGGGGGTCAAACTTTGAAAACTCATTTCTCGGAAAAACCATCCAACCCCCCACCCAGTAAATAATGACCGGCCCCTAAGCATTAATTAAGTATATGTAAGTTAAAGTACTAGTAAAGTGAAAATATGATGTTTTGTTATATGAAAGATCTCATTGATCTGAGCAAAATGGTCTTTACGGTATATCAATATCTCCATTCGTTCAAAAGTTACAGCCATTTGAAACTGCCATTCTGGCACTACATTACAGAAGCCACTTGAAGAGTTCTGGCAACTCATTAATATGCAAATTGGATGCTAATGAGAATTCATGACGTCACGAGGGGAACAAATTTTAATTAGGATATTTCAAGCCATGATATAATGATTCTTATTGAAGGTTTTGACGATCTGACTAGTGCATATTATTATGTACCATACATAATCAATATCCACACAAACTGTACTGTTGCTATGGTTACCAGTCGTTCCGTATAGCCGTAGTTACCCATGGTTGCCATGGCCATTAACTGCCAAGTCATTCTATCCACAGACTTTCTGTCTATTATTTATGAAATAAATTATTATAGAGCTCAAATTGGCACCATTTTTATTTGTGCATACCCTGTTCTAAGTGGGTTTCTGGCCCTAGCAACCATGGTTGCTATGGACCATACCAGGTCACTGGTTACCTTGACAACAACAGAAAAAGTGAAAACACTGATTATTCATATTAAAATCTGTATAGAATAAGTTTTGATGAATAATCATAACATTAAATGAATGAAATTTACATATCAATGTACCTAATTAAAACAACTTCCCCCGATGACGTCATGAATATCTCATTTGCATACTAATTAGCTAAATTGTTTTGAAAAAGCAAATTTGCCAATTTCAGTCTTTAAAGTGCTATAACTTTTCAACGGATTGTGATATTTACATGCCGTAAAAACCATTTTGCTCAGATCAATGAGATCTTTCATATAAGTTCACATCACATTTTCACTATACTAGTACTTTAAGCGTTTTTAGCCAATTGTATTTGCATATTGCCAGTTTGCATATTGCACCTTCCCAAAGGTATTATGCACATCTATATTTCCTTTCACTGTAATACTGTATATATATGTCATTCTGTTTATAGATGAACAACCCTTATGGTTTTTGGATAATACCGCTTCAAATGGCGCTTTTTCGTTACAATTTAAATCTCTTTTGTGTAATCTTTGCCTTTTGAAGAAAATAAACACTCACTTACATGTACTTACTTACTTACTTACTAAAGCTCCGGCTGGAGCTCCTTCAGAGACACGTGCATGGAACATTCATTCCAGTGTGGACAGTGGATATGCATTTCTGTTACACCGGCTTCGTCCGTGGATTGGAAATGACCGTGGGCGATAATAGATCTAAGGCTGGGCGTTTGATCTGAACAGAGCACGAAAAACTTAGGTACTTAAGGTGAAATCTCAGTAATGGCAGCAGTGAAAATGGCATTCTTGTGAAATAGGTCCAGCTACATTATGACAAGGCTTATTCAGTTAAAACAGTAACACAATTTTACTTTCACAAGTTTCAGCGTTTTCAATAGATCTAGATCTAGTCTATCTTGGAGAATGCTCATGATGCTGGAGGGAGTGGGTTGGAGTGGGTGGGGTGGATGGAGGGACGAACTCATAACGTCCGAAATAAACGGGACATAGATCGATCTACATCGGTATCACAATATGGCCGTGAAAATTGGCATAAATGTGCTCTGGCATAAAATTGCATAAAATTATTTCAAGAGTAGACAAACAATATCGTCTTCTCTGAGCAGCTGAGGGCCAAAGTCCCGAAGAAGAAATGCCTCCCGAGTCCCGTGTAAAAATTCTGCTGAATTTCCGACCAAAAGAAAGTCAGAACTTTGTGTTTGTTCTAACTGGCTAAAAATCAGGAATGATACTCACATTCTTGGTCAGAGGCGGCTCATGATGTCTATACTTCCTAAATCCAACGAAATATCCACTTGTTATTGTGTTTATCCTCACATTTTACTGTTCTGAAGCTGGCTGGGATACTTTTTCAAACGAATAAAATTATTTCGATTGAATCGTTTTTGCCGATTTGGCAGCCATTTTTGATGAAAAATTGCCAATTTTGGACTTTGGTGGCCATTTTCTCAAAAACTGTCTGATCAGTTTTGAGATTGTTTGTTTCAAAACATTCCTCTCATGTACCTCTATGATCATGATGATGTGTATAAGTTTCGTTGCCCTTGAATCGCCGGTTCGCGTGTGGCGGCCATTTTGCTTTTTTTGACGGGTTTACAAAAAAAAAAAATTTTGTCCCAAATCAAGTCACTATTCGTTTTGAGCCATTTCCAGCAAAAAAAAGAAAATTTTTTTTTTTGGCCCTTGAAAATTTTTTTGGACTTCGGAAATTTCACTCAATTTTTCCTTCATAATGGGAGCTGTGCAGAGTAAACTCATAGAACACTTGAAGATAGAGCCTAAGTATTGGCACATTCAAATGGGAAATCATATATTGCGGTTCGAGTGATGACCTTGAATTTGACTTTCAATGACCTTGGAAGGTCAAAACGAACTTTTTTGTCGAAAAAACGATGAATTTTGACTTTGGTGGCCCTTTTCTCAAAGTCTATTCAGACAGTTTTCCTCAAAATCATGTAGAAGATTCTTCTTATGTACCTTTGTGATGTGTACAAGTTTTGTTGCCTTTGAAATGACAGTTTGCGTGTGGCGGCCATTTTGATTTTTCGACGGGTAGGCGAAAATTTTTTTTTTGTTCCAAATCGAGTCACTATTCGTTTTGAGCCATTTCCAGCGGAAAAAAAAAATGTTTTTTCGCCATTGAAAAATATTTTTGGACTCAAAATTCCACCCAATTTTTCCTTTATAATGGGAGCTATGCAGAGTAATCTCATAGAACACTTCAAGATAGAGCCTAAGTATTGGCACATTCAAATGGGAAATCATATATTGCAGTTTGAGTGGTGACCTTGAGTTTGACCTTCAATGACATTGGGAGGTCAAAAATGACCTTTTTTGTCCGAGCAAAACGATGATTTTTGTCCTTGGTGGCCCTTTTCTCAAACTGTATTCAGACAATTTTCCTCAAATGCATAAGATTTTCCCTATGTACCTTTGTGATGTGTAGAAGTTTTGTTGTCTTTGAATCGACAGTCTGAATTAACGAAAGTAATCTTCCGAGATGTGACTTGATTTCTTATTTTAGTCCATACAGAAAATGTGTTTCCGGCAACATTTACGAACATGTTTTGACAAAAGAGTTTAATATCAGTGTAACAATTTATATGTTGGAAAATCAATACTCTGTGCAATTCTCATGATTGCCGGTAAGCTACAGCACCCTTGGTGCTATGTTTCAATTTTGAACTTTGACGGCCATTTTCTCAAAAACTGTCTAATCAATTTTGGAATTTTCGTTTGGAAAGATTTCTCTAATGTACCTTTGTGACGTGTGTAAGTTTTGTTGGCCTTGAATCGCCGGTCTGCGTGTGGCGGTCAATTTGAATTTTCGATGGGTCGCCAAAAAAAAGAAAAAAAATTGTCCCGAATCAAGTCACTATTCACTTTGAGTGATTTCCAACCAAAAAATAAAACAAAAATTTCCCCCTTTTCAAAATATTTTTGGACTTTGGAAATTTCACCCAAATTCTTTACTTCCTTCATAATTGGAGCTGTATGGAGTAAACTCGTAGAACACTTCAAGATAGAGCTGAAATATTGGCACATTTAAGTAGGAAATCATATATTGTGGTTTCGGTGGTGACATTGAATTTGACCTTCAATGGCATTGAAAGGTCAAAACGGATTTTTTTTCGGTAAAAAAAACCGTTCAATTTTGGATTTTGGCAGCCATTTTCTCAAAAAATGTTCAGATGGATTTCAGGTTTTTGTTTTAAAAGATCCCCCTTATGTACCTTTGTGACATGTATAAGTTTCTTTGCCCTTGAATCACTCGAAATGGACCATTTTGGCCTAAATTTGGCCCGAATAGGACTTTCCCATGTTAAATTGTCCTATGCTTTATAATGGGACACATTATTGCTAATATCTCACTTAATATTGAGATTAGAGATTAGGAATCAATTGTGGACATATAGAAAATGATACATGCTGAATATTCTCATGACCCTCAATTTGACCTTTGATCTCATTTTCAAGGACAGAGAACAAAATCGGTTATATCTCGCTTATTATCAACTTTACTGCTTATGAATCAGTTGTGGACATATAGGAAATGATATATGCTGAATATTCTCATGACCTTGAACTTGACCTTCGACCTCATTTTCAAGGTCAAAGCACAAAATGGCTGATATCTCAGTTATTATCGACTTTACAGCTTGGGAATAAATTGTGGACTTATAGGAAATAATGTATGGTGAATATTGTCATGATCTTGAATTTGACATTTGACCTCAGTTTCAAGGTCAGAGCATGAAATTGCTAACATCTTTTATTATTTAATTTACAGCAAATTTTTTGTGATTGATGCATAACACTCCTGATGTTCCCCTGTGATGTGTATATGTTTCGTTGCTCTTGAATTGCTCGAAGTGGGTCATTTTGGCCCGAACTTGGCCTGAATGGGACTTTCCCATGTTTATAAAGGGCTTTATAATGGGACACATAATTGCTAATATCACTTAATATTGAGATTAGATATTAGGAATCAATTGTACACATATAGATAATGATATATGCTGAATATTGTCATGACCTTGAATTTGACCTTTGGCTTCATTTTCAAAGGCACATGACAAAATAGCTAATATCTCGCTTATTATCGATTTTACACCTTAGGAATCAATTGTACCCATATAGGAAATGATATATCCTGAATATTTTCATGACCTTGAATTTGACCTCTGACCTAATTTTCAAGGTCACAGGACAAAATGGCGAATATTTTGCTTATTATATCGACTTTACAGCTAGGGAATCAACTGTGCACATATAGGAAATACATTTCGTATATAGCACATATAGGATATATGCTGAATATTTTCATGACCTTGAATTTGACCTTTGAACTCATTTTTAAAGTCACAGGACAAAATTTCTAATATGTCTATTATTATTGAATTTACAGCTTAGGAATTAATTGTGGACATGTAGGAGTTGACATGTATGATATATGCTGAATTTTACGTTGAACTTGACCTTTGATCTCATTTAGTAGGTGAGAAAGCGAAATGGCTAGTATTTCGCTTATTATCTACTTTACACATCTTTAACTTTACACATTAAAGTTTACAGCTTAGGCCTAAAAAAAAAAATGCTGTGTTTAGGGTCGTCCGACCGACTCTAGCTGATAGCACCCGACTCTAAACTTTTTATTTATTATTTTTTTCATGGATACATCTAACTGGATCACTCAAGGAGAATTTTCCAGCCTGTCACTATCGGGGAGCGAAACAATTTTGGCATGTTTAACCCAATGTCAACAATCAGCTCCATCACAAGTCGTAAAATTAGAGAGCTTTCTCTGGTGGTGTCACACCCACTCAATTACTGTCTGGTGCCTTGTCCGGTGTTTCCCAGTACACGTGTGTGAACATGAACACAGCTTTCCCCTGACACTGATTACTGACGAAAGCAATCAATAGTCACCAATACCTGTAGTAACATACTAGTATCATATTGGAATATCATGCATAAAATGTTTTTCAAGAAATGGGAAAGTTGACTCCCCATCTATGATAGTGGCCTCCCCGGTGGGAAACTGACTGATCTGCATCAGCCTGGCAGCCACCTGTTCTGGCATTTCACGGTTAATTTAATTTGGTGGCAAGTCAAATGTATACAAAACATAAATTTCTCATCTGCTGGCAGAGTACTGTATGCTGGAACATGTGTGTGTGTTTTTTTATACAGCTTGACTGGAAAAGTCATCAACAAGTGGGGTGGGTGGGGGGGGGGGGGGGGAGGGAGGGCATGCACACTGCAGTGGTAGTGGCATTGGATACACCAATACACTGTAGACTCTTTCTTGACTAGTCTGAGGGAGGGTTTAGCAGTTTAGCGCTGCTCCCACGGGAGGTGCATAAATCAAGAACAGCAAGTTCACTGTGGTTGTGGACCTACATGTAGATCAGCTATAATGGCCAAGTCGTTCCCATTGATTCGAATTTGACCTTTTTGACCATTTGAATTTGACCTTTGGCCTCATTTACAAGGTCAGTGAACAAAATGGGTAATAAATTGGTCATTATTCACTTTACAGCTTAGGAATATAAATTGATGAGATAATTTCATAATTTTTTTTTAAGGTCATAATTTTTTATTTTCAAGCTTTTTTCAAGGTGATGGCCATTTGTGATGAAAAACAGCCAATTTCTGACTTTGATGGCCATTTTCTGAAAAACCGTTCAGATAGTTTTGAGATTTTTGTTTCAAAAGATTCCCCTTGTGTACCGATATGTATAAGTTTTGTTGCCCTTGAATCACTGGTGTGTATGTGGTTGCCATTTTGAGTTTTTGATGGGTTGGCGAAATTTTTTCACATCTCAAATCAAGTCATTACTAGTATTCATTTCATAATGGGAGCTGTTAGATGTAACCTCCCAGAACAGGATAGAGCTTGAACATGTTAGATATTGGCACATTCAAATAGGAAGTCATATATAGCGAATTTACAGGTGACCTTAGGTTTGACCTTCAATGACCTTGAAAGGTCAAAATGGCAATTTTGGTGGAAAAAGTTGTGGTTTAACACTAAACCTTTCTCCGTTAACCTTTCTTAGACCTTGGGCCCTTTATAGGCCTGCTGGCTACCAAACTGAATGTCTGACTACATAGCTTCTGTAATTGTTTTTTCATTCAGGTCATATTACGGACACCTTTGGATCATGTGGATGTGTTTCTGGAAATGTCTGGTATCACACTTATAGGGAACATGCTCCAGGGCACAGCTGCCAAGACAACTTCCTCACAATGTCTGTGCAAGTTACAAACCTCAGGAGTGGTTCCACTGTCTCAGTGTCGCTGCCACTGCTCATCGGTGAAGTGAAGCCTTCACAGCACCAGTCCACTATAGAAATCAGCATTGCAGGGGAGCAGGGCCTCTCGTGGCCTGTACACAATGGACGCTTCAAGGCACTTGTACCTCTTTCACATGGCCAAAACATCATCCAGCTCAAGTATTACGGAGAGGTTGTGGAGTTTAGGTTGCGTTTCCAAGTGTGCCACACAGACAGGTTTGTTTGCCCCACGTATATCCGGTGTCATGATGACGAAGGGGAATTCCAGGGCTTGGAAGGGCAGGACTGCTCAACAAAGAGTGCCTTAGCAAGGATCACATTAGGAGCCAAGTTACTGCAGACATTCACAGCAGAGAAACTCTGTGAAAATAATTTTGGTAGAAAGACTTTCACACTTTACAATGACCTCTTTCCATCAGAACCTGGGTGTCGACTGTTCATATCCAAGCTCAAAGTCAACGAAGCCAGGGAAATGTCTGGAAATGACCTATGGATGCATTTTGCCAAAGAACTGATGTCTAGTCATGGATTCGAAGATCCCAAAATGAGAGATAAATGCAAGTGGCTTGCATATCTCTCATTCACCAGATATGTGATGCCTGTAGAGAAGGTGCCGAAAACACACTCTGAGGTGCTAGACAGCACAAAGGGACATACAGCCTTAGGTACTTTGTTATACATTATAAGCATGATAAACATGTGCAAATAAATACTCAATAACATACATGTATGTCGCTCATCCTTTATAATTAGGGCATTATGGCATAATGATCGTTTTGTCCAGAAAAAAATCTCTTTCAGTTTCTATTTTGAGGTTATCTGACATATGGTCTGATAACCTATTGCCTTGGCGTTGTGTCCGTCGTCCTCCGTCCGGCGTTAACATTTGTATCTTTAAAGTTGTGTCTATCTTTAAAGGAAGTCATATATGTTACATCTTTAAGTGACCTTGAGGTTGACCTCAGATGACCTTGGAGGCTAAATCTCCAAATGTGTAAAGTAGCATTTACGGACAAAATACTTCACTGTACTTGCAGATAGACATCACACTTGTATTATGAATATACGCTGTATACAAAATTATATCCGACACCCCTAATGGTGACATTGAAGTTCACAAAGATGACCAGTCTGATCAGTTTTGAGATTTTTGTTTAAAAAGATTTCTCTTATATACTTTTGTGACGTGTGTAAGTTTTGTTGCCCTTGAATTGCTGGTCTTCATGTGGTGGCCATTTTGAATTTTTGACGAGTCGCTGAAAACATTTTTTTTGGCCCCAAATCGCATTACTATCCATTTTGGGCCATTTCCAGGGGGAAAAGATTTTTCAATCTTTGAAAAAAGTTTTGGACTCAGAACACTTGAAGATAGAGCTTAGAAATTGGCACTTTCAAATGGGAAGTCGTATACGGCGATTTGTGTGGTGACCTTGAATTTGACCTTTGATGACCTCGAAAGGTCAAAACAGCCGTTTTGGGGGTAAAAAAATGCCCAAATTTGCCTCTACAGATGAAATGCTTGTAGTTAGAACACTTGCACATACAGGTTAGGATTGTGTATAAGCTTGCAAGAAGTCATGTATTATTGCACATCTTTTGATGAATATGACATTAAATGACCATGAAGACCAAATCTCAAAATCTTGCTTGTCCTGACATGTGTAAATTGGTCTCTTCAGACAAAATAGTTGTTGATAGAGCTTAATATGTTTGTATTATGAACATATAGAAAGTCAAATGCAGCATACCTTTTGTTGACATGGCAGTTCACAAAGATGACCTTGATTGGTAAATCCTAAGGTCATATATCACCTGCAATGCTTAAAACCACAATTGTCCGGTAACCTATCTTAGCCCTTGGGCTCCTCATTGATGCTCCTCATATCCCTGTGACATGTACAAGTTTTGTTGCCCTTGAATCAGCCCGAAGTAGGACATTTTGGCCTAAACTTGGCCCATATAGGACTTTCCCATGTTAAATTATCTTGTGCTTTATAACATGTAATGGGACAGGTTATTGCTAATTTGTTATGCTAAGCGATACTTACCTCTGATTCTAGGGTGATTAATTAGCGAACCCTCATTCGTCAACCACACATGAAATATGGGTGAATAAAAGCTAAACGAAGGTAGCTGGTTCGTTTGGAACCTGTGCTGGTAAATGGTAGTTATCTGAGCAGTTCACCCTCCGTGTATGGTTACGTGATCGTCTCAGTCCATTGCAGCCTAGTTCACTTTTGTTTTTGGCGAGCTCGAGTCAACTACTCTTCACTCGACTTTGAATTTTTGTGGAATTTTCCCTACGATGGATAAACAAGCTGCCAGGAACTGTTCCAAGTGTGGACATTTTCTAGTGCCACTGGATGTCAATCCACACGAGAGATGTTCTGCTTGCAGACCGTTCGTCTGTTCTGCCTCTCAACGTTGTCGCGTGTGTGAGGATTGGGACAACTCTAGGTTTGACAAGATTGAGCGTCGTAATGCGGACAGAGAAGAAGAAGAGGGCCGGTCGTCTGACAAGCGTTCTGTTGAGTCTTCTTCCTCTTCCAGGATGGATTCTCTTGATCTTCAAGTCGGAAATCTTCAGTCCTCGATCTCCAATATCAATGCTCTTGTCGCTGCTTTGGTGGGGAAGAATGCCGTTACTCCTTCTACGCCCACTCTTGACGAGAAGCCGGATCCGCTGATCTCCAAGGACGTTTTTCTGGGGGGTGTGGGCGGGGGGGTTAACGGGCCTACTGCCAGTCCTGTCAAGTCTACTGCATCTTGGGGTCTTACGCCTTTGGATTCGCTGTTTCCGGAGTCACCATATCAGCCCTTGGTAGCCAGTCTGTTGAGGGAAGGGGCCCCGTGAGCCGTGCCAAGACTGGACCACCTGACTTTTGCACGGTTCAACTCCTTGACGGGCCTGTTGATGTCGTCCTGGTTGATCGACCATCTAACGACTCCACCAGCGTGGAGATCTTCAGATCAGCAGCAGAGCTGTCAGTCTACCAGCGGTTCTGTCCAGGCCGAGCTTTCTTCTCTACGGGTGGAGTGTTCAGTCGACCGTGTTATTGGCCAGCCGTTGCATCCCAGGGCTGATCTATCGACCCGCTGTCCATCTGCTGCTGCTAGCGGTGCCAGCCGCTCACTGCGCGAGTACCAGTGGAAGCTCACTGTGTGGTTATGCAGCACGATCACCCCACGCCACCTGCTCCCCACCGAGTTGATTTCAGCGGTGACCAGTTGTCTTCCGTGCGTTCGCGGGCTGGTGTTTCTGACAAGCCTCACATTCCGGCCATATGGACAGCGGTGATCTCGAGTCTGGGCGTCCATCTTCCAGCCGTGCAGACCGCTTCAGAGATTGGGTCTATGACCATAGACGGGATTACGATTTTGATCATTTCTATCGGGAAGAGGCAGAATGTTACTACCGTTACGGCCGTTCATCTAGGAATGCCTATTAGGACTACGGTGCCACTCGATCGTGATAGCGACCGTGACAAGAATTGTGACCGTCTTCATGATCGTGGGGACCGTCATCATGGTTCCAGGGATTACCGTTCTGGTCGTGAGGACCGGCCATGCTCTGGCGACAGGGATTCTAGGTCGGGTTCTACGGATCGTTCCTCCAGTTGGATCATGATTGCTCGGTGGAGGAGGCCGCCATTCTCTCGTCTCTTCCGGAGCCATCCCAGCCTGCGGAGCTGGTTCAGGAGTTTTCAGTCGAGGAGCCTCCTGTCAAGAAACTCCGTACTGCCAGCCCGGCCAGGTCTACGGACACTGCCGCTTCCAAGTCTGCTACCAAGTCTGACGAGACTTTTGCGCAGGTCAGGCATTGGGTACAGGAGGCCTTTCCGGATCTCATAGAGAAGCCTCAAGCCAAGGAGCCCCACTTCTCCTCTCTCGGGGACAAGATCCTCTCCTCTCGTGATGCCCCGGAGCGTGATGTTCGTTTTCCTTGGGTCGTTCGTTCTCTGGTGGAGGACAAGATCTCTCCGCATGGCGGTAGTTCTCTCAGGACTGGCAAGTTCGTCACTCCATTTCAAGGTCAGCTCAAGCACTACCAGACTGTTGGGTGGTCGTCCACCCTAGAGCATAGAGGCAGTGACGGTGAATGAGAACCTCTCACTCATCGCCCCTGGGCTCAAGGCCTCGGGTGTGTCGGCGACTATCTCGGATTCCGACCTCAAGAGTTGGGAGTCATATCCTCGCCGTGTTCAACTGGTGGCCAACTCGCTGGACTGGTTGTCGGCTCTACTCAGCCTTCAGGTGGATCGCCTGGTCCCCAGCTCGGCCAGTTCGGATGTGGAGGTTGACCCGGAGGCTACGGTTTTGGTGCCTGTGGCGGACTTGGTTCGCATGAAGAGGACTCTGTCCTCCGTGAATAAGTGTGTTGGCCAGATCACTAAGGAGTCTCAAGTTGAGTGGTCCAACCCACAGATCTGCAACCGCCTGTGGCGTTTTTGGGATCAACCTCATCTCGATTTGTTCGCCATGTTCCAGAACAATTGGCTTCCCTTGTACGGTTCTCTGTGTTCCCGGATCTGCAGGCCTGGGCAGTGGATGCTCTCACGATCGATTGGACCGGTCCGTGGGCGTACACCTTGACGTCGTTCTCCCTTCTACCAGTGGTCTTAAAGAAGATTCGGTCGACGCAGTGCCAGTGCATCCTGGTCGCCCCAAATTTGCCGTCCAAGCCGTGGTTTCCCAAGCTACTCTATCTTCTGGTGGACGATCCACGACAAGTGGTGCCAGCCGCTCACTGCGCGAGTACCAGTGGAAGCTCACTGTGTGGTTATGCAGCACGATCACCCCACGCCACCTGCTCCCCACCGAGTTGATTTCAGCGGTGACCAGTTGTCTTCCGTGCGTTCGCGGGCTGGTGTTTCTGACAAGCCTCACATTCCGGCCATATGGACAGCGGTGATCTCCAGTCTGGGCGTCCATCTTCCAGCCGTGCAGACCGCTTCAGAGATTGGGTCTATGACCATAGACGGGATTACGATTTTGATCATTTCTATCGGGAAGAGGCAGAATGTTACTACCGTTACGGCCGTTCATCTAGGAATGCCTATTAGGACTACGGTGCCACTCGATCGTGATAGCGACCGTGACAAGAATTGTGACCGTCTTCATGATCGTGGGGACCGTCATCATGGTTCCAGGGATTACCGTTCTGGTCGTGAGGACCGGCCATGCTCTGGCGACAGGGATTCTAGGTCGGGTTCTACGGATCGTTCCTCCAGTTGGATCATGATTGCTCGGTGGAGGAGGCCGCCATTCTCTCGTCTCTTCCGGAGCCATCCCAGCCTGCGGAGCTGGTTCAGGAGTTTTCAGTCGAGGAGCCTCCTGTCAAGAAACTCCGTACTGCCAGCCCGGCCAGGTCTACGGACACTGCCGCTTCCAAGTCTGCTACCAAGTCTGACGAGACTTTTGCGCAGGTCAGGCATTGGGTACAGGAGGCCTTTCCGGATCTCATAGAGAAGCCTCAAGCCAAGGAGCCCCACTTCTCCTCTCTCGGGGACAAGATCCTCTCCTCTCGTGATGCCCCGGAGCGTGATGTTCGTTTTCCTTGGGTCGTTCGTTCTCTGGTGGAGGACAAGATCTCTCCGCATGGCGGTAGTTCTCTCAGGACTGGCAAGTTCGTCACTCCATTTCAAGGTCAGCTCAAGCACTACCAGACTGTTGGGTGGTCGTCCACCCTAGAGCATAGAGGCAGTGACGGTGAATGAGAACCTCTCACTCATCGCCCCTGGGCTCAAGGCCTCGGGTGTGTCGGCGACTATCTCGGATTCCGACCTCAAGAGTTGGGAGTCATATCCTCGCCGTGTTCAACTGGTGGCCAACTCGCTGGACTGGTTGTCGGCTCTACTCAGCCTTCAGGTGGATCGCCTGGTCCCCAGCTCGGCCAGTTCGGATGTGGAGGTTGACCCGGAGGCTACGGTTTTGGTGCCTGTGGCGGACTTGGTTCGCATGAAGAGGACTCTGTCCTCCGTGAATAAGTGTGTTGGCCAGATCACTAAGGAGTCTCAAGTTGAGTGGTCCAACCCACAGATCTGCAACCGCCTGTGGCGTTTTTGGGATCAACCTCATCTCGATTTGTTCGCCATGTTCCAGAACAATTGGCTTCCCTTGTACGGTTCTCTGTGTTCCCGGATCTGCAGGCCTGGGCAGTGGATGCTCTCACGATCGATTGGACCGGTCTGTGGGCGTACACCTTGACGTCGTTCTCCCTTCTACCAGTGGTCTTAAAGAAGATTCGGTCGACGCAGTGCCAGTGCATCCTGGTCGCCCCAAATTTGCCGTCAAAGCCGTGGTTTCCCAAGCTACTCTATCTTCTGGTGGACGATCCACGACAACTTACTCACATTCCATGTCTTCTTCGTCAGAGTAATTATTCTCACTGGTATTTATGCATGTTTTTCATCTTTACAGAGGATGATCTTGCGCGGGCATACTTGCGCTCTGAGGGAACCCACGGCCAATTGGCCATTCCCCAGAATCAGAGGTATCGCTTAGCATAACAAATCAAGAGTTTTAAAATCAATTTTTATTCTATGCATACTTACCTCTGATGTCAGATGATAACCTATTGGCATGGCATTGCGTCCGTCCGTCCGGCGTTAACATTTTTATCTTTAAAGTTAACGATCGAATCTTTCTGAAATTTTGCACAAAAATGCCCAAAAATATTTTGAGAAGGAGGTATTTTTTTGTTTTTTGATTTTCGCATTTTTTTCAAAATGGCGGCCGTTTTTGTCGAAAAACGCTCTATTTTGGACTTTGACGGCCATTTTCTCAAAAACTGTCTGATCAGTTTTGAGTTTTTGGTTTCAAAAGACTCCCCTCATATACCTCTGTGATATGTATAAGTTTGGCTGCCCTAAATTCGCCGGTTTTCGTGTGGCGGCCATTTTTTCGCTCCAAATCGCATTACTATCCATTTTGGGCCATTTCTAGGCAAAAAAAATTTTCACTCTTTGAAAAGAATTTTGGACTTAGAAAATTTTCGGCACTTTTTTCCTTCATAATGGGAGCTGTCTGGACTGTACTCATAGAACGCTTGAAGCTTAGAAATGCTTGAGCTTAGAAATTGGCACTTTCAAATGGGAAGTCATATATGGCGACTTGTGTGGTGACCTTGAATTTGACCTTGGATGACCTTGAAAGGTCAAAACAGCCATTTTTGGGTAGAAAAATGCTCAAATTTGCACCTGGTCTGTATTTTCTCAAAAACTGTCTGATCAGTTTTGAGATTTTTGCTTAAAAAGATTCCTCTTATATACCTCTGTGACGTGTATAAGTTTGGTTGCCCTAAATTTGCCGGTTTCCGTGTGGCGGCCATTTTGAGTTTTTGACGTCGGCGAAAAAAAAATTTTTCGCTCCAAATCGCATTACTATCCATTTTGGGCCATTTCTACGCAAAAAAAAATTTTCACTCTTTCAAAAGAACTCTTTGACCTTCCATGACCTTGAAAGGTCAAAACAGCCATTTTGGGGTCAAAAAATGCCCAGATTTGCCTCTATAGATGAAACGCTTGCAGATAGAGCTCATGTTTGCATTATGAACATATAGGAAGACATATATGGCACAACTAATGATGACCTTGAACTTGACGTCAGATGACCTTGAGTGCCAAATGTCTGACTTGGAATGTGTAAATTGACCTGAGCGGCCTAAACGATTCCACCCAACATATAGAATATCAAATGCCGCACACGTACATGTAATGGTAACATCGAAGTTCATACAGATGACCTTGATTGGTAAATCCCAAGGTCATATGTTTACACTGTGAACCTTGATTGGTAAAAGGTCTGTTACCTGCCAATGCTGCCATGGCCAAACCAAAATTGTCCGGTAACCTATCTTAGCCTTTGGGCTAATTTTTAGGTTACCGGACCTAAGGTCCGATAACCTATTGGCATGGCGTTGCGTCCGTCGTCCGTCGACGTCGTCCACATTTTTATCTTTTTAGGTTACCGGACCTATGGTCCGATAACCTATTGGCATGGCGTTGCGTCCGTCGTCTGTCGTCCGTCCTCCGTCGTCGTCGTCGTCGTCCACATTTTTATCTTTTTTGTTTTACGGGCGAATTCTTCTGAAATTTTGCACAAAAATACTTAAAAATAATTCAGGAAGGAGGTATTTTTTAGTTTTTTGATTTTCGCATTTTTTCAAAATGGCGGCCGTTTTCGACGAAAAATGCCTGATTTTGGACTTTGGTGGCCATTTTCTCAAAATTTGTTCAGTAACTTTTTTTCTTTTTGATACATAACACTCCTCATATGTACCCCTATGATGTCTATAAATTTCGTTGCGCTTGAATCGCTTGAAGTGGGCCATTTTGGCCCAAACTCGGCCCAGATGGGACTTTCCCATGTTAAATTCTCCTATCCTTTATAATGGGACACATTATGCCTAATATCTCACTTAATATTGAGATTAGAGACTAGGAATCAATTGTGGACATATAGGAAATGATATATGCTGAATATCCTCGTGACCTTGAATTTGACCTCTGACCTCAATTCAAGGTCAGAGCTTAAAATGGCTGATATCTCGCTTATTATCGACTCTACAGCTTAGCAATCAATTGTGGACATATAGGAAATGATATATGCTGAATATTCTGATGACCTTGAATTTGACCTTTGACCCCATTTTCAAGGTCATAGGACAAAATTGCTAATATCTCGCTTGTTATCGACTTTACAGCTTAGGAATCAGTTATGAACATATAGGAAATGATATATGCAGATTATTGTCATGACCTTGAAGTTGACCTTTGACCTCATTTTCAAGGTCACAGGACAAAATGGCTAATATCTCACTTATTATCGACTCTACAGCTTAGGAATCAATTGTGGACATATAGGAAATAATATATGCTGAATATTCTCGTGACCTTGAATTTGACCTTCGAACTCATTTTCAAGGTCACAGGACAAAATGGCTAATATCTCGCTTGTTATCGACTTTACAGCTTAGCAATCAATTATGAACATATAGGAAATGATATATGCAGATTATTGTCATGACCTTGAATTTGACCTTTGACCTCATTTTCAAGGTCACAGGACAAAATGGCTAATATCTCACTTATTATCGATTTTACAGCTTAGAAATCAATTGTGGACATATAGGAAATGATATATGCTGAATATTCTCGTGACCTTGAATTTGACCTCTGACCTCATTTTCAAGGTCCAAGGACAAACTGGCTCATATCTAGCTCCTCTATTGACTGTATGGCTTGGGAATCAATTGTGGACATGATATACAAAATGATATACATTGAATATTTTGATCATCTTGAATTTGACCTTTGCCCCTTCATTTTCAAGGCCACAGCACAAAATTGCTAATATCTCTCTGATTATTGAATTGACAGCTTAGCAATCAACTGTGGACATGATATATGCTTAATGTTATGCTGAATATTCTCTTGACCTTGAATTCAACCAGTGACCTGGCTAACATCTAAAATATTAAACATTGTCCGGTAACCAATCTTCGGCCCTTGGCCTAATTTTAGGTTACCGGACCTTTGGTCCGATAACCTATTGGCATGGCGTTGCGTCCGTCGTCCGTCCGTCCGTCCGTCTAGCCGTCCGTCCGTCCGTCCGTCTAGCCGTCCGTCCGTCCGGCGTTAACATTTTTATCTTTAAAGTTAACGATCGAATCTTTCTGAAATTTTGCACAAAAATGCCTAAAAATATTTTGAGAAGGAGGTATTTTTTTGTTTTTTGATTTTCGCATTTTTTTTCAAAATGGTGGCCGTTTTTGTCGAAAAACGCTCAATTTTGGACTTTGACGGCCATTTTCTCAAAAACTGTCTGATCAGTTTTGAGTTTTTGGTTTCAAAAGATTCCCCTCATATACCTCTGTGATATGTATAAGTTTGGTTGCCCTAAATTCGCCGGTTTCCGTGTGGCGGCCATTTTGAATTTTTGGCGGGTCGGCAAAAAAAATTTTTTTCGCCCCAAATCGCATTACTATCCATTTTGGGCCATTTCTAGGGCAAAAAAAAATTTTCACCCTTTCAAAAAAATTTTGGACTTAGAAAATTTTCGGCACTTTTTTCCTTCATAATGGGAGCTGTCCGGACTGTACTCATAGAACGCTTGAAGATAGAGCTTAGAAATTGGCACTTTCAAATGGGAAGTCATATATGGCGACTTGTGTGGTGACCTTGAATTTGACCTTGAAAGGTCAAAACAGCCATTTTTGGGTCGAAAAACGCTCAAATTTGCACCTGGTCTGTATTTTCTCAAAAAGTGTCTGATCAGTTTTGAGATTTTTGCTTAAAAAGATTCCTCTTATATACCTCTGTGACGTGTATAAGTTTTGTTGCCCTTGAATTGCCGATCTTTGTGTGGCGGCCATTTTTAATTTTTGACGAGTCGGCGAAAAAAATTTTTTTCGTCCCAAATCGCATTACTATCCATTTTGGGTCATTTCTAGGCAAAAAAAAATTTTCACCCTTTGAAAAAAATTTTGGACTTAGAAAATTTTTGGCACTTTTTTCCTTCATAATGGGAGCTGTCAGGACTGTACTCATAGAACGCTTGAAGATAGAGCTTAGAAATTAGCACTTTCAAATGGGAAGTCATATATGGCGACTTGTGTGGTGACCTTGAATTTGACCTTGGATGACCTTGAAAGGTCAAAACAGCCATTTTGGGGTCAAAAAATGCCCAGATTTGCCTCTATAGATGAAATGCTTGCAGATAGAGCTTATGTTTGCATTATGCACATATAGGAAGACATATATGGCACAACTAATTTTGACCTTGAACTTGCCGTCAGATGACCTTGAGTGCCAAATCTGACTCGGAATGTGTAAATTGACTTGAGCGGCCTAAACGATTCCACCCAGATATATCTTTGTATTATCGAAGTTCACACAGATGATCTTGATTGGTGAATCTCAAGGTCATATGTTCACACTGCGAACCTTGATTGGTAAATCTCATGGTCTGCTACCTGCCAATGCTGCCATGGCCAAACCAAAATTGTCCGGTAACCTATCTTAGCCTTTGGGCTAATTTTTGTTTATAGGTGAATTTTTCTGAAATTTTGCACAAAAATACTTTAAAATAATTCAAGAAGGAGGTATTTTTTATTTTTTTTATTTTCGCATTTTTTTCAAAATGGCGGCCGTTTTCGACGAAAAATGCCTGATTTTGGGCTTTGGCGGCCATTTTCTCAAAATCTGTTCAGTAACTTTTTTTCTTTTTGATAAATAACACTCCTCATATGTACTCCTATGATGTCTATGAATTTCGTTGCGCTTGAATCGCTCGAAGTGGGCCATTTTGGCCCAAACTCGGCTCAAATGGGACTTTCCCATGTTAAATTCTCCTATGCTTTATAATGGGACACATTATGCCTAATATCTCACTTGATATTGAGATTAGAGACTAGAAATCAATTGTGGACTTATAGGAAATGATATATGCTGAATATTCTCGTGACCTTGAATTTGACCTCTGACCTCACTTTCAAGGTCAGAGCACAAAATGGCTTATATCTCGCTTATTATCGACTCTACAGCTTAGGAATCAATTGTGGACATATAAGAAATAATATATTCTGAATATTCTCGTGACCTTGAATTTGACCTCTGACCTCAGTTTCAAGGTCAGAGCACAAAATGGCTTATATCTCGCTTATTATCGACTCTACAGCTTAGGAATCAATTGTGGACATATAGGAAATGATATATGCTGAATATTCTGATGACCTTGAATTTGACCTTCGACCTCATTTTCAAGGTCACAGGACAAAATGGCTAATATCTCGCTTGTTATCGACTTCACAGCTTAGCAATCAATTATGAACATATAGGAAATGATATATGCAGATTATTATCATGACCTTGAATTTGACCTTTGACCTCATTTTCAAGGTCACAGGACAAAATGGCTAATATCTCACTTGTTATCGATTTTACAGCCTAGGAATCAATTGTGGACATATAGGAAATGATATATGCTGAATATTCTCGTGACCTTGAATTTGACCTCTGACCTCATTTCCAAGGTCCAAGGACAAACTGGCTCATATCTTGCTCCTCTATTGACTGTATGGCTTGGGAATCAATTGTGGACATGATATGCATGATATAGAAAATTATATACACTGAATATTTTGATGACCTTGAATTTGACCTTTGCCCCTTCATTTTCAAGGCTACAGCATAAAATTGCTAATATCTCACTGATTATTGAACTTACAGCTTAGCAATCAACTGTGGACATGATATATACTTAATGTTATATATGCTGAATATTCTCTTGACCTTGAATTCAACCAGTGACCTGGCTAACACCTAAAATATTAAATATTGTCCGGTAACCTATCTTTGGCCCTTGACCTAATTTTTTTTCACAAGATACTTCTCTCAGTAGGCAAGTTCAGGAGCAATAAAAGTGAACTAGGTGGCAATAGACTGAGACGATCACGTTACCACACACGGAGGGTGAACTGCTCAGGTAACTACCATTTACCAGCACAGGGTCCAAACGGACCAGCTAACTTCGTTAACTTTTATTCACCCATATTTCGTGTGTGGTTGACGAATGAAGATTCGCTAATTAATCACAACAGAATCAGAGGTAAGTATGCATGCCGGTAGTATAAAAATAAAAGTTAATTTGAAAACTTTTGATATCTCACTTAATATTGAGATTAAAGATTATGAATTAATTGTGGGCATATAGGAAATGGTATACATGTATGCTGAATATTCCCCCGACCTTGAATTTGACGTTTGACTTCATTTTCAGGGTCATAGGACAAAATTGCTAATATCTCTCTTATTATTGAACTAGCAGATTAGCAATCGATTGTGGAGATATTGGAAATGATAAATTCTTGAATTTGATCTTTGACCTAATTTTCAACGTCACAGGACAAAACTAATATTTCACTTCTTATTGACTTTATAGCTTGGGAATCAATTGTGGATATAGGAAATGATATAAGGCAATTAATCTGATGACTTTGAATTTGACCTCCACGTCATTTTCAAGCACAAAATGTCTAATATTTTGCTTATTATTGACTATACAGGTTAGGAATTCATAGTGCTCATACAGTGGATCCTGTGTTTTAAGACCACCCAAGGGACCCCAAAAAGGTGGTCTTAAATGACAGGTGGTCTCTCATGACAGGTTCATTTACATGATAAAAGGCCACTTGGGACAAAGTGTAGCAGTCTTAAAACATAGGGTGGTCTCTCAAACCAGGTGGTCTTTAACACAGGATCCACTGTATATTAAATGATATATGCTGAATATTCTCATGACCTTGAATTGACCTCTCACCTTATTTTCAAGGTCACAGGACAAAATTGCTAATATCTCACTCATTGTCGACTGTACAGCTTACGAATCAATTGTGAACATAGGTAATGATATACTAGTATGGTGAATATTGTCCAGACCTTGAATTTGAACTTTGACCCCATTTTCCAGGTCACAGGACAAAATGGCTATTATTTTGTTTATTATCGTCTTTATATACAGGGAATGATATACCTAAACTGAATATTCTGATGACCTTTAATTTGACCTTTGATTTCATTTTCAAGGTCACAGGTCAACATTGCTAATATCTCTTATTATTGATCTTAGATCTTAGCAATCAATTGTGGACATATAGGAAATGATATATATGCTGAATATTCTCGTGACCTTGAATTTGAAGGTCACGGGACAAAATAGCTAATATCTAAAATGTAAAACATATTGTCCGGAAACCTTATAGCCCTTGAGCTAATTTCATGTGCAACTGAGAAGTATTCAAATCAAACACTAAGTTGGCAAAGTGGCTGAGTGACTATGTTACATTGTCTATCATTCAGGTGGTAGAGGACTGGCATTCTGTGGCTGAGTGACTATGTTACGTTGTCTATCATTCAGGTTGTGGAGGACTGGCATTTTGTGGCTGAGTGACTATGTTACGTTATATATCATTCAGGTTGTGGGGGACTGGCATTCTGTGGCTGAGTGACTATGTTACGTTGTCTATCATGCAGGTGGTGAAGGACTGGCATTCTGTGGCTGAGTGACTATGTTACGTTATATATATATCATGCAGGTGGTGGAGGGCTGGCACTTTATGGCACTGGGACTCTGCACAGCTGGGCTCAAAGTCTTGCGGATCTCACGCGCTGTTTCACCGACACGCGCAAAGTCGACCGAACCAAACTTATGGATGACAGCGCATACAGGTAGATTGATCATCGCAAATAGAGTCAGAGAAAAGGCCATGAGTTACATGAAACCTATTGGTTAGGCGTGTTTTCTCAAGTAATAGGGCATTTTGACCTGACAGATTCACCCTATGTACCTTTGTGATATGTAGAAGTTTTGTTGCCTTTGAATCGACAGTCTGCGGATATATGTCATTAACGAAAAAATCTTCCAAGATGTAACTTGATTTCTTATTAATAGTCCATACAGAAAATGTGTTTCCGGCAACATTTACGAACATGTTTTGACAATAGAGTTTAATATCAGTGTAACAATTGTTGGAAAATCAATACTAGTACTCTGTGCAATTCTCATGATTGCCAGTAAGCTACTGCACCCTTGGTGGTATGTTTTCAAAATCTATTCAGACACTTTTTTTGAAAATCATACGATTCTCCTTATGTACTTGAAATGTTTATAAGTTTTGCACCTTTTGAAATGACGGTCTGCATTTGGCGGCCATTTTCTAACGTGTCGACAACAAATTTTTTTTTGTCCCGAAAACAAGTCACTATCCATTTTGAGAGATTTCCAACATATCAAAAAAAAATTTTTTGGCCATAGAAATTTTTTTTGGCTTTATACCTTCATAATTCAAGCTGTGCATAGTAAACTTCTACAACACTTGAAGATAGAGCCTAAGTATTGGTACATTCAAATGGGAAATCATATGTTGCGGTTTGAGTGGTGATCTTCAATTTGACCTTCAATGACCTTGTAACCCCCACCCACCCCCGTGAATAGTGAATATGTGTCATTAATGAAGAAAGCCTTCCAAGATGTAACTTGTTTCTGTATTATAGTCATTGTCAGTTTCATTCGTATAAGCAGTAGCTTATAGTTACATCTAGTGTTGTGCACCCTGTCAATTATGTAAGTCAGTATTTCAATAGCCCTAAGCAATTCACCTCATTCTATCTGTCAGTTCATTGTGTCAACTAGCCATCTGTCTATGCATGACTAAAACTTCCTGTTCTGTTAATTATCCCTAAAGATATGGTTATGTAAACTAAATGTCACATTAGCATAATAAGTATTAGAAGCCTATAAATGCAGGCCATCCCAGTGCATGGACAGAACGAGTCTTGGGTGTCCAAGACGGAGGACCAGTCTCCACAAGCCGGCCACTCAGTTATAGTGGAAACCACTGTTCTGGAACCGGGCTTGTTGGAAGGGCGTGCCGTCAGTTATTTCATTAAATAGGATTTCAACTGTTCAATAAATCATCAGTGAAGAGTACACTGGATTTATCCTATATGTCACCGAAATTAGCAGTGATACTAGTTTTTGTACTCGTGGCCTTACATGCACAAACAAGTTTTTGGGGTTAATATTTGTGAACTTTAAAGCAGAATGGACGTTATTTTCAGACTCTTCACCCCAAACAAAGATGTCTAAAGGGAATGTCATTTGAACTTTGACTTGTGCCATTTTCAGAGTCATCATGGTTCCAGACAAGGTCTCTTAGGGATATGCTAGGTAGGAATAAAGCTTCACACGAAATGCCCCAAGGCATCTTTAGGCCTTGACGTCCAGTTTTGACTGCATTTCTCCATTGTCCAGGGAGTTTTACTGGGCTAACTATTCAACCGGTTTGGGGGCTTCACTACACGAGCTAGGCCACACATTCGATCTGGCACACACGCCCACTGGGGTGATGGCTAGAGGTTTTGATGATCTGTACCGTGTGTTTCTGGCTCAGCCACCTCTTCTGCGAACTGCGACTGGTGACAACAGCAGGAGTGCCAGTCCTGTCCCTTACAGCCCCAGGGACAGTCCACTGCACCGACCAAAGGTATCTATACTACTGGGCTCACAAGTTGGGGACAGTATAGATACTGAAGGTATCTATACTATTGGGATCGCAAGTCAGGAATAGTGGCGAAGCTGCCAAAAATTACTACATTGCTTTATGACTATATGTATTTCAGCACCCTAGAGCAAGTACTAGTAGGCGAATCTTCATTTCAACGTACCAAAAAATTCACTTGACAGGTGCAGCTCATGTGCTATTACATATAAATAATGGATTTGAATTATGACATCACAATAAATATCCATCAATTTATAATTCCATGTTTGTCAAGTTATCAATGAACTGTAATACTGTATGTGTCGTGAAAACTGTGTGTTTACAGATGAATGGTAGTGGGTCGGGATCACCTAAGCCGTGCCCTGCAGTCCACCCTCGTCCCCTCTCACTGATGGATGAAAACAAAGTCATCCAGATTGAGGCAGCCTTCCGCCGAGCCCAGGGACCCATCCGCATGACCATCACACAGAATAACTATGATGGTTCTCGCACCAGGAAGTCTGTAGCAAGGCAAGTCCACACAGAGAGGTCTTTACTTGATCCAGAGCTCACACAGAGAGGTCTTTACTTGAGTGATCCAGAGCTCACACAGAGAGGTCTTTACTGGATCCAGAGCTCACACAGAGAGGTCTTTACTTGATCCAGAGCTCACACATAGAGGTCTTTACTTGATCCAGAGCTCACACAGAGAGGTCTTTACTTCAGTGATCCAGAGCTCACACAGAGAGGTCTTTACTTGAGTGATCCAGAGCTCACACAGAGTGGTCTTTACTTGAGTGATCCAGAGCTCACACAGAGAGGTCTTTACTTGATCCAGAGCTCAAACAGAGTGGTCTTTACTTGAGTGATCCAGAGCTCACACAGAGAGGTCTTTACTTGATCCAGAGCTCACACAGAGAGGTCTTTACTTGAGTGATCCAGAGCTCACACAGAGAGGTCTTTACTTGATCCAGAGCTCACACAGAGAGGTCTTTACTTGATCCAGAGCTCACACATAGAGGTCTTTACTTGATCCAGAGCTCACACAGAGAGGTCTTTACTTCAGTGATCCAGAGCTCACACAGAGAGGTCTTTACTTGAGTGATCCAGAGCTCACACAGAGTGGTCTTTACTTGAGTGATCCAGAGCTCACACACAGAGGTCTTTACTTGATCCAGAGCTCACACAGAGAGGTCTTTACTTGATCCAGAGCTCACACATAGAGGTCTTTACTTGATCCAGAGCTCACACAGAGAGGTCTTTACTTCAGTGATCCAGAGCTCACACAGAGAGGTCTTTACTTGAGTGATCCAGAGCTCACACAGAGTGGTCTTTACTTGAGTGATCCAGAGCTCACACAGAGAGGTCTTTACTTGATCCAGAGCTCAAACAGAGTGGTCTTTACTTGAGTGATCCAGAGCTCACACAGAGAGGTCTTTACTTGATCCAGAGCTCACACAGAGAGGTCTTTACTTGAGTGATCCAGAGCTCACACACAGAGGTCTTTACTTGATCCAGAGCTCACACAGAGAGGTCTTTACTTGAGTGATCCAGAGCTCAGACAGAGAGGTCTTTACTTGATCCAGAGCTCACACAGAGAGGTCTTTACTTGAGTGATCCAGAACTCACACAGAGAGGTCTTTACATGATCCAGAGCTCACACAGAGAGGTCTTTTCTTGATCCAGAGCTCACACAGAGAGGTCTTTACTTGATCCAGAGGTCACACAGAGAGGTCTTTACTTGATCCAGAGCTCACACAGAGTGGTCTTTACTTGATCCAGAGCTCACACAGAGAGGTTTTTACTTGATCCAGAGCTCACACAGAGAGGTCTTTACTTGATCCAGAGCTCACACAGAGAGGTCTTTACTTGATCCAAAGCTCACACAGAGAGGTCTTTAAATGATCCAGAGCTCACACTGAGAGGTCTTTACTTGTTCCAGAGCTCACACAGAGAGGTCTTTACTTGATCCAGAGCTCACACAGAGAGATCTTTACTTGATCCAGAGCTCACACAGAGGTCTTTACTTGATCCAAAGCTCACACAGAGAGGTCTTTACTTGATCCAGAGCTCACACAGAGAGGTCTTTACTTGATCCAGAGCTCACACAGAGAGCTCTTTACTTGAGTGATCCAGAGCTCACACAGAGAGGTCTCTACTTGATCCAGAGCTCACACAGAGAAGTCTTTACTTGATCCAGAGCTCACACAGATAGGTCTTTACTTGAGTGATCCAGAGCTCACACAAAGAGATCTTTACTTGACCCAGAGCTCACACAGAGAGGTCTTTACATGATCCAGAGCTCACACAGAGAGGTCTTTACTTGAGTGATCCAGAGCTCACACAGAGAGGTCTTTACTTGATCCAGAGCACACACGGAGAGGTCTTTACTTGATCCAGAGCTCACACAGAGAGGTCTTTACTTGATCCAGAGCACACACAGAGTGGTCTTTACTTGTTCCAGAGCTCACACAGAGAGGTCTTTACTTGATCCAGAGCTCACACAGAGGTGTCTTTAAATGATCCAGAGCTCACACAGAGAGGTCTTTACTTGATCCAGAGCTCACACAGAGAGGTCTTTACTTGATCCAGAGCTCACACAGAGAGGTCTTTACTTGATCCAGAGCTCACACAGAGAGGTTTTTACTTGATCCAGAGCTCACACAGAGGTCTTTACTTGATCCAGAGCTCACACAGAGAGGTCTTTACTTGATCCAGAGCTCACACAGAGGTCTTCAAATGATCCAGAGCTCACACAGAGAGGTCTTTACTTGATCCAGAGCTCACACAGAGAGGTCTTTACTTGATCCAGAGCTCACACAGAGAGGTCTTTATTTGATCCAGAGCTCACACAGAGAGGTCTTTATTTGATCCAGAGCTCACACAGAGAGGTCTTTACTTGATCCAGAGCTCACACAGAGGTCTTTACTTGATCCAGAGCTCACACAGAGAGGTCTTTACTTGGGTGATCCAGAGCTCACACAGAGAGGTCTTTACTTGATCCAGAGCTCACACAGAAAGGTCTTTACTTGATCCAGAGCTCAAACAGAGAGGTCTTTACTTGATCCAGAGCTCACACAGAGAAGTTTTTACTTGATCTAGAGCTCACACAGAGAGGTCTTTACTTGATCCAGAGCTCACACAGAGAGGTATTTACTTGAGTGATCCAGAGCTCACACACAGATGTCTTTACTTGAGTGATCCAGAGCTCACACAGAGAGGTCTTTACTTGATCCAGAGCTCACACAGAGAAGTCTTTACTTGATCTAGAGCTCACACAGAGTGGTCTTTACTTGATCCAGAGCTCACACAGAGAGGTCTTTACTTGATCCAGAGCTCACACAGAGAGGTCTTTACTTGATCCAGAGCTCACACAGAGAGGTCTTTACTTGGGTGATCCAGAGCTCACACAGAGAGGTCTTTACTTGATCCAGAACTCGCACAGAAAGGTCTTTACTTGATCCAGAGCTCACACAGAGAGGTCTTTACTTGATCCAGAGCTCACACAGAGAAGTCTTTACTTGATCTAGAGCTCACACAGAGAGGTCTTTACTTGATCCAGAGCTCACACAGAGAGGTCTTTACTTGAGTGATCCAGAGCTCACACACAGATGTCTTTACTTGAGTGATCCAGAGCTCACACAGAGAGGTCTTTACTTGATCCAGAGCTCACACAGAGAAGTCTTTACTTGATCTAGAGCTCACACAGAGTGGTCTTTACTTGATCCAGAGCTCACACAGAGAGGTCTTTACTTGATCCAGAGCTCACACAGAGAGGTCTTTACTTGATCCAGAGCTCACACAGAAAGGTCTTTACTTGATCCAGAGCTCACACAGAGAGGTCTTTACTTGATCCAGAGCTCACACAGAGGTCTTTACTTGATCCAGACCTCACACAGAGGTCTTTACTTGATCCAGAGCTCACACAGAGAGGTCTTTACTTGGGTGATCCAGAGCTCACACAGAGTGGTCTTTACTTGATCCAGAGCTCACACAGAGAGCTCTTTACTTGAGTGATCCAGAGCTCACACAGAGAGGTCTCTACTTGATCCAGAGCTCACACAGAGAAGTCTTTACTTGATCCAGAGCTCACACAGAGAGGTCTTTACTTGAGTGATCCAGAGCTCACACAAAGAGGTCTTCACTTGACCCAGAGCTCACACAGAGAGGTCTTTACATGATCCAGAGCTCACACAGAGAGGTCTTTACTTGAGTGATCCAGAGCTCACACAGAGGTCTTTAAATGATCCAGAGCTCACACAGAGAGGTCTTTACTTGATCCAGAGCTCACACAGAGGTCTTTACTTGATCCAGAGCTCACACAGAGAGGTCTTTACTTGGGTGATCCAGAGCTCACACAGAGAGGTCTTTACTTGATCCAGAGCTCACACAGAAAGGTCTTTACTTGATCCAGAGCTCACACAGAGAGGTCTTTACTTGATCCAGAGCTCACACAGAGAAGTCTTTACTTGATCTAGAGCTCACACAGAGAGGTCTTTACTTGATCCAGAGCTCACACAGAGAGGTCTTTACTTGAGTGATCCAGAGCTCACACACAGAGGTCTTTACTTGAGTGATCCAGAGCTCACACAGAGAGGTCTTTACTTGATCCAGAGCTCACACAGAGAAGTCTTTACTTGATCTAGAGCTCACACAGAGTGGTCTTTACTTGATCCAGAGCTCACACAGAGAGGTCTTTACTTGATCCAGAGCTCACACAGAGAGGTCTTTACTTGATCCAGAGCTCACACAGAGAGGTCTTTACTTGATCCAGAGCTCACACAGAGAGGTCTTTACTTGATCCAGAGCTCACACAGAGAGGTCTTTACTTGATCCAGAGCTAACACAGAGTGGTCTTTACTTGAGTGATCCAGAGCTCACACAGAGAGGTCTTTACTTGATCCAGAGCTCACACAGAGAGGTCTTTACTTGATCCAGAGCTCACACAGAGAGGTCTTTACTTGATCCAGAGCTCACACAGAGAGGTCTTTACTTGATCCAGAGCTAACACAGAGTGGTCTTTACTTGAGTGATCCAGAGCTCACACAGAGAGGTCTTTACTTGATCCAGAGCTCACACAGAGAGGTCTTTACTTGATCCAGAGCTCACACAGAGAGGTCTTTACTTGATCCAGAGCTCACACAGAGTGGTCTTTACTTGATCCAGAGCTCACACAGAGAGGTCTTTACTTGATCCAGAGCTAACACAGAGTGGTCTTTACTTGAGTGATCCAGAGATCACACAGAGAGGTCTTTACTTGATCCAGAGATCACACAGAGAGGTCTTTACATGAGTGATTCTTGGAGCAGTATATCAAACAAACATTGACCTAGAGCTGGAAAGAACTTTGCTGTGTCATCCTTGTATTTGTTCTAATAGAAGAGCGATGCTCTAATGCAAGACGTTTAAAAATATGCGAATTCAACTTAGTTTTGGGGAAATCATTGGTATTATTTGTATTCAGATGTGTTAATTATTTGTTGACTTGATTGAAATCTGATCAATATGATAATATTATTGATATACTTTGATCTTGACTTGTAGTTATTAGCTTACTGGACCCATGGTACATACACATGGTTCATACATGTACATAGTTGATTTTTTCAGATATGTGGATGGTACAGAGCATGTTATGGAGGTCACGATGCAATCAAGTGGTGAACAGACCATTCAGGAACATCTCAAACACACACCGTCCGGCAAAACTAGTATGTCACACATTGCTTGGTTTTAACTTGAAAAACAAATGATACTGGATATTGTGGAAGTATGGAACTAACGAATTTATTCCATACATCACCAATCTAAACTACTACAAGCTCCTTTTTGATCCCGGGTATCATTCTGGCTCGAAAATTTGCATTATTGAACAAAGCATGATTGTTTGCTTCATGCACCTGCGCTCCTTTTCTCACCAAAACACTGCATAACTGCATCGCAGGGACGATATTTTGATACTGGTTGATGGGTTCATATAGCCAGATCACCTATTATCATCCATAGATAGTCTTCTGTCAGGTGCATGAGGGACAATCTTGTCTTCTGTCCGGAGCATGAGGGACAATCTTGTCTTCTGTCAGGAGCATAGGGGACAATCTTGTCTTCTGTCAGGAGCAAGAGGGACAATCATGTCTTCTGTCAGGTGCATGAGGGACAATCTTGTCTTCTGTCAGGAGCATAGGGGACAATCTTGTCTTCTGTCAGGAGCATGGGGGACAATCTTGTCTTCTGTCAGGAGCAAGAGGGACAATCTTGTCTTCTGTCAGGAGCATAGGAGACAATCTTGTCTTCTTTCAGGAGCATGGGGGACAATCTTGTCTTGTGTCAGGAGCATGAGGGACAATCTTGTCTTCTGTCTGGAGCATGAGGGACAATCTTGTCTTCTGTCAGGAGCATAGGGGACAATCTTGTCTTCTGTCAGGAGCAAGAGGGACAATCATGTCTTCTGTCAGGTGCATGAGGGACAATCTTGTCTTCTGTCAGGAGCATAGGGGACAATCTTGTCTTCTGTCAGGAGCATGGGGGACAATCTTGTCTTGTGTCAGGAGCAAGAGGGACAATCTTGTCTTCTGTCAGGAGCATGAGGGACAGTCTTGTCTTCTGTCAGGAGCATAGGGGACAATCTTGTCTTCTGTCAGGAGCATGGGGGACAATCTTGTCTTCTGTCAGGAGCATGAGGGACAATCTTGTCTTGTGTCAGGAGCATGAGGGACAATCTTGTCTTCTGTCAGGAGCATGAGGGACAATCTTGTCTTCTGTCAGGAGCATAGGGGACAATCTTGTCTTCTGTCAGGAGCATGGGGGACAATCTTGTCTTCTGTCAGGAGCAAGAGGGACAATTTTGTCTTCTGTCAGGAGCATGAGGGACAATCTTGTCTTCTGTCAGGAGCATGAAGGACAATCTTGTCTTGTGTCAGGAGCATGAGGGACAATCTTGTCTTCTGTCAGGAGCATGAGGAACAATATTGTCTTGTGTCAGGAGCATGAGGGACAATCTTGTCTTGTGTCAGGAGCATGAGGGACAATCTTGTCTTGTGTCAGGAGCTTGAGGGACAATCTTGTCTTGTGTTTAAGGGCGCAGTGTACCAATTCATGGCAATTCCCTTTGGGGTCGCCACAGCCTGTATGTAATCACTCGGATCGTATGGGCTATGGCAGCCAGATGACAGGAATTCAGTTCCACCATTATATCAACGATTGGCTGATAATAACCAACTCCCAGTTGCTGGCAATCGAGCAGTCTGGGTTCGTCCTCAGTTTGACCATGTTGACCATGAGTTTGGGGTGAAAACCAAACTGGGAAAAGTTGCAACTCACTCAATCGTTTGTGTATGTCGGAATCGAGGACGATTTGCTGAGATTCATAGCTCTTTCTCTGAATAAGAGTTCTCAAGATGAATGTGCCGTTCGAAGAGGCTTTGGGCCTAAGCGTGATAACAGCACATGAGTATCTCTCGATCATAGGTCTGCTGACGTCTATGGAGAAGCAAGTTCCCTTTCACATATGCTTTCTCAGACCTATTCAATGTCTGACCTTGCAGTGGTGGATCCTCAAAGTTCGGTTGGACCAGATCGTTGTGTTGGATGATCGGGCATGGGGGCTATGAGATGGTGGCTCAATTCTGTCAAATTGGACAGGGGCTATTCTTCTCCCTGCTCCCAGATAGTGAGGCACTATAGTCCAGTTGCCAAATGACTATTTTCTTGTGAAGCATGTTTTGGCGTCATTATGAACTTTTTTTGTTGATTCATCATCTCTGAGCATTCCTGAGTCAGAATCAGCCGGGTGCCACCTTGGCACCCTTGGGGAATTTTTTTCAGAGCCGAAAAACAAAATGGCTGCCACCGAATACCGCTGAATTTACTTTTTTAACAATATCTCCGCTTCTAGGTCACTTAGAAGCACAAACTTGGTGTCTACTACTAGGTTTTCATGGCCAAGGAATCCAAATATAATACTGCCAAACTTGTATATATAACAGCTTATCCGGTTTTCGAGATCGACGAACCCGATTCTTAAAAAAAATTGGTTCTGTTCAAGTCATATGCATTTTCCACTTTAATCGACAATCTTGGTGTTCACCACTGGGCTAGTGAATCTATAGTACTGACCCAACAAAAGCTGTATGATTTTAACTCATGAACTGTTACATGTGACAACATTGTGGGTCATTTACCGATCATAACTTGATCAGTCATCATTATCGCCTTCCTGAGCAGGTTCTTCTTTGTATATTCGTTGCAACAATCTTGGCTTAAAATACAGCCACGGAACTTTGAACAGCACATCTGTTGTTGAGCAGGGGATTTTCAAAAAAAAACTTGCATTCGAGCGAGGTGTACATGCTGAGCAAAGGCATTTAGTGATGGGACAATACCTTCAGTTTCGCAGCCGAGTTCGCCATCTTCACCTTCCGTACAAATGTCGGTAAACAGACATTGATCACTTCTCCGTTTGGAACAATAACAGGCAGCAATAGAGGCAGTCGTTGTTTCTTCTGTTCCTAGTTAACCAAGTTAGTTGAAGCGATGTCCTCCCATATGGGACTTCAATGGTGAGGCATTCACAAACAGATATCAAGATACAAAACTGCACAGAATGGCCAGCATAATATACCGTTTGGGGTGCTGTGAGGTTTACGTTATCTTTGATAGATACAGACCAAACAAAAAGCAAATGACAAGATCTTGCCAGACGGTAAAAAATGAAATAATAAAAAAAACATCAGCTCAGTCTATACACGATACTATTTCTGCAAAAAGTGGTTCACAAAGTAACCTACACCAAGGCTCGATTGAAACCGTTCATCTACTTCAGTGGAATAGCCACCAGTCATGTCTTGAAGACGACCAAGGATTGTGAGCTGATCACACTCTGGGGAAGGCCATTTCAATCAGGTGTTGTGCCGGAATGAATGACTGGTACATGTTGACAGTTGTTTGATATTGTGCGAACTGCACAATATCGTTTGGCCGCCTGGTCCTTGTCTGAGACAGCTCAGAAGGATGATGGTCAATCCATTGGCCATCTTATAGAAACGGGTCAGCGTCATTCTCCTTCTCCACTGCATGAGTGATATCCATCCGAGGTTATTAGGAATAGCTGTAATGCTGTCTGAATGACGATTGTCATAGGGTTCGTTTGCTAGAAATCTGGCCGCAGATCACTGAACCTTTCCATGCCGGTTTCATAGCTTGGCCTGATGTGGGCACCTGACCACACAGCAATATTAAATGAGGTCAGATGAGAGCGAAATTTTTCCTTTGGCTTGAATGACTTGTCACATCGGATCAGGTTTCTACAAGGGAAGCATATTGCCCGTTTCGCCGTCGTTTATGGGTTATCATCCTGTACTGTCATGCCACCTATGGAATGTTGATACATGTAGGTAGCAATAGGTTTTGTGGCCAGTGAAATTCTAACAATGTAACAGTTTTGAAAGTATTGAAAAGTATTGAAATTCATTTGCCTTTTGTGAATTCAGGCATGAAAGATCAAACAAATATCTGCACGCAGCCTGGTGGTTGATGTTATAATCATCGTGATGTCATCTATGAAGACTGGGACCAGCAGGTACTAGACATTTAGAGGCCAGATTTCCATCCACGTGGATCTTTTGGGTTCTCTGATCCTTAAATGAACCAATCCGTGGAAGATGTTTGTCTCTGATTCCAAAATAGTCCAGTTCTCCTTTTTTGTCTGGAGTGTAGGACCCGATCATGTGTCTTGCTGAAGTCTAGTATGGCCATACGTACTTGTTTGCACCTGTTTGGGAAAGTCAGGTCGTGAATCGCAATGATGAGTTGGGACTCATATGGACGTTTAGCTCGGAATCTGTGTTGGCAGTCAACTAGGATATTTTGTTCGTCAAAATGGTCCATCATGTTGCTCACCAGAATATGTTTCATCACTTTGCAAATCACGGTGGTGCCACTATATCTTATCACATCCACACTGGGACCACATTAGCTTTCCTCCAGCATTCCAGGGAGGTGGGTATAACACTGTGTACTACAGTATCTGTTTGGCATTGGAAAGGCCACAGCATTGAAGACCCCCAAGAGGGGAAATCACCTAATCTCACTTGGTCAACCAGAAGCAAATGAAACAAACCTGATGCCAGAAACGACTACTTCTTTTGCTGCCTATCATGGTTTCAAACTGGGAGATGATATGTTTGTTCACCACCATCCTGTGAAGAGCCTCGAAACTGAAGGTATTGCCCCTATCACAATATGACTTTGTTCAGCATCTACATCGTCTCAATTACTGTAACAATTCTTATGTATAAATCCGCTGCTCAATCAGATCCTGACGGGTCAGCGTCATTCTCCTTCTCCACTGCATGAGTGATATCCATCCGAGGTTATTAGGAATAGCTGTAATGCTGTCTGAATGACGATTGTCATAGGGTTCGTTTGCTAGAAATCTGGCCGCAGATCACTGAACCTTTCCATGCCGGTTTCATAGCTTGGCCTGATGTGGGCACCTGACCACACAGCAATATTAAATGAGGTCAGATGAGAGCGAAATTTTTCCTTTGGCTTGAATGACTTGTCACATCGGATCAGGTTTCTACAAGGGAAGCATATTGCCCGTTTCGCCGTCGTTTATGGGTTATCATCCTGTACTGTCATGCCACCTATGGAATGTTGATACATGTAGGTAGCAATAGGTTTTGTGGCCAGTGAAATTCTAACAATGTAACAGTTTTGAAAGTATTGAAAAGTATTGAAATTCATTTGCCTTTTGTGAATTCAGGCATGAAAGATCAAACAAATATCTGCACGCAGCCTGGTGGTTGATGTTATAATCATCGTGATGTCATCTATGAAGACTGGGACCAGCAGGTACTAGACATTTAGAGGCCAGATTTCCATCCACGTGGATCTTTTGGGTTCTCTGATCCTTAAATGAACCAATCCGTGGAAGATGTTTGTCTCTGATTCCAAAATAGTCCAGTTCTCCTTTTTTGTCTGGAGTGTAGGACCCGATCATGTGTCTTGCTGAAGTCTAGTATGGCCATACGTACTTGTTTGCACCTGTTTGGGAAAGTCAGGTCGTGAATCGCAATGATGAGTTGGGACTCATATGGACGTTTAGCTCGGAATCTGTGTTGGCAGTCAACTAGGATATTTTGTTCGTCAAAATGGTCCATCATGTTGCTCACCAGAATATGTTTCATCACTTTGCAAATCACGGTGGTGCCACTATATCTTATCACATCCACACTGGGACCACATTAGCTTTCCTCCAGCATTCCAGGGAGGTGGGTATAACACTGTGTACTACAGTATCTGTTTGGCATTGGAAAGGCCACAGCATTGAAGACCCCCAAGAGGGGAAATCACCTAATCTCACTTGGTCAACCAGAAGCAAATGAAACAAACCTGATGCCAGAAACGACTACTTCTTTTGCTGCCTATCATGGTTTCAAACTGGGAGATGATATGTTTGTTCACCACCATCCTGTGAAGAGCCTCGAAACTGAAGGTATTGCCCCTATCACAATATGACTTTGTTCAGCATCTACATCGTCTCAATTACTGTAACAATTCTTATGTATAAATCCGCTGCTCAATCAGATCCTCCACACTTTACAGATGGAGACGGCACAACATGCGTCCAACCCCGCTTCCAACTGGTGTATACACTGTACCTGTCGCCATTCTACAAACAGTCGAATGTGCATGCTCCATCAGCCGGCCATGTTCCACTGCGAGATGTGGCTGTGTAGTGCCACTGATGTCTTTTGAAAGTTCTGTGCCTGTTATTCTGGACCAGATTATTGCAATGAACATACCAAGGAAGAACCTTTTCAGGGATATGATGATGATGTCGGTTCAAGTTACGAAGAATTGCCAATGACTAATGTTGCCACATGTAACACCTAATTTAATAGTGAAAACATATTGTCACATTTATTGTCATTGATTTATTGAGCCTGAATACATAGTAGCGGACAACAATAAATGTTGTACTGAGTGGCAAATGCATGAGCATTTAATCACTTGACCAAAACCAGATTTTTCAAATATCTGGGTGGTTAATCTCGAAAATCTAATGAGCTGTTATATATACAAGTTTGGCATTATTATGAATGGATTCCTTGACCATGAAAACCTAGTAGTAGACACCAAGTTTGTGCTTCTAAGTGGCCTAGAAGCGGAGATATTGTCAAAAATGTGAATTTAGCGGTATTCACTGGCAGCCATTTTGTTTTTCGGCTCTGGAAAAAATTCCCCAAGGGTGCCAAGGTGGCACCCCGCTGATTCTGACTCAGGAATGCTCAGAGATGATGAATCAACAAAAAAAGTTCATAATGACGCCAAAACATGCTTTTCTGCAGTTCTGCTGGACTACTAGCCCTGTATATGATGTCCCAGTTGTCTCAGTTCAGATAGTGAGGCACTAGCCCTGTATATGATGTCCCAGTCCAGATAGTGAGGCACTAGCCCTGTATATGATGTCCCAGTCCAGATAGTGAGGCACTAGCCCTGTATATGATGTCCCAGTTGTCCCAGCCCAGATAGTGAGGCACTAGCCCTGTATATGATGTCCCAGTCCAGATAGTGAGACACTAGCCCTGTATATGATGTCCCAGTCCAGATAGTGAGGCACTAGCCCTGTATATGATGTCCCAGTCCAGATAGTGAGGCATTAGCCCTGTATATGATGTCCCAGTCCAGATAGTGAGGCACTAGCCCTGTATACATGTATGATGTCCCAGTCCAGATAGTGAGGCACTAACCCTGTATATGATGTCCCAGTCCAGATAGTGAGGCACTAGCCCTGTATATGATGTCCAGTTAGTGAGGCACTAGCCCTGTATATGATGTCCCAGTCGTCCCAGTCTAGATAGTGAGGCACTAGCCCTGTATATGATGTCCCAGTCCAGTTAGTGAGGCATTAGCCCTGTAATGCCTGTATATGATGTCCCAGTCGTCCCAGTCCAGTTAGTGAGGCACTAGCCCTGTATATGATGTCCCAGTCCAGATAGTGAGGCACTAGCCCTGTATATGATGTCCCAGTTGTCTCAGTCCAGATAGTGAGGCACTAGCCCTGTATATGATGTCCCAGTCCAGATAGTGAGGCACTAGCCCTGTATATGATGTCCCAGTCCAGATAGTGAGGCACTAGCCCTGTATATGATGTCCCAGTTGTCCCAGCCCAGATAGTGAGGCACTAGCCCTGTATATGATGTCCCAGTCCAGATAGTGAGACACTAGCCCTGTATATGATGTCCCAGTCCAGATAGTGAGGCACTAGCCCTGTATATGATGTCCCAGTCCAGATAGTGAGGCATTAGCCCTGTATATGATGTCCCAGTCCAGATAGTGAGGCACTAGCCCTGTATATGATGTCCCAGTCCAGATAGTGAGGCACTAGCCCTGTATATGATGTCCCAGTCCAGATAGTGAGGCACTAGCCCTGTATATGATGTCCAGTTAGTGAGGCACTAGCCCTGTATATGATGTCCCAGTCGTCCCAGTCTAGATAGTGAGGCACTAGCCCTGTATATGATGTCCCAGTCCAGTTAGTGAGGCATTAGCCCTGTATATGATGTCCCAGTCGTCCCAGTCCAGTTAGTGAGGCACTAGCCCTGTATATGATGTCCCAGTCCAGATAGTGAGGCACTAGCCCTGTATATGATGTCCCAGTCGTCCCAGTCCAGATAGTGAGGCACTAGCCCTGTATATGATGTCCCAGTCGTCCCAGTCTAGATATTGAGGCACTAGCCCAGTATATGATGTCCCAGTGAGGCACTAGCCCTGTACATATATGATGTCCCAGTCGTCCCAGTCTAGATAGTGAGGCACTAGCCCTGTATATGATGTCCCAGTCCAGTTACAGAATACATTTAATGAGCAGCACATGAATATCACTGGAGCCAATATGGAATTGATACATGATCATTCCTGAATTAGCATTTCCTAGCTCAACAGTCCACTTGCCAGTCTCATTTGACATGATTTTCTGATCAAGAATATTCTCCTGTAGGAACGACCTTGTCTCTGAGCACATTTCCTTGCCACACTGAAGAGTCCAACTGCAGACACCACCTTGAAAGTGACGACTCCCAAGGAAATGTTGTCAAACTGAACAGTCTGTTGAACAGCTGTCACCTAAAGGTAAGACTCAAGTCAGAGTGCAATATTCAGACAAATAACCAACCGAGGACAAATCAATAAACCAAACAACTAAACGAAAATAATGGAGTACACTAAAGCATTCACTGCTTGCACGCGCTGGTTCATGTTGACTGTACACGCTAGCTCATGTTGACTGTTTGTACATGCTGGTTCATGTTGACTGTTTGTACGCGCCGGTTCATGTTGACTGTTTGTACATGCTGGTTCATGTTGACTGTTTGTACACGCTAGCTCATGTTGACTGTTTGTACATGCTGGTTCATGTTGACTGTTTGTACGCGCCGGTTCATGTTGACTGTTTGTACATGCTGGTTCATGTTGACTGTTTGTACACGCTAGCTCATGTTGACTGTTTGTACGCGCTGGTTCATGTTGACTGTTTGTACATGCTGGTTCATGTTGACTGTTTGTACATGCTGGTTCATGTTGACTGTTTGTACATGCTGGTTCATGTTGACTGTTTGTACATGCTGGTTCATGTTGACTGTTTGTACATGCTGGTTCATGTTGACTGTTTGTACACGCTGGTTCATGTTGACTGTTTGTACATGCTGGTTCATGTTGACTGTTTGTACATGCTGGTTCATGTTGACTGTTTGTACACGCTGGTTCATGTTGACTGTTTGTACGCGCTGGTTCATGTTGACTGTTTGTACGCGCTGGTTCATGTTGACTGTTTGTACATGCTGGTTCATGTTGACTGTTTGTACACGCTGGTTCATGTTGACTGTTTGTACATGCTGGTTCATGTTGACTGTTTGTACATGCTGGTTCATGTTGACTGTTTGTACATGCTGGTTCATGTTGACTGTTTGTACACGCTGGTTCATGTTGACTGTTTGTACACGCTGGTTCATGTTGACTGTTTGTACATGCTGGTTCATGTTGACTGTTTGTACATGCTGGTTCATGTTGACTGTTTGTACATGCTGGTTCATGTTGACTGTTTGTACATGCTGGTTCATGTTGACTGTTTGTACATGCTGGTTCATGTTGACTGTTTGTAGACGCTGGTTCATGTCGACTGTTTGTACATGCTGGTTCATGTTGACTGTTTGTACATGCTGGTTCATGTTGACTGTTTGTACACGCTGGTTCATGTTGGCTGTTTGTACACGCTGGTTCATGTTGACTGTTTGTAGACGCTGGTTCATGTTGACTGTTTGTACATGCTGGTTCATGTAGACTGTTTGTAGATGCTGGTTCATGTTGGCTGTTTGTACACGCTGGTTCATGTCGACTGTTTGTACATGCTGGTTCATGTCGACTGTTTGTACACGCTGGTTCATGTCGACTGTTCGTACATGCTGGTTCATGTTGACTGTTTGTAGACGCTGGTTCATGTTGACTGTTTGTACATGCTGGTTCATGTTGACTGTTTGTACATGCTGGTTCATGTCGACTGTTTGTACATGCTGGTTCATGTCGACTGTTTGTACACGCTGGTTCATGTCGACTGTTTGTACATGCTGGTTCATGTCGACTGTTTGTACACGCTGGTTCATGTTGACTGTTTGTACGCGCTGGTTCATGTTGACTGTTTGTACATGCTGGTTCATGTTGACGGTTTGTAGACACTGGTTCATGTTGACTGTTTGTACACGCTGGTTCATGTTGACTGTTTGTACACCCTGGTTCATGTTGACTGTTTGTACATGCCGGTTCATGTTGACTGTTTGTACACGCTGGTTCATGTTGACTGTTTGTATGCGCTGGTTCATGTTGACTGTTTGTACATGCTGGTTCATGTTGACTGTTTGTACACGCTGGTTCATGTCGACTGTTTGTACACGCTGGTTCATGTTGACTGTTTGTACATGCTGGTTCATGTCGACTGTTTGTACATGCTGGTTCATGTTGACTGTTTGTACATGCTGGTTCATGTTGACTGTTTGTACATGCTGGTTCATGTTGACTGTTTGTACGCGCTGGTTCATGTTGACTGTTTGTACATGCTGGTTCGTGTTGACGGTTTGTAGACACTGGTTCATGTTGACTGTTTGTACATGCTGGTTCATGTTGACTGTTTGTACGCGCTGGTTCATGTTGACTGTTTGTACACGCTGGTTCATGTTGACTGTTTGTACGCGCTGGTTCATGTCGACTGTTTGTACACGCTGGTTCATGTCGACTGTTTGTACACGCTGGTTCATGTCGACTGTTTGTACATGCTGGATCATGTCGACTGTTTGTACATGCTGGTTCATGTTGACTGTTTGTACACGCTGGTTCATGTTGACTGTTTGTACACCCTGGTTCATGTTGACTGTTTGTACACGCTGGTTCATGTTGACTGTTTGTACGCTCTGGTTCATGTTGACTGTACATGCTGCTTCATGTTGACTGTTTGTACACGCTGGTTCATGTTGACTGTTTGTAGACACTGGTTCATGTTGACTGTTTGTACACGCTGGTTCATGTTGACTGTTTGTACATGCTGGTTCATGCTGACTGTTTGTACACGCTGGTTCATGTTGACTGTTTGTACACGCTGGTTCATGTTGACTGTACATGCTGGTTCATGTTGACTCTTTGTACAAGCTGGTTAATGTTGACTGTTTGTACACGCTGGTTCATGTTGACTGTTTGTACACGCTGGTTCATGTTGACTGTTTGTACATGCTGGTTCATGTTGACTGTTTGTACATGCTGGTTCATGTTGACTGTTTGTACATGCTGGTTCATGTTGACTGTTTGTACATGCTGGTTCATGTCGACTGTTTGTACGCGCCGGTTTATGTTGACAGGGCTTGCAGGAGATGCGTTGTCGGGATGGTGGAGCCCACTGGTATCGGTCTTCAGCTGTCTTACTCAACTACCACAAGTAGGTATTTATTTCTTGGGAAGCTGGGTTTCTGTTGTTAACTCTTGATGAATAAGTGAAAATTGAATTCCTTTTCCAATGCACGTTTGTTTTGTATTTTCCAGGTGGTTTAATCCAACCGATTTCCAAGGCACAGAAAACCCACTGATATTCAAAGGGTGAGCACTTGTATCCTGTTTGGTGATGTCCTCATGCACATGTATTAATTTTTTGGCAGCCAAAAAGTATCGGCTCATCAGCTGATACGCTATTATCATGGTTTTGCACAAACACCTGCGCAAACTTCCTACACTCAGCCGATCACCAAAATTTGTTTCCTAAATTCAAAACCCTGTTGATGTATGACTGCACAATAAGTAGTAACGCACACAAGTTGTGTATGATGTATGACTGCACAATAAGTCATAATGCACACAAGTTGTGTATGATGTATGACTGCACAATAAGTCATAATGCACACAAGTTGTGTATGATGTATGACTGCACAATAAGGGCAGTGTACAGTAATTCGCTCAGCCAATCAGCGAGCGTTCACCTCACTTAGGCAATTTAAAGGGAAACTGTTGTTAAACATCGCCTCATATATTTTTTAGGCCAGACTTCCGGACGAGTGTATATTCACCTGAAAGAATGCAGTGCTGGGATATAATGACCCGGTTTTCAAGGCAGTATCTTGTTGGCGTTCTTCTCAGGAGCTGGGGAATCAAAGGGGTTTTGCATGGGCATCAGTACCCATAATTTTGGGTATTTTCACCCCGGGTCCATTCGAGGCAGAATAGCGAAAAATCCCATGTGTCGTCAAATATATTCATGCTTACCACGCGATGTCCAATACGTTGAGGGATAAAACTAGCATACTGGTTAGGCTGGGATTTTTTTTTAGGAAGGTGTTATGGACCGTCAAAGTAAGATCATTTAACATTGAGTTGAATGGCCAATATAATCAATATACAGTAGCCTTAACTGATTACACAATTTTCACTCTGCGTGGCCTGGGAGCGCAAAAAATGTCATAATTTGTTTGACTAGGTAACAGTTGAAGGTTCCCCACCTAATTAAATGTTCATTTGCCGTGTTTTGTGTGGTTAAGGAGAAAATTGTGGAATACACATAAATCACATGGTCGGTCGGCATACAAAAATGTTCTAACTATCCTCAGCGGCTAAATTATGACTTGAATTACAATTTGTTTGCACAATATTAATGATACTGATGCATTTCAATAGCTCAGCCTTCTACAGGTGTCAGGGACTAGGAAATTTTGACCACCGGACCAGATCACAAGAATTGAGGTCGGCCCTATGCCGAGCTCACGCTTATCATAAGCAGCCCCCTGACCCTGACATCATTCTAGAGACACAAGGTTGCATGCAAATAATAACCCCTTGATATTCTTGACTTTCTAAATAAATTATTAGTGGTTTGTTACGTTTCAAATGGGTTCTATAGATAATTTTCCGTTTTTAGTGTGATAAATTCACGGTTTTCTTTAATCTTACTTTACTAAATAATCCAAACTGCCATTGAATTATACCAACGATTGGGTCTTGATGCTAATTGCACTTATATTCTATACTCATCCTGAAATTTTCAAGGCTTTTGCATGAAAACTCAATGAGTTTTCAACAATTTCATTTCTAAGAATTTGGCAGACTGGCAAATCCCAGCACATGTAGCATATGTATTAAATGGACTGAAACAGAGAATTGAATCGGGATATCAGGTTTATATTTCGTTTCACAATTACATACATATAAGACTACCTACTGACAAAATATAATTCATATATCTCAGAAACGCCTATATATTAAGGGCAGTGTACAGTAATTCGCTCAGCCAATCAGCGAGCGTTCACCTCACTTAGGCAATTTAAAGGGAAACTGTTGTTAAACATCGCCTCATATATTTTTTAGGCCAGACTTCCGGACGAGTGTATATTCACCTGAAAGAACGCAGTGCTGGGATATAATGACCCGGTTTTCAAGGCAGTATCTTGTTGGAGTTCTTCTCAGGAGCTGGGGAATCAAAGGGGTTTTGCATGGGCATCAGTACCCATAATTTTGGGTATTTTCACCCCGGGTCCATTCAAGGCAGAATAGCGAAAAATCCCATGTGTCGTCAAATATATTCATGCTTACCACGCGATGCCCAATACGTTGCGGGATAAAACTAGCATACTGGTTAGGCTGGGATTTTTTTTTAGGAAGGTGTTATGGACCGTCAAAGTAAGATCATTTAACATTGAGTTGAATGGCCAATATAATTAATATACAGTAGCCTTAAGTCATGATGCACACAACTTGTGTATAATGGATGACTGCACAATAAGTCATAATGCACACAAGTTGTGTATGATGTATGACTGCACAATAAGACATGATGCACACAAGATGTGTATGATATATGACTGCACAATAAGTTGTAATGCTCAGTATGATGTATGACTGCACAATAAGTCATAATGCGCACAAGTTGCATATCAATGTATCATCACCAAATAAACTATATCTTTCACCTTTCATCCTGTTCACAAACCAATCACCAACTTTAAACACACACTGTGATAATAATTTGATCATATGTTTTGAGGGACGAAGGATGATTGTGTATGAGGTATATCTTTACTGGTATATCTTTGTGGGTACCCGTGAATAATGCAAAGGTGTCATTGTCGCAAATGATGATACAAACCATCATTCATTTCCAGGTCAAAAATAGGTATTTTGTCTTTTTTACAGTCAAACAATTGAAGCAGCAAATGGTATCCGCCTCATTGAACTCAGGAGTCAACCAGAAGGTGTTGTGAGACATCACTGGGAGTTCCTTCAGGAAAACCCACCACGGAAATTCCAGCTTGATGTCAACCATATCAGAATGGTGATGTGCAACTGCAAAGAAATAGGAATACTCATTGAAGATGACAAAGGAAAAATTCTCAAGAAGAAAATGCTTCTTGACGAATTGCTTTCAAACAATGAGCAACTTTGTGAAAACTAATTTATGAGATATTTGCGAATCAGTTTTACCCAATACTCGTGTTAACATTTCTGTTGTGTTTTTAAAGTTATACTTATTTGTTGGCAGCATCACTTTGTTTCAGGGATCTAGTTATGTTGCATCATATTACGTACTTACCATCACTGAACTACCGTATCAACATATTTTTCTCACCTCAACCATTTTTATTGAGCATTTCGGAAGAAATGCCTTTATGGTTTTAGCAGATTTTTTTTTTTCGCCGTTTTTGTTTCCGACCGATAACTGTAGTTTGCCTCGATGTATCTTCGCCAAATTTCCAGCATTGGTCAGAGACATATTATGTGGAAGAACCCTATTGTTTTTCGGCCGGATCCGAGGTCCGTGAGGATGAAATCCATGTCAATTTTTGGACTTTGTTTCCATGCGATAACTAAAAAATTATACACACAATGGCTACAAAACTTTGCATGGAGGTTCATATACCAACCGGGAAGAATTCTATTGATTTTGGGATCGGTTAAACGACCTTCGACCTAGAGGTCGGAAGATTTTTTGCCAAGTCATCCTTGAGGTTACATGCATATCTCGGAAACGGTGCGTCGTAGAGCGAAGCGGAGGTTATTTTCGGACTCATCGCACTAGACCAAACATGTCTAAGGAGTATTATGGATGAACTTTGACCTTGACCTGAAATGTTTCTTGCTTAGTCAACATTTTTCATTTTAGTCCATATTTTGGAAACGGTATGTCGTAGACGGTCCATGGCAAACAAGTCATAAATATTATAAATTAGTCTTAACACGGAAATGCCTCTAAGGCACCTTTAGGCCTTGACGTCTAGTTGTGGATGATCTTATTCACATCATTGTAATCAGTTAGCCCAGTAACTTAGTATTCAGTCAATTTTTGCAGTAAATTATTTGTGTGTGTATGTGTGTGTGATCCGTAGGATCGAAAAGGAGCATGTAGTAGTTTAGATTGGTGATGTACAAAAACATAGCACTAAGGGTGCTGTAGCTTACCGGCAATCATGTGAATTGCGTAGAATACTGAATACATATAAATTGTTACACTGATGTTAAATAAAACATGATCGTAAATGTTGATAGAAACACATTTTCTGTATGGACTATAATACGAAATCAAGTTAGATCTTGAAAGATTTTTTTCGTTAATGACAAATTTTCACAGACAGTCGATTCAAAGGCAACAAAGCTTATACACATCACAAATGTACATAGGAGAATCTTATACATGATTTTGAAGGAAACTGTCTGAATAGATTTCGAGAAAATGTCCACCAAAGGCAAAATTCATTGTTTTTTTCGACAAAAAAAGGTCGTTTTGACATTTCAAGGTCATTGAAGGTCAAATTCAAGGTCACCACTCAAACCGTAATATATGATTTCCCATTTGAATGTGCCAATACTTAGGCTCTATCTTGAAGTGTTCTATGAGATTACTCTGCATAACTCCCATTAAGTCCAAACAAATTTCAATGGCCAAAAATAATAATTTTTTTTTTTTGCTGGAAATGGCCCAAAATGAATAGTGACTTGATTTGAGACAAAAAAATCTGCTGACCCGTCAAAAAATCAAAATGGCCGCCCCATGCAGACCGTCATTTCAAAGGCAATAAAACTTATACACATCACAAAGGTACATACGGAGAATCTTATACGTGATTTTGAGGAAAACTGTCTGGTTAGATTTCGAGAAAATGGTCACCAAAGGCAAAATTCATCGTTTTTTCCACAAAAAAGGTCGTTTTGACCTTTCAAGGTCATTGAAGGTCAAATTCAAGGTCACCACTCAAACCGCAATATATGATTTCCCATTTGAATGTGCCAATACTTAGGCTCTATCTTGAAGTGTTCTATGAGATTACTCTGCATAGCTCCCATTATGAAGGAAAAATTGGGTGAAATTCTCAAGTCCAAGTTTTTTTGCTGGAAATGGCTCAAAACGAATAGTGACTTGATTTTGAGACCAAAAAATTTACGCAGACCGGCGATTCAAGGGCAACGAAACTTATACATGTCATAGAGGTACATGAGAGGAATGTTTTGAAACAAAAATCTCAAAACTGATCAGACAGTTTTTGAGAAAATGGCAACCAAAGTCCAAAATTGGCAATTTTTCGTCAAAAGTGGCCGCCAAATCGGCAAAAACGATTCAATCAAAAAAAATTTAAAAAACGTTTTTAGATATTGGCCTAATGTATGTTCTGACAAATTTATGGGGAAATTCATCATGCCAAAAAAACGTTACAGACCCGGACGGACGACGGACGAAACACCACGATAATAGCTTATCGGCCCAAAGGGCCGGTAAGCTAATAAACTATTTGTGTGTGTAGGTGTGTGTGTCTCATGCTGAAAGTTAATTTTGTAGCTACTGCAGTCAGGTTGGCATTATGCTAAGGTTTTAGTACCAGGAAGATTTTGTGATTTGTTACCAGTGGACAATATATTTTCCATGTTATACACTGTGTGAACCTGTACTTTATACACTGTAGTCACAAGGTATTAGAATACAACGATTATGGACCTGAGTGTCTAGTGTTAGTTAAGGCCTTGAAAAATGTCGAACTTGTATCAATATAGATCTATGTTGTAACATGTTTTAGAGCTTTTACGCTAATGGACCATTTGGGCCGATTGTCTGTTGACATGTTTTATTGTCTGCTGTCTGAGCAACAAATAATTTTTTGGTTTGATAAATTTTCCTATAACCTGTTTGGACACTACAGTCGTCTTCAAGACAGAGCATATATACATGTATTACGAAACGGTTTCTGTCACTGAATGCAAGGCGGATGTTAACTTATCAGTTACAGGCATGAATTATCTACTGGACAGAACCTTTACATTGTTGAGCCCAATAATAAATGTTTCTTGTATCAACAATGTTAGCTGCCAGGATTGTGTTATATCAACAATGTAAGATGCGAGGATTGTGTTATATCAACAATGTTAGCTTCCAGGATTGTGTTATATCAACAATGTTAGCTTCCAGGATTGTGTTGTATCAACAATGTTAGCTTCCAGGATTGTGTTATATCAACAATGTTAGGTGCCAGGATTGTTTATATTTGAAGTTAATATAGTTTTTACAACTGTTAATGACTCAAAATGTTATTGTTTTACAACGTATCTGTACTGTGTGACTTGTTTGATGCCATTGCTACTCTGTTTTACGTGTATATGAATCTGGATTGCACACAGTGCAAAACTAAAAACTTGAATACCACCAGTCTTGTTATCTTATACATCAATATACAATAAATTTTTCCGCCTGTGTAATTCAATTCGAAGGGATATCTGTAACTAGAGTTCATCAAACTAGACGCTCTATATTTGCGGACGTCACCGTGGGTGTCATACCCCCTAATGTCCTATCCATGTCACCCAAAATGGGTTTGTCACGGAAAACTACCAATAATATTGGGCAGTATCATCATTATATAAATGGTGACTGGTTTGAAGGGGAACATTTCACCATGTTCCCCGACAAACCAGTCCCCATTTATTAGGGCATTAATGGTTTTGTCTGGTTTTTTTTTTTTTTTCTTTTTTTTTTTTTTTTTTTTCACTTTCCGCCGTTTTGGTTTCCGATCAATAACTCGGGAACGCCTGAACGGATCTTGTCCAAATTTGCACCACTGGTCAGAAATATTAAATGGAAGACCCCTATTGTTTTGGAGGCGGCTGCGGGGTCCGTGAGGTCCGTGAGGATGAAATCAAGGTTGATTCTGACTTGGTTTCCGAGCGATAACTCAAAAAGTATTCATGCAATGGCAAGTATTCTTTGCATGGGAATTCATATACCATCAGGGAAGAACCCTATTGATTTTGGAATAAATCCGTCAAACGACCTTTGACCTAGAGCTCGGAAGAATTTTTGCTGATTCATCCTTGAGGCTTTCATGCATATCTCGGAAACGTAATTTCGGCCTCCTGGCACTAGACAAACTAGGCTTATGGGTATTTTGGGTCGAGACAACCCCTGGTGTCGAATTTTTTTTTTGCCGAATCGGCACTTCCTGTTTGGCCGTATCTCGGAAACGGTGCATCATACAGGGAAACAGAGCTCAATTCCGGCCTTCTGGCACTAGACAAACTAGGCTTAGGGGTATTTTGGGTCGAGATGACCCCTGGTGTCGATTTTTTTGTGTCGATCGGAAACGGTGAGTCGTAGAGCGAAACGGAGCTCAATTCCGGCCTTCTGGTACTAGACAAACTAGTCTAGGGGGTATTTTGGGTCGAGACGACCCCTGGTGTCAAATTTATTTTTGCCGACTCGGCACTTCCTGTTTGGCCGTATCTCGGAAATGGTGCGTCGTAGAGCGAAACGGAGCTCAACTCCGGCCTCCTTGCACTAGACAAACTAGGCTTATGGGTATTTTGGGTCGAGACAACCCCTGGTGTCGAATTTTTTTTTTGCCGAATCGGCACTTCCTGTTTGGCCGTATCTCGGAAACGGTGCATCATACAGGGAAACGGAGCTCAATTCCGGCCTTCTGGCACTAGACAAACTAGTCTAGTGCGTATCCTGGGTCGAAACGACCCCTGGTGTCGAATTTTTTTTCGCCTACTCGGCACTTCCTCTTTGGCCCTATCTCGGAAACGGTGTGTCGTAGAGCGAATCGGAGCTCAATTTCGGCCTCCTGGCACTAGACAAACTAGTCTAGAGGGTATCTTGTGTCGAGACGACCCCTGGTGTCGAATTTTTTTTCACCGACTCGGCACTTCCTGTTTGGCCATTTCTCGGAAACGGTGAGTCGTAGAGCGAAACGGAGCTCAATTCCGGCCTTCTGGCACTAGACAAACTAGGCTTAGGGGTATTTTGGGTCGAGATGACCCCTGGTGTCGATTTTTTTTTCGCCGACTCGGCACTTCCTGTTTAGCTGTATCTCGGAAACGGTGAGTCGTAGAGCGAAACGGAGCTCAATTCCGGCCTTCTGGCACTAGACAAACTAGTGTAGTAAACTAGGGGGTATTTTGGGTCAAGACGACCCCTGGTGTCGAATTTATTTTCGCCGACTCGGCACTTCCTGTTTGACCGTATCTCGGAAACAGTGCGTGGTAGAGCGAAACGGAGCTCAATTCCGGCCTTCTCTTACTAGACAAACTAGTCTAGGGGGTATTTTGGGTCGACGACCCCTGGTGTCGAAATTATTTTCGCCGACTCGGCACTTCCTGTTTGACCGTATCTCGGAAACGGTGCGTCGTAGAGCGAAACGGAGCTCAATTTCGGCCTCCTGGCACAAGACAAACTAGTCTAGGGGGTATCTTGGGTCGAGACGACCCCTGGTGTCGAACAAACTAGTCTAGGGGGTATCTTGGGCCGAGATGTCTTCTGGTGTCAATTTTTTTTTTCACCGACTCGACACTTCCTGTTTGGCTGTATTTCGGAAAAGGTGCGTCGTACAGCGAAACGGAGCTTAATTTCGTCCTCCTGGCACTAGATTAACTAATCTAGAGGGTATCTTGGGTCGAGACGACTTCTGGTGTCAAATTTTTTTTGCCAACTCAGCACTTCATGTATGCCGTATCTCGGAAATGGTGCGTCATAGAGCGAAACGCAAAGATGCCTAAGGGTGGGGTATGTCGCCTAAACTTTGACCACGGACAGTTCCAGAGTCATCATGGTTCTAGACACGGTCTCTCAGGTATATGTTAGCTAGGAATAGAACTCTCACGAAATGCCCCAAGGCATCTTCAGGCCTTGACGTCTAGTTTTATTAGCTTACCGGCCCTTTGGGCCGATAAGCTATTGTCATGGTATTTCGTCCGTCCGGGTCTGTAACTTTTTTTTGACATGATGAATTTCCCCATAAATTTGTCAGAACATTTGTCAGAACATACCAGTATCTAAAGACGTTTTAGGTTACCGGACCTTTGGTCCGATAACCTATTGGCATGGCGTTGCGTCCGTCGTCCGTCCGTCCGTCCGTCCGGCGTTAACATTTTTATCTTTAAAGTTAGTGATCAAATCTTTCTGAAATTTTGCACAAAAATGCCTAAAAATATTTTGAGAAGGAGGTATTTTTTTGTTTTTTGATTTTCGCATTTTTATCAAAATGGCGGCCGTTTTTGTCGAAAAACGCTCAATTTTGGACTTTGACGGCCATTTTCTCAAAAACTGTCTGATCAGTTTTGAGTTTTTGGTTTCAAAAGATTCCCCTCATATACCTCTGTGATATGTTTAAGTTTGGTTGCCCTAAATTCGCCGGTTTCCGTGTGGCGGCCATTTTGAATTTTTGTCGGGTCGGCGAAAAAAATTTTTTTCGCCCCAAATCGCATTACTATCCATTTTGGGCCATTTCTAGGGCAAAAATTTTTTTTCACCCTTTGAAAAAAATTTTGGACTTACAAAATTTTCGGCACTTTTTTCCTTCATAATGGGAGCTGTCCGGACTGTACTCATAGAACGCTTGAAGATAGAGCTTAGAAATTGGCACTTTCAAATGGAAAGTCATATATGGCGACTTGTGTGGTGACCTTGAATTTGACCTTGGATGACCTTGAAAGGTCAAAACAGCCATTTTTTGGTCGAAAAATGCTCAAATTTGCACCTGGTCTGTATTTTCTCAAAAACTGTCTGATCAGTTTTGAGATTTTTGCTTAAAAAGATTCCTCTTATATACCTCTGTGACACGTATAAGTTTTGTTGCCCTTGAAACGCTGATCTCCGTGTGGCGGCCATTTTGAATTTTTGACGAGTCGGCGAAAAAAATTTTTTTCGCCCCAAATCGCATTACTATCCATTTTGGGCCATTTCTAGGCAAAAAAAATTTTTCACCCTTTGAAAAAAAATTTGGACTTAGAAAATTTTCGGCACTTTTTTCCTACATAATGGGAGCTGTCAGGACTGTACTCATAGAACGCTTGAAGATAGAGCTCAGAAATTGGCATTTTCAAATTGGAAGTCATATATGGCGACTTGTGTGGTGACCTTGAATTTGACCTTCGATGACCTTGAAAGGTCAAAACAGCCATTTTGGGGTCAAAAAAATGCCCAGATTGGCCTCTATAGATGAAATGCTTGCAGATAGAGCTCATGTTTGCATTATGAACATATAGGAAGACATATATGGCACAACTAATGATGACCTTGAACTTGACGTCAGATGACCTTGAGTTCCAAATGTCTGACTTGAAATGTGTAAATTGACCTGAGCGGCCTAAACGATTCCACCCAACATATAGAATATCAAATCCCGCACACATACATGTTATGGTAACATCGAAGTTCATACGGATGACCTTGATTGGTAAATCCCAAGGTCATATGTTTACACTGCGAACCTTGATTGGTAAAAGCTCTGTTACCTGCCAATGCTGCCATGGCCAAACCAAAATTGTCCGGTAACCTATCTTAGCCTTTGGGCTAATTTTTTTTAATTTTTAGGTTACCGGACCTATGGTCCGATAACCTATTGGCATGGCGTTGCGTCCGTCGTCCATCCGTCCGTCGTCCGTCCATTCACATTTTAGGTTACCGGACCTATGGTCCGATAACCTATTGGCATGGCGTTGCGTCCGTCGTCCGTCGTCCGGCGTCCGTCGTCGTCGTCCGTCGTCGTCGTCGTCGTCGTCGTCGTCGTCGTCGTCGTCGTCGTCGTCCACATTTTTATCTTTTTTGTTTACGGGCGAATTTTTCTGAAATTTTGCAGAAAAATACTTAAAAATAATTCAAGAAGGAGGTATTTTTTAGTTTTTGGATTTTCGCTTTTCCTTCAAAATGGCGGCCATTTTCGACGAAAAAGGCCTGATTTTGGACTTTGGCGGCCATTTTCTCAAAATCTGTTCAGTAACTTTTCTTCTTTTTGATACATAAGACTCCTCATATGTACTTCTATGATGTCTATAAATTTCGTTGCGCTTGAATCGCTCGAAGTGGGCCATTTTGGCCCAAACTCGGCCCAAATAGGACTTTCCCATGTTAAATTCTCCTATGCTTTATAATGGGACACATTATGCCTAATATCTCACTTGATATTGAGATTAGAGACTAGGAATCAATTGTGGACATATAGGAAATGATATATGCTGAATATTCTCGTGACCTTGAATTTGACCTCTGACCTCAGTTTCAAGGTCAGAGCACAAAATGGCTTATATCTCGCTTATTATCGACTCTACAACTTAGGAATCAATTGTGGACATATAGGAAATAATATATGCTGAATATTCTCGTGACCTTGAATTTGACCTCTGACCTCAGTTTCAAGGTCAGAGCACAAAATGGCTTATATCTCGCTTAATATCGACTCTACAGCTTAGGAATCAATTGTGGAGATATAGGAAATGATATATGCTGAATATTCTGATGACCTTGAATTTGACCTTCGAACTCATTTTCAAGGTCACAGGACAAAATGGCTAATATCTCGCTTGTTATCGACTTTACAGCTTAGCAATCAATTATGAACATATAGGAAATGATATATGCTGAATATTCTCGTGACCTTGAATTTGACCCTTGACCTAAATTTCAAGTTTAGTCATTTTATTTTCAAGGTCAGAATACAAAATGGCTTATATCTCGCTTATTATCAAATTCACAGCTTAGGGGTCCATAGTGAACATATAGGAAATGATATATGCTGAATATTCTAGTGACCTTGAATTTGACTTTTGACCTCCTTTTCATGCTCAAGAGGACAAAATGGCTAATATCTTGCTTATTATCGACTTTACAGCTTAGGAATCAATTGTGAACATATAGGAAATGAGATATTCTGAATATTTTAATGATATTGAGTTTGACCTTTGACCTAAATTTCAAGGTGTCATTTTATTTTCAAAGTCAGATTACAAAATGGCTTATATCTCACTTATTATCAAATTTACAGCTTAGGGGTCCATAGTGAACATATAGGAAATGATGTATGCTGAATAGTTTGGTGATCTAGAATTTAACCTTTGATCCCATTTTCAAGGTTAGAGATATGGCGATTTCAGTGGTCACCTTGAATTTGACCAACAACTTTCTCGGCTTAACTCTGTATATTTCTCCGGTAACCTTTCTAGTTTATCTTTAAAGTATACGGTCCGATCTTTCTGAAATTTTGCACAAAAATACCTAAAAATATTCCCAGGAAAGGTTTTTTTTTAGTTTTTTTATTTTCGCATTTTTTTCAAAATGGCGGCCATTTTCGACGAAAAATGCCTGATTTTGGACTCTGGTGGCCATTTTCTCAAAATCTGTTCAGTAACTTTTTTTCTTTTTGATACATAACACTCCTCATATGTACTCCTGTGATGTGTATCAGTTTCGTCGCGCTTGAATCGCTCGAAGTGGGCCATTTTGGCCCAAACTCGGCCCAGATAGGACTTTCCCATGTTAAACTCTCCTATGCTTTATAATGGGACACATTACGCCTAATATCTCACTTAATATTGAGATTAGAGACTAGGAATCAATTGTGGACATATAGGAAATGATATATACTGAATATTCTCGTGACCTTGAATTTGACCCCTGACCTCGGTTTCAAGGTCAGAACGACCATTTTCGTCGAAAAATGGCCAATTTTGGACTTTGACGATTGTTTTCTCAAAATCTGTTCAGTAACTTTTCTTCTTATTGATGCATAACACTCCTCATCTGTACCCCTGTGACATGTATAAATTTCATTGCCCTTGAATCATTCGAAGTGGGCCATTTTGGGCCCAAACTCGGCCCAGATGTGACTTTCCCATGTTAAACTAGACGCTTCCGGTCGCCTACGACCGCTTGGGTGTATCCCCCGTAGCCCTATCATCTCTGTTGCCCCAAATATATCACTGTCAAGTGTGAAAAACTAGAGCAAGGGCTAAAAAAGATTACCAGAGAAATGTTAAATCTCAAGTCACAACTGTTTTCTTTTCCCCACCAAAACTGCTGCACTGATTTTCCGAGGTTATTGAAGGTCGAATTCAAAATCACCACTGAAATCTCTTTATATGAATTTCCATTCGACATGTTTGATAAAATAACGAAAATACAGATAGATCAATCTTTTCACCTATTTATATTTCAACTCAGAATATTTTACAAACTTGGTTCCAAGTTGAAATTCAAAGTAAAATTTGACCAAAAATGCATTTCAAGATGACGAAATTGGAGCTAGATTGAACTTCTCACCATAAGTTATATTCCGATTCATAATACATGTATGTGCCAAACATGGTTTCAAGTTGAAATTCAAAGTAAAAGTTAATCAAAACTGCATTTCAAGATGACAAAATTGGAGCCAGATCAAACTTTTCGTCATGAGTTATATTTTAACTCATAATACCTGCCCAACTTGATTTCCAGTTGAAATTCAAACTAAAAGTTGACCAAAACTGCATTTCAAGATGACGAAATTGGACCCAGATCAAACTTTTTGCCTTGAGTTATATTTCAACTCATAATATGTGCCAAACTTGGTATTAAGTTGAAATTCAATGTAAAAGTTGACCAAAACTGCATTTCAAGATGACGAAATTGGAGCCAGATAGAACTTTTCGTCATAAGTTATATTTCAACTTATAATATGTGCCAAACATGCTTTCAAGTTGAAATTCAAAGTAAAAGTTGACCAAAACTGCATTTCAAGATGATGAAATTGGAGCCAGATCGAATTTTTCACCATATAAAGTTATATTTTAACTCATAATTTGTGCCAAACATGGTCTCAAGTTGAAATTCAAAGTAAAAGTTGATCAATGTTTTCATAAAAAGCTATTGTGATCAATAATAGACTTAACTAGCAAAAAAATAATGTTAACTTATTTGGTCACAAACATAAAATCTCTACTGGACAAAGCCTTCACCTTGTTGAGCCCAATAATAAATATTTCTTGTCTTAACTATTTTCATTGTGGTCAATAATAGACTTAACATGTAAAAATAAAGTTAACTTATTCGGTTACACCCAGAAATTTCTACCGGACAAAACCTTAACCTTGTTGAGCTCAATAATAATTGTTTCTCATCTTAACTATTTTTATTGAGGTCAATAATAGACTTAACTAGCAAAAAAAATGTTAACTTATTTGATTACAGACATAAAATGTCTACTGGACAGAATCTTTACCTTGTTGAGCCCAATAATAAATATTTCTTGTCTTAACTATTTTTATTGTGGTCAATAATAGACTAAACTAGTAAAAATAATGTTAACTTATTCAGTACACCCATGAAATCTGTACTGGACATACTTTCACCTTGTTGAGCTTAATAATAAATATTTCTCATCTTAACTATTTTTATTGTGGTCAATAATAGACTTAACTATTTTTATTGTGGTCAATAATAGACTTAACTAGTGAAAATAATGTTAACTTATTCGGTTACACCAATGAAATTTGTACTGGACAGAACATTTACCTTGTTGAGGTTAATAATAAATATTTCTTGTCTTAACTATTTTTTATTGTGGTCAATAATAGACTTAACTATTAAAAATAATGTTAACTTATTCAGTTACACCCATGAAATTTGTACTGGACAAAACCTTTACCTTGTTGAGCTTAATAATAAACGTTTCTCGTCTTAACTATTTTTATTGTGGACAATAATAGACTTAACTAATAAAACTAATGTTAACTTATTCAGTAATATCGTCCTGTTTTCACTGAAAACTTCAGTTCTCCATTCTGAACAAGAAACCAGTGTCATTACCTTCCATTGTACAGACTATTGGAATGATCGTACATGTCAAAATGGATATTTCAAAATTCTGTAATAAGTTAGGCTGTTAACATATTAATATTTACATGATCATTCCAAAAAACGATTGGTTTCGTGTGACAGCCCTTCCCAACAACACTTCCAAATATTATCGAGATTCGTCAAAAATTGCCATCTGTAGAGCGTTCACAAGCCATGTGTCTCAAACAGGCTGTTTTCAATGCAAAATGTGTCCCCAAACGACCAATTCAGTTGCCACGGCAACCAAAATCGATTGGTGTCGGGATCTTACCATAATATATGTGCCTGCAAAAAATAATGGTGATCGGGTGAGAATTGCGGCCTGTAGCGCGTTCACAAGCCATGTGTCTCAAACAGGCTGTTTTCAATGCAAAATGTGTCCCCAAACGACCAATTCAGTTGCCACGGCAACCAAAATCGATTGGTGTCGGGATCTTACCATTATATATGTGCCTGCAAAAAATAATGGTGATCGGGTGAGAATTGCGGCCTGTAGCGCGTTCACAAGAAAATCTCTGCGGACGCGGACGACGAAGCCAAATCCATAGTATCCGCCGAACTTTGTTCGGGGGATACAATTATCCTATGCTTTATAATGGGACACATTAAGCCTAATATCTCACTTAATATTGAGATTAGAGACTAGGAATCAATTGTGGACATATAGGAAATGATATATGCTGAATATTCTCGTGACCTCGAATTTGACCTTTGACCTCATTTTCAAGGTCACAGGACAAAATGGCTAATATATCGCTTATTATCGACTTTACACCTTAAAAATCAATTGTGAACATATAGGAAATGATATATGCTGAATATTCTCGTGACCTTGAATTTGACCTTTGACCTCATTTTCAAGGTCGCAGGACAAAATGGCCAATATCTTGCTTATTAGCGACTTTGCAGCTTAGGAATCAATTGTGAACATATAGAAAATGATATATGCTGAATATTCTAGTGACCTTGAATTTCACCCTTGACCTAAATTTCAAGGTTAGTCTTTTTATTTTCAAGGTCAGAATACAAAATGGCTTATATCTCGCTTATTATCAAATTTACAGCTGAGGGGTCCATAGTGAACATATAGGAAATGATGTATGCTGAATATTTTGGTGATCTAGAATTTGACCTTTGATCTCATTTTCAAGGTCAGAGAACAAAATGGCTAATATGTCGCTTATTATCATCTTTACATCTGCCCCTGATGACGCCAGTGTGTCTTTGGATAAACTATTTGGTCGGGCTTTGTTTCTATTGCAAAATGTTGTATTTTACGTTTCTTATTGGCATCATCAAAATTTGATTGTATTGGTGGTAATAGATTGATACTTACATTTATACCACTGAGTCGGTGTCACTGCTGGCGGACATTAAATCTGTCCCCGAGGATACCATCAACTCAGTAGCCTTCGGGCTTGTGATTGGGTACTTTTGTACTTGTCATGTATCTATTCCATGGGGTTAGATTCGGATTTCTAAATTATTTTCATAGGTTGTTGGGCAGTTGTATACTAATTCCATCTGGTGTACAGTAGAAACAACTACATTTAACACATTGTCTGCCCCTGAAGACGCCAGTGTGTCTTTGGATAAACTATTTGGTCGGGCTTTGTTTGTTTCTATTGCAAAATGTAGTATTTTACGTTTCTTATTGGCATCATCAAAATCTGATTGTATTGGTGGTAATAGATTGATACTTACATTTACAGCATAGGAATCAATTGCGAATATAGAGGAATGATATATACTGAATATTTTCATGACCTTGAACTTTAACTTTGACCTCATTTTCAAGGTCACATCACAGAATGGCTAATGTCTCACTTATTATCGACTTTACAGCTTAGGAATTTATTGTGGACATACTAGAAGTGATATATTTGTTAAAAATTTCATGGCCTTGAATTTATCAGTGACTTTATTTTCAAGGTCACTGGACAAAAGGCTAATATCTAAAATGTATATTGTCCGGTAACCTTTCTTAGCCCTTGGGCTAATTTTTTTGATTGAATCGTTTTTGTCTGTTTGGCGGCCATTTTTGACGAAAAATTGCCAATTTTGGACTTTGGAGGCCATTTTCTCGAAAACTGTCTGATCAGTTTTGAGATTTTTGTTTCAAAACATTCCTCTCATGTACCTTTATGACGTGTATACAGTACTGATTTCGCAAAACCTCACCAAAATGCCAGCATGGGACACCTGGCATTTAGCACGTGTTCGCCCAACTTCGCCTGACGTAGCATCATGCGATTTGATGCTAGCATTGTGTATGCGAGCATCCCTCGATGCTAGCATTGCTTCTTGGCACTGTGGTGCACTAAAAGCATTTCGCATTTCGCATTTTTTGTGAAGGCCATTATATGCTCGCATATGCTCGCAAACACATGGTCGAGTGGTTTATAAACAGTCTGTATCATGTAGATCGTATGGGAAAATGCAGTGTTTCTTTTCAGTTCATATTAAAGTCAGTATTTGCATCCGAAATAAAGGATGCGCGCATCTGTGCGAGACAATGCTCGCCTGTTCAACTAAGACGGCCGCCTGATGCGATGGCATCGCGCCCACTGGTCGCACCATGCGATTTGATGCTAGCATCAAGTCGCACGTAATCGCATGGCCTAGCATTTAGCATGTAGCATTCGCATGGCTAGTGAGGTTTTGCGAAATCAGTACTGTAAGTTTCGTTGCCCTTGAATCGCCGGTCTGCATGTGGGGGCCATTTTGATTTTTTGACGGGTCGGCGAAAAAAATTTTTTTTGTCCCAAATCAAGTCACTATTCGTTTTGAGCCATTTCCAGCAAAAAAAAAAAATTTTTTTTTGGCCATTGAAAAAATTTTTGGACTTAGAAAACGACCTTTTTTGGTGAAAAATGGCCAATTTTGGATTTTTGATGGCTATTTTCTCAAAAACTGTCTGATCAGGTTTGAGATTTTTGTTTTAAAACATTCCCCTCATGTACCTCTCTGAGTGTATAAGTTTCGTTGCTCTTGAATCGTCGGTCTGCGTCCAAAATCAAGTCACTATTCGTTTTGAGCCATTTCCAGCAAAAAAAAAAAATTTTTTTTTTTTTTGGCCATTGAAGAATTTTGAAAAATCTTAGAAAATTTCACCCAATTCATCCTTCATAATGCGAGCTGTGCGGAGTAAACTCATAGAAGACTTCAAAATAGAGCCTAAGTATTGGCACATTCAAATGGGAAATCATACATTGCGGTTTGAGTGATGACCTTGAATTTGACCTTCAACGACCTTGGAAGGTCAAAAATGATGAATTTGGTCTTTGGTGGCCATTTTGTCTAAATCTATTCAAACCGTTTTTCTTAAAATCATGTATAAGATTCTCTTTATGTACCTTTGTGATGTGTAATTTGATTTTGTATTATAGTCCATACAGAAAATGTGTTTCCAGCAACATTTACGAACATGCTTTGACAATTAGAGTTCAAGATCAGTGTAACAATTTATATGTTGGAGAATCAATACTCTGCTTTTCTCATGATTGCCTGTAAGCTACAGCACCCTTGGTGCTATGTTTATACCGAATGTCACTCATGAAGTTATTCGATGCAAACATTGTTGCCCGCTGCCACATTGTTGACCGGCACAGTGGGCTTTGAGAGGAACATTGCAAAATGTGTTATGCTGATTTACTAATCAGAGGCGGGGATTCTAACATGAGGTATAATGATAGTAAATGTTTCACACCATGACAATATGAGGACCATAATCTCTTTCATTAAGATCCATGTTTCAAAATTCCACATTCGTTCACATTTTTCCCATCCACCAGACCACTACTAGTGTATCGTGGTTAGTCACAAGGACCTGGCGGGTGGTGCAACTTTGTATGATCACTTTGACAGGTTCTTGACGATAATATCCCTGGGACATGTGAATTCGAAACTCCCGACCCATGAGCACCAGATCACTACTAGTGTATAGTGCCCCGGGCCCTCCAAATTAGCCACACTTGAATGGTCTGTTGTGGTTCCAAGTGGCACTTTAATAAAAGAAAAATTTCAAAAATAAAAAAAAATCCAACATCATATAGGAAGAGCCCTGCTCTTCCTAGAAAGTATTCGGTTTCGTTCGACTGTCAATTTTATCGAGCTTGTGCAATTTTATCATCATCCATCAAAAACTCCCACCCGTAGAGCATTCACAAACCATGTGTCCCAAACAGGCCAATTTGAGCCCAAAATGTGCTGCCAATTGGCCAATTTGGTTGCTGTGGCAACCAAAACTGATTGGTGTCGTAATCTTAGCATAAGACATGACCCTCTAAAAAATTATCATAATCGGTGAAGAATTGCAACCTGTAGAGTATTCACAAGAAAGTGTCTGTGGACACAGCACGACGATCACAAATCTATAATACCGCCAGCCTTCGTTCAGGGGATACAATTAAGATTTACTTATTAAGTAATAGTAAACTATTTTAAAATTCTCCGTTCTACTTGTACCCACTTTGATAGATATTTTATTCGAGACCATCATCACACATCTGTTGCATACATCATACAAAAACATATACATATAGTTAAACATAGGGCCACGGGCTCTGTAGCTTACTGAAAGGCGATCAGAAAATTTCATCAAATGGATATAGATAGGTAAACGTGGTGCATATATATAATTTCATATATCATGTATGTGTACATACGTTCATCATACAATACTAAGCTCTATAATTAAGAGAGTTTTGTCGCTAACAGCCAACATTCAATGTAGACTCAAATGTCATCTTGGGTCAAGTTCAGGGTCACCAAATGATGAGCAATATAATAATTTCCCACATATATCTAGCTTTCAAGAGTTTCTACCAAAAAACTCTATTTACACATTCCTGAAGGTCACCAAAGGATACACCATACACACATTGATAACTAGATGCTTCCGGTCGCCTACGACCGCTTGGGTGTATCCCCCGTAGCACTATTATTCCTCATGCCCCAAATATATATTACTAATAACTGTGAAAAACTAGAACAAGGAATAGAGAAGATTACCAGAGAAATGTAAAATCTTAGGCCACAACTGTTTTTTTTTTTCCACCAAAATTGCTAAATTAATCTTTCAAGGTTATTGAAGGGCGAATTCAAGATCACCATTGAAACCACTGCATATGAATGTCCATTTCGACATGTTAGTTAACAAAACAAAAAATCACAGCCAGATCAAACTTTTCACCTATAGTTATATTTCAACTCAGGATTTTTGACATACTTGGTTCCAAGTTGAAATTCAAAGTAAAAATTGACCAAAACTGCATTTCAAGATCACGAAATTGGAGCCATATCGAACTTTTCACCATAAGTTATATATCAACTCATAATATGTGACAAAGAAATTCAAAGTAAAAGTTGACCAAAACTGCATTTCAAGATGACAAAATTGGAGACAGATCGAACTTTTTGCCATAAGTTATATTTTAACTCATAATATGTGCCAAACTTGGTTTCAAGCTGAAATTCAAAGTAAAAGCTTACCAAAACAGATGACGAAATTGGAGCCAGATTGAACTTTTTACTAAAAGTTATATTTTGACTCATAATATGTATCAAACGTGGTTTCAAATTGAAATTCAGAGTAAAAGTTGACCAAAAATGCATTTCAAGATGATGAAATTCGAGCCAGATCAATGTTTTAGTAAAAATAATGTTAACTTATCCAGTTACACCCAGATATCTCTACTGGACAAAACCTTTACCTTGTTGAGCTCAATAATAAAAATTTCTCGTCTTAACTATTATTATTGAGGTCAATGATAGATTTAACTAGCAAAAATAATGTTAACTTATTTGGTTACAGCCATAAAATCTCTACTGGACAGAACCTTGACATTGTTGAGCCCAATAATAAATATTTCCTGTCTTAACTATTTTTATTGTGGTCAATAATAGACTTAACTAGTAATAATAAGGTTAACTTATTCGGTTACACTCATGAAATCTGTACTGGACAAAACCTTCACCTTGTTGAGCTTAATAATAAATGTTTCTCATCTTAACTATTTTAATTGTGGTCAATAATAGACTTAACTAGTAAAATTAAGGTTAACTTATTCGATAATATCGATCTGTTTTCACTAAAAACATCAGTCCTCTATTCTGAACAAGAATCCAGTGCAATTTGTTTTCATAGTACAGGGTATTGGATTGATCACAGATGCTCCAGTCGGTATTTTAACGGTCGTAATAAGTTAGTCAGTTAACTAATTAATATTTATCCAATCATTCTGAAAAACGATAGGTTTCGTGTGAGGGTCTTTCTCTCCGAGTCTGTGCGATTTCATCATCATTCATTGAAAACTCCCACTCGTAGAGCGTTCACAAGCCATGCGTGTTAAACAGGCTAATTTGAGCACAAAATGTGTCGCCAATCGGCCAATTTGGTTGCTATGGCAACCAAAATCGATTGGTGTCGGGATCTTACCATAAGATGTGTCTGTATAAAAAATTATTAGAATCGGTTAAGATTTGCAACCTGTAGCGCGTTCACAAGAAAGTGTCTGCGGACGCGGACGCGGGCGCGGACGCGGCGCGACGAAGACAAATCCATAGTATCCGCCGAACTTCGTTCGGGGGATACAATAATATATTATGTGACTTTGCAATTAATTCTCATAATATATTTATACCTAAATATTGAAACCTCAATGTGATCCAAAATCTTAATTCAAACCAAAGTATACCTTATGTCGGATTTTCTATACATGTGGTGACGACGTTAAGTTGGATACTTGTTAGCGGTTACTTATTCAGTTACTTATTCGTTTTGAGTAACAGAAGTGTAACTGGCGATTATCACCTCAACCCTAGGGCAAGGGCCCCCAAACCTATATAGCCTTACAATGTCCTATATACGGGCCTAAATATACGACAAAACCTAGGGCGTAAAACTCGTTGGAAATTATGGAAAATAATTGGAAAACACCTGCACTGCAAAATTTTCACGATTTTCAATAAGTACATGTAACTGGTGATTATCATTTTGACCCGAGGGCAAGGGCCCCAAACACTATATGACGTTATAATGCTCTATATTTGGGCCTAAATATAGGAGAAAATCTAGGGCGTAACACTCATTGGAAATTATGGAAAATAATTGGAAAACACCTGCACTGCAGAATTTTCACGATTTTGAATAAGTAACTGGCGATTATAACCTCGATATGAGGGCAAGGGCCCCCAAACCCTATACGGCGTTACAATGCCCTATATATGGACCTCAACACAGGACAAAACCTAGCACATAACACTTCCTAGAAATTTTTATAGTCCCACAAAACCATTTTTTAGTCCCACAAATCTCAGAGGGCGGACGGACGGACACAATGCCATGTCAACAGGTTCTCGGACCATAAGTCCCTGAAAATGACATGAAAGTTCTCTGGGAACATGGCATATCGGGTGCAAATCCATATAATCCTCCAAACTTAGATTGGGGGAAACAAATCGCAGAAATATACACGTACTAAAAATACACCCATAGTTAGTATTCCAGTATCATCTTCTCAGCTGTCCTCCACATTATGATGCTTTTCGTAGGTGTGAAACATCTCAAAAACCACCTGCAAAACATGGAACTATCTGTTATAATACCATTATTACCCGGTATATCTTTATCAATACTGTTACCTAATTTGAAGAATTACCTGTACATTGTACAAGATACTGTTATTCAAAAGTATACATGTAACAGTTACTTACAATCAAAGACATACAAGAAGGTAGCAAACAATGATGCACACATACCAGGGCAGTCAAAGACGCACACATGGCTTGCTTAGTTTACCTCAATCATGATCAGAATGATGATCATCCACTCCAGGCGCGTGTGGTGTCTGTCCTTGAGCACGTCCTGGAGCATGTTTGTCAGCTCACAACAGTGCGTCAACTTCTCATTCATTACCTGCACAAAATAGAAAACCACTGCGGTGTTACAGTATCCTTCGATCCAACAAGCAGTGCTCCAGTCTCTGTGGGCGGCTCGGTGTATCAGCTACTAGAGTACTTCCCCATCATCCCTGTTTTCCAAAATGAGATATGTTGCTGACACATGTTGAGCTTTTTTTTTTGACACATTGCACAGCCAGTGTCTTTTTCAGTCACATGTTGGAACTCAATTCATTCTTCCCTGACTTACAAATTATTCCCATGAGACAAAATGCTTGCAGATACAAAATGTGCCACGGACCATGGTAACAAAAAATGGCAGCAAATAGCAGTACAAAAATTAGCCCAAGGGCTAAGATAGGTTACCGGACAATTTTGGTTTTACGCATTGTAGGTGACATATGATTTTGAGATTTACCAGTCAAGGTCATCTTTGTGAATTTCAATGTCTCCATTACGTATGCTGCATACGACTTCATATATGTTCATAATACAAACATATAAGCTATATCAACAAGTATTTCGTTTGTAGAGGCCAATATAAGATTTTGAGATTTGCCCTTCAAGGTCGTTTAAGGTCAAGTTCAAGGTCACCAACAGATGTGCCATTTATACATGACTTTTTATAGGCTTATACACAATCCTGACCTATATGTGCAAAAGTTTAAGCTTCAGAGGTCACTTTCAAAATTTCAAGCCAGACATTTAGCACTCAAGGTCATCCGAGGACAAAATCAAGGTCATCATTAGTTGTTCCATATATGACTTCCTATATCCTATATGTTCATAATGCAAACAGAAGCTCTATCTACATGCATTTCATCTGTAGAGGCAACATTTTTTTTAACCCAAAAATGGCTGTTTTGACCTTTCAAGGTCATCAAAGGTCAAATTCAAGGTCACCTCCCAAATCGCCATATATGACTTCCCATTTGAGAGTGCCAATATCTAAGCTCTATCTTCAAGCGTTCTATGAGTATACTCCTGGCAGCTCCAACAATGAAGGAAAAAAGTGCCAGAAATTGTCGAAGTCCCAAATTTTTCCAAAGGGTGAAAAAATTTTTTTTGTCTACAAATGACCCAAATTGGATAATAAAATGGCCGCCACACGGAGACCGGCGATTCAACGGCAACAAAACTTATAAACGTCATGAAGGTACATAAGGGGAATCTTTTGGAACAATAATCTCAAAACTGATCAGACAGTTTTCGAGAAAAGACAGACCAGGTGCAAATTTGAGCATTTTTCAACCCAAAAAACCTTTCAAGGTCATCCAAAGTCAAATTCAATGTCGCCACACAAGTCGCCATATATGACTACTCATTTGAAAGTGCCAATATCTAAGCTCTATCTTCAAGTGTTCTATGAGTACAGTCCTGGCAGCTCCCATTATGAACAAGAAAGTGCCGAGTCCAAAATTTTTTTCAAAGAGTGAAAAAAATTTTTTTGTCTAGAAATGACCCAAAATGGATTGTAACGTGATTTGGGGCAAAAAAAATGTTTTTCGCCAACCCGTCAAAAATTCAAAATGGGCAACGAAACTTATACACATCATAAAGGTACATAAGGGGAATCTTTTGAAACAAAAATATCAAAACTGATCAGACAGTTTTTGAGAAAATGGCCACCAAAGTCCAAAATTGGCCATTTTTCGTCAAAAATGGCCGCCATTTTGAGAAAAATGCGAAAATCAAAAAACCAAAAAATAACCCCCTCTTGAAATATTTTTAGGCAGCTTTGTGCAAAATTTCAGGAAAATCCGCCTGTAAAATTTAAATATAAAAATGTGGACGGACGAACGGACGACGGACAGACGCAACACGACGGCAATAGGTTATCGGACCATAGGTCCAGTAACCTAAAAACTCAAGAATGAGCATTATGCACGCAATTTAATCCATCTGTCACCTTTTCAATCCTTATTAAGGCATTTCGGCAGAAATGCCTTTATGGTTTTAGCAGAATTTTTTTTTTTTTTTTTTCTTCCGCCACTTTTGGTTTCCGGACGATAACTTTAGATTGCCTTGACGGATCCTCGTCAAATTTTAACCACAAGTCAGAAATGATATGTGGAAGAACCCTATTCTTTTTGAGCCGGATCCGAGGTCCGTGAGGTCCGTGAGGATGAAATCAAGGCTAATTTTGAGACTTGGTTTCCGGACGATAACTGGAAAAATATTTACGCAATAGTTGCAGAACTCTGCATGGAGGTTCATATGCCACCAGGGAAGAACCCTATCGATTTTGGGATCGATCCGTCAAACGACCTTTGACCTAGAGGTCAAAATAATTTTTTGCTGATTCATCCTTGAGGCTTCCTGCATATCTCAGAAACCGTGCATCGTAGAGCGAAATGGACGTTATTTTCGGACTCGTCACCCTAGACAAACATCTCTAGGGTGTATTATTTTTTTTGATCCGGCTCCGAGGTCCGTGAGGTCCTTGAGGATGAAATCGAGGCTGATCTTGAAACTTGGTTTCCGGACGATAACTCGAAAAATATTCAGGCAATAGTTGCAGAATTTTGCACGGAGGTTTATATATCAACAGGGAAGAACCCTATTGATTTTGGGATCGATACGTCAAACGACCTTTGACCTAGAGGTCGAAATAATTTTTTGCTGAGTCATCCTTGAGGCATCCTGCATATCTCGGAAACGGTGCGTCGTAGAGCGAAACGGACGTTATTTTCGGACTCGTCGCCCTAGACTAACATGTCTAAGGGGTATTATGGATGAACTTTGACCTTGACCCCAAATTTTTTTGTCGAGTCGGCATTTTTCGTTTTCGTCGATATCTCGGAAACGGTGCGTCGTAGAGCGAAACGGACGTTATTTTCGGACTCGTCGCTCTAGACAAACATGTCTAAGGGGTATTATGGATGAACTTTGACCTTGACCCCAAATTTTTTTGCCGAGTCGGCATTTTTCGTTTTCGTCGATATCTCGGGAACGGTGTGTCGTAGAGTGAAACGGACGTTATTTTCGGACTCGTCGCCCTAGACAAACATGTCTAAGGGGTATTATTGATGAACTTTGACCTTGACCCGAATTTTTTTTGCCGAGTCGGCATTTTTCGTTTTCGTCGATATCTCGGAAACGGTGCTTCGTAGAGCGAAACGGACGTTATTTTCGGACTCGTCACCCTAGACAAACATGTCTAAGGGGTATTATGGATGAACACATGTCTAAGGGGTATTATGGATGAACTTTGACCTTGACCCGAAATTTTTTTGCCGAGTCGGCATTTTCCGTTTTCGTCGATATCTCGGAAACGGTGCGTCGTAGAGCGAAACAGACGTTATTTTCGGACTCGTCGTCCTAGACAAACATGTCTAAGGGGTATTATTGATGAACTTTGACCTTGACCCAAAATTTTTTTTGCCCGAGTCGGCATTTTTCGTTTTCGTCGATATCTCGGAAACGGTGCTTCGTAGAGCGAAACGGACGTTATTTTCGGACTTGTCGCCCTAGACAAACATGTCTTAAGGGTATTATGGATGAACTTTCACCTTGACACGAAATTTTTTTGCTGAGTCGGCATTTTTCGTTTTCGTCGCTATCTCGGAAACGGTGCTTCGTAGAGCGAAACGGACGTTATTTTCGGACTCGTCGCCCTAGACAAACATTTCTAAGGGGTATTATGGATGAACTTTGACCTTGACCCCAAATTTTTTTGCCGAGTCGGCATTTTTCGTTTTCGTCGATATCTCGGGAACGGTGTGTCGTAGAGCGAAACGGACATTATTTTTGGACTCGTCGCCCTAGACAAACCTAAGGGGTATTACGGATGAACTTTGACCTTGACCCGAAATTTTTTTTGCCGAGTCAGCATTTTTCGTTTTCATCGATATCTCGGAAACGGTGCGTCGTAGAGCGAAACGAACGTTATTTTCGGACTCATCGCCCTAGACAAACGTGTCTTAAGGGTATTATGGATGAACTTTCACCTTGACACGAAATTTTTTTGCCGAGTCGGCATTTTTCGTTTTCGTCGATATCTCGGAAACGGTGTGTCGTAGAGCGAAACGGACATTATTTTCGGACTCGTCGCCCTAGACTAACATGTCTAAGGGGTATTATGGATGAACTTTGACCTTGACCCGAAATTTTTTTGCCGAGTCGGCATTTGTCGTTTTCGTCGATATCTCGGGAACGGTGTGTCGTAGAGCGAAACGGACGTTATTTTCGGACTCGTCGCCCTAGACAAACATGTCTAATGGGTATTATGGATGAACTTTGACCTTGACCCGAAATTTTTTTGCCGAGTCGGCATTTCTCGTTTTCGTCGATATCTCGGGAACGGTGTGTCGTAGAGTGAAACGGACGTTATTTTCTGACTTGTCGCTCTAGACAACAGTTATCTTATATGTATTATGGATGAACTTTGACCTTGACAAAAATATTTTTTGCCGAGTTGGCATTTTTTGTTTTTCGTCGATATCTCGGAAACACTGAGTCGTAGAGCGAAACAGACTTTTTTTTCAGACTCGTCGCCCTAGACAAACATGTCTAAGGGGTATTATTTTAACGGTAAATTTTTTTGCGGAGTCGACATTTTTCATTTTCGTCGATATCTAGTATATATTATAAATTAATCATCACACCGAAATGCCTCCAAGGCATCTTTAGGCCTTGACGTCTAGTTGAATATAGTGGAGAGTGCGGGATATGATACTTGGGCGGTATTATGAGCATATGGCACATTGATGGTGACCTTGAACTTGTCAGAGATCAGAAATCATGAGAAGCTCCACATATCTTGAAGGGGCCAAAACATTATGTATGAACACTCCAAGGTTTGAGGCCAAGTCAGAGATCACGAAAAGAAGCTTCACATATCTTAAGGGAGCCATAACGTTATGTATGAACACTCCAAGGTCTGAGGTCAAGTCAGAGATCACGAAAAGAAGCTTCACATATCTTAAGGGAGCCATAACGTTATGTATGAACACTACAAGGTCTGAGGTCAAGTCAGAGATCCCTCGAAGCCCCACATATCTTGAGGGAGCCATAACGTTATGTATGAACACTCCAAGGTCTGAGGTCAAGTCAGAGATCCCTAGAAGCCCCACAATCTTGAGGGAGCCATAGCGTTATGTACGAACACTCCAAGGTCTGAGGCCAAGTCAGAGATCCCTAGAAGCCCCACATATCCTGAGGGAGCCATAACGTTATGTATGAACACTCCAAGGTGTGAGGGAAAGTCAGAGATCACAAGAAGGAGCCCCACATATCTTGAGGGAGCCATAACGCTATGTATGAACACTCCAAGGTCTGAGGCCAAGTCAGAGATCCGTAGAAGCCCCACAATCTTGAGGGAGCCATAGCGTTATGTACGAACACTCCAAGGTCTGAGGTCAAGTCAGAGATCCCTAGAAGCCCCACATATCTTGAGGGAGCCATAACGTTACGTATGAACACTCCAAGGTCTGAGGTCAAGTCAGAAATCACAAGAAGGAGCCCCACATATCTTGAGGGAGCCATAACGTTATGTATGAACACTCCAAGGTCTGAGGCCAAGTCAGAGATCCCTAGAAGCCCCACAATCTTGAGGGAGCCATAGCGTTATGTATGAACACTCCAAGGTCAGAGGAAAAGTCAGAGATCACGAGAAGCTCCACATATAATTTCCCTGAATGCTCATTAGAAACTTCAAACTCTATCCTTTGTCACATTCTACAACACTTATATAGAAAACTCATATAGTATAACTTATATAGCTACATGGATAGTATTGAGTTTGAGCACTCAAGATCACCTGTATTGAGTTTGAGCACTCAAGATCACCTGAGGTTGAGTTCAAGGCTACTAGAAGATACACCACAATGTAACTTCCTATATATGTTCATAACCGGTAATACAAATCTCCAGTCTATGTTGAATGGTTTCACACAGTGGCCACATTGGGTGATTGGAGTAATGATTGATGAAGGATCATGTAAGGATTCATGCAAAAATACGAACACATTTATCTGACAGGTTTGGAAAAATAGCTAAGTCATGTGAGAGGACCCCAAAAGGCTTAAACTGTTCTAATTGTTGTCAGTTTTGAGTATTCAAGGTCAGGTTTGATGGCAATAGATCCACCATACAATATGACCTCATGCTCATGTATTACAATACAGGTACAAGGCTTTAACTACAACATTTTGTCTACAGAGGTCAATTTACATATATCAGAGAAAAGGAACTGAATAGGAATTTATGAAAAACTTTCAATTCAATCACACCATCAAATCCACTATGTATGATACACTACATCTATTACGCCCTCTATACCTAGTGCTCCATTAAAGTGTTTTGTATGCAGAGGGCAATTCACACACTTCAGATATTATCTCCTATTTACCACTTGAGGTCACATCAGTTTGAGTGCCAAGTTAACTAGACGATTCGGTCACCTACGACCACTTGGTTGTATCCCCTTGATGCCCTATCATCCCAATATCATCCCAAAATAGGTTAATTCAGACAAATTATCATAACTATTTGGCCAGTGTCTTTCATCAATGTCAGTAATAAAAGCTCTAGGCCTTAACTATTTTTACTCCATGTAGTAACTAGACGCTTCCGGTCACCTACGACCGCTTGGGTGTATCCCCCGTAGCCCTATCATCTCTGTTGCCCCAAATATATCACTGTCAAGTGTGAAAAACTAGAGCAAGGGCTAAAAAAGATTACCAAAGAAATGTTAAATCTCAAGTCACAACTGTTTTCTTTTCCCCACCAAAATTGCTGCACTGATCTTCCGAGGTTATTGAAGGTCGAGTTCAGAATCACCACTGAAATCTCTTTATATGAATATGAATTTGATAAAATAACGAAAATACAGATAGATCAATCTTTTCACCTATTTATATTTCAACTCAGAATATTTTACAAACTTGGTTCCAAGTTGCAATTCAAAGTGAAAGTTGACCAAAACTGCATTTCAAGATGATGAAATTGGAGCCAGATCGAACTTCTCACCATAAGTTATATTTCGACTCATAATATGTGCCAAACTTGGTTTCGTGTTGAAATTCAAGCTAAAAGTTTACCAAAACTGCATTTCAAGATGAAGAAATTGGAGTCAGATCGAACTTTTCATCATAAGTTATATTTTAACTCATAATATGTGCCAAACTTGGTTTCAAGTTGAATTCAAACTAAAAATTGACCAAAACTGCATTTCAAGATGACGAAATTGGAGCCAGATCGAACTTTTCACCATAAGTTATATTTCGACTTATAATATGTGCCAAACATGCTTTCAAGTTGAAATTCAAAGTAAAAGTTGACCAAAAATGCATTTCAAGATGAAGAAATTGGAGCCAGATCGAATTTTTCACCATAAGTTACATTTTAACTCATTATTTGTGCCAAACATGGTCTCAAGTTGAAATTCAAAGTAAAAGTTGATCAATGTTTTCATAGAAAACTATTGTGATCGATAATAGACCTAACTAGCAAGAAATAATGTTAACTCATTTGGTCACAGCCATAAAATCTCTACTGTACAAAGCCTTCACCTTGTTGAGCCCAATAATAAATATTTCTTGTCTTAACTATTTTCATTATGGTCAATAATAGACTTAACATGTAAAAATAATGTTAACTTATTTGGTTACACCCAGAAATTTCTACCGGACAAAACCTTAACCTTGTTGAGCTTACCTTGTTGAGCCCAATAGAAAATATTTCTTGTCTTAACTATTTTCATTGTGGTCAATAATAGACTTAACATGTAAAAATAATGTTAACTTTTTCGGTTACACCCAGAAATTTCTACCGTACAAAACCTTAACATTGTTGAGCATTGTTTCTCATCTTAACTATTTTTATTGAGGTCAATAATAGACTTAACTAGCAAAAAAAAAAAGTTAACTTATTTGGTTACAGACATAAAATGTCTACTGGACAGAATCTTTACCTTGTTGAGCCCAATAATAAATATTTCTTGTCTTAACTATTTTTATTGTGGTCAATAATAGACTAAACTAGTAAAAATAATGTTAACTTATTCAGTACACCCATGAAATCTGTACTGGACATACTTTCACCTTATTGAGCTTAATAATAAATATTTCTCCTCTTAACTATTTTTATCGTGGTCAATACGTAATAGACCTAACTATTTTTATTGTGGTCAATAATAGACTTAACTAGTGAAAATAATGTTAACTTATTCGGTTACACCAATGAAATTTGTACTGGACAAAACATTTACCTTGTTGAGGTTAATAATAAATATTTCTTGTCTTAACTATTTTTATTGTGGTCAATAATAGACTTAACTATTAAAAATAATATTAACTTATTCAGTTCCACCCATGAAATCTGTACTGGACAAAACCTTTACCTTGTTGAGCTTAATAATAAACGTTTCTCGTCTTAACTATTTTTATTGTGGACAATAATAGACTTAACTAGTAAAACTCATGTTAACTTATTCAGTAATATTGTCCTGTTTTCACTGAAAACATCAGTTCTCCATTCTGAACAAGAAACCAGTGTCATTACCTTCCATTGTTCAGGCTATTGGAATGATCATACATGTCAAAATGGATATTTCAAAATTCTGTAATGAGTTAGGCTGTTAACATATTAATATTTATATGATCATTCTAAAAAACGACTCATTTCGTGTGACAGCCCTTCCAAACAACACTTCCAAATATTATCGAGATTCGTCAAAAATTGCCATCAGCAGAGCGTTCACAAGCCATGTGTCTCAAACAGGCTGTTTGTTTTCAATGCAAAATGTGTCCCCAAATGACCAATTCAGTTGCCACGGCAACCAAAATCGATTGGTGTCGGGATCTTACCATAATATATGTGCCTGCAAAAAATAATGGTGATCGGGTGAGAATTGCGACCTGTAGCGCGTTCACAAGCCATGTGTCTCAAACAGGCTGTTTTCAGTGCAAAATGTGTCCCCAAACGACCAATTCAGTTGCCACGGCAACCAAAATCGATTGGTGTCGGGATCTTACCATTATATATGTGCCTGCAAAAAATAATGGTGATCGGGTGAGAATTGCGGCCTGTAGTGCGTTCACAAGAAAATCTCTGCGGACGCGGACGACGAAGCCAAATCCATAGTATCCGCCAAACTTTGTTCGGGGAATACAATAACATGAATAATGTTATGTTAATAATATTTGTTAACTTATTTCTGATAAACATTTTCCTTATTTCTTTCCAACATTTCAGATGATTTCTGAATCCACGCTTGTTCATAATGAATATGTTTTACCTGTTGTAATAAGTTAGTAATATTAACTAGACGTCAAGGCCTAAAGATGCCTTGGAGGCATTTCGGTGTGATGAATAATTTATAATACTAGATATCGACGAAAATGAAAAATGTCGACAAATTTCGGGTCAAGGTCAAAGTTCATCCATAATACCCGCTAGACATGTTTGTCTAGGGCGACGAGTCCGAAAATACCATCCGTTTCGCTCTACGACGCACCGTTTCCGAGATATCGACGAAAACAAAAACTGCCGACTCGGCAAAAAAATTTCGGGTCAAGGTCAAAGTTAATCCATAATACCCCTTAGACATGTTTGTCTAGGGTGACGAGTCCGAAAATAACGTCCGTTTCGCTCTACGACGCACAGTTTCCGAGATATCGACGAAAACGAAAAATGCCGACTCGGCAAAAAAAAAATCGGGTCAAGGTCAAAGTTCATCAATAATTCCCCATAGACATCTTTGTCTTGTGCGACGAGTCCGAAAATAACGTCCGTTTCGCTCTACGACGCACCGTTTCCGAGATATCGACGAAAACGAAAAATGCCGACTCGGCAAAAAAATTTCGGGTCAAGGTCAAAGTTCATCCATAATACCCCTTAGACATGTTTGTCTAGTGCGACGAGTCCGAAAATAACGTCCGTTTCGCTCTACGACGCACCGTTTCCGAGATATCGACGAAAACGAAAAATGCCGACTCAGCAAAAAAATTTCGGGTCAAGGTCAAAGTTCATCAATAATACCCCTTAGACATGTTTGTCTAGTGCGACGAGTCCGAAAATAACGTCCGTTTCGCTCTACGACGCACCATTTCCGAGATATCGACGAAAACGAAAAATGCCGACTCGGCAAAAAAATTTCGGGTCAAGGTCAAAGTTCATCCATAATACCCCTTAGACATGTTTGTCTAGTGCGACGAGTCCGAAAATAACGTCCGTTTCGCTCTACGACGCACCGTTTCCGAGATATCGACGAAAACGAAAAATGCCAACTCGGCAAAAAAATTTCGGGTCAAGGTCAAAGTTCATCAATAATTCCCCTTAGACATGTTTGTCTACTGCGACGAGTCCGAAAATAACGTCCGTTTCGCTCTACGACGCACCGTTTCCGAGATATCGACGAAAACGAAAAATGCCGACTCGGCAAAAAAATTTCGGGTCAAATTCAAAGTTCATCAATAATTCCCCTTAGACATGTTTGTCTAGTGCGACGAGTCCGAAAATAACGTCCGTTTCGCTCTAGGACGCACCGTTTCCGAGATATCGACGAAAACGAAAAATGCCGACTCGGCAAAAAAATTTCGGGTCAAGGTCAAAGTTCATCCATAATACCCCTTAGACATATTTGTCTAGGGCGACGAGTCCGAAAATAACGTCCGTTTCGCTCTACGACGCACCGTTTCCGAGATATGCAGGATGCCTCAAGGATGACTCAGCAAAAAATTATTTCGACCTCTAGGTCAAAGGTCGTTTGAGGTATCGATCCCAAAATCAATAGGGTTCTTCCCTGGTGATATATAAACCTCCGTGCAAAATTCTGCAACTTTTGCCTGAATATTTTTTGAGTTATCGTCCGGAAACCAAGTTCCTCGATTTCATCCTCACGGACCTCACGGACCTCGGAGCCGGATCAAAAAAAAAAGTACACCCTAGAGATGTTTGTCTAGGGCGACGAGTCCGAAAATAACGTCCGTTTCGCTCTACGACGCACGGTTTCCGAGATATGCAGGAAGCCTCAAGGATGAATCAGCAAAAAATTATTTTGACCTCTAGGTCAAAGGTCGTTTGACGGATCGATCCCAAAATCAATAGGGTTCTTCCCTGGTGGCATATGAACCTCCATGCAGAGTTCTGCAACTATTGCATAAATATTTTTCCAGTTATCGTCCGGAAACCAAGTCTTAAAATTAGCCTTGATTTCATCCTCACGGACCTCACGGACCTCCGATCCGGCTCAAAAAGAATAGGGTTCTTCCTCATATCATTTCTGACTTGCGGTGAAAATTTGACAAGGATCCGTCAAGGCAATCTAAAGTTATCGTCCGGAAACCAAAAGTGGCGGAAGAAGAAAAAAAAAAAAAAAAAAAAAAAAAAAAAAAAAATTCTGCTAAAACCATAAAGGCATTTCTGCCGAAATGCCTTAATAATGCTATTATTACAGGTTTCAAATCTATACTGGACAAAAGTTTCACCTTGTTTAGTTCAATAATAAATGTTTCTCACCTTAAGCTTTTATATTGTGGGCAATAATAGTTTTAACCAGTGAAATTCATGTTAACTTATTCAGAAATAGTAATTTGTTTTGCACAAGTCATCAGCTCTACACGTACGCACACTTTCAGTACAATGAAATGGAATGATTTCAAACCTCAAACTGAATATTTCACATTGTTGTCATAAGTTATCTCATTAACTTATTATTATTCATTTTATATCTCTGAGAAACAATAGGTTTTGTGTATGAGCATTGTCCAACATTCCTCTTCAATATCGCTGCCACTAGAGCGCAAAATAGTCACGGGCTGATGTGCCAACGGGCTGATTTCATCAGAAAATGTGTCCCCAATCAGCCACTTTGGTTGCTATGGCAACGAAAATCCCCAGGTGTCACCCCCATACCATATTATATCTCTGTATACAACTTTATCTAAATTGGACTAGAAATGTGACCTGTAGAGTGCTCGCAAAAAAGTGTTTGCGGTGGACGCAGGCGCGGCGCGATGACGCAAATCCATAGTATCCGCCGACCTTCGTTCGGGGGAATAATTAACAAATCCTCCAGCTCCTTACATTTTGTTGTCCCCAAAGGCCAATTTGTACACTTAGAGGGATTCAAAATGCACCATCTTCATACACATGTTGACATTACAAATGACCGAGATATCTGCTTGTGAAACCTGCCTTGGTCCTGCGAGCAATCTCCAGGTGAGCTATGGTTCTGTTGAAGAGGTTCTCCAAGTGTTCTCGGTCCCAGTATGGGTCTGGGGGGTCAAGCAGGTCCGAGCGCAGGTTAACCAGGTGACTGTCAATCAAAAAATTAGACCAAGGTCTAAGAAAGGTTACCGGACAATGTATATTTTAGAATTTCCTAACCTTGAAAACAGGGTCATTGGTCAATTCAAGGTCACGAGAATATTCAACTCATATCATTTCCTATATGTTCACAATTGATTTCTAAGCTGTAAAGAAGATAATAAGCGAGATATTAGCCATTTTGTTCTCTGATCTTGAAAATGAGGTCAGAAGTCAGATTCAAGGTGAGGATTTGTCACATATTAAGGTCAAATTCAAGGTCATGACAATATTCACAATATATCATTTCCTATATATCCACAATTGATTCCTAAGCTGTAAAGTCAATAATAAACGAGATATTGGCCATTTTGTGCTCTGACCTTGAAAATGAGGTCAAAGGTCAAATTCAAGGTCACGAGAATATTCAGCATATATCACTTCCTATATGTCCACAATTGATTCCTAAGCTGAAAAGTCGATATTAAGTGAGATATTGGCCATTTTGTGCTCTGACCTTGAAAATGAGGTGAAAGGTCAAATTCGAGGTCACGAGAATATTCAGCATATATCATTTCCTATAGGTCCACAATTGATTCCAAGTCTCTAATCTCAATATGAAGTGAGATATCAGGACCAGTGTGACCCATCATAAAGCATAGGAGAATTTAACACGGGAAACTCCCATTTGGGCCACGTAGACCTGCAATTCAAGAGCATCGAGACTTAACATATTATAATGATACATGAGGGGAACATTTTGAAAGTAGAATCTCAAAACTGAGCAGACAGTCTTTGAGAAAATAATTTTTGAAGTTGAAACATAGCACCAAGGGTGCTGTAGCTTACCGGCAATCATGAGAATTGCACAGAGTATTAATTTTCCATTAATATCAAATTGTTACACTGATCTTAAACTCTATTGTCAAAACATGTTCGTAAATGTTGCCGGAAACACATTTTCTGTATTGACTATTAAAGAAATCGAGTTACATCTCGGAAGATTTTTTTCTTTAATGACATATATTCACAGACTGTCCATTCAAAGGCAACAAAACTTTTACACATCACAAAGGTACATAAGGAGAATCTTATGCATTTTGAGAAAAATTGTCTGAATAGATTTTGAGGAAAGGGCCATCAAAGAGAAAATTCATCGTTTTTTTTCCAACAAAAAAGATCGTTTTTGACCTTCCAAGGTCATTGAAGGTCAAACTCAAGGTCACAACTCAAACCGCAATATATGATTTCCCATTTGAAAGTGCCAATACTTAGATTCTAACTTGAAGTCTTCTATGAGTATACTCCGCACAGCTCCCATTATGAAGGAAAAATTGGGTGAAACAATTTTTCAATGGCCAAAAAAAACTATTATTTTTTTGTTGGAAATGGCTCAAAACAAATAGTGACTTGATTTGGGACAAAGAATTTTTTTTTGCCTACCCGTCAAAAAATAAAAATGGCCACCATACGCAGACCGTCATTTCAAAGGCAACAAAACTTATAAAATCACGAAGGTACATAAGGAGAATCTAATACATGATTTTGAGGAAAACTGTCTGAATAGACTTTGAGAAAAGGGCCACCAAAGACAAGATTCATTGTTTTTTTGACAAAAAAGGTTGTTTTGACCTTTCAAGGTCATTGAAGGTCAATTTCAAGGTCATCACTCAACCCGCAATATATGATTTCCCATTTGAATGTGCAAATACTCAGGCTCTATCTTGAGTGTTCTATGAGTTTACTCCGCACAGCTCCCATTATGAAGGAAAAATTGGGTGAAGTCCAAAAAAAATTTCAATGGCTCAAAACGATCGTGACTCGATTTGGGACAAAAAAATTTTTTTTCGCCGACCCGTCAAAAAATCAAAATGGCCGCCACACACTAACCGACGATTCAAGGGCAACGAAACTTATATACGTCATAGAGGATGAGTCATAGAGGATGAGAAGAATGTTTTGAAACAAAAATCTCAAAACTGATCACACTATTAGAGAAAATGGCCAATTTTTCGTCAAAAATGGCTGCCAAATCGGCAAAAACGATTCAATCAAAAATTGTTTTAGAAAGTCTTTAGATACTGGCCAAAGGTATGTTCTGACAAATTTATGGGGAAATTCATCATGTCAAAAAAAGTTACAGACCCGGACGTGTTACCTCAATTCGTCTCAGACTCACCGTAAGTGAAGCAGCCAGCCAGTCTTACGCAACACATCCATCTCTGACAGCCGAATCTTCCTGCCATCCTTCAGGTCCTGGTCGTAACCAACAGAATAGCTCTGACACAGGTTCATAGAAGCTATATATTGCAACTACAGCTTTGTAGTTAATTTATCATTATCCACCATATTGATCTCATGATACTCAACTGAACGCCAAATGTTTTGAGTAGAAGTGAGTGTGACAAAACCAGCACCCGTTAGCATGAATCTCACCAAAATCACCATTACATTCCCCATCAATACCTGAATGTTATTATTAATGGATAACTTTCGTCATTGAGTCATTTGTTGCAAACATACATGTAAGCATTTATGTTTTGCACTTCTCCTACAGATGAAGTGACACTCACCTGAAGAACAAACTCTATTGAATCCACGTACTGGTCCAGCATAGCCTCCCATATCGCCAGCTTAACTACAAATACCCAACATCAATAATTCAGTTACCACAGAGCTACACCACTGGCTACTATACACATGTACGCCTAAAAACAGATATAAGTTGTTAATGTTTCTCCAACATTCCACTGACAATGTACAAAATTATGCATTGTTTCCATTAAAACTTAAAATGAACAAAATAGCAATGCTACAAATGCACATTGATAGGGACTTCATACACACACAAGCTACCTGATAGTGACAGAGTGTTAGAGAAAACATATCTCTCCAGTCAGTGGTCACAGATCCCTTCATACACACACAAGTTACCTGATAGCGCCAGTGTTAGAGAAGACATATCTCTCCAGTCAGTGGTCACAGATCCCTTCATACACACACAAGTTACCTGATAGTGCCAGAGTGTTAGAGAAGACATATCTCTCCAGTGGTCACAGATCCATTCATACACACACAAGCTACCTGATAGTGACAGAGTGTTAGAGAAGACATATCTCTCCAGTCAGTGGTCACAGATCCCTTCATACACACACAAGTTATCTGATAGTGCCAGAGCGTTAGAGAAGACATATCTCTCCAGTCAGTGGTCACAGATCCCTTCATACACACACAAGCTACCTGATAGTGACAGAGTGTTAGAGAAGACATATCTCTCCAGTGGTCACAGATCCCTTCATACACACACAAGCTACCTGATAATGCCAGAGTGTTAGAGAAGACATATCTCTCCAGTGGTCACAGATCCATTCATACACACACAAGTTACCTGATAGTGACAGAGTGTTAGAGAAGACATATCTCTCCAGTCAGTGGTCACAGATCCCTTCATACACACACAAGTTATCTGATAGTGCCAGAGCGTTAGAGAAGACATATCTCTCCAGTCAGTGGTCACAGATCCCTTCATACACACACAAGCTACCTGATAGTGCCAGAGTGTTAGAGAAGACATACCGGTATCTCTCCAGTGGTCACAGATCCCTTCATACACACACAAGCTACCTGATAGTGCCAGAGTGTTAGAGAAGACATATCTCTCCAGTGGTCACAGATCCCTTCATACACACACAAGCTACCTGATAGTGACAGAGTGTTAGAAAAGACATATCTCTCCAGTGGTCACAGATCCCTTCATACACACACAAGCTACCTGATAGTGCCAGAGCGTTAATTGGAGAAGACATATCTCTCCAGTGGTCACAGATCCCTTCATACACACACAAGCTACCGGATAGTGACAGAGCGTTAGAGAAGACATATCTCTCCAGTCAGTGGTCACAGATCCCTTCATACACACACAAGCTACCTGATAGTGCCAGAGCGTTAGAGAAGACATATCTCTCCAGTGGTCACAGATCCCTTCATACACACACAAGCTGCCTGATAGTGCCTGAGTGTTAGAGAAGACATATCTCTCCAGTGGTCACAGATCCCTTCATACACACACAAGCTGCCTGATAGTGCCTGAGTGTTAGAGAAGACATATCTCTCCAGTGGTCACAGATCCCTTCATACACACACAAGCTACCGGATAGTGCCAGAGTGTTAGAGAAGACATATCTCTCCAGTGGTCACAGATCCCTTCATACACACACAAGCTGCCTGATAGTGCCTGAGTGTTAGAGAAGACATATCTCTCCAGTGGTCACAGATCCCTTCATACACACACAAGCTACCTGATAGTGACAGAGTGTTAGAGAAGACATATCTCTCCAGTCAGTGGTCACAGATCCCTTCATACACACACAAGCTACCTGATAGTGCCAGAGTGTTAGAGAAGACATATCTCTCCAGTCAGTGGTCACAGATCCCTTCATACACACACAAGCTACCTGATAGTGCCAGAGTGTTAGAGAAGACATATCTCTCCAGTGGTCACAGATCCCTTCATACACACACAATCATCCTGACAGTGTCAGAGTGTTAGAGAAGACATATCTCTCCAGTCAGTGGTCACAGATCCCTTCATATACACACAAGCTACCTGATAGTGCCAGAGTGTTAGAGAAGGCATATCTCTCCAGTGGTCACAGATCCCTTCATACACACACAATCATCCTGACAGTGTCAGAGTGTTAGAGAAGACATATCTCTCCAGTGGTCACAGATCCCTTCATACACACACAAGCTACCTGATAGTGACAGAGCGTTGGAGAAGACATATCTCTCCAGTCAGTGGTCACAGATCCCTTCATACACACACAAGCTACTTGATAGTGCCAGAGTGTTAGAGAAGACATATCTCTCAAGTCAGTGGTCACAGATCCCTTCATACACACACAAGCTACCGGATAGTGCCAGAGTGTTAGAGAAGACATATCTCTCCAGTGGTCACAGATCCCTTCATACACACACTAGCTACCTGATAGTGCCAGAGCGTTAGAGAAGACATACCGGTATCTCTCCAGTGGTCACAGATCCCTTCATACACACACAAGCTGCCTGATAGTGACAGAGTGTTAGAGAAGACATATCTCTCCAGTCAGTGGTCACAGATCCCTTCATACACACACAAGCTACCTGATAGTGCCAGAGCGTTAGAGAAGACATACCGGTATCTCTCCAGTGGTCACAGATCCCTTCATACACACACTAGCTACCTGATAGTGCCAGAGCGTTAGAGAAGACATACCGGTATCTCTCCAGTGGTCACAGATCCCTTCATACACACACAAGCTACCTGATAGTGCCAGAGCGTTAGAGAAGACATATCTCTCCAGTGTCCACAGATCCCTTCATACACACACAAGCTACCTGATAGTGCCAGAGCGTTAGAGAAGACATATCTCTCCAGTGGTCACAGATCCCTTCATACACACACAAGCTGCCTGATAGTGCCTGAGTGTTAGAGAAGACATATCTCTCCAGTGGTCACAGATCCCTTCATACACACACAAGCTACTTGATAGTGACAGAGTGTTAGAGAAGACATATCTCTCCAGTGGTCACAGATCCCTTCATACACACACAAGCTACCGGATAGTGCCAGAGTGTTAGAGAAGACATATCTCTCCAGTGGTCACAGATCCCTTCATACACACACAAGCTACCGGATAGTGACAGAGTGTTAGAGAAGACATATCTCTCCAGTGGTCACAGATCCCTTCATACACACACAAGCTACCTGATAGTGCCAGAGTGTTAGAGAAGACATATCTCTCCAGTGGTCACAGATCCCTTCATACACACACAAGCTACCTGATAGTGACAGTGTTAGAGAAGACATATCTCTCCAGTCATTGGTCACAGATCCCTTCATACACCCACAAGCTACTTGATAGTGCCAGAGTGTTAGAGAAGACATATCTCTCCAGTGGTCACAGATCCCTTCATACACACACAAGCTACCTGATAGTGCCAGAGTGTTAGAGAAGACATATCTCTCCAGTCAGTGGTCACAGATCCCTTCATACACACACAAGCTACCTGATAGTGACAGTGTTAGAGAAGACATATCTCTCCAGTCAGTGGTCACAGATCCCTTCATACACACACAAGCTACCTGATAGTGACAGTGTTAGAGAAGACATATCTCTCCAGTGGTCACAGATCCCTTCATACACACACAAGCTACCTGATAGTGCCAGAGTGTTAGAGAAGACATCTCTCCAGTGGTCACAGATCCATTCATACACACACAAGCTACCTCATAGTGACAGAGTGTTAGAGAAGACATATCTCTCCAGTCAGTGGTCACAGATCCCTTCATACACACACAAGCTACCTGATAGTGACAGAGTGTTAGAGAAGACATATATCTCCAGTCAGTGGTCACAGATCCCTTCATACACACACAAGGTACCTGATAGTGCCAGAGTGTTAGAGAAGACATATCTCTCCAGTCAGTGGTCACAGATCCCTTCATACACACACAAGCTACCTGATAGTGACAGAGTGTTAGAGAAGACATATCTCTCCAGTCAGTGGTCACAGATCCCTTCATACACACACAAGCTACCTGATAGTGACAGAGTGTTAGAGAAGACATATATCTCCAGTCAGTGGTCACAGATCCCTTCATACACACACAAGGTACCTGATAGTGCCAGAGTGTTAGAGAAGACATATCTCTCCAGTCAGTGGTCACAGATCCCTTCATACACACACAAGCTACATGTACCTGACAGCGCCAGAGCGTTAGAGAAGACATATCTCTCCAGTCAGTGGTCACAGATCCCTTCATACACACACAAGCTACCTGATAGCGCCAGAGTGTTAGAAAAGACATATCTCTCCAGTGGTCACAGATCCCTTCATACACACACAAGCTACCTGATAGTGACAGAGCGTTAGAGAAGACATATCTCTCCAGTGGTCACAGATCCCTTCATACACACACAAGCTACCTGATAGTGACAGAGTGTTAGAGAAGACATATCTCTCCAGTCAGTGGTCACAGATCCCTTCATACACACACAAGCTACCTGATAGTGCCAGAGCGTTAGAGAAGACATATCTCTCCAGTGGTCACAGATCCCTTCATACACACACAAGGTACCTGATAGTGCCAGAGTGTTAGAGAAGACATATCTCTCCAGTCAGTGGTCACAGATCCCTTCATACACACACAAGCTACATGTACCTGACAGCGCCAGAGCGTTAGAGAAGACATATCTCTCCAGTCAGTGGTCACAGATCCCTTCATACACACACAAGCTACCTGATAGCGCCAGAGTGTTAGAAAAGACATATCTCTCCAGTGGTCACAGATCCCTTCATACACACACAAGCTACCTGATAGTGCCAGAGTGTTAGAGAAGACATATCTCTCCAGTCAGTGGTCACAGATCCCTTCATACACACACAAGCTACCTGATAGTGCCAGAGTGTTAGGGAAGACATATCTCTCCAGTCAGTGGTCACAGATCCCTTCATACACACACAAGCTTCCTGATAGTGGCAGAGCGTTAGAGAAGACATATCTCTCCAGTCAGTGGTCACAGATCCCTTCATTAACACACAAGCTACCTGATAGTGACAGAGTGTTAATTGGAGAAGACATATCTCTCCAGTCAGTGGTCACAGATCCCTTCATACACACACAAGCTACCTGATAGTGCCAGAGTGTTAGAGAAGACATATCTCTCCAGTGGTCACAGATCCCTTCATACACACACAAGCTACCTGATAGTGCCAGAGCATTGGAGAAGGCATATCTCTCCAACCGGTGGTCCCAGATGCCTGAGTCGTCCTTCGGTTGTGTCAAACAAATCTCATCACCTTGAAGTCTGGAGGGGCCACTACAGGATAAAACATATCAAAGGTAAGGTCCTTTCAAGTCAGTGTTAATGGCCCCATTTCCTCATCCACATCATCACTGGGCGAGTCTATCCATGCGATAAAAGATTTTTTCAGGTGTGTGTGGTCGAGTTTATCAGGTGTGCGGGAAAGTGTTTCAGGTATGTGGCAATGGGCCGTTAAGCTAAAAATGATCAGACAGTTTTTGAGAAAATGGCCAGCAAAGTTAAAATTAGCCCAAGGGCTAAGAAAGGTTACCAGACAATTATATTTTAGATATTAGTCTTTTGTCCCATGACCTTGAAAATGAGGTCATTGGTCAATTCAAGGTCATGGGAATATTCAGCATATATCATTTCGAGTTTGACCACAATTGATTCCTAAGCTGTAAAGTCGATAATAAGCGAGATATTCGTCATTTTGTCCTGTGACCTTGAAATTTAGGTCAAAGGTCAAATTCAAGGTCATGAGAGTAATCTGTATATCATTTCTTATATGTTGACAATTGATTCCTAAGCTGTAAAGTCGATAATAAACGAGATATTAGCCATTTTGACCTTGAAAATTAGGTTAAAGGTCAACTTCAAAGTCACGATGATATTCAGAATATATCATTTCCTATATGTTGATAATTGATGTTGACGTTTGATCCTAATATAAGCTGTGAAGTCGATAATAAGCGAGATATTACCATGATCAAATTAATGATCATCAAAATATTCAACACATACATTATCTCCTGTATGTCCACAATTGATTCTCCAGTTGTGAAGTTGATAATGAGCCAGATATTAACCATTTTGTCCTTTGACCTTGAAAATGAGGTCAAAGGTCAAATTCAAGGTCATGAGATTATTCAGCATATATCATTTCCTATATGACCACAATTGATTCCTAATCTCTAATCTCAATATTAAGTGAGATATTTGAAACGAGTCACATATTTGGCACTCAAGGTCATCTGAGGTCACGTTCATGAGCATCATTAGTTGCGCCATATATGTCTTCCTATATGTTCATAATGCAAACAAAAGCTCTATCTGCAAGCATTTCATCTACAGAGGCAAATCTGGGCCCTTTTTTTTACCCAAAAATGACTGTTTTGACCTTTCAAGGTCATCAAAGGCCAAATTTAAGGTCACCATACAAATCGACATATACCGGTATGACTTCCTATTTGAAAGTGTCAATATCGAAGCCCAATCTTCAGGCTTTCTATGAGTACAGTTCTGGCAGCTCCCATTATGAAGGAAAAAAGTACCCAAAATTTTTCAAGTCCAAAATTTTTTGAAAAATTTAAAAAAAATTTTTTTGGCACAAAAATGGCCCAAAATGGATAGTAATACGATTTGGGGCAAACAAATGTTTTTTGCCCACCCGTCAACAATTCAAAATGGCCGCCACACGCAGACCAGTGATTCAAGGGCAACCAAACTTACACATATCACTGAGGTATATAAGGGGAATCTTTAGAAACCAAAAACTCAAAACTGACTGGACAGTTTTTGAGAAAATGGCCGTCAAAGTTCAAAATTGAGCATTTTTCGTATAGGGCCGGTAACATGAAATACTTCCCTCTTGAAATAATTTTAGGCAGTTTTGTTTAAAACTTCAGAAAGATTCGCCCCAAAGCTTTAGAGATATAAATTTAGACGGATCAGGGACGATAGACACAACACCATGGCAATAGGTTATCAGACCAAAGATATGGTACCGGTAACCCAATAATGTAGATGGACAACGATGATGACAGTTTGTAGCATAACCAGAAAATGAATGATATATCTGAAATATGAATTTGCGAATGACTGATCATGATAAAAAAAAGTTCGTTATTTCTTCTACAGCTTTTACAATTTTCATCTAAATATCATCTTATAATATTGCACACAAGTTATACCCACGCCGTGTAGCTGTACTCGATGTGTTCAAATTCCTCGCGCACCATCACAGCATCATAGGAACCTTCCTGGTGACGTCGCAAAAATTTCATAACAGAGTTTCTCTGCAATAAAAAGCACTGGGATACTAGTGATGGAATAGCAGATGGGATAGTAGATGTGCATGATGTGAGGGACTCCACCAACGAGCACTGCCTTCTAAAGACCACTTGATGTCAATGCATGATTCTACCTTGAATTTGACATTATATTGATCAGCTATTTGATACTGCAGATATGACTTCATCATTGGATTGGTAAAATTAGCCCAAGGGCTAAGATCGGTTACCAGACAACTTTGGTTTTAAGCATTGCAGGCGACATATGACTTTGACATTTACCAAACAAGGTCATCTTTGTGAACTTCAATGTCACCATTAGGTATGCTGCATATGACTTTATATATGTTCATAATACAAACATATAAGCTCTATCAACAAGTATTTTGTCTGTAGAGGCCAATTTACACATGTCAGGTCAGGCAAGATTTCGTTTAAGGTCAAGTTCAAGGTCACCAAAAGATGTGCCATATATACATGACTTCTTATAAGCTTATACACAATCCTAACCTGTGCATGTATTCAAGCCTCAATGGCCAATTTACACATTTCATGTCAGACATTTAGCATTCAAGGTCATCCGAGATCAAGCTCAAGGTCAACATTAGTTGTGCCATATATGACCTCCTATGTGCTCATAATGCAAACATAAGCCTTATACAAGCGTTTCATCTGTAAAAGCAGATTTGGGCAGTTTTTTACCCGAAAAACGCTGTTTTGACCTTTCAAGGTCATCAAAGGTCAAATTCAAAGTCACCACACAAATCGCCATATATGACTTCCCATTTGAAAGTGCCAATATCTAAGCTCTATCTTCATGATGAGTACAGTCCTGGCAGGTTCCATTTTGAAAGAAAATAGTGCAGATTATTTTGTCTAAAATATTTTTCACCTTTTGCCTAGAAATGACCCAAAATGGATAGTAATGCGATTAGGGGCAAAAAATTAGGCCAAGGGCCAAAGATAGGTTACCGGACAATGTTTAATATTTTAGGTGTTAGCCAGGTCACTGGTTGAATTCAAGGTCAAGAGAATATTCAGCATATATAACATTAAGCATATATCATGTCCACAGTTGATTGCTAAGCTGTAAGTTCAATAATCAGAGAGATATTAGCAATTTTATGCTGTAGCCTTGAAAATGAAGGGGCAAAGGTCAAATTCAAGGTCATCAAAATATTCAGTGTACATTGTATATCATTTTCTATATCATGTATATCATGTCCACAATTGATTCCCAAGCCATACAGTCAATAGAGGAGCAAGATATGAGCAAATATTTTTTTGGTCGACCCGTCAAAAAATTTAAATGGCCGCCACAGGGAGACAGGTAATTCAAGGAGGACAAAACTTATACATGTCACAAAGGTACACTAGAGGAATCGTTTGAAACAAAAATTTCAAAACTGATCAGACAGTTTTTGAGAAAATGGCCGCCAAATTGAGCATTTTTTGACGAAAACGGCCGCCATTTTGAGAAAAATAAAAATTAGCCCAAGGGCTAAGAAAGGTTACCGGACAATATATATTTTAGATATTAGTATTTTGTCCCGTGACCTTTAAAAAACGTCATTGGTCAATTCAAGGACACGATAATATTCGGCATATGTCATTTCTAGTATGTCCACAATTAATTCCTAAGCTGTGAAGTCAATAATAAGCGAGATATTAGCCATTATGTCCTGTGACCTTGAAAATGAGGTCAAAGGTCGAATTCAAGGTCATAGCAATATTCAGCATATATCATTTCCTATATGTTCATAATTGATTCCTAAGCTGTAAAGTCCATAATGAGCAAGCCATTAGCCATTTTGTCCTGTGACCTTGGAAATTAGATCAAAGGTGAAGTTCAAGGTCATGACAATGTTCAGAATATATCATTTTCTATATGTCCCCAATTGATTGCTAAGCTGTAAAGTCGATAAAAAGCGAGATATTACCCATTTCGTTCTCTGACCTTGAAAATGAGGTCAAAGGTCAAATTCAGGGTCATAGCAATATTCAGCATATATCATTTCCTATATGTTCATAATTGATTCCTAAGCTGTAAAATCGATAATAAGCGAGATATTAGCCATTTTGTCCTGTGACTTTGAAAATGAGATCAAAGGTCAAATTCAAGGTCATGACAATAATCTGCATATATCATTTCCTATAAGTTCATAATTGATTCCTACACTGTAAAGTCAATAATAAGCGAGATATTAGCCATTTTGTGCTCTGACCTTGAAACTGAGGTCAGAAGTCAAATTCAAGGTCACGAGAATATTCAGCATATATCATTTCCTATATGTCCACAATTGATCCCTAAGCTGTAAAATCGATAATAAGGGAGATATTAGCCATTCTGTGGTGTGACCTTGAAAATGAGGTCAAAGGTCAAATTCAAGGTCATCAGAATATTCGGCATATATCATTTCCTATATGTCCACAATTGGTTCCTAAGCTGTAAAGTCGTTAATAAGCAAGATATTAGACATTTTGTGCTCTGACCTTGAAACCGAGGTCAGAGGTCAAATTCAAGACCCTGAGAATATTCAGCATATATCATTTCCTATATGTCCACAATTGATTCCTAGTCTCTAATCTCAATATTAGGTGAGATATTAGGCTTAATGTGTCCCATTGTAAAGCATAGGAGAATTTAACATGGGAAAGTCCCATTTGGGCCGAGTTTGGGCCCAAAATGGCCCACTTCGAGCGATTCAAGGGCAACGAAATTTATACGTGTCACAGGGGTACATATGAGGAGTGTTATGCATTGATAAGAAAAATAGGTACTGAACTGATTCTGAGAAAACGACCGTCAAAGTCCAAAATTGGCCATTTTTCGACGAAAATGGCCCTCTGACCTTGAAACCGAGGTCAGAGGTCAAATTCAAGGTCACCAGAATATTCAGGATATATCATTTCCTATATGTGCACAATTGATTCCTAGTCTCTAATCTCAAAATTAAGTGAGATATTAGGCTTAATTGTGTCCCATTATAAAGCATAGGAGAATTTAACATGGGAGAGTCCCATTTGGGCCGAGTTTGGGCCCAAAATGGCCCACTTCGAGCGATTCAAGGGCAACGAAATTTATACATGTCACAGGGGCACATAGGAGGAGTGTTATGCATCAATAAGAAAAAAAGTTACTGATAAGATTTTGAGAAAATGACTGTCAAAGTCCAAAATTGGCCATTTTTCGACGAAAACGGCCGCCATTTTGAAAAAAATTGGAAAATCAGAAAACTATAAAAATATTTTTAGGTATTTTTGTGCAAAATTTCAGAAATATTCCATCATAAACTTTAAAGATAAAAATGTGAACGGACGGACGGACGGACGGACGGACGGACGGACGACGGACGCTGGACGCAACGCCATGGCAATAGGTTATCGGACCAAAGGTCCGGTAACCTAAAAAGTTACTGAACAGATTTTGAGAAAACGACCGTCAAAGTCCAAAATTGGCCATTTTTCGACGAAAACGGCCGCTCTGACCTTGAAACCGAGGTCAGAGGTCAAATTCAAGGTCACGACAATATTCAGCATATATCATTTCCTATATGTCCACAATTGATTCCTAGTCTCTAATCTCAATATTAAGTGAGATATAAGACATAATGTGTCCCATTATAAAGCATAGGAGAATTTAACATGGGAAAGTCCCATTTGGGCCGAGTTTGGCCCAAAATGGCCCACTTCGAGCGATTCAAGCGCAACGAAACTTATACACATCACAGGAGTATATATGAGGAGTGTTATGTATCAAAAAGAAAAAAAGTTACTGAACAGTTTTTGAGAAAATGGCCGCCAAAGTCCAAAATCAGGCATTTTTCGACGAAAACGGCCGCCATTTTGAAAAAAATGCGAAAATCAAAAAACTAAAAAATACCTCCCTCTCGAAATATTTTTAGGCATTTTTGTGCAAAATTTCAGAAAAATTCGTCCGTAAACAAAAAAGATAAAAATGTTAACAGAGGGACGACGGACGACGGACGGACGGATAGACGGACGACGGACGCAACGCCATGGCAATAGGTTATCGGACCATAGGTCCGGTAACCTAAAAACCTAGAAATACCTCCTTCTCGAATTATTTTAAGATATCTTGACCCAAATTTTCGGAAAGATTGAACAGTACACTTTAAAGCTAAAAATGTGAACGGATGATGGACGCAACACGATGGCAATAGGTGATCAAACCATAGGTCAGGTAACCTAAAAATGTGGACGACGGACGCAACGTCACGACAGTAGGTTATCAGACCAAAGGTGCGGTAACCTGAAATTATTAGAATCGTAAGAGGTTTGCAACCTGCAGCGTCCACAAGGAAATCTGTAAGGTGGCAGATGTGGCGGTGGCACGACGAACGCAAATCCATGGTATCCAACAAACTTTGATCAGGGGGTTCAAAAAGCACATTGTACAATGTGGATTCAACTAATGAATTAATATATTCACCTCTACTTCTGGCATGTTCCAAAACACAACAGATCCATCCCTGAAATCATAAAATAAACATTCTGTCGCTACTGGTAACGAAGGTATATATCTTTGTGCCCTTATTGTATAATCCGACTAAACTACACATTCAGCCGCTACTGGTGACGAAAGGTATGCCTCTGAGACCTTACCAAGTAATCGGACTGAACTACACGTTCTGTCACCACTGGAGACAAAGTATATCTCTGGACCCTTACATCTCCCATTCCTTATCACCCAATCTGAATAGACTAGAAGTTCTGTCACTAATGGTGACAAAGGTATATCTTTGAGAGAACTAGAAGTTCTGTCACTACCAGTGACAAAAGTTATCTCTGGGCCAATCGCCGATGACCGTATGCTTGTCCCTGAGGCCCTATCATCCATGTCACTCAAATTATGTTCATACAGAATATCATCAGAAACACATAAGAGACGAGTGTCTGATATCATTGATGTCCACTCAGTTTCTTTCATCAATGTCAGGAATAAATGTTTAGAACTCAATCATTTTAATAAATGCAGTAGTACTCCTAACAGAAAACATGAATGCATAGAATAAACAAGAACAATTGACTGCTTACTGATTTCACTTATTGGTCAAGATGAGATCACAAAGCTTCTATGACAAGTTAAAACAATAGGGTGGATCAGTAATCACAGATGTTCCTTGTTTTACTACAAATCACCTTGGGCCATGTTTTGATTGATAAAATCTTTAGCATGGGAGATGACTGAAACTGATGGCACATCCTGCTTTCTGTATAGCTCTCTGTAAAATGTTTAGAACTCAATCATTTTAATAAATGCAGTAGTACTCCTAACAGAAAACATGAATGCATAGAATAAACAAGAACAATTGACTGCTTACTGATTTCACTTATTGGTCAAGATGAGATCACAAAGCTTCTATGACAAGTTAAAACAATAGGGTGGATCAGTAATCACAGATGTTCCTTGTTTTACGACAAATCACCTTGGGCCATGTTTTGATTGATAAAATCTTTAGCATGGGAGATGACTGAAACTGATGGCACATCCTGCTTTCTGTATAGCTCTCTGTAAAATTTGACAGCAGAAAGTTGTTTCAAAAGAGGTGTCCCTCATTGCGCAAATCACTAGTGAACGAAACCACCCAAAATGAACTGCGTCAAACGTTAGATCTTTTAATTTATTTATCATTTAAATTTATTTATCATTTTGATTTTTTATGTATATTTTGTGTGTAATTAATCGTAAATATGTGTAATTGTAATTATAATTGAACATTTCCATATCAGTATACATGTAATTGCAATTGTAATTGATTTTTTAGGTAATGAAATAAGGAATTGTAATTGCAATTGACATGTGTTCCATCTGTAATTATAATTGTAATTGACCAAAGTAATTGAACCCAGCCCTGTCAAGGGATACAATAAAGATTTATCTGTTACTTACTTGAAGAAGAATATGATCCGAGTTTCATCCTCAATGCCATAAATAGCCTCAACATAAACTGCCTCATCCAGCATGTCTGAAAATGTTAATACTCATAGTATACAATGCCATCCCAAACTGGGCAACAAAGGGACTATTGATTGACTACCGAATGTCTCATATAGTATAGTATGATGTATACACTGTACTGTAGAATGGGTATGGCATGGTGTTAATGTATATTGTACCTTCAGGTAAATCCACATACTGGTACAATCCCTGTCGTATCAGCTCTCTCTTCAGCCTGGTAAGGTTGTATCTATCTGCAGTAGCATAAGCCAATACATCAAATACTTCCTGCAATATGAAATATGCATTTGGAGTAACCAAGTTTCTGAGCGATACTGTACATGACGTGTGGACACCATACAAATTTGTCATCAATCAGCTGCCTCACCTGGTCTCTGGGAGGCAGGTCTTTGGACTTCTTACGCCTGACAATTCTTTTGGTGGTTAGTGGTGAGCCTTCCAGAGATGCCAGCTGGGATCTGATGTATAGCTGTTCTGCGGATAAAGCAGGTGCCCCAGGTGTACAGTAGAACCTGGACCATCGATGGCAAACATCTGTCCTTGGTCCGTGTCCTTGATAACTATATGGTTGAGTCCAAGGAAACGGATGGATGCGATTTGAGTACTTGAAGACTAGAGGTGATTGGCTGCCAAGACCCGAGGTCGCTGTGTGATGCAATCTTCGGATCTTTCTCAAGTTAAGTGATAAACATCCACAGTTGGAACTTTTCCTCGATGTCAAGTGTAGCAGCGCATGACATATCTGCTTTCGACACAGCACCATTTTCCTAACATTCTTGTGGGAGAGGGATAGCAGCGCCACACCTGTAGATAGATCGGTATTCTTCGTTTTCATGAAATAATGACAATGGCTAAAGAAGAATATTGAAGAAATGTATAGTGTTAAGCCAACTGCTTTTCTTTTGCGCAAAAATGGCCATTTGACCTTTCAAGATCATTGAAGGTGAAATTCAAGCTCACCAGTGAAATCGCTATATAATTATGACTTCCCATTTAAATGTGCCACTATTTAAGCTTGAAGATATTTACTCCATACATGTATTACTCCATTTCAGGTCAAGGTCAAAGTTCATACTATAGTACCCTATATGTTTGTCTATGGTCACGAGTCTGAAAATAATGTCCGTTTCACTCTACATGTACATGTACAACACAGCGTTTCCGAGATATCTATGAAAATAAAAAATACCGACTTGGCATAAAAATTTCTGGTCAAGTTCATCCCTAATACCTCTTTGACATGTTTTTCTAGGGTGACGAATCCAAAATAAGGTCTGTTTCCGAGATATGCAGGAAGCTTCAGGGATGACTCAGCTAAAACTAGACGTCAAGGCCTAAAGATGCCTTGGAGGCATTTCGTAAATATTGTAATATTTATAACATGTTTACCATGGGCTCTACAATGCTCTACGACACACTGTTTCCAAGATATCGACGAAACCGAAAAATGCTGAGGTCAAAGTTTATCCATAATACCCCTTAGACATGTTTGTCTAGTGCCACGAGTGCGAAAATAATGTCCGTTTTGCTCACTGTTTCCGAAATATCGACAAAAACGGAAAATGCTGACTCGGCAGAAAAATTCAAGGTCAAGGTCGAAGGTCATCCTTTATAGACTTGAGATATGTTTGTCCAGGGCGACGAGTCCGAAAATACTTCCGTTTCGCTCTACGACGCACCGTTTCCGAGATATCGACGAAAACGAAAAATGCCGACTCGGCAGAAAATTTCAAGGTCAAGGTCAAAGGTCATCCTTTGTACACTTTAGATATGTTTGTCTAGTGTCACAAGTGCGAAAATAACGTCCGTTCCGCTCTACGACACACCGTTTCCGAGATATGGACGAAAACGAAGAATGCCGACTCGGCAGAAAAATCCAAGGTCAAGGTCGAAGGTCATCGTTAATACCCCTTGGACATGTTTGTCTAGGGCGACGAGTCCGAAAATAACGTCCGTTTCACTCTACGACGTACGGTTTCCGAGATATCGACGAAAACGAAAAATGCCGACTCGGCAGAAAAATTCAAGGTCAAGGTCAAAGTTCATCCATAATACCCTTTAGACAGTTTGTCTAGTGCCACGAGTGCGAAAATAACATCCGTTTCGCTGTACGATGCAACGTTTCCGAGATATCGACGAAAACGAAAAATGCCGACTCGGCAGAAAAATTCAAGGTCAAGGTCAAAGGTCATCATTAGTATCCTTTAGACATGTTTGTCTAGGGCGACGAGTCCGAAAATAACGTCCGTTTCGCTCTATGACGCACCGTTTCCGAGATATCGACGAAAACGATAAATGCCGACTCGGCGAAAAAATTTTAGGTGATGGTCAAAGTTCATCCATAATATCCCTTAGACATGTATGACTAGCGCCACGAGTCCGAAAATAACGTCCGTTTCGCTCTACGACGCACCGTTTCCGAGATATCGACGAAAACGAAAAATGCCGACTCGGCAGAAAAATTCAAGGTCAAGGTCAAAGGTCATCCTTTGTACACTTTAGATATGTTTGTCTAGGGCGAGGAGTCCGAAAATAATGTCTGTTTCGCTATACGACACACCGTTTCCGAGATATGCAGGAAACCTCAAGGATGACTGGGGGAAAACTCTTCCGACCTCTAGGTCAAAGGTCGTTTGACGGATTGATCCCAAAATCAATAGGGTTCTTCCCTGTTGATATATGAACCTCCATGCAAAGTTCTGCAGCCATTGCCTACATACTTTTTAAGTTATTGTGCGGAAAGTTATTGTGCGGAATGTCTGACCAATGCTGAAAATTTGGCGAAGATACATCGAGGCAAACTAAAGTTATCAGTCATAAACCAGAACGGCGGGGAAAAAAAAAAAAAAAAAAAGGAAGAAAAAAATTCTGCTAAAACCATAAAGGCATTTCTTCCGAAATGCCTTAATTAGGTCGAAAGTCGTTCGACGGATCTGCCTCAAAATCAATAGGCTACTTCTCTGGTGGTATATGAACCGCCATGCAATGTTCCACAGTCATTGCTCAAATACTTCTCAAGTTATCTTGCGGAATCTGGAAACATTGATTTCTTCCTCTCGGACCTCACAGACCCCGGAGCCAGCCCAAAACAATAGGCTTCTTCTACACAACATTACTAGTACTGACCAGCGGTGAAAATTTGGCAAAGATACCTCAAGGCAAACTGAAGTTATCGTGCAAAAATCAAAAAGTGAAAAAAAAAAAAATTCTAAATTTACTAAATCACTTACTAAATTTATTCAGAGATTGAAAATAATTTACCAAGTATTTTCCAGCAAAACATTACAAAGGAAATGTACTAGTATGTGATTCTTAATGGTGTAAAGTGACCTACACCAAATATAGGCTCAGTTCTGATGCGAGGCAAAATGTTATTACGTTTATAAGCCCATGGGCCTATACAAAAGTAGTACTCCCCTTGTATTAGCCCATGAGCTTATCCAAAGAGGGGCTTAAATACGGGGATCCCGAGTAGGCCTATAATTGATAACAAATAAAAATCATTCGAGCTCACGTTGGTCCTACTGAATTTAAATGTGTTGGTTTTCTGAATGTTGGAAATCGTGCCAAACAGTTAATGTTCAATCAGATGTTTAAAGTGTTTCACCTCCATGCACCCGTCTATATGTCAGGATGGTTCACAAGGTCCAACTCTAGTCACAATCACTCAAACGCAGCGCATAGCATAACTTTGTACTTCCTCAGGTCTCAGACAGGGCTGACATAATTTCTCGTACCATGGGGTCAAAAGCTGGAATGATCTCCCAGTTAACATTAAGTCAATAAAATCTAAGTCCCATTTCAAAACACAGGTCAAGGCACACTTATTAGCTAGGCTACTTTAACTACTCGTGTACCACCTGTACAGTTTCACAGTTTACTCTTGTGTGCTTCACGGTTTACATGCTCTTTTTATAGGTATCTTTTATGTTTTTTTTTTCAGTGTAACATAGTCGATCCGTCCAAGATTCAACATCCTATTTACCTAGTCACCGGCCCATGGACCACTTTGGAAATATGTAGCAATACTTTAAAAGAGGACTTCCTATCAAATTCAAACGCAATTTGGTAACAAATGAGTTTCTCACACATTAATTCCGCTGTATGGCACATGTACGACAAAAAATTTTTGGTGTTTTTGATGTTATATCTTCCGTACGATTTGTTTGTACTGAACGAATATCTACATATTTCATATGTGAATGAAGCTTCGAGTCTTCTCCATTCAAATGCATTGAAATCTATATTGAAGTTTTAACAGTAAAATCATGGGTCGAAGCCAACACACATTCATTGATAGAAAGTCCACTTTTAAGTTCTATCCATGGCATGATCCATGGTGTCACGTCTCATCATAACATGTATCAGTCATATCTCACCATCTGTACTGTATTATATGTTATATCTGTTGTCATACGTAAATAAATCAAATCAAATCATTTATTCATCAGCTGATCAGTGTTCATTCATTCAAGACAGTTGATGCAACAGTGCGGGCGATAATACCAGAATTGTGTAAAATGTGTATGTTAGTTGCAATAACATGACCTACATGTAAAATATAAACACAGTTTGAAGGTGGTGTAAACAGACTATATCAAAATATTCCTAAATATCAAATTCACCAAATATGTCACACTATGTACAGTGAATTACAATCATTCCACCTGCTTTTGTTGACAAAGTCACCGGCAGGACATCTGTGTATGGAATTCCTGAAGCGACATTTGTTACTTGTCCGATAACTCTCGCTTGTCGTGTGCGTATTGTTTCTGTGCTAACAAATTTTGAATTGTAGCCTACCCTTTAGCCGCAAACCGATTTACCCGCTCCAGAGCGATTGTCCAGTAACTTGGGCACTTCTGGCATGATTTAGTGCAGGGGCGCAACCACGGTGCAACAGTTGGGGGGGGGGGGGGGGGTGAAGCAACACTATAGGGCGGTCTGGGGGCATGCTCCCGGGAAATTTTGGAAATACACATGATAAATGGTGGTATTTGGTTTCATCTGATGGCTTTTTAGCATTAATTCCACACACATATAGATCTAACATTATATCTCCCAGAAAAAAAAAAGAATTAAAAAAAAGGATGAAGGATCAAGGATCAAGGATGATCTTCATCAGGTCATCGTCTAGCAATGTGCCGTCCTTGTCGCCTAAGTGGTTGAAATGTTTGATGAGATGGGGCTTCCTGGCCTTGGCTAGAGATGGGCATCTCAGCAGGAAGTGTGTCTCTGACTCTGGCTCCAGAGCACACAGGGGGCAGGTGATAGCACTTCCCCTAGTGCTTGTCGAGCCGCCGAGCAACAGGTGCCGGAGAACAAGGAGTTTTGCATGCACTATGGACTTCAGGACACTGAGTTTGTCTGTGTTAGGCTGTTCCCAGACAGGGTGACAACTTCTCAGAGTGCAGGCTCCTAGGTTGAGGTGCTTAAGAGTCTGTTCCTGAGATGCTTCGTCCTTGAGTTTCCACTCTCAGAAGCAGGTGAAAGTAGTAGTTCTCAAGGAGCTCATACTCTGACGGGGTCAGGATCAGGGCCTCCAGGCCATGGAGAAGTGCTGGGTGACGTAAAGATCCCAGAGCTGCATGGAAGTTTTTGGGTTGATCCCGTTCAGGCCGTGCAGTCCAGCTCCCATCAGAGAGTAGGCTGTCTGTCTCGCTGTCTGGATCCGGGCAGCTACAGTTGGGAGGTTTGACACCTTGTTTCTGACGATTCCCAGGTGCCCTGTGACCTCAAGCTCCTTTCCGTACAGATGGAGGCTCACATCTTCAGGCTGTGCGGCTTCCTTGATGTACGGGGCGACATTTGACGCGGGATTTACTGTCAGGCATTATTTCATTACATCTGACTTTTAACTGTCCCGTGCACATCTCACTAATCGCAAAAGGCATGATTTCTTGATTTTCATCTTGTTTGTTTTAACTATAAAACTATCAGATGAAACAAAAATAAATATTTCATAGCGCGTCTTGATCTGTATAGAGAGAGATAATCACGCACCATTGATCTAGAGAAAAATAGGCATATTGGTCAGGCGTAACATGACACTAGAACGAAGTTTGCAGCGCTTATTTCAAGAGTTATGTACCTAGCTTAAATTCAATTTAATCCATTATATATCACTGCTGATTATTCTTTGAAACTGTATAATATAAATAAACAATATAATAACGTACATTTAAGTTATGTATAGGTGAAGTAGGATAAGTGACAGGTGTAACTGGAAATTACTTTTCAAAGTGAATACCTTTGAATGAAAAATCTTTTCATCGCATGAAATGATTCTCTTCCTTGGCAAAATTTAGCGTAATAATAGTTTGAAACACAAACGGTAATACTTGTATTTGTAATGAACTTCATGAATCAAAAAGGCCTATGAAAAAAAAATCGCGCCCATGTTACGTCTAACAATGAGGATGACGTTATGATAACACATTTGGTGTCATTGTTACATCTGCATGATATAACACACCAGTTGTGATTCTTCTATCATATATCATGAATATAACAGTACTATTTTGTGGGAATCACAAGTCATAAGGTGTAGGGAAGAAGTGGATAGAGCGTGGAATACGAGAAATTGTTTGTGGAGATGTAGCCATGACTCGATGTCAACAAAATAGAGGTATCTATATTATGTCTTCGCATAAATAATTCACTACCCACATACTTTATGACGCAGAAAATATATAATACATTAATAATGCATCTCGCTGTCCATAGATACGCTAGTATAAAAAGTAAAACATGCAGACAAAACAGAGAATATTTCCCACATTACACACAGGTAGGCATACAAAGTCGAGATGTAATAAGGACACCAACATCAATCCAGTAAGTGAGACTCTTCGTGTCTCTGTTAACACGGACGCGAACGGCTGCACGATCCATCGTCATTCAAACCCTTCTCTACAACATACATACAGATGCTGCACATTTTTAGTTTCAGATGAAAGAAAACCTTGTTGTTAACAACAAACACGGTGTTGAGTATATGCAGTAGAACATAAAATCCCACATTCGATTTTTTTTTACCAAAATGCCAAGTTTTGGTAAGATGTAGCTGTCATATTTTGGCCCTTTTGGAGGGGTTAATTGTATATAGGTTTCCCCCTCTCAATTGGGGGCTCAGAATTTAGCAAGCGCCTTGCCAAATAATGATACCGGTCTCACTATTTGGCAGGCTGCTTGCGAAATTTTGAGTCCCCGACACAGTTTTTAGGGGGCTCATTATTTGGCGCTACACCGGCACTCTCACCGTGTCGACGGGCACGTGGTTCGCTCAGGAAATAATGCAATGTGGGCTACCTCTGGGCCTATCCAAACTCATGCAGACAGTAATGAAAGATTTAAAATACATTGATTAGAATAATTTAAGACGTAACATTTTGGACACGAAAGCCTCAGAAATAATATGAACTTATGTGCTTCTGTAAATATAGCATCTGTCTGGTGATATTATGTGTATAAGTGATCAGTATCTCTCATATTTATTTCAGTATTTTTGAGGTTATTTATATTTCCATTTATATCGTCTATTTTGTTGGAATTTGCCAAAACGTAACGCAAAAGATACGAAGTGTTCCAACTTATGGCTGGTTTACACGATCAAACTACTTCAAACTTTCTACTTCAAACTCCCAAAAGTGAGTTTGAAATAGTTTGTTGGTGGGTGTTTACACGATCAAACTCGTCACATCAACTACATCAAACTCTATCAAACTCCAGTTTACACAGTCAAACTTGTTATACACTTCAATGTCAAGAGTTTCAAAGTGAAAATCATGTTTTTCCTAAATTGGATATGGACACGAGCTTGAATAGCTTGTCTGAATGACTGAGTTTTATCAAACTTGTGGTGGAGTTTGAAGTAGTTTGACGTAGTTTGAAGTAAAAGTTTGAAGTAGTTTGATCATGTAAACCAGGCTTCAGACATTGGCAAATAACACCTTTTATATTTAGCTATTTATATGCCAATGTTGCACCGATTATTAACATTAATTTTTTTATTCCTATCGTTATATGCTGTGGAAGAGATGTCTAAATTGATGCACGAGTCTTATTGAACATTGCACAAAGAAAGGCACTATCGAAAAGACAAGAAAATAATAGCCATTGTCCTATAGATGATTTTTTTTCAGAATATTTTCAATGGGTAAATTGAGGCGAATATGTGGTGCTTTCCTCAAAAATCATCGCGTAACTTGCAGTACCGGTTTAGCTGCAGTATGACGGTCGATATGTACAACTACAATGACGTGTATTATATTATGATCATGAACAACAGAATTTTCAATATGCATGCACTGACAATGCTGACGGCAATTGACTTTCACTACTTCTACAAATTAACTACACATTTCAATATTATATTTCAAAGAGCATCGATATTTGGAATATTATGTGGGATTGCCTTTTTCTTGCAATGTCTGCAGTCTGAGAAATTTTCTTCCAAAGGCAAAACACCTTAATAAAATCCCATAAAGTAAGTGAGGATGCATGAGAATATGATATAATGTTTTGAGATGGGCGAGCTGGCGGGCGGCCTAGGTAAGTTGTGTTGGGGACCTTCGAGAGGACTGTACCACCCAGAGAGTGAAGTTGTACAGGAGGTTGGGTCTTGTTTGTGACGGACATGATGTAGCACTTGTGACAGATGTACCACTGATGTGGGCTGTTCGGGTCTCTCTGTAGGGCGTGTTGATCCTCATTGCTCTGTAGAGCGAGCAGTCATAGATCTGCAGACAGCCAGACTTCAAATGTTATACATGTTGTGGCAGGTTGTTGATGTATAGAGGAACAGAAGAGGATCCATGACTGTTCCTCGTTGTACTCCTGATTCCACATGGTTGCTGTCTGACACCACTCTGCTACCACTTGTTGTTGCCGGTTCTTCAGGAAGCAGGTGCATAGATCCGTGTATTCCGTAGTGATCCAGTTTAGTGAGTAGTTTATTGTGTGGAACAGCATCGAATGCTTTGCTGAAGTCGAATATCACGAGAACAGCTGGGACTAGCTTGCTCCAAAATGACGCTAGGTCATGTAGAGTGATCAGGATTTGGCTCTGATCAGTAGAGTCATTGTTTTTTTTTCCGGAATCTAAATTGTCTGACGGTCAGATTTGAGAGGTTAACAAAGTGATTTCGTATGTTCCTTCAGGATCCTATTGGGGGTACTGCCTGCATGGACTGTCTGCATGACTTAGATACTCTGACACCTGCATGAAGGAGTTTCACCACATCTTCCATTCATATTCTCAATGATGGTATTGGGGCACTAGGTAGGCCACTCAATTTAGGGCTATAGAGTCAACCTTCTTTGGTGAACACGAAACGGAAGTGGTCATTGAGTATTTGGGCCTTTGCCTATATAGGTCATTATATAGACAATTGTGGCGATTTTGCCCAAAGATCGCGGCAGGAGTCTTTGCAAAACACTAACCAGTTTTACGGCCTATTTTTAGATCGCTCTAGTTCGGAGCGTGCGTTGCCCAGCAACGCACTGTACTCAATCGCGCCCAGTAAACTATAACAATGGTTTGACCTAGTCTCTCCACCCGCCTCTTGGCTCGATATATACGCGAACGTTTGCTTGGTCTGTGAGATTGTCCCAGAGCAAGCCAAGAGGCAGGACGAGAGGCTCACCATGAGCTTTACGTCCCTGTGTCTTGGGTAAGGCCCACGCGGGCCCTGGGGACGATTCCATTGGGAGCCCAGGTGGGGGAGACCGTTGCTGACTCGGGGGCTCACGCCCTGTGGATCACCAGTTTCTTTCCACCTGGGGTGGTATGACACAGGCTCTGGCAGACCGTCGGGCTGGCTCAGAGTTCCATCTCTGTGACAGTGCCTTCGGCGAGGCCGGCAAGCAACATGCCCACGTGTACGGGTTCCGTTGTGCCGCTCCCATGGCATCTCGGGCTCTACATAAGGCTACATTACCATAACTATGTAATATGCATGTTGTAGTTAAGGAGTTGGTGAGATGCATGTGTTATGTCGTAGTGTATGACGGCCGGACTCGTTCCGGGCTGACTGTACCTGGTTGTAGAGTTCCGTAGAGTAGTGCCGGACGCCCTGTAGCGGGCGCCCGCCGAACTACCTGGTTTTACAATATTACCTGGTTTTTCGAGTATGTGACCTGATATTTGCCCGAGATCCTCAGTATTAGCCCGAGGCCGAAGGCCGAGGGCAAATTCCGGGATCAAGGGCAAATATCGGGGCATATGCTGGAAAAACCAGGTGATGTGTTCATTATACCGGTATACCGTGAAAAGCATATAGCGTGTGTGTGTGTGTGTGTGTGTGTGTGTGTTGTTATGGCAACGTCATTCGATGCACATGAGCGATCGTTGACAGCGGACACGATACCGGCCAGTATATTTGCCCTGATATTTGCCCTCGTATTTGCCCTCGTACATACAAATTTATACATCTCAACGAGTCAATCGAAATGCCCCTTCAGGAACTCCATAGTAGATCCGATGTAAACATGAAATGTGTTATACCGGGGGCTAATGTCAAAAGTATGGATATTTTTTGTAAACTGTACTCAACTGGTAGAATTGAATTCCATGACACTTTGTGTAAAACATGCGTCAATTTCTTATTGGATCTATCTCATGCAATTGGTGCATGTCTTGGTGGGCGATATTATCAGAATTATGGCGCTACTTTTAATGCTGCGTTCCATTCAGCCTGAGCGACGCGGAACTCGGGCTGCGTTCCATTGAGCTCGTGTTCACCGTACGTGTTTTCGACTTGATTTACCGAATGCACGAATGGAGTAGTTCAGCCCAATAACACCCGTGAATATTGCTTTCGAAAGAGAGAGGATTCCACATGTTCCATTGGTTGTCAAATTCCACTCACACCACTGGAGATCAAAATGCATCCTCGTGGAGGCAGTGGGCAGTGGTCCGTTGTTCGTCTGACAAATAATTTTTTTTTGCCATGATGAATTCTTCTGAAAATATACTAAAACATTTCTTCGGCTCATACCCTGATGTTTCCTTTTCCGATTCAATCGTTTTTGGTCAATTTTGGTGGCCATTTTCTCAAAAACTGTCTGATCAGTTTTGAGATTTTTTTCTCAAAACCTTCCCGCAACGTACCTCTATGACGTGAATTGGCGGTCATTGCCCTTGAATTGGCGGTCTGCCTGTGGCGGCCATATTGATTTTTTGATGGGTCGGCGAAAAACAGAGTAAACTCCTTGAACACTTCCAAGATAGAGCTTAAGTATTGGCACATTCAGTGGGGAAAAATATTATGATTTGAATGGTGACCTTGAATTTCACCTTCAATGACCTGTAGCGATTTTGCCCAAAGATTGCGATAGGAATTTCGGCCGTTTCTGTACACCATACCTGTTTTGGTTGCTTCACATTCGAAGCTCGTGTGTCTCCTTGAAGACGCATTGTCTGTTATCACTCCACTACACTGTTTCAGTGGCTGTGACGTCACCCCCTCCGGGTCTAGTGCGCTACTAGCTTCCATCTCGCTTTCTTTGAGTTGTCTCAGAGCTGTCAAGGCGAGAGGATGACGGTGAGCACGGCCATGTGCTCCTCGTCCTCTTTGTCTGGCTAGAGGTTCCTTCTGGACCCCGGGGACAATTCCAATTGAGGGCCCAGGAGGGGGGCTACTTTGATCCGGGGGCTCATGCCCCCATGGACCATCCCAGGTCTGTCATCCTGGGATGCTGCGTACAGGCATGGCAGATCATCGGGCTATCCGGGGTTCTATCTATCCGGGGCCGGCCAGGCACACGCCCATGTGCTCGTGTATCGGAATGTACATGATTGAGGTGATGCAATATCTGAGTGATGTATCGAGCCGGACTCATTAGGCAGACTATTACCTGGTTGTACTTAAGTAATTATGACGCCTGTCATGACTGTGCCCGAGGTGCAGGGCGTTTGCGACCTAGGTAGCAGGCATCAAACGTTACACTAGGAAGGTCAAAACGCCTTTGTCAAAAGAAATGATGATTTTTGTCTTTGGCGGCCATTTTCTCAAAATCTGTTCAGACAATTGACCTATCCCAAAGCCAGTTTGTCCTAGTCTTTTTACGTCATTTCCGACGTATTCTGCAAAACGTTAATATTGGCCAAAGAGAAGTTTTCTGACGTATTTTGTGAAACTCGGACAACTTTTGGGGGTATTTGGGATAGGTCATTTCCCCTCAAAAGCATGCATAACATTCTTCTTATGTAACTTCTTGATTTATTTTGTTGCCATTGAATTAACGGGGCGGCCATTTTGATTTTTTGACAATAGAGTTGAAGATCAGTGTCACAATTTGTTTTTTGGAAAATCAATACTCTGTGCAATTCTCATGATTTGCCGGTAAGCTACAACAACCTTGGTACTATGTTCGGGTTTTGTGACGGTAAACAAATCTAAAATATGTAAATTGCTTCATGGTTCTCATCACGCAAAACTGGTTTGGGGGCTGCCGTTTTGGTCGTGTGTTGAACTCGGCATGGAAATTGTGGACCGAGTTCTCCAGTGTTGAACGGGTAAATACAACATCATGAGTTGAATGGAATGTTCTTCATCACTGGAAAAGTCGGAAAAACAATGAACACCAGCCCAATGGAACACATCAATATCCACTTCCTACTGGAATTACCGACCTGTGGCGAAAACAAGCTACCGGGTATAATGCTACCAAATACATTACAAATACATACATGTACATACCTTTGTTACCCTCCCTCGTCTGGAAAGATTGTCTCCAGTTTGGAGATATCACCTATCCCATTGTATATGCAAATCTCTGGCAAGTTTAGTTTAGTTTGTATACTGGTACTGTGATAGATTGTATAATATATCATGATCTATGTCACTCACTAAACAAATCTCATATCGATATTAACCTCTGATTGCTAGGTCGATTTCTTAGCGAGTCCCCATTCGCCAACCACACATGAAATGTGGGTGAACTGAAACTAAAACGAAATTAGCCGGTTCGTTAGGACCCTGTGCTGGTAATGGTGGTTACCTGAGCAGTTCGCCCTGTGTGTGGTAACGTCATTGTGACGGTCCACTGCCTCCTAGTTCACTGTTGTTTTTGGCAAGCTCAAGTCAACAACAAGACACTCTTCACCCGAACTTTCTCCTGAACATGTTTTTGAGTCTTTGAGTTTTTCTACTTTTCGATGGAAAAAGTCGCCTGATAAACAGTGTGCGAAGTGTGGACACTTCCTCGCTCCTGCAGACATGGATTCACACGATCGATGTGCCATTAAAATTTTTTTGGGGGGAGGGGGGGGGACAAGCCAGTATCCAGCTCTGATGAACTGTCCGGGTCTTGGGATCTTACTTCGTGGGAGCGGCTGTTTCCTGGGGAATCTGCTGTGGACACAGCGGGGGGATTCCCGCTTTGTATCGCCCCCTGGCACACATTCTGTGGAGGGCAGGGGCCCCATGGTGGATGCATAGAATGGACCGTCTGACTTTGGTAAAGTACAGCTATCAGACAGCCTTGTGGACGTCTTCATGGCTAGTTAACTGCAGCTGGTCATCGATCAGCACCGTGACCATGACTCTGTCGCCCATTCTAATCAGCCCGAGGAATCGTCAGTTGTTCCTCTCTCTCGACCATTGCAGGCCAGGGCCGTAGGACGGGGGGGTGCGTTGGGTGCGAATGCACCCCCTAAAATTCAGAAGAAAAAAATCGTAGATTGGAAAAAAAAATGAGGATTGGTTATTTAATTCAAGTTCTGCAGAGGAAGTGTTTTTCAGCCCAAATTACTGTAATTGTTTGTTGCTCTGTTATAGTTTATGACTCTTGTGCCTGTCATATTTGAGGCTCTCTACCACGGTTCTCAATTCTCAAATATGTACAGGCATGGTTCCGCAGCAAGGGCTGGGTTGTGTGATGGCAGACAATCCACGTGCAATTAACGCTAGGGCTCCTTACGTATCATAACATCCACGCAAATTAATGAAGACCTGATAATATATGTAGGCCTACATCGCTCTTATTTAACATCTTAGCTCTCAACTCATAAATAGAGCCAGATTCCGATATCCTATATGAGTTTTGGTTTGTCTTTTGGAGCTTTCTCCCCCGTTCATGTCTGTTAAGTCCCAGCGTATAGTATTGTGTTTTCATTTAAATGGTAAATTGATGTCTGACATTTATTCCATCCAGTATTTTAATGGGTATGTCCATTTAGCATCCTGCACCATTACCAGAAACAAATATATCTATCTTTAAATATCAAACAGAATTAACCACGCTTGTGCATGGAATACACCAGGTCCTTGCATCTTTGCGTTAACACTGAAATACTCGTGCAGTTTCTCGCAGCTACCATCCAGTGGAGATGCCACGTGATTTTGACTGCCTGTCCTCCAGCCATGAGGACTGCTTCAGGGACTGGGTGTATGAATAGAGGCATTCTGACTAAGATTACAATCATTACTACAGGGAGGAACTTGATCGCTACTGCCGTTACGGCCGTTCCACTTGTGAAGTCCATGACAACTAGGGCCGTAGGGGTGACTGGGTTGACTGTGCTAACCATGGAGACTACTCTCGGGACTCATGGGACTACCGCCCAGCCATCATGACAGGTCTCGCTCTGACAACCGTGACTCCAGACCTGCTTCGTCAGATCGTTCTAGCAGGTTGGACCTTGATCGTTCCTGGGAGAATCACTCGGCTGACACCTCTTCCATCCTCAATCCAGATCCTTCCATTTATTTTGTGTCTTCTGTCCCTCCTTCCAAAAAGCCACATATATGGCTCGTCCAGCCAGATCCATTGATACTGTCACGACCAAGGCCGCTTTTAATTTGGGTGATGAGATCTTTGCCCAGGTCAGGCGCTGGGTCCAGGAGGCCTTTCCAGATCTCATCGACAAGCCTTAGGTGAAGGATTTACACTTCTCGTCTCTCGAGGAGAATACTCAACCCTAGACGGGATTCTTCCAAACCGGACATCTGCTTCCCTTGGTCTCACCTCCCTGGGGCCTGCTGCCAGTCGATACTTCGTAATGACAAGTTCGTCTCACCATTTCAAGGACAGCTCAACACTACCAGACCCCGAGAGTCGTCGAACACCCTGGAGGCAGCGGTGGTAAATGAGGACCTTCCTGTCATCGTCCCTGGGCTCAAGGACGATGATGTTTGGGCAACACTCTCAGACTCCGTAGCTGGGAATCATACACATGCTGTGTTCAGGTTGTGGCCAACTCTATGGACTGACTTTGTGGCCTACTCAGTCGTCAGGTGGAACATCTCGTTCCTGACTCTGCCATTGACGACATGGAATCTGACCCAGATGCCTCAGTTTAAGTCTCCGTTGCCGACATTATACAGATCAAATGGACATTGTCCTCAGTGAATAAGTGTGTGAGTGTCGGACCGATTACTGAGAAATCTCAAGTCAAGTGGACTAACGTGGCCTTGCATCGTAGGGATGCATTCCACAGCATGCTAAGGAAGACTTCTTCCAAGCACTCGAATGCACAAAGCTTTGTGTGTTTTTCGGCATTCCCAGGAAAAAAAGTCCGCTGTGGCACCGTCACAGTTCAAGATCCCCAAGGTCTGCAAGGCTGGGGAGTTTTAGAAGCACTCCTGATGTGACACAGACACTCTCACAGATCCAGCCTTCAGATGTATTCTCCATGGGATCTCGTCTGCATGCCTTCTGGCAAGTTTGGGATACAGATTTTGAGGACAGTCTAATGACCACAATCCTGTGGCAAGGGTACCAGATCCTGTTAGGTCAGGTGCCTCCCCTCCCCAACCCCCCCCCCCCCCCCATTCCTGTAGCATTAGCAGCCTATGCTCCAGGGATGAAAACATTCTGGTTCTGGACAGACCCAATTCTCCTGTCATTTTCCTGTTTCTGCAGCTGGTTGTTCGTTGTCCCAAAGTTGACTGGGGACTGGCATCCCGTCATAGACTTAAGCCCCCTCAACAAGTTCATCACCAAGAAGCTGTTCTCGGTGGAGTGTTCTTGTATCGTCCTGCTTTCCCTGCACAAAGGGGATTGGATGACCTCCATAGTATCTCAAGGATGCGTACTTCCACATCCCGATCATCTATCCTCAGAGTCCTTCCTACACTCCCAGTGAGTCGACTTCAGGTGACCACCATTATCAGCACAGGTTCTTAACAGACCCGCTCATTCATTTTAGTGTTAGGTCACTCACATGTCATTGTGTGGTTGTTGAATGATCGCTCGCCTAACAAATTGACCCCATAATCAGAGGTTAGTACCGGTATATATAGTATAAAAATAAAAATTAATTTAGAACATATGATTTTTCAGTTTTTGGAAAGTCCATTCATTCTCTGTCCAGGATAGGAGAGGAGTTGTATATCGAGCCTCTGGAACATGGGGTGAGTCTGTTTTGATATAAATTATATGCACACCGAAATGCCTCCAAGGCTTCTTTAGGGTTTGACGTCTAGTTTCTATTACAGCTTGCTTTAAGGACGGTGAACTCCCCAAGGTCAGCCTATGCATGTTTTGTGTTCGCTCCGACATTCTTCCTCCACTACGATGATGGGTCAGCACTTCACAAGGACGATAACTCTGACGAGAATACTGAAGCTGTCATCAAGTGCAAAATTAACATGAAGGTTCTTACTGTAAACATTTCTCTCAAATATCCTACATATAAGGACATACAAAAATCCTACTGTAAACTTAACATTTGTCTCAATATCCTACATATCATGACATATGTAAATAACTCTACATTATTTTTTTTGTTGCTTGTAGTCATGTCTGACAATCTTCAAATCTTTAAGTGCCTTGGAAAAGACCGTTGAGAAATGTAAAATCCAGCTCAAGATGGCTGATGCACGACTCATCTTCCAAATGCACTGCAAGCACGGTAATTCGTAGAAAACTTTCTGTCTTATGTTTCATTTCCAGTCAATCGAAAAGCGATATGATGGGTTGGGTTTGATCTAAAGGAAGTCATTTATGTCTATCATATCATGATATCGTGACCTTAAGTTTTATTGGTTAATATCTCGCTCATCGACTTTCCAGCTTAAGAATCAATTGTGAACATATAGAAAACGATGTTCCCCTTGGGCACATTTGGAAAAATTACCATTTCAGACTTTAAGAGCTTAACAGTGTATATTTCTCCGGTAACCTTTCTCAGCCTTTGGGTTACTTTTAGGTTTAACCGGACCTATGGTCCGATAACCTATTGGCATGGCGTCTTCGTCCATCATCTGTCGTCGTCCACATTTCTAACTTTAAAATTTACGATCGGATTTTCCTGACATTTCGCACAAAAATTACTCAAAATATTTCAAGAGGGAGGGATTTTCAGGCTACCGGACCTTTGGTCCGATAACCTATTGCCGAGGCATTTGTTTGTCATCCGTTTGTCAACATTTTTATCTTTAAAGTTTACAATCGAATCTTTCTGAAATTTTGCACAAAAATGTCTAAAAATATTTCAAGAAAGAGGTATTTAATTTTTTTAGTTATTTTATTTTCGCATTTATTCCAAAATGGCGGCCATTTTTGACAAAAAGTGGCCAATTTTGGACTTTGACGGTCGTTTTCTCATAATGTGTTCAGTAACTTTTTTCTTTTTGATGCATAACAATCCTTGTATATGCCCCAGTGACGTGTATTAGTTTTTGTACCCTTGAATTGGCTCAAACTCGGCCCAAATGGGACTTTCCCATGTTAAATTCTCCTATGCTTTATAATGGGACACATTATTGTGGACATATAGGAAATGATATATGCTGAATATTCTCGTGACCTTGAATTTGACCTCATTTTCAAGGTCACAGGACAAAATGGCTAATATCTCGCTTATTATCAACTTTACAGGTTAGGGATCAATTATGAACATATAGGAAATTATACATACAGATTAATCATTCATGACCTTGAATTTGACCTTTGACCTAAATTTCAAGGTCACAGGACAAAATGACTAAAATCTCACCTATTATCGATTTTACAGCTTAGGAATCAATTGTGAACATTATGGAAAATGATATATGCTGAATATTGCCATGACCTTGAATTCGACCTTTGACCTCATTTTCATGGTCAAAGGACAAAATGACTAATATCTTGCTCCTCTATTGACTTTTTAACTTGGGAACCAACTGACCTATCCCAAATCCAGTTTGTCCGAGTCTTTTTACGTCATTTTCAACGTATTCTGCAAAACGTTACTATTGACCAAAGAGAAGTTTTCTGACGTAATTTGTGAAACTCGGGACAACTTTTGGGGGCATTTGGGATAGGTCAATTGTGGACATATAGAGAATGATACACTGAAATTTTTGATGACCTTAAATTTGACCTTTAACTTATTTTCAAGGTCATAGCACAAAATGGCAAATATCTCGCTTATTATCGACTATACAGGTTAGGAATCCATAGTGAACATATAGGAAATGATATATGCTGAATATTTTATAAGTGAACGGGACGAGTGGCCACGCAAGCCAGCTGGAACTAGTTATGGTGAGGGTGCGACCGTGAACTGATTTTTAGCTTACCGGCCCTTTGGGCCGATAAGCTATTGTCATGGTATTTCGTCCGTCGTCCGTCCGTCCGTCGTCCGTCCGGGTCTGTAACTTTTTTTTGACATGATGAATTTCCCCATAAATTTGTCAGAACATACCTATCTAAAAACGTTTTTAGGTTACCGGACCTATGGTCCGATAACCTATTGGCATGGCGTTGCGTCCGTCGTCCGTCGTCCGTCGTCCGTCGTCGTCGTCGTCGTCGTCGTCGTCGTCGTCCACATTTTTATCTTTTTTGTTTACAGGCGAATTTTTCTGAAATTTTGCACAAAAATACTTAAAAATAATTCAAGAAGGGGGTATTTTTTAGTTTTTTTATTTTCGAATTTTTTTTCAAAATGGCGGCCGTTATCGACGAAAAATGCCTGATTTTGGACTTTGGCGGCCATTTTCTCAAAATCTGTTCAGTAACTTTTTTTCTTTTTGATACATAAGACTCCTCGTATGTACTCCTATGATGTCTATTGCGTTGTGCTTGAATCGCTCGAAGTGGGCCATTTTGGCCCAAACTCGGCCCAAATGGGACTTTCCCATGTTAAATTCTCCTATGCTTTATAATGGGACACATTATGCCTAATATCTCACTTGATATTGAGATTAGAGACTAGGAATCAATTGTGGACATATAGGAAATGATATATGCTGAATATTCTCGTGACCTTGAATTTGACCCCTGACCTCAGTTTCAAGGTCAGAGCACAAAATGGCTTATATCTCGCTTATTATCGACTCTACAGCTTAGGAATCAATTGTGGACATATAGGAAATAATATATGCTGAATATTCTCGTGACCTTGAATTTGACCTTTGACCTCAGTTTCAAGGTCAGAGCACGAAATGGCTTATATCTCGCTTATTATCGACTCTACAGCTTAGGAATCAATTGTGGACATATAGGAAATGATATATGCTGAATATTCTGATGACCTTGAATTTGACCTTCGACCTCATTTTCAAGGTCACAGGACAAAATGGCTAATATCTCGCTTGTTATCGACTTTACAGCTTAGGAATCAATTATGAACATATAGGAAATGATATATGCAGATTATTGTCATGACCTTGAATTTGACCTTTGACCTCATTTTCAAGGTCACAGGACAAAATGGCTAATATCTCACTTATTATCGATTTTACAGCTTAGGAATCAATTGTGGATATATATAGGAAATGATATATGCTGAATATTCTCGTGACATTGAATTTGACCTCTGACCTCATTTTCAAGGTCACAGGAGAAAATGGCTCATATCTTGCTCCTCTATTGACTGTATGGCTTGGGAATCAATTGTGGACACATAAAATGATATGCACTGAATATTTTGATGACCTTGAGTTTGACCTTTGCTTTCATTTTCAAGGCCACAGCAAAAAATTGCTAATATCTCTCTGATTGTTGAATTTACAGCTTAGCAATCAACTGTGGACATGATATATGCTTAATATTATATATGCTGAATATTCTTTTGACCTTGAATTTAACCATTAACCTGGCTAACATCTAAAATATTAAACATTGTCCGGTAACCTATCTTTGGCCCTCGGCCTAATTTTTTTATTTTTTTTATTGAATCGTTTTTGCCGATTTGGCGGCCATTTTTGACGAAAAATTGCCAATTTTGGACTTTGGTGGCCATTTTCTCAAAAACTGTCTGATCAGTTTTGAGTTTTTTGCTTCAAAACATTCCTCTCATGTACCTCTATGACATGTATAAGTTTCGTTTGCCCTTGAATCGCCGGTCTGCATGTGGCGGCCATTTTGATATTTTGACGGGTCGGCGAAAAAAAATTGTTTGGTCTCAAATCAAGTCACTATTCGTTTTGAGCCATTTCCAGCAAATTTTTTGGACTTAGAAAATTTCACCCAATTTTTCCTTCATAATGGGAGCTACATGTATGCAGAGTAATCTCATAGAACACTTCAAGATAGAGCCTAAGTATTGGCACATTCAAACGGGAAATCATATATTGCGGTTTGAGTGGTGACCTTGAATTTGACCTTCAATGACCTTGAAAGGTCAAAACGACCTTTTTTGTCGAAAAAACGATGAATTTTGCCTTTGGTGGCCATTTTCTGGAAATCTATCCAGACAGTTTTTCTCAAAATCATGTATAAGATTCTCCTAATGAACCTTTGTGATGTGTATAAGTTTTGTTGCCTTTGAAATGACGGTCTGCATGGGGCGGCCATTTTGATTTTTTGACGGGTCGGCAAAAAAAAATTTTTTGTCCCAAATCAAGTCACTATTCGTTCTGGGCCATTTCCAGCAGAAAAAAAAAATTTTTTTTTTGGCCATTGAAAATTTTGAAAATTTTTGGCCAATTTTTCCTTCAGAATGGGAGCTATGCAGAGTAATCTCATAGAACACTTCAAGATAGAGCCTAAGTATTGGCACATTCAAATGGGAAATCATATATTGCGGTTTGAGTGGTGACCTTGAATTTGACCTTCAATGACCTTGAAAGGTCAAAACGACCGTTTTTGTCGAAAAAACGATGAATTTTGCCTTTGGTGGCCATTTTCTGGAAATCTATCCAGACAGTTTTTCTCAAAATCATGTATAAGATTCTCCTAATGAACCTTTGTGATGTGTATAAGTTTTGTTGCCTTTGAAATGACGGTCTGCATGGGGCGGCCATTTTGATTTTTTGACGGGTCGGCAAAAAAAAATTTTTTGTCCCAAATCAAGTCACTATTCGTTCTGGGCCATTTCCAGCAGAAAAAAAAAATTTTTTTTTTGGCCATTGAAAATTTTGAAAATTTTTGGCCAATTTTTCCTTCAGAATGGGAGCTATGCAGAGTAATCTCATAGAACACTTCAAGATAGAGCCTAAGTATTGGCACATTCAAATGGGAAATCATATATTGCGGTTTGAGTGGTGACCTTGAATTTGACCTTCAGTGACCTTGAAAGGTGAAAACGACCTTTTAGTCGAAAAAACGATGAATTTTGCCTTTGGTGGTCATTTTACCGAAATCTATTCAGTCAGTTTTCCTCAAAATCATGGGTAAGATTCTCCTTATGTACCTTTGTGATGTGTATAAATTTCGTTGTCTTTGAAATGATGGTCTGCGTGGGGCGGCCATTTTGATTTTTTTATGAGTCGACAAAAAAAATTTTTTTTGCCCCAAATCGAGTCACTATTCGTTTTGAGCTATTTCCAGCAAAAAAAAATAAAAATTTCTTTTGCCATTGAAAATTGTTTCGGACTTAGAAAATTTCACCCAAGCTTTCCTTCATAATGGGAGCTATGCAGAGTAATCTCATAGAACACTTCAAGATAGAGCCTAAGTATTGGCACATTCAAATGGGAAATCATATATTGCGGTTTGAGTGGTGACCTTGAATTTGACCTTCAATGACCTTGAAATGTCAAAACGACCTTTTTTGTCAAAAAAAACGGAGAATTTTGCCTTTGGTGGCCATTTTCTGGAAATCTATTCAGACAGTTTTCCTCAAAATTATGTATAAGATTCTCGTTATGTACCTTTGTGATGTGTATAAGTTTTGTTGCCTTTGAATCGACTGTCTGTGAATATTTGTCATTAACGACAAATGACAAGATGTAACTTGATTTGGTATTATAGTCCATACAGAAAATGTGTTTCTATCAACATTTACGAACATGTTTTAACATATAGATTTTAACATCGGTGTAACAATTTATATGTATTCAGTATTCTACGCAACTCACATGATTGCCGGTAAGCTACAGCACCCTTGGTGCTATGTTTTGAGTTCATTGTTGTTGTTGATCCAGTTGAGCATAATAATTGTTTTGTTGTCAAATAAAATTAGGGATCGATTGTTCCTAAAAGGAAACAAAGAAAAAATTTTCTTGTGATTGGGCAAACTCTAATGAGGCATTGATTACGTCATTAGATTCATGCGCTCATTAACATGATTAAGCGGTGTCGTTTGTGGTGTCAGGAAAGAAAGTGATTTCAGCGGTCCCCGGGAGAACCTGTGGGTTTTCCCAGTTGAATCCACGGTTTCGTCATTTTGAGACCCATCAGGCACAATTGGATAAAAGGAGAAACCCATTCAGTACTAAATGGGTGACTATAATAGCTGTAGAAGAGACTCATTGATCTAGACAAAGATGCCTAAGTGGTATGTCAGTTAAACTTTGAACTGGGGTGTTTTCAGAGTCCTCATGGTTCTAGACGTAACTCATAGGGATATGCTGAGTAGGAATACCGGTAGAGCTTTTGATATGCCCTTTGGAAACCTGTCTTTTCCAGGTATTTTGAAGACGTACAATCTGGGAATCATTGAGTGTGAAACTCTACAAGCTGTCTTCTCTAAGGACCTGACTCCCAATGTTCTCACAGCACACACCAGGTAATCATTGAGTGTCAGACTACAGACTGTGTGAGATTTTACGTGCTGCCTTCTCTCGGAGACACATATAGCGAGATCGGCTACTGACTTGTACAAACAATATTCAATCAAGGTTAATGTTTTGTCTTGCAAACCTTTTACTACTCCGAAAAATGTTCCATGTTCCATCTTTCAGCATTTACTGGTGAGTTGCTGGGGAGTGATTTATATGATGAATTAGACAACAGTGTTTTATGGGGTTGCAGATTGCTAACTGAGGCTGTAATGAACTTTCAAAACAACCAAGAAGAAATCAGTCTCATCATGTCTCCAGAGAAAGTCTGCTTGAAGAATTATGTGGAGGATGAATCAGGTAATTAGAGGCTACAGAATGATGGCACTTGTCTGTTGTAGCAGTCACCTTCTTCATCCAGGTACTTACAACTCAGTGTGTAAAGACAAGGGAACCACTGGTGGGGTGGCACTGTCTAAAACTTGACTTGTACCTTTTCTTTCAGATGTGATGAAGGTGGTTCACACACAGATGCAGCTTGTGCCAGAGGAGTTTGACAAGTTCCAGGCAGGAGTCGATTCCGAGGTCACTTTCTGTCTAAAAGAGCTCAGGGTAAGCTAAAGACAGAGTGGACGCCAAGGTCACTTTCTGTCTGAAGGAGCTCAGGGTAAGCTAAGGTCAGAGTGGGTGCCAAGGTCACTTTCTGTCTGAAGGAGCTCAGGGTAAGCTAAAGACAGAGTGGACGCCAAGGTCACTTTATGTCTGAAGGAGCTCAGGGTAAGCTAAGGTCAGAGTGGGCGCCAAGGTCACTTTCTGTCTGAAGGAGCTCAGGCTAAGCTAAGGCCAGAGTGGGTGCCAAGGTCACTTTCTGTCCGAAGGAGCTCAGGGTAAGCTAAGGCCAGAGTGCGTGCCAAGGTCACTTTCTGTCTGAAGGAGCTCAGGGTAAGCTAAGGTCAAAGTGGATGCCAAGGTCACTTTGTGTCTAAAGGAGCTCAGGGTAAGCTAAGGCCAGAGTGAGTGCCAAGGTCACTTCCTGTCTGAAGGAGCTCAGGGTAAGCTAAGGCCAGAGTGGGTGCCAAGGTCACTTTCTGTCTGAAGGAGCTCAGGGTAAGCTAAGGCCAGAGTGGGTGCCAAGGTCACTTTCTACCAAGGTGCAGGTGAAGTAGATTTGAGTTATGATGTATTGAGGTATACGTGGCCATCTTCCTCAGTTTTAAAGATTGATACATTCATGGAAATATGGAAGCATAATTTTTATCAGATGATCTGAGACAAATTTATTGGCAAAGTGTGTTTGGAGTTGACATTGAGTGAATCTGTGGGATTTCTCCACCATATTTCACAGAACAGTGATCAAGGGTATAGCAGCATCCCTAATAACCCGGTGCGTTTGTCTACTTGCAGGCAATATTGGGTTTTTCGGAAGCAGCGGCTGTGCCAGTCTCAATACATTTTGAGAGTCCTGGAAAGTAAGCAATATTAGTAATGGATAAACATAGATTACACACCTTCTCCTTATCAATAGGGGAAGTCAATCATCAGTGAAGTAAAATAAATACTAAACTTGTTTCATATTTCAGACCTATCATCTTCTCCCTTGAATCGGGCACAAGTTTTGAAGCAAACTTTGTTTTGGCAACTCTTGCTGATGATAATTCTCAGCCGAGCAGCAGCCATCGAAGTACTCAGCATCCTCGCGCAGTGCAGAAAAATGGCTCAGACACCAGCAAGAGATCGCAGTCTTTTGTGAATAGAACTAACAGTAATCCCAGCACAAGTGTGGGACAATCCAGACTCGCAGGAAATAGAACAACTTGTCAGCCAAGTGGAATCCACCCCAGGCAGGGATCCAGTACAGCTGATACAGACACTACAGCTCGGTGAGTGTCATCTTGAAAGATAATGCTGAAATCAAGTCTGATTGTATACTACACTCTTGAGTCCCTGTTCATAAAGACTGTTTTGTTTTGCCCAAAGATCAATTTAACTTGTAAACCAACCTGTGAAATAAGACTTTCTGTCAGATAAGACCTCATCTCCTATGCAAGAAAGTCTTATCCTACAGGGCCCACTGTATAGTATTTCAGGTTTTCATCATAAATCATACATCATACATATTGCTTGGCAGATGATTTGCTGGCTTTGAGATAGTATATTAGGTGATAGTCTAAGATTGTGATCTTGATCTTGACACAAATCTTGACACATTGATTGAAGATGCTTCAGGATTAACCACGAGTGTCTGTGTTATGTACATGATGTACATTGTATGTTGAATTCAGGCAAACGTCTGCGAAACGAAGATTGAGTTCAGAGGATGAACCTTCGACAAAGAGACCTGATGTGAGAGGAAATGATGCCAATAGAGCCGAGCCCGTGTCTAGGTGTGTGACGAGTAGCTCTAGGTATAGCTGATGAGTTCTCAACCAGTCTTTGTACAACAAATGGTAGTAAATTTGCGATGAACTGTGGTGAACAAAGCTGAAATGAAAAGAAAATGTTTATATATCGAGACAGGATGTTGTTTTTGGCAGATCTCGGGTGTTGAAGAAAGCCCAACTGCAGTCTGCGCTCCAAGATTTGATGAACGACTCGGACGATTACTTTCCAGCTGCTCCCAGTGCTGGTCTGGACATGGCTCACAGGGACAGCAAGGACCCGCCGAGCTCAGAGACCAGCTCCAAGCAGATCAGTCCTCTCATCCCTGTACACGGTCTACAGGTATCTATAGTTCTCTTGTGATGGTAATGTCATATATTGGGGATCGAGGGTGAGGCTCACCCAACACATCCCTGAGACAGATTTGTCAAGGGTTACGGTTCCGAAAATACTAGTTTGGTACCGGGTATGCTAAGCCATACTTACCTCTGATTCTAGGGTGTGGTAGTTAGCGAGCACGCATATACTGTAGCAACCACACATGAAATACGGGTGAACTAAATTAAAACGAAGTTAGCTGGTCCGTCAGGGCCCAGTGCTGGTAATGACTGTTTCCTGAGCAGTTCACCCTCTGTGTGGTTATGTCATCATGATGGTCCACTGCCTTTTAGATTACTTTTGCAAGCACTTGTCGACACATCCTTTGACTTTGCGCTCGCGGGCTTCCTATATGGATTGGAGTTTGAAACTTATACAAGTTTCCTGCCATGTTCAACCATCATGTTCGTGGTTCTGGCGGATTCCTGCTCCCACACTGCCGGGTCTGTCATATCGGGGCTGGATGCACAGTTTCTGGAGGACATGGGCCCACAGTTTGATCTATGACTGGCCCGCCTGACTTCACCATGGTGCAGCTACCAGAGAGACCAGTTGATGTGATGGTGGTCAACGAGCCGGAACGTTCTAGCCAAGTGCTTGATAACTGTCATCATCGCAACCGCTATCATGTCTGCTCACTGGGTGAGCTACCCCTCACCCAGTGGACCACGCTATGTGTTTAACAGCTTGTGGTCAGTCTAGAAGCGAGAGTGATTCCGTCTGTTTGTCTGCTGATTGTCCGTTGTAGGCTACCAGATCACCTCTCTCTGCCAGGCCTGTGGAGTCGCCTCACGCCGTGTGTTTGACTGCATGTCAGAGGCCACTCGCTCTTGTGGAGGTCCAGCCTGCTGTTTCTTCACAACCTTCTCTCTTCAGTCTGTCCGCCCATTGAAGCCTGACCTATCCAGCCATCCCTCTCATCATCCTAGGGACTGTCGTGCTGCTCACACCGACCATCCTGTGGAGCCATCCGGTCCTGGGGCACACGACATCCATCTACCTTCATTTCGTGGGCTCCTTCTGGGACTGGGTGTGCGACCAAAGTGGCTGTAATGGCAGGAGCTTCATAGGTACTACTGCTCCACCCGCTGTGGTCATGACGACTGTGATGACTGGTGCCACAGTAGCAACAGTACAGACCGTGGGGACCGCTACGCCAGCGATTGTCACTCCAGCCGCAGTGCCACAGTGGCCACCGTACCGACCGCGGGGACCGCTACGCTAGCGATTATCATGAGCACGACTCCAGCCACTGTGGTCATGACGACTGTGATGACCGGTACCACAGTGGTGACCGTACCGGCCGTGGGACCGCTACGCCAGCGATTATCATGAGCACCGCTCCATCCGCTGTGGTCGTGACGACTGTGACAACTGGTGCCACAGTGGCGACTGTACCGACCGTGGGGACCGCTACCCTAGCGATTATCATGAGCACTGCTCCATCCGCTGTGGTCGTGACGACTGTGACAACTGGTGCCACAGTGTCGACTGTACCGACCGTGGGGACCGCCACCCTAGCGATTATCATGAGCACCGCTCCAGCCGCTGTGGTTGTGACGACTGTGATGACCGATACCACAGTGGCGACTGTACCGACCGTGGGGACCGCTACGCCAGCGATTATCATGAGCACTGCTCCAGCTGCTGTGGTTTTGACTACTGCGATGACTGGTACCACAGTGGCGACTGTACCGACCGTGGGGACCGCTACGCCAGCGATTATCATGAGCACTGCTCCAGCTGCTGTGGTTTTGACTACTGCGATGACTGGTACCACAGTGGCGACTGTACCGACCGTGGGGACCGCTACGCCAGCGATTATCATGAGCACTGCTCCAGCTGCTGTGGTTTTGACTACTGCGATGACTGGTACCACAGTGGCGACCGTACCGACCGTGGGGACCGCTACACCAGCGATTATCATGAGCACTGCTCCAGCTGCTGTGGTTTTGACTACTGCGATGACTGGTACCACAGTGGCGACTGTACCGACCGTGGGGACCGCTACGCCAGCGATTATCATGAGCACTGCTCCAGCTGCTGTGGTTTTGACTACTGCGATGACTGGTACCACAGTGGCGACTGTACCGACCGTGGGGACCGCTACGCTAGCGATTATCATGAGCACCACTCCAGCCGCTGTGGTTGTGACGACTGCGATGACTGGTACCACAGTGGCGACCGTACCGACCGTGGGGACCGCTACGCTAGCAATTATCATGAGCACTGCTCCAGCTGCTGTGGTTTTGACTACTGGGATGACTGGTACCACAGTGGCGACCGTACCGACCGTGGGGACCGCTACACTAGCGTTTGTCACTCCATCCGCTGTGGTCGTGACGACTGTGACAACTGGTGCCACAGTGTCGACTGTACCGACCGTGGGGACCGCTACCCTAGCGATTATCATGAGCACTGCTCCAGCTGCTGTGGTTTTGACTACTGGGATGACTGGTACCACAGTGGCGACCGTACCGACCGTGGGGACTGCTACACTAGCGTTTGTCACTCCATCCGCTGTGGTCGTGACGACTGTGATGACTGGTATCACAGTGGCGACCGTACCGACCGTGGGGACCGCTACGCTAACGATTATCACTCCAGCCGCAGTGCCACAGTGGCGACCGTACCGACCGTGGGGACCGCTACGCCAGCGATTATCATGAGCACTGCTCCAGCTGCTGTGGTTTTGACTACTGCGATGACTGGTACCACAGTGGCGACTGTACCGACCGTGGGGACCGCTACGCCAGCGATTATCATGAGCACTGCTCCAGCTGCTGTGGTTTTGACTACTGCGATGACTGGTACCACAGTGGCGACTGTACCGACCGTGGGGACCGCTACGCTAGCGATTATCATGAGCACCACTCCAGCCGCTGTGGTTGTGACGACTGCGATGACTGGTACCACAGTGGCGACCGTACCGACCGTGGGGATCGCTACGCTAGCGATTATCATGAGCACTGCTCCAGCTGCTGTGGTTTTGACTACTGGGATGACTGGTACCACAGTGGCGACCGTACCGACCGTGGGGACCGCTACACTAGCGTTTGTCACTCCATCCGCTGTGGTCGTGACAACTGGTGCCACAGTGTCGACTGTACCGACCGTGGGGACCGCTACCCTAGCGATTATCATGAGCACTGCTCCAGCTGCTGTGGTTTTGACTACTGGGATGACTGGTGCCACAGTGGCGACCGTACCGACCGTGGGGACCGCTACGCTAACGATTATCACTCCAGCCGCTGTGGTGGTGACAACTGGTGCCACAGTGGCGACTGTACCGACCGTGGGGACCGCTACACTATAGCAATTATCATGAGCACCACTCCAGCCGCTGTGGTCGTGACGACTGTGATGACCGGTACCACAGTGCCGCTACGCTTATAGTGATTGTCATGAGGGCCACTTTAGCCGCTGTGGTTGTGATGACTGTGACGATTGGTGCCACAGTGGCGACTGTACCGACCGTGGGGACCACTACGCCAGCGATTATCCTCCAGCCGCTGTGGTCGAGACGACTGTGATGACTGGTAACACAGTGGCGACCGTACCAACCTTGGGGACTGCTGCGCCAGCGGTTATCATGAGCACTGCTCCAGCCGCTGTGGACGAGACGACTGTGATGACTGGTAACACAGTGGCGACCGTACCAACCTTGGGGACTGCTGCGCCAGCGGTTATCATGAGCACTGCTCCAGCCGCTGTGGTCGTGACGACTGTGATGACTGGTGCCACAGTGGCGACCGTACCGACCGTGGGGACCGCTATGCCAGCGATTATCATCAGCACCACTCCAGCCGCGATTCCAGGGGCTGTCGTCAGGACTTCCATGACTATGATTCCTCTAGAGAGGATTCCTCAGACCGTTCAGACCACTCTAATGGTTTGGACCGTGACCGATCAATGGAGGACCAGTTTGTGTCAGAGCCCGCCTCCCAGGAGTCCCCTGTAAGAATCCTCAGTTAGTCAGCCCTGCTAGATCCTTCAACACTTAGGCTTCCAAAACTTTCGGACAGGTCCACCTCTAGGGTCAGGAGGCCTTTCCAGACTTCATTGACAAGCCGAAGGTCAAGGAGCCTGGCTACACATCGATTAGGTTGCGTGTTCTTGTGTCTGCTCAGCCTGCAGAGCCTCAAGCCCGAAAAAAAAACCACCGGCTCTTCCAGTGGCGAACATCGCAGTGGCTTGAATAGCAGTAAATAGCAGTGAATGGCAGTGGCAGTGTTCCTCATTACGATCCAAGGTCCCAGCTTGCTCCTGATGTGCCACATACGCTCCCTTAGATCTAATCTTCAGATGTATCCCCCGTGGGAGCTTGTCTTCAGCCGTTCTGGCAAGCCAGAGACAATCTCGTAACTGTGGTTCTGTGAGGGATACTGAATCCCTTTCAGTCAAGGGCCTGCCCTCTCCTCATTCCCTATAGCGTTTGCGTCCTACCTCTGGGATCAGAGAAATTCCAAGTCCTGGACAGTTTCAATTTTGAGATATTTCAGAAATAGGTTTTTCCTGGCGTTTACAGCTGACTGATTGTTGTCTCCAAGTTGACCGTCAGGCTGGCGTCCCGTCATTGACCGGAGCCCCCTCAACAACTTCATTACCATAAAATGGTTCTTCATAGATTGTTCCCACACCATCCTTGTGGGGGATGCCTCAAGGATGCCTATTCCACCAGTTATTTGGACAATTGACTGATCTTGGTTTTGGATCAGGAGGTCACGGCCCACATGGACCTAATAGTCCAGCTTTGTCCACAACTGGACAGGGTCACCTTTTTAGGTCATAGAGGGTCACCTGTCTAGATATGGACATAAACATGATGTCATTTCTCAATCAGGAGGTGCACTTGCAACTTACATGCTGTTCTGCAATCTTTATCATTCACGTGTTCTGGTGGTTGCGTTGGTCTTCCTGCGGCTCCCAGATCACATGGTTTCGCTGGAGAAGATTGTTCCGGGTGCTCGCCTGCACATGAGGATCCTCCAGTTTGTTCTCCACGATCACTGGGATGCTTCCCAGGATCTGGAAACTGGTTCCTTTGGATCTTTCGCTTTAGTCCGACCTCCAGTGGTAAAGCAATGATCTCAATCTGTTCTGGGGTCATCCGATCCATGAGTTGGATCCTAATCAGATCTCCTACACCACATCAAATGGCTCAAGCTGAAAGCGCTGAAGTTAGGTCAAGAGGGCTACGGTCAAGGGTTACCGTGTGGTGATCATAAATATCTTGTATGGTCTTGACATTGACTGTGTTGGCTATAAAATGGTCTGGGGATCTTTGTAGAGATGGTGTTGGGTCCGAGGATAGCCTACTAATCACTGTTCCTAGAAGTGGAAATCTCTATTCTCTGGATTACCTTTTCTAGGAATGGTAGTCGCGCGTACTACCGTTCTGTTTACACCGGGTCAGTCATCAGCAGTCAACTTTAGATAAAACGAGGGAGAAGAAGAAGAGGAAGAAGAAGAAGTTTTGGTGACCCTTTTACCCAGAATAGTTTTCTTTGCCTAAATATACATCAGTCACTGTCAACTAATAATATCAAAAATAGATCCTTCGCTATTTCTATGTTGTTTCAACATATACATGTAATGTGTATACATATTGGTGAAGCCATGCACCAGTGCAGCCATGTACACTTTATCAATTAATATAATATGAATGAAAGTTGCAATGAAAATGTATATTAAACTCAATGAAATATTTCCAGAATCGGGAAAGTGTTTATTTTCTTAAAACAGTTGGACACGACAAGTCCTAGTTGTTGAGTCATCAGAAACAAAACAAGAAATAAGTTTGTATCGTTTTTCTGTAGGAGGACAGCATGTGTGACGTGAACAGTGATGTCGGAGAGGATGACGAGGACAATGTACCAGGAACACCACCAAGTAAATCACAGGTACACAGAGTCTACAGGTTCATAGAGCACACGGGTACATAGAACACACAGACTCATAGAGCGCATAAGTAACTAGAGGCACACAGACTCATTGAGCACATAAGTACATAGATGCACACAGCTACATAGAACACATGGGTATATAGAGCTCATAGAGCACATTATACATAGAGCACAGACTCATAGAGCACACAGATACATAGAGGGACACAATTACATAGAGCACATGGGTTCATAGAGGCACACAAGTACATAGAACAAATGGGTTCATATAGCACACAGGTCCATAGAGCACATGAATACATAGAGCACATGGGTCCATTATAGAGCATACCGGTAGGGAGAGCACATGGGTACACAGAGCACACAGGTACATAAAGCATGCAGGTGCATAGATCCACAACTGGTGAAGACAGTATCCAGTTCCTCTTTAATGATTTATATTCTGAGGAGAGAAACAAAATTCCCAGTAGGCTACAGCACCCTTGGTGTTATATTTCAAGAGTTGTCATGCAGAAAGCAGATTGTCTTGTCTTGTGCCTGAATGCCCTAGAAATGATAGAGAATGAGACTTCCTGATACACCTAGGGAGTCGAATGCAACTGCACCATGTCGTTTTGGTTTTACTCGTATTTTTCAGTTCACATCACTGTTCTTCGGTCTGTCACAAGCAAGTTCCAAGCCATCTCAGAACCCAGGTTCCGAACACGTGGTATTGGCGGCTGACACTGATGAGGAAGATTGAAATACAAGTGCCAGAAGTGTTTTGATAGTTACCATGGTTTCATGCATCTCCCTTGAATGCCACTGAATAAATGAGTATTTAGTTTGGTGTTCATTAATTCGATGTAAGGGTTACATAAATGGAGGGTGTGATATGTTTTGTGTATATGTTTATTACTAGTATGAATTCTCATCGTTATCTTTGTAGTTGTTATTTGCTGGAATTAAAAGATTTAATAACAAGCGTCTGTTTGTTTGTTACATGCCAGACTCTTCCATATGATTGTTTGTTCACACAGGAGTAGTCACGGACCTGGAGCATAGTATTGATGGCCAGCTTTTAAAACATATTCAAAGCTGTAAATATGCTATAAATAGGTAAACGATCTTGTAAAGAAATTAGCCCAAAGGCTAGGATAGGTTACCAGATAATATGTTTTATATCTTATATATTTAGTCATTTTGTCCTATGGCATGACCTTGAAAATAAGGTCCCTGCTCAAATTCAAGGTCACGAGAATATCCAGCATACATGTATATCATTCCCTATATATATCCACAATTGATTTGCTAAGCTGTAAATTCAGTAATAAGAAAGATATCAGCAATTTTGTCCTATGACTTTGAAAATGAGGTCAAAGGTCAATTTCAAGATCATCAGAATATTCGGCATACTGTAAATCACGTAATGTTCGCGGTAATGTAATTTTCGCGGATTGCTGTGCACCCGCGAAAATATCATTACCGTGAAAATAAGTTACGATATATAGGCTATATATCGCCGACACTTGTTGCGATGATGAGTGCATGTTTCATCCGCAATAGGCCTACTCGCTTCGAAATATAATTATACATACAAGTCTATGCTCTAATTATTTTCCATTCGTTTTAATTTATAGTAATACTTTGTACTTTGTAATATGTTCTCAGTGTTTTAACGATTTACATTATTCACATGTATGTCATCGAAGAGAAAAACATAGATGTCCGTGATTGTGTCTTAATTTTGTGCATTGTGTATCTGCGTAACAGGCGCTCTGTTACTATCGAGTGTTATCTTTCTGAAGGGAGATCAGCAAGGGGAAAGTCGCAGGATCATGACGCTTCCGAAATGTTCTTTTCTTTTCAACGCAACAGAATTTAAAGTTTATTTTTTTGCAGATTTTTTAGCCAATGAAACATTCTTAGTGATCAACACAAATTATGATCGATGATTGAAACACGCCTTACTCAAGCAGAACACACTCTAAACGGCCCGGACTAGTTTTTTTTTTTTTCAATAATTTTATTTCCAGAAGCATACATATACAATCCTGATACAAGTCAGCATCACAATGTGCAATGAAGCATCATTCATACATTCTTGTCCTATCTCAATATCTTACAATAAAATTTAGGTATATCCAAATACTTCCCGTTCGGCCAATATCAAAATTATCTCTTTACGTTCATTTTGTAACAGTGTCTTAAATTGGTATATTTAGCCTATTCCCCAATGGTGCCCATTTCTTAATATTTTCAGCTCTTTGCCTCGTATTCTTGAATTTTGTTTCGATTTTCATCCTATCTGATAGGTATAAACGGGACTAGTTAATTGTCAACTAAACGGAGACAAAATGAAGTCACATATCGAGTGATCGAGAGAATTGGGCACGCGCGTGAGGCAAGTGACACTGGCGAGTTGAAGATAGCAGATTTTCTGGGGCAGGCGAGCACTGACAACTAGTTAGTGTGAAAACTTTATTGTCTGGTGATTGTACAAACATATCAAGTAATTGTGCGTGGGATGGTGGTGGGGATAGGCTTAATCACCGATCATTTTCTCAGTTTCGACGACTGTATACACAAGCTCCCACTTGGTTATTATTGGATTGCGGGTGGAGGCCTCATGGCTCGATTTTGTTACGATAAGAAATTTTCCGCGGTTTAGAAACCGCGAAATTTTCATACCGCGAAGTAGTTTTGATATCGAAACCGCGAAATTTGCGTCTCGCCAAATATTCATGATTTACAGTACATCAATCCCTATATGTGCACAATTGATTCCTAAGCTGTATATTCGATAGTAAGCGAGATATTGGCCATTTTGTGCTCTGACCTTGAAAATGAGGTCAAGGTTATCAGAATATTCAGTGTATATCATTTTCTATATGTCCACAATTGGTTCCCAATCTATAACGTCGATAAGAAAGGAGATATCAGGCATTTTGTCCCATGACCTTGACCTGAGGTCAAAGGTCGAATTCAAGGTCATGGCAATATTCATCATATATCATTTCCTATACGTTTACAATTCATTCCTATGCTGTAAAGTCGATAAGAAGTGAAATATTCCTTTGACCTTGAAAATTAGGTCAAAGGTCAAATGCAAGGTCACGACAATTATCAGCATATATCATTTCCTATATTTTCACAATTGATTCCTAAGCTGTAAAGTCGATAATAAGCAAGATATTAGCTATTTTGTCCTGTGACCTTGAGAACTAGGTCAATCGTCAAATCATAGGTCACGACATTATTCAGCATATATCATTTTCTATATGTTCACAGTTGATTCCTAAGCTGTAAAGTCGATAATAAGTGAGATATTAGCCATTTTGTACTGTGACCTTGAAAATTAGGTCAAAGGTCAAAATCAAGGTCACGAGAATATTCAGCATATATCATTTCTTATATGTCCACAATTGATTCCTATAAATCTCAATATTAAGTGAGATAATTGGAGTAATGTGTCCCATTATAAAGCATATGAGAATTTAACATGGAAAAATCCCAACAATATTAAGCATATATCATGTCCACAGTTGATTGCTAAGCTGCAAATTCAATAAACAGAGATATCACCAATTTTGTCCTGTGGCCTTGAAAATGAAGGCAAAGGTCAAATTCAAGGTCATCAGAAAATTGGCGTATAACATTTCCTATATGTCCATCATTGATTCCCACACTAAGAAGTCAATAAAGCGAGATATTAGCCATCTTGTCCTGTCACCTTGAAAATCAAGTCAAAGGATAAGGATAAAATAAGGTCATTGGTCAAGTCGAGGCCACGAGAATATTCAGCATATATCATTTGGAGTTTGACCTCAATTGATTCCTAAGCTGTAAAGTCGATAATAAGCGAGATATTAGTCATTTTGTGCTCTTGACCTTGAAAATGAGGTCAGACGTCAAATTCAAGGTCACGAGAATATTCAGCATATATTATTTCCTATAATGTGTCCCATTATTATTTCCCATAATGTGTCCCATTATAAAGCATAGGATAATTTAACATGGGAAAGTCCCATTTGGGCCAAGTTTGGGCCTTGCAGTGGGCCCTTAAGCGGGCCCCAGACCCTCAGCCTCCCCCAACTCGCTTCGCGACATTTCACGTCTTGGCCCTCCTTCAGAACCCTTGATCCGCCCAAGATCAGGCTTCCATAAACTCTCTTAGGCCATGCAATTGGACCAAGGAGAGCCCTAGAATACACCATTGGGGATGCATAAACCCCCGGCCGACATGAGCTCGCTTCGCTCGCCGCTATGTCGGTCAAAAGTCAATCCCCCCCCCTCCCAAAATCCTATACCCGCCCTTGCAACCTGTCCCCTATAGCGACAGAACCGTCTAGTTTATGAAAATATTCGAACAGACAAATTACATTACTGAAATTCCGAGACGAACACGGTCAGTCTGTGTGCTTGGTGGGCGCGGTGATCCCCAGAGAAATTTGGAGACATTGATACCTATCAGGTCACTTTTAAGGTGTATCAGAATATACTTTATATACTTGTTTTGTGTATTTGGTAGTGCTTTTATGTGATAACTATTTACACCAAAGATGAGCCTGGTGGTTTGGGGCGCCGCCCAAGAAAATTTGAAAATTGATGTCTCATAGATAACTTTTGAGGTGTACGTCGGGTCAGCCGCCACCCCCGCTCCCCCTTCAATCCGCCACTGAAGGCTCAACCCTGAGGTGGAACCGATCTCTGTCAGTATATATAAACATTCCGTGCATGTTCCTTTGCAGCAAGTAGTGTAGTCGTTTTGGATGATTGTAAAAAAAAAATATTTGTGAGAACTTGCAATGTTAAATGTTCTTTAGATAATTTTCTTCTTGAATTAGATAAATCATGCGTATTTTGATATCATAACATCTGAGGACATAATACATTGTGATAAATTGACAATGCATATTCCATGCTTGTAGAAGACTTATATTGATTTATTGCTTCTGAATACATGATAACAATATCTTCAAGCAGGCAGCTTGTAACCAGCAGATTACTGATCACAACTCTAACAAAAACAGTCAATATTTGTTATAACATTCCACACATTTGGTTTAAAATGTTACAAACCTAGGCTAGACGTCAAGGCCTAAAGATGCCTTGGAGCATTTCATGTGAAGCTCTATTCCTACCTACATGTAACATATACCTAAGAGACCTTGTCGAGAACAATGATGACTCTGAAAACATCTGTGGTCAAAGTTTAATAACATACCCCTTAGGCATCTTTGTTTAGAACGTCCGTTCCTGCTTTGTAACACACACCGTTTCTGAGATATCGACGAAGATGAAGAATGCCAAATTAACAGAAAAATTCAGCTCAAGGTCGGAGTTCATCCCTGATACCCCTTAGACATGTTCGTCTAGGGTGAAGAGTCTGAAAATATTAAACGCCCGTTTCGCTCAACGACGCACTGTTTCTGAGATATTGAAGACACCAGCGGTCGTCTCGACCCATGATACCCCCTAGCCTAGTTTGTCTAGTGCCAGGAGGCCAAAATTAAGCTCTGTTTCACTCTACGAAACACCGTTTCCGAGATACGGCCAAACAGGAAGTGCAGAGTCAGCGAAAAAAATTCGACACCAGGGGTCGTCTCGACACAAGATACCCTCCAGACTAGTTTCTCTAATGCCAGTAGGCCGAAATTAAGCTCTGTTTTACTCTACCACACACCGTTACCGAGATACGGCCAAACAGGGAGTGCTGAGTCGGAGAGAAAATATTCTGATACCAGAGGTCGTCTCGACCCAAGATACGCCCTAGACCAGTTTGTCTAGTGCCAGAAGGCTGAAATTGAGCACCGTTTCGCTCTACGACGCACCGTTTCTGAGATACGGCCAAACAGGCAGTGCCGAGTCGGAGAAAAAAAAATCAACACCAGGGGTCGTCTCGACCCAAGATACCCCTAAACAGGTTTGTCTAGTGACAGAAACCTGAAATTGAGCACTGTTTCACTCTACGGCCAAACAGGAATTGCCGAGTCAGAGAAAAAAAATCGACACAAGGAGCCGTCTCGACCCATACCTCTAGCCCAGTTTGTCTAGTGCAAGGAGGCCAAAATTGAGCTCCGTTTCGCTCTACGACACACCGTTTCCGAGATACAGGCAATTAGGTGCCGAGTCGGAGACAAAACCATAAGGGCTTTTCAGCAATTACCTTATTAAAATCAGCAAATCGTGTACAATTCGAAAGTGTATACAGTTGCACATAATTAATATGAAATAGATATGATGAGTATGTAAGTTTTTTGCAAATGTTTGCGCACAAAAAAAAAAAAACAGCGAATGTGTGCTTCAGTTTGCTACATTTGGGGATTAGATGCTGTAAACATGATCACTGTACTGCGTTAAGTCAGCACAATATGTACAGTTAACAGTTTAATGTATGTTTGTACACGACAGAACATGGATATGATGTTTTCCAGCTGAACATGTGGGTTAAATATTGCACACAATTCTCACACATTGAAAAGTAAGTATGGACGCACTATTTCATACGCTTGCTCTAAAATACTACGAAGCTACTCCGTTAATTGCTATCAACACAGTATGTACAAGTAATGCTTTACTCGATCTACAATACAGATATGGAAATTATTCCATTTCCAGATAAATATGTACCACGTGTACGTTACACTATAGCACTGACTGACGATAACTGTGACAGTATCACAGTGACTTGCTGGTATGCGCCTCTGGAAATGAATTAAACACGTATATGATCTCCTCCTCAACCAAGTTTATGTTATGAGGGGTGGGTTCTCGATTATTGCTACAGGAGACCTAAGAGTTCATGGCTATACGTACATGTTGTATTACAATAATAAAGACTAGAATTTGTGGATAAACCTTATTGATCACTTGGATTATAGGTATCGAGGTTCAGTAAAACCTAAAGTTCTTTAGACCTTTTCTTTCATTGTCCCTCGTCGAGATTCCCAAATATACAATGAATACTTAACACTGATTATATATCATATATAGATATAGAATTATGCAAGTCTCCTGATATAGCTGTCGTTGGCCCGGGTAAAGTATGCTTTACAGCGTTCCTCAATCACAAAAATCGAACAAGAACTCATCCAGAAACATATACTCTTGACTTTCATTGACCACTAATTACTTGAGCATGACCTTGCCCCTGTTGATGGCTCCCCCACCCATCATAACGTCCTCGAGGCCACACAGCTTGTTGCTCTCGTTCCAGAGCCGCTCGGCCTGCCTGTAGTCCCGGCCCACGGCCTCAATGTCCACGGCCTTGCAGTCGTACATCAGCTTGCCCACATAGTCCTCCAGGTAGTCCATGAGCAGGCTCTGTAACACTGACTGGGCGCCCGTCTCCGTCGTCCGGAACAGGAACCATGCGGCCAGGCGCAGCACTTGGCCCTTCACTCCCGGCCAGTTACGCAACAGGTGCGACTTGACTGGACCTGGAGATGGAGATAGCGAGGAGTGAGGGGGTCATGAGGATAAGACGGGAAGGTAGCAAGGATTGGTGAGGTGGTTCATGAGGATAGACAGGAAGGTAGCAAGGATTTGTGAGGTGGGTCTGGAGGACAGGACGGGAAGGTAGCAAGGATTCGTGAGGTGGGTCAGGAGGACAGGACGGGAAGGTAGCAAGGATTCGTGAGGTGGTTCATGAGGATAGGACAGGAAGGTAGCAAGGATTTGTGAGGTGGGTCATGAGGATAGGACAGGAAGGTAGCAAGGATTCGTGAGGTGGGTCATGAGGATAGGACGGGAAGGTAGCAAGGATTCGTGAGGTGGGTCATGAGGATAGGACGGGAAGGTAGCAAGGATTCGTGAGGTGGGTCAGGAGGACAGGACTGGAAGGTAGCAAGGATTCGTGAGGTGGGTCATGAGGATAGGACAAGAAGGTAGCAAGGATTGGTGTGGTGGGTCACGAGGATAGGACTGGAAGGTAGCAAGGATTCGTGAGGTGGGTCATGAGGATAGGACAAGAAGGTAGCAAGGATTGGTGTGGTGGGTCAGGAGGACAGGACAGGAAGGTAGCAATGATTGGTGTGGGGGTCAGGAGAACAGGACAGGAAGGTAGCAAGGCTTTGTGAGGTGGTTCAGGAGGATAGGACAGGAAGGTAGCAAGGATTCGTGAGGTGGGTCATGAGGACAAGACAGGAAGGTAGCAAGGATTCGTGAGCTGGGTCATGAGGATAGGACGGGAAGGTAGCAAGGATTCGTGAGGTGGGTCATGATGATAGGACATGAAGGTAGCGAGGAGTCGTGATGTGGTTCATGAGGATAGGACAGGAAGGTAGCAAGGATTCGTGAGGTGGGTCATGATGATAGGACAGGAAGGTAGCAAGGATTCGTGAGGTGGGTCATGATGATAGGACAGGAAGGTAGCAAGGATTCGTGAGGTGGGTCAGGAGGATAGGACGGGAAGGTAGCAAGGATTCGTGAGGTGGGTCATGAGGATAGGACGGGATGTAGCAAGGATTTGTGAGGTGGGTCATGAGGATAGGACAGGAAGGTAGCAAGGATTCGTGAGGTGGGTCATGAGGATAGGACAGGAAGGTAGCAAGGATTCGTGAGGTGGGTCATGAGGATAGGACGGGAAGGTAGCAAGGATTCGTGAGGTGGGTCATGAGGATAGGACAGGAAGGTAGCAAGGATTTGTGAGGTGGGTCATGAGGATAGGACAGGAAGGTAGCAAGGATTCGTGAGGTGGGTCATGAGGATAGGACGGGAAGGTAGCAAGGATTCGTGAGGTGGGTCAGGAGGACAGGACTGGAAGGTAGCAAGGTTTCGTGAGGTGGGTCATGAGGATAGGACAAGAAGGTAGCAAGGATTGGTGTGGTGGGTCATGAGGATAGGACTGGAAGGTAGCAAGGATTCGTGAGGTGGGTCATGAGGATAGGACAAGAAGGTAGCAAGGATTGGTGTGGTGGGTCAGGAGGACAGGACAGGAAGGTAGCAATGATTGGTGTGGTGGGTCAGGAGGACAGGACAGGAAGGTAGCAAGGCTTTGTGAGGTGGTTCAGGAGGATAGGACAGGAAGGTAGCAAGGATTCGTGAGGTGGGTCATGAGGACAAGACAGGAAGGTAGCAAGGATTCGTGAGCTGGGTCATGAGGATAGGACGGGAAGGTAGCAAGGATTCGTGAGGTGGGTCATGAGGATAGGACGGGAAGGTAGCAAGGATTCGTGAGGTGGTTCATGAGGATAGGACAGGAAGGTAGCAAGGATTCGTGAGGTGGGTCATGATGATAGGACAGGAAGGTAGCAAGGATTCGTGAGGTGGGTCATGATGATAGGACAGGAAGGTAGCAAGGATTCGTGAGGTGGGTCAGGAGGATAGGACGGGAAGGTAGCAAGGATTCGTGAGGTGGGTCATGAGGATAGGACGGGATGTAGCAAGGATTGGTGTGGTGGGTCATGAGGATAGGACAGGAAGGTAGCAAGGATTTGTGAGGTGGGTCATGAGGATAGGACAGGAAGGTAGCAAGGATTCGTGAGGTGGGTCATGAGGATAGGACGGGAAGGTAGCAAGGATTCGTGAGGTGGGTCATGAGGATAGGACGGGAAGGTAGCAAGGATTCGTGAGGTGGGTCAGGAGGACAGGACTGGAAGGTAGCAAGGTTTCGTGAGGTGGGTCATGAGGATAGGACAAGAAGGTAGCAAGGATTGGTGTGGTGGGTCATGAGGATAGGACTGGAAGGTAGCAAGGATTCGTGAGGTGGGTCATGAGGATAGGACAAGAAGGTAGCAAGGATTGGTGTGGTGGGTCAGGAGGACAGGACAGGAAGGTAGCAATGATTGGTGTGGTGGGTCAGGAGGACAGGACAGGAAGGTAGCAAGGCTTTGTGAGGTGGTTCAGGAGGATAGGACAGGAAGGTAGCAAGGATTCGTGAGGTGGGTCATGAGGACAAGACAGGAAGGTAGCAAGGATTCGTGAGCTGGGTCATGAGGATAGGACGGGAAGGTAGCAAGGATTCGTGAGGTGGGTCATGATGATAGGACATGAAGGTAGCGAGGAGTCGTGATGTGGTTCATGAGGATAGGACAGGAAGGTAGCAAGGATTCGTGAGGTGGGTCATGATGATAGGACAGGAAGGTAGCAAGGATTCGTGAGGTGGGTCAGGAGGATAGGACGGGAAGGTAGCAAGGATTCGTGAGGTGGGTCATGAGGATAGGACGGGAAGGTAGCAAGGAGTCGTGAGGTGGGTCGTGAGGATAGGACGGGAAGGTAGCAAGGATTCGTGAGGTGGGTCATGACGATAGGACGGGATGTAGCAAGGATTTGTGAGGTGGGTCATGAGGATAGGACAGGAAGGTAGCAAGGATTCGTGACGTGGGTCATGAGGATAGGACGGGAAGGTAGCAAGGATTCGTGAGGTGGGTCAGGAGGACAGGATGGGAAGATAACAAGGATTCGTGAGGTGGGTCATGACGATAGGACGGGATGTAGCACAGATGCTTGAGGATATCCCAGATAGCAACCCCAATTATGTTAATGGGTAGGCCTACATTTGTTTTACCATGATGTTCAAACATCGGACCGATGGAGCGTCAATGATGGATTGGAAATTATGACATACAAAGACTTGCCAATGTTTTTCACCGACAAACATTTGATGACAAGAAATGGTCAATACAACCATGCCACCGATTGCACTTGGTCTACAAGAGTTTGGATAAACGTATTTCAGAATCTCTACGCATTCATAACATACTGTTCGGGAACGCCCACCAGTTCCACGTACCCGGGTGCACGGCAATGCTTGCCACTCCACAGCCGGCGAAACGGTAGTTGATTTCGTTGGTGAACAGGAGCATAGCGAGTTTCGTGCGACCGTAAGCTGTATATATATCAGTGTCAGTCTTCTCCAACATAAGGTCGTCGAAGTTGATGGCACTGGTCCTGTACGAGTCTGATGTCAAGTTGACGACTCGCAGGGCTCGGGATTTCTCAGGCTTGGTTCGTGAGATCAGCAGGCGAGTTAACAGAAAGTGGCTGAGGAAGTTGACCTGGAAACACAGGTCGTATCCGTTCTCAGACTTGGCTTTCGGGCCCAGGTAACCTTGAAGAGAGAGAGAGAGAGAGAGAGAGAGAGAGAGAGAGAGAGCAAAGGAGAGGTGATAAAGTCGGTCATGAGGGTAGGTAGCATGGTACCTCTGGTTGAATCCTCATCAACCAGAGGTCATGATATCTAACCTGAAAAATACGAGAATATTTGGAGCCAGGTAAAAAGTAGCTTCAGTCTATGGTATATGAAAAATCAAACCTGCGTTGTTGACAAGGGCGTATGCTGTGCCATACTGGCGTAGAAAGACATCGACAAACTCCCGGACGCACTTGAAGGAGGAGAGGTCGAGCGGCAGGAAGTGTACTGACTCGGAGCCTGTGGACTTGCGGATCTGGAGCACCGCCCCCTCGGCCTTGACTTTGTTACGACACGCCAGAATCACCCGTGCTCCGCGCCGAGCACACTCGATAGCTGTGGCTTTGCCGATACCAGTGTTTCCTCCTGAGTCATAGAAATAAGGCCATTCCTATTTATATTACCTAGCTTTTGACGCAAGTTTGAGAAAAAAATAAACAAAATAAATATGCAATATCGTGAAAATGAACGCGATTTTGATCCACAAAATTCCGCCAATCTCCGTCACCCTTAGCCTACCCGTCGTGGACTAGCAATACTGCTCACCCAACCACAAGTTCTGAGATTTAATATCAAACTATGGAACATCATCAGATGCTCAAAGGATACTTCAAACCGTTTGCATTTGGAGATTCACTTCCAGGTATATCGTTTTTTATTTGATGATTCCTTTGTTGTTTTCCGCCCTACATTTTATTTTTTAATTTGCCAAAGGCCTGAGTGATCCTCTCCCTACCCACTCCTACTTTACAACTACAGACCTGAATCCGGGACTGAGTGATCCTCTCCCTCCCCACTCCTACTTTACAACTACAGACCTGAATCCGGGACTGAGTGATCCTCTCCCTCCCCACTCCTACTTTACAACTGAGTGATCCTCTCCCTCCACACTCCTACTTTACAGCTACAGACCTGAACCCGGGACTGAGTGATCCTCTCACTCACCACTCCTACTTTACAACTACAGATCTGAATCCGGGACTGAGTGATCCTCTCCCTCCCCACTCCTACTTTACAACTACAGATCTGAATCCGGGACTGAGTGATCCTCTCCCTCCCCACTCCTACTTTACAGCTACAGACCTGAATCCGGGACTGAGTGATCCTCTCCCTCCCCACTCCTACTTTACAACTAGAGACCTGAATCCGGGACTGAGTGATCCTCTCCCTCCCCTCTCCTACTTTACAACTACAGACCTGAATCCGGGACTGAGTGATCCTCTCCCTCCCCACTCCTACTTTACAACTACAGACCTGAATCCGGGACTGAGTGATCCTCTCCCTCCCCACTCCTACTTTACAACTACAGACCTGAATCCGGGACTGAGTGATCCTCTCCCTCCCCACTCCTACTTTACAACTACAGACCTGAATCCGGGACTGAGTGATCCTCTCACTCACCACTCCTACTTCACAACTACAGATCTGAATCCGGGACTGAGTGATCCTCTCCCTCCCCACTCCTACTTTACAACTACGGACCTGAATCCGGGACTGAGTGATCCTCTCCCTCCCCACTCCTACTTTACAACTACAGACCTGAATCCGGGACTGAGTGATCCTCTCCCTCCCCACTCCTACTTTACAACTACAGACCTGAATCCGGGACTGAGTGATCCTCTCCCTCCCCACTCCTACTTTACAACTACAGACCTGAATCCGGGACTGAGTGATCCTCTCCCTCCCCACTCCTACTTTACAACTACAGACCTGAATCCGGGACTGAGTGATCCTCTCCCTCCCCACTCCTACTTTACAACTACAGACCTGAATCCGGGACTGAGTGATCCTCTCCCTCCTCACTCCTACTTTACAACTACAGACCTGAATCCGGGACTGAGTGATCCTCTCCCTCTCCACTCCTACTTTACAACTACAGACCTGAATCCGGGACTGAGTGATCCTCTCCCTACCCACTCCTACTTTACAACTACAGACCTGAATCCGGGACTGAGTGATCCTCTCCCTCTCCACTCCTACTTTACAACTACAGACCTGAATCCGGGACTGGGTGATCCTCTCCCTCTCCACTCCTACTTTACAACTACAGACCTGAATCCGGGACTGAGTGATCCTCTCCCTCCCCACTCTTACTTTACAACTACAGACCTGAATCCGGGACTGAGTGATCCTCTCCCTCCCCACTCCTACTTTACAACTACAGACCTGAATCCGGGACTGAGTGATCCTCTCCCTCCCCACTCCTACTTTACAACTACAGACCTGAATCCGGGACTGAGTGATCCTCTCCCTCCCCACTCCTACTTTCCCAACTACAGACCTGAACCCGGGACTGAGTGATCCTCTCCCTCCCCACTCCTACTTCACAACCACAGACCTGAATCCGGGACTGAGTGATCCTCTCCCTCCCCACTCCTACTTTACAACTACAGACCTGAATCCGGGACTGAGTGATCCTCTCCCTCCCCACTCCTACTTTACAACTACAGACCTGAATCCGGGACTGAGTGATCCTCTCCCTCCACACTCCTACTTTACAACTACAGACCTGAATCCGGGACTGAGTGATCCTCTCCCTCCCCACTCCTACTTTACAACTACAGACCTGAATCCGGGACTGAGTGATCCTCTCCCTCCCCACTCCTACTTTACAGCTACAGACCTGAATCTGGGACTGAGTGATCCTCTCCTTCCCCACTCCTACTTTACAACTACAGACCTGAATCCGGGACTGAGTGATCCTCTCCCTCCCCACTCCTACTTTACAACTACAGATCTGAATCCGGGACTGAGTGATCCTCTCCCTCTCCACTCCTACTTTACAATTACAGACCTGAATCCGGGACTGAGTGATCCTCTCCCTCCCCACTCCTACTTTACAACTACAGATCTGAATCCGGGACTGAGTGATCCTCTCCCTCTCCACTCTTACTTTACAATTACAGACCTGAATCCGGGACTGAGTGATCCTCTCCCTCCCCACTCCTACTTTACAACTACGGACCTGAATCCGGGACTGAGTGATCCTCTCCCTCCCCACTCTTACTTTACAATTACAGACCTGAATCTGGGACTGAGTGATCCTCTCCCTCCCCACTCCTACTTTACAACTACAGACCTGAATCCGGGACTGAGTGATCCTCTCCCTCCCCACTCCTACTTTACAACTACGGACCTGAATCCGGGACTGAGTGATCCTCTCCCTCCCCACTCTTACTTTACAATTACAGACCTGAATCTGAGACTGAGTGATCCTCTCCCTCCCCACTCTTACTTTACAATTACAGACCTGAATCTGGGACTGAGTGATCCCCTCCCTCCACACTCCTACTTTACAACTACAGACCTGAATCTGGGACTGAGTGATCCTCTCCCTCCCCACTCTTACTTTACAATTACAGACCTGAATCTGGGACTGAGTGATCCTCTCCCTCCACACTCCTACTTTACAGCTACAGACCTGAATCCGGGACTGAGTGATCCTCTCCCTCCCCACTCCTACTTTACAACTACAGACCTGAATCCGGGACTGAGTGATCCTCTCCCTCCCCACTCCTACTTTACAACTACAGACCTGAATCCGGGACTGAATGATCCTCTCCCTCCCCACTCCTACTTTACAACTACAGACCTGAATCCGGGACTGAGTGATCCTCTCCCTCCCCACTCCTACTTTACAACTACGGACCTGAATCCGGGACTGAGTGATCCTCTCCCTCCCCACTCCTACTTTACAACTACGGACCTGAATCCGGGACTGAGTGATCCTCTCCCTCCCCACTCCTACTTTACAACTACGGACCTGAATCCGGGACTGAGTGATCCTCTCCCTCCCCACTCCTACTTTACAACTACGGACCTGAATCCGGGACTGAGTGATCCTCTCCCTCCCCACTCCTACTTTACAACTACAGGCCTGAATCCGGGACTGAGTGATCCTTTCCCTCCCCACTCCTACTTTACAACTACAGGCCTGAATCCGGGACTGAGTGATCCTTTCCCTCCCCACTCCTACTTTACAACTACAGGCCTGAATCCGGGACTGAGTGATCCTCTCCCTCCCCACTCCTACTTTACAACTACGGACCTGAATCCGGGACTGAGTGATCCACTCCCTCCCCACTCCTACTTTACAACTACAGGCCTGAATCCGGGACTGAGTGATCCTCTCCCTCCCCACTCCTACTTTACAACTACAGACCTGAATCCAGGACTGAGTGATCCTCTCCCTCCCCACTCCTACTTTACAACTACAGACCTGAATCCGGGACTGAGTGATCCTCTCCCTCCCCACTCCTACTTTACAACTACAGACCTGAATCCGGGACTGAGTGATCCTCTCCCTCCTCACTCCTACTTTACAACTACAGACCTGAATCCGGGACTGAGTGATCCTCTCCCTCCCCATTCCTACTTTACAACTACAGACCTGAATCCGGGACTGAGTGATCCTCTCCCTCCCCACTCCTACTTTACAACTGCAGACCTGAATCCGGGACTGAGTGATCCTCTCCCTCCCCACTCCTACTTTAAAACTACAGACCTGAATCCGGGACTGAGTGATCCTCTCCCTCCCCACTCCTACTTTACAACTACAGACCTGAATCCGGGACTGAGTGATCCTCTCCTTCCCCACTCCTACTTTACATCTACAGACCTGAATCCGGGACTGAGTGATCCTCTCCCTCCCCACTCCTACTTTACAGCTACAGACCTGAATCCAGGACTGAGTGATCCTCTCCCTCCCCACTCCTACTTTACAACTACAGACCTGAATCCGGGACTGAGTGATCCTCTCCCTCCCCACTCCTACTTTACAACTACAGACCTGAATCCAGGACTGAGTGATCCTCTCCCTTCCCACTCCTACTTTACAACTACAGACCTGAATCCGGGACTGAGTGATCCTCTCCCTCCCCACTCCTACTTTACAACTACAGTCCTGAATCCGGGACTGAGTGATCCTCTCCCTCCCCACTCCTACTTTACAACTACAGACCTGAATCCGGGACTGAGTGATCCTCTCCCTCCCCACTCCTACTTTACAACTACAGTCCTGAATCCGGGACTGAGTGATCCTCTCCCTCCCCATTCCTACTTTACAACTACAGACCTGAATCCGGGACTGAGTGATCCTCTCCCTCCCCACTCCTACTTTACAATTACAGACCTGAATCCAGGACTGAGTGATCCTCTCCCTCCCCACTCCTACTTTACAACTACAGACCTGAATCCGGGACTGAGTGATCCTCTCCCTCCCCACTCCTACTTTCCCAACTACAGACCTGAATCCGGGACTGAGTGATCCTCTCCCTCCCCACTCCTACTTTACAACTACAGACCTGAATCCGGGACTGAGTGATCCTCTCCCTCCCCACTCCTACTTTACAACTACAGACCTGAATCCGGGACTGAGTGATCCTCTCCCTCCCCACTCCTATTTTACAACTACAGACCTGAATCCGGGACTGAGTGATCCTCTCCCTCCCCATTCCTACTTTACAACTACAGACCTGAATCCGGGACTGAGTGATCCTCTCCCTCCCCACTCCTACTTTACAACTACAGACCTGAATCCGGGACTGAGTGATCCTCTCCCTCCCCACTCCTACTTTACAACTACAGACCTGGATCGGGGCTGAGTGATCCTCTCCCTCCCCACTCCTACTTTACAACTACAGACCTGAATCCGGGACTGAGTGATCCTCTCCCTCCCCACTTCTACTTTACAACTACAGACCTGAATCCGGGACTGAGTGATCCTCTCCCTCCCCACTCCTACTTTACAACTACAGACCTGAATCCGGGACTGAGTGATCCCCTCCCTCCCCACTCCTACTTTACAACTACAGACCTGAATCCGGGACTGAGTGATCCTCTCCCTCCCCACTCCTACTTTACAACTACAGACCTGAATCCGGGACTGAGTGATCCTCTCCCTCCCCACTCCTACTTTACAATTACAGACCTGTATCCGGGACTGAGTGATCCTCTCCCTCCCCACTCCTACTTTACAACTACAGACCTGAATCCAGGACTGAGTGATCCTCTCCCTCCCCACTCCTACTTTACAACTACAGACCTGTATCCGGGACTGAGTGATCCTCTCCCTCCCCACTCCTACTTTACAACTACAGACCTGAATCCGGGACTGAGTGATCTTCTCCCTCCCCACTCCTACTTTACAACTACAGACTTGAATCCGGGACTGAGTGATCCTCTCCTTCCCCACTCCTACTTTACAGCTACAGACCTGAATCCGGGACTGAGTGATCCTCTCCCTCCCCACTCCTACTTTACAGCTACAGACCTGAATCCGGGACTGAGTGATCATCTCCCTCCCCACTCCTACGTAACAGCTACAGACCTGAATCCGGGACTGAGTGATCCTCTCCCTCCACACTCCTACTTTGCAACTACGGACCTGAATCCGGGACTGAGTGATCCTCTCCCTCCCCACTCCTACTTTACAACTACAGACCTGAATCCGGGACTGAGTGATCCTCTCCCTACCCACTCCTACTTTCCCAACTACAGACCTGAATCCGGGACTGAGTGATCCTCTCCCTCCCCACTCCTACTTTACAACTACAGACCTGAATCCGGGACTGAGTGATCCTCTCCCTCCCCACTCCTACTTTACAACTACAGACCTGAATCCGGGACTGAGTGATCCTCTCCCTCCCCACTCCTATTTTACAACTACAGACCTGAATCCGGGACTGAGTGATCCTCTCCCTCCCCATTCCTACTTTACAACTACAGACCTGAATCCGGGACTGAGTGATCCTCTCCCTCCCCACTCCTACTTTACAACTACAGACCTGAATCCGGGACTGAGTGATCCTCTCCCTCCCCACTCCTACTTTACAACTACAGACCTGGATCGGGGCTGAGTGATCCTCTCCCTCCCCACTCCTACTTTACAACTACAGACCTGAATCCGGGACTGAGTGATCCTCTCCCTCCCCACTTCTACTTTACAACTACAGACCTGAATCCGGGACTGAGTGATCCTCTCCCTCCCCACTCCTACTTTACAACTACAGACCTGAATCCGGGACTGAGTGATCCCCTCCCTCCCCACTCCTACTTTACAACTACAGACCTGAATCCGGGACTGAGTGATCCTCTCCCTCCCCACTCCTACTTTACAACTACAGACCTGAATCCGGGACTGAGTGATCCTCTCCCTCCCCACTCCTACTTTACAATTACAGACCTGTATCCGGGACTGAGTGATCCTCTCCCTCCCCACTCCTACTTTACAACTACAGACCTGAATCCAGGACTGAGTGATCCTCTCCCTCCCCACTCCTACTTTACAACTACAGACCTGTATCCGGGACTGAGTGATCCTCTCCCTCCCCACTCCTACTTTACAACTACAGACCTGAATCCGGGACTGAGTGATCTTCTCCCTCCCCACTCCTACTTTACAACTACAGACTTGAATCCGGGACTGAGTGATCCTCTCCTTCCCCACTCCTACTTTACAGCTACAGACCTGAATCCGGGACTGAGTGATCCTCTCCCTCCCCACTCCTACTTTACAGCTACAGACCTGAATCCGGGACTGAGTGATCATCTCCCTCCCCACTCCTACGTAACAGCTACAGACCTGAATCCGGGACTGAGTGATCCTCTCCCTCCACACTCCTACTTTGCAACTACGGACCTGAATCCGGGACTGAGTGATCCTCTCCCTCCCCACTCCTACTTTACAACTACGGACCTGAATCCGGGACTGAGTGATCCTTTCCCTCCCCACTCCTACTTTACAGCTACAGACCTGAATCCAGGACTGAGTGATCCTCTCCCTCCCCACTCCTACTTTACAACTACAGACCTGAATCCGGGACTGAGTGATCCTCTCCCTCCCCACTCCTACTTTACAACTACAGACCTGAATCCGGGACTGAGTGATCCTCTCCCTTCCCACTCCTACTTTACAACTACAGACCTGAATCCGGGACTGAGTGATCCTCTCCCTCCCCACTCCTACTTTACAACTACAGACCTGAATCCAGGACTGAGTGATCCTCTCCCTCCCCACTCCTACTTTACAACTACAGACCTGAATCCGGGACTGAGTGATCCTCTCCCTCCCCACTCCTACTGTACAACTACGGACCTGAATCCGGGACTGAGTGATCCTCTCCCTCCCCACTCCTACTTTACAACTACAGGCCTGAATCCGGGACTGAGTGATCCTCTCCCTCCCCACTCCTACTTTACAACTACAGACCTGAATCCGGGACTGAGTGATCCTCTCCCTCCCCACTCCTACTTTACAACTACAGACCTGAATCCGGGACTGAGTGATCCTCTCCCTCCCCACTCCTACTTTACAACTACAGACCTGAATCCGGGACTGAGTGATCCTCTCCCTCCCCACTCCTACTTTACAACTACAGACCTGAATCCGGGACTGAGTGATCCTCTCCCTCCCCACTCCTACTTTACAACTACAGACCTGAATCCGGGACTGAGTGATCCTTTCCCTCCCCACTCCTACTTTACAACTACAGACCTGAATCCGGGACTGAGTGATCCTCTCCCTCCCCACTCCTACTTTACAACTACAGACCTGAATCCGGGACTGAGTGATCCTCTCCCTCCCCACTCCTACTTTACAACTACAGACCTGAATCCGGGACTGAGTGATCCTCTCCCTCCCCACTCCTACTTTACAACTACAGACCTGAATCCGGGACTGAGTGATCCTCTCCCTCCCCACTCCTACTTTACAACTACAGACCTGAATCCGGGACTGAGTGATCCTCTCCCTCCCCACTCCTACTTTACAACTACAGACCTGAATCCGGGACTGAGTGATCCTCTCCCTCCCCACTCCTACTTTACAACTACAGACCTGAATCCGGGACTGAGTGATCCTCTCCCTCCCCACTCCTACTTTACAGCTACAGACCTGAATCCGGGACTGAGTGATCCTCTCCCTCCCCACTCCTACTTTACAACTACAGACCTGAATCCGGGACTGAGTGATCCTCTCCCTCCCCACTCCTATTTTACAACTACAGACCTGAATCCGGGACTGAGTGATCATCTCCCTCCCCACTCCTACGTAACAGCTACAGACCTGAATCCGGGACTGAGTGATCCTCTCCCTCCCCACTCCTACTTTGCAACTACGGACCTGAATCCGGGACTGAGTGATCCTCTCCCTCCCCACTCCTACTTTACAACTACGGACCTGAATCCGGGACTGAGTGATCCTCTCCCTCCCCACTCCTACTTTACAACTACAGACCTGAATCCGGGACTGAGTGATCCTCTCCCTCCCCACTCCTACTTTACAACTACGGACCTGTATGCGGGACTGAGTGATCCTCTCCCTCCCCACTCCTACTTTACAACTACAGACCTGAATCCGGGACTGAGTGATCCTCTCCCTCCCCACTCCTACTTTACAGCTACAGACCTGAATCCAGGACTGAGTGATCCTCTCCCTCCCCACTCCTACTTTACAACTACAGACCTGAATCCGGGACTGAGTGATCCTCTCCCTCCCCACTCCTACTTTCCCAACTACAGACCTGAATCCGAGACTGAGTGATCCTCTCCCTCCCCACTCCTACTTTACAACTACAGACCTGAATCCGGGACTGAGTGATCCTCTCCCTCCCCACTCCTACTTTACAACTACAGACCTGAATCCGGGACTGAGTGATCCTCTCCCTCCCCACTCCTACTTTCCCAACTACAGACCTGAATCCGAGACTGAGTGATCCTCTCCCTCCCCACTCCTACTTTACAACTACAGACCTGATCCCGGGACTGAGTGATCCTCTCCCTCCCCACTCCTACTTTACAACTACAGACCTGAATCCGGGACTGAGTGATCCTCTCCCTCCCCACTCCTACTTTACAACTACAGACCTGAATCCGGGACTGAGTGATCCTCTCCCTCCCCACTCCTACGTAACAGCTACAGACCTGAATCCGGGACTGAGTGATCCTCTCCCTCCCCACTCCTACTTTACAACTACAGACCTGAATCCGGGACTGAGTGATCCTCTCCCTCCCCACTCCTACTTTACAACTACAGACCTGAATCCGGGACTGAGTGATCCTCTCCCTCCACACTCCTACTTTACAACTACAGACCTGGATCGGGACTGAGTGATCCTCTCCCTTCCCACTCCTACTTTACAACTACAGACCTGAATCCGGGACTGACTGATCCTCTCCCTCCCCAATTTTATTTTACAACTACATACCTGAATCCGGGACTGAGTGATCCTCTCCCTCCCCACTCCTACTTTACAACTACAGACCTGAATCCGGGACTGAGTGATCCTCTCCCTCTCCACTCCTACTTTACAACTACAGACCTGAATCCGGGACTGAGTGATCCTCTCCCTCCCCACTCCTACTTTACAACTACAGACCTGAATCCGGGACTGAGTGATCCTCTCCCTTCCCAACTCCTACTTTACAACCACAGACCTGAATCCGGGACTGAGTGATCCTCTCCCTCCCCACTCCTACTTTACAACTACAGACCTGAATCCGGGACTGAGTGATCCTCTCCCTCCCCACTCCTACTTTACAACTACATACCTGATTCCGGGACTGAGTGATCCTCTCCCACCCCACTCCTACTTTACAACTTTACAACTACAGACCTGAATCCGGGGCTGAGTGATCCTCTCCCTCCCCACTCCTGCTTTACAACTAAGGACCTGAATCCGGGACTGAGTGATCCTCTCCCTCCCCACTCCTACTTTACAAATACAGACCTGAATCCGGGACTGAGTGATCCTCTCCCTCCCCACTCCTACTTTACAACTACAGACCTGAATCCGGGACTGAGTGATCCTCTCCCTCCCCACTCCTACTTTACAACTACAGACCTGAATCCGGGACTGAGTGATCCTCTCCCTCCCCACTCCTACTTTACAGCTACAGACCTGAATCCGGGACTGAGTGAACCTCTCCCTCCCCACTCCTACTTTACAACTACAGACCTGAATCCGGGACTGAGTGATCCTCTCCCTACCCACTCCTACTTTACAACTACGGACCTGAATCCGGGACTGACTGATCCTCTCCCTCCCCACTCCTACTTTACAACTACAGACCTGAATCCGGGACTGAGTGATCCTCTCCCTCCCCACTCCTACTTTACAACTACAGACCTGAATCCGGGACTGAGTGATCCTCTCCCTCCCCACTCCTACTTTACAACTACAGACCTGAATCCGGGACTGAGTGATCCTCTCCCTCCCCACTCCTACTTTACAACTACAGACCTGAATCCGGGACTGAGTGATCCTCTCCCTCCCCACTCCTACTTTACAACTACAGACCTGAATCCGGGACTGAGTGATCCTCTCCCTCCCCACTCCTACTTTACAACTACAGACCTGAATCCGGGACTGAGTGATCCTCTCCCTCCCCACTCCTACTTTACAACTACAGACCTGAATCCGGGACTGAGTGATCCTCTCCCTCCCCACTCCTACTTTACAGCTACAGACCTGAATCCGGGACTGAGTGATCCTCTCCCTCCCCACTCCTACTTTACAACTACAGACCTGAATCCGGGACTGAGTGATCCTATCCCTCCCCACTCCTACTTTACAACTACATACCTGAATCCGGGACTGAGTGATCCTCTCCCTCCCCACTCCTACTTTACAACTACAGACCTGAATCCGGGACTGAGTGATCCTCTCCCTCTCCACTCCTACTTTACAACTACGGACCTGAATCCGGGACTGAGTGATCCTCTCCCTCCCCACTCCTACTTTACAACTACAGACCTGAATCCGGGACTGAGTGATCCTCTCCCTCCCCACTCCTACTTTGCAACTACGGACCTGAATCCGGGACTGAGTGATCCTCTCCCTCCCCACTCCTACTTTGCAACTACGGACCTGAATCCGGGACTGAGTGATCCTCTCCCTCCCCACTCCTACTTTACAACTACAGACCTGAATCCGGGACTGAGTGATCCTCTCCCTCCCCACTCCTACTTTCCCAACTACAGACCTGAATCCGGGACTGAGTGATCCTCTCCCTCCCCACTCCTACTTTACAGCTACAGACCTGAATCCGGGACTGAGTGATCCTCTCCCTCCTCACTCCTACTTTACAACTACAGACCTGAATCCGGGACTGAGTGATCCTCACCCTCCTCACTCCTACTTTACAACTACAGACCTGAATCCGGGACTGAGTGATCCTCTCCCTCCCCACTCCTACTTCACAACTACAGACCTGAATCCGGGACTGAGTGATCCTCTCCCTCCCCACTCCTACTTTACAACTACAGACCTGAATCCGGGACTGAGTGATCCGCTCCCTCCCCACTCCTACTTTACAACTACAGACCTGAATCCGGGACTGAGTGATCCTCTCCCTCCCCACTCCTACTTTACAACTGCAGGCCTGAATCCGGGACTGAGTGATCCTCTCCCTCCCCACTCCTACTTTCTCAACTACAGACCTGAATCCGGGACTGAGTGATCCTCTCCCTCCCCACTCCTACTTTACAACTACAGACCTGAATCCGGGACTGAGTGATCCTCTCCCTCCCCACTCCTACTTTACAACTACAGACCTGAATCCGGGACTGAGTGATCCTCTCCCTCCCCACTCCTACTTTACAACTACAGACCTGAATCCGGGACTGAGTGATCCTCTCCCTCCCCACTCCTACTTTACAACTACAGACCTGAATCCGGGACTGAGTGATCCTCTCCTTCCCACTCCTATTTTACAACTACAGACCTGAATCCGGGACTGAGTGATCCTCTCCCTCCCCACTCCTACTTTACAACTACAGACCTGAATCCGGGACTGAGTGATCCTCTCCCTCCCCACTCCTACTTTACAACTACGGACCTGAATCCGGGACTGAGTGATCCTCTCCCTCCCCACTCCTACTTTACAACTACAGACCTGAATCCGGGACTGAGTGATCCTCTCCCTCCCCACTCCTACTTTACAACTACAGACCTGAATCCGGGACTGAGTGATCCTCTCCCTCCCCACTCCTACTTTACAACTACAGACCTGAATCCGGGACTGAGTGATCCTCTCCCTCCCCACTCCTACTTTACAACTACAGACCTGAATCCGGGACTGAGTGATCCTCTCCCTCCCCACTCCTACTTTACAACTACAGACCTGAATCCGGGACTGAGTGATCCTCTCCCTCCCCACTCCTATTTTACAACTACAGACCTGAATCCGGGACTGAGTGATCCTCTCCCTCCCCACTCCTACTTTACAACTACAGACCTGAATCCGGGACTGAGTGATCCTCTCCCTCCCCACTCCTACTTTACAACTACAGACCTGGATCGGGGCTGAGTGATCCTCTCCCTCCCCACTCCTACTTTACAACTACAGACCTGAATCCGGGACTGAGTGATCCTCTCCCTCCCCACTCCTACTTTACAACTACAGACCTGAATCCGGGACTGAGTGATCCTCTCCCTCCCCACTCCTACTTTACAACTACAGACCTGAATCCGGGACTGAGTGATCCTCTCCCTCCCCACTCCTACTTTACAACTACAGACCTGTATCCGGGACTGAGTGATCCTCTCCCTCCCCACTCCTACTTTACAACTACAGACCTGAATCCAGGACTGAGTGATCCTCTCCCTCCCCACTCCTACTTTACAACTACAGACCTGTATCCGGGACTGAGTGATCCTCTCCCTCCCCACTCCTACTTTACAACTACAGACCTGAATCCGGGACTGAGTGATCTTCTCCCTCCCCACTCCTACTTTACAACTACAGACTTGAATCCGGGACTGAGTGATCCTCTCCTTCCCCACTCCTACTTTACAACTACAGACCTGAATCCGGGACTGAGTGATCCTCTCCCTCCCCACTCCTACTTTACAACCACAGACCTGAATCCGGGACTGAGTGATCCTCTCCCTCCCCACTCCTACTTTACAACCACAGACCTGAATCCGGGACTGAGTGATCCTCTCCCTCCCCACTCCTACTTTACAACCACAGACCTGAATCCGGGACTGAGTGATCCTCTCCCTCCCCACTCCTACTTTACAACCACAGACCTGAATCCGGGACTGAGTGATCCTCTCCCTCCCCACTCCTACTTTACAACCACAGACCTGAATCCGGGACTGAGTGATCCTCTCCTTCCCCACTCCTACTTTACAACTACAGACCTGAATCCGGGACTGAGTGATCCTCTCCCTCCCCACTCCTACTTTACAACCACAGACCTGAATCCGGGACTGAGTGATCCTCTCCCTCCCCACTCCTACTTTACAACTACAGACCTGAATCCGGGACTGAGTGATCCTCTCCCTCCCCACTCCTACTTTACAACCACAGACCTGAATCCGGGACTGAGTGATCCTCTCCCTCCCCACTCCTACTTTACAACCACAGACCTGAATCCGGGACTGAGTGATCCTCTCCCTCCCCACTCCTACTTTACAACTACGGACCTGAATCCGGGACTGAGTGATCCTCTCCCTCCCCACTCCTACTTTACAACTACAGACCTGAATCCGGGACTGAGTGATCCTCTCCCTCCCCACTCCTACTTTACAACAACAGACCTGAATCCGGGACTGAGTGATCCTCTCCCTCCCCACTCCTACTTTACAACCACAGACCTGAATCCGGGACTGAGTGATCCTCTCCCTCCCCACTCCTACTTTACAACCACAGACCTGAATCCGGGACTGAGTGATCCTCTCCTTCCCCACTCCTACTTTACAACTACAGACCTGAATCCGGGACTGAGTGATCCTCTCCCTCCCCACTCCTACTTTACAACCACAGACCTGAATCCAGGACTGAGTGATCCTCTCCCTCCCCACTCCTACTTTACAATTACAGACCTGAATCCGGGACTGAGTGATCCTCTCCCTCCCCACTCCTACTTTACAACTACAGACCTGAATCCGGGACAGAGTGATCCTCTCCCTCCCCACTCCTACTTTACAACTACAGACCTGAATCCGGGACTGAGTGATCCTCTCCCTCCCCACTCCTACTTTACAACTACAGACCTGAATCCGGGACTGAGTGATCCTCTCCCTCCCCACTCCTACTTTACAACTACAGACCTGAATCCGGGACTGAGTGATCCTCTCCCTCCCCACTCCTACTTTACAACTACAGACCTGAATCCGGGACTGAGTGATCCTCTCCCTCCCCACTCCTACTTTACAACTACAGACCTGAATCCGGGACTGAGTGATCCTCTCCTTCCCCACTCCTACTTTACAACTACAGAACTGAATCCGGGACTGAGTGATCCTCTCCCTCCCCACTCCTACTTTACAACTACAGACCTGAATCCGGGACTGAGTGATCCTCTCCCTCCCCACTCCTACTTTACAACTACAGACCTGAATCCGGGACTGAGTGATCATCTCCCTCCCCACTCCTACGTAACAGCTACAGACCTGAATCCGGGACTGAGTGATCCTCTCCCTCCCCACTCCTACTTTGCAACTACGGACCTGAATCCGGGACTGAGTGATCCTCTCCCTCCCCACTCCTACTTTACAACTACGGACCTGAATCCGGGACTGAGTGATCCTCTCCCTCCCCACTCCTACTTTACAACTACAGACCTGAATCCGGGACTGAGTGATCCTCTCCCTCCCCACTCCTACTTTACAACTACGGACCTGAATCCGGGACTGAGTGATCCTCTCCCTCCCCACTCCTACTTTACAACTACAGACCTGAATCCGGGACTGAGTGATCCTCTCCCTCCCCACTCCTACTTTACAACAACAGACCTGAATCCGGGACTGAGTGATCCTCTCCCTCCCCACTCCTACTTTACAGCTACAGACCTGAATCCAGGACTGAGTGATCCTCTCCCTCCCCACTCCTACTTTACAACTACAGACCTGAATCCGGGACTGAGTGATCCTCTCCCTCCCCACTCCTACTTTACAACTACAGACCTGAATCCGGGACTGAGTGATCCTCTCCCTCCCCACTCCTACTTTACAACTACAGACCTGAATCCGGGACTGAGTGATCCTCTCCCTCCACACTCCTACTTTACAGATACAGACCTGAATCCGGGACTGAGTGATCCTCTCCCTCCCCACTCCTACTTTACAACTACAGACCTGAATCCGGGACTGAGTGATCCTCTCCCTCCCCACTCCTATTTTACAACTACAGACCTGAATCCGGGACTGAGTGATCCTCTCCCTCCCCACTCCTACGTAACAGCTACAGACCTGAATCCGGGACTGAGTGATCCTCTCCCTCCCCACTCCTACTTTGCAACTACGGACCTGAATCCGGGACTGAGTGATCCTCTCCCTTCCCACTTCTACTTTACAACCACAGACCTGAATCTGGGACTGAGTGATCCTCTCCCTCCCCACTCCTACTTTACAACAACAGACCTGAATCCAGGACTGAGTGATCCTCTCCCTCCCCACTCCTACTTTACAACTACAGACCTGAATCCGGGACTGAGTGATCCTCTCCCTCCCCACTCCTACTTTACAGCTACCGACCTGAATCCGGGACTGAGTGATCCTCTCCCTCCCCACTCCTACTTTACAACTACAGACCTGAATCCGGGACTGAGTGACCTCTCCCTCCCCACTCCTACTTTACAGCTACCGACCTGAATCCGGGACTGAGTGATCCTCTCCCTCCCCACTCCTACTTTACAACTACAGACCTGAATCCGGGACTGAGTGATCCTCTCCCTCCCCACTCCTACTTTACAACTACAGACCTGAATCCGGGACTGAGTGATCCTCTCCCTCCCCACTCCTACTTTACAACTACAGACCTGAATCCGGGACTGAGTGATCCTCTCCCTCCCCACTCCTACTTTACAGCTACAGACCTGAATCCGGGACTGAGTGATCCTCTCCCTCCCCACTCCTACTTTACAACTACGGACCTGTATCCGGGACTGAGTGATCCTCTCCCTCCCCACTCCTACTTTACAACTACAGACCTGAATCCGGGACTGAGTGATCCTCTCCCTCCCCACTCCTACTTTACAGCTACAGACCTGAATCCAGGACTGAGTGATCCTCTCCCTCCCCGCTCCTACTTCACAACTACAGACCTGAATCCGGGACTGAGTGATCCTCTCCCTCCCCACTCCTACTTCACAACTACAGACCTGAATCCGGGACTGAGTGATCCTCTCCCTCCCCACTCCTACTTTACAACTACAGACCTGAATCCGGGACTGAGTGATCCTCTCCCTCCCCACTCCTACTTTACAACTACAGACCTGAATCCGGGACTGAGTGATCCTCTCCCTCCTCACTCCTACTTTACAACTACAGACCTGAATCCGGGACTGAGTGATCCTCTCCCTCCCCACTCCTACTTTACAACTACAGACCTGAATCCGGGACTGAGTGATCCTCTCCCTCCCCACTCCTACTTTACAACTACAGACCTGAATCCGGGACTGAGTGATCCTTTCCCTCCCCACTCCTACTTTACAACTACGGACCTGAATCCGGGACTGAGTGATCCTCTCCCTCCCCACTCCTACTTTACAACTACAGACCTGAATCCGGGACTGAGTGATCCTCTCCCTCCCCACTCCTACTTTACAACTACAGACCTGAATCCGGGACTGAGTGATCCTCTCCCTCCCCACTCCTACTTTACAACTACAGACCTGAATCCGGGACTGAGTGATCCTCTCCCTCCCCACTCCTACTTTACAACTACAGACCTGAATCCGGGACTGAGTGATCCTCTCCCTCCCCACTCCTACTTTACAACTACAGACCTGAATCCGGGACTGAGTGATCCTCTCCCTCCCCACTCCTACTTTACAGCTACAGACCTGAATCCGGGACTGAGTGATCCTCTCCCTCCCCACTCCTACTTTACAACTACAGACCTGAATCCGGGACTGAGTGATCCTCTCCCTCCCCACTCCTACTTTACAACTACAGACCTGAATCCGGGACTGAGTGATCCTCTCCCTCCCCACTCCTACTTTACAACTACAGACCTGAATCCGGGACTGAGTGATCCTCTCCCTCCCCACTCCTACTTTACAACTACAGACCTGAATCCGGGACTGAGTGATCCTCTCCCTCCCCACTCCTACTTTACAACTACAGACCTGAATCCGGGACTGAGTGATCCTCTCCCTCCCCACTCCTACTTTACAACTACAGACCTGAATCCGGGACTGAGTGATCCTCTCCCTCCCCACTCCTACTTCACAACTACAGACCTGAATCCGGGACTGAGTGATCCTCTCCCTCCCCACTCCTACTTTACAACTACAGACCTGAATCCGGGACTGAGTGATCCTCTCCCTCCCCACTCCTACTTCACAACTACAGACCTGAATCCGGGACTGAGTGATCCTCTCCCTCCCCACTCCTACTTTACAACTACAGACCTGAATCCGGGACTGAGTGATCCTCTCCCTCCCCACTCCTACTTTACAACTACAGACCTGAATCCGGGACTGAGTGATCCTCTCCCTCCCCACTCCTACTTTACAACTACAGACCTGAATCCGGGACTGAGTGATCCTCTCCCTCCCCACTCCTACTTTACAACTACAGACCTGAATCCGGGACTGAGTGATCCTCTCCCTCCCCACTCCTACTTTACAACTACAGACCTGAATCCGGGACTGAGTGATCCTCTCCCTCCCCACTCCTACTTCACAACCACAGACCTGAATCCGGGACTGAGTGATCCTCTCCCTCCCCACTCCTACTTTACAACTACAGACCTGAATCCGGGACTGAGTGATCCTCTCCCTCCACACTCCTACTTTACAACTACAGACCTGAATCCGGGACTGAGTGATCCTCTCCCTCCTCACTCCTACTTTACAACTACAGACCTGAATCCGGGACTGAGTGATCCTCTCCCTCCCCACTCCTACTTTACAACTACAGACCTGAATCCGGGACTGAGTGATCCTCTCCCTGCCCACTCCTACTTTACAACTACAGACCTGAATCCGGGACTGAGTGATCCTCTCCCTGCCCGCTCCTACTTTACAACTACAGACCTGAATCCGGGACTGAGTGATCCTCTCCCTCCCCACTCCTACTTTACAACAACAGACCTGAATCCGGGACTGAGTGATCCTCTCCCTCCCCACTCCTACTTTACAACAACAGACCTGAATCCGGGACTGAGTGATCCTCTCCCTCCCCACTCCTACTCTACAACTACAGACCTGAATCCGGGACTGAGTGATCCTCTCCCTCCCCACTCCTACTTCACAACTACGGACCTGAATCCGAGACTGAGTGATCCTCTCCTTCCCCACTCCTCCTTTACAACTACAGACCTGAATCCGGGACTGAGTGATCCTCTCCCTCCCCACTCCTACTTTACAACTACAGACCTGAATCCGGGACTGAGTGATCCTCTCCCTCCCCACTCCTACTTCACAACTACGGACCTGAATCCGGGACTGAGTGATCCTCTCCCTCCCCACTCCTACTTTACAACTACAGACCTGAATCCGGGACTGAGTGATCCTCTCCCTCCCCACTCCTACTTTACAACTACAGACCTGAATCCGGGACTGAGTGATCCTCTCCCTCCCCACTCCTACTTTACAACTACAGACCTGAATCCGGGACTGAGTGATCCTCTCCCTCCCCACTCCTACTTTACAACTACGGACCTGAATCCGGGACTGAGTGATCCTCTCCCTCCCCACTCCTACTTTACAACTACAGACCTGAATCCGGGACTGAGTGATCCTCTCCCTCCCCACTCCTACTTTACAACTACAGACCTGAATCCGGGACAGAGTGATCCTCTCCCTCCCCACTCCTACTTTACAACTACAGACCTGAATCCGGGACTGAGTGATCCTCTCCCTCCCCACTCCTACTTTACAACTACAGACCTGAATCCGGGACTGAGTGATCCTCTCCCTCCCCACTCCTACTTTACAACTACAGACCTGAATCCGGGACTGAGTGATCCTCTCCCTCCCCACTCCTACTTTACAACTACAGACCTGAATCCGGGACTGAGTGATCCTCTCCCTCCCCACTCCTACTTTACAACTACGGACCTGAATCCGGGACTGAGTGATCCTCTCCCTCCCCACTCCTACTTTACAACTACAGACCTGAATCCGGGACTGAGTGATCCTCTCCCTCCCCACTCCTACTTTACAACTACAGACCTGAATCCGGGACAGAGTGATCCTCTCCCTCCCCACTCCTACTTTACAACTACAGACCTGAATCCGGGACTGAGTGATCCTCTCCCTCCCCACTCCTACTTTACAACTACAGACCTGAATCCGGGACTGAGTGATCCTCTCCCTCCCTACTCCTACTTTACAACTACAGACCTGAATCCGGGACTGAGTGATCCTCTCCCTCCCCACTCCTACTTAACAACTACAGACCTGAATCCGGGACTGAGTGATCCTCTCTCTCCTCACTCCTACTTTACAACCACAGACCTGAATCCGGGACTGAGTGATCCTCTCCCTCCCCACTCCTACTTTACAACTACAGACCTGAATCCGGGACTGAGTGATCCTCTCCCTCCCCACTCCTACTTTACAACTACAGACCTGAATCCGGGACTGAGTGATCCTCTCCCTCCCCACTCCTACTTTACAACTACAGACCTGAATCCGGGACTGAGTGATCCTCTCCCTCCCCACTCCTACTTTACAACTACAACCTGAATCCGGGACTGAGTGATCCTCTCCCTCCCCACTCCTACTTAACAACTACAGACCTGAATCCGGGACTGAGTGATCCTCTCCCTCCCAACTCCTACTTTACAACTACAGACCTGAATCCGGGACTGAGTGATCCTCTCCCTCCCAACTCCTACTTTACAACTACAGACCTGAATCCGGGACTGAGTGATCCTCTCCCTCCCCACTCCTACTTTACAACTACAGACCTGAATCCGGGACTGAGTGATCCTCTCCCTCCCAACTCCTACTTTACAACTACAGACCTGAATCCGGGACTGAGTGATCCTCTCCCTCCCCACTCCTACTTTACAACTACAGACCTGAATCCGGGACTGAGTGATCCTCTCCCTCCCCACTCCTACTTTACAACTACAAACCTGAATCCGGGACTGAGTGATCCTCTCCCTCCCCACTCCTACTTTACAACTACAGACCTGAATCCGGGACTGAGTGATCCTCTCCCTCCCCACTCCTACTTTACAGCTACAGACCTGAATCCGGGACTGAGTGATCCTCTCCCTCCCCACTCCTACTTTACAACTACAGACCTGAATCCGGGACTGAGTGATCCTCTCCCTCCCTACTCCTACTTTACAACTACAGACCTGAATCCAGGACTGAGTGATCCTCTCCCTCCCCACTCCTACTTTACAACTACGGACCTGAATCCGGGACTGAGTGATCCTCTCCCTTCCCACTCCTACTTTACAACTACAGACCTGAATCCGGGACTGAGTGATCCTCTCCCTCCCCACTCCTACTTTACAACTACAGACCTGAATCCAGGACTGAGTGATCCTCTCCCTCCCCACTCCTACTTTACAACTACGGACCTGAATCCGGGACTGAGTGATCCTCTCCCTCCCCACTCCTACTTTACAACTACAGACCTGAATCCGGGACTGAGTGATCCTCTCCCTCCCTACTCCTACTTTACAACTACAGACCTGAATCCAGGACTGAGTGATCCTCTCCCTCCCCACTCCTACTTTACAACTACAGACCTGAATCCAGGACTGAGTGATCCTCTCCCTCCCCACTCCTACTTTACAACTACAGACCTGAATCCGGGACTGAGTGATCCTCTCCCTCCCTACTCCTACTTTACAACTACAGACCTGAATCCGGGACTGAGTGATCCTCTCCCTCCCCACTCCTACTTTACAACTACAGACCCGAATCCGGGACTGAGTGATCCTCTCCCTCCCCACTCCTACTTTCTCAACTACAGACCTGAATCCAGGACTGAGTGATCCTCTCCCTCCCCACTCCTACTTTACAACTACAGACCTGAATCCGGGACTGAGTGATCCTCTCCCTCCCCACTCCTACTTTACAACTACAGACCTGAACCCGGGACTGAGTGATCCTCTCCCTCCCCGCTCCTACTTTACAACTACAGACCTGAATCCGGGACTGAGTGATCCTCTCCCTCCCCACTCCTACTTTACAACTACAGACCTGAATCCGGGACTGAGTGATCCTCTCCCTCCCCACTCCTACTTTACAACTACAGACCTGAACCCGGGACTGAGTGATCCTCTCCCTCCCCGCTCCTACTTTACAACTACAGACCTGAATCCGGGACTGAGTGATCCTCTCCCTCCCCACTCCTACTTTACAACTACAGACCTGAATCCGGGACTGAGTGATCCTCTCCCTCCCCACTCCTACTCTACAACTACAGACCTGAATCCGGGACTGAGTGATCCTCTCCCTCCCCACTCCTACTTTACAACTACAGACCTGAATCCGGGACTGAGTGATCCTCTCCCTCCCCACTCCTACTTTACAACTACAGACCTGAATCCGGGACTGAGTGATCCTCTCCCTCCCCACTCCTACTTTACAACTACAGACCTGAATCCGGGACTGAGTGATCCTCTCCCTCCCCACTCCTACTTTACAACTACAGACCTGAATCCGGGACTGAGTGATCCTCTCCCTCCCCACTCCTACTTTACAACTACAGACCTGAATCCGGGACTGAGTGATCCACTCCCTCCTCACTCCTACTTTACAACTACAGACCTGAATCCGGGACTGAGTGATCCTCTCCCTCCCCACTCCTACTTTACAACTACAGACCTGAATCCGGGACTGAGTGATCCTCTCTCTCCTCACTCCTACTTTACAACTACAGACCTGAATCCGGGACTGAGTGATCCTCTCCCTCCCCACTCCTACTTTACAACTACAGACCTGAATCCGGGACTGAGTGATCCTCTCCCTCCCCACTCCTACTTTACAACTACAGACCTGAATCCGGGACTGAGTGATCCTCTCCCTCCCCACTCCTACTTTACAACTACGGACCTGAATCCGGGACTGAGTGATCCTCTCCCTCCCCACTCCTACTTTACAGCTACAGACCTGAATCCGGGACTGAGTGATCGTCTTACTCCCCACTTCTACTGGGTGGTCCTTCTTACATCGACTTCAGTATTGTGTCGCAGTTAGCTGAATCACTTTTGTTTTCCAATGTTTTAGACTCTACCATAGGTCATATTTAAAGTCGACGAATGAGCGATAATCTTATCGGCTAAAGCATGGAAGCAGTGCGCAGACATCACAACGAAGCGAGGCAACACTTTGTAAAAGTTGTGCTAGGTGCGGAGGTAGCCTAACTATATATGCACGGGTGTACATGTATGATTGTATCGATTCAATAAAGATATGCCTGTACAATATCCAAGTCGGTTGATGTCTCCCTGTTAATTTTTTATCTGCGTAACTCGACAACGGCATATTAAGTGGGGATATAAATAAGTTTAAGGGATCCCAGAATATCTTTATGGCATCGACTTTTTGTGTGTTTCTGCGCTAGCGCATTCCGCGGGTGAAAGGAAAGAAACTGCGGCCCTAACGAACACGGAATCTTCAATGTTTCAATGCAACAATCCAGATGCTATAAAACGCCTACCAGACCTAGAATTCGCCCGTGTTATCAATCAGTCTCATTTTATTTTCTGACATTTGCCTCGGGTACCTGTATTTAGTGAGTACTTGTGGGAAACAAAGAAGTTTGGTCAATCTCTTGGTAATTCTTTCCTCACTTGCATTACATTTTTTCCACGACCTTCTCGTAGACTTCAAGGTCAGATTTCTCTACGTCATACAGCCCGAGGCCCAGATATTGAGCTCTACTTGAACTCATTCTGATCCAATATGCATGCTTAATTATACCGTATCCGTTCTTCATGCAAGATACACAAATCTGGACCGGTAGCATGGATCCGAAGTGAAGTTTTCGATAAGACAGTGACACTTCCTTCGAGATGCCCAGAGCGGGCCTGTACCGTCACTTACTTAGTCCTGGGGACACCCAGAGCGGGTTTGAACTGTCCCTTACTTAGTCCTGGAGACACCCAGAGTAGGCGTGAACATGGTTTGGACATTGTGCTTACGGGCGTTTGTTTCTACTTATTCTCAAAATATTCAGGATTAGATTTGCTTATTTTCACATATTGTTAACCCGTCTGTGTTGACTACAGCATGAGACCAAGCAATAAGACGTACAATAGTTTATATAATCCGGTCACTGAAGTGTACCGTGGACATCGTAATGTCTTGTTGTGGTAATGAAGCGAGCTTACCTGTGATGATGATCGTTTTACTCTCGAGCCTGGTTTTGATTTTACACTTTGCGCCGGACGACAGGTAGAGGCGGAGTGCCAGGGCCGTGAAGACCACGGCCCCCAGACACAGACCAACGAGGTACATCACAAAAGGCTGCATTCTCCAACTCGGGATCGGGGTCACTCCACAGAAAACAGTCGTAATGGGCCTTCGGCTTCGCCGTTTGTTTCTGCAAGTAAATTGACAATTAATCAGTTGGTCACTCACACGATCTCATGCAGTAATCAATCACATTATATCAATGAGCTGTATGATTTTATGTTCCATATTTGGCTACTGTTCTACATATACTTTGGTGTTGGTTTCCAATGGTTTCCGTATTTTCTTGCATTCCTGTTTCTCTTTCAAAGTCACATTTCTGTGATTTCAGTCAGTGGAAAAGAATTACTGGATCAGGAAACTATCTATTTCTTACGTGTAAATGTACCGACGGTTTGCGCTTCAGTCACACCTGAAACTTGAATATTCCGATGTACTTAATTAGGCCAATATTTGGAGGTTATTCGTCGGTCACGATCGCTTGTGATGAAGAAAAAAAGGGTGGGAGTGGGGTTTGAGCTGTCAGCTCAGTATATATGTAATATATTGAGAAAATATATGCGATATACGTAAACATCGATATCTGACATCTGTTCTGATTTACCCAGACTGTAAAGAAGCCAATTACTTAGAGTCCGACCAAATTGGATAAGTAAGCCCACTACTAGAATACGGACGAATAGTCCTATATGATAGAGGTTTGTTGATCTTGTCCACTAACATTCCTTTTTCTTATATGTATGGATAGCTAAATCAAGTCCTCAAGGTAAAGGTAGAACCGATATTACAAGGACACGAACTATTGCCATACCTTGTAGCACCAGGAATCCAGAAGCTCTCGTGCTTCCCGCCTCGAATGTGTTCATCTCTCAGACAGAACAGTGACGCTAAACGGGATCCAATACGTACAGCACCGGATCGTGCAAAGCGCGCGGATACATTCCGGATCGCGGCAGTGGCATTAGGCCCACATAGAAAAATCCCACTTCCAAACCGGCTGCATCCTGCCTTCGGAGTCAGAAGAAATATCGTTCTAGCTGCCAACTCCATTGATAACGGTACACGCCAGTCCCAAAAATACCAGTATTACATTATATTTTTTCCCGAGAAAAACAATTTCCGCACTTGATATTTTCCAGTAGAAGTGAGTCTATTGTCTAGCAGGCACAGAGGCGTATACAGAAATCCCAGAAACCGATATCTTCGCGACCATACATGCACTATGGTTATATGAAGGGAATTCATACAAATCATGGAAATGTCACATCATTAGGCCATTCATCACCATTTATTTACCAAGTTTTGTTATTACAAAATCCATAATCTCCATTGTAAGTATGTATGCACACTATACGGAAACTATAGGCCTATGTATTGCTCCTATAAGATCTCTTGTTAATATATCCGTCAGCTAACTATGATCACTCATAACATCGTGTCATGTTGCCTTACTCATTACAAATCATCATAAAATCATTTCTATTGGGATAACTGGAATTGTAAAGCGGTCAATTCAGGGAGACTGAATATTATTGCAATGAGAGATGGGGGCACCCTACTCGCTCACAATGGGATAACAAGGGTCAAGGAGAGTGAATATTATTGCAATGTGAGATGGGGGCACCCTACTCGCTCACAATGGGATAACAAGGGTCAAGGAGAGTGAATATTATTGCAATGTGAGATGGGGGCACCCTACTCGCTCACAATGGGATAACAAGGGTCAAGGAGAGTGAATATTATTGCAATGTGAGATGGGGGCACCCTACTCGCTCACAATGGGATAACAAGGGTCAAGGAGAGTGAATATTATTGCAATGTGAGATGGGGGCACCCTACTCGCTCACAATGGGATAACAAGGGTCAAGGAGAGTGAATATTCTTGCAATGTGAGATGGGGGCACCCTACTCGCTCGCAATGGGATAACAAGGGTCAAGGAGAGTGAATATTATTGCAATGTGAGATGGGGGGCACCCTACTCGCTCACAATGGGATAACAAGGGTCAAGGAGAGTGAATATTATTGCAATGTGAGATGGGGGCACCCTACTCGCTCACAATGGGATAACAAAGGTCAAGGAGAGTGAATATTATTGCAATGTGAGATGGGGCACCCTACTCGCTCACAATGGGATAACAAGGGTCAAGGAGAGTGAATATTATTGCAATGTGAGATGGGGGCACCCTACTCGCTCACAATGGGATAACAAGGGTCAAGGAGAGTGAATATTATTGCAATGTGAGATGGGGCACCCTACTCGCTCACAATGGGATAACATGGGTCAGTGAGAGTGAATATTATTGCAATGTGAGATGGGGGCACCCTACTCGCTCACCAATCAGTACAGTAGGATAACATGGGTCAGGGAGAGTGAATATTATTGCAATGTGAGATGAGGGCACCCTACTCGCTCACAATGGGATAACAAGGGTCAGGGAGAGTGAATATTATTGCAATGTGAGATGGGGGCACCCTACTCGCTCACAATGGGATAACAAGGGTCAGGGAGAGTGAATATTATTGCAATGTGAGATGAGGGCACCCTACTCGCTCACAATGGGATAACAAGGGTCAGGGAGAGTGAATATTATTGCAATGTGAGATGGGGGCACCCTACTCGCTCACCAATCAGTACAATGGGATAACAAGGGTCAAGGAGAGTGAATATTTTTGCACTGTGAGATGGGGACAGTTAGTCCACAAGAAAGAAATAACATTCATGTTTTTGTTTCATTCCTCCAACACATTTCAGAGTCAATGAATGAACTGAATGACCTTCGACCCAGGTATCGACTGTTTCAAGAGGGTTTCGAAACGTCGGGTTTGGAGTGGAAAAAATAGCGATAATAAAGTCGATAATAAGCGAGATATTAGCCATTGTGTGCTACGACCTTGAAATTAAGTTCAAAGGTTAAATTCAAGGTCATCAGAATATACGGGTATATCATTTCCTATATGTCCACAATTGATTCCTAAGCTGTAAAGGCGATAATGAGTGAGATTAGCCATTTTGTGATCTGACCTTGAAAATGAGATCAAAGGTAAAGTTCAAGGTTATGAGAATATTCAGCATATATCATTTCCAATATGTTTGCAATTGATTCCCGAGCTGTAAATTCGATAATAAGAAAGATATTAACTTTTTTGTTCTCTGGCCTTGAAAATGTGGTCAGCCTCAAAATCACAGTCACCACAATATTAAGCATATATCATTCCCTATACGTTCACTGTGGATTCCTAAGCTGTAAAGTCAGTGATGAGCGAGATATTACCCATTTTGTTCCCTGACCTTGAAAATGAGGTCAAAAGTCAAATTCAAAGTCACCAAAATATTCAACATATATAATTCGCTATATGTTCACTATGGATTCCTAAGCTGTGAAGTCAATATGAGTGAGATATTGATCATTTTGTTCTCTCACCTTGAAAATGAAGTCAAAGGTCAGAATCAAGGTCATCAAAATATTCAGCATATATCATTTCCTATATGTTCACAATTGATTCCTAAGCTGTAAAGTCAATAATAAGCGAGATATTAGCCATTTTGTGTTCTGACCTTGAAAATGAGGTCAAAGGTTGAAGTAAAGTTCGTTATAATATTCAGCATGTATCATTTTCTATAGGTCATGATAGGTCCACAATTGATTCGTAAGCGGTAAAGTCGATATTAAGCAAGATTTTAGCCAGTTTGTGCTGTGACCTTGAAAATTAGGTCATAGATCGAATTCAAGGTCATCGGAATAATATATTATTTCCTATAATTATGTCCACAATTGATTCCTAAGCTGTAAAATCGATAATAAGTGAGATATTAGCCATTTTGTGCTGTGACCTTCAACATACGATCAAAGGTCAAGTTCAAGGTCATGAGAATATTCGGCATATATCATTTCTTATTTGGTCACAATTAATTCCTAGTCTCTAATCTCAATATTAGGTAAGATATTAGCAGTAATGTGTTCCATTATGAAGCATAGGAGAATTTAACATGGGAGAGTCCCATTTGGGTCAAGTTTGGGTCAAAATGGCCCACTTCGAGCGATTCAAAAGCAAAGAAGCTTATACATGTCAAGATTTGTAAGCTGTAAAGTCGATAATAAGCGAGATTTTAGCCATTTTGTGATGTGACGTTGAAAATTAGGTCAAAGGTCAAATTCAAGGTCATCAGAATATTCGGTATATATTATCTCCTATATGTCCACAATTGATTCATAAGCTGTAAAGTCAATAATAAGCGAGATAATAGCGATTTTGTATAGCGAAAATACGATCAAAGGTCAAGTTCAAGGTCATGAGAATATTCGGCACATATCATTTCCTATTTGATCACAATCAATTCCTGATCTCTAATCTCGATATTAGGTAAGATATTAGCAGTAATGTGCCCCATTTTAAAGCATAGGAGAATTTATCATGGGAAAGTCCCATCTGGGCCAAGTTTGGGCCAAAATGACCCACTTCGAGCGATTCAAAAGCAAAGAAACTTATACATGTCGCAAAGGTACATAAGAGAGATCTTTTAAAACAAAAACCTGAAATCCATCTGAACAGTTTTTCAGAAAATGGCCGTCAAAGTCCAATATCGAGCGTTTTTTGTGACAAAAAAGGCCGTTTTGACCTTCCAAGGTCATTGAAGGTCAATTCAAGGTCACCTCACAAATCGTCATATGACTTCCTATTTGAAATTGGAAATATCTAAGCTCTATCTTCAAGCATTCTATGAGTACAGTCCTAGCAGCTCCCAATATGAAGGGAAAATGCCGAAATTTTCCAAGTCCAAACTTTTTTTTCAAAGTGTGAACATTTTGTTTTGCCTAATGGCCTGAAATGGATAGTAACGTGATTCGGGGGAAAAAATTTTTTCGCCGATCCGTCAAAAATTCAAAATGGCCGCCACACGGAGACCGGCGATTCAAGAGCAACGAAACTTATACACATCACAAAGGTACATAAGCGGAGTCTAATGCAAAAATTAGAAGTTACTGAACAGTTTTTAGGAAAATGGCCGTTAAAGTCCATAAATGACAATTTTTCGTCGGAAACGGCCGCCATTTTGAGAAAAATGCGAAAATCAAAAAGCTAAAAATATACCTCCCTCTAGAAATATTTTTAGGCATTTTTGTGCAAAATTTCAGAGAGATTCGACCGTAATGTTTAAAGATAAAATTGTTTACGGACGGACGGCGGACGCAACGCCATGCCAGTAGGTTAACGGACCAAAGGTACGGTAACCTAAAAAAAAGAGTCCAGTATTCTAGGGAAAGTGATCCTAGACATGTCTTGGGGGTGTTTTGTTTCTTGTCCTCAACATCCAATCAGAGGCTGCCAATACCATACCGTTATAATATGCACACAAATAATAATTGAATCAGTTGTAATGGCATTAACACTTGAAGCAATGGACATGGTGGACACGCGAAGACCGCATATTCATACTATTCACAGACGTTATAGTATAAAAAAATTTGCGACAAAACTCACAATTGTTTTAATAGAAATGCGAATGAAGTGTATTAACAGCATTTGGGTATCATATATATTATGATACTGGCTCCTTATAATTGTCATCAATTGTGTATTATGACCTTGTATGATGTACTTGATGGGGATGGGGGGGGGGGGGGGGTTACACTAATTTTTGATCTTGGTGGAGGGGGGGGGGGGGGGCGGGTAATACATTATTTTTCGATATCGGTGGGGGTCAAACTTTGAAAACTCGTCTCTCGGAAAATCCATCCAACACCCCCCCCCACACACACACACACACCCGATGAATATTGACCGGCCCCTAATGTGGAACGGTTGAGAACAGATAATGGTACATAATCTACATGCCAAGGATTTAGATATCTGATGTGTCAAAATAAAATCAATCATGAAATGTCGGCCCCATATTCGGAGTTATTTTCCTCCACTTTAATTGGAGGAAAATGGGTGTATTGTGTAAAACTCGACCCTTATGGTGGATGTTATAAGGCGAGATTTGTCGCTAAAGGTTATTCCCAGATTGCTGGTGTAAATCATTAGGACAAATTTTCTCCAACTGCACGATTAGCGTATGCACGTATGTTGATGCAGAAGGCTGTACAGAAAAGAATGATTATACATTGAATGGATGTAAAGATTGCCTGCTTAAATGCACCGATTGATTGTGAATTGTACATAGATCAGCCAGAATGTCATTCAGTAAGGTTACTGTAGAATCTGAGGTAATTAGTGTTGTTTGTGTGGATGATATTCTAAGTGCTGGAAGTAATGAGCTTGTATTCAATGATATTAAAAATGTTTTGTGTACAAGGTTCAAAATGAAGGATTTAGGGAAACTATCATGATTTCTAGGAATCAAGTTTGAATGTAAGGATGAATGTATCAGAATGAGCATGTCACACTCTAATTTTTGTTATCTTGGTGGAAGGGGGGGGGGGGGCATTGATTTTCGATATCGGTGGGGGTCAAACTTTGAAAACTCATTTCTCGGAAAATCCATCCAACAAACCCAACCCCCCCCCCCCCCCCTCCCCACCCCATGAATAATGACCGGCCCCTAATGTTAAACGGCTGAGAACAGATAATGGTAAAGAATTTACATGCCAAGGGTTTAGATATCTGATGTGTCTAAATAAAATCTATCATGAAATGTCGGCCCCCTATTCGCCTCTTCAGAATGGTACCGTGGAACGAAATTGGCGATCATTTTTCGATATGGCTAGATGTTTGTTACTAGAGCCTAACTTGCCAATTGTGGACGTATTCTGTTATGGCCTCTTTGTATATTCAAAACCGATGCTATAGCCTAATCGTGGAACGGAGAACTACGAAGTGTTCACCGGTGGAAAACGTAATGTGTGTAATATGCATGTATTTGGAAATGTATGATTTGCTCGGGTACAAAATACTTTGAAGCTTGATGCTCGAAGTGAGCAAGGTGTATTTGTTGGTTGTGACAGAGTTCAGTATATCTTGTTCATTTCGCTAAAACGAACACCGTGAAGAGTATACGCTCTGTAAAATTAATTGAAAAATGTCCTGGATCTGAGAAGGTGACAGAAGTTGCAGAACCGGATGAGAACATTATGATGAGGAGACCAGATAATCATAATGGTGAAGAAAATTTGCATGTAGAAGTCAGAGATGCTGACAATAATGTGAGTGTAGAAGTCGGAGGTGCGGAAAATGTAGATCCGGAGAGATATTCTATTAGAAAATGAAATAAACCTACATATCTATATGACTACAAGTATAACGCCATGTTTTGGAAAATATGGCAGAAAAAAACCTGGCCCTTTTATGTGTACGTGTTTCCCATGGACTCACAAATCTGAATTCAACACATTCAATACACAATCAACACATATATATGAATAACTCACAACAATATTTGTACAGTTCATATAAAAAGTCACACAATCAATCACATCAAAGTAAATGAAACAGGAAATTGTGTACACCCTCAGCCAACTTATCTCCCCCAAGTCCACTTAGTATACTGATATTAGCAGTGTTTTTAAATCAGTTTAGCGGAATTTATCGGCTTTTATTGCAAATTCGCGAAACCAACACCAATGTATGCTGAATCTAAGAGAATCGTCCGAGAGAGTCGGAAGACAGGAGATACATAGGGTGAGGTCAACGACAATCACATATACCCGGCCCTGAGGGGCCGGGAATGACGAAGTGTTCAATTAATTATTGTCATAGAATGGAGAATGTACCTACTTGTTATGAAGATGCTGTTACTTCTTGTGAGAGTAGTAGGTGGAAAAAGGGCAATGGACGATGAACTTAGAGCTTAGAATGATAATGACCCTTTTGGGCTAATTACTTTGCCTACAGATAGAACTTTACTTGGAGGCAAATGGGTGTATTGTGTAAAACTCGACCCTGATGGTGAAGATAATATAAGGCGAGATTTGTCGCTCAAGGTTATTCCAAGATTGCTGGTGTAAATCATCAGGATACATTTTCTCCTACTGCACGATTAGCGTGTGTACGTATGTTGATGCAGATGGCTGCACAGAAAAATTTGATTATAAGTTTAAGTTTATTGGACTTGGTATAGCGCTCTTCACTGTAATAAAAATACATTCGATGGCGCTTTACATAAAGAAAACATTGTGAAATGATACAAACATTTGACAATTATATACAGAATTATGGTGGAACGGATGAATTAACCAAATGTTCTGCTAAACAGAAAGGTTTTCAACGCTGTTTTGAACTGGTCAATGGACTGAGAGTTCTTTACTGTTTCAGGGAGACGGTTCCAGAACATCGGCCCAGCAACACTGAATGATCTGTCCGCGAACGTCTTATGCCTAGTGAACGGGACACTCAGTAAGAACTGTGATGCCGATCTGGTCGACCTAGATGACGATTTGATGGTCAGTAGGTTCGACAGGTATGGTGGAGCCAGGCCATTCAAACATTTGTAGACCAGCACAAGAAGTTTGAACTCTGCTCGTACAGGAACAGGTAAGATATGTAGCTCCTTGAGGGCGTCAGGTGCTACTTGAGAATTTTGATATGTTAAGGATAATCTTGGCCGTAGGATTAACGATGCGTTGGAATGGCATCAACGTGCTTGCTGGTAAGTTCACAAACATACTGTTAGAGTAATCGATGTGCAAGAAGATGAGAGCATTTGCTATTTTAAGGCAGCTACTTCTATCCAGATACTGCCTCAGTTTAGCCAAGTTGTGCATAGCCAGTGCAGCAGCACGTGCTTTCCCATTGATGTGGCTTTTGAGACTGAGTTGCTCATCGAAGTGCACTCCAAGCAACTTGACAGTGGGTGAACTTTCCACAGTTGAAAATTTTACATAAATGGATGTAGACTGCCTACTCAAATGCACCGATTGATTGTGATTCGTATATAGAACAGCCAGAATGTTATTCAGTAAGGTTACTGAAGAATCTCAAGTAATTATTGTTGTTTGGGCGGATGATATTCTAATTGCTGGAAGTAATGAGCTTGTATTCAATGATTTAGGAAAACTATCACAATTTCTAGGAATCAACCTTGAATGTCAGGATGAATGTATCGGGATGAGTCAGAAACTGTATGTATCAAAAATTGTTGGAGAAATATGAGATAAGTGATTGTAAGCCTAAAATTATGGGAGACTGGGGTAAGTTGAGCCATTCTCTACCAGTTATATTAAATACTAATCCGAAAAAATGGTATTGTGGCACATTTTACCCCAGACTTGGGGTAAGTTGATCCACATACTGGGGTAAAATGATACATGTCGCAATTTCGGCAACGGTTTCGGAAATGTCTATATATAATATAGTTAAAGATCATTCAAATTTTATTCGCGTTATCATGGTTATGAACAATAATTTTAAAACATAGCCCATTGCGCTTTATCAGTTACCAGACAAGTTTTTCTCAGAGGTCATATCAAGTCATGCTCAGAATCACCAAGAAATCTTCCCTATTACCCTTCATGCTCCTAAGATAAACTCTCAAAGTCATTCGAATGTTGCCATGCATATACACCATTTCCTTTTTGCTTATTACAACTGTCAAACATCCATATACCTCCAACCGTGTCGCCTAAGATCACAAATTTGCATAGGTATTATATGTTGGACGCAACCTTCAATAGCTAATTTTGCTATAAAGAGTTCTAAAGGTAATAAAGGTAATAATTTATATGCATCCATTTGGCACAAAACCATATTTTTTCACAAGATTCCCAACTTTTTCAATTTTCAAGATAGAAGTCTGAAATTTGGTGAAAAAATACGGTTTTATGCCAAATGGAAACAAACAAAATTTCAAATTGATCCGACCATCCTAAACGAAGTTATCGCCAAAAATCATATGAGGTTTTGTGTTGAACTTGAGTTTAGAACTAGTTCTATGGTAAAACCTTAAAGATGAAGATTCTGTTAGCTAGAAAACCCGAAGTTGTATAGAGAGATTGTTGGAAATTTGATATGGGCCTACGTAATAGCGGGTACAAGACCTGATCTGTTATGCTGCTACATATCACAGCACATGCATATCCAACAAAGGCCCGTCTAAATATGGCCTAACATGTATTAAGATATTTGAAATCACTTTGGATCATGGTTTGTTGTTTGGAAAGTCTAGTGTGGGACTCAACATAGTTGGTTTTTGTGATTCAAATTGGAGTGGATCCGAAGACAGACGTAGCGATACTGGTTATCAGTTATGTAAGGACGGAGCATCGAATTCCTGGAAATCTGAGAAACAACACAGTGCTGCTTTGTCGACGTGTGGGACTGAATGTTGCTTGTGTGTTGCTACTCAAGAAGCTAAGAGTGGCGATTTCGCCCAAAGATTGCGATAGGAGTTTGGTTTTGTCACACAATATTCTTGTTATAGCCGCTTCGAGTTCGAAACTCGTGCGCTGCTTAGCAACGCACTGCTAATCCTCTTTCCACTATACTGTTACAATGGTCTGACGTCAGCCCTCGCTCTCGCGTGCTGGCAGCTATCATATAAGCTGCCAGCTCGCCTTGCTTACTTGGAGTTGTCTCAGAGCAGTCAAGGTGAGAGGCGACGGCAAGCACGGCCATGCATGTTCTCCACGTCCACTTTCTCTGGCTAAGCGGGCTCGCTAGGGCCCCGTGGGCAATTTCCAATTGGGGGCCCAGGAGGGGGACTGTTTAAACCCGGGGGCGACGCCCCCTGGAACGGTAGTCCCTCGCCCTGGGATGGTGTGACACAGGCTCTGGCAGACTGTCGGGTTGTCCGGGGTTCTATCCCCGCAGCAGTGCCGTCGGCGAGGCCGGCCAGCAACATGCCCGGGCGCTGCGCCTAGGGCATTCCGGGCTCGTCACCACAGGGTAACATTACAATGATGATGCAATGTCTGAGTAATGTATGATGGCCGGACTTGTTCAGCGGACTGTTTACCTGGTTATAGTTTTAAAGTAATTACCTACGCCCGCCGTGACTCTAGGAGAGCGGCTTATCCGCAAGGACCCTAAATAGCAGGTGTCAAACTTCACACTAAGCTCTTACGGCAGTTGTTTGCTGATATGCAAGGTTGTAGTAAACTCGAATCTGTAACTTAGTTTGTTGATAATCAGGGAGCCATTGCTCCAGCCAAAAATCCTGTGTATCACCAAAGATCGAAACACATCGATATTAAATATCATTTCGTAAAAGTCTGAAGTGAATAAAGTTGTTGTAAAGTTATGTACAACCTTGCAGATGTGTTTACGAAGGCAGTGACAAAGGTCATATTAAATAGTTTGTTGAATTTAAAGGAGCAGGCATACATCAATGGGGGGTATTAGACTGATGAGTTACTCACTGACATAGTAAGCCATAGTGAGACATGCAGTGGGTCCACTAGTATTTCTAGACGATAGTTTTCTACTTGTACGTATGATTGCAAAATCGTGTGACCGGATTTTCGGTGTGTGTCGTGTGCAGAAAGTTTGTGCGGCCATGATCAATTATGTGATGAATTGTAATAAAACATGTGAAATGTTAGAACCACGTGTGTGATGATTTATTCTATCCCCCGTCCCAATCGATGAGACCACGATGACTGATACATGAACAGTAGTTGTTAAGGCAAATATTTTAAATCATTTAGTTAATATATTATATTGTCTATTAGTTTCAATTTGGAAAGTAGCAGGTAAACTAATACCATAGTTTAACTTGAATGAATTAATGTAAAATAGAGAGCTCGAAGAGCTGAATGGGGGAGGGAACGCTCGACTTTGTTCAGTACAATAATAGATTTATTAGAGATAGTATTTATTAAATGAGGTCAAAGTTTAAATTAAAGGTCACCACAATGAATTTGATAAGTCATAGCAGCAATGTTTCAAGTACTGCGGGCTGACAAGGCAACATAGCTCAGTGTCCCCATGAGGTTTATAATGTTTCAAATTTCTTTGAAGGTGAAAGTTTGAACAGTTCAAAAAGGAAATGCTGTTGATACTCTTTATTGTTCACTACTTTTGATTTAGCTCCCCGACCATACGGTCATAGTGGCCAGACCTCTCTTTGGTCATACTGTGAACCATTCCATTCGTGGCTTCACCCAGAAACTTCTTGGAGCTCTTTGCATCTTCTGGCACATATTCTTATCATAGAAATGTAGGGAGACCTCTCTCCTCTAATACAGCATATTAACGCTGTAATTAGAGCGTATTAACGCTGTAAATTAGAGCGTAATTACGCTATAAATTAGAGCGTTATAACGCTGTAATAGAGCGTAATTACGCTCTAATTTACAGCATTAATACGCTGTATTACAGCGTTATAATGTTGTATTAGAGCGTAATTACGCTGTAAATTAGAGCGTTATTACGCTGTAAATTAGAGCGTTATAACGCTGTAATACAACGTAATAACGCTCTTATTTAAGTGTAAATACGCTGTATTAGAGCGTTATAACGCTGTAATTTACAGCGTAATTACGCTCTAATTACAGCGTTATTACGCTGTATTAGAGCGTTATTACGCTGTAATTTAAGCGTTATTACGCTGTAATTACAGCGTTATTACGCTTAAATGACAGCGTAATAACGCTCTATTACAGTGTAATAACGCTCTAAATTACACTACCAGAGACATCATCGGACCTGCTGGTTCATCAGCTCAATCATATGTAGGGAAATCTCAAAATTACTCTGATCTAGATATGTTTATTATAAATCACGACATTGGAAATATGATGGGAAGGTGAACGGTTTAATTTAGAGCGTAATAACGCTCTAAATTAGAGCGTTATAACGCTGTAAATTAGAGCGTTATAACGCTGTATTACAGCGTTATTACACTGTAATTAGAGCGTTATAACGCTCTAAAAAAATTTGTGCTCCTCTATGTGGCGAATATGAGCTTCCGTAAATATGAGCTTCCGTAATTTGGCGAGGCAAACTCACACCATAAAAATCGCTGCATTCGCAACATTCATCGGCGACATTTCTTGACTTTAATTTCGATACTTCTCGCCTCAACTCGCCGTCAGACTCTCGACAGTGTGACGGGATCTGAGGCATTCCAACAAGGAAGGCGTTCTCTCGATGGGGGTAGCAAGCATTTTGTCAAGATCCAGGGAGAATACACTTAGCAGGGTGAAGGTCTGAAGTTGGGCAGGTTCTTCCATTGTGGGAAGCCTGTCCCCTTTAAATGTTAATGCAAGGGACGAGTCAATCGGGAAATCAGTTGTCAGCGAACAGGTCATCAGCTACCTACTAGTATCTCACAAAGAATATAAATCTACTTTAGCGGACTAAGCTCAGCAGTTAGCATGGCGGCTACATCATAACTTGGTAAATCCTGATATGGTGAATGGGTGAAACAGAATCATGAAGGATTCACAATTTTTTCTCATTATATGCCTAAGAGAGGTGAACGCTCGCTGATTGACTTATGTTTGGTGTGTTCTGGCCTTCCACCATTAGCAAAGCTATTGGGATATAGTTTGTATTATTGACTGATCATGATAAAACAATTATACATTTGCAAAACAACTTCTCCGTATTTACAGAGAAAAGATAGAACGTCAGCATTTCTATATTATTCGGTCTGTCGATACGAGCTTCCCGGATAGAAGGGCGCACATGAGCCGCGTGATCGGCGGATATTTGGTCGGGATGGTACCGCGGCGTCGGCGTATTTACTCTCGAGTGGTCTATCATAAATGTTTAGCAGAGTGTTACAGACTCTCCTGGGATACAGAGTGTCAACAAATACAATTCCACTTCCACCAGCTACATCATACACACGACTTGACGTATGTCAAACAATAAATACCAGCATCGTTCGTGGTCAATAAATATCCGGGGTAATTTGGCCGATATAACCCTAGGCCATGGGTACGACACTGGGCAATTCACATCTGGCGGAGTGTTAGTCAGCCAGGCCGGTGTGTGTGATCTGTCTGACCAGTATTGACACTAGCACGGCGTTAACTTCCAGCTTGAATTGCAATGACGACAAACCTCACAGTCAATGTTCATTTCATCATTTTGCATGTGTTTGAAAAAAACGTTTTCAAGTCGAAAAGTTTCTAGCTCTATTTATTCAAATTTTCATAGATAAGTAATTTGGAGTGGAATCACGAAAAACATACATTTGTAACTATCACACATTTAAGCAGGCTCGAGCCATTTCTTGAGACAGTGGTGAAATGGCGTATGTGAAAGTATAGATCTACGTGTGGCATATTGTCTGTGAGTGACCAGCTCAGGGGGCACCGTGTTCTTATAGTTCAGTCTTCATAAAGCGTATGCTGAACCAGGTTACATCAAATTAAAATTGATATACACTAGTTCACAACTCGTCAGATATTATAGGCCTTCAGTATTCAAAGTGGCCTGTTCTTGTGACGCCGCCGTGTGCGCTGCGTTCGCACTGTTGGTTGCGGTGACATGAATCCCTCGTCTGCGTTCGATATGACGTCTGGCTCCAGTCGTGCCGCACGCGGCTCTGTGGACACAAAATGTTCTACTCAAGTGACAAATTTGTACCGGCTTCGATAGACCATCGCCGACGGCACGTTGGCCTCAAAACGTGTCAGAAGTGTAAATTGTTCGTACGATTCTCAGAGCTGGGTTAGAGCCTATGTGTGAGTTGTCAATCCTTACCAGTCTGAGGGTCCGTACATTGTCCCCCGTGATCAGGAGTGACTGGCCGGTTGATGGAGGGCTCTGGACTGCCTTCAACAGACACAACATCCTCAGTCACCGCTGCTTCCGTCGGTTCCATCACCTTATGTTTGTTGTAATTCCTGTAAGCTCTTTGAATTGTTGCGGCCGCTTTATGCCTGTGTCTTTCGTGTGCTGTGTGGTTCAGAAACTTACAAAAGTAATTCGCACAAAGTTATGATTCAAAATATCATACTTGCATATTTTATCTGTCGAGCTTTCTCCAGCTTTGTCAAGCACGCTTTGATGTGCACTGCTGTCGTTTTTGTAAACAATTGCAGTACATGTACGTAATGTACGAATTGAAGATATATAGGTAGGGAAATTCCTCGATCAGTCTAATCTGGGGGAGGGGGGAGGGGGTTCATTGAAGCGAATGAATTTGTATCTACCATATTTAATGAGATAACCACTGACTAAATAATCAAATATTCATGATGATTATATCATTCGTGAGAATCCGAAAAGTATTCCAACTTCGGTAGCTTTTGTTGTAGGATGGCTACAACTATGAAATTGATGTGTCTATACATGTGTCCATAATTCTCGGAACGCATTGGGCTCTAGGTCTGACTTCATTAAATATCGATTCAATACCTTTATTATCCCCAAGCAGCCTTCGAGACGGGCTTCTGATATCAGCTGATAGAGGAATAGGTCAATAAAATGCTAGAGTCAGGTGTGATCGAGCCGAGTGACAGCTGTTGGTCGTCTCCGGTGGTCACAAGAAAGATGCGACCTTATGTTCTTTATAGACTCCCGGGGGCTCAACAGAGTCACTCGGTCTGACGCCTATCAACGCCCTCGACTTGATGAGAGCTCTGACACCCTGGATGGGTCCAAATATCTTAGTGAAACGAGGCGGACCAGCCCAAGACGACATTCACGACCTGGAGCCTGGACCGGGGTATACCAGTACAATGTGATGTTGTTTGGGATCTTGACGACCCTGGGCACCTTTGAGAAGCTCATGGAGGTGGTTATGTGAGGCCTCCAATGGCACCTCGTGTATTTATACTATGTTATTTGTATGGGCTGAACACTCTATCCGAGGTCAACGAGAACCTGAAATGCATCTGAGTAAAGCTAGCCTCCGGTTGTAGTCCAGTAAATCTTAGCTACCGAGGGTACTTGATCTCGGAGCATGGGCTGGCCTGTGATCCGGATAATATTGTGACCGTGCAGAATTGTATGTCACCCACTTCTTAGCTACCTGGGATTTGTGTGTGTGTGTGTGGGGGGGGGGGGGGGTACTCTCGGCGGTCTATTCTGGTATTTTTCCGCAGAGGGCCGAACCGTTGCCGAATCTCCTAAAAAATCTCCTGTTTTTCCCCGGCATGATTCAGGAGTTCATCCTGGACATGGACGTGAGCGGGGGTCATAACTGATTAGGTGCTGTCCCAGCTTTGGGATGGACATAAGGCGTAAAGGCCAGCAGGTCGCTATGGTCAAAGGAATTATTGCACCACCAAGCGGGTGCTGCTAGTGGTGGTGTATATGAATCATATACTAATGATCCACCGTTTCAGCCATTATCTTTGGGCTGGAAGTTCCTGTTAAGGATGGATCACACCTCCTCGAAGTGGTTGCTAAATTTGGAAGACACAGAAAGCATGATCGCCCGTTGGGCGGCATGGATCTCTGGATACGACTTTGACCGTGAGAAAGGGCTCGTACACAGCATAGCAAAGTAGATGACATGTCTGGTTGCCTACAATGCAAGACGGGAGGGTGTCTGGAAGGACTGGAAGATATCGATATCTTGTGAGGACTATCGATATCTTGTGAGGTCGAACTCCCGGACATATTATAGAAGACCCGGGCCAGATCATTGCACTCATTACAGCAGAGACCATGGACTGGCGTGACGACCCCTACTGTCGGGACAATGAGCATTATCGTTTCAGTAACTCGAGAAGAGGACTAGCTTTGTACACAAAGCCAGGCTGACACCTTGGAGCTCCAGGAAACTGCCTTACGACACATTTTGAATGAGAGGCAGACGGTTAGCGACCAATCCGGCTGGACGAACGCGAGGACAAAGAGTATACTGGTAAACGCCTTGTGGCGGGGCTCGGAGGCCCGATGGTGAAGGATGACCTACTGTGTCGGATGGTCTACTGTAAAGGCCTTGTGGCAGGAATGGGAGGCCCGAGTGTGAAGGATGGCCTACTGTGTCGGATTGTCTACTGTAAAGGCATTGTGGCGGGGCTGGGAGGCCCGAGTGTGAAGGATGGCCTACTGTGTCGGATGGTCTACTGTAAAGGCCTTGTGGCAGGGCTGGCAGGCCCGAGTGTGAAGGATGGCCTACTGTGTTGGATGGTCTACTGTAAAGGCATTGTGGCCAGGCTGGGAGGCCCGATTGTGAAGGATGGCCTACTGTGTCGGATGGTCTACTGTAAAGGCCTTGTGGCGAGGCTGGGAGGCCCGTGTGTGAAGGATGGCCTACTGTAAAGGCCTTGTGGCAGGGCTGGGAGGCCCGAGTGTGAAGGATGGCCTACTGTGTCGGATGGTCTACTGTAAAGGCCTTGTGGCGAGGCTGGGAGGCCCGTGTGTGAAGGATGGCCTACTGTAAAGGCCTTGTCGCAGGGCTGGGAGGCCCGGGTGTGAAGGATGGCATACTGTGTCGGATTGTCTACTGTAAAGGCCTTGTGGCGGGGCTGGGAGGCCCGAGTGTGAAGGATGGCCTAGTATGTCGGATGGTCTACTGTAAAGGCCTTGTGGCGGGGCTGGGAGGCCCGAGTGTGAAGGATGGCCTACTGTGTCGGATGGTATACTGTAAAGGCCTTGTGGCGGGGCTGGGAGGCCCGAGTGTGAAGGATGGCCTACTGTGTCGGATGGTCTACTGTAAAGGCCTTGTGGCGGGACTGGGAGGCCCGAGTGTGAAGGATGGCCTACTCTAAAGGCCTTGTGGCAGGGCTGGGAGGCCCGAGTGTGGAGGATGGCCTACTGTGTCGGATGGTCTACTGTAAAGGCCTTGTGGCGGGGCTGGGAAGCCCGAGTGTGAAGGGTGGCCTACTGTGTCGGATGGTCTACTGTAAAGGCCTTGTGGCAGGGCTGGGAAGCCCGAGTGTGAAGAATGGCCTACTGTGTCGGATGGTCTACTGTAAAGGCCTTGTGGTGGGGCTGGGAGGCCCGAGTGTGAAGGATGGCCTACTGTGTCGGCAGTAAATCGCTGAATAGAAGCCATATCTATGTCATCATGTATCAGGTGGTCGCTGTAAAGTCACTGTACTTGGAGATATCGACTGCGGTGAACCAACAATTAACACTTTTCGGGGACTTGGGGTGACGAGGACAGAGAAGACGTTCAAGTTCCATTTTTATTGGCTTTGGATTACCAGGGATGTCCAGAACTGAAATGATGTAGTTAACCTTGCTATTGTCTTTAGTTTTTACAGCATGGCACAGTTACTATCGCAGCAAACATAGAGTCTATAAATGAAATATATATATATCGGGTTGTGAAACTGAAAAAATACAGTTCAGCATTGTGTGCCAGGTAAAGCTTCATAGCCATCAAAATACTGACACAAGAGCTGAAAGAGTCGCGTTTGCTCACGACATGAGTAATTATGGCATTAAGATTTAATTATTATTTAATTATACTTAGATTCAGTTGTTATATGAGATGAACAAGTATAGCAGCAAACACTAATATTGTGCATTTTTCATTTCGAGAAAGTTACCCAATTTTTTTTTCCATATATGCCCAATTCATACATAATTACATTAATTAAATACATTTTCATATTGAGAACATTCTGGTGTGTTTAATAGCCTCCATAGATATGGAAATAACGCAACAATTTCATAGCTGTAGCCATTTCACAACAAAAGCTACCAAAGTTGGAATATTTGCGGGTGCCTACGAATGATGTAATTAGCATAATTATTAAATTATTCAGTAAGTGGTTATCTCACTAAATATGGGAAATTAAAAATGGCCCACGTTTCATTCGATTCTACGAAAATAAAATAGCTCAAAGGCTAAGATAGGTTACCGGAAAATTTTGGTTTGGTCATGGCAGCATTGATAGATAACAGACCTTGAGATTTACCAATCAAGGTTCGCAGTGTGAACATAAGACTTTGAGAATTACCAATCAAGGTCATCCGTGTGAACTTCGATGCCACCATTACATGTATGTGTGCGGCATTTGATATTCTATATGTTCATAATAAAAAGATATATCTGGGTGGAATCGTTTAGGCCGCTCAGGTCAATTTACACATTCCGAGGCAGACATTTGGCACTAAGGTCATCTGACGTCAAGTTCAAGGTCATCATTAGTTGTGCCATATATGTCTTCCTATATGTCCAGAATGCAAACATAGGCTCTATCTGCAAGCATTTCATCTTTAGAGGCAAATTTGGTCACCACACAAGTCGCCATATGTGACTTCCCATTTGAAAAATCTTCAAGCGTTCTAAGTTTTTTTTGCTTAGAAATGGCCCAAAATGGACAGTAATGTGATTTGGGGCGAAATTTATTTTTTTTCGCATCTCCTCAAAAATTCAAAATGGCCGCCACATGGATACCGTCGATACAAAGGCAACAACACTTATACACATCATGAAGGTATATAAGGGGAATCTTTTGAAACAAAAATCTCAAAACTTTTTGAGAAAATGGCTGCCAAAGTTCAAAAATGGCCATTTTTCGACAAAAATGGCCGCCATTTTGGAAAAAATAGAAAAATTAAAAAAATACCTCCCTCTCGAAATATTTTTAGGCATTTCTGTGCAAAATTTCGGGAAGATTCGATCGTAAACTTTAAAGATAAAAATGTAGACGGACGACGGAGGCAACGCCATGCCAATAGGTTATCGGACCAAAGGAACGGTAACCTAAATAACTGTATAAGAACGAATTGAGAAAAGTTTGACACCCCCGGGATCATATTAATCCAGGAATTCCCCTGCCTGATATGTCGACGCTTTATCACTCGTGCATACTCGCCTGTTTTATTGCGTGTTTGTGACGCGTTTGTACTGGAGTTACAGCCCATGATAGGCCGGTGTTGCTATCCTTGTACAAGTCCTGTCCCTCACTTGATAGCCACATTCACAAACCGTTGCCACTGATTATTAAATGTTCGATAAAATATTATGTATAAAATGAAGCACATGAGCAAGGTCACGTAACAAATAAAGACAAAGAAGAATAAAACATGGAACGGTGCATAGCGTTCTATTCCACACAAAAGTAGAAACCGTTTATTTGAAATCACTTTTCGTCTCGACTCTGGAGTTTTCGACCAAATTAATTTTGTTCTTGTTCCCTTGAGGTTGGATGTTCTGATATCTGCCCTTGTGGCCCTGAGGAAGCCTGTTCGGGCCCGGAGGAAGCCTGTTCGGGCCCCGAGGAAGCCTGTTCGGGCCCCGAGGAAGCTTGTTCGGGCGGTCCTTGTTCCGGGTTGTGTTTTCGCTGCTTGTGACTTCGAAAACTCTGTTGTATCGTTGTGGCAGCTTTGTTTAGCTCCGGGTCATTGACGTCAATATCACCGAGTTCACCATCTTGGGCATCTGGAATCCAGAGAGGCATCTTTCACACATGTATCAGGATTCACATAGTGGTTCAACGTTTCAGTGGTTTAAGTCCTATTATCGGTGGCTTGCATCAGTTTGTCATCACGACAGGGCTGCGCGCGTACCACCCAGGGACTTAGGACTGATATTAACCTACTGGTGTATGCCATATGCTTACGAAATAACTGGTCAATTCGACAGCGAAATTCAGTGAATAGTGTGTTTTCTAGTTCGCGTGTAGGCATATCCAGAAAAAATCAACTACATTCTTTTCAACCTTTGGAACATGCTATTGGACCACGGCGTGTGGTTATGTCCAAATTTTGACGGAATGTGACAGAGGCACTATATCTCAATCCCCTGGGCCATGTATCACCAGGGAATTGAGCTATAGCGTCTGTGGAATGTGACTTTGAGTGGTAGATATTCTGTAGTACGGGTAATGTGTCATGATGGAATCTATGTTGCACATGGGCGTAGCCGTTGGGTGCTTATCCCATTTACTCAAATATATTATGACTATTGTTTTATGGTAGGAAACACTTGACAATTTCATCGAGTCCCAATAGGTGTGAAGAGTATGTAGTTCTTTGTACCTTCTCTGTGTGCAAATACTAGCTACGCCACTGGTGAATGTTTCAAAATTGATATTGTGCCCCTTTAATTAACTAAGCAACCATACTATAATGTGAGGCTAAAATTGTAATAGTGATGAAAAAAGATGAAACTATCCAAATGAGGACTGAAACCATTATCCAGTATCAGTTTTATATCTGAGTGACACTCACCTGAGTTGGAGGCGTTCACCTGCGGCGTCACGGTGTCTTTGCTGGTGTTACAACCCATTCTTGTGCTATCTATCTTAGAGCCTCGACAGGCTTCGGGCAAACTTCTATCCGCCAAAAGTCCGGCTACCACCTCAATTAATCACCATCGAACAGACCGTGTACACAGACCGAGGTGTCGTTAATTGCTGGTATTGTCAGGCGACCCTTGGCTGGTTCTGTTTCTGTGATGGTCCGGTTTGTCTGTCAGAGCTGGGGAGATACAGAGCGGAGTTGCTCAAACACAACCATCAGCCCATTCATCAGTTTGCGTTCGGCTCGGTCTGTTTGCGCCCCAAGCGTGCAGTCTACCCATTTATAGATTGTCATGATGGGGGAAGTCCAATCGATCCGCCAACCCGGTATTATAGTGTATCGATCCGCTATCCCGGTATAGCGTATCTGTAGCTCCAGAACAAATACTAATAAACGAGCCATTCAGTGGACGGCCACTTGAAATGCCACAATCATCCGCGCGCATTGGAATTAATCAACAATCTTGCGGTTATGGTTCGATATTTCGCTCGAACGACCAAATATGATCCCAAACAGAATGTGTTCAACATGAAGAGAAACTTGTAACATTGCCGTTTAATTAGATGTTAAAAATATCACGGGTTTCAGGCCCTAATATGGCGCGATAGCTAGCTCTCTGAAGTCTTATTATCAAAAAGCCAACTGCAGATCATTTCACTACTTGTAGGCCTATAATTGGAAATGATTATATGAATGGAGGGGAATCATGGGAAACGAAGCAAACTTGAGTGCTTCGGTGTAAAAAAAGCTGTGCAGAAAACTACGTTTTCGCATTCTTTAATTAATGAACATAAATTTTAATACCTAAAAACGTGAAAATAGAGACAAAGCCTTTTGTCGCACACCGCACTAGGAGGGCGCCTTCACGTCATATAACCAAACATGCCATTACAATGTAGTCAACCCTTCGCGGGTTAGTGTTGGGATGGTGGGAGGAATTGATGTGATTCCCATTGGTTATCGACCTTCCATTGGTTATCGATCATGTTCTTATCGCGATGGCCATTATATGAGCCGACACAGTATACTCCAGTACCGATTGAAGTGTTTGCTGCTCATTTATAGACGTCACCAGACCAAGTCTGTTTACAATGTCGCTCAACTGTCGCGAGAATTTTGTGTAGATTGAAGCAGTCGCTCGCAATCTTAAATAGTGTACACATGATACAGGGATGCCAGATCCAGCTTCTCAGAGCAGTTAGAGTCCAATCTATAATTCCAAGGCCCTATTATTTGGACATATGTAATATGACAATAACATACAAGACAATCGGATTTTGAAGCATGGGCCTATGACACTAGTATTTACACACATGTCAACTTTTAAAATTTAAATGTCAAAAGTAAATTCTTCAAAGAGACAGAATTGGCAGAGTTGGCTCAACCGTACACTGACCAGCAGGACATGATTAGCATGGTCTCGGAGTAGCTCCACATCTCCACATTTCACAGCATCTTCACCGCTTGTTAACAATGACTAGTAGAGTGCTAAGACGTCAAGATCATCTTGCCGACTACTCCTGGGCTCACGGGAATAATAAAGAAAGACTCCGTCTCACCTGGCAAAGCGTCAAGATTGGAGGGTCCTGACTCCTGAACGAATGACAAATATAGAAACTGTAGCCTATTCCACTGGTGGTTGTTTCAAAACGTAAATAGTGGCAACAATTTTTTTTACACAATCCACATAAATGTATTAGCATGTACACGTAGTCACATACACATGCAAATTACTGAAACATAATACTGGAACCCTTCCTGGGGTATTAATGTTATCAGACTGAAAACATTAAATGCAGACACGTGTGGTATAAACATTCATAAAGTGATCTCGTTACACAGCCTCGGTGGTGGCTTGGTTTTGGATTCCAGATCGGCTGAATATATGATGCTCTGTTCAGTTCCAGTCGTCGAGCTCAGACTAGTCCATTATATATCAAATAGTTGCTGGTGCTTATCGAGAAGAGGTCCATTCCTACGATACTCGAACCCTGGCCATGGCAGGTATTGGTTGTGACATCATTGGTTCCTTCTGCAAAGATCCCTCTGTTTCTTGACACGCGGAATATGATGTCACAAAAATGTTGCTATGCCAGTACAATGTGTAGATGTCCCGGAGTGACTCGTCATGTGCTGTGTGCTCACGCATTGCTCTCAAACGCTCATCACTGATAGGTCAAGTTCCTTCTGATGGCTTGTTTCCCTGGACATCTGGAATATCATGTAGTCCTCAATTGGTCTCGTCTGATCTGGCCCTGATGAATCTGGTGTGTGCATAGCATTACCCCGTTTGTGAAGATTTTATAATCCAATTCGCTGCAACTGATTGGGTGTTGCATAAGCATGTAACCGATACAAAGTACATGTATTTCGAGCGGGAAAAAATCATTATCCAATCTCAAAATCTAGCTTGTGTCAGGCAAAAACATTTCATGGAAATTCAGAAACCTTCCTAAAAGGCCATAAGGATATGAAGTCAATTGTTCAGGAAAGAATGAACATTCCCTGCCCCACATGTGACACTCGTCATGAATTAAAAAAATGCAAGTCCTGTATTGACTTCTTGAAGATGACTTCGAGATTCTGGTGGACCATGCAGAAGTTAGTCAAACCCACCACGAGCACAAGTCAGGACCAGACACTTTTGCCCATTCAGGAGTATTTTTCCCTGTAGTTGACAGCGCTCTGGAGGCATAAGTTATGGGATATCCTTCTTGAAGCCGGAATGCACCGAGCCCATAGCTGCTAGCATCCTCCTCTATCGTTACCTCTTTGTGTGTGTCAAAGAACTACAACACTAGGTTGTTTGTAATCAAATTCTTGATGCTGCAGAACGGCTGCTTATGGTGTGGTAGCAAAAACCATTCTGACTCCTGGTCTGTTAATGTTCCCAGTGTTGATGTGAACAAAACTTTGCCAGTAAATTCATCCCACATAAGAAACATTAAATAGATTCTCATGGCTGACCCCAGACATCAAGCGCATGATGAGGAAACGAGATAAATTACATGGCACTTCCCTGAAGACAAGATTGTTACACATCAAGGATTCCTACCGAGAGCTGAAACATGATATTAAAAAACAATTGCGACATGCTTACTGGAACTACATCGAGAACATTGTCAGCCCTGCCGAATCTGAAATTAAACCAGCAGACAAAAACAAACGTTTCTGGACGTACATCAAACACTGCCAAGAAAAAAGACTCCACTGGAGAGACTACCCTTTTAGGCAACCAAGGTATTCTGAAAAGCACAGACTCAGATCAATCCGAAGTCCTCAACACCCAGTTTGGCAGCGTATTTTCAATACCATCACCGATTCCAACATCATGGAAGGAACCAACACACACTTGTACGACCAGGATGGATGACATTAACATTACTGTACCAAAGCTGAGAAATTACTAGCCTCACTGAACCCTCATAAAGCAATGGGACCTGACTGAATACCCTCACTGAACCCTCATAAAGCAATGGGACCTGAAAATATCAGCCCCGCAATACTAATTGAAACAAGTGGCACAGTAGTCCCTATACTGACCAAAAGAACCTCCCATCTAACTATCGCCCAATCTCACTCACTTGTGTCTACGGCAAGCTCGTGGAACATATCGTAACTAGTCAGTTAGCATCTTATCTTGAACAAAACAATATTCTCCATCCAAGCCAACATGGTTTCCGCTCCAAAAGATCCTGTGAAACCGAGCTCATTGAATTCATGCAAGACCTCCACTCTAGTACCGACTCCGGAAGGCAAACAGATGTCATTATTCTGGATATAGGACTTCCTTCATGACAGGCAACAGAAGGTAGTAATCGGAGGCAAGTCATCCGGATATGCTCCAGTCACCTCTGGCGTACCTCAAGGCTCCGTCCTGGGCCCCATTCTCTTTCTTGTATACATCAATGACCTTCCCAAACAAGTAACTTCTCGAGTCCGACTTACAATCATCTACAGAACCATCAATTCCCAAGCAGACTGAGCCACCCTACAAAAGGACCTCACTTAACTTGAAACACGGGAGAAAGACTGGCAGATGGACTTCCACCCTACCAAGTGCCAGACAATTCGCTTTGCCAATAAATGTAAAACAACACATCCTACGTCCTCCACAACCACACCTCAGAGATTGTTTACAGTGTCAAATACCTTGATATAACCATCTCCAACAAAATCAAGTGGAATAAATAATAAATAACATAGTAAAATCAGCGAGTAAAACCCTGGGATTTCTAAGGAGGAACCTCCACGTCAGCTCACACACCATCAAGGAGCATGCCTATAAAACGTAAGTCCGTCCAAAACTGGAATACTGCTCCACAGTCTGGGATCCCCACACAAAACTCCTCCAACATCACCTAGAAATGGTCCAGAGACGAGCCGCTAGATGTGTCCTCCACCGACACCACAACACCTCGAGTGTATCGGCCATTTGCAGCACGCCGACATGACTCAAGACTGATTATGTTTTATAAAATCCTAAATGGACTGATATTTGTTTAGACTCCTCAGTGCCTCATACCTGTCACACGACACGCCCGACTGAGCCACCCCCACAGCTTTATACAGATCCCTTCAAGAACACTACAATACAGTACATCTTTCTTCCCACACACTATAGTTCAGTGGAATGCCCTTCCACACCAAGTTGAAACTGGCCAAACTTTTCAGTACTTCAGGAGTCAGATGGCAGCACAACCCCATATATCCCTTCAATCCTACCATTACTATACCTTTTTAACCTGTAAATAAAACTAAGTCCTTTTATCCTAATCTACTGATCTCCCACTCAAGTGCTTTTATATTGCACTGACATTTTTCCTTAACGCAGCGCACCCTACAACTAGCTCTCGATATGTTGAGGTTTTGTAGTAAAGAAGAAGAAGAAGAAGTTCATTGTAACGTGTTAGCGTGTGTGGGTTGACGTGTTGCTGTCTATTGTGCACACGGGACCGACCGAATTCATTGGGACGGAACGACTCGACGTGGCAAGTCCACCAGGCCGTGACCGACATTTATATGAATATTCATAACAAACCGGCAGGAATAGAAATGACAACAATACTATTGGCGAGAAAGTCCATATTCACAACGGTAAGTGCATTATGCCTTATCTGTTGTAATCTCATGTAATCATCATGTTGCCATAGGGACTGACAATACATCCTCCAATGCCATTTGCGATATTTAGCAACAATACATGGGCTATTGGCATGCTCTTCAAACGAGGGCAAAATATTGAACTTTTAAGGATACCAAGTACGGTGGCTGATATATGCCATAGTTTTATTCTTTAGTTTTCAGTTATCTGTTTGTTTTTTTGCTTTAGCAGAACCATATGGGCGTACTTAATGTTAAAGACGCATACTTAGTGTTGAATTGGAATCCTTGATGCTGAATATGCAGACTCAATGTTAAATACATGTACTCAATGTTAAATATGTGTACTTCATGTTAAATACAGGCAGTCACATCAATATTGGCACAATATTGGCACATTCAGGTGGGAAATCACATGTAGTGACCTTGACTTTGACCTTCAGTGATTTTGAAAGGTCAAAACTTCAATTTTTATTTAAAAAAAAAACAGTTGTGGCTCAGTACTATAAGTTTCTACGGTAACCTTCCATGGCTAATATTATTCCATGCCTTCGGGCTATTTTTTATGTCCTGTGGTAGCTTCCTGGCCTCTTCTGAGTATAAATTTCAAACAAACTCACTATAATCACATTGGGAGGGGGGAGGGGGGTAAGAAGGTAAGAAACAAAGTTTGTGTCGTATGGAAAATGGGTACACTGAAGGTAATTATTGCCTCCTATTTTTTGTACTGATATGTTCAGGACGGTACTTCATTTGTGAAAGTAGCGAATTTAGAGGGTCTGACTGGGGCCAGAACTCTCACACCCATTCGAAAACATCATCCAGCGCTGATAATTTAGGTTGAATATTGTAATGCACACAAACTGATGTGTATAAATTACACGTACACAGTATTCTGGATCCGTTCAGCAGGCCTAGACCGACTACTATCCATTAAGTAATTGGATTTAGATTTTCGGTTTTATGTGGTTTGAGATTTGATTGGTACAGAAAGTTAGAAACGTTATTTGGTGAAGAAGTCCAAAATTGTCAGGTCTTTCTTTTCGACATCAGGGGTCGTTTTGACCTCAGAAGGTCAAATTGTAATCGATATGAATCATCAGCTGAAGATGCCAGTATCCAAGCTTTATCCTGAAACATTAAAAAAATGATATATGAAGCGTTTAATATGGAGAAAACAGTGACTGAAATCCAACAAAGAAATCTTGAAAGGTACAAAAACTCGACACGTTGGGAAAAAAAAAAACCAAGCGAAAAACGAAACATCTGCACTGGGCGACTAGTATATTTTGACGAACTGTTTGACAATATCCTAAGAAAAAGACCAAGAAACGTCAAGATTGGTCGGGGTTTTTTTGTTGAAGAAAATAACAACTAAGGAAAGATGTATTTGGATTCATCTTTTAGTTTTTTGTTCAAAATGATTGAAAGATGTGGACGACAGACGCAACACCATGTCAGCATATCAACTTGAGATAAATGGCTATTTATAAGTAGATAATCCTGATTATGTATGTGGCGATTTCGCCCAAAGATTGCGATAGGAGTTTGGTTGTTAATACTATTCTTGTTTTGACCGCTTCGTGTTCGAAGCACGTGCGCTGCCTAGCAAAGCACTGTAAATCATATCTTCGCTATACTGCAAACCATGGTCTGACGTCAACCCTCGCTCTCGTGACTGCCAGCTCTATGCACGGCCATGTGTTCCACGTCCCCTTTCTCTGGCTAAAGCGGGAGCGCTAGGGCACCGGGGGGCAATTTCCAATTGGGGAACCAGGGGGGGGGGGGGGGGCTACTTAGATCCGGGGCGCACGCCCCCTGGAACGGTAGATCTTCGTCCTGGGATGGTGCGACACAGACTCTGGTCGGGCTGTCCGGGGTTCAATCCCCGCGGCAGTGCCGTTGACGAGGCCGACCAAGCAACACGCCCACATGCGCAGGTTCCGGGCGCCACGCCCATGGCGTTCCGGGCTCGTCACTCTGGGCTACATTACCATTATTATGTAATGTCTGAATAATGTATGAACGGCCGGACTTGTACGACGGATTGTTACCTGGTTATAGTTCTAAAGTAATTACCTACGCCCGCCGTGATTCCATAGAAAGCGGCTTATCCGCAAGGGCCTTGGATAGCGGACGTCAAACTTTACATGTGACATTAAATGTCTATTACATCATGTAATACTAAATTCCGTTCCAGCAAACGCCTAAAGCAAATGAGCAGATAAACCGATGTAAGGCTGCTCAGTGAAACCACGACGCCATGCAGGGTGACGGACCGGCCAGGTTTGGTCTGCGCTCTTGTTCACTACGCTCCATCTACGTGGCTACGGTCGCAGTGGCTGCCACGGTTCTCTTGGTCTGGATCTACAGAGAGGAGGCCAGCTGTCGCCAAGTCAGGCAGCTGGAGACAGCCGGTAGCGCGGCTGTGAGGTACCCGCCTCCCCATGTGGATGTGGTGGTAAACGTGCCGGTCCAGAACATCACACACTGGGCACCGAGAGAGGCCGGGGCCGGGGCTGGGGCCGAGACCGGGGCAACCGCAAAGTGGAACTACAACTGGGACATGTGCGTGTGATACCAAAACAGCCAGCAACCATTCCAACAAATACTTCCCACACTGAAACTTAGTTTATAACGAAGTGTAAATTAATATTTACTACGGTAGCTTCGATATATGGCGCCTGTTTTGAATAACAGAGCAAGTCCAGAAAGCTTATTATCCCTCCACATATTTGGTCGCGTTACTTTGAGTTTAAATTTATGTACCTATATCGACTCTTTTCATATAATATATCAGAAGTGATGTGTTGATGTGCGTTTAATAAAAGTCACAATTATAGTTGTATATCACGGGAACCTTTTGATCTCAGGAAAGCGTGGGATAAGCCGGCTGACGCGGAAGGAGTTCCGGTTCGTACAGTAGTGCTCGTTCGACACGGCCAGTACGACCTGAGCACCGGTCATCTCACGGAGAGAGGTTGTAAAATCATTGAAATCCATGTGATAAGTCACCACGCAGACTACTCTGTTACAATGTTAGAACATAGAAGTTTTGCGTGTCTCGGGCCACAGGTAGACAGCAAGCGAACCTGACGGGACTCCGGCTCAAGGCCCTGGGTCTCAGCTACGACCGCCTCGTGCACTCGACCCTGGACCGCGCCGTGGAGACCGCCAGTCTCGTACACGAGCACCTGCCACGCCTGCCCATCCAGGCCGACCCCATGGTGTCCGAGGGCGGGCCCCTCCCCCCAGAACCCACCCTCACCTACTGGAGCCTCCCCCAAAGGGTACGGTCTGGCTGCAACAACTGCGGAATAACTTGAAATATGATAGTCAAATCAAAATCACTAGGTGTAATCGTGTATATGTTTTCCCCCCACATTTGTTCTCCAGAACTATTTCGTAGATGGGCCGAGGCTAGAGGCAGCATTTAGGAAATATTTCTATCGAGCCTCAAAGACAGACACAAGGGAAACAGTGGACTTATTGGTGGGACATGGAAACATATTCAGATATTTTGTGCTTAGGTGAGTTGAGAAGTACACGAATGAGCCTACACTGGATATATATCTCATTTGTGATTGTAAAGAGGCTAGAAATAAATACCTGACACACTAGAAATCTGTGATGACTTTTCTGTTGGCAGGGCCCTGCAGTTTCCTGCCGAGGGGTGGATGCGAGTGTTTATTGCCCACGCCAGCATCTCTCTGTTACATATCAATCCGGACGGTACTGTCACTATGACTAAGTTTGGGGACTCGGGACACCTACCCCCAGAGCTAGTTACAACGTGATGTTTGGGATGTTACTGATCATATTCTCGTAAAACGAGTCTTACCTGTTTGTGAACATTGAGTATTGGTTGAATGTAGAATCTGTAAATATATGGATTGATGTGTCTATTGTCATTGTTGTTCGTGGCTGAGTATGAAAAATGGAACTCGTACATAACACAAATCATTGGTCAATATCAATGTCAAGGTCGAGGTCAAAGTTACTTATGTCACCTGAGAACAATGTCAATTCAGTCATCTGCGACCAATATCACTTATGTTGTTTGAGGCCAAATTCACATACGTTACGTTAGGAAAATCTTATTCTGAAAAATCAATGAAGAAAGAACTAGAAACAGGTTGGACACAATCTTGCCGACATTGTTGGATGACAAAACCACTACAATAGCTCCATGGCCTTGTGCTAGTGAGCCAAAAATGGATTCCATCGACCTTTTTCCGCGTGGAGAAACATTTGTTTTATATAAAAATGGGTGATATGAAAAAGTATTAATGGGTCAACGTTATATTAACCCATTTATTTAAATATATTAATATAAATATGGTTCACTGGTGCATCATCTCGAAATTGCTCTGGCATTAACTTGCATCATAGAAATATAAAGTATCCATAGTGTCATGTTTCGCGTCAACGACTATTGTCAGTGTTGTTTGGTTGTCTTGCGGCCCTTGTGACGCCGCTCGGTGGCCGTGACCCGGAGCTGGGTCGTCTCGGCCTCATGCTGCCTCCCTAGCCGCTCTCGGACCAGCCAGCCCAGGAGGCACACCGCCCCGGCCACCGTCGTCAGCCAGTTGATCCGGTAATAGCGCGACTCTGCCGAACATAAAGGCCATTGTCGGTACAATCATGAGAGATGTTCTGTGAAAAGCACAAATGTAAGGGTAAATATAAAAAAAAAACACCAGTAAAAACCAGGATCAAAACCCACATTGGCAGTTAAAGCACTGATATTTGTTTCACCCCGCCACTGATGAGCCAATTATCAGAATGCGTACCTCTCATGAGCCGGTAGATGTCCTCGTCCAGCCCGTCCAGCGTGTCCAGTAACTCAGCCTCTCGCTGGGACAGTCTCTCCGCGGCGAACTGTGTGGTCTTCCACTGGATGTTGAGCACGTCCTTGTCAGACTGACACTGTGTCAGGTCGGCCTTCACCCCCGCCAGCTCCTCTCGTGCCTGGTCCTCCTGCCCCGCGCACTTCCCCGACATCGAGTTCCCGGCCTTCAGACCCTCCACCTCCTTGGCCAAAAAGTAGTTCATGACCCTCATGCTGTGTCTCTGTGTCTTGCATTTCCTAAATTCTGTCATATAGTGTTCCAAGCTTGTCTTGGTTTGCTCGTCGCAGCCTTGAGTCTCAGCAGCGACCATTGCCGCTTTTATGCAGTATATGTGTAACAACACTGCCCATGTTGCCGAGAGAGCCGAGTGTCCACACCTGCAAAAGTTGTGTCCGATCAATGACAGACTGTTGGGCATTTATTCCAATCTTTGTGAAGTGCAATATTGTTGCAATTTTGCGTGCTAACAGGACAATTGTTTCCTGTCACATTGACACGCGTCGTGTTATACAACACGTACAAAACCAAAGCCTGTAGAATTTACAAAACTTAAAATGACAAATATGATTTGTTCGAAAAAGCTGATGATGAATCTGAGATCAAGACAATAGCTCACCTCATGTTGTTGTATTTACAATGGCATATCGTCCCGGGCTGGGTAATACTCGTACGATGAGGCGTAGTACTACATATCTTTAATGTTCTGTACATTTCACACGTGCATCTTATCAGTAAAGCGTGAGAAATAACAGCGTATCTTCAAGCACGTACGTGTTGTCAATATCATTTCAATATTCTGAAATATACATTATCCTATCGGTTATATGTTACAATACCAGCTATGTGGAGATTCAATTTAAGACAGAGAACATGTATGTGTGGATTCAATTTACACCCATAAACATGTCATGAACTTTAAAATGTTGAGTGTTAGTAGAACGAACACAAACCAACTACAGTTCACTATAAAATCAAGGTATAATTTATTATTTATAAATTTAACATTCATCATAGTTGTTTCTTGTTCTTGCTTTTGAGCGCAGTCTTCAAATTTTTCTTCATCTGTGAGTCTTCTTCAAACTTTCTGGATACATAGCACATTATTTCCCGTATGATTATGATAGACAAGTAGACTAGGATGATGACCGCACTCGCCACAAAGTACAGCTTATACTCCTGGGCATCTGTAGGTGGAGCAAGAACAGACTATCACTGTTGAGCAAGAGGAATACATAGTAAGATGATGACAGTGAGCATAGATGAGTAAGTGTACCTTTTTCAGCGACCTTCTCCTCTGTGACTAGCTCCTGGCAAACCATGAGCTCATCTTCCAGCCTGCCGAGGTCCCGCCGAGCTGCCCGCAGTGACCGCATGCACGCCTCTTGCTTGGTGCTCGCTCTATCCAGGTCAGCTCTCAGTTCATCCACAGATTTCCCAGAATTCTCCCCCGTCTGGCCGTCCATCTCCTGATGCAAACGAGCGGCTGTATCCTGCGCTGACTCCAGTTCCTTTCCGACGGAGTCCAGAGTGACAATATAATCATTCCTCTGTGTCTCACACGTGGACAGCTGCTTCCAGGCGTCCTGGATCATGTCTTCTTTCTTTTCGAGCTTATTGTTTAGCGCCGTACAGTCACACTGCTCCTCGCGTTCTGTAAGCTTTGCAGCAAACTTCTTCTTCTCCACTTCGCACTGCTTGCTGGCTAATCGATACTTCTGTAGCTCTTTCTTCAGGCCTTGTCGCTCCTCTTTCCAGGCGGCCGACTTGTTGGCATAGTTTTCCTGGTATTTGTTGATTTTTGACTTGGTCTTCTCTGCGTTCTCCGTCAGAGACTTCAGTTGTTTTTCCGCCTCTTGCTCACGTTCCTGGCATTGGGCCAAAGATTTCTCGATGGCTTCCTTCTCTCGGTGAATCACAAGAAAATCGTTGAACCCAACCCCCAATTTCCTCTCATATTCCCGGTTGTCCTTCTCATATTGTCTGACCTCAGTCTCGAAGTGTCTGATCTTCTTCTCATGTATGGCCTGTTGAGTCTGTAGGCGGGAGACCTCGGTCTGTAGTCTGTCCCGCTCGGCTTGGACCTCCGAGAGGACCTTCTCCAGAATCGAGACGGACTGCTCTCGGGCCTCTGGGGTCGTGTTGATGTCAGGATCAGCTTCCTCGGCCACAACCAGACACGCTCCAATTACCAGTACAGCAATTACTGATCTGAGGATGAGATACATTTTGTCACGTAAATACGAGTCAAATACCGGAAATTCTAGGTTCAGGCATCGGCTTACTTTTGATGATTATGATGAGATTGATATGGGGGGGGGGGGGGGGGTTGATGATGATAATATGATATCCTCACCGTGCTTCGTGCGGCATTTTGAAATCCTACAAGATTGAAATGATATTAAGGTAGGAGCATTCATACACAGAAACATACACTTATTAAAAAACATGCACGTGTAAACGTGTATTGCCGTAGAGGGAAGGTGAGAAATAAGCAGGTGTTCTTGTTACGGGTTTGGTGTCGATATTTTAATCGACGACCTTCGGTCCACATGAATTTACACACACTGAGCAATCTCGAGTAGGTCTACTTCAATATTCACAGTGCACAATTTTCAAAATGGATAGGAAAAATTGTTATCGATTCACACATTTCTTAAATTTCAAAGTACGAGTAAGAAAACATGTACGAAATGCCATCGACCCGCCGTATATATATACCTATAGATACCCACAACAAGTTCTCGATGATTGATATCCGCTTCACGACTACTCGTCTCCCGGCTGAAATGTTCATTCCGGTTATTAAATCGCGGGAGATTTTCCAAACCTGACTCAACTAGCGGCAACGATATTAAACAACTGAAAATTGAGTTCATCCTCGATTGGACTACTCTAAGGTGAGGCGGTGAAGCAGGGGTGGCAGGAAAGGGGGTCAGGGTGCGCTATATAGGCCTACCCCCACATCCCAGTTAGGAAAATTGTACGAAAAAAAAATTTAAATTTCATTGGTTAAAACTTGAGAAATATATGATTCTATCGTGAACCCTGTCTGAATTTTCCAAAAATGTTTTCTGTTTAAGTATATCTCGTTTACATGAAACCAATAAGTAAGAATTCACACACAATTTGTGTAGAAGAAACCAAGCAAAATTAAACAAAATCGATATGGCCTTAATCACTGAATGATCAAAATAAAATCAAAAGAATATTTTTAAAAAGTTATGGAATCTGGAGAATGGAAACCAGGTCTGGAGAATGGAAACCAGGTCAAGAGCCAGGAGAAGTTAAGAATCAACCTCAGAACACCCAAAAGCTCTGGCTTCTGGAGCGGGCCCCAGACCCCACGCCGAACACTGGCTACATCCCCCTGCTCGGTTGCGATTTGTGTACATATTTTAGACCCCCTCTCAGGGAGGTCAGACCGCTTGCGAGGGAATCTGCCACCCCTATATAGAACACAAATACAGTCCACCTAATTTATATCTCACCCATCTTTCTGCTTAGTAACTTTTCATAAAGATAATAAAAGATGGAGTGGCTTGAATTCTTTGGGCCTATTTTAGATGATAATTTTCCATTCAAAGAAAATTAAATTCCTTGATACCCCACAAAAATAACACTGAACTGGGCCCAAGGTACACGCCAGAAATGTTCTGAGAGAACACCAAATCCCAAAGTCCCAAGTAATATGTGACACAGTGGGACCTGCTTATTCCAGTGGTTATCCTTTTCGTTTTGACAGTAGCCTCTGAATCCATGTAGTGAAAATTGCATATAGCATAGTTGCCCAGTATCAGACATTGTTGATCATACACGCAGGCCTGAGCCTACTATTTATCCGTAAGATAAAGGCTATATATCGTCTTGTGTTGTGCCGTTCCGTGTGCATATTGTGATTTATGTACCGTATATTACTAGTAGCTTCTGATCGAGTTTTCATGGATTCATCAACATATTAAAGTATTGTAGCCTATATGCTCGATGATGTTGTAGGGTGACGTGACATCAAGATGGGATTTTCAACAATATTTCGGGGTATTTAAGTGCGTTGTCATGTATAATTTGGGTCCTCTCGTATATCTGAGTGAATAAAAAAAGACAATTTGGCGTGTCAACCCAGATAACTGTGATAATCGTCAATTGTTTGTTTTCGTCCCGAGCACCAATGTGGGCCATCTTGGACGCGCTCCGCGTCGCTTGAGCTGGGCCTAGGCCCTTTATGGATATTTTGATTAGTATTAGGCTATCGCTATTTCAGAGTCAACCTTTCTTAATAATTAGATCCTCTATCAGCTGCACATGATGTACGATGTGAAACAACCCTGTGTGTGTAACTTTTGTTGTAAACTTGCTACAGCTAAGAAATTGATGTGCCTACATGTGCTAGCTGTAATCTACTGGAGCTACCGGGGATCCCCGTATTTAAGCCCCTCTTTGGATAAGCCCATGGGCGAATACAAGGGGAGTACTACTCTTGTATAAGCCCATTGGCTTATAAACGGATTAAAATTTTGCCTCGCATCAGGACTAGGCCTATATTTGGGAAAAACGTAGTTGACGTTTTGTTTTTCGTAGGATACGTTGGTAAGTGTTGTTACCTAGAATGAGCTACTGAAATGAAATTGATAAAACACGTACGTATATGCCTTGCCTGGGGCTACTATAGTACGTAGGCTATACACGTCGTGACCAGCTGGATTTTTTCCGGTACATGCATAGGCATGTATATGTGTATATTTTTGACATTAGAGCGCACCCTGTACATGTCTATGTGCTGACTTTTTTATGGAGGTTTCACGCCAACCTATCGACGCACGTTTTGGCATGTAAACGTTTAGATACCTACTTCAAATGAGGATTTTCTTCGTCCTTGACATAAAATCTCTCGAATTGATGGGAAACTTTGACTATTCCACAGATATATCAGGCATGAATCGATGTGCTAGGTTTGAGAAAATTACGTAAAATGTTCAAATTATCTAAAAAACGTCCCAAAATGGCGGAGCCGATGGAAATTGACGTTCCCAGAATGCAAAGCAAATTTTACCACAATCACGCGTATTTTGGAACACAATTTCTGTTCAGCAATTCGTGCTTGCATGCATGTTGGCATCTGCGTGTGGACATTTTTGGCGTTATGAAGTAAACACAACAATTCGTCTGCGATGCCACGGCTACATTTACCGTAATTTGACGTATTTTATAAAATGACAATTAAGCTGGTGTTCTGTTCTGTGTTGGATTGCGAAGTTTTTTTTTATTCTTAACTGGTATTTCAATTTGCCCAGTAAAGGCATGTGTTAGGCTATATCTGATGATATCAGATGCAGATATTCCTCATAATTTCCAATGTTTTGAGGATATTTTAGAGGATCAGACGTATCTGTTCCATTGATCGATTTTAAAATAAATGTATACTTATTAGTAATATGAAGGAAGTAGGCCATGTTTTTCATCCTGGTATACGGAATAACGGAAATGAATTGGATTCATGTCGGGGATAAAATTATGGCTTCTTCTTTTTTTCTCTGGGGGGGGGGGGGGGGGGGGTAACGTTGTGTAAGATACATTCAGCTGTCGTGGTGCTGATGATGTGCTCAAGCTCTAATGTCGCATTCCGCAGTTTGCAGCATTTTTCTTGTTATTCGTCATGCGTGCGTTTAATATGACAGTGAATATCTGTGATATTCTATCTTTATGGAACTATAGAATAAAAAAATGTTTGTATAAATATAGATCTAGTTATTACGCATATAAGAAGTGCTTTCCTGTCTAATCCATTGTAAATTCAAGCGTGCAAAATAAAAATCATAAAATAATCATTCCCCAAATATAAGCCCATGGGCCTATATATGGAGTTAAATTTCATTCGACACAACCCCTTTTCCCAAAATATAAGCCCAGGGCTTAAATACGGGGGTCCCCGGTAGCGTTTGCAATGATACCGACAGGACCCTTGGTCCTCTCCAGTTGAAGTAAGAACGAAATATACGGTTTCACAACCGTACGGTAGCCGGCAAAATAAACATTGTTGACAGTTGAGCAGAGGTTTCCAAAAGGATCAACCTTGTCAAACATGTCTAAGAGTGAAACCCAATCGAAAATGTCGGAGGACAGGGACGAATCCGGTAAAAAAAACCTGGCCATATAAGATAGGTCCCGTTTATTTCGAACATTATACTGTGTGGTTCCATCCACCCCACCACCCCAGGCCCAGCCCAAACAAAGGCAAAGATGGCACACAAACAATCAATGGCACATTGGTGCTCGGGAGGAAAACAAACAAATCACTGACAAAACTGGGTTAAGTACTTCATTTTAACATAGGTTTGTGGGCGATGTTTTTTATGTAAGCGATGTAACCAAGCTTGCATGTATACCCTCTAAGAGGAAGCTAGAGTTTTCGAGATATTTTCACGAAATTTGTTATAGAATCTACAGGTGAAATATGGTATGATGATTTTGATTTTCGCTTAAAATCTAGAAACAAAGATGGCGGCCATCGGTCATGTTTCATGAAGAGTTTTCAAGATGCATTCACAAAATTTTATACGCAGGTGTAATATGGTAATATGCCGACGGTCGCGGTCGTGCGGTTGTGGACTACTGACAGTGACTGCGCGTTTGTGATAAACTAAAGTGCATCTGTCAGTGAAACACGCTTTTTGGCCATAGTTTTTTTTGGATAACCGAATTAACTTTAAATTTTGTATGTCTTAATTGGGTATCAAGCCGTAATTTTTCACAGAATTTCAGAATTCTATCTCAAAAATTGAAAAAGTTGGTAATCTACCCCAATGTTAAAATTCAGCCCCAACATGGAATTTCAGGGTCTGCATACAAAAACGACTTTTATTTGATGTCTGAATTACCTATTTCTTCACAATAAACATGTTTACTTATATACACCTCGACTAAGACATCCGACCTCAAATCAAAGGAATAAACTCATTCTGTACTGGCATAAACATAAAAAAGCCCTGAATTTGATGGAATTCATTCGATCCCATTTTGGACTGAAATTTAACATTGAGGTAGATTGCCAACTTGTTCATTTCTTGAGATAAAATTCTGAAATTTGGTGAATAATTACGGCATGATACCCAATTGAGAGACACAAAATTTCAAGTTGATTCAATTATCCAAAACAAAACTACAGCCAAAAAGCATGTTTCACTGACAGCTGAACTTGACTTTAGAAGAAGGTTCCTTTAACGTCATTTGTACTCAACACAAGTCACAATACTTATATTTTACTGCATAAAGTGTCTGGGGTGTGGAAGCTAAACTGAGTCTTCTGATGGTCGCTGATTCAGGGTCGACAATGAGACACAATCATATTGATTCTAATTCAAGCAAACATCCATTCTATCTTCATCCTTCTTTGGAGCACTCAATGGAAACCCGATTATAAACTGATCGGCCAATTTTTTTCAGAAGATAACTTTCAAGGATCACCTCGATTTTAGATTTTTTAGGGTCAAGCACTGTAAAAGGAGATCATATACCGGTACATGCCCATAAAGAAATGACAGTTGTGCAAATTTCACTAGTAATGCAACAAGGACATGGTCCTATTTCTTGCCAGTTCTGTGTAGAGATGAGATATTGGACTATTTGTTGTGACAAGTTCTGTATAGAGATGAGATATTGGACTATTTGTTGTTACAAGTTCTATGTAGAGATGAGATATCGGACTATTTGTTGTGACTTGCTGCTTTGTTGACTTCTTTCTCGCTGTTTATGACGATATTAAGATTGACAAGTTGAAAGTTGACTGTACAAAAGTGGTTCAGAGTATGTGCATTCCTTGAATTCAGATGACTTTGATCATTGTGCTCTGTGAAGGAAAGACAATTGTGCATTACGCTACATGTTTGTATATTTATATCTTGTACGGCAGAGAAGAAGAGGCAGACTCATGCAGCTCTGGGTGTTGGGTTCGTGTGTATCATTGTTGGCCTGCCTCTGTGGTGGAAGACTACGGAGGTGTACAGAGTACAGCTCCCCTACCGTCAAATAGACTCCATCGCTCAGGCACAGGCAAGTCCTATCCCAGGTTTTACGGTAGAATGACCCAGTTACTTGTAAATGATTGTGTCATTGCTAATCCACGTGTATGCTTAAGACAAGTTGTATTTAGCTTGGTAAGTTTTCTCCAGCTGAAGTACACAGTGGACTTCGCAGCAGTATTTCTATGGAAGAACAAACAGGAGAAGGACCTGGCGATTTTTGGAAGCAAGCTGAAGGCATCATTTGGGAACATTGGTATGAATCATTTTTCTCACCTGATATTTTTGGGGGCACAGGCCTTTTGAAGTAATAATTTTTTTTCCCCTGAAATGTCATATTTTGATGAACAAAATATTCATTGAAATGTTGTTCAAGTGGATGAATTTTTGCACCTGTTCCCATCTGTGGGCCTTGTGCTTGTACTGTGTCTAATTAATTTATAACTTCTTGTAAATCTCTGTCCTGCCGTTTGTACATAACAAAATCCCCTTCCCACTTAGCATGATGACGAGGACATCTTTGATGAGTTTGGGAATATATTTAGTAAAATTGGGAGAAAACTTATCTTCTTTGGGGATTGGGAATTTGGCATCATTTCAGCCCCAAAACTGCTGTTGCAAAATCTGAATCAATAACTTTCCCTGTGAACTTTGTGTGCTATTGCGCCATTTCTCTGGTTTCTTTCCTTTGCCTCGTAAATGATATATGCGGATCACTTTCCTGTATCGTTTCTTCTGGCAGAGAATCCCAATGAAGCTTTATCACCCAGCTACAGAGGACAAGTTCGTCATGGTCTGGAGGCAGAAACTGACGCTTATGATGAATCAACAACAATTGAAGGTCATTATTTGTTTATCATGGTGACTGAGAATCAAAGCATCATGTACAGCACTGTGTGTGTATTGTAACGTTTCCCTGTGTTACAGAGCTGGACAGACTGTTACAGAACGTAGCTGGCACCACGGACGGCGGCAAATACCTGTTCTATGTGTTACCTGGCGATGGCCACATCCAGGTCAACAGACCGCACCTGGGACACGGCAGAGCTGTCTTCCTTGAAGCCACTACAGGTGAATATCTCTGATATATGTACCACAATCAAGCTGCTATCAAATATTGAATATCTTGTTGCCCATGAATATTGAAGATTCAGAAGAATCAGAACCAATAGCAATGGCAGTATTCACATCAATGAAGCTCCCGTTCTCCCAGTAACTCTCTATTTCTCCACTGCCACATTGCTCGTGATGTTGATGAAGTTAATGTTACAGACCTGGAGGCCCTGATTCCTACAATGATGGACACACTTCGCCAGGTCCTCGTCAATGAGGCTGCTATTGAGAAGGTTTTCTACACCGCCAGAGGAGCTGTTCTCAACAAGGTAGGTGCTCAGACTTAGACACAGATGTCTACTTACAAATGTCATATTCTACTTACTACATATATACTACATATAGTGTTATTTGTATACTAGAGGTGATTTTATGTGCTGATTTTATCATTACTGATGTCAATAACCTGCTTGGCAGATTACTGACGACTTTGACGTGTATAACATTCCAGGCAGACAAGGAATCCATGCGCTCTCTGAGATTGTATCCAGGCTATGAGATCACATTCTCCTTGCTCAACCCAGAACCTGAGCTTCTCCAGATGGACTGGGACGTAAAACAGGCTGTTAAAGGTAGGATAACTGACACATCAAACAGGCTGTCAAAGGTAGGATAACTGACACATCAAACAGGCTGTCAGAGGTAGGATAACTGACACATCAAACAGGCTGTAAGAGGTAGGATAACTGACACATCAAGCAGGCTGTCAGAGGTAGGATAACTGACACATCGAACAGGCTGTCAGAGGTAGGATAACTGACACATCGAACAGGCTGTCAGAGGTAGGATAACTGACACATCAAACAGGCTGTCAGAGGTAGGATAACTGACAGGTCAAACAGGCTGTCAGAGGTAGGATAACTGACATGTCAAACAGGCTGTTAGAGGTAGGATAACTGACACATCAAACAGACTGTCAGAGGTAGGATAACTGACACATCGAACAGGCTGTCAGAGGTAGGATAACTGACAGGTCAAACAGGCTGTCAGAGGTAGGATAACTGACACATCAAACAGGCTGTCAGAGGTAGGATAACTGTCACATCAAACAGACTGTTAGAGATAGGATAACTGACACATCAAACAGACTAACAGAGGTAGGATAACTGACACATCAAACAGACTAACAGAGGTAGGATTACTGACACATCAAACAGACTGTTAGAGATAGGATAACTGACACATCAAACAGACTAACAGAGGTAGGATAACTGACACATCAAACAGGCTGTCAGAGGTAGGATAACTGACACATCAAACTGGCTGTCAGGGGTAGGATAACTGCCACATCAAACAGGCTGTCAGAGGTAGGATAACTGACACATCAAACAGGCTGTCAGAGGTAGGATAACTGACAGGTCAAACAGGCTGTCAGAGGTAGGATAACTGACACATCAAACAGGCTGTCAGAGGTAGGATAACTGACACATCAGACAGGCTGACAGAGGTAGGATAACTGACACATCAAACAGGCTGTCAGAGGTAGGATAACTTACACATCAGACAGGCTGTCAGAGGTAGGATAACTGACGAAGGTCTACCTGAACTGTTTGATTGATATAGGCCTAGGTATACATGTACAGTTTATTGCTCTTTGGTTTTAGCAGGCCATCAACAGCTGATCAAAAGTAGAATAACTGCATAACTTTCCATGTGGGTGTGTTTACCACCAGGGAAGAACTCTATATACACATGATTGATTTTGAGATCAATCCGTCAAATGACTTGCTCAAAAATTTTTTTGCTGATTCATCCTTGAGGCTTCCTGCATATCTCAGAAACGGTGCATTGTAGCATAAAACAGACATTATTTTTTAATTCCTTGCCCTAGACAAATACGTTTAAGGGATATTAGGAATGGATCTTAATATGAAATTTTTTGCTGAGTCGGCATGGTCAGCATTTTGTCTTACAGATCTTAGATCTGTGTAGGATCATCTTGTTCAAAAGTAGTCTTACACAGTAATGTTTCCAAGGCATTTCTAGGCTTTGACCTCCACTAAGTGTTGATTGCTTTCATGTTTTAGAACCACACGTACATGTTTTATTTGCTTTCAGATTATATGCAACCAATGTTGAAGGCCTTTTCACCTTACACTGAGCTCAACATCAAGTCTCAGGTTGTAGACTATTAGTATGTTTATAAGTTTCCTTTTTCATCTGAAGTTTTCATTGATCATAAATTAGCATGTAAAAGGAATACTAGGAAGCTTGTGTTTATGGAAAACCACGTTTTGTTGCCTTTTACAAAATGACATTTTGACATGTTTTCGGCTGGACTTGTAGTATTTACACCACATTGGACTCGGTGTACAGCCGTCCAGGAATGATGAGACAGGAGATTACTGGCTCAGCCAGGACAGCTTGCCGCACATCATCAACCCAATAGAATCTCATCTCAGTATGTATCAGTTCACTTCTTTTTAGGTTACCGGACCTATGGTCCGATAACCTATTGGCATGGCGTTGCGTCCGTCGTCCGTCGTCCGTCCGTCCGTCCGTCCGTCCGTCCGTCGTCCGTTCACATTTTTATCTTTAAAGTATATGATCGAATCTTTCTGAAATTTTGCACAAAAATACCTAAAAATATTTCAAGGAAAGGTTTTTTTTTGTTTTTCGATTTTCGCTTTTTTTTCAAAATGGCGGCCGTTTTCGACGAAAAATGCCTGATTTTGGACTTTGGCGGCCATTTTCTCAAAAACTGTTCAGTAACTTTTTTTCTTTTTGATACACAACACTCCTCATATGTACTCCTGTGATGTGTATAAGTTTCGTTGCGCTTGAATCGCTCGAAGTGGGCCATTTTGGGCCAAACTTGGCCCAAATGGGACTTTCCCATGTTAAATTTTCCTATGCTTTATAATGGGACACATTATGCCTTATATCTCACTTAATATTGAGATTAGAGACTAGGAATCAATTGTGGACATATAGGAAATGATATATGCTGAATATTCTCGTGACCTTGAATTTGACCTTTGGCGTCATTTTCAAGGTCAAAGAACAAAATGGCTAATATCTCGCTTATTATCGACTTTACAGCTTAGAAATCAATTGTGGACATATAAGAAATGATATATACCGAATATTCTGATGACCTTGAATTTGACCTTTGACCTCATTTTCAAGGTCACAGGACAAAATGGCTAATATCTCGTTTATTATCGACTTTACGGCTTAGGAATCAATTGTGAACATATAGGATATGATATATGCTGAATATTCACGTGACCTTGAATTTGACCTTTGACCTCATTTTTAAGGTCACGGGACAAAATGGCTAATATCTCGCTTATTATCGACTTTACAGCTTAGGAATCAATTGTGAACATATAGGAAATGATATATGCTGAATATTCTCGTGACCTTGAATTTCACCTTTGACCTCATTTTCAAGGTCACAGGACAAAATGGCCAATATCTTGCTTATTAGCCACTTTGCAGCTTAGGAATCAATTGTGAACATATAGGAAATGATATATGCTGAATATTCTAGTGACCTTGAATTTGACCCTTGACCTAAATTTCAAGGTTAGTCATTTTATTTTCAAGGTCAGAATACAAAATGGCTTATATCTCGCTTATTATCAAATTTACAGCTTAGGGGTCCATAGTGAACATATAGGAAATGATGTATGCTGAATATTTTGGTGATCTAGAATTTGACCTTTGATCTCATTTTCAAGGTCAGAGAACAAAATGGCTAATATGTCGCTTATTATCATCTTTACATCTGCCCCTGATGACGCCAGTGTGTCTTTGGATAAACTATTTGGTCGGGCTTTGTTTCTATTGCAAAATGTTGTATTTTACCTTTCTCATTGGCATCATCAAAATTTGATTGTATTGGTGGTAATAGATTGATACTAATTTTGTACCACTGAGTCGGTGTCACTGCTGGCGGACGTTAAATCTGTCCCCGAGGATACCATCAACTCAGTAGCCTTCGGGCTTGTGATTGGGTACTTTTGTACTTGTCATGTATCTATTCCATGGGGTTAGATTCGGATTTCTAAATTATTTTCATAGGTTGTTGGGCAGTTGTATACTAATTCCATCTGGTGTACAGTAGAAACAACTACATTTAACACATTGTCTGCCCCTGAAGACGCCAGTGTGTCTTTGGATAAACTATTTGGTCGGGCTTTGTTTGTTTCTATTGCAAAATGTAGTATTTTACGTTTCTTATTGGCATCATCAAAATCTGATTGTATTGGTGGTAATAGATTGATACTTACATTTACAGCATAGGAATCAATTGCGAATATAGAGGAATGATATTTACTGAATATTTTCATAACCTTGAACTTGAACTTTGACCTCATTTTCAAGGTCACATCACAGAATGGCTAATGTCTCACATATTATCGACTTTACAGCTTAGGAATTTATTGTGGACATACTAGAAGTGATATATTTGTTGAAAATTTCATGACCTTGAATTTATCAGTGACTTTATTTTCAAGGTCACTGGACAAAAGGCTAATATCTAAAATGTATATTGTCCGGTAACCTTTCTTAGCCCTTGGGCTAATTTTTATGATTTGGCTTGTGCTGCAGGACTCTGGTCTTCTTTCCAGTTAGAACATAATGTCACTGTTTCTTGATTGCAGGTTCACATGTGTCTACAAATCCCCAACTGAACTTCGTGTTGTATGTGACGCCGCGCTCTCACTACCCACTCCATGTGCACGCATCAGGTGGTAAAAGCCGCACATTGTTTAGTGAATTCCTGCATTGAACAATACCTGATTGTGAGTAAGTTCTAGACTGATTTATCCAACAGGCAAAGCCAGCTCGTCCAACTCGTTCCTGAGTCCACGCTGGGGTGGAATCCTGGTGTACAACGTCCCAGTTTCAGAGAACGCCTCGCTGCCGGTGGCTGTGCAAGTGGACATGCGACAAGTCATGGAGGTCTTCCTCAACCAGCTGCGCCTTCTGCTCGGACTCAACCCTCCTGTCAGTTCTTGTCATGTGTGAATGCGGGATGTGTCTGTGTAGTGGATGGCGGAACTGTTCAGTGATTCCTTGTTTGTGTTTTAGGTTGTGCATGCTGACATGGACATTGCTGCTCCAGGAAGTAAAGTGGTAGCAGACTGGGTAAGATTACCTAACTGTGCAGTTCATGACATTGTGTAGTCAGCTTACCGACCCATTTGGCCAGTAGCAGAGAGCATTGTGGTTTTTAGACTATGAAAATAATTAACAAAAAAAATTAAATTTGTAGCAGGCAACAAAATGTACAATCAATCTAGAGATGCAATCGACTCTGATTTGTACCCGGGTATCTGATTTCTGTCTGACTACCTAACTTCTGACTACCGGAATTCTGTCTAACTCCAACTTGACTCTCAGCCCTGTCTGATGATCTAACTACTGTCTGACTTTTGTCTGTGTGTCTGATCTGAATTCTGTCTGACTTCAGCCTGACTCAGCCCTGTCTGATGATCTAAATACTGTCTGACTTTTGTCTGGGTGTCTGATCTGAATTCTGTCCGACTTTGTCTGACTGTTTTACTTCTGACTTCTGTTAGACAATCTGGCTTTGTCTGCCTGTGTTGCTAACATAATTCTGTCTGACAGTCTGACTTTGTTTGACTGTTCCTGTCTAACTCCTGTCTGTTCGACCCTCTCAGGAGCTGGACCAGTGGTTGCGTCTGAGGACGATCGAGAGCTTTGCAACATCGACATCCACACTGCGATCTCTCACACAGCTCTTGGAGGAAATCAGCAATATTGTCATCAATGATGACATCGGCAGAGAGGTGTGTGGTTCTCATGTCCATGATCTCAATAATGTCGTCCAGTCCAAGATCAATGCATACGTCATAGTTGGGTAGATTTGGGCTGGATAGAGTGAGAAAAGTGTGTAATCTGCTGTCATGGTTACAGGTGGAGCGAGCGGTTGAGAGCCTGCTTCAGGCCCAGCTACAGCTACAGAGAGCAAGAATGAAGGATGCGTTCCTCTCGGCACGACAGGCCCTTCTGTCTTCAGGTGATCCTCGCCAAAACATAGGCCGAGCTTTACAGTCATTGTGTCAAATAAGATTCATTTTGTATTTTGATGTAATGTTTTTGAGATACTTCCAGAAATTCAGAATCCAGAAACGGATGTATTACTGTCCTAAACGTCACCTCTATAATACTACACGGATTGCCCTAACAGCCCATTTAGAACAAGCATCCTGCCGGTGAAAAGGTTGCCTTGTTGGTGAGATAGGTCGTGTCAACTATTACTTCGGTTGACATTACTTATTGAAATTCACCAAGTCCAACTTTGGTTTCATTCCATCAGTATACCCGAACATGGAATCAGCTGGGCCGACTCAAGGATCAGCTCTCGGCCACATTTCAAGGTTTATTGACGAATCATACAGTCGGTTGAAATTGTTGTGAATGCCTTTAGAGATTACATCTTCGGTGGCCTCCGCTCTTTTGTCATGAATATCAGTTCGGCTGTTCCGTGGAGTGAACTGGCTGGTGTCCAAGACTCAAAAGGTGCTGACTCCTGTGTCGGTTGTATTGATACTTTTGGGGGTAGGTGTCACGTGACCTCAACCAATCAAAACAGTGATTTTTACCGAAAATTTCTGGTGATTGATAACAGATCAAGGACCGCCCCGTAACTATGGATTGTTCGAAATCTGTCTTGAAACACTGTTACGTAATTACCCTCGCCCCGATAGGGGCAGAGGGTATTGCAATTGGGTCTGTCCGTTTGTTACTTGACGAAATATAAATTTCGTCAAGTATGTTGGTCAGTTGCGTTTGTCTGTCTGTTTGTTACTTGACGAAATTAAATTTCGTCAAGTATGTTGGTCAGTTGCGTTTGTCTGTCTGTCTGTTTGTTACTTGACGAAATTAAATTTCGTCAAGTATGTTGGTCAGTTGCGTTTGTCTGTCTGTCTGTCTGTCTGTTTGTTTGTTAGCGCTCTACAGGTCACAATTTTGATCGTAGAGTGCTGAAAATTTGTCAGAAGTTGTGCAGTCAATACTCGACCAAGTGATTAACTTTTGGGAGGTCAAGGTCAAAAATTGAGGTCAAGGTCAAGCAAAAGGTCAAAATCGAAAAATCGCGATAACTCCGTTTTTAATCAATGTTATTTTTTCTAGCTATTTTTATATTTTTCTATGGTCAATTCCGCATCATATGATGCATGCCCGATGGTCGTACGACCAAAACTCCCGATTTTCGGTCCAGGTCGAAAATTTGGGGGTCACGAATTTAGGCTTTTTTCTACCTCGCAATATTCAAAACCATATTATAGAGCAAATTCCCGATATATGTTGCTGATTTTCACTCAGAAGTTGTGCCTTATCACACAAAACACGATTGCGAAGTTATAGGACTCAAGGTCAAGAATTAGAGTTAAGGTCATAGTAAAGGTCAAAATCGAAAAATTGCAATAACTTGGCTTTTGATCAAAATTAATTTTTCTAAACATTTTTGTAGTTTTATTTGGTCAATTCGACATCAGCTGACGTATGTCCGATGGTTGTACGACCAAAACTCCCGATTATCGCCCATGGTTGAACATTTGGGGGTTTTCAGATCATTTGTATTTTGTGCAATATTCAAACCGTTATTGTGGAGTCAGAATCCGATAGAAGTTGCTGATTTTTCATCAGTAGGTGTGTCTTATCATACTGAACATATGTGTAAAGATGTAGGACTCAATATCAAGAATTACAGTTAAAGTCATAGTAAAGGTCAAAATCGAAAAATCGCAATAACTCCGTTTCTATTCAATGTTATTTTTTCTGAGTATTTTTATATTTTTTTATGGTCAATTCCGCGCCCTGCGGTGCATGCCCGATGGTCGTACGACCAAAACTCCCGATTTTCGGTCCAGGTCGAAAATTTGAGGGTCATGATTTTATGGTTTCATGTCTCGCAACCTTCAACCCCATATTGCGAGGCCAATTTCTGATATGGGTTATTGATTTTTACTCAGGAGTTGTGCCTTATCAAATTGAACAAATCTGTGGAGTTTCTTAACTCAAGGTTGAAAATTAAGGTCAAGGTCATGTAAAAGGTCAAAATCGAAAAATCGCAATAACTCCACTTTTGATCAACATTAATTTTTGTCAGTATTTTTGTATTTTTATATGGTTAATTCGGCGTCAAATGGTGTATGTGCGATGGTCGTACGACCAAAAGTCCCGATTATCGCCCGGTGCCGAAAATCTGGGGGTCATGTGCAAGTTGCATAGTGGTAGCCCTAGTGTAGTGGCCGCAAAATTACCTCACATAAGTTGCCAATTTATAGGAGATATGAAATGTTTTATGCAGATTTGAATACACAAATGTGAAACGTGGACTTTCTTGCCCTAATTCTCCAATTGAGTTGACTGTGAAAGTTGGTTATCAATACTAGTTTGGGTTATAAAGTTACAGTATTTTGGATCGATTTCTTCGTGCAGTCATGCCGACATGCATGCGGTCATACATGTACAGTAAATGTTGTTCTCCATGGGGAAGGGGAATATGGCAATTTATTGTATGATGGCTCGGTGGCCGAGTGGTTCCAGCACTCGCTCTGTAACACGTAGGCTTTTGACTCTGCGAGTTCGAATCTACCTGCTTTTAAATATTTTTTTTTTGCTCTTTATTTTTTTCAAGAATATCCAGTACCATTATAATCTATTATAGTGGTTTTATCCAAGAACTTTTTGCAATTTGTTTTGATATATTATGAATATACACTGTTGAATGATCATTTGGTACTAATATGGCGTGCAAAAATTATCGTTGCCTCTGTCATATAATACCAGTATGGCATGCAAAAACGGCCATCACGATCTGCTTGAACTCATTAGATAGTTCTCCGAAGATGCAGCATCATGATATGAAAGTTACCAAGTTGTAGTAACGGACATTTATAGCAGTGTTGTATTCTATAATTTTTCTTATATTGACATCATCAAAATTTTGTGCTGTTAGTAGTATATATTATGTTGATACACACATCGATTGAATGTTTTGAATGAGTCAGTCTCAAATGGCTGGGTCTTGCTCAGGAGACGTCATAAAGATTCAATATGTATGTCTGCTCAGGAGTTGTGCATTATTAATTCTAACAAATTTGTGAAAATTCAGAATTCAAGGGCCAAGGTCACTGTGAAAATGAAGCAACTCTTGTCTAATTTTAAAATTGTGAATTCTTCTGCTGGGTGATGCTCAGGAGGTGTCTTAAAAGTGCCAATTTCTAATGCTAGAAGTTGTTCAGTATATCTTTTCAATGTGTAATTAATGAGTAAATGTTTTAAATGTAAACAAATGTTTAGTTATTTCGTCAAGTGTTGGCCTATGGCCGATTTTTACTTGACGAAATGTAAATTTCGTCAAGTATGTTGGTCAGTTGCGTTTGTCTGTCTGTTTGTTACTTGACGAAATTAAATTTCGTCAAGTATGTTGGTCAGTTGCGTTTGTCTGTCTGTTTGTTTGTTTGTTTGTTTGTTTATTTGTTAGCGCTCTACAGGTCACAATTTTGATCGTAAAGTCCCGAAAATTTGTCAGAAGATGTGCAATTAGTACTCGACCAAGTGATTAACTTTTGGGAGGTCAAGGTCAAAAACTGAGGTCAAGGTCAAGGAAAAGGTCAAAATCGAAAAATCGCAATAACTCAGTTTCTAATCGATGTTATTTTTTCTAGGTATTTTTATATTTTTCTATGGTCAATTCCGCATCATATGATGCATGCCCGATGGTCGTATGACCAAAACTCCCGATTTCCGGTCCAGGTCGAAAATTTGGGGGTCACGAATTTAGGTTTTTCCTGCCTCACAATATTCAAAACCATATAATAGAGCAAGTTCCAGATAGATGTTCCTGATTTTTACTCAGAAGTTGTGCCTTATCACACAAAACACGATTGTGAAGTTATAGGACTCAAGGTCAAGAATTAGCGTTAAGGTCATAGTAAAGGTCAAAATCGAAAATTCGCAATAACTTCGCTTCTGATCAAAATTAATTTTTCTAAACATTTTTGTATTTTTATTTGGTCAATTCGACATCAGCTGACGTATGTCCGATGGTTGTACGACCAAAACTCCCGATTATCGCCCAAGGTCGAACATTTGGGGGTTTTGAGATCATTTGAATTTTGTACAATATTCAAACCGTTATTGTGGAGTCAAAATCCAATATAAGTTGCTGATTTTTAATCAGTAGGTGTGTCTTATCACACTGAACATATGTGTAAAGGTGTAGGACTCAAGATCAAGAATTACAGTTAAAGTCATAGTAAAGGTCAAAATCGAAAAATCGCAATAACTCCGTTTCTATTCAATGTTAATTTTTGTGAGTATTTTTATATTTTTTTATGGTCAATTCCACGTCCTGTGGTGCATGCCCGATGGTCGTACGACCAAAATTCTCGATTTTCGGTCCGGGTCAAAAATTCGACGGTCTTGATTTTATGGTTTCATGACTCGCAACTTCAACCCCATATTGCGAGGCCAGGTTCTGATATGTGTTATTGATTTTTACTCAAGAGTTGTGCCTTATAAAATTGAACAAATCTGTGGAGTTTCTTAACTCAAGGCCGAAAATTAAGGTCAAGGTCATGTAAAAGGTCAAAATCGAAAAATCGCAATAACTCCACTTTCGATCAACATTAATTTTTGTCAGTATTTTTGTATTTTTGTATGGTCAATTCGGCGTCAAATGGTGTATGTGCGATGGTCGTACGACCAAAACTCCCGATTATCGCCCGATGCCGAAAATCTGGGGGTCATGTGCAAGTTGCATAGTTGTAGCCCTAGAGTAGTGGCCGCAAAATTACCTAACATAAGTTGCCAATTTATAGGAAATATGAAATGTTTTATGCAGATTTGAATACACAAATATGAAATGTGGACTTTCCTTGCTCTAATTCTCCAATTGAGTTGACTGTGAAAGTTGGTTATCAATATTAGTTTGGGTTATAAAGTTACAGTTATTTTGGGATCGATTTCTTCGTGCAGTCATGCCGACATGCATGCGGTCATACATGTACAGTAAAAGTTGTTCACAATGGGGAAGGGAATACGGCAACAAGTTGTATGATGGCTCGGTGGCCGAGTGGTTACAGTGCTCGCTCTCTAACACGTAGGCTGTTGACTCTGTGGGTTAGAATCTACCTGCTGGTAAATATTTTTTTTGCTCTTTGTTTTTTTTTAGAATATCCAGTACCATTATAATCTATTATAGCGGTTATCCAAGAACTTTTTGCAATGTGTTATGATATATTAATAATATACACTGTTGAATGATCATTTGGTAGGAATATGGGCATTATGTCGTGCGAAAATTGTCGTCGCCTCTGTCATATAATACCAGTATGGCATACAAAAACGGCCATCACGATCTGCTTGAATTCATTAGATGGTTCTCCAAAGATGCAGCATCATGATATGAAAGTTACCAAGTTGTAGTAACAAACATTAATAGCAATACTGTATTTTATGATTTTTTTTATATTGACATCATCAAAATTTTGTGCTGTTAGTAGTATATACTATGTTGATACACACATCGATTGGATGTTTTAAATGAGTCAGTCTCAAATGGCTGGGTCTTGCTCAGGAGACGTCATAAAATTTCAATATGTATGTCTGCTCAGGAGTTGTGCATTATTAATTCTAACAAATTTTTGAAAATTCAGAATTCAGGGACCAAGTATTAAGTATTAAGTATTAAGGCCAAGGTCACTGTGTAAATGAAGCAACTCTTGTCTAATTTCTAAAATTGTGAATTCTACTGCTGGGTGATGCTCAGGAGGTGTCTTAAATGTGTCAATTTCTAATGCTAGTTGTTCAGTAAATATTTTCAATGTGTAAATTATGAGTAAATGTTTTAAATGTAAATAAACAAATGTGTAGATATTTCGTCAAGTGTTGGCCTATGGCCGATTTTACTGCATGTCGATCAGATGAATATACAATGTATGTTTGTTTGTTAGCGCTCTAGAGGTCACAATTTTGATTCCAGAATCATGAAAACTGGTAGTAAGATGCACAATCAACATATGACGGATGAGTTCACTTTTGGGAGGTCAAGGTCGAAAATTGAGGTCAAGGTCAATGAAAAGGTCAAAATCGAATAATTGCAATAACTCCGCTCCCAATCAAGTCTAATTTTTCTAAGTATTATTGTAATTTTATTTGGTCAATTCCCTATCATATGATGTATGTTTGATGGCCGTACGACCAAAACTGCCGATTTGCGACAGAGGTCGAAAATTCGGGGGTCAAGATTTTCGTTTTTGGGGATCCCAACGTTTTAGACTATGTTTTTTAACCAAGTTTCAATATCTTTTTTTTTATGATTTGTACTCAGGAGTTGTGCCTCATCAATTCCAACAAAACTTTGAAATTTCAGACCTCAAGGTCAAGAATTAAGGCCAAGGTCACGGTGAAAATGAAGCAACTCTCACGTCTAATGTCTAAAATTGTAGACTATACTGCTGGATGATGTTCAGGAGATGGCTTAAATATCTCGATTTCTAATGCTAGGGGTTGTTCAGGAAATGATTTCAATGTGTAAATTTTGTGTACATGTTTAAATGTAAACAAATGTGTAAATTATTTCGTCAAGTGTTGGCCTATGGCCGATTTTACTGCATGTCGATCAGATGAATATACAATGTATGTTTGTTTGTTAGCGCTCTAGAGGTCACAATTTTGATTCCAGAATCATGAAAACTGGTCGTAAGATGCACAGTCAACATATGACGGATGAGTTCACTTTTGGGAGGTCAAGGTCGAAAATTGAGGTCAAGGTCAATGGAAAGGTCAAAATCGAATAATTGCAATAACTCCGCTCCTAATCAAGTCTAATTTTTTTAAGTATTATTGTAATTTTATTTGGTCCATTCCCTATCAGATGATATATGTCCGATGGCCGTACGACCAAAACTGCCGATTTGCGACAGAGGTCGAAAATTCGGGGGTCAAGATTTTCGTTTTTGGGGATCCCAACGTTTTAGACTATGTTTTTTTCCCAAGTTTCACTATCTTTTTTTATGATTTGTACTCAGGAGTTGTGCCTCATCAATTCCAACAAAAGTTTGAAATTTCAGACCTCAAGGTCAAGAATTAAGGCCAAGGTCACGGTGAAAATGAAGCAACTCTCACGTCTAATGTCTAAAATTGTAGACTATACTGCTGGATGATGTTCAGGAGATGGCTTAAATATCTCGATTTCTAATGCTAGGGGTTGTTCAGGAAATGATTTCAATGTGTAAATTTTGTGTACATGTTTAAATGTGTAAATTATTTCGTCAAGTGTTGGCCTATGGCCGATTTTTTGTTTGTTTGTTTGTTTATTTGTTAGCGCTCTACAGGTCACAATTTTGATCGTAAAGTCCCGAAAATTTGTCAAAAGATGTGCAATCAGTACACGACCAAGTGATTAACTTTTGGAAGGTCAAGGTCAAATATTGAGGTCAAGGTCACGCAAAACGATAAAAACACATAAATGGCCATAACTCCGGTTCTAATTGTCCCAGAGACTTCAAATCAAGTTCATATTGTAGATAAACTCGAGTTCTATCTTCTGTGACCTTGACCTTGGCATTTGACTTTGACCTTGAGAAGTTCGCCTAAGGTGAATGTCAAGGTCAAATACGAAGGTCAGCGCACCATATCGAGTAGTATATCGTTGGAAAGGTCTTGACCCCCTGATTGCAGTGATACCTTATTTTCAGCGCTGCGACGTAAACTGACGTCACAATGACGTCATAAACGTCAAATTTCCGAAATTTCAAAAGGCTATAACATCGTCAATACTGTATGGAATCTCTTGAAACTTGATATGCATATTGACAGCAATGACCTTTACGAATTTAAGTACGAAGGTCAAAGGTCAAGGTCAAGGTCATCGAAATCCCAGAAAAACACGTTTCCGGTAATAACATCCGTTTGATTTGTCGTAGGTTCATGAATTTTGAACCATATCCTTCAGAAGGGGTATAGTAATCGAGTGTATATGTCAATTTCATGATTGACCTTGAACTTTGTCAGGAAAATAAGGTCATATGAGGAAAACTTCAAGGTCAAATTTTCAAACTAACTGAAACCTATCAAGTAGTATATCAAATGAAAGGTCTTGATTCCCTGGTACATACTTTCTCATCAATTTTGAGATGTGACGTTTATTGACGTCACAGTGACGTCATAAACGTTAATTTTTCGAAATTTCAAACGGTCATAGTGTCCACAAATCTTGTTTGATTCTAATGAAATGATACAGGTATAATATATGTCTTCATGCACAGGCAATGCACAATTTTCGTGACTCAAGGTCAAAGATCAAGGTCAAGGTCACGCAAAATGTTAAAAACGCATAAGTGGCCATAACTCCGGTTCTATTTGTTATAGAGACTTCAAACCAAGTTCATAATGTAGATAAACTCGAGTCCTATATTCTGTGTCCTTGACCTTGGCATTTGACCTTGACCTTGAGAAGTTCGTCATGAGGTGAATGTCAAGGTCAAGTACGAAAGTCAGCGCACCATATCGAGTAGTATATCGTTGGAAAGGTTTTGAGCCCCTGATTGCAGTGATACCCTAATTTTGGCGCTGCGACGTACACTGACGTCACAATGACGTCATAAACGTCAAATTACCGAAATTTCAAAAGGCCATAACAGCGTCAATACTGTATGGAATACCTTGAAACTTGACATGCATATTAATAGCATTGACCTTTACGAATTGAAATACAAAGGTCAAAGGTCAAGGTCAAGGTCATCGAAATCCCAGAAAAACACCTTTTCGGTTATAACATCGTTTTTTAATCGTTGTAATTTGAACAATATCATCAGAAGAGGTATAGCAATCAGACTTATATGTCAATTCCATGATTAACCTTGAACTTGATCGGAAAAATGAGGTCACATGAGCAAAACTTCAAGGTCAAATTTTCAAACTAACTAAAAGCTATCAAGTAATATATCAAATGGAAGGCCTTGAACCCATGATGAATAGTTTCCCATCAGTTTTCAAATGTGACGTTTATTGACGTCACAGTGACCTCATGTACGTAAATTTTTCGAAATTTCGAAAAGCCACAGTGTCCGGAATTCTTGTTCGATTCTGATGGAATTGTTCAAGTATAATTTATATTTTCATGCACGGGCAATGCACAATTTTCGTGACCCAAGGTCAAGGGTCAAGGTCAAAGAAAAGGTCAAAATCACAAAAATTGCCATAACTTCGGAACTATTCGTCATAGAAAGTTCAAACTTGGACCATATTGTAGCATATCAAAAGGTCTTTGTCCGCTGACCTTGAATGTGCACTTTGACCTTGACCTTGAAAAGCTTGCCCAACGTAAAAATTTCATGAAAAAAGTATCTTTCTTCAAATGTCGACGAGTTGTTCAGTAAATCTTTTCAATGTGTAAATTATGGGTAAATGTTTTAAATGTAAACAAATGTTTAGTCATTTCGTCAAGTGTTGGCCTATGGCCGATTTTACTGCATGTCGATCAGATGAATATACAATGTATGTTTGTTTGTTAGCGCTCTAGAGGTCACAATTTTGATTCCAGAATCATGAAAACTGGTCGTAAGATGCACAGTCAACATATGACGGATGAGTTCACTTTTGGGAGGTCAAGGTCGAAAATTGAGGTCAAGGTCAATGGAAAGGTCAAAATCGAATAATTGCAATAACTCCGCTCCTAATCAAGTCTAATTTTTTTAAGTATTATTGTAATTTTATTTGGTCCATTCCCTATCATATGATATATGTCCGATGGCCGTACGACCAAAACTGCCGATTTGCGACAGAGGTCGAAAATTCGGGGGTCAAGATTTTCGTTTTTGGGGATCCCAACGTTTTAGACTATGTTTTTTAACCAAGTTTCAATATCTTTTTTTTATGATTTGTACTCAGGAGTTGTGCCTCATCAATTCCAACAAAAGTTTGAAATTCCAGACCTCAAGGTCAAGAATTAAGGCCAAGGTCACGGTGAAAATGAAGCAACTCTCACGTCTAATGTCTAAAATTGTAGACTATACTGCTGGATGATGTTCAGGAGATGGCTTAAATATCTCGATTTCTAATGCTAGGGGTTGTTCAGGAAATGATTTCAATGTGTAAATTTTGTGTACATGTTTAAATGCGTAAATTATTTCGTCAAGTGTTGGCCTATGGCCGATTTTTTGTTTGTTTGTTTGTTTGTTTGTTTGTTAGCGCTCTACAGGTCACAATTTTGATCGTAAAGTCCCGAAAATTTGTCAGAAGACGTGCAATTAGTACTCGACCAAGTGATTAACTTTTGGGAGGTCAAGGTCAAAAACTGAGGTCAAGGTCAAGGAAAAGGTCAAAATCGAAAAATCGCAATAACTCCGTTTCTAATCAATATTATTTTTTCTAGGTATTTTTATATTTTTCTATGGTCAATTCCGCATCATATGATGCATGCCCGATGGTCGTATGACCAAAACTCCCGATTTCCGGTCCAGGTCGAAAATTTGGGGGTCACGAATTTAGGTTTTTCCTGCCTCACAATATTCAAAACCATATAATAGGGCAAGTTCCCGATAGATGTTCCTGATTTTTACTCAGAAGTTGTGCCTTGTTACACAAAAGACGATTGTGAAGTTATAGGACTCAAGATCAATAATTAGAGTTAAGGTCATAGTAAAGGTCAAAATCGAAAAATCGCAATAACTTTGCTTCTGATCAAAATTAATTTTTTAAAACATTTTTGTATTTTTATTTGGTCAATTCGACATCAGCTGACGTATGTCCGATGGTTGTACGACCAAAACTCCCGATTATCGCCCAGGGTCGAACATTTGGGGGTTTTGAGATCATTTGAATTTTGTACAATATTCAAACCGTTATTGTGGAGTCAAAATCCAATATAAGTTGCTGATTTTTAATCAGTGGGTGTGTCTTATCACATTGAACATATGTGTGAAGGTGTAGGACTCAAGATCAAGAATTACAGTTAAAGTCATAGTAAAGGTCAAAATCGAAAAATCGCAATAACTCAGTTTCTAATCAATGTTATTTTTTCTAGGTATTTTTTTTATATTTTTCTATGGTCAACTTCGCATCATATGATGCATGCCCGATGGTCGTATGACCAAAACTCCTGATTTCCGGTCCAGGTCGAAAATTTGGGGGTCTTTTTCCTAGGTTTTTCCTGCCTCAAAATATTCAAAACCATATAATAGAGCAAGTTCCCGATAGATGTTCCTGATTTTTACTCAGAAGTTGTGCCTTATCACACAAAACACGATTGTGAAGTTATAGGACTCAAGGTCAAGAATTAGAGTTAAGGTCATAGTAAAGGTCAAAATCGAAAAATCGCAATAACTTCGCTCCTGATCAAAATTAATTTTTCTAAACATTTTTGTATTTTTATTTGGTCAATTCGACATCAGCTGAAGTATGTCCGAGGGTTGTACGACCAAAACTCCCGATTATCGCCCAAGGTCGAACATTTGGGGGTTTTGAGATCATTTGAATTTTGTACAATATTCAAACCGTTATTGTGGAGTCAAAATCCAATATAAGTTGCTGATTTTTAATCAGTAGGTGTGTCTTATCACATTGAACATATGTGTAAAGGTGTAGGACTCAAGATCAACAATTACAGTTAAAGTCATAGTAAAGGTCAAAATTGAAAAATCACAAATACTCCTTTTCTAATAATTATTATTTTTTCTACATATTTTTGTATTTTTCTATGGTCGATTCCGCGTCATATGATTCATATGATTCATATGAACTCGAAGGTAAGAATGAAAGTTACCGTCATAAAGAAAGTTTAAAACTGCCTGTTAATAAAAACTAATTTTTAATCTCTTTGTATTTTTATATAGCCAATTCTTGATGATGTTTTATGTGCGATGGTCGTATGACCAATTTTCCCAGTTATGGTCTACCTATAACAGTAAATAAGCAAATCATCCCACCAAATGATATGGTCTACCAATGAGAGTAAATAAGCAGATCATCCTACCAAATGACAATACTATACATGCGAAGTAAACAAGTGTTTTGACAAATCGACTTTATTGTTTCATTAATGTAGACATTATCCCAGGGAAATTAAATTCATGAAAAATGCATGACAAACGTAATTCTTTATTCAAAACACAATACACACGTGTACACAAATTTACAATATTCACAAAAAAGTACATAAAATGCACAATATCTTCCAAACTGTATTATCTTGCTTTATATAACACAAAAGCTGAAAAAGGCATTTAATTTGAACATAATTGCAGATCCCTCCATTTGTCTAAAAACAATTGAAACTTGAGGCTTTTTTTTTTGGCAGTTTCTTCTTCAATTCTTACGATATTTATTAAAATTAATAATACCCGCCTTTTTCTCAGAGTAAACAGTTATTTAATTTGCATGTGTAGATCTCTATTCTGAAAATTAAGTATAACAAAACATATATTGTCTTAGGGGATTGTATTTGACACAATATGATTTCTTTAACATTGAATGCGTGAAAATTGTCACCAAATTTAGAAAATTTACCACAAAGAATCATGCCAAAATTTCAAAACACATTTACATTCTAAAAATACTTGGTAAGTGTAATAATGGCTCATCTTCCTTTTTAGAAAACGAACATTTTGCCGTATCTACAATACCTATTTAAAAAAAAAACCTGACATACCTAATGGTATTCAAAATCAATCACATATGCCAGCATACATACTTCGAAATGATTGTTATATTCTTTTTTTTTTCTTCTTTTTTTTTAAATCTCCCTGATTTTATTAATCTCAGAACCTTTCAGAATTCATGTGAAATTTCTTTGACTTGCATAATTTTTTTAGATATAGCCGATTTGGGACATTTCTTTAATTGTGCAACATCTTTTGAATGTTTTTTCACATATAATGCTATGAACAATGTGATGAAATGATGCTTACGGGCAAACTAATGCCACGCCAGAGGCTAATAATGAAATGAACAGATGATGCTTACGGGCAACTTAATGCCACGCCAGAGGCAAACATAATGTGGAGAAGAACTTGATACTTCCTGCTAACTCACAGGCAGTGGATTCAGTCCACTGTCTGTATGCATTATACACTCAACGAATAATATGCATTATACACTCAGCGAATAATATGCATTATACACTCAGCGAATAATTCGTAACACTTCAATCTTTTTGTAGATAATAGTGAAATTTTCACATGAATTCTGAAAATATAATTCGGTGCATGTTCAGGAAAACAAATGGAGCATTGCTTACCTCGACAGTAAAGTACAAATGGATCACATCACATTATGCAGAGAATTAACTTTCACACGAAACGACACAAGAAAAAAAACCCAATACTACACCTACTAATAATAATATTAATAATATATTATTTTTAAACATAAATACTGTTGTCATAAATTCAGCCAATATGAAAAAAAACTAATGTTACATTTGAGGTTGAGATAGAAAGCCCATATATGTATCATCAATATGTTATATTAATACATTGTAAAAAAATGATGACCGATACCACATGCAAAGAACGTACAAATATCGAAAAAGCATCATACAACAAAAAAATTCGAAATTAAGTGGTCACCGAATCAAATTTTCAGTTACCATACCAGCATTCGTCACACAGGTTCTGATTATTCGATGATATAACAAGAAAAAATGGACATAAGTATGTGACAAAAATATTGTAGACATGATCACGTGTTGGAACCATAGTAACATTAATCAAACATGTTAAAAATATCTCATAAACGGCACTAATGTGAAATATTATTCATGATGAATACGAAGATGAATATGCCTCATGCAAAAAACACAAAACTAACCACCATAACCATTAAATATTCGATAAACCATTCACCATGAACCATTGAATATTCGAAATAATGTGGTCAATGTATCAAAATTTCATTGATTATTCAATGACATAAAAGGATACATTTAGACACAACCATATTTCAAACATTTTTCAGTTACCACAGAAACTTTCATCAGATATCAACATCTATTCAATGAATAAAAATAGATAAAACATGATTGTAGACATATGCCAAAATCTTTCAATTATCACAGAAAACATCATCAGACATGTTACAAGTTGATGAACAGAACTACAGGCAACACACACACATAATTTAGTATACATTACGGGTACCACACATGTGTATATATAAAACTAATACAAATTGCATTTTGAAATAAAATGAATAAAATGTTAAAACTAAAAAAAAAATAAAAAAAAGCATCAACAAAGGGTGGAAAAAGGTTACAATTCCACTAACACACTCGCCCCAGATCAATTATCTTATTGTGACTATTCTTGTGAACATGAGTAAAACAGCAATGACAACAATACAATTAAATGTATATCTATAAAAATATAATTGCAAGAATGGATATATCATCAATAAAAACAGCATCAAAAATCAATCACAACACATTTTTATTTTTATGCTTATATATATAATAAGACTAATATGTGTACATAGACACAACAACAGCATACACTGTAACTATATCCAAAAATCTACAAGAAGGTCATGTATAACGATGATAAGAACAATAGCCAATATTTGAGCATGTATAGTAAATAATATTTTCAATAATGAAAAAACATATGCGTACCGAAACAATAACAAAATTGCCAACAAAAAATATAACTATATATGTGTGAAATGCAAAAACGTGTCCAGCAATAATGAAGACAACAACAATATTAATGTATAACATCAGTAACAAGAGCGATAAAAATTACAACCTTTTATATTCTTATGTTTGTATGTGTATAATAAGATCAATATGTGTATATAAAAAACAACAACTTAAAATCTAACTATATCAAAATAATTGCGTGAACATCATGTATAATGATGACAACAAAACAAATCATACAAGGGCGTAGCTAGACATATATGTGTACGCAAACTGAAAACTGATTGTATAAAGTAGGGCGTTAAACGGCCGAGCCTTAAGGGCAAGGCCCCTATCGGCCAGGGGTCTGGGGAAGGGCGCCAAAAGCTGAATGATTTTGAGTGTTCTTTAATGTAATCTGAGCAATCTCAGGCAATAATATTGCTATCATAGTTTTATGATATTATAGTAAAATTACAAACACACGGAAATCTTGCGCCAAACATCAAATGATTGGATCACAAAAGATGAGATTCCTTAGTGATTCAGCACCAAATAAAATTACCTAAAAGACAATGCCGCCACCAATGAATGATGTTTCGTTCATTCAACATTGAGTAGACTGTTCACTGTTCATAATTCTTCTGCAAATGCATTGCTTTCAGTATACAATATTTCAATATTCGTTTTTTGCGTTATCACAAGCAGTGACATAGAGACCAACATTTGAAGACTTAAAAATCAATGCATAACTTTTCACACTATCATTGTTCTGTGCGAATGTACATGTAAAAACAACAGCTGTAGTTTTGACTAAAATGTACCCCTACAAATATTACGAGAATACATGTCATACTTCCAGCCTGCATGCTGGTTGGGTTCAGGAACTGTATTTTTACATGTAGCAGTTTTTCTGTTGTTTTTATAAGTCACAACGGTATTTATATGTGTAATTATTGTTTTTTCAGACCAGGGGTATGGCCTGAAATAAACAATAAACATAAACAAACATGTACGATTTTCTTTCAGCATGTAAAAAGTGTATGCATGTGCGTTTTGCGTATATGTAAGCTACGGTCTTGTCATATGCAACTATGTCTTTTTGTATGTATATGTATAATAAGAAAAACATGTGTATACCAAAACAACACCAACAATTTCAACAAAGAAACTAACTATAAAAGAAGATGCACAACAGCAACGACAATAATGATAATTCATATAGATTGATATGTTTTTGGTGACTAGTAAAAATAAATAAAAAACATATGTGTATACCAACAACAATAACATTATTTACAATAAATAATTGCACTGCTAATAATAATAATAATAATAATAATAATAATAGTGAGTCTATGATGTGGCGGATTAATAGGATGACTGTGTCCTTGAATATGTCCATATGTGCCAACAAATTAAACTTTTGTTGTTAGAAATACAGCATCATGGTCTGAATAATATATGTCACATACATCTACAAATGATTGAATCTCAGACGCTGGTGAACTTTTATTGTAATATATATGATCTAGAAGGCTACCAGAATCAGTAGTTGGTTTGTCAACATGTTGACGAAATCCATAGTATTTCATCATTCTAACGAGAGACGAATTCTGACTGACAATTAAATCATCATTGAAGTCTCCGACAACTACTGTTGGGACACTGAGTGGCATCATCTGCAATAAAGATTCAAGTAGTGTCACAAATCTTGCCATTGGTGTTGATGGTGGCCTATACACTACAACTACAATGAGGCGCTTATTTGTATTTTTTATCAGGATCACATTCGATTCCAATCCTTCAACATCAAACAGAAGTTCCTCAGTGTCCAACCAATCAGCAGTACACACCAAAAGTCCATGGCTATTCCTATGTTCATCTGTGTTTTTCCTTGACGCTACATATCCGTACTTTTCCAGAAAACAATCGATTTCATGATCTTTTGATAAGTAAGTTTCTGTAAAGCACATTATTTCACAGTGTGAGTACATGTCATCACCTGCTACACAGAGGTCCCTAATTTTTTCGAGGAAATATCTTATGTTGAGATGCCCAATTGTCAGCCATGCTGGTTTTTCCAACTCATTCATGTGTCGAACAGACAGAGACGGCAATGGATTTTTGCGCATGTCATCCATAACAGGCACTACTTTTCTATTTGCACGAATTCCTGAAACGTCAAAATCGGTTATGTACAAATCACATAGTCTTTTTACTCGACTGAAAGCCACATATGCTTGTCCATTTCCAAACTTCTTTGCACCTTTCATGCTGACAACAATTTTCTCTAAAGTAAGACCTTGACACTTGTGAATGGTAATAGCCCAGGCTAACGTCAATGGGAACTGCAACCTTGTCACCTGTGTAGTCTTGTGTCCAACTTTGTCAAACATGCCCTCATGACGTTTAATTGGCACAGCTTCTGGAAATTCATCTTTCCACTGACTAACGTTAATGGCATTTTTCCCCACATTTTTGTTCCTGAATTTCACAAACACAATGACAACATTCCCAGAGTTGTTCTCTTTCATCCCTTGTACTGATCCTATGACGCCATTAACAAGCCCATCTGACACATCAATGTTATATATCAGCATAACCTGTGCGCCGACTGCCAATTCTAATTCTGTATGAAGTCCAGCTGTTTCCGATCTTTTTTGCTGGGTACATACATTTGTCAGATCAATCAGACCAGTACTGTCCTTTTTGCTATCCACTGCAGGAATTGTCACTCGATCGCATTCAGGTGCAATGTCCGCTAGTCTTTGTGCATTCCACTCATCGACATCAGCATTGAAAGCAAAGACATGTAAGGCATCTATCGGATAGTCAGGTTGTGTCTGATCAGTGTTTCTGGACTGTAAAACTTGTATGTCTCCTTGAGTTGCATTCCCAGTTCTCAATCGGCACAACAGTTCTGCGAAATCAGTGTCCCCTATTTGTCTCATCACTTCATCTAGCTCATGCAGCATGAAATGGTCTTTCCAAAGTGAACCACTCAAATTTGCCAGTGTACTCTTGTATGGACTGTATATTTGTGACTGACGTACGGGCGGTAATTGGTATAAGTCACCAACTGCTAAGATACAAACGTTTCCAAAAAGTGTGTCATCGTTTGTATTTCCCTTGATCTCACAAAGTCGTCTGTGGATACTGAGCAACATATCGGAACCGACCATGGAAATCTCATCTATTACCAACACCACCACATTTTCTAGATTGGAGCGAAGTGTGTTCATCTTTTCAAAAGTCAGTGCATCTGCGCTATTTCCATACTTTAAGATTCGCAAAAGCAAAGCTGAATGAACAGTCATTCCATTGATACTGAATGCTGCTACGCCTGTGGGTGCTGTCAGTAATATGGTGATGTCTGTAGGTTTTACTTTTCTGCACAATCGCAATAGTCGTTTCGTTTCTGCGTGTATTAATTTGATGACATGACTCTTACCAACACCACCAGGTCCACTCAAAAATACTCTGTAAGGTTTCACGGGTCTCCCATTTTTCATGTCAATTACAGCATCCTTACACCATTGTCTGTGATACATCACAATCTGCTTTTGTTTGTCATTCAGGCTGCGCATCATCTCTCTAATCTCTTTTGGTGACAATTCAGTTTGATTTTTCTCTTTTTCGTAACGAAGTGCAATATCAGAAGTTGGATGACACTGTGGATTTTCAAACATTGATGCATTTGCAGCTAAATCCTCATCATCAATATCCAAATTAATTTCAACAGAATCATTCCTGTCCTGTCTTTCAGCGTGCTCATTGCCTGGCGCTAAGTCAGCCCACATGTGTTCTGGTGCCCCATTATGCTGATTGTGTTCCATGGCTTGTTCCATGTCTGCCACATCCGAACAATATAAACTCTCGTTTGACGTTACAGTATCTACTACATTTTCGTAGCGCTCAAGGTAGCTGTCAGAATCTCCCAGTATATCAACTTGTTCTATTCGCCATGGGAAATACAACATTAACTTAGATCGAAAGAAATTTGATGGTTCTTTTTCCATGCTTACTTTCCTGAATCTTATGACGGCTTCTTGTCTTCTCTTGCGCATTACTGTTTTCCCATCTTTCAGTTTAATTTGCTTAGGCATATTCATCCTTCTTGCATCTTCAGATGGGTCTTCACTCTCTTCAAGTACAGTAGGCACACTGTCATCACTGTCATTATCGTTCTCGTTGTAGTTTACAGAATAATTGGCAGCAAATTCAGCAAGGCACATATTTTCCAATGCATCTGGTCTCAACGCATACCGCTCTACTACGTTGCTTTGAAAAACGTCTTCATCACCATCGTCAGCGTCTTTCAGTTGCTCTTTTGTTTTCAACACTGCAACTCGCTGGTCTGCTGGATCAGTATTGACAAACACGACCTTGCGACTCAATTTCTTCAAAGGCATTGACAATATTCTGTAAGCTGCTTCTTGTGCACTCAGTTCCCTGCGGTTCAGAAACGTTGATCCAATATGCCTCATCATGCTCTTCACATCTTTATCTTGATACTCTTTACATGCCTGCTTCAGTAATTCTCCCATGCCACTTTCATCTTTTGTAAGATAACTAGCGATATAAGCAACACATGCCCATGGATCTAAAATCATCTGTATGTCGATGTTGGCTTTCCATGCCTTCATCAACGTTGGGTTGTACTGGTTGATATTCTGTTCCTTTGGCGTCCTTTCCATCACAACATTTGAACCTTTTTGAGAAATTGACAGCGCAGACATATACTGTTCTTCTGTAATACCTGCTTGATCACATAGGTCATGTAATGAAATATCACTACAGTCTTTCTCTGTCATCATGTCCTGCATGTTTTTAAGAGTTTCTCTGGCAGTTGTTTTCGTCTGTTGACTCAACTCGTCAATGTCAGGTTCTCTGGCAATCATGGTCTTTGCACTCGGTGGTCTTGGGAAATGGAATCGGCATGATCCTTTCTTTCGACAGTAAGATGAATGACTGTGGCCTTGTACTCTGGTCACCAAATCTGAGAGCTCTGGGTCATCATCTGGTAAAGTACATGTTATATACTTGTCGATAAATTGACATACTTTTTCATCAGAATCTTTGTCAATTTTGGGAGCATTGTTTATCCACAACAAAGTGTGTGCATGAGGCGACCCACGAGCTTGAAACTCTATTCTGATAACATAGTGCAAAACTTCTCCTACTGGGCGAGCGTTTGATTTTAGCACGTCTTTGAAGAATAGCTCTAGTCGGTACTGGAATTGCCTTGCAGCCGTTACAGGATTGCGTCTAAGCCAATCACACTTTTCTTTGTATGACATTTTATCAACATCTTCATCAGTCAAAATCGTGCCATATTGCTGTGCAATTGTCTGAATTATATCTGGCCATTGCATATCTGCACACGATAAGGTCAAAAAGAATGTTGGTAGGCCAAGTTGTCGGATCATTGCTAATACATCATACAACAATGTCTGAAAGTAACCAGGTGTGCCTCGAACGTTTTTCAAGATCTTGTATGCAACATCTGCTTTCAACATATCATTTAACTTACTCACATTCTTCAGCAAGCCAACATTCAATCTTTCTCCTTGAAATTCTTTACCAGCACATCTGCGATATATGTAATGGTTTATGTCACTGTGAACTTGCTGGTTCTCCACTGCGTACTGTGCACTAAGCAGATACTCCACAGACTGTGCAAATCTTCCATCACAATCTAGTAGTCTTTGATTGAAGTACTTTCTTGGGGTTAGATGGACTTCTCTATCTGTGGTCATGGCATTGGTTCCGTCGGGATACTTGTCTGGGTTCGAGAGTTCTTCAAAGTAAGGATCACTCAATAAGGGTATTGGTTTTTGGTCTTCGGCAGGAGCAATATTTATTGTTGCGTTTCCAAATTGGGAATTGTCATTTATTATACTGGACTCATGTGGCAATCCTTGTGTGGCTACAGCATTTTCAAAAGCTTTCTCGTCTTCTTCATCTATGTCTGCATCTGATTCATTAGCATCCCTTTCTTCAGTATCAATTTGTGATTTCACCCCAACGTCTTTTTCTCCCGTTGGTACAAGTATTACATAATGGTTCTGTCCGATCAGTCCCAAATCAAATTCGTTCTTTATTTCAGTCCTGGATACCACAAGAATAGGTACATCATGACCAGTCTGGTGAACTTTTATTTTCAGTGAATAATAATCAGCAATTGCTTGCAAAGCAATATTTTCTCCCCACTGATCACCATAGCTCAGATCATCTAGATATTTTATCCACCGCACCTCTTTTCGCGATTCAAAGTCTTCAATTCTTTCCACAGCTCTGTCTACATCAGATGGTTGCTCGGTATCTGCTTGCCCATTTCTACATGTTTCATCTACATCAATCCTCGCACATACAAAATCACGATACCACTCTGAATGTTCTCTCATATGTTCTGCTGTCACTATGCGCAAATTTTGTGGCGTCACTGTGACTACACGAAGTCGTTCCAGATGGTAGCACACTGAACTGAACATGCAGTTTCCATCACCCGGTACGTCAATTACAGTCATTTCATTGTCATTGGCAACATCATGGATTATGTCATTACCATGGCTTATACCTTGCTGAATAGACACAGGTTGTTCGATGTTGTTTTTCATTTCATCAGGCGACACGGTCTCTGCATTAACAATCACTGTGTCAGATATTTCTTTGTCAATGTTGGGATCAACTGTGGTATCGCTAATTGTAATCTCCGATTCACTTGATTTTGTCATGGCATGCCAGAGCTCTGGACTATCTATCTCTGCATCTTCTTCCCAGTTTTCATTTATTTCCACTTCTTTGTAATGCGGATTATCAGCTTTCAATCGTTTCAAAGCAGCCAATACTCGTTGTGGGTCAACATATTGATACATATAGTGGCTTTTATATGCTTGCTTCCTTTTAAATTTCAGAGGTATCAGTTGGCTTTCAGATGGCAGTCGTGGAAACAAACTGCATACAGTGTCAATTTTAGATGGAACGTTTACCGCTGGTCCATGAATTCCATGCTGTCTGCCTCTTGGTAAACCCACCATTTTCATAAACGGGATACGTTTACAAACAAGACGTATTTCAAGACTGTTTAGTTCGCGGAGTTCAGGAGGTGGATCCACTAACGTTAACTTGTTTGCTTTTGATTGTGCTGGAATTTTTCCACGTTTCAAACAAGCATGACAAGTTCTGCATATCCATTCTTTATCATTTGCTGATTTGATCCTATTCCCAAGTGTTCGGTTTATTATGGTTTTCGGTGTTTTTATATACTGAGTATCATCAAGGTGCCGTACCGTTACTCTGTACATTAGACGATGACAACAACAGCAAACATAATTACACGAATCCTTCACTTTATCCAGAAAATTGTTCACTACACGTGTGATGCTAGGGATAGAATGTTTTTGTGTAACTCTCTTGATTTTCATAACTTTTTTCATTTTTCCCAATCGTTCACTTCGATGGTGTGGTGATTCTTCCTGTCTTGTATTTTGCTTGGCTTCCTTGTCATTTCGCAAACGTTCACTACGTCTCTGTGGCGATTCTTCCTGTCTAATCCTTAGCTTGGCTTCCTTGTCGTTTCGCAAACGTTCACTACGTCTCTGTGGCGATTCTCCCTGTCTAATAATTTGCTTGGTTTCCTTGTCTTTTTGCAAACGTTCATTTCGTTTGTCTGTCGTTTCTTCTGCTCTCACAGTCATCATGCTTTTTCTCACTTTTTCCAAACGTTCATTTCTTTTGTCTGTCGTTTCTTCTGATCTCACAGTCATCATGCCTTCTCTCACTTTTTCCAAACGTTTATTTCTTTTGTCTTTCGTTTCTTCTGATCTCACAGTCGTCATGGCTTTTCTCACTTTTTCCAAACGTTCATTTCGTTTGTCTGTCGTTTCTTCTGATCTCACAGTCGTCATGGCTTTTCTCACTTTTTCCAAACGTTCATTTCTTTTGTCTTTCGTTTCTTCTGATCTCACAGTCGTCATGGCTTTTCTCACTTTTTCCAAACGTTCATTTCGTTTGTCTGTCGTTTCTTCTGATCTCACAGTCGTCATGCCTTTTCTCACTTTTTCCAAACGTTCATTACGTTTGTCTGTCGTTTCTTCTGATCTTACAGTTGTCATGTGTTTTCTCAATTTTTCCAATCGAGACCGACGTTCATATTCATTTTCTGTTTCACGTTTTTCTTGCATGCACTTCCTAACCTTTGTTAGTCGTTCATTTTCTTGTTCTTTGGTTTCATTTTTACGTTTATTTTGCATTCTGAGTCTCTGTTCTTTTAACTTTTGTTCAGCACTTTTTTTTGTTGAGCGTGGCATTCTGACAAAGTTATATCGTTACTCAATTATCTTGAATAATAATTTACGTATTTTCTCACACTCAATTACAATATACACTTATTTATTATCGATAGTCAACCACAATATATACGGATTTATTATCGATATTCTACCACAATATACAGTTATTTATGACTGAGCGTTTATTCCAGAGGATCACAGTGAAACACTTGTTCTCTTTTCAAGTACAAAATATACTATAATTCAATACCATCAACAATAATTTATTAACAGATATACACGAATAAACTTAACTCAAAAAGAACAGCTGTGGTGTCTTTTTACGATATTTATTACACAGATAAATTGATGACAATTACAGTGGCAATGCAATATTTGAACGTTATGATATAATTGCGCAGTTGAAATCACAAATGAATCTAGTACACGATTGATACGAGAGCAAATTCTTCTGTGTTTGGAACGTTATGACAAACAGCACAACTATTCACTTCAGTGTTTCGGAAAGTATCAGTTCAGATAACTTCAATAATTTGTTCAATCAAATTTTTTTCCCAAAACTTGATTGAATCAATTGATGCAATTGATAAATTTATCAATTTGCAACAATGTCACCGTTTGCATGAAAATTCAATATTGCAATAAATTTTGTTTCTGCCAATCAAATGCAAACAACAAATTTGTACTCAAATCAAGTGCAGATTCTGTGTATACAACAATGTCCAAAATTTGAATACACAAGACTGAATCTGTTTTCTTTTGTTATCACCACGTCAACTCCCCTGATGTGGTTAGGATCAGGATCAATGCTATATCTTTGTCTTTGACTTTGTTTTTGTCTTTGTCAGTGTTTTTTCAAGAACAGGTTGTGACAAGGGAGAGCCCGTGGAAGCCTATATTAGCACTTCTAGCTCTATTTGCCACAACCGAAAGCCAACAGGTTTTGACAGGCAGGAGCCCGTGGGAGCCTATAATAGCACTTCTAGCTCAATCTGTCAAGACCAAAAAAAAAAGCAAAAAAAGCTGCACCAGGCTGTCGTCAGACAAAGACTCCTGCAATTAAACAAAATCAATTGTTAGCATTTGGAATTCTTTTTATCTCAATATTTAACAAAACAAAACATTTACTTCATTTGATAGTAATTTGAGAATTGTAATTGGTACATAATACAGTCTAACTAACAAGATTGACTGATAAAAATCTATAATGCTTATACAATCAGTTTTGTGGTAATAATGTGCATTTTTCCTACACGACAAGCCCAGGAGGTGCAGGAAGCAGACAGCAGGAACACCCAAGCTCAGAGAAGCAGGACAAATGACACGCAGTCTGAAACAGATACAAAAAGTTTATGGTATATACATTTCAAGAAATAGTCTACAATGTACAAACATTGTGTCAGAAATTCAACTGTGAAAATATTTAAATCGTTGTCACAAGTATTGCGCCAACGTCAATGGCGAGTATTGTTACACATACTCACCAAGCAGGCAGAACTTCAACGATCGGTGAGTCACACCTGAAAAATAAACAAATTAAATTTCAGCATGTAAAATACTCATTTACACATGTCTACTTTACTTCGGTGAGGTTTATCAAGAGATAGCCCTGACTTCATATGTACATAGTAAATGCATGTAAGATTTTCTATACTCCTATACAACTACGAGCTGGGTACGGCCGCCAATGCGTTCAAGCTGCTTATCACGATTCTTAATCGGCTAACTACAGGTCCACTCGGTCAAGTCAAGAAAATTGATTGGGGATTTAAATTGTTACTGGTGTAAATGTGTGGTGAATCTCGTTAGTTTCTTTTATATCGAAGCGCAAAGTTCGACAAGCATCGAAAGACAACCATGAAATATATAATGTTACATCTTCGAAGTAACATCAAAACACATAAAACTGCAATTAGGATGCAATGAAAGCTATTGTGACATTTACAGAGGACACGATCGTCGATTATATCTCCTCATCACGCCCATATCACAGCTCATCAGATATATTCAGATTTCACTCTGAATCATACTCAATTCAACTTCGATGCATTACCACATCGGCTACATGTAAAATACAGTAACTGTTGTAAGATTTGTTTTTTTTTGGTTCCTCTAGTTCTGTTCAAACCCCCAGAAGACCTGATCTGTCAGGGTAATAACACAACACTATTTTTTTCAGGAATCAATCATCCTGGCGTGTTTGGCTACATGTACGCGTTAAATCATGAGGGCACAGTCAATTTTGAAATATCAATACGTTATGACAGAAAAGTCTCCCAACAACCACAAGGATATTACACGTTATGACAGAAAAGTCTCCCAACAACCACAAGGATATTACACGTTATGACAGAAAAGTCTCCCAACAACCACAAGGATATAAGTCAATTACTCAGGATACTACAATTCAGTGGCTTGCTGTAATTATAACATCACTTAGGTTCTCAGAGTCTATCACGTACTCTCACACATATCCCTGTCAGCATAAATGTATTCAAACAAGGATTCAAGTATAAAAAAATTGTGCAACAGACACATGAGTGTTAGATACACCTTGATGATTGGTCATATCATTACATACATGTTGTGCACAACAGACTTTCGGATCCAAGCACCCCTCTCCTCACAAGTCAAACATGTAATTCACCTATTTCTGCTTGGAATACATAAAACATGCTAGAGGCCCAACCAGGTGATATCAACCCCTCTTGTATGAAATAATGTCCTTATATCATGGGTACTTCTCAAAACTTCATATGATTAATTGAATACAAGCAAGTTTGAAGCCTACAGGGATTAACAGATGTCATATATTACTCCTTAGCAGTGTTCAATACAAATATATACTCTACCTGCAACTGCTCAGACCCTACATCCAATTCCCCATGAACAAAATGGCAAAGTCAGTATTTGATCTCTCAGTCATTCTTTCGAACGTGATATAGGTCTTCCTTGAGTGTTCATTATTAGCATGGGCCCTGTCTGCAACATTTGAGATGCCACACCCATTTTTCATATTCGGTAAATTTTTAAAATCTTATTTGGTCATAATATCTTGCAACATACATGTATGTAACCCCCATGAAATTGGGGCCATATCATTCTTCAATACTAATATGACCTCTACCTGCCACCGTCCTGGCCCTACATCCAATTATACATGAACTGGACTCCAATTCAGTATTTGACCTCTCAAGGTCATCCAAGATCAAATTAAAGTTCATCATTTTGAAGGTCATAGGACTTCCTAGGAGTTTTCAAAACTAACATATGCCCTATATGCAACGTTTGACGCTCCACACCCATTTAGCTTCTTTATCAAATTTGGTCATAATATCTTGAAACATACAGTTGTAGCGTATTTGTCCTAATAGAAGAGTGCGCCGTACTAGAAGAACACAACTCTTTGGCAGAAAAAAACTGCCGTGGTCTTGAATTTAAAACTGTTATTTCTTAGATCAAGGTCTTACATGGTCTAAATTACCACACAATAAACACTGTATAGGTGTTATATTAATGATTTTTCATAAATGCCTCTCAAAATTTACCTTTTTTTATAGGGGATATTGTTGGAAGTCTTGCATTATGCCTGTACTACTACTGTGTTAGGACCAATACGGTATGTAACTCCCACAAAAATCAATTGGCGCAATATTATATTTCTCATCAATGCACAATACAATCTAGTTCAAATTCAACATCATCAATTTTTATACCCATATATGACTTCCTATGAGTGTTCATTAGGAACATGAGTGTGGACTTATCCTACACACCCATATAAATTCTTTTACCATATTTGGTCACCAAATATTTGAAGAAAAAAAGATGTCTGAACCCCGTGAAAATCAATTGCCGCCATAAATTGCTTCTTTCCAGTGTTCATTACTAACATAGACACTACCTGTAACATTTTACGCCATACATCTATTTAAATGAGCTCAACAGTCAGTATTTCACTGATCATCCAAGGTCACAAGGCTCGTGTTTTGGACTTAATACTAGCCTCAACAACCACGCGGCTAAATCAATCAATTGGTTACCATGGCAACCAAGATTTGCATGCAATTACTGACTATTCCTACTAGACAATATACCGGATGTCTGTTGATGACCCAATATGAACATAAAAGGCTCAATTTTTACTTAAGATAATCTGTCAATGATGTCACTCATCTCATTTGCATACTTATTAGGTGAGAGATTGTTTCAAGACTATCAGGAGCAATTTGCTGGAGATTTTCTCTTTAAATAGCTGTAACTTTTGAACAAATCTTGATATCAACATTCTGTCAAGACTATTCTATTCAGCTCAACGGGTGGCTTCAAATGAGCTGACATCATATTTTCGTGATTTATACTCTTTAATATTAGTCAATACAAAATCAGGTCAACGTCCAACAATCCTGGACAGGTGTCAAATGAACACGGCAATGTTGACCTTACCTTGATAACATGTCACATAACCTTAGTCAAAATTCTACAAAAATCGGGTCAACGTCCAACAGTCATGGACATGAATACAAAATGTTGACCCTACAATAATAGCTCTACATTATAACAACAATGACAATGACAATTCTGGCGATGGTGGAAGACTCGCATCAGGTTGTCCAGGTTCTCCAGGAGACTCCACCTAGGATGCTTTGCAGCGCTCCTAGGCTCATCAGCAGCTCTTGCTCTCTGTCGACAGGCCATAGGTCAGGGAAATCCTCTCAGACACCCTCGCGGCTTGCCTCCCTCGTCACAGGCGGCCACACTCCCTAGGACACAAACAAAAAATCTCCTGTTAGCTGCTGCCATCTACTGTACCCCCACTTTTGGCATCAAAATGTAATGGGTGCAAAAACGTTGATGGTTCGTGATATAGTTAATTATGTCAAAAGCAGATGGTAACAACTCTTCATGAGGATAAACAAGAAAACATTCGTTAGCACGACATGCATTTCAAGTACACAAGCAATGTAAATTTTGGTAAACTTTGACAACAAGAAGACAAAGTAGATCAGATCATAGTTACTGTTGATAACACAAAACTGTCGATAGACTTGATATTACTTTAAACTGTTACAATCGAAAATGTATAAATTTGAATCAGTCATAAACACATGAGAATTACGATAAGACAAAAATCACACCTTGTCAGTCGAGACACGTCAGCTGGGAACTCCTCAATCATCATGCGAGGTAGGTCTTGGAATTGTCCAGTATGAAAAGCATTCAACATTCTATAAATCACATAGAAAATATTTATATATACGCAGAAACAAATCTATCAAACTTATTTCACTATGTCTCAGTTAGCACTTCATAAAATTGCAACTTTAATCCAACATAATCATTCGAAATTGTCAGTTATACTATCTCTGAAGCCATAATACTGATACGAAAATATACTTGTTATAAATCTATTTATCGTCTGCTAGAATAAAACAGCCAACTCTTTACTCAAAGAATGTCTATCGGTAACATACAAAGCATTTAGACTTACTGCCTGACACACTAAAATACATGAAACCATATCAAACCTGTTTAAACTTTGTTGAATAAGAACACAAGTAGAATCCAACACGTGGTCATCGATCAACTCCTGATGCAGACATGTCAGTATGCCAACCACGCACTTTCTCGTTCTCGTTGAAGGAAAAACAAGTGTGGAGAGTACATTGTGATTAAATATCGGGTCAAGTGTAATCGTCGAAATAACAACATAGCACCATGTTATACCCATATACGTTATAGGAATGTTATATAATAACATTATATGCTCTATCTGCAACGTTTAATACTCCACAACCATTTAAACAATTTTTGCCATATTTACCATGAAAACGTGTCTCACCCCCATGTTGAGCTTTAACACAGACAAATGCACACTCAAAATAACAAAAGAATTCAAGCAAAATTGTGACCTGTAGCGCAATTATGAGAAATCTCTAGGTATGTGGGCAGTTATGCTGACGTGGCGTAACATGACCAAAATCACAGTATCAATTTAAATTTCATTCGATTAAAATTGACATTTAAAAATCTGAAAGGCCTTTGAAATTTTAATACTAGTATATCAAATGAAACACACAAACCAGCTGTTTCACAGTCACAGTTTATTTCAATTTCAAACAGAGTAATATTCCTTGGCATTTGGGGCCCAAGTATCATATCCTGCACCTTCCTCTATACTCAATAAGAATTTAAAATGTGACAGATGGATTAAATGGCTAGGCGCAGTGTTTGATACTTGGGCCGCATTTGGAATTAAATTTTATACTCGGATTTTGTAAACCTGTTCAAATACGTATTTACCCAAATATAACGATGTCACGAGTTTTTATCGATGGCATATATCTAAAAAACGTAAATAGCTGGCGATATGCCTTGATGTTAAATTCCGGCACAAATTTGATCAAATTCAGCGAATTGATACGTTTATAATAATGAAAAGTAATGCCAATTATTGTGGTATATTAGAACTAGAAAATACATTCAGTATTTGTCTACGATGGCGTGTTTTCACGTAAACAATACCCATTGTTTTCGAGTAAAGAATATAGTACATTGTTAACTCATAGTAAATAATTGCTTGACATCGTTATATTTTACCCAAATATAACGATGTCACGAGTTTTTATCGATGGCATATATCTAAAAAACGTAAATAGCTGGCGATATGCCTTGATGTTAAATTCCGGCACAAATTTGATCAAATTCAGCGAATTGATACGTTTATAATAATGAAAAGTAATGCCAATTATTGTGGTATATTAGAACTAGAAAATACATTCAGTATTTGTCTACGATGGCGTGTTTTCACGTAAACAATACCCATTGTTTTCGAGTAAAGAATATAGTACATTGTTAACTCATAGTAAATAATTGCTTGCACGCAAACATATACGCAGAAATAAGTGGTATTATTTACAGGAATACAAAAGGTAATCTTTGTGCGGAGACACGTGCTATTCTTTACGCAAAAACAATGATTCTTTACACAAAAACAAATCTTTATGCATACATAAAGGGTCACAGGGAAAAGAAAGTATGGCAGATAGAAGCCACCGTAGTTATTCATAATATTGATGTCAAAAATACTCAAACTCAGGACAAGGCAAAACATATGTGAACAGGTCATAGTTAAACCAAGTAGATCTAGGCCTCGATAGGGGTTAGATCTACATGTAAAGTTTAGTGGGCAATCTCATTCCTAGCTGATTTCCTATGGGCCTGTTAGTTAAGATCCGTAGAGACAATTGGTTGTGATAGGAAATTGTTACTATGACACATCATTTGTTCTTTTTATCTGTGATTATCATTTTGTGTCACTGATAAACTCATCATTACACCTATCATTGATTATCATGGAGAAACATGATTGCCCACTAAATTAAACATGTGCTCCGAGGCCTATGTGACAACAGCTGCATACATCAATGTGCCTTCAAACAAGTCTAGAAGATCTACCAATCATAAACTAAAAAATTAGGCCAAGGGCCAAAGATAGGTTACCGGACAATGTTTAATATTTTAGGTGTTAGCCAGGTCACTGGTTGAATTCAAGGTCAAGAGAATATTCAGCATATATAACATTAAGCATATATCATGTCCACAGTTGATTGCTAAGCTGTAAGTTCAATAATCAGAGAGATATTAGCAATTTTATGCTGTAGCCTTGAAAATGAAGGGGCAAAGGTCAAATTCAAGGTCATCAAAATATTCAGTGTATATCATTTTCTATATCATGTATATCATGTCCACAATTGATTCCCAAGCCATACAGTCAATAGAGGAGCAACATATGAACCAGTTTGCCCTTGGACCTTGGAAATGAGGTCAGAGGTCAAATTCAAGGTCACGAGAATATTCAGCATATATCATTTCCTATATGTCCACAATTGATTCCTAAGCTGTAAAATCGATAATAAGTGAGATATTAGCCATTTTGTCCTGTGACCTTGAAAATGAGGTCAAAGGTCAAATTCAAGGTCATGACAATAGTCTGCATATATCATTTCCTATATGTTCATAATTGATTGCTAAGCTGTAAAGTCGATAACAAGCGAGATATTAGCCATTTTGTCCTGTGACCTTGAAAATGAGGTCGAAGGTCAAATCAAGGTCATCAGAATATTCAGCATATATCATTTCCTATATGTCCACAATTGATTCCTAAGCTGTAGAGTCGATAATAAGCGAGATATAAGCCATTTTGTGCTCTGACCTTGAAACTGAGGTCAGAGGTCAAATTCAAGGTCACGAGAATATTCAGAATATATCATTTCCTATGTGTCCACAATTGATTCCTAAGCTGTAGAGTCGATAATAAGCGAGATATAAGCCATTTTGTGCTCTGACCTTGAAAGTGAGGTCAGAGGTCAAATTCAAAGTCACGAGAATATTCAGCATATATCATTTCCTATAGGTCCACAATTGATTCCTAGTCTCTAATCTCAAAATCAAGTGAGATATTAGGCATAATGTGTCCCATTATAAAGCATAGGAGAATTTAACATGGGAAAGTCCCATTTGAGCCGAGTTTGGGCCAAAATGGCCCACTTCGAGCGATTCAAGCGCAACGAAATTTATAGACATCATAGGAGTACATATGAGGAGTGTTATTTATCAAAAAGAAAAAAAGTTACTGAACAGATATTGAGAAAATGGCCGCCAAAGTCCAAAATCAGGCATTTTTCGTCGAAAACGGCCGCCATTTTGAAAAAAATGCGAAAATCAAAAAACTAAAAAATACCTCCTTCTTGAATTATTTTTAAGTATTTTTGTGCAAAATTTCAGAAAAATTCGCCTGTAAACAAAAAAGATAAAAATGTGGAAGACGACGACGACGGACGACGGACGACGGACGCAACGCCATGCCAATAGGTTATCGGACCATAGGTCCGGTAACCTAAAAACTAAAATGCCCAAGTTAATGTTGTACATGCAAGCCGCAATGGTTTCCCCACGGCCAGTTGGTGTGTGCATCACAGTGAGATAGGCCTAGTCATGTACCGTCCGGTATTGCTGGCATGGTGACCAGTATTCTGACACGCAGTGATAGAGGGGAAGGGGGTGGCTTGAACGCACTGGCAGCCGCGCGCTCGCTCACGGCAAAGATTGATCACGCGTTCACGGCCAATTTGACAAAATTTCCGCACACAAATTTGACAGGAAAATCCGCATAATCTGCTGAAAATATACTATAAATATAGTCCTGATTTAGATGGATACCATCCTGCTGATAATATGAGCAAATAACAGCTACAAACACATAGTAATTATCCCAATATTATGAAGATTTTCCAGAGATAAAAATCTTCCATTCGTACCGAAAGAACGCTGAAGGAGATCTAGCAATGACACGGGCGGCATCATGTTTCGGGATGTATGCTTGTCGAATGTCCGAAGCTATTCTTGACATTCTGTAGCCAGAGGCCTTACTGTTGTGCCGAAAGAGCTGTATTCTATTTGTCATAATATTTTTTCACTGAATACATATATGTTTCAAAGTGAGGCGTAACTACAGTCCGTGAACAGCACCTTTGAACACACACCAAGCATATTTGACGAAACATTATACCCCCCGTGAATGAGTCGTTTAAAAAAACTGCAGTCTTGTTGCATAATAAAACCGAGCATCGTGAAAACTCCGACATGGTCTGCTTTTTCTTGTGATAAATGTGACCATGTCGGTCTTTTTCACGTGAAATATCCGAGCGACTATGTCGCTTTTTTTCATGGTTGGTACATTCGGAATATGAAAATATTAAGCTGATTAGCCCCATCAGTGGCTCTCTCCAACCTAGAAATCAGTGGGGGCGGTTGGGAGAGCAACACGTCATCCTTTGTTACAAATCTGGGACTGCACCTGCATCACGCTTTTTTGGCTCTTTTTTTTTTTAGAACATCCAGTACCATCATTATACATAAAAGTGGTTTTATCCAAGAACTTTTTTGCAGTGTGTTTTGATATATTATGAATATACACTGTTGAATTATCATGTGGTACGAATATGGCGTGCAAAACGGTCATCCCCACTGTCCTGTAATACCAGTATGGCATGCCGAAATGACTATTACCATCTGCTTGAAGTCATTAGATAGTTCTCCAAAGATGCAAGACCATGATAGGGAAGTTTCCACGTTGTAGTAAGGAGTATTTATAACAGTGCTATATTTTAGGGTGTTCTGATATTGCCATGATCAAAATTTTGTGCTGTTAGTAGTACATATTGTTTTGATACATTAACTAGATGTTTTGAATGAGTCAGTCTCAAATGCCGGTCTTGCTCAGGAAATGTGATAAATGTGTAAATTATGTGTGAATGTTTTACATGTAAACAGATGTGTAAATTTTTTCGTCAAGTGTTGGCCTATGGCCGATTTTTACTTGACGAAATTAAATTTCGTCAAGTATGTTGGTCAGTTGCGTTTGTCTGTCTGTCTGTCTGTCTGTTTGTTACTTGACGAAATGTAAATTTCGTCAAGTATGTTGGTCAGTTGCGTTTGTCTGTCTGTTTGTTACTTGACGAAATTAAATTTCGTCAAGTATGTTGGTCAGTTGCGTTTGTCTGTCTGTTTGTTTGTTTGTTTGTTTGTTTATTTGTTAGCGCTCTACAGGTCACAATTTTGATCGTAAAGTCCCGAAAATTTGTCAGAAGATGTGCAATTAGTACTCGACCAAGTGATTAACTTTTGGGAGGTCAAGGTCAAAAACTGAGGTCAAGGTCAAGGAAAAGGTCAAAATCGAAAAATCGCAATAACTCAGTTTCTAATCGATGTTATTTTTTCTAGGTATTTTTATATTTTTCTATGGTCAATTCCGCATCATATGATGCATGCCCGATGGTCGTATGACCAAAACTCCCGATTTCCGGTCCAGGTCGAAAATTTGGGGGTCACGAATTTAGGTTTTTCCTGCCTCACAATATTCAAAACCATATAATAGAGCAAGTTCCAGATAGATGTTCCTGATTTTTACTCAGAAGTTGTGCCTTATCACACAAAACACGATTGTGAAGTTATAGGACTCAAGGTCAAGAATTAGCGTTAAGGTCATAGTAAAGGTCAAAATCGAAAATTCGCAATAACTTCGCTTCTGATCAAAATTAATTTTTCTAAACATTTTTGTATTTTTATTTGGTCAATTCGACATCAGCTGACGTATGTCCGATGGTTGTACGACCAAAACTCCCGATTATCGCCCAAGGTCGAACATTTGGGGGTTTTGAGATCATTTGAATTTTGTACAATATTCAAACCGTTATTGTGGAGTCAAAATCCAATATAAGTTGCTGATTTTTAATCAGTAGGTGTGTCTTATCACACTGAACATATGTGTAAAGGTGTAGGACTCAAGATCAAGAATTACAGTTAAAGTCATAGTAAAGGTCAAAATCGAAAAATCGCAATAACTCCGTTTCTATTCAATGTTAATTTTTGTGAGTATTTTTATATTTTTTTATGGTCAATTCCACGTCCTGTGGTGCATGCCCGATGGTCGTACGACCAAAATTCTCGATTTTCGGTCCGGGTCAAAAATTCGACGGTCTTGATTTTATGGTTTCATGACTCGCAACTTCAACCCCATATTGCGAGGCCAGGTTCTGATATGTGTTATTGATTTTTACTCAAGAGTTGTGCCTTATAAAATTGAACAAATCTGTGGAGTTTCTTAACTCAAGGCCGAAAATTAAGGTCAAGGTCATGTAAAAGGTCAAAATCGAAAAATCGCAATAACTCCACTTTCGATCAACATTAATTTTTGTCAGTATTTTTGTATTTTTGTATGGTCAATTCGGCGTCAAATGGTGTATGTGCGATGGTCGTACGACCAAAACTCCCGATTATCGCCCGATGCCGAAAATCTGGGGGTCATGTGCAAGTTGCATAGTTGTAGCCCTAGAGTAGTGGCCGCAAAATTACCTAACATAAGTTGCCAATTTATAGGAAATATGAAATGTTTTATGCAGATTTGAATACACAAATATGAAATGTGGACTTTCCTTGCTCTAATTCTCCAATTGAGTTGACTGTGAAAGTTGGTTATCAATATTAGTTTGGGTTATAAAGTTACAGTTATTTTGGGATCGATTTCTTCGTGCAGTCATGCCGACATGCATGCGGTCATACATGTACAGTAAAAGTTGTTCACAATGGGGAAGGGAATACGGCAACAAGTTGTATGATGGCTCGGTGGCCGAGTGGTTACAGTGCTCGCTCTCTAACACGTAGGCTGTTGACTCTGTGGGTTAGAATCTACCTGCTGGTAAATATTTTTTTTGCTCTTTGTTTTTTTTTAGAATATCCAGTACCATTATAATCTATTATAGCGGTTATCCAAGAACTTTTTGCAATGTGTTATGATATATTAATAATATACACTGTTGAATGATCATTTGGTAGGAATATGGGCATTATGTCGTGCGAAAATTGTCGTCGCCTCTGTCATATAATACCAGTATGGCATACAAAAACGGCCATCACGATCTGCTTGAATTCATTAGATGGTTCTCCAAAGATGCAGCATCATGATATGAAAGTTACCAAGTTGTAGTAACAAACATTAATAGCAATACTGTATTTTATGATTTTTTTTATATTGACATCATCAAAATTTTGTGCTGTTAGTAGTATATACTATGTTGATACACACATCGATTGGATGTTTTAAATGAGTCAGTCTCAAATGGCTGGGTCTTGCTCAGGAGACGTCATAAAATTTCAATATGTATGTCTGCTCAGGAGTTGTGCATTATTAATTCTAACAAATTTTTGAAAATTCAGAATTCAGGGACCAAGTATTAAGTATTAAGTATTAAGGCCAAGGTCACTGTGTAAATGAAGCAACTCTTGTCTAATTTCTAAAATTGTGAATTCTACTGCTGGGTGATGCTCAGGAGGTGTCTTAAATGTGTCAATTTCTAATGCTAGTTGTTCAGTAAATATTTTCAATGTGTAAATTATGAGTAAATGTTTTAAATGTAAATAAACAAATGTGTAGATATTTCGTCAAGTGTTGGCCTATGGCCGATTTTTTGTTTGTTTGTTTGTTTATTTGTTAGCGCTCTACAGGTCACAATTTTGATCGTAAAGTCCCGAAAATTTGTCAAAAGATGTGCAATCAGTACACGACCAAGTGATTAACTTTTGGAAGGTCAAGGTCAAATATTGAGGTCAAGGTCACGCAAAACGATAAAAACACATAAATGGCCATAGCTCCGGTTCTAATTGTCCTAGAGACTCAAATCAAGTTCATATTGTAGATAAACTCGAGTTCTATCTTCTGTGACCTTGACCTTGGCATTTGACCTTGACCTTGAGAAGTTAGCCTAAGGTGAATGTCAAGGTCAAATACGAAAGTCAGCGCACCATATCGAGTAGTATATCGTTGGAAAGGTCTTGACCCCCTGATTGCAGTGATACCTTATTTTCAGCGCTGCGACGTAAACTGACGTCACAATGACGTCATAAACGTCAAATTTCCGAAATTTCAAAAGGCTATAACATCGTCAATACTGTATGGAATCTCTTGAAACTTGATATGCATATTGACAGCAATGACCTTTACGAATTTAAGTACGAAGGTCAAAGGTCAAGGTCAAGGTCATCGAAATCCCAGAAAAACACGTTTCCGGTAATAACATCCGTTTGATTTGTCGTAGGTTCATGAATTTTGAACCATATCCTTCAGAAGGGGTATAGTAATCGAGTGTATATGTCAATTTCATGATTGACCTTGAACTTTGTCAGGAAAATAAGGTCATATGAGGAAAACTTCAAGGTCAAATTTTCAAACTAACTGAAACCTATCAAGTAGTATATCAAATGAAAGGTCTTGATTCCCTGGTACATACTTTCTCATCAGTTTTGAGATGTGACGTTTATTGACGTCACAGTGACGTCATAAACGTTAATTTTTCGAAATTTCAAACGGTCATAGTGTCCACAAATCTTGTTTGATTCTGATGAAATGATACAGGTATAATATATGTCTCCATGCACAGGCAATGCACAATTTTCGTGACTCAAGGTCAAAGATCAAGGTCAAGGTCACGCAAAATGTTAAAAACACATAAGTGGCCATAACTCCGGTTCTATTTGTTATAGAGACTTCAAACCAAGTTCATAATGTAGATAAACTCGAGTCCTATCTTCTGTGTCCTTGACCTTGGCATTTGACCTTGACCTTGAGAAGTTCGTCATGAGGTGAATGTCAAGGTCAAGTACAAAAGTCAGCGCACCATATCGAGTAGTATATCGTTGGAAAGGTTTTGAGCCCCTGATTGCAGTGATACCCTAATTTTGGCGCTGTGACGTACACTGACGTCACAATGACGTCATAAACGTCAAATTACCGAAATTTCAAAAGGCCATAACAGCGTCAATACTGTATGGAATACCTTGAAACTTGACATGCATATTAATAGCATTGACCTTTACGAATTGAAATACAAAGGTCAAAGGTCAAGGTCAAGGTCATCGAAATCCCAGAAAAACACCTTTTCGGTTATAACATCTGTTTTAATCGTTGTAGTCTCATAAAAATTGAACAATATCATCAGAAGAGGTATAGCAATCAGACTTATATGTCAATTCCATGATTAACCTTGAACTTGATCGGAAAAATGAGGTCACATGAGCAAAACTTCAAGGTCAAATTTTCAAACTAACTAAAAGCTATCAAGTAATATATCAAATGGAAGGCCTTGAACCCATGATGAATAGTTTCCCATCAGTTTTCAAATGTGACGTTTATTGACGTCACAGTGACCTCATGTACGTAAATTTTTCGAAATTTCGAAAAGCCACAGTGTCCGGAATTCTTGTTCGATTCTGATGGAATTGTTCAAGTATAATTTATATTTTCATGCACGGGCAATGCACAATTTTCGTGACCCAAGGTCAAGGGTCAAGGTCAAAGAAAAGGTCAAAATCACAAAAATTGCCATAACTTCGGAACTATTCGTCATAGAAAGTTCAAACTGGGACCATATTGTAGCATATCAAAAGGTCTTTGTCCGCTGACCTTGAATGTGCACTTTGACCTTGACCTTGAAAAGCTTGCCCAACGTAAAAATTTCATGAAAAAAGTATCTTTCTTCAAATGTCGAGGAGTTGTTCAGTAAATATTTTCAATGTGTAAATTATGGGTAAATGTTTTAAATGTAAACAAATGTTTAGTCATTTCGTCAAGTGTTGGCCTATGGCCGATTTTTTGTTTGTTTGTTTGTTTGTTTGTTAGCGCTCTACAGGTCACAATTTTGATCGTAGAGTGCTGAAAATTTGTCAGAAGTTGTGCAGTCAGTACTCGACCAAGTGATTAACTTTTGGGAGGTCAAGGTCAAAAATTGAGGTCAAGGTCAAGCAAAAGGTCAAAATCGAAAAATTGCGATAACTCCGTTTTTAATCAATGTTATTTTTTCTAGCTATTTTTATATTTTTCTATGGTCAATTCCGCATCATATGATGCATGCCCGATGGTCGTACGACCAAAACTCCCGATTTTCGGTCCGGGTCGAAAATTTGGGGGTCACGAATTTAGGTTTTTTTCTACCTCGCAATATTCAAAACCATATTATAGAGCAAATTCCCGATATATGTTGCTGATTTTTACTCAGAAGTTGTGCCTTATCACACAAAACACGATTGTGAAGTTATAGGACTCAAGGTCAAGGATTAGAGTTAAGGTCATAGTAAAGGTCAAAATCGAAAAATTGCATTAACTTGGCTTTTGATCAAAATTAATTTTTCTGAACATTTTTGTATTTTTATTTGGTCAATTCGACATCAGCTGACGTATGTCCGATGGTTGTACGACCAAAACTCCCGATTATCGCCCATGGTTGAACATTTGGGGGTTTTCAGATCATTTGTATTTTGTGCAATATTCAAACCGTTATTGTGCAGTCAGAATCCGATAGAAGTTGCTGATTTTTAATCAGTAGGTGTGTCTTATCATACTGAACATATGTGTAAAAATGTAGGACTCAAGATCAAGAATTACAGTTAAAGTCATAGTAAAGGTCAAAATCGAAAAATCGCAATAACTCCGTTTCTATTCAATGTTATTTTTTCTGAGTACTTTTATATTTTTTTATGGTCAATTCCGCGCCCTGTGGTGCATGCCCGATGGTCGTACGACCAAAACTCTTGATTTTCGGTCCAGGTTGAAAATTTGAGGGTCATGATTTTATGGTTTCATGTCTCGCAACCTTCAACCCCATATTGCGAGGCCAATTTCTGATATGGGTTATTGATTTTTACTCACGAGTTGTGCCTTATCAAATGGAACAAATCTGTGGAGTTTCTCAACTCAAGGTTGAAAATTAAGGTCAAGGTCATGTAAAAGGTCAAAATCGAAAAATCGCAATAACTCCACTTTTGATCAACATTAATTTTTGTCAGTATTTTTGTATTTTTATATGGTTAATTCGGCGTCAAATGGTGTATGTGCGATGGTCGTACGACCAAAAGTCCCGATTTTCGGTCCAGGTCGAAAATTTGAGGGTCATGATTTTATGGTTTCATGTCTCGCAACCTTCAACCCCATATTGCGAGGCCAATTTCTGATATGGGTTATTGATTTTTACTCAGGAGTTGTGCCTTATCAAATTGAACAAATCTGTGGAGTTTCTTAACTCAAGGTTGAAAATTAAGGTCAAGGTCATGTAAAAGGTCAAAATCGAAAAATCGCAATAACTCCACTTTTGATCAACATTAATTTTTGTCAGTATTTTTGTATTTTTATATGGTTAATTCGGCGTCAAATGGTGTATGTGCGATGGTCGTACGACCAAAAGTCCCGATTTTCGGTCCAGGTCGAAAATTTGAGGGTCATGATTTTATGGTTTCATGTCTCGCAACCTTCAACCCCATATTGCGAGGCCAATTTCTGATATGGGTTATTGATTTTTACTCAGGAGTTGTGCCTTATCAAATTGAACAAATCTGTGGAGTTTCTTAACTCAAGGTTGAAAATTAAGGTCAAGGTCATGTAAAAGGTCAAAATCGAAAAATCGCAATAACTCCACTTTTGATCAACATTAATTTTTGTCAGTATTTTTGTATTTTTATATGGTTAATTCGGCGTCAAATGGTGTATGTGCGATGGTCGTACGACCAAAAGTCCCGATTTTCGGTCCAGGTCGAAAATTTGAGGGTCATGATTTTATGGTTTCATGTCTCGCAACCTTCAACCCCATATTGCGAGGCCAATTTCTGATATGGGTTATTGATTTTTACTCAGGAGTTGTGCCTTATCAAATTGAACAAATCTGTGGAGTTTCTTAACTCAAGGTTGAAAATTAAGGTCAAGGTCATGTAAAAGGTCAAAATCGAAAAATCGCAATAACTCCACTTTTGATCAACATTAATTTTTGTCAGTATTTTTGTATTTTTATATGGTTAATTCGGCGTCAAATGGTGTATGTGCGATGGTCGTACGACCAAAAGTCCCGATTTTCGGTCCAGGTCGAAAATTTGAGGGTCATGATTTTATGGTTTCATGTCTCGCAACCTTCAACCCCATATTGCGAGGCCAATTTCTGATATGGGTTATTGATTTTTACTCAGGAGTTGTGCCTTATCAAATTGAACAAATCTGTGGAGTTTCTTAACTCAAGGTTGAAAATTAAGGTCAAGGTCATGTAAAAGGTCAAAATCGAAAAATCGCAATAACTCCACTTTTGATCAACATTAATTTTTGTCAGTATTTTTGTATTTTTATATGGTTAATTCGGCGTCAAATGGTGTATGTGCGATGGTCGTACGACCAAAAGTCCCGATTATCGCCCGGTGCCGAAAATCTGGGGGTCATGTGCAAGTTGCATAGTGGTAGCCCTAGTGTAGTGGCCGCAAAATTACCTCACATAAGTTGCCAATTTATAGGAGATATGAAATGTTTTATGCAGATTTGAATACACAAATGTGAAACGTGGACTTTTCTTGCCCTAATTCCCCAATTGAGTTGACTGTGAAAGTTGGTTATCAATACTAGTTTGGGTTTTAAAGTTACAGTTATTTTGGATCGATTTCTTCGTGCAGTCATGCCGACATGCATGCGGTCATACATGTACAGTAAATGTTGTTCTCCATGGGGAAGGGGAATATGGCAATTTATTGCATGATGGCTCGGTGGCCGAGTGGTTCCAGCACTCGCTCTCTAACACGTAGGCTTTTGACTCTGCTAGTTCGAATCTACCTGCTTTTAAATATTTTTTTTTTGCTCTTTATTTTTTTCAAGAATATCCAGTACTATTATAATCTATTATAGTGGTTTTATCCAAGAACTTTTTGCAATTTGTTTTGATATATTATGAATATACACTGTTGAATGATCATTTGGTACTAATATGGCGTGCAAAAATTATCGTTGCCTCTGTCATATAATACCAGTATGGCATGCAAAAACGGCCATCACGATCTGCTTGAACTCATTAGATAGTTCTCCGAAGATGCAGCATCATGATATGAAAGTTACCAAGTTGTAGTAACGAACATTTATAGCAGTGTTGTATTCTATAATTTTTCTTATATTGACATCATCAAAATTTTGTGCTGTTAGTAGTATATATTATGTTGATACACACATCGATTGAATGTTTTGAATGAGTCAGTCTCAAATGGCTGGGTCTTGCTCAGGAGACGTCATAAAGATTCAATATGTATGTCTGCTCAGGAGTTGTGCATTATTAATTCTAACAAATTTGTGAAAATTCAGAATTCAAGGGCCAAGGTCACTGTGAAAATGAAGCAACTCTTGTCTAATTTCTAAAATTGTGAATTCTTCTGCTGGGTGATGCTCAGGAGGTGTCTTAAAAGTGCCAATTCCTAATGCTAGAAGTTGTTCAGTATATCTTTTCAATGTGTAATTAATGAGTAAATGTTTTAAATGTAAACAAATGTTTAGTTAATTCGTCAAGTGTTGGCCTATGGCCGATTTTTACTTGACGAAATTAAATTTCGTCAAGTATGTTGGTCAGTTGCGTTTGTCTGTCTGTCTGTTTGTTACTTGACGAAATTAAATTTCGTCAAGTATGTTGGTCAGTCGCGTTTGTCTGTCTGTTTGTTTGTTTGTTTGTTTGTTTGTTTGTTTGTTTGTGTGTTTGTTTGTGTGTTAGCGCTCCACAGGTCACAATTTTGATCGTAGAATCATGCAAATAGGTCAGAAGATGTGCAATCAAATACAGATGGATGAGTTCATTTTTGGGAGGTCAAGGTCAAATATTGAGTTCAAGGTCACGCAAAACGTCAAAAACACATAAATGGCCATAACTCCGGTTCTAATTGTCCTAGAGACATCAAACTAAGTTCATGTTGTAGATATACTTGAGTTCTATCTTCTGTGACCTTGACATTGACATTTGACCTTGACCTTGAGAAGTTCGCCATAAGGTGAATGTCAAGGTCAAGTACGAATGTCAGCGCACCATATCGAGTAGTATATCGTTGGAAAGGTCTTGACCCCCTGATTCCAGTGATACCTTATTTTTGGCGCTGCGACGTAAACTGACGTCACAATGACGTCATAAACGTCAAATTTCCGAAATTTCAAAAGGCCATAACATCGTTAATACTGTATGGAATCTCTTGAAACTTGATATGCATATTGACAGCAATGACCTCTACGAATTTAAGTACAAAGGTCAAAGGTCAAGGTCAAGGTCATCGAAATCCTAGAAAAACACGTTTCCGGTAATAAGATCCGTTTGAATTGTCGTAGGTTCATGAAATTTGAACCATATCATTCAGAAGAGGTATAGCAATCGGGCGTATATGTCAATTTCATGATTGACCTTGAACTTGGTCAGGAAAATAAGGTCATATGAGGAAAACTTCAAGGTCAAATTTTCAAACTAACTGAAACCTATCAAGTAGTATATCAAATGAAAGGTCTTGATTGCCTGGTACATAATGTCTCATCAGTTTTGAGATGTGACGTTTATTGACGTCACAGTGACGTCATAAACGTTAATTTTCCGAAATTTCAAACGGTCGTAGTGTCCACAAATCTTGTTTGAATCTGATGAAATTACACATTTATAATATATGTCTTCATGCACAGGCAATGCACAATTTTCGTGACTCAAGGTCAAAGATCAAGGTCAAGGTCACGCAAAATGTTAAAAACACATCAGTGGCCATAACTTCGGTTCTATTTGTTATAGAGACTTCAAACCAAGTTCATATTGTAGATAAACTCGAGTCCTATCTTCTGTGACCTTGGCCTTGGCATTTGATCTTGACCTTGAGAAGTTCGCCTAAGGTGAATGTCAAGGTCAAATACGAAGGTCATCGCACCATATCGATTAGTATATCGTTGGAAAGGTTTTGAGCCATTGATTGCAGTGATGCCCTATTTTCGGCGCTGCGACGTACACTGACGTCACAATGACGTCATAAACGTCAAAGTACCGAAATTTCAAAAGGCCATAACAGCGTCAATACTGTATGGAATACCTTGAAACTTGACATGCATATTAATAGCATTGACCTTTAAAAATTGAAATACAAAGGTCAAAGGTCAAGGTCAAGGTCATTGAAATCCCAGAAAAACACCCTTTCGGTTATAACATCTGTTTGAATCGTTGTAGTCTCATAAAATTTGAACCATATCATTCAGAAGAGGTATAGCAATCAGACTTATATGTCAATTCCATGATTAACCTTGAACTGGATCGGAAAAATGAGGTCACATGAGCAAAACTTCAAGGTCAAATTTTCAAACTAACTAAAAGGTATCAAGTAATATATCAAATGGAAGGCCTTGAACCCATGATAAATAGTTTCCCATCAGTTTTCAAATGTGACGTTTATTGACGTCACAGTGACCTCATGTACGTAAATTTTTCGAAATTTCGAAAAGCCACAGTGTCCGGAATTCTTGTTCGATTCTGATGGAATTGTTCAAGTATAATTTATATCTTCATGCACGGGCAATGCACAGTTTTCGTGACCCAAGGTCAAGGGTCAAGATCAAGGTCAAAGAAAAGGTCAAAATCACAGAAAATTGCCATAACTTCGGAACTATTCGTCATAGAAAGTTCAAACTGGGACCATATTGTAGCATATCAAAAGGTCTTTGTCCGCTGACCTTGAATGTGCACTTTGACCTTGACCTTGAAAAGTTTGCCCAACGTAAAAATTTCATGAAAAAAGTATCTTTCTTCAAATGTCGAGGAGTTGTTCAGTAAATCTTTTCAATGTGTAAATTATGGGTAAATGTTTTAAATGTAAACAAATGTTTAGTCATTTCGTCAAGTGTTGGCCTATGGCCGATTTTACTGCATGTCGATCAGATGAATATACAATGTATGTTTGTTTGTTAGCGCTCTAGAGGTCACAATTTTGATTCCAGAATCATGAAAACTGGTCGTAAGATGCACAGTTAACATATGACGGATGAGTTCACTTTTGGGAGGTCAAGGTCGAAAATTGAGGTCAAGGTCAATGGAAAGGTCAAAATCGAATAATTGCAATAACTCCGCTCCTAATCAAGTCTAATTTTTTTAAGTATTATTGTAATTTTATTTGGTCCATTCCCTATCATATGATATATGTCCGATGGCCGTACGACCAAAACTGCCGATTTGCGACAGAGGTCGAAAATTCGGGGGTCAAGATTTTCGTTTTTGGGGATCCCAACGTTTTAGACTATGTTTTTTAACCAAGTTTCAATATCTTTTTTTTATGATTTGTACTCAGGAGTTGTGCCTCATCAATTCCAACAAAAGTTTGAAATTTCAGACCTCAAGGTCAAGAATTAAGGCCAAGGTCACGGTGAAAATGAAGCAACTCTCACGTCTAATGTCTAAAATTGTAGACTATACTGCTGGATGATGTTCAGGAGATGGCTTAAATATCTCGATTTCTAATGCTAGGGGTTGTTCAGGAAATGATTTCAATGTGTAAATTTTGTGTACATGTTTAAATGTGTAAATTATTTCGTCAAGTGTTGGCCTATGGCCGATTTTTTGTTTGTTTGTTTGTTTGTTAGCGCTCTACAGGTCACAATTTTGATCGTAAAGTCCCGAAAATTTGTCAGAAGACGTGCAATTAGTACTCGACCAAGTGATTAACTTTTGGGAGGTCAAGGTCAAAAACTGAGGTCAAGGTCAAGGAAAAGGTCAAAATCGAAAAATCGCAATAACTCAGTTTCTAATCGATGTTATTTTTTCTAGGTATTTTTATATTTTTCTATGGTCAATTCCGCATCATATGATGCATGCCCGATGGTCGTATGACCAAAACTCCCGATTTCCGGTCCAGGTCGAAAATTTGGGGGTCACGAATTTAGGTTTTTCCTGCCTCACAATATTCAAAACCATATAATAGAGCAAGTTCCCGATAGATGTTCCTGATTTTTACTCAGAAGTTGTGCCTTATCACACAAAACACGATTGTGAAGTTATAGGACTCAAGGTCAAGAATTAGCGTTAAGGTCATAGTAAAGGTCAAAATCGAAAATTCGCAATAACTTCGCTTCTGATCAAAATTAATTTTTCTAAACATTTTTGTATTTTTATTTGGTCAATTCGACATCAGCTGACGTATGTCCGATGGTTGTACGACCAAAACTCCCGATTATCGCCCAAGGTCGAACATTTGGGGGTTTTGAGTTCATTTGAATTTTGTACAATATTCAAACCGTTATTGTGGAGTCAAAATCCAATATAAGTTGCTGATTTTTAATCAGTAGGTGTGTCTTATCACACTGAACATATGTGTAAAGGTGTAGGACTCAAGATCAAGAATTACAGTTAAAGTCATAGTAAAGGTCAAAATCGAAAAATCGCAATAACTCCGTTTCTATTCAATGTTAATTTTTGTGAGTATTTTTATATTTTTTTATGGTCAATTCCACGTCCTGTGGTGCATGCCCGATGGTCGTACGACCAAAATTCCCGATTTTCGGTCCGGGTCAAAAATTCGAGGGTCTTGATTTTATGGTTTCATGTCTCGCAACTTCAACCCCATATTGCGAGGCCAGGTTCTGATATGTGTTATTGATTTTTACTCAAGAGTTGTGCCTTATCAAATTGAACAAATCTGTGGAGTTTCTTAACTCAAGGTCGAAAATTAAGGTCAAGGTCATGTAAAAGGTCAAAATCGAAAAATCGCAATAACTCCACTTTCGATCAACATTAATTTTTGTCAGTATTTTTGTATTTTTGTATGGTCAATTCGGCGTCAAATGGTGTATGTGCGATGGTCGTACGACCAAAACTCCCGATTATCGCCCGATGCCGAAAATCTGGGGGTCATGTGCAAGTTGCATAGTTGTAGCCCTAGAGTAGTGGCCGCAAAATTACCTAACATAAGTTGCCAATTTATAGGAAATATGAAATGTTTTATGCAGATTTGAATACACAAATATGAAATGTGGACTTTTCTTGCTCTAATTCTCCAATTGAGTTGACTGTGAAAGTTGGTTATCAATATTAGTTTGGGTTATAAAGTTACAGTTATTTTGGGATCGATTTCTTCGTGCAGTCATGCCGACATGCATGCGGTCATACATGTACAGTAAAAGTTGTTCACAATGGGGAAGGGAATACGGCAACAAGTTGTATGATGGCTCGGTGGCCGAGTGGTTACAGTGCTCGCTCTCTAACACGTAGGCTGTTGACTCTGTGGGTTAGAATCTACCTGCTGGTAAATATTTTTTTTGCTCTTTGTTTTTTTTTTAGAATATCCAGTACCATTATAATCTATTATAGCGGTTATCCAAGAACTTTTTGCAATGTGTTATGATATATTAATAATATACACTGTTGAATGATCATTTGGTAGGAATATGGGCATTATGTCGTGCGAAAATTGTCGTCGCCTCTGTCATATAATACCAGTATGGCATACAAAAACGGCCATCACGATCTGCTTGAATTCATTAGATGGTTCTCCAAAGATGCAGCATCATGATATGAAAGTTACCAAGTTGTAGTAACGAACATTAATAGCAATACTGTATTTTATGATTTTTTTTATATTGACATCATCAAAATTTTGTGCTGTTAGTAGTATATACTATGTTGATACACACATCGATTGGATGTTTTAAATGAGTCAGTCTCAAATGGCTGGGTCTTGCTCAGGAGACGTCATAAAATTTCAATATGTATGTCTGCTCAGGAGTTGTGCATTATCAATTCTAACAAATTTTTGAAAATTCAGAATTCAGGGACAAGTATTAAGGCCAAGGTCACTGTGTAAATGAAGCAACTCTTGTCTAATTTCTAAAATTGTGAATTCTACTGCTGGGTGATGCTCAGGAGGTGTCTTAAATGTGTCAATTTCTAATGCTAGTTGTTCAGTAAATATTTTCAATGTTTAAATTATGAGTAAATGTTTTAAATGTAAATAAACAAATGTGTACATATTTCGTCAAGTGTTGGCCTATGGCCGATTTTACTGCATGTCAATCAGATGAATATACAATGTATGTTTGTTTGTTAGCGCTCTAGAGGTCACAATTTTGATTCCAGAATCATGAAAACTGGTCGTAAGATGCACAGTCAACATATGACGGATGAGTTCACTTTTGGGAGGTCAAGGTCGAAAATTGAGGTCAAGGTCAATGGAAAGGTCAAAATCGAATAATTGCAATAACTCCGCTCCTAATCAAGTCTAATTTTTTAAAGTATTATTGTAATTTTATTTGGTCCATTCCCTATCATATGATATATGTCCGATGGCCGTACGACCAAAACTGCCGATTTGCGACAGAGGTCGAAAATTCGGGGGTCAAGATTTTCGTTTTTGGGGATCCCAACGTTTTAGACTATGTTTTTTAACCAAGTTTCAATATCTTTTTTTTATGATTTGTACTCAGGAGTTGTGCCTCATCAATTCCAACAAAAGTTTGAAATTTCAGACCTCAAGGTCAAGAATTAAGGCCAAGGTCACGGTGAAAATGAAGCAACTCTCACGTCTAATGTCTAAAATTGTAGACTATACTGCTGGATGATGTTCAGGAGATGGCTTAAATATCTCGATTTCTAATGCTAGGGGTTGTTCAGGAAATGATTTCAATGTGTAAATTTTGTGTACATGTTTAAATGTGTAAATTATTTCGTCAAGTGTTGGCCTATGGCCGATTTTTACTTGACGAAATTAAATTTCGTCAAGTATGTTGGTCAGTTGCGTTTGTCTGTCTGTTTGTTTGTTTGTTTGTTTGTTTATTTGTTAGCGCTCTACAGGTCACAATTTTGATCGTAAAGTCCCGAAAATTTGTCAGAAGATGTGCAATTAGTACTCGACCAAGTGATTAACTTTTGGGAGGTCAAGGTCAAAAACTGAGGTCAAGGTCAAGGAAAAGGTCAAAATCGAAAAATCGCAATAACTCAGTTTCTAATCGATGTTATTTTTTCTAGGTATTTTTATATTTTTCTATGGTCAATTCCGCATCATATGATGCATGCCCGATGGTCGTATGACCAAAACTCCCGATTTCCGGTCCAGGTCGAAAATTTGGGGGTCACGAATTTAGGTTTTTCCTGCCTCACAATATTCAAAACCATATAATAGAGCAAGTTCCAGATAGATGTTCCTGATTTTTACTCAGAAGTTGTGCCTTATCACACAAAACACGATTGTGAAGTTATAGGACTCAAGGTCAAGAATTAGCGTTAAGGTCATAGTAAAGGTCAAAATCGAAAATTCGCAATAACTTCGCTTCTGATCAAAATTAATTTTTCTAAACATTTTTGTATTTTTATTTGGTCAATTCGACATCAGCTGACGTATGTCCGATGGTTGTACGACCAAAACTCCCGATTATCGCCCAAGGTCGAACATTTGGGGGTTTTGAGATCATTTGAATTTTGTACAATATTCAAACCGTTATTGTGGAGTCAAAATCCAATATAAGTTGCTGATTTTTAATCAGTAGGTGTGTCTTATCACACTGAACATATGTGTAAAGGTGTAGGACTCAAGATCAAGAATTACAGTTAAAGTCATAGTAAAGGTCAAAATCGAAAAATCGCAATAACTCCGTTTCTATTCAATGTTAATTTTTGTGAGTATTTTTATATTTTTTTATGGTCAATTCCACGTCCTGTGGTGCATGCCCGATGGTCGTACGACCAAAATTCTCGATTTTCGGTCCGGGTCAAAAATTCGACGGTCTTGATTTTATGGTTTCATGACTCGCAACTTCAACCCCATATTGCGAGGCCAGGTTCTGATATGTGTTATTGATTTTTACTCAAGAGTTGTGCCTTATAAAATTGAACAAATCTGTGGAGTTTCTTAACTCAAGGCCGAAAATTAAGGTCAAGGTCATGTAAAAGGTCAAAATCGAAAAATCGCAATAACTCCACTTTCGATCAACATTAATTTTTGTCAGTATTTTTGTATTTTTGTATGGTCAATTCGGCGTCAAATGGTGTATGTGCGATGGTCGTACGACCAAAACTCCCGATTATCGCCCGATGCCGAAAATCTGGGGGTCATGTGCAAGTTGCATAGTTGTAGCCCTAGAGTAGTGGCCGCAAAATTACCTAACATAAGTTGCCAATTTATAGGAAATATGAAATGTTTTATGCAGATTTGAATACACAAATATGAAATGTGGACTTTCCTTGCTCTAATTCTCCAATTGAGTTGACTGTGAAAGTTGGTTATCAATATTAGTTTGGGTTATAAAGTTACAGTTATTTTGGGATCGATTTCTTCGTGCAGTCATGCCGACATGCATGCGGTCATACATGTACAGTAAAAGTTGTTCACAATGGGGAAGGGAATACGGCAACAAGTTGTATGATGGCTCGGTGGCCGAGTGGTTACAGTGCTCGCTCTCTAACACGTAGGCTGTTGACTCTGTGGGTTAGAATCTACCTGCTGGTAAATATTTTTTTTGCTCTTTGTTTTTTTTTAGAATATCCAGTACCATTATAATCTATTATAGCGGTTATCCAAGAACTTTTTGCAATGTGTTATGATATATTAATAATATACACTGTTGAATGATCATTTGGTAGGAATATGGGCATTATGTCGTGCGAAAATTGTCGTCGCCTCTGTCATATAATACCAGTATGGCATACAAAAACGGCCATCACGATCTGCTTGAATTCATTAGATGGTTCTCCAAAGATGCAGCATCATGATATGAAAGTTACCAAGTTGTAGTAACAAACATTAATAGCAATACTGTATTTTATGATTTTTTTTATATTGACATCATCAAAATTTTGTGCTGTTAGTAGTATATACTATGTTGATACACACATCGATTGGATGTTTTAAATGAGTCAGTCTCAAATGGCTGGGTCTTGCTCAGGAGACGTCATAAAATTTCAATATGTATGTCTGCTCAGGAGTTGTGCATTATTAATTCTAACAAATTTTTGAAAATTCAGAATTCAGGGACCAAGTATTAAGTATTAAGTATTAAGGCCAAGGTCACTGTGTAAATGAAGCAACTCTTGTCTAATTTCTAAAATTGTGAATTCTACTGCTGGGTGATGCTCAGGAGGTGTCTTAAATGTGTCAATTTCTAATGCTAGTTGTTCAGTAAATATTTTCAATGTGTAAATTATGAGTAAATGTTTTAAATGTAAATAAACAAATGTGTAGATATTTCGTCAAGTGTTGGCCTATGGCCGATTTTACTGCATGTCGATCAGATGAATATACAATGTATGTTTGTTTGTTAGCGCTCTAGAGGTCACAATTTTGATTCCAGAATCATGAAAACTGGTAGTAAGATGCACAATCAACATATGACGGATGAGTTCACTTTTGGGAGGTCAAGGTCGAAAATTGAGGTCAAGGTCAATGAAAAGGTCAAAATCGAATAATTGCAATAACTCCGCTCCCAATCAAGTCTAATTTTTCTAAGTATTATTGTAATTTTATTTGGTCAATTCCCTATCATATGATGTATGTTTGATGGCCGTACGACCAAAACTGCCGATTTGCGACAGAGGTCGAAAATTCGGGGGTCAAGATTTTCGTTTTTGGGGATCCCAACGTTTTAGACTATGTTTTTTAACCAAGTTTCAATATCTTTTTTTTTATGATTTGTACTCAGGAGTTGTGCCTCATCAATTCCAACAAAACTTTGAAATTTCAGACCTCAAGGTCAAGAATTAAGGCCAAGGTCACGGTGAAAATGAAGCAACTCTCACGTCTAATGTCTAAAATTGTAGACTATACTGCTGGATGATGTTCAGGAGATGGCTTAAATATCTCGATTTCTAATGCTAGGGGTTGTTCAGGAAATGATTTCAATGTGTAAATTTTGTGTACATGTTTAAATGTAAACAAATGTGTAAATTATTTCGTCAAGTGTTGGCCTATGGCCGATTTTACTGCATGTCGATCAGATGAATATACAATGTATGTTTGTTTGTTAGCGCTCTAGAGGTCACAATTTTGATTCCAGAATCATGAAAACTGGTCGTAAGATGCACAGTCAACATATGACGGATGAGTTCACTTTTGGGAGGTCAAGGTCGAAAATTGAGGTCAAGGTCAATGGAAAGGTCAAAATCGAATAATTGCAATAACTCCGCTCCTAATCAAGTCTAATTTTTTTAAGTATTATTGTAATTTTATTTGGTCCATTCCCTATCAGATGATATATGTCCGATGGCCGTACGACCAAAACTGCCGATTTGCGACAGAGGTCGAAAATTCGGGGGTCAAGATTTTCGTTTTTGGGGATCCCAACGTTTTAGACTATGTTTTTTTCCCAAGTTTCACTATCTTTTTTTATGATTTGTACTCAGGAGTTGTGCCTCATCAATTCCAACAAAAGTTTGAAATTTCAGACCTCAAGGTCAAGAATTAAGGCCAAGGTCACGGTGAAAATGAAGCAACTCTCACGTCTAATGTCTAAAATTGTAGACTATACTGCTGGATGATGTTCAGGAGATGGCTTAAATATCTCGATTTCTAATGCTAGGGGTTGTTCAGGAAATGATTTCAATGTGTAAATTTTGTGTACATGTTTAAATGTGTAAATTATTTCGTCAAGTGTTGGCCTATGGCCGATTTTTACTTGACGAAATTAAATTTCGTCAAGTATGTTGGTCAGTTGCGTTTGTCTGTCTGTTTGTTTGTTTGTTTGTTTGTTTATTTGTTAGCGCTCTACAGGTCACAATTTTGATCGTAAAGTCCCGAAAATTTGTCAGAAGATGTGCAATTAGTACTCGACCAAGTGATTAACTTTTGGGAGGTCAAGGTCAAAAACTGAGGTCAAGGTCAAGGAAAAGGTCAAAATCGAAAAATCGCAATAACTCAGTTTCTAATCGATGTTATTTTTTCTAGGTATTTTTATATTTTTCTATGGTCAATTCCGCATCATATGATGCATGCCCGATGGTCGTATGACCAAAACTCCCGATTTCCGGTCCAGGTCGAAAATTTGGGGGTCACGAATTTAGGTTTTTCCTGCCTCACAATATTCAAAACCATATAATAGAGCAAGTTCCAGATAGATGTTCCTGATTTTTACTCAGAAGTTGTGCCTTATCACACAAAACACGATTGTGAAGTTATAGGACTCAAGGTCAAGAATTAGCGTTAAGGTCATAGTAAAGGTCAAAATCGAAAATTCGCAATAACTTCGCTTCTGATCAAAATTAATTTTTCTAAACATTTTTGTATTTTTATTTGGTCAATTCGACATCAGCTGACGTATGTCCGATGGTTGTACGACCAAAACTCCCGATTATCGCCCAAGGTCGAACATTTGGGGGTTTTGAGATCATTTGAATTTTGTACAATATTCAAACCGTTATTGTGGAGTCAAAATCCAATATAAGTTGCTGATTTTTAATCAGTAGGTGTGTCTTATCACACTGAACATATGTGTAAAGGTGTAGGACTCAAGATCAAGAATTACAGTTAAAGTCATAGTAAAGGTCAAAATCGAAAAATCGCAATAACTCCGTTTCTATTCAATGTTAATTTTTGTGAGTATTTTTATATTTTTTTATGGTCAATTCCACGTCCTGTGGTGCATGCCCGATGGTCGTACGACCAAAATTCTCGATTTTCGGTCCGGGTCAAAAATTCGACGGTCTTGATTTTATGGTTTCATGACTCGCAACTTCAACCCCATATTGCGAGGCCAGGTTCTGATATGTGTTATTGATTTTTACTCAAGAGTTGTGCCTTATAAAATTGAACAAATCTGTGGAGTTTCTTAACTCAAGGCCGAAAATTAAGGTCAAGGTCATGTAAAAGGTCAAAATCGAAAAATCGCAATAACTCCACTTTCGATCAACATTAATTTTTGTCAGTATTTTTGTATTTTTGTATGGTCAATTCGGCGTCAAATGGTGTATGTGCGATGGTCGTACGACCAAAACTCCCGATTATCGCCCGATGCCGAAAATCTGGGGGTCATGTGCAAGTTGCATAGTTGTAGCCCTAGAGTAGTGGCCGCAAAATTACCTAACATAAGTTGCCAATTTATAGGAAATATGAAATGTTTTATGCAGATTTGAATACACAAATATGAAATGTGGACTTTCCTTGCTCTAATTCTCCAATTGAGTTGACTGTGAAAGTTGGTTATCAATATTAGTTTGGGTTATAAAGTTACAGTTATTTTGGGATCGATTTCTTCGTGCAGTCATGCCGACATGCATGCGGTCATACATGTACAGTAAAAGTTGTTCACAATGGGGAAGGGAATACGGCAACAAGTTGTATGATGGCTCGGTGGCCGAGTGGTTACAGTGCTCGCTCTCTAACACGTAGGCTGTTGACTCTGTGGGTTAGAATCTACCTGCTGGTAAATATTTTTTTTGCTCTTTGTTTTTTTTTAGAATATCCAGTACCATTATAATCTATTATAGCGGTTATCCAAGAACTTTTTGCAATGTGTTATGATATATTAATAATATACACTGTTGAATGATCATTTGGTAGGAATATGGGCATTATGTCGTGCGAAAATTGTCGTCGCCTCTGTCATATAATACCAGTATGGCATACAAAAACGGCCATCACGATCTGCTTGAATTCATTAGATGGTTCTCCAAAGATGCAGCATCATGATATGAAAGTTACCAAGTTGTAGTAACAAACATTAATAGCAATACTGTATTTTATGATTTTTTTTATATTGACATCATCAAAATTTTGTGCTGTTAGTAGTATATACTATGTTGATACACACATCGATTGGATGTTTTAAATGAGTCAGTCTCAAATGGCTGGGTCTTGCTCAGGAGACGTCATAAAATTTCAATATGTATGTCTGCTCAGGAGTTGTGCATTATTAATTCTAACAAATTTTTGAAAATTCAGAATTCAGGGACCAAGTATTAAGTATTAAGTATTAAGGCCAAGGTCACTGTGTAAATGAAGCAACTCTTGTCTAATTTCTAAAATTGTGAATTCTACTGCTGGGTGATGCTCAGGAGGTGTCTTAAATGTGTCAATTTCTAATGCTAGTTGTTCAGTAAATATTTTCAATGTGTAAATTATGAGTAAATGTTTTAAATGTAAATAAACAAATGTGTAGATATTTCGTCAAGTGTTGGCCTATGGCCGATTTTACTGCATGTCGATCAGATGAATATACAATGTATGTTTGTTTGTTAGCGCTCTAGAGGTCACAATTTTGATTCCAGAATCATGAAAACTGGTAGTAAGATGCACAATCAACATATGACGGACGAGTTCACTTTTGGGAGGTCAAGGTCGAAAATTGAGGTCAAGGTCAATGAAAAGGTCAAAATCGAATAATTGCAATAACTCCGCTCCCAATCAAGTCTAATTTTTCTAAGTATTATTGTAATTTTATTTGGTCAATTCCCTATCATATGATGTATGTTTGATGGCCGTACGACCAAAACTGCCGATTTGCGACAGAGGTCGAAAATTCGGGGGTCAAGATTTTCGTTTTTGGGGATCCCAACGTTTTAGACTATGTTTTTTAACCAAGTTTCAATATCTTTTTTTTATGATTTGTACTCAGGAGTTGTGCCTCATCAATTCCAACAAAACTTTGAAATTTCAGACCTCAAGGTCAAGAATTAAGGCCAAGGTCACGGTGAAAATGAAGCAACTCTCACGTCTAATGTCTAAAATTGTAGACTATACTGCTGGATGATGTTCAGGAGATGGCTTAAATATCTCGATTTCTAATGCTAGGGGTTGTTCAGGAAATGATTTCAATGTGTAAATTTGTGTACATGTTTAAATGTAAACAAATGTGTAAATTATTTCGTCAAGTGTTGGCCTATGGCCGATTTTTACTTGACGAAATGTAAATTTCGTCAAGTATGTTGGTCAGTTGCGTTTGTCTGTCTGTTTGTTACTTGACGAAATTAAATTTCGTCAAGTATGTTGGTCAGTCGCGTTTGTCTGTCTGTTTGTTTGTTTGTTTGTTTGTTTGTTTGTTTGTGTGTTTGTTTGTGTGTTAGCGCTCCACAGGTCACAATTTTGATCGTAGAATCATGCAAATAGGTCAGAAGATGTGCAATCAAATACAGATGGATGAGTTCATTTTTGGGAGGTCAAGGTCAAATATTGAGTTCAAGGTCACGCAAAACGTCAAAAACACATAAATGGCCATAACTCCGGTTCTAATTGTCCTAGAGACATCAAACTAAGTTCATGTTGTAGATATACTTGAGTTCTATCTTCTGTGACCTTGACATTGACATTTGACCTTGACCTTGAGAAGTTCGCCATAAGGTGAATGTCAAGGTCAAGTACGAATGTCAGCGCACCATATCGAGTAGTATATCGTTGGAAAGGTCTTGACCCCCTGATTCCAGTGATACCTTATTTTTGGCGCTGCGACGTAAACTGACGTCACAATGACGTCATAAACGTCAAATTTCCGAAATTTCAAAAGGCCATAACATCGTTAATACTGTATGGAATCTCTTGAAACTTGATATGCATATTGACAGCAATGACCTCTACGAATTTAAGTACAAAGGTCAAAGGTCAAGGTCAAGGTCATCGAAATCCTAGAAAAACACGTTTCCGGTAATAAGATCCGTTTGAATTGTCGTAGGTTCATGAAATTTGAACCATATCATTCAGAAGAGGTATAGCAATCGGGCGTATATGTCAATTTCATGATTGACCTTGAACTTGGTCAGGAAAATAAGGTCATATGAGGAAAACTTCAAGGTCAAATTTTCAAACTAACTGAAACCTATCAAGTAGTATATCAAATGAAAGGTCTTGATTGCCTGGTACATAATGTCTCATCAGTTTTGAGATGTGACGTTTATTGACGTCACAGTGACGTCATAAACGTTAATTTTCCGAAATTTCAAACGGTCGTAGTGTCCACAAATCTTGTTTGAATCTGATGAAATTACACATTTATAATATATGTCTTCATGCACAGGCAATGCACAATTTTCGTGACTCAAGGTCAAAGATCAAGGTCAAGGTCACGCAAAATGTTAAAAACACATCAGTGGCCATAACTTCGGTTCTATTTGTTATAGAGACTTCAAACCAAGTTCATATTGTAGATAAACTCGAGTCCTATCTTCTGTGACCTTGGCCTTGGCATTTGATCTTGACCTTGAGAAGTTCGCCTAAGGTGAATGTCAAGGTCAAATACGAAGGTCATCGCACCATATCGATTAGTATATCGTTGGAAAGGTTTTGAGCCATTGATTGCAGTGATGCCCTATTTTCGGCGCTGCGACGTACACTGACGTCACAATGACGTCATAAACGTCAAAGTACCGAAATTTCAAAAGGCCATAACAGCGTCAATACTGTATGGAATACCTTGAAACTTGACATGCATATTAATAGCATTGACCTTTAAAAATTGAAATACAAAGGTCAAAGGTCAAGGTCAAGGTCATTGAAATCCCAGAAAAACACCCTTTCGGTTATAACATCTGTTTGAATCGTTGTAGTCTCATAAAATTTGAACCATATCATTCAGAAGAGGTATAGCAATCAGACTTATATGTCAATTCCATGATTAACCTTGAACTGGATCGGAAAAATGAGGTCACATGAGCAAAACTTCAAGGTCAAATTTTCAAACTAACTAAAAGGTATCAAGTAATATATCAAATGGAAGGCCTTGAACCCATGATAAATAGTTTCCCATCAGTTTTCAAATGTGACGTTTATTGACGTCACAGTGACCTCATGTACGTAAATTTTTCGAAATTTCGAAAAGCCACAGTGTCCGGAATTCTTGTTCGATTCTGATGGAATTGTTCAAGTATAATTTATATCTTCATGCACGGGCAATGCACAGTTTTCGTGACCCAAGGTCAAGGGTCAAGATCAAGGTCAAAGAAAAGGTCAAAATCACAGAAAATTGCCATAACTTCGGAACTATTCGTCATAGAAAGTTCAAACTGGGACCATATTGTAGCATATCAAAAGGTCTTTGTCCGCTGACCTTGAATGTGCACTTTGACCTTGACCTTGAAAAGTTTGCCCAACGTAAAAATTTCATGAAAAAAGTATCTTTCTTCAAATGTCGAGGAGTTGTTCAGTAAATCTTTTCAATGTGTAAATTATGGGTAAATGTTTTAAATGTAAACAAATGTTTAGTCATTTCGTCAAGTGTTGGCCTATGGCCGATTTTTTGTTTGTTTGTTTGTTTATTTGTTAGCGCTCTACAGGTCACAATTTTGATCGTAAAGTCCCGAAAATTTGTCAAAAGATGTGCAATCAGTACACGACCAAGTGATTAACTTTTGGAAGGTCAAGGTCAAATATTGAGGTCAAGGTCACGCAAAACGATAAAAACACATAAATGGCCATAACTCCGGTTCTAATTGTCCCAGAGACTTCAAATCAAGTTCATATTGTAGATAAACTCGAGTTCTATCTTCTGTGACCTTGACCTTGGTATTTGACCTTGACCTTGAGAAGTTCGCCTAAGGTGAATGTCAAGGTCAAATACGAAGGTCAGCGCACCATATCGAGTAGTATATCGTTGGAAAGGTCTTGACCCCCTGATTGCAGTGATACCTTATTTTCAGCGCTGCGACGTAAACTGACGTCACAATGACGTCATAAACGTCAAATTTCCGAAATTTCAAAAGGCTATAACATCGTCAATACTGTATGGAATCTCTTGAAACTTGATATGCATATTGACAGCAATGACCTTTACGAATTTAAGTACGAAGGTCAAAGGTCAAGGTCAAGGTCATCGAAATCCCAGAAAAACACGTTTCCGGTAATAACATCCGTTTGATTTGTCGTAGGTTCATGAATTTTGAACCATATCCTTCAGAAGGGGTATAGTAATCGAGTGTATATGTCAATTTCATGATTGACCTTGAACTTTGTCAGGAAAATAAGGTCATATGAGGAAAACTTCAAGGTCAAATTTTCAAACTAACTGAAACCTATCAAGTAGTATATCAAATGAAAGGTCTTGATTCCCTGGTACATACTTTCTCATCAATTTTGAGATGTGACGTTTATTGACGTCACAGTGACGTCATAAACGTTAATTTTTCGAAATTTCAAACGGTCATAGTGTCCACAAATCTTGTTTGATTCTAATGAAATGATACAGGTATAATATATGTCTTCATGCACAGGCAATGCACAATTTTCGTGACTCAAGGTCAAAGATCAAGGTCAAGGTCACGCAAAATGTTAAAAACGCATAAGTGGCCATAACTCCGGTTCTATTTGTTATAGAGACTTCAAACCAAGTTCATAATGTAGATAAACTCGAGTCCTATATTCTGTGTCCTTGACCTTGGCATTTGACCTTGACCTTGAGAAGTTCGTCATGAGGTGAATGTCAAGGTCAAGTACGAAAGTCAGCGCACCATATCGAGTAGTATATCGTTGGAAAGGTTTTGAGCCCCTGATTGCAGTGATACCCTAATTTTGGCGCTGCGACGTACACTGACGTCACAATGACGTCATAAACGTCAAATTACCGAAATTTCAAAAGGCCATAACAGCGTCAATACTGTATGGAATACCTTGAAACTTGACATGCATATTAATAGCATTGACCTTTACGAATTGAAATACAAAGGTCAAAGGTCAAGGTCAAGGTCATCGAAATCCCAGAAAAACACCTTTTCGGTTATAACATCGTTTTTTAATCGTTGTAATTTGAACAATATCATCAGAAGAGGTATAGCAATCAGACTTATATGTCAATTCCATGATTAACCTTGAACTTGATCGGAAAAATGAGGTCACATGAGCAAAACTTCAAGGTCAAATTTTCAAACTAACTAAAAGCTATCAAGTAATATATCAAATGGAAGGCCTTGAACCCATGATGAATAGTTTCCCATCAGTTTTCAAATGTGACGTTTATTGACGTCACAGTGACCTCATGTACGTAAATTTTTCGAAATTTCGAAAAGCCACAGTGTCCGGAATTCTTGTTCGATTCTGATGGAATTGTTCAAGTATAATTTATATTTTCATGCACGGGCAATGCACAATTTTCGTGACCCAAGGTCAAGGGTCAAGGTCAAAGAAAAGGTCAAAATCACAAAAATTGCCATAACTTCGGAACTATTCGTCATAGAAAGTTCAAACTGGGACCATATTGTAGCATATCAAAAGGTCTTTGTCCGCTGACCTTGAATGTGCACTTTGACCTTGACCTTGAAAAGCTTGCCCAACGTAAAAATTTCATGAAAAAAGTATCTTTCTTCAAATGTCGAGGAGTTGTTCAGTAAATCTTTTCAATGTGTAAATTATGGGTAAATGTTTTAAATGTAAACAAATGTTTAGTCATTTCGTCAAGTGTTGGCCTATGGCCGATTTTTTGTTTGTTTGTTTGTTAGCGCTCTACAGGTCACAATTTTGATCGTAAAGTCTCGAAACTTTGTCAGAAGATGTGCAATTAATACTCGACCAAGTGATTAACATTTGGGAGGTCAAGGTCATAAATTGAGGTCAAGGTCAAGCAAAAGGTCAAAATCAAAAAATAGCGATAACTTCGCTTCTAATTAAGATTATTTTTTCTGGGTATTTTTATATTTTTCTATGGTCAATTCTGCATCATCTGATGCATGTCCGATGGTCGTACGACCAAAATTCTCGATTTTCGGTCCAGGTCGAAAATTTGGGGGTCAAGAATTTAGGTTTTTCCTGTCTCACAATATTCAAAACCATATTATAGAGCCAGGTTCCAATATATGTTGCTGATTTTTACTCAGGAGTTGTGCCATATCTCGTAGAACAAGATCCTGAAGTTTCAGAGCTCAGGGTCAAGGATTAGAGTTAAGGTCATAGTAAAGGTCAAAATCGAAAAATCGTGATAACTCCGCTTCTAATCAAGATTATTTTTTCTGTGTATTTTTATATTTTTCTATGGTCAATTCCGCATCACATGATGCATGTCTGATGGTTGTATGACCTGAACTCTCGATTTTCGGTCCAGGTCGAAAATTTGGGGGTCATGAACTTAGGTCTTGCTTGTCTCAATTTTCAAAACCCTATTGTAGAGCCAGCTTCCAATATATGCTTCTGATTTTTACTCAACAGTTGTGCCATATCACGCAGAACATGACTGTGAAGTTGTAGGGCTCAAGGTCAAGAATTACAGTTAAGGTCATAGTAAAGGTCAAAATTGAAAAATCGTGATAACTCCGCTTGTAATCATGATTATTTTTTCTGATTATTTTTGTATTTTTCTATGGTCAAATCCGCATCATATGATACATGTCCGATGGTCGTATGACCAAAACTCTAGATTTTCGGTCCAGGTCGAAAATTTGGGGGTCATGAATTTAGGTTTTTCCTGTCTCACAATATACAAAACCACATTATAGAGCCAGGTTCCAATATATATATTGCCGGATTTTACTCAGGAGTTGTGCCTGATCACGCAGAATAAGATTGTGAAGTTGTAGAACTCAAGGTCACGAGTTTTCCCGATCGAATTATGCACGCTGCCAGTCCAATGTACAGCCATGGCATAATTCAGTGTTTATCCTGAGCGAAGTCTCTCCTACACACTATACTTTACACGTGTTGAGCTTCATTGAACAGAATGGCGCAGTCAGTAGAGGCGTTAGGTTTGTGTGCGAGGGGTCAGTGGTTCAATTCTCACTGTTGACTGATTTTTTTTCCTTCTAAAATTCAATTCCAAATGACTTTTTCTGTTTCTGAGTGGTCTGGTAAGCATCCCAAACCTGCCATGCTTTATGTAATTCTATTGTTTCGAATTATAATGATCACCTTTGAAGGAAAAAACACTGTTCCACGAATAGCGACAAACTATTTTATCGGGCTTTCTAGTGGTATCATCAAAATCTAGTTTGTTCTTTATATTTAAAGTTACAAGCCGCTTTAAATTCAGCATTACGGCCACAACTGTGAATGATCTGTGGTATTAGCTGCTAACAAATGCATGACAAAAGGCGTGTACCAGATGATATGTCTGCTTCATATGAATCGCCACATGTCTAAGCCTCTCTATTTGTTTTGTTTACTTGTTGTCAATGTAATTTCATATTTGTGCGGGAATATTTGCTGTTTGTTATTCGCTCATTTTTAGGCTATCGATATTTGTTTTTGGATTTTTGTAATTTTGATATATTTTAGGTTTTTTAGTAGTGGCATCATCAAAACTTTGTGCCGTTAGCATGGTTAGAGGTAATATATTATGTTGACACATACGCAAACTAGATGTTTCAAGTGGTTCAGTTTCCAATGCTATATGTTGTCAGGGGATGCCATAAATGTGTAAATTATGAGTAAATGTTTTGAATGTAAACAAATGTGTAGATTTTTCGTCAAGTGTTGGCCTATGGCCGATTTTTTGTTTGTTTGTTTGTTTGTTTGTTTGTCTGTCTGTCTGTCTGTCTGTCTGTCCGCGCGCATATCTCAAAGGAGAATGGTCCGATCAACATGAAACTTGAAGCGGAAACTTGATGGATGAAGCGGTATCTCAGTGGCTCGGTCCTCCTCAAATCTGGTCAAAATCGGACAAAAACTGTTGCCATGGCAACGGAAAATGTAAAAATCAATAATTGACCATAACTCCGGTTCTATTCAAGATAAATTTTTCTAACTAATTTTGTATTTTTCTATGGCCAATTCCTGATCATCTGATATATGGCCCGTGGTCGTACGACCAAAACTCTCCATTATCGCCCGATGTCGAAAAATTGGGGGTCACGGTTTCAATTTTTTTTGGCCAGCGACGTTTCAGTGCAAATGTCTGCGCTCATAACTCAAAGGCAAACGACCCGATCGATTTGAAATTTATAGGACAAGAGTGCTATGGTGCTGGCTCATTCCCTTCAGAATTTCGCCAAAATCGGATGAAAACGGTTGCCATGGCAACGGAAAAAAGAAAATCACATAATTGGCTTTAACTCCGGTTCTACTCGATATTAATTTTTCCAACTATTTTTGTATTTTTCTTTGGCCATTTCCCGATCGTATGGTGTACGACCGATGGTCGTACGACGAAAACTCTCCATTATCGCCCAATGTCGAAAAATTGGGGGTCACGATTTCAGTTATTTTTGGCCAGCGACGTTTCAGTGCAAATGTCTGTGCTCATAACTCAAAGGCAAACGGTCCGATCGATTTGAAATTTATAGAACTAGAGTGCTATGATGGTGGCTCAGACCCTTAAAAATTTTGCCAAAATCGGATGAAAATGGTTTCCATGGCAACGGAAAAAAAGAAAATCACATAATTGGCTCTAACTCCGGTTCTATTTGATATTAATTTTTCCAACTATTTTTGTATTTTTCTTTGGCCAATTCCCGATCGTTTGGTGTACGACCGATGGTCGTACGACGAAAACTCTCCATTATCGCCGGATGTAAAAAAATTGGGGGTCACGATTTCGGTTATTTTTGGCCAGCGACGTTTCAGTGCAAATGTCTGCGCTCATAACTCAAAGGCAAACGGTTCGATAGATTTGAAATTTATAGGGCTGGAGTGCTATGGTAATGGCTCAGTCCCTTTCAAATTTTGCCAAAATCGGGTGAAAACGGTTGCCATGGCAACTGAAAAAATAAAATCACATAATTGACTATTACTCCGGTTCTAATCAATATTAAATGTTCAACCTATTTTTGTATTTTTCTTTGGCCAATTCCCAATCGTATGGCGTACAACCGATGGTCTTAAGACCAAAACTCTCAATTATCGCCTAATTTTAGTGACTAAATCTGAAGGGCGAGGGTCTGCAATCTCTGATTGTCTCGTTAGTATTTTGACCATTAAGGTCTGAATTCAGCCGAAGAGCAACCGAAGCCACCGAAAAATACCCAAACTTTTACCGAACATGAAATATACACTTTGCAAATCAGTTGTAAACCTTTTAAAACACCGAAAAAACATTTGTATAACCTTTAATAAACAGGTACTATACCTAACCGAACACACTTTTTTGGCCGAAAACTGTTACTATTTTGGACAACAGGGATGATAGGGCATCAGGGGGATACACCCACATGGTCATCGTCAACCGGAAAGCGTCTAGTTTACTAAACAATACTGCACTATACTGACATATATACTACTACCAATGTCCCACCAACTGTCCCCTGTTTCCTTTGTACTTGTCGCCACTCACGAGAGTAATTGGGAATGGGGTAGGGGTGCTGCCACCTGGTGGCCTGGCAGGGGAGAGGTCACTCTCTAGTTTTACATTGAAAACGACAGATTAGCTGTGTGTTGAGGACATCCAAATAAATACACCACCAACAAAACAGACAGAGCAAACTTGCCAGTAGGTTGTACTGACTGCGGAAAGATTTATTTATCATGTTTTTCCTTTTTCAGAGAAGGCATTCTTTGACCCGTCTCTTTTGGAGCTGCTTTACTTCCCAGAAGACCAAAAGTAAGTATTTCTGGGGCTGCTTTACTTCCCAGAAGACCAAAAGTAAGTGTTTCTGGAACTGCTTTACCTCCCAGAAGACCAAAAGTAAGTGTTTCTGGAACTGCTTTACTTCCCAGAAGACCAAAAGTAAGTGTTTCTGGAACTGCTTTACTTCCCAGAAGACCAAAAGTAAGTGTTTCTGGAACTGCTTGACTTCCCCGAAGACCAAAAGTAAGTGTTTCTGGAGCTGCTTTACTTCCCAGAAGACCAAAAGCAAGTGTTTCTGGGGCAGCTTAACTTCCCAGAAGACCAAAAGTAAGTGTTTCTGGAACTGCTTTACTTCCCAGAAGACCAAAAGTAAGTGTTTCTGGAGCTGCTTTACTTCCCAGAAGACCAAAAGCAAGTGTTTCTGGGGCTGCTTAACTTCCCAGAAGACCAAAAATAAGTGTTTCTGGGGCAGCTTAACTTCCCAGAAGACTAAAAGTAAGTGTTTCTGGAACTGCTTAACTTCCCAGAAGACCAAAAGTAAGTGTTTCTGGAGCTGCTTTACTTCTCAGAAGACCAAAAGAAAGTGTTTCTGGGACTGCTTAACTTCCCAGAAGACCAAAAGTAAGTGTTTCTGGGGCTGCTTTACTTCCCAGAAAACCAAAAGTAAGTGTTTCTGGAGCTGCTTTACTTCCCAGAAGACCAAAAGTAAGTGTTTCTGGGGCAGCTTATCTTCCCAGAAGACCAAAAGTATGTGTTTCTGGGGCAGCTTAACTTCCCAGAAGACCAAAAGTAAGTGTTTCTGGAGCTGATTTACTTCTCAGAAGACCAAAAGTCTTTCTGGAGCTGCTTTACTTGCCAGAAGACCAAAAGTAAGTCTTTCTGGAGCTGCTTTATTTCCCAGAAGACCAAAAGTAAGTGTTTCTGGAACTGCTTTACTTCCCAGAAGACCAAAAGTAAGTCTTTCTGGAGCTGCTTTATTTCCCAGAAGACCAAAAGTAAGTCTTTCTGGAGCTGCTTTACTTCCCAGAAGACCAAAAGTAAGTCTTTCTGGAGCTGCTTTATTTCTCAGAAGACCAAAAGTAAGTGTTTCTGGCGCTGCTTCACTTCCTAGAAGACCAAAAGTAAGTGTTTCTGGAACTGCTTTCCTTCTCAGAAGACCAAAATTAAGTGTTTCTGGGGCTGCTTTACTTCCCAGAAGACCAAAAGTAAGTGTTTCTGGGGCTGCTTTACTTCCCAGAAAACCAAAATTAAGTGTTTCTGGGGCTGCCTAACTTCCCAGAAGACCAAAATTAAGTGTTTCTGGGGCTGCTTTACTTCTCAGAAGACCAAAATTAAGTGTTTCTGGGGCTGCATTACTTCCCAGAAGACCAAAAGTAAGTGTTTCTGGAACTGCTTTACTTCTCAGAAGACCAAAAGTAAGTGTTTCTGGAGCTGCTTTACTTCCCAGAAAACCAGAAGTAAGTGTTTCTAGGGCTGCTTAACTTCCCAGAAGACCAAAATTGAGTGTTTCTGGAACTGCTTTACTTCCCAGAAGACGAAAAGTAAGTGTTTCTGGAACTGCTTTACTTCCCAGAAGACCAAAAGTAAGTGTTTCTGGAACTGCTTTACTTCCCAGGAGACCAAAAGTAAGTGTTTCTGGGGCTGCTTAACTTCCCAGAAGATCAAAAGTAAGTGTTTCTCTGGCTGCTTATCTTCCCAGAAGACCAAAAGTAAGTGTTTCTGGGACTGTTTAACTTCCCAGGAAACCAAAAGTAAGTGTGTTTCTGGGGCTGCTTATCTTCCCAGAAGACCAAAAGTATGTGTTTCTGGGGCTGCTTTGCTTTCCAGAAAACCAAAAGTAAGTGTTTCTGGAACTGCTTTTCTTCCCAGAAGACCATAAGTATGTGTTTCTGGGGCTGATTTACTTCCCAGAAGACCAAAAGTAAGTGTTTCTGGGGCTGCTTTACTTCCCAGAAAACCAAAAGTAAGTGTTTCTGGGGCTGCTTTTCTTCCCAGAAGACCATAAGTATGTGTTTCTGGGGCTGATTTACTTCCCAGAAGACAAAAGTAAGTGTTTCTGGGGATGCTTAACTTCCCAGAAGATCAAAAGTAAGTGTTTCTGGAGCTGCTTTACTTCCCAGAAGACCAAAAGTAAGTGTTTCTCTGGCTGCTTATCTTCCCAGAAGAGCAAAAGTCAGTGTTGCTGGGACTGTTTAACTTCCCAGGAAACCAAAAGTAAGTGTGTTTCTGGGGCTGCTTATCTTCCCAGAAGACCAAAAGTATGTGTTTCTGGGGCTGCTTTGCTTTCCAGAAAACCAAAAGTAAGTGTTTCTGGGGCTGCTTTACTTCCCAGAAGACCAAAAGTAAGTGTATCTGGAGCTGCTTAACTTCCCAGAAAACCAAAAGTAAGTGTTTCTGGGGCTGCTTATCTTCCCAGAAGACCGAAAGTAAGTGTTTTTGGAGCTGCTTATCTTCCCAGAAGACCAATGTAAGTGTTTCTGACAAACAAGTCATATATCTGTCAAGTAAATGGTCTGTATGAACATGAGCATGCTACTGAGTAACATGCGGACAATGTCAACAGATTACACAATACCAGGTTCTTTCCTTATGTTGGCTTTCAATAAACTGTTTTGCAGGTTTGCCATCTACATTCCACTGTTCCTGCCAATCAGTATTCCAGTCGTACTCTCTGTGGTCCAGGCCTTCAGACGCTTACGGCATGAGAGCAAACTCAAGACAGAGTAAAACAATATTGTGTCTTCTCACATCAGGAAATATGCAATGTATCAAACTATCGGCATAGGCCATGGCATGAATGGAGAATGTTGTATGTATGGAACCACGAGTTTGGGTCTCAAGCTTACGGTATATATCAGCTCCAAGATTGTGTGTGGTAATATTGACATTTTTTGTGTCCGTGATTACAGTGTACCCATCATACATGTAAAGACATTTTGGCAGTAATATTGTTGGTGGGGTTAAGTATGAAATACCCCAGTAATGGCCTGTAGTGAAACATTCAGGTATAATTGCTGTTCCGATACCTGAACATGTGTACAAACTTGATTTTGTGAATACATAGATCTACATGTATGTGAAAAGTAATGATGTGTACCGGTATTGTGAAATGTGGTTTTTGAATGTAATATTGAAAGCTATCCCATAAGTTGGATCTGTGTTTGTTGGGCTCCAAGAAGTGTTTTGTACAACTTGACATGCGGTAGAATATAGGACATTGAGCCCAAGTAACATTTGCTGCTTGTTGCTCTATATTCAATAAAGACTAAAATGATATGTGCAAGTGTGATCTTTATGCTCTTGTATCGGGTAGTCCAGAATTTTTTCATTCTTATGATTTGTTCAAATGGGAGCTTTATTTTTGGCAAATATGTAATAGTTATATTATATCCTTATTTTATTGTTGATTCTTTAGCTTCCTGGATATCTCACTCACAATAATTGATAAACTGCATCATTATATAGGATAATTTCTATGGGTAATTATAGAGCTATTCTGAATATAGCGTTGTCTAAGAAGCAAACTCCGGTGCACGATTCAGCAGTTTATTATGCGACTCAAATAAGGTGAAGCTAGATGCGCTCACTCACTCACTTGGCATTGCACTTTTAACAGTTCGAGTAGTTTCCGTCTCATCCAACAATGATATTCCTATTGATTCAAGTCCAATTATTCCACTATTCTTCTGTATTCTACGATCGCGTCTACTTCTAACAAACTATCTTACTCAACTGCAAAGTTGGTGGGCTTCAAGCTCGAGTCTGTGGAAGGTTATTCACAAATCGCTGCAGGGGCGGATCCAAGAAGATGTGTTAGGGGGGGGGGGGGGGGGGGGCCAGGCAGATATGGCAATACTGACTAGAGCGATCGAGCGAAGGTAGAGATCATTTCGGTCTGGGGGTCCGTGGGGCGCCGTAAGCCCCAGGGAAAAAAAATGGAAATTTATAGTTTTTATAGCACTTATTTTAGGGGTCCTTTGGAGTTCATAATGGAGAAATAGTTATTAAAAAAAAAATTTTTTCAGGGGTCTAGAGGGGGCCCGGGCCCCATAGGCCACCCCCTAAATCCACCCCTGAATCGCTGTTCACTCATATATTGTATGTGCCGCAATATACACTAATGCAAGAGGGCCATGAATATTCCCCAAAACATGCCATGGGGAATATAGGCTACAGGATTCGGTTTTATAATCACAATTATTTCAAACTATATTAATACATGTATTTAGAAACTATTATATGCATATATAACACACTGCCTAAAACCATGCGGTCTCCACAAAACAGCCTGTCGAAAAATATCCATGTAATTGCTGAGACTGATCTCGTGCGTAGCTGAAAGTACGTGTCGGCGAGGAATGCAGCGTCATTACTCAGATGGCCACAGCTCTCTGTGTGCTGTCAGGCCGAGACACCACGTGCGAAGGACGCCTTGATATGGTACTACCTCCACAGGAGCAGGCAAGGGTTGGACCAGGGACACTGTCTTCAATTTGTATCTCTGCAATGCGGGCCATGACTAAGACTCCATGTATCAACGATTACTTGACGAGGAGGGTGCGAGTCTCCACTTACAATGTTCACAAATCCGGTCCCCGGCCCTACAATTCAATGCACCCCATTCACCTTACCTTGTAGCACTCAGCAAGGCTACCATCTCTTCCTTTACCAAAGTACATGTGGAGCTCTTCGCTCCATGGAGTAGAAGGAAGTTGCCATATATACGTGCACAGACACTCGCCTTCACAAGATTTGTGAACTTGTACGTGCAGAAGAGGGAAGCCTCTGCAGACGTGCGGAGACACTGATCTCTGCGAGTGACGAGTACTCCGCACCGGGACATTTTCCATGACGACCAGGTCCCTGGAATCGGAGACACGGAGGCTTGCTCCGAAGAGGTGTTGAGTGTGGAAAACCTCCGCAGAGACGTCACCATGACGAGGCAACATTGTGGTTCCTCAGCTACACATCTGCATGTGGACGATTTGCAGAGCCTGGACTTACATCTGCATGGACTCAATCACAGGACGAGACAGACGCTAGTACAGAGGCTTAATGCAGACAGGGTTTTGGGCCACTTGGAGAATATGTATTAGTCCATGAGCCCAGGGGATCCACCGTGCACCCCCCCCCCCCCCCCCAGGACTCTCCGCGAGTCAAAACCGAGACATTTCTTGAAATACAAATTTGTATTATTCTTCGCCCCTAATTGTGCTAGAGACACGAATTTGGTACCTAAGCATATGTTTTAGAGGTCCAGGAATGCGATATAAATATTTTCAACTACTGTAAAACGACTAATATTGGTAGACAATTTATTTGGCGGATTTGGCGGTAGGTAAAAAACCGCCAAATTCAATTGTCCGCCAAATTAACTAGATATATATTAAGCAATGTATGTGGTTTTGAAACCGCCAAATTAAATCTCCGTCAAACAACGTCTGGCTCACAACCGCCAAATTTAATAGCCACCAATATTAGTCGTTTTACAGTGCTTCAGCCTATCCCTTCAGCATGAAATCCAAGATGGCAGCCATCAAGATCGCATATTTTGTCATATTTTTTCTTTAATATTTTGAGGAACTGTGTGGCCATTATTGACAATTATGTGCCCTAATACATGCTATTGGTACTCGATAACATCAGTGGCAAAAAAACAATGTCACCAATGCCCTACTTGCTGAAAAATGCATGAATTTGGCAATAATCACAATCGCAGCGAAACCGGATTCGATCAACAATAAACTCAAAGTTGTATATATCTTTGCCCCTAATTGTGCTAGAGACACAAAGTTAGTACCTAAACATATGATTTAGGCGGCAAGGAATGCAATAAAAATATTTTCAACTACTTCAGCATACCCGTTCCGCATGAAATCCAAGATGGCGACCATCAGAATCGCATATTTTGTCATATTTTTTCCTAAAACTTTAATAGTTTAAGGAGTTCTGTGGAGATTATCAACAATTTTGTGCCCTAATACATGCTATTGGTACTTGATAACATAAGTGGCAATGATAACAATGTCCCAAGGCCTTAAATGCTAAAAAATACCTTGAATTGGCAATAAACACAATTGCGACAAAACCGAATTTAATCAACAATAAACAATTGCATAAATTTTTGCTACTAATTGTGCTAGAGACACAAACTTGGTACCTAAACTTACGTTTTAGAGGTCAGGGAATGCAATGAAAGTGTTTTCAACTACTTTAGCATAGCGCTTTAGCATGAATTCCAAGATGTAACGATTTAACGATTGTGTTTATTGCCAAAGTCAACATATTTGCTTGCAAGCGTGCTCTTCCAAAAGATTGGGGTTGAAAACATATGTATAGACACCAAAATCATGCTTCTACTGTGGATAGTTCACAAGTTATTGCCGTTTTTGTGTTTTTATACAGTTCGCGTCTTGCGAAGAGACCTACTCGGTTCAATCGCATTTTATTCAGGTTTGCCCAAGGGTGCCCAAACTTACGGAGTCGCTGAAAGGACATGGAAGAAATATTTTTTGACATATGGTTATTGCGTTCCCTCGCAATATTATCGCGTTCCCTCGCATTCCGGATCGCGTTCCCTCGCGATCTTATTGCGTTCCCTCGCAATCCGGATCGCGTTACCTCGCAATATTATCGCGTTCCCTCGCGATATTATCGCGTTCCCTCGTGATCTTATTGCATTCCCTCGCATTCTGGATCGCGTTCCCTCGCATTGTGCTGACGCCAATGACTTCTGAGAAGGTTATTCTACAAGATCGCGAGGGAACGCGATCCGGAATGCGAGGGAATGCAATAAGATCGCGAGTGAACGCGATAATATTGCGAGGGAACGCGATAATATCGCGAGGGAACGCAATCCGGAATGCGAGGGAACGCAATAAGATCGCAAGGGAACGCGATAATATCACGAGGGAACGCAATCCGGATTGCGAGGGAATGCAATAAGATCGAGGGAATGCGATCCGGATTGCGAGGGAACGCGATCCGGAATGCGAGGGAACGCGATAACATTGCGAGGGAACATGATAATATCGCGAGGGAACGCGATAATATTGTGAGGGAACGCAATAACAATGTGCTAAAAATATTTCTTCCATGTCCTCTCAGAGGCTCCGTACAAACTCTAGAAGCCCGGAAATAATACTCCTAGCTATATACTATCACATGAAATATGTTTCAAACGGTACATATTTCATGAAATTTTTACCCTCCAAATATCCGAATGGCCGACTGACTAATTCTTGAGCAATTAAGGCATAGGGGACATTGTTAGTTCTATCACTGAAGTTTTTAAGTACCAGTAGCATGTGTTGGAGCACACAATTGGTGTTAATGACCACACATTTGTTTAAAATATTAAAGTTTCATGAACAAAATATGAAAAAAGTATGCGATTATGATGGACGCCATCTTGGATTTCATGCCGAAGCGCTATGCTAAAGTAGTTGAAAACAATTTCATTGCATTCCTTGACCTTTGAAACGTAAGTTTAGGTACGGTACCAAGTTTGTGTCTCTAACACATTTAGTAGCAAAAAGTTATGCAATTGTTTTTTGTTGATTAAATTCGGTTTTGTCGCAATTGTGTTTATTGCCAATTCAAGGTATTTTTTTTAGCATTTAAGGCATTGGTGACATTGTTATCATTGCCACTGATGTTATCAAGTACCAATAGCATGTATTAAGGCACAAAATTGTTGATAATCTCCACAGAATTCCTTAAAATATTAAAGTTTTAGGAAAAAATATGACAAAATATGCGATTCGGATTGTCGCCATCTTGGATTTCATGCAGAAAGGGTATGCTGAAGTAGTTGAAAATATTTTTATTGCATTCCTTGCCGTCTAAAACATATGTTTAGGTACTAACTTCGTGTCTCTAGCACAATTAGGGGCAAAGATATATACAACTTCGTGTTTATTGTTGATCGAATTCGGTTTCACCACGATTGTGTTTATTGCCAAATTCATGCATTTTTCAGCAAGTAGGCATTGGGGACGTTGTTTTTTGCCACTGATGTTATCAAGTACCAATAGCATGTATTAGGGCACATAATTGTCAATAATGGCCACACAGTTCCTCAAAATATTAAAGTTTTAGAAAAAAAATATGACAAAATATGCAATTCTGATGGCCGCCATCTTGGAATTCATGCTGAAGGGATAGGCTGAAGTAGTTGAAAATATTTTTATCGCATTCCTGGACCTCTAAAACATATGTTTAGATACCAAATTCGTGTCTCTAGCACAATTAGGGGCGAAGAAAAATACAAATTTGTGTTTCAAGAAATGTCTCGGTTTTGATGGCAGCCATTTTGAAAAGCCGCCACATTGGATAGTTCATCCCAGGATATCGAGTGTTAACAAGTGGATTCTGAAGCTCAAGGGTCCCCTGAACAAAATGACACCCCTCGCGGAGAGTCCTGGGGGGAGGGGGGGTGCACGGTGTACCCCCTGGGCTCATGGACTATATTCACGATTTTGCATGTGCTTGGTAGGGGAATCTATGGGGGAATACACACAATTACTATTCTTTGAAGGGGGTGCTCTATTTTTGTGATTGTGAATCAGAGTGGAATACTAGCACTCAATTCGCTGTAAAGTTTGTGTATCTATACTGTATTTTATAACAACTTGCTTGTAGCTTTGTGCCGAAAATTCCATCTATAGAATGCCTTGGGCTAAGTTTTAGTTAGGCCGAGACCAATGGTAGATCGCTATAAACCCAGTGACCAGCGACCATGGGCATTTTTTAGATAACCTGAGTGGAAAGTTTCATTATTCATGTTTGACGGGTCTTGTTGTGATTGGCTATGTAATCGGTAAACCGCATCACTGTATGTAAATGTATGTAGATAAAGTGTTACCTATAGGGAACCTGTAAATGGAATGTAAGTACGTTGGCCATGTTGTGCAAGTGGAGGCATGTATGTCATGTATGGAGTCTGTGAGGGGGGAGGGGGCTTAGCTAACGATCAATATTCTACATTGCACCCCTTCGTCAAACATCTGGGGAGATTACCCTTCCCAAAAACCTAGGTCGGTCTAAAAATCTAAACAGTAGAAGCTGAGTGTCACTATAGTCAAACTCATCTGTCAGTGAAACACGCTTTTTGGCGATAATTTTGTTTTGGATAATCGAATCAACTTTAAATTTTGGGTGTCTTAATTGGGTATCATGCCGTAATTTTTCACCGAGTTTCAGAATTTTATCTCAAGAAATGAAAAAGTTGGCAATCTACCTCAATGTTAAATTTCAGTCCAAAATGGGATCAAACAAATTCCAACAAATTCAGGGCTTTCATGATGTTTATGCCAGTACAGAATGAATTTATTGCTTTGATTTGAAGTCGGAAGGCATAGTCGCAGTGCATATTAAGTAAACGTGTTTATTTTGAATCAGTATATAATTCAAACATCAAATAAAAGTCGTTTTCGTGTGCAGACCCTGAAATTCCATTGTGGGGCTGAAATTTAACATTGGGGTAGATTACCAACTTTTTCAATTTTTGAGATAGAACTCTGAAATTTGGTGAAAAATTACGGCATGATACCCAATTAAGACACACAAATTTGCAAGTTGATTCGATTATCCAAAACAAAACTACGGCCAAAAAGCGTGTTTCACTTACAGATGAATTTTAGTTTAACTGGTCCTCCCAAACATTCACACACGAAAACAATGAGAGAAAGACAATAAATACAACATTTAAGGAATATTTATCAAACAATTCAAATGAAATGGAACAACATTTTTTTGGTGAAAAAGTTTATTTGTGAAAAGTATTAACAAGATTAGCAACATGCAATAGGTTATAGGATTGTGACATATAATATAGCTGCAATACACATACCACCTTATAGCAAACAGGTTCATAGTTTATTACCCTGGAGTTTTCTAGGATATCCATAGATCCCAAGTGAGTGCGGCACTCCCACGTGGTTTTTGCATAACTCCAGTCCCTGCTCACATGGTGCAGAGACATACTTTTGACTATTTTCAGTCGATTCACGACGGGAATCAAATGATTCCATGTGCCTAGGTAGAAGGTGAGACTCCGCATCAAGCGTCGGGGGAGCGGTGGAATCACTGACTTGAGCGCTCGTTCTTCACGTTGGGTGAAGTTGGCTGGAGTGACGTGTAGTCCTTCACCAGCTGCTCCACGAGTATAGGGTCATTATGCTCAGGTAGCACTCCCATGGCAAAGCTGAATGAGAGGGCCTTATTCCCGGCCCCTCGGAGCCGGGTATGTGATTGTCGTTGACCTCACCCTATGTATCTCCTGTCTTCCGACTCTCTCGGACGACTCCCTTAGATTCAGCATACATGTTGGTTTCGCGAATTTGCAATAAAAGCCGATAAATTCCGCTAAACTGATTAAAAAACACTGCTAATATCACTATACTAAAAATAAGAATTTGAATGACAATGAGAAGTGCTGTTTCAAATGAGTTTTCGGCTGGTATTCGTAAGTGCAATTACCGATTCTCCTGCCGGTTATTTTGGAACTTCTCATATTTGAACCGCCCCAGATATAATCACTGCGTTATATAACTACGCCAACAAGTAATCACTAAGAATATGTTGTATTGCAGCGACAGACAGTGATACACTAGGTGTAAGCATTTCAGAGAATAGTTTAAAATTATCTTTTCGAATTATTACAGTTGCATTAGGCCTGTTAGGTCATTTTTCGTGGGGCGATCAAGCGTGTAGCATAATAAAACTGAAGCATGAGAAATTTTGTTGCTTCACAAGCGCGATCGCCTTTATTAGCCAAGACCGCCATAACGAAGCCGTGACGAATCCGTGCTTTCGACCACGGGTACTTAAAAACCCGGCAATAGGTATAACCTTTATTCCAGTTTTATATGAGCCCTGCTATGGAATTTTGTACATATGCCTAGGGGCCTAATGTGCAGGATCGGTTAAACATCTATCCATTGTAATACGGCTGTACACATACACTTTAGGCCTATTCATCAAATCCTGCCGCCTCTACGTGAATATTTAAACATATGGTGATGTTTTGGGGCATATTGGGAATGTGAGATTTTAAACTAGAAGATAGTTTCCAGATTCTTGGGCGACTTATGGAGCAGGAATTTAGTAGGATGTTTTTAACAGAGCTGTCGACGGCTAGGTCCAAAGACTGGCACTGGCGATCTGGCAAGGATACCGTACATCTAAGTGGACTTGGGGGAGATAAGTTGGCTGAGGGTGTACACACTTTCCTGTTTCATTTACTTTGATGTGACTGATTGTGTGACTTTTTATATGAACTGTACAAATATTGTTGTGAGTTATTCATATATATGTGTTGATTGTGTATTGAATGTGTTGAATTCAGATTTGTGAGTCCATGGGAAACACGTACACTTAAAAGGGCCGGGTTTTTTTTCTGCCATGTTTTCTAAAACATGGCGTTATACTTGTACTCTGCCTGGTGGACGTGTACGATAATGGCAAAAAGGTAGCCTCGATGCACTGCACACGTGTGTTTCGCATATAAGTCGCCGGCGCATGCTATAATAATACATTGTAGTTGGAAGATGCAGTCTGAGGTCAGACACTAGCAGTAGCGGATCGGCAGTGCGGGTGGCATTTTGTCCAAAGTTTCGCCACCAGGACTTGTGGTCCTACCTAGCACTATTTATTGGGCTGAACTAGGTCCTACCCCTTCTGTGAGGTCGGCTGGCATGATAGAATGAATCAAGTCTGTCAGCTCAGCGTTCTTTCTGTGTACCTCTTGTCTCGGCATTCCAGAATGGGAACTCCCATCTGCTGAAGAAACTGTAGATCTGCGGCGAACACGCCCGACATGTATGAGTGGAGTCCATCAGCTACTTCACAGAGTAGCGACTACGGAGGATTAGTATTCCACCCGACCATTTTCTTCGGTGCAAACCCAGTGACCAGCGACCATAGGCATTTAAAAGATAACCTATGTGGAGTTTCATTATTCATGTTTGACGTGTCTTGTTGTGATTGGCTATGTAACCGGTAATCCGCATGACTGTATGTAAATGCACGTAGATAAGGTGTTACCTAGGGAACCTGTGAATGGAATGTAAGTACGTTGGCAAATAGGAGCATGTATGTCATGTATGGAGTCTGTGAGGGGAAGGGGGTTTAACTAATGATTTTTTAGCTAATATTTTCTACATTACAACCCTTCGTCAAAGTTTTGGGGAGTTTACCCTTCCCATAAACCTAGTCGGTTGAAAAATCTAAACAGTAGAAGCTAAGTGTCGCTAACTGGTCCTCCCAAACATTCACACACGAAAACAATCAGAGAAAGACAATAAATACAACATTTAAGGAATATTTATCGAACAATTCAATGGAACAACATTTTTTTTGGTGAAAAAGTTTATTTGTGAAAAGTATTAACAAGATTAGCAACATGCAATAGGTTATAGGATTGTGACATATAATATAGCTGCAATACACATACCACCTTATAGCAAACAGGTTCATAGTTTATTACCCTGGAGTTGTCTAGGATATCCATAGATCCCAGGTGAGTGCGGCACTCTCACATGGTTTTTGCATAACTCCAGTCCCTGCTCACGGGGTGCAGAGACATACTTTTGACTATTTTCAGTCGATTCACGAAGGGAATCAAATGATTCCATGAGCCTAGGTAGAAGGCGAGACTCCACATCAAGCGTCGGCGGAGCGGTGGAACCACTGACTTGAGCGCTCGTTCTCTTCACGTTGGGTGATTTTGGCCGGAGTGACGTGTAATCCTCCACCGGCTGCTCCCCGAGTATAGGGTCATTATGCTCAGGTAGCACTCCCATGGCAAAGCTGAATGAGAGGGCGTTATACTGTGCCTGGTGAACGTGTACGATAATGGCAAAAAGGTAGCCTTGATGCACTGCACATGTGTGTTTCGCATATAAGTCGCCGGCGCATGCTATAATGATAGTTGGAAGATGCAGTCTGAGGTCAGACACTAGCAGTAGTGGATCAACAGCGCGGGTGGCATTTTGTCCAAAGTTTCGCCACCAGGACTCTTGTTGTCCTACCCCTTCTGTGAGGTCGGCTGGCATGATAGAATGAATCACGTCTGTCAGCTCGGGGTTCTTTCTGTGAACCTCTTGTCTCAGCATTCCAGAATGGGGGCTCCCATCTGCTGAAGAAACTGTAGATCTGCGGCGAACATGCCCGACATGTATGAGTGGAGTCCATCAGCTACTTCACAGAGATCGACTATGACTACGGAGGATTACTCTTGTTCAAAGCCTTGTGTCCGGACATGACGCGGCGCGACTGCTGGCGCTCGTTCTGCCAAGTAGTTGGGAGAAATTTGCACTGGAATGACTATCTGCTGTGACGCATGTAGCAGGGCATGTCTTCGCTCCAATTGTGCACATTGGTGGTGAGGTGGTGAGTCGTTGCCGATCTCACGTAGTGGCAGCGGCAAAGTCCAAGAAGGGTGCAGGAGAGACACTCTCAGGCTGTGAGCATGCCTCCTGTGACTCTGGAGGCGGCGGTTGTCATGGTGGTATCAGATGAAATCCGAGAGCGCTTCCTTGCAGTTGGATCGATTGTCCTCTGTTGTTGTGCTGGCTGGGAGGTCGACACTTCCTTCTGTGGTGTGCACATGGCAGACGTCCTATATACTACAGGGTCCAGGAAAATCATCGTGCTCGGCCAGTGGAATCACACTCTCGGGTTGAGGGTGTTGATGTGGTGGTGCAGTTGGTCACTCCGTAGTTTATCTGCGAATGTATTTCTGTCTATGCACATCAACCCCACAAGGGACTGCACAGCGCTTCAGCATCCTCTTGCTGGCGATGATTTGATGAAGGGAGATCTACAGTGTGCTGCTGGTAAGTTGACAGGGACCGAAGGATTCCTGGGGAGTGACTGGTCGCTTTTCGGTCAGTGCGGCTTTCGGCTACGATGAATGATTTGTTAGATGATTTTACGCCCATCTTGCAGGTGCTCATTCAAACTCGGGCGAATATCTCCCTCGAAAGAGGATGACTCTCCCGAGGTATGACGCTTTCCCCGGTTCGCCAGGCGATGGAAAGCACCAATGAAAGTGTTCACATCCACTTTCTGTGCAGCCTCTTGTGCAGGCTGATTTATCCTGCTCATCACTGTCCTTCTTTATGCGGCATTACATTGTCTACACTGTTGATCCACTGGAGGTGAGCCGTCGTCACAGTAATGTTTGTGTTGGTGCTAGCAGGTTTCAATTTTTGAAGTCCTTGAACCGATGGTCTAGTGACGTTGAAGACCGGGAAGGCTTTGCCGTGCTTACTAACTCAAACATTCCCTTGCACGGGCAGCTGTTCCTGAGAAGCGAGAGCTCATGGCGACTGAGCATCGACAAGACGGGCAGAAGTTTGGCGTAAGTCGCGAGAATGATACTTCGTCATCACAGCGAACTTCATCAGATTGAAGCCAATGGAGCATTCCATAAAGCATGGTAGATGGGAACGACAGGGTAGCTACCTGGGCACCCGGTTGCGACATCTACACCAGAGCATGACGTGGAGCTGAGGGTTTGCGTATCCTGTCATGGTACCAAATATAGGATAATATCCATGGGTAATTATTGAGCCATTCTGTATAATACTAGTAGTGTCTATGCAGCAAACTCTGTTGCATGATTCAACAGTTTATGATGCGACTCAAATAAGGTGAAGTTTGATGCGCCAACTCACTCACACTTTCGGGTGACTACAAGACCGTTATCATTCAGAGTCGTTCCCGTATCATCCAACAATAATCACTATTGATTCAAGTCCAATTATCCCACTCTTCTGTAATCTATGATCATGTCTATTTCTAACAAACTATCTTACCCAACTACTAAAATGGCTGGCTTTAAGCGTGTGTCTGTGAGGTCATACTATTACTGATGATATCATAGTGAGTTCATTGTGACTTCATGTGATGATTTCACACTTGTGACTGATATGTGATAACGCAGTGATGACATGGTGAACTCACTTCTTGACTGGGATAGCAGGGATAGGTCGATATCGAGATACCATGCCCATTACATGGCTCTTCTTAATGCATAAGCAATCATTATTTTCAAACTGCCAAAGTGCACAGGACTTACCTCACAGGACTTGCACAGGGGATTTTATGAAAACAACGTGACATGAACGTGACTATCTGTGGTTCCACCAGGATCAGAATGATTGCCACACCCCGGCCTGTCTGAGCGTGACTATATGTGGTTCCACCAGGATCAGAATGATTGCCACACCCCGGCCTGTCTGGTCTGTCGATTAAATGATGCGTAGTGTAGGCTTTCTGTCTGTCCACCAGGATCAGGATGATTGGCACACCGCAGTCTCTCTGGGCAGGGTGTGTAATACGTACGAAGAGGCGCATCATATACAGGGGCGAATCCAGAAACTTGCTATAGGGGGAGGTGGGTGCAGTTATATATTTTGAAGTAAGGAGTAGAAAATACCGCCTTCGAGGTGTGGAGAATACTGTCCGGGAGTAGGAAATACCACCCGCGAGGAGTGGAGAATACCATCTAGGAGTAGAAAATACTGCCTGCGAGGAATGGAGAATACAGTCTGGGAGTAGACAATACTGCCCACGAGAAGTGGAGAATGCAGTCTGGGAGTAGAAAAATACTGCCCGTGAGGAGTGAAGAATATCGTCCGGGAGTAGAAAAATCCTGCCCAGGAGGAGTGGGAAATACTGTCTAGGAGTGGAAAATACTGCCCGCGAGGAGGGGAGAATACTGTGTGGGAGTATAAAATACCACCCGCAAGGAGTGGAGAACACCGTCCGGGAGTAGAAAATACTGCCTGCGATGAGTCGAGAATACCGTCTGGGAGTAGAAAATACTGCCTGCGAGAAAGGGGGAAAATACCGTTTGGGAGTAGGAAATACTGTCTAAACGGAGTGGAGAATACCGTTTGGGAGTAGAAAATACTGCCTGCGAGGATTGGAGAATACCATGTGGGAGTAGAAAATACTGCCTGCGAGAAAGGGGGAAAATACCATCTGGGAGTAGAAAATACCGCCCGCAAGGAGTGGAGAATACCGTCCGGGAGTAGAAAATAACGTTGCGAAACGTTGCAGTATTTCTCAAATAAAAGCCTCACACAATAATTATTTCACTCGTGCACTGAGCTCCTGCGGGGTGCACTCGCAGGCAGCCCAGTGCACTCAGGCTGGACCCGCCAGTGATAAATACATCATATCTATATAAATTGATAGGTGTATGTTCACTAAGGGTAATCTATTGGCTGCGTACGATATTGAAAGCTAATAGAATTCCCGTATGTGTACGCAGAAATAGCACAAGAAATGGGCAAGAAAAGTTAAGTTTTGCCAGTTTTTATGAAATATTGGTAATAACAATGAAAAACACACGCACCTGATATGCGCATTCCACATAAAGATGTATTGGGCACTCAGGGGTGATAAAAGTTATAGCCAAATATCATTTTTCGCAGAGAAAACATATACCTAGCAGGCCTATCCCCTTCAAAATCCACCCATTGTCGCTACTGTCCTTACGAAAACGGACCGTTTATTGTTTGTTAACGAGACAAAAGACAACTGTGAGCGAGGTTTATCCATTCTGTCATTTACAATTCAAAGATCGTCAATTAGTCCTACAAATCGGTCTATACACACATATTTGTTTTGATGTACGCAGCAAATGCTAAGTGTACGCAGCAAATCGAAGTCTGGTTATGTGCATGGTCACGAATTAGGTTATATCACTGTTGAGCGAGTAATATTCTCTGATTATTCTCTGTATTTTCATATGAAGAATCATTCCGGATCCTCTCTTGTGTTCGTATTTGTCGGCATTTGTGTGCAGAGTAGGCTAGGTATGTTTCTAGTTGAGAGATATATATGATGAAATCAACAAATATATATGATTCATTGCAACTATCAGTTAGCTTAGGCACGTATGAAAAAACGAATATCGCTGTCAACCTTATTCCTTATAACATTTCACGGAAAGTGGCAGAAATTTGTAACATGATTCAGGCCCATTCACCAAGTGAGTGTGGACACCTATCTAATACCCATCGTAATCTAGGACACCCAAAATATACTGTCAATAACTTTGACGGCGGTGACTCTATAACGGTATATTTCGTTTTTTTCTTAATACATGTATATATGTGCTCACATTCTCACTTAAGACGCAATTTCGTCACCATAAACTCTGCAAAAAATATCCAAATTATCAGCAGTCAAGTGCATGTACATGACATTGATTCGCTGCGTACAGTTACCATTTGTTGCATCACAGCAAAACAAATATGGGTGTGTAGCCCGATTTGTTCAACTACGGTGTAATTGACAATATTTTGATTGTGAATGACGGAATGGATATCTGTTTGTCATAAACCTGGCTCACAGTTGTCTTTTGTTTCGTTAACAAACAACAAATGAGCTGTTTTCATGAGGAAAGTATAGACAATGGGTGAATTTAGAGGGGGTAGGCCTGCTTGGTACATGTTTTCTCTATGAATACTGATGCTTGGATATAACTTTTATTACCTATATATGAGTGTCTAATACATCTTTATGTGGAATGTGCATATCAGGTGCATGTGTTTTCCATTTTTATAACCAATATTTCACCATTATTGGCAAAACTTGAATTTTCTTGCCCGTTTCTTGTACAATTACTGCGTACGTGCATACGGGTTTCAATATCGTACGCAGAAAATAGATTACCCTTCCTTAGTGATATTTATACAATTTTATGTACACCGGTACTGTATGATCCTTACTTGCTTCACACATATGGAGGTGTCTGGAGATGGATGTTTTTGTGTGCGACAGAACACTCTAGTTTAACTTTCATGTGACCATGTTTTAGTCCTTGGGCCAAAAGCGGTTTAGGGGGTTGATTTATATCGCATAGGCCTACAGCCTTCTAAGATTACCAGACGGAGTGACCCGGTAACATACATTTTAGGTAGCCTATTATGACTTATATTTATATTTTCATTTCCCTATATATTTTCATTTACTATACTGTAAATCTTCGGCCTCTGGTATCTCTATGTGCTCGACGATCCTCCCCACATGTGCAGGATCGTTGATGTGATCTGGTCCATGGACTATTTGGAGCTCTCCTGTCCTGGGTAAAAAACCAGCCGCCCACCTCCTTACGCTCACTTCCTGTCATTTGTCATCGGTACAGATTCGGCGTCATCGACATATATATTTGCAGATTTATCAACAATAAAGCGGACCACTGTTTATTTCACAGAGAGTATGGCATACGACAAACTAACTAATCCCTTCTATAGCCCAGAAGAGGATACCCACAGCTTTGGAGCGCCAAGATACTCCCAAAACAGTTCAGCCTCGGGAGGTGTTAGGCCTAGTCCTTTCGACCATGACAGTGGTCCTGGCTCAATGTCTCGATATCAGCAACTGCAGCAAATGAAGGAGAATTCGTTGAACAACCAGCTCGAGTCAACACAACGCTGTCTCTCCAGCATATATGAATCTGAGGCAATGGGCATCTCGACAGCAGAGGTTTGTGAAAATTCGTTCGATGTATTGTTCGAAACGTTGTGTTCAGTTGACCATTTGTTTTGAGTCTAGAATGAATCACCGTCTAGAATCCATACAGACCTACAGATGAATCCATACCGGGTACCTTTGAGAGAGACAAATCATCCAGACCCCATTGGAAATAAGTTTTATTCAGTTAACTTTCATGGACCATCCCTGATCAATCAACATTGTCAACCACTATTTATTTTATACCTTTATATGTATTCTTTTGTTCATATAACATGTATATGTAATCACGTTTACAATGTTGATTCTTCGAGATAAATCAAATCAAAAATATTCCTTCACAGAAGCAACAATTTATGCGATATTGCAGAAATTCGTCTATACTGCGAGCTGCCATGTTTTCTAGGGCTAATACAAGTACAAAATTTTGTGACCGGTTACTCGGGGGTCTGTAACCGGACCGTGACCGGTTATTCGTCAAAAATACCACATAAAAATCCATGTGACTGTTTAGTATTGATGTTTGAACTTCGAATGCTCCCATAGTTGTTGTTGGTTAATGCGCATGCGCACATCTTTACCGTAATGTCTTGTGCAAAATCAGACAATGTTTGCAAATGAAAATTATGAAATATACACGTAAAATATCTGACCAATGAATGTGTAATTAACATGCGATGCTTCAATCAGTGTCAATATCGCAATATTTTAATGTGTAATGATGTACGTATATACATGTATGTACATGCAGTAGATCTACCTTGGAGGTCGATTATCCATTTTTGCGCGTGCAAAATATTAGACCATGATTGGCTATGCACTTGCTAATGTGGTAATGCTAATATTATGTAAACGTAATTGGAAATCTTCTGCTAGAGGTAGGAAATGCAACAAGGCAAAACACCGAAGCAAAGTGATCAAAACTGATAATTGAAACTTTGAAAGGGAACATGGAGCCACGAAACTTGTTGTGATCACCTATTCTGATTCTCTTTATCTGTATAGATCTACCATTTTATTTACAAAAAGCTTATAACCGGTTAACCGGTCACTGCATCTGTGACCGGTCACCAGCGTTTCTGTGACCGTGACCGGTTACCCGTGTACTTGTATTAGCCCTAATGTTTTCCAGTGTCTTGTCTTGTCTTGTTCAATACTTGTCCACACCTGATAGGCACTATGACAAGGCGATAGTCATGTCTGTGTACCATACGTGCCGTCCGTCCTAAATTCGCCGCATTCTCAAATTCGCCAACAGGGTTTTCAGACCTTGTTAATGCAAATAAAACCAACCAGTTCTATCACCAATCGTGATTCCAATTTTTGTACCAGCAGTTTGTTTTCCATAATTGAGTTCCTGAGCTCTGATGATATTGATTTGGCGAAATTTGGAATGCGGTGAATTTAGGACAGGTGGCTCATAAGTTGTCAGATGCACAAAATCGTGCTACAAATACCGTATCTCAACGGACCCGAATCCCCAATTATTCATGTCTTGTCAGTCTTGAAAACTAAGTCCAGAGCTCCCCAAAACATATTGAAATTGAAAGAAATAACAATTAAACTATATACTATATTTGTGGTTTCAATCAGTCGTGCACTCAATATCCATTTCTGTGTGCGGATATTTTTTTTTTCGGGGGGAAAAATGATGCAGAATGTATAGAAAATGTTTAGGTTTTTTTTTATTGTCCAACCCAATAAAATCAACCGAGGCAGCATAAGAGAAAAACGGTGCTGACGGTCCCTGAGAAACAAATAATTTATTTTGGTATGGCCTCAATCTTCCACAGTTGTTCCATCGATTCTAGGCCTTATCTTTATAGCAAGGCGACAATGGTAATACACCTATGAGGTACAATCAAAGACTATGACCGAATATTCCCAGGCTGAACCATAAATTCACAAGCTCTGAAGTGCGTCAATTTTGCTGGCATTATCAACCTCAGAGTTCACTTGTTGGCGCATCAGCCTCGGATTTCTGATCTGGTTGTGGCGCCACCAACTCTGATATCGTTACTGCTGGCAAAATGGACACACACATGAGCTTGTGGAATTATGGTTGAGTTTTCAAGCCTTCACATATAGAACTAGATACCAGTTGGGGAAGACTTTGACTTAGATTTCCAAACAATGTTCACCTCAAGAGTTTGGATAGCAGCTCTCATCCTGTGCATTGTTGAGCCAACCTTCAACTCTAGACACGGTGCCAGGGGTTGAGAAATCCTTGCAAACATTGACACAATTGTAGCGTACATGTACGGTAACACTGTTGTTGTGACTCAATGAATATTTGTCTTCGACAGGAGTTAGTTCGACAGGGTGAACAACTGGATAATGTCGACCAAAAGTTGGACAAAATCAACCAAGACATGAAAACATCACAGAAACATTTGAATAGCATCAAGAGCGTGTTTGGAAGCCTCAAGACCTGGTGGAAAGGAGACAAGCCTGATGACGGGAAAACTGACGACAAACCCAAGAGTACCCCATCGTCATCCCTGACGACCGCTCTGGCAGACAGCAGACAGGCTGAGGCAGCGTATGACTCGCATCCTGCCTATCGCTCCAGCAATACGCAGGGCTTCTACGAGGATGACGACTTGGACGACAAATTTCTGGGAGCTGGGACACGGAGGTACGACCGTCCAGCGGCGACACGGGCACCGGGTGTGGAGCCGCGTCGGTCTCAGACACAGACACAGACACAGACAGTTCGGCCTGCTGCAAGCTCCGCAAGAGATCAGGAATTCCACACAAACCTAGGTCAGACTTCCGTCCATCTTACTTGTACAACATCATGTGTTAATCCTTCAATGTAGCCTATACACATACACTACTTGATATACATTCCTCTCTTTGCAGACATGATGTCATCTGGAATGACGCGTCTGAAAGGACTTGCGCAGGGTCTCGGATCGGAGATTGAGCGACAAAATGAACAGCTTGATAAGATCATGCCTAAAGCCGACAAAGCTGACCTCAAACTGAATGACCAGAACCGACAGATGCGCAAAATCCTCCGATAACCTTCTATGTGTATTTTGTATGTGATAGCATGATTTATATCCCACAGAGCAGGAAAAAAATTGATGTACAAATGTAGGAGTGTACAATTATGAGATATAACGTTGTGTACATGAAAAAGGTACCTGTATTCTAGTGATCACCTTAGTTACTGTGATGTTTACATAGTTTCCAATATCCAAATAGTAACATGTGAACATTAGGGGAAATATTATATGTGCAGTATTTTCAATCTTTCGAAATACATGCAAACTCGAGCATTAATATTCCCAAATTTGTCAGTGAAAATTTTGTTTTGTTTGAATCATTTACAGACAACTCTATTGATCAGTTTCATGCAGAAAAATGATGGAGGAAACCTACTGTAAAACGACTAATTTTGGCGGACGATTTATTTGGCGGATTTAGCGGTAAGGGGAAAACCGCCAAATTAAATCTCCGCCAAATAACGTCGGGCTCGCAACCGCCAAGTTTAATAGCCTCCAAAATTACTCGTTTTGCTTTTTTTTTATCATTTGAATGGCATGTTTGAAATTCTGTGAGGGCTCATCTTAGCAAGTTTTATATGTCTGCCAACAGAATTAGCATTCCAAGTGTGATTTATGGATTTATAGGTGAATACCCATAGTTGAGGCCAGTAGGGGTACATTATGATAGGGTTGAACATATTATGTAATATATGAGAGGTACAATCCCAGAAAAGTTATATTCTTCTTTTTTCAGTCCTATAAAGCTGAATATCAATTTTACTAATGTATAACTTTGTGAGCATCAATAAACTCCATCACCAATTAACAGACCACCACTACCAGAAACCCAGTTACTGCCACCACTCAATACAAGTTAGCTCAAGGACTAAGAAAGGTTATCAGAGAAATGTAAAATGCTTAGCAACAACTGTTTTTTGTTTTCACCAAAATTAGGGTTTTGACCTTTCAAAGTCATCGCAGGTTAAAATCAAGGTCATTAATGAAATTCATATACATATACCAAAGCCTAAATTTGGGCATTTTCCAACAAAAAATTACCATTTTGACTTTTCAAGGTCATTGAAAGTCACCACACAAATCGCCATATTTGATTTCCTATTTGAAAGTGCCAATATCTAAGATCTATCTTCAAGCATTGTAGGAGTACAGTTGTGGCAGCCCCCATTATGATAGAAAACAGCACCAAGGGTGCTGTAGCTTACCGGCAATCATGAGAATTGCACAGAGTATTGATTTTCCAACATATAAATTGCTGTACTGAATTGAACTCTATTGTCAAAACATATTCATAAATGTAGCCGGAAACACATTTTCTGTATGAACTATTATACGAATTCAAGTTCCATCTTGAGAGATTTTTTTCGTTTATGACATATGTTCACAGACTATCGATTCAAAGGTAACAAAACTTACACATCACAAAGGTACATAGGGAGAATCTTATGCATTTTGAGGAAAATTGTCTGAATAGATTTTGAGAAAATGGCCACCAAAGACAAAAATCATTGTTTTTTTCGACAAAAAAAGGTCGTTTTGACCTTCCAAGGTCATATTTAAGGTCACCATTCAAACAGCAATATATGATTTCCCATTTGAATGTGCCAATACTTAGGCTCTATCTTGAAGTGTTCTAGGAGTTTACCCTGCAAAGCTCCCATTTTGAAGGAAAACTTGGGTGAAATTGAAAGCCCAAATGACTTGATTTCGGACAAAAAATTCTTTTTCGCCTACCTGTCAGAAAATCAAACTGGCCGCCCCACGCAGACCTTCATTTTAAAGGCAAAAAAACTTTTTGTCATCACATTTTATCACTTTTATATCGTAAACTATAAAAGTTGGCAATCTTTCGTAATTGTTTTGCCAACATCAGAAATTTTGCTCAATATTTTTGTGCCCCTACTGTATGCGTATGTATTACGGTAAATCAACAAATATCGCAAATCTCTCATGGTATTGGCGTTTATTTACAAGATTAAACTGTAAAACCTCATGGAAACAATCAGAAATATTATTTTTGAAAGTGCTGTGATCCTTTTGTTGCGATTTCAATATTCAACATATGATAGCAAGACAGGGCCCTCTCATGCCTACCCTCCGTGGGTCTGTTTTTACTCAAACTTAGAAGACCAGCGTGACGCGCTGGCCAATAAAGAAAATCTTGCACATGATTTTGAAGAAAATTGTCTGAATAGAATTTGAGAAAAGGGCCACCAAAGACAAAATTCATTGTTTCTTCGAAAAAAAAGGGTCGTTTGACCTTCCAAGGTCATTGAAGGTCAAATTCAAGGTCATCACTCAAACCGCAATATATGATTCCCCATTTGATATGCCAATACTAATTAATGCTGCGTTCAAACCAAGTTGTGAAGACGATGCACACCGCCGGTGACGTCGACTGTCACAGGCTGTGAGTGTTGGTTTGAACGCCGGATCATTAACCACCGCCAGCTATTTCACTGGCGGTGAAAATGGAGGCGCTAAAAAAATTTCCATTTCACCGCTGGGGAACACCGTTGGTAACGTGGCTTGAATGCAAATCACTGGTGGTGAAAAGTTCGTTTGAACGCAGCATTAGGCCCTATCTTGAAGTGTTCTATGAGTTTACTCCGCATAGCTCCCATTATAGGGAAAAATTGGGTGAAATTTTCCAAGTCCCTAAAATTTTTCAATGGTCAAAAAAGAATTTTTTTTTGGCTGGAAATGGCTCAAAAGGAATAGTGAATTGATCTACGAATAGTGTATTGATCTTTTTTTCGTCGACTCATCAAAAAATCAAAATGACCAGCACACGCAGACCGGCGATTCAAGGGCAACGAAACTTATACACATCATAGATGGATACATGCTGTTTTACACTTCATTCACATTTCTAAAACAGTTGTGACTTTTGTCGCAAACTTTTTTTTATACTATAGCGTCAGTGGATATTAAGAGTTTGTGGTCTTCGCGTGTCCACCATGTCCATTGCTCCAAGTGTGAATGCCATTGCAAGTGATCTAATTATGAAGTGATCTAATTATGATTATGACAGCCTCTGATTGGATGTTGACGGCAAAAAAAACCGGTCAATTTTGGACTTTGGCGGCCATTTTCTCAAAAACTGTCTGATCAGATTTGAAATTTTTGTTTCAAAAGATTCCCCTCATGAACCTCTGTGATGTGTATAAGTTTGGTTGCCCTTGAATCGCCGATCTGCGTATGGCGGCCATTCTGAATTTTTGACGGGTCGCCAAAAACATAATTTCCGGCCCATCGCGTTACTATCCGTATTGGGCCATTTCTAGGCAAAGAAAAAATTTCACCCTTTGAAAAAAATTTTGGACTAAGAAAATGTTCGGAACTTTTTTCCTTCATAATGGGAGCTGCCAGAACCGTACCCATAGAACACTTGAAGATAGAGCTTAGAAATTGGCACTTTCAAATGGGAAGTCACATATGGCGATTTGTGTGGTGACCTTGAATTTGACCTTTTATGACCTTGAAAGGCCAAAACAGCCATTTTGGGGGTAAAGAAAATGCCGATATTTGCCTCTACAGATAAAGGAAGTCATACATGGAACAATTGATGATGACCTTGAGCTTGACCTCGGATGATCTTGAGTGATAAATGTTCGATGTGAAATGTGTAAGTTAGCCACTGAGGCTCAAACACTTGCACATACTGATTAGGATTGTGTATAACCTTTCAAGAATTCGTGTATATATGGCACATCTTTTGGTGACCTTGAATTTGACCTCAAATGACCTTGAAGGCCAAATCTCAAAATCTTGCCTGACCTGACATGTGTAAATTGGCCTCTACAGACAAAATACTTGTTGATAGAGGTTATACTAGTATGGATGTATTATGAACATATATAAATCATATGCAGCATACCTAATTGTCCCTTTGCAGTTCACAGAGATGACCTGGAATGGTAAATCTTAAGGTCATATGTCACCTGCCATGCTTAAAACCAAAATTGTCCGGTAACCTATTTTGGCCCTTGGGCTAATTTTGCACTTCAAACCCGACGTTTCCAAGCCCCCATGAAACACTTGAGACTTGGGTTGAAGGTCATTCAGTTCATTCATTGACTCTGAAATTTGTTGGATGAATGAAAAAATCCATGAATCTTATTTCTTAATTACGGATTAACTGGACCTCAGAGCGAAGTCGGAAAAATTATGACTCTTCCACATATCAATGATGAATCAGGCCATCCTGGACTGGTACTTTTCCGGCCTTGAATCAAATCTGTGTTGGCTCCATGATGGGTTCATAATGTTCCTTGATGGTCCGCTATTGTCTATCAATTCCCTGGCCACCAAAAAAAGTCAGGTACATCAGATTCACTATAGCGTCATCCGGGACTATATTGCAATCTTGGGGGGAAAGGTCCCATGTTTTGTTCATGGCGATCCATGACAGTCCTGAGCTCATAGAGAATTATCCTCAGTGGCCGGGGCTCGTGTGTTGGCAACGTGTTGAGTGGAAAATCGGTCTGTGGTTTTGACATGCTCTTTCGGGGTCATTGGATGTTATGACATGTTGGTCAGCATGATATGAGCCGGGTGATCCATTGACCGGCCCCTTATCGTGGGGTCGCCAAACTCTACATCATTTCCTATAATTATGTCCACATATGATTCCCAAGCTATGAAGTCAATAAGAAGCCATAAAGTCGATAAGAAGTGAGACGTTAGCCATTTTGTCCTGTAACCTTGAAAATTAGATTTTAAAAATCAAATTCGATCTTTCAATATTGAGTGAGAAATAATATGAGAAATAATATTATAAAGCATAGGAGAACTAAACTTAACATGGGAAAGTCCCCATTGGGCCATTAAGTTTGGGCCAAAATGGCCCACTTCGAGCAATTCAAGGGCAACATACACACGTCATAGGGGTAAATAGGAGGGGTCTTATGCATCAATAAGAAAAAAGTTGCTGAACAAATTTCGAGAACATGGCGCCAAAGTGCAAAATTGGTCATTTTTTGGTGAAAATCGGCCTTCATTTAAAAAAAAAAGCGAAAATAAAAAAGTTCTAAAATACTACTACGTCCCATTTCAAAATATTTTTAGATATTTTTGTGCAATATTCCAGAGAAAATTAGATCTTAAAGAACTAGAAACATCCAAATATGATGTGCACTTATATGAAGATCTCATTGATCTGAGCAAAATGGTCCTGACGGCATGTCAATATTGCTATCCGTTCAAAAGTTACAACCATTTAAACCCGCCATTCCGGCACTACATTACAGAAAAGTTTCAATTACTCATCAATATGCAAACTAGATGTTAATCAGAATTCATGACGTCATGTGGGAACACATTTTAATTAGGATATTTCAGGCAATAAACTAATGATTCTTATTGAAGGTTCTGACAAGTCAATCTATCTGCAGATTTTCTGTCGGTTAATTATGAATGAAATTAATATAATGCTCGAGTCGGCCCCGTTTTTATTTGTTCATACCCTATTCCGAGTGGGTTTCTGGCCCTAGCAACCATGGTTGCTGAGGGCCATACCAGGTCACTGGTTACCTTGACAACAACATAGAAAGTGAAAAAAACTGATTATTCATATTGAACACTATATGGAATAAGTTTTCATGAATAATCATAACATTAAATGAATGAATACTACATAATTAAAGTACCTATTTAAAACATTTGCCCCCGATGACGTCATGAATATCTCATTTGCATACTAATTAGCTAAATGATTTTGAAAAAGCAAATTTGCCGATTTCAGTCTTCAAAGTGCTGTAACTTTGGGGCGGATTGTGATATTCACATGCCGTAAAGACCATTTTGCTCAGATCAATGAGATCTTTCATATAATCACACATCATATTTGTACTTTACTAGTACTTTAAACTAAAGATAAAAATGTAGCGTACAGCAACGGACGACAACGGACGCAACCCCATGGCAGTAGGTTACGGGACCAAAGTTACGGTATTAAACCTAAAGTTGGGGGTGCCACAAAGCCTCTAGGCTTTAATATCTAGTGGGAAAACAGCTGGCAGAAGTACACTAATAAGAATTATAAGTTATGTATTTAAACACAATGTTGCTGAACTGTGAATTTTTTCCCCACAACACGTTGACCGCAATGAGTCCATAAGATAAAAATCGTTATTTGACTCATGAACTACATAAAAAAAATTTTTGGCGGAGCCTATTTGTTTTAATATGAGGGATAAAACTGTATTTGGCTCGACGTCTGTGTCGTGACAAAAATCCCTCTAAATCACTGATCTGAGGCACTTGACCCGATATGCATAATGCAATGTTTTGCGTGCGGTATAGGTTTTTCCTGGCCTGATTCGCCTCATCCATGCTGAGCCTTTTGTTCCGGACTTGGTGACAACAAATCAGCATACAAATCAGCATATCGATCGAGCAAACACACGCGCATTTGATTGGTTAGTTTTGATTTATGTTTTCCACCTCGATCTCGGTACTGGACTAAATTAGACACTGCTGTTGGCCAGTTCTGATAACGGCACCACATTTCTTCACAGCAATGTCATGATAGCCTTTCTAAAATATTGCTAAATAGCAATTTTGCCTTCCAGTGGTCACGGTGGTCAATTGTTACACAGTTCAGGGTGAAATAAACAGATGCACCAATGTTATTTTCGACTTTGTCTGCATACACAGAAAAAACTATTTCAATTTAGCCCATGTATATAAATAGTTTATTTTACCATAATATTATTAGTAGTTCACTATAAAGTGCATAACAAAATATGCGCACGTTCATCGCTTCAAAAATGGATGTAGATATGAGTTTGGCGATTTTGCCAAAAGATCAAGAAAGGCGTTTTGGCCACTTTCGTACACCATATTCAGGCTCTTCAAATTCGAAACTCGCGTCACTATAGTGACTTTTTCTAGTATGATGACATTTTCCCTTGTGCTCATGCGCTGGCAATATATATATATACTGCCAGCAACTGGAAATCGGGAAGTTTGGTTTTCCTGATTGCCAGAGACCGTGACGGTGAGTGCTTCTTGCAGCTCCCGTTCCTGTTCAGACTATGGAAACATCCAATTTGTAGGCAGCCTCGGGGGAAAGCCTTTGTGAACCATGCTTGCATGTTGAGCTAAACGGGCCCTACCCTGAGGTGGTACGTACAGGCTCTGGCAGTCCATGGGACTACTCGGGGAAATCTATCCCCGTGGTTGACCGTCGGCGAGTCCAGTCAGCAAAGGGCCCATGTGCCCCCCTTCGTCCTGCCGCTCCCATGGCATTTGTTCCCGGGCACACTGGGCTACATGACGGTGAAAAACTCTTCTGAGTCTTGTCGCGTAGTTATGTATCAGTCAGATCTCATACGGCGGACTAGTTACCTGGGTTATGAACCGTGCCAAATAGCGTGGCACATGCGCCCTAGAGAGCCAGCGTCAATCTTTACATTTTGTTGCTCTTGAATAGCTTTGAATTGCTGATCTGCACATTGCAGCGATTTCATTTTTCTTTTCGTGTTGGCAAGTCACATTTTTTTGGTCTGAAATTAAGTACCAGACCTAGGCCTATGTGTTTTGTGCCATTTTTTTTTGCAGCAGGAAACGTGACACTTTTTTGTTGTGTTCGGAAATTTTCAGGCGACTTTACCTTCTTCATAGGAGCTGACGTAGACATTCCATACTGTATCAGTAGATCTACACCTAGAAAGGCTGGAATGCTTCGAGGCAGAACTTACTACTGACATTTGTCTCAGGAGAGGGCATGATCGAAGTAAGGTGAGCTTCTTTATATGACCCCCCACCACTAACCTGTCCTGAGACAAATGCTTGTGGAACTTACATATTGGTGGGATGATTTTGTCCAGAAATTGCGATAGGAGTTTGGCATTTTTCTGTACACCATACCAACCTGTTTTGGCTGCTTCACGTTCGAAGCTCGTGCGTTGCCTTGGCGACGTATTGTTTCCTCTCACTCCACTACACTGTATCATTGGCCATGACGTTACACCCTCGGTCTGGTGTGCTGCTAGCTTTATAGCTAGTACATACAGCTTCATAGCTAGGAGCGTATCTTGCTTTCTTTGAGTTGTCTCAGTGCTGTCATGGCGTGATCCTTGTATTATCCCCTTTGTCTGGCTAGAGGGTCCGCGAGGACCCCAGGGACAATTCCAATGGGGGGCCCAGGAGGGAGGCTGCTTTAATCCGAGGGCTCATGCCCCCATAGACAGGTAGTCTCCCGCCCTGGGATGGTGCATGCAGGCTCTGGCAGACCGTCGGGCTATCCGGGGTTCTATCCTTGTGTTGGACTGTCGGCAAGGCCGGCCAACAATACACCCGATGTAAGAAACCGGCCCCGCAGTCCTAGTACATGACTGATAAACAAACTTGTATTCTAAATACACGGGACCGGGACCGACAAGATCTATGTACCGTTAAACGGTGAACCACTGCCACCTGTTTAGTCCATCACATCTCGCTACACTTGCATGTTCGGGGGACTGGGTGTGGATTACTGTTAATGTTTTTTTCTGGTCAACGGTCGACTCTGACTGCATGTACTAGGGCTGCGGTGGTTTCTCAGGCGGGGAAAGGAGATATAGATAAAAGCAACTGACGCTAGTTTTAACGGGGCTGCTGGAAAAAGACCACTGTACTGACAACATCAAGTATTTCGGAATAAAGTATTTTAGAAGCTATTTAGACTCTTCTATCTTTCATATGTCCCTAATAAAGGACTTGAAAGATTAAATCAGAAAATCCACGGCAAGTTGACATCCCAGTAGCAGTTAATCTAAGTGGAAAACGAACGTACAGTGAGAAGAACATTACACCATGTGCGCGGGTTCCGGAAGCCGCCCTGATGACTTTCAAGCTCATCACACTGGGCTACATTACTATGATGATGAAATATCTGAGCGATGTATCGAGGCCGCACAGGGGCGGATTTAATAATAATCGGTGCTTATATAGCGCTTTATCAACGTTACACACATTCTCAAAGCGCTTCACAGTTTGGAATTTAGTCCTCTGATAGTGGTCACTGCCAGGGTACATGTAGTTCTCAGAGGGGTCTTTTACATCCCTTTACAACATATTTTAGAGATGGGACCGCCATTTTACGTGATATCCGAGTCACGGGCACACTGCCAGTTGTGAGGGCAGGGAGAAAATCCCCCTACAATTACCGCACATGCGGTCGGCTACGTCGGCCCGACGTAGGATTGAACCCACGCCGGTGATAGCTGTTGGTTTAAATTGAGCGACTAAGCGCTCGTACATAACCACTCGGCCATCTCGCCCTTCGCTCGAGCACAGCCCCCCCCCCCCCCCCTAGACCCCTGAAATTTTTTTTTTGATAACTATTCCTCCATTATGAACTCCAAAGAACCCCTAAAATACACAGAAGTGCTATAAATTTCTATTTTTTTCATGGGGGCTTACGGTGCCCCCTGATCCCCAGACCGGAATGCTCTCTCGCTTCGCTCGATCGCTCTAGTCAGCATTGCCATATCTGCCTGCCCCCCCCCCCCCCCCCATACATCTTCCTGGATCCGCCCTTGAGGCCGGACTAAGTAATTACAACCCCCGCCGTGACCGTGCTCAGGTGTGGGGCGCTTGCACCCTAGGTAGCGGGCGTCAAACGTTACATTGGCATATTCAAATGGGAAGTCATATGGCCAGTAGAGTAGTGACCTTCAATGATCATGACAGATAAACAAAAATCAGTCTAAAAACAGGAATGCGGTTGATACTAGTAGTTGACACTGGGCATCTATCCGGTGACTTTTCTAACCCACGGCTTCGTTTTAAATACTATTCTTGTTCTGTTTTTATTCCGGGTATGACGTCATACTTCACCAAAACGAGGCAAATAAACAAGGGCTTTCCCTCATGGTTGATCATGACTGCTCGAAATGATATCGCGGAAATAGGTCACATTCGACAGCATAATTCATGTAATTCTCTAAGCAGTGAGTAAATAAAAAGACTGAAGTGCAAGTGTGAAGGGCCGATGTTTTTGTGAGTCTCTGGGCTCAAGAATGGACAGCCGAGAGAGTTTTGAAGCAGCCTGGCGAGCTCGTTTTCCAGTGGACAAGCCGCCGGAATTGCAATGTTTACAAACGGGCGCGGGCGAGGCTCACGTCAATCTAGACCTCGCTCGTGAAGAGAAAAGGAAGTTCGAAAACAAAATCCTGGCTCTGAAAAACCAGCTCCAACAGCACGAGTTTGTGATCAGTTTTTTGTGGGATGTCATTCACGGCCCGTCGAGTCCCTCTGGGCTGGCACTGAAGCGGGGGGCGAATCTGGAGGCGCCGGCTGAGGCACCACCCCCACTGCCTGTCTTCCCGGGGGACCTGAGTCTGGACTGTCCCGTGCCTCTTGGCACGGAGGAACCCAGCGGCCCCGGGCCCCAGCCCTCTCAGGTTCCGGCTTACATGGAAACAGACTTGGACTTTGTGGTGGCACCACAGATTTCTCCAGTGTCAGTGGAGCCTCGCAGCAGTAAATCCAAAACTGGCAATGGGAAAAAACAAGGAAGCTCCAAAAAGAAAGGCAGCAAAAAAGTGTCGGATGACAAAAATGTTTCAGATGACAAATGTCACAGTCAGAACAGGGAGCCCACACCACATATAAAATGTATTGGCAAGCAACAAAGTTTGGATAGTGTAAGATGTACACCAGGGGTCAGCACTGAACCAAGTAAAGCTCATACCCCTGTTGACTGCACTCTAGATACGCTTGAAGAGTCATCAAGCGATCAGGCCTCTCACTCAGCTACAGGTCAGGCCTATGCTGGTAACAAAATCAAACTAATACGGAAGTTTTCAGCTGACAGCAATGTTAGTGTGGCCCAGTCTCAGCTTGATTTGTTTGACAGTCAACGAAGGTCTTACAACTTCGGCGTTTTGGTGGATGGGGAAACCAGGAAGGGAACACACCAGTCTTCTCCTAAAGCAACAACTTTTACAACGTTCAAACCAGTAGAAACCTCTGGCACTGGCAGTAAATGGAGCACTGAGGCTGACAGGAAAAGTAAACCCACACCTGCCCCGAGACCGAGCATCGTAGGTCCTGAGTACAAGCTCAAGGGTGGGCCCATGGATGGCACTGGTGTGTTTGTGGACGATTTGTCACCAGTCCAAGAGCAAGAATTTCAACTTCCAGCAGCTGATGGTGCACCCCAGAAAGATAAGCCTCTGGATGAGCAAACAAATCATAGCTGTGATGCATCTAAGAATTCTGGGGAATCCAGTTCCACAGTGTCAAAGCCCTCCCTCGAATATTCTGCATCAGTTCGTGGAAATGAAAGTGGCAAGCCGAAAAAGGAAAGACCAGCCACTATGCAGAAACCCTCCAGAAAGGACACTCTGTCATTCTCCAAACCGGATGTTAAGGTGACGACTGGTCCACCTACAATGAAGGTCCGACCATTGAACAGCAATTCCTCTCAGGAGCCACCTGTGTCTGATCTGAAAGTAGTGTCCATCCCTCGGTCACTGTCCCCTGTGTCCATTCCCGCGGCCCAGAGTTCAGTGCCAAAATCTTCCTTCAAGGAGAAGAAGGTGCTTGGACCTGCAGCCACGCTCCCCACCACTCATACACCAGAGAAAATTTACGAGGAGCCAATTCCTGTGCGCAGTGACAAGATTGAAGAGGCATCATCGTCGGATGAGGATGAGCCTGTCTACCAGAACCTGATGTTGCTCAAGCAGCGGTCGATGGCTCGAGGGCAGACTGCCTCCAGGAGTCGGTTCTTCGAGAGCGTCGACTTCCAGAAGAAGCACCTACACAAGCAGGCGGAGAGACTGAGTCGTCGTTTTAGCAGTCTCGACGGTGGCCTCCCTGGGTCCCTACCGCGCTTCCATACGTCGGACGTCATGGCAACCATTGGAGAGAAGCCTCCACCTGGTATGTTACTCTCAGAGCATTGATCCAATAACAAATAAACCTATTTAAACAAATCTGATCCAGCCGATAGATCACACGATGCTAGGTAGATCTAGAATGAGTTGCTGTTTGTGTGTGCAGGAATGTCAATACCTGGAGGCGGTAACCATAGCGATAGTTCTCCGTCCCTGTGGCGCAAGAGGAGCAGCATGATGTATGCCACCGGTGACGACACTGCATCAGAAGATGATGTGAGTTACCATACTTTGCCATTTAACAACATCGATAACGTGATGTAGTTTTAGGTTACCAGGTTCATGTCATCGCGGATTTAAATCATCCATTTTTATCGCGGAAAAATGCGACCTCGAGCAATAAGTGAGCCTCAGTGAGGCTTGTTATCGTTAAAAATAATAGTCATTGATCGCCCTGTTTGAGCTTAACTTCGATCACTAGTACCAACGTTGATGCCAGTTTTTCATGTTAAAACAGATAACTTTGTGATAAACGATAAATTTTTCATGTTAAACAATAATAAACGATAATTTTTCTGTGTCAAACAGAAAAAATTACTATCGTGCATATGTGGGACAATTCATGGAAACTATGCAAATATAGGGAGGGTTTAGATACACCATACACAGAGGTGATTTCTCCGAGATCTATTTGTAGGATTTCTCGCTGTAAAGATATACCATGTATACTCACACTGCCGGTATGCATTACTAATGCACAAATAATTGTGAGTAGGCCTTCGCAAAAATCCGCGATAAAAAAATTGTTGAACTTTTCACCAAAAAATGACTAAATCCAAAACAAGAAAGAAAAGTTCAATTTCTCGAGTTTTCAACTTTATTACTGTGGTCAGGTCAAACTTCAGGTCAAATTCGAGACCACCAGTCAGAAAATGATATGTGGAAGAACCTTATTCTTTTTGAGCTGGATCCGAGTTCTGTGAGGTCAGTGAGCATGAAATCAAGGTTGATTTTGAGACTTGGTTTCCGGACGATAACTCAACAAGTATTCATGCAATGGCTTTGACCTTCACCTTGAATTTTTTTTTAAACTATTCCTTGCACAGTTGATGTTTAATACATTAAAACATAGTACTAGTGTTCAATTACATTTTGGGATATCTACTAGTATACTAATATTATAGCAGATATTTGAACAGTTCATGCTGGTACTAAATCCACAGGTCAAACCTAATTTTGATTAGTATTTAATTGTGACCAGTATCTTTCATTTTGTACAATAACTTTTCCTCTTCTTCTTTCCTTTCTGCTCCTGCTAACACAGACCTCTATGTTAGGAACGGCTCCAATATGTTAAGTATATCACTGATATAAGCAATTTGTTTAGTCTGTGTCCATCATTCTGAACAAATCAATCAGCAGTTCACCAATTTTCTGTTTTGGACACCCCACATACAAAGAAAGATGAACAGATGGAAAATCAAACTTTGGTAATAACTTTGATTCATGCAGCTTTACTGTGATTTCACTCAACTTATAAATATTATATTTATATTTGTGTGATATAAGTCATATGAGCAGACCTCGGTGTAAATGAGTTTTAAAAAAATCAGTATATTGTATATCTAGTATATCAGCTGACATTTGGACATTGAGTTCGAAGGCCCCGAGATTTCTGAATTAGATTCTCATGATTCTGTAGCTCCACGGAAAGCCTCTACATTAATTTTGTGAGTGTAGAATAGTTTTAGAGTGGAGATGTGATTTCACTCCTGTACTCAGTGATAGATCTGTGTACTGGGCAGCACAGTCGTATAAACATGTTTACTATCATGACTATGAGAGCAAATTAGATTCCACATTGAAAATTCTGAATATTGTGTTCCGAGTTCAAGCAATGGTTGGAACATTTTTACATCAGAACAAATTCATAAGTCAATTTATCTACATAAATGTATCCCCTGAACGAAGGTTGACGGATACTATGGTTTTGCGATCGTCGCACGTCTATGTCCACAGACAGTTTTTCAGAGAGATTGAATAAATAGTTAAAGTCATAGTAGCAAGGAATCATTATATGGTTTTATTCCTGTTCAGATAAAGGCACTGTGGACATTTGGTGATAAAAAAGATGTTCGCGTTAATTGGTAATCAATAACAGCGACATATAATCGTGTATATTGAGCCAGTATTGCAATCGCCTTCTCATGCCGATGAAAAAAATACATTCGGCAGTTTCCATAATCGTGACGTCAGTTGAGGCAAAATGTGCTTTGATGGCTGGCCAAAAACGTAAAACACGTAATTTGGGCGGTCAGCTCAAAGATAGAAAACCACTCCAAAATGCATGAGATTCAAAAGAAAACACGTGAAAACCAACAAGTACTGGACATCTTGCAGTTCAACAAACCTCCCTTCTGGGAGAATGAATAGTACTGATTCTAAATATCAAGACAAGAAAATGCCGTATTCCAACCATCTAACGTGTTCACTTGAATTGTCAAACATACACAACGAGAATGAATATGCGACAGGCAGTTTACCTTGCTGGCTACATGTACTTTCAGTACTGCCTCAAATGACGTCACAAACCACGTGACCCATACTAAAATCGTGATCAAAATCTTCGGCAATTTTCGGAAGGAGTGCCTATTTGATTCAATATCTCGAAACCCATTGATTGTATTTGTAAAATTTGTTCGAATTTACAGATAACTATTCATAATGAACTAAATGAAAAGCACTTTCATCGGCATGCTACTAGGTCTTTAATGAGTTAACTTATTACAATAATGTGAAAAATCCAGTTTGAGGTCTGATCACTGCAGTTGGTTGTAATTTGAAAGTAAATAACACTTTAAAAAAACACTGTGTACAGTGTGAGAGCTGATAGTTTTGTGCAAATCAGATTACTGTTACTGAATAAGTTAACGTGAACTTCACTGGCTAGGTTTATTGGACAAAACAAGGCAAATGTTTTGTCCGCTATAGATTCATAGCCGTAATAATAATATTAATCAGTTAATAGTGTTATTTTATTACAACAATCACTAGTAGTCCAAATTCATTCTCCGGAAATGTAAATATTGGAATCACCCGTAATATGGGAATTGATCAAGGTTTCATAGTCCATTCTTGTGACAGTTTTCCAGGATGTAGTTGGTAAAAAATAATAGTATTGTTAAGTTATTTTTCAAGAGTATCACTCCATGGAAAGTATAACATTTGAGGATCATAGGACATCAGGGGGATACACCCAAGTGGTCGTCAGTGACCGGAGAGGGTCTAGTTAGTGAACTAACTATATGGATATTGTTTTCACAGCATTGTCTTCTGCTTGTCATGTTTAGGCCATTCCTGTTTAATTTTCTGCTTCTCATTGATGTTTCACAGCACTAAAACACACTCGTATTCCCAATGTGTTCATGTTGACACACCTTAAATCTATTTGGATCTGCCACAAGGTTCTTACATTCACCATGTTCACAGATTGATTTGGTTTGAAATTGGATTTTCTGTGCACATTTGAATGTTGTTCACAGTTCAGTGCTGAATATTTAGATCTGGATATTGTATTTACATTTTCGTTCACAGATTGATGTCATCAAGTGCTTACATTTAATATTTTGTTTACCATGTTTACAGCTGGATGTTATGTTTACAACTGGATGTTTTTTTACACTTGAATATTTTGTTTACACTTGAATGTTTTGTTTACAGTTGGGCATTATGTTTACAGCTGGGTGTTACGTTTACAGCCAGATGTTATGTTTACAACTGGGAATTATGTTTATACTTGAATATTTTGTTTACTGGATGTTATGTATACAGTGTTCTGTTTACAGCTGGATGTTGCTGTGCCACCTTGTGCTGAGGATGATAAGATCCAGATGCGGAAGTTTGTGTTGACGAGTATCGTGTCAAGTGAGAAAGCTTACCTCTTGACACTGGATACTCTCATGCAGGTAACAGTAATGAACACAGCCTGTCCTAACAAAATCTGTGAAAATTCAAAATACGCATTAATGTATGTGTGCAAACTAATGAATGCTCCCATCTCCCCCCCCCCCCCCCTCTTCCCCCAGTACATGCAAACATTCAAGAACGTCCAGGGCACTCCACAGAGTGTGATCTCCGCAGAAGACATCCAGACGATATTCAATAAGATCCCGGAGCTGCACCGCGTACATTTTGACTTTATCAAGAACTTAGAGCCGGTGTTGGAGAGGTGGACTGGAGAGCAAGAGATCGCCAGCTACTTCCAGGAACTGGTGCGGCTCATCCACAATCAGTCACATGTATCATAACGGCTCATCCACAGTCCGTCACATGTATCATAACGGCTCATCCACAATCAGTCCCATGTATCATAACGGCTCATCCACAGTCCGTCACATGCATCATAACGGCTCATCCACAGTCCGTCACATGTATCATAACGGCCCATCCGCAATCAGTCACATGTATCATAACGGCTCATCCACAGTCCGTCACATGCATCATAACGGCTCATCCACAGTCCGTCACATGTATCATAACGGCTCATCCACAATCAGTCACATGTATCATAACGGCTTATCCACAATCAGTCACATGTATCATAACGGCTCATCCACAGTCCGTCACATGTATCATAACGGCTCATCCACAATCAGTCACATGTATCATAACGGCTCACCCACAGTCCGTCACATGTATCATAACGGCTCACCCACAGTCCGTCACATGTATCATAACGGCTCATCCACAGTCCGTCACATGTATCATAACGGCTCATCCACAATCCGTCAAATGTATCATAACGACTCATCCACAGTCCGTCACATGTATCATAATGGCTCATCCACAATCAGTCACATGTATCATAACGGCTCATCCACAATCAGTCACATGTATCATAACGGCTCATCCACAGTCCTTCACATGTATCATAACGGCTCACCCACAGTCCGTCACATGTATCATAACGGCTCACCCACAGTCCGTCACATGTATCATAACGGCTCATCCACAATCCGTCACATGTATGATAACGGCTCATCCACAATCAGTCACATGTATCATAACGGCTTATCCACAATCAGTCACATGTATCATAACGGCTTATCCACAATCAGTCACATGTATCATAACGGCTCATCCACAGTCCGTCACATGTATCATAACGGCTCATCCACAATCGTGACATGTATCATAATGGCTCATCCACAATCGTCACATGTATCATAACGGCTCATCCACAGTCTGTCACATGTATCATAACGGCTCATCCACAGTCTGTCACATGTATCATAACGGCTCATCCACAGTTTGTCACATGTATCATGACGGCTCATCCACAGTCTGTCACATGTATCATAACGGCTCATCCGCAGTCCGCACATGTATCATAACGGCTCCACCACAGTCCATCACATGTATCATAACGGCTCATCCACAATCAGCCACATGTATCATAACGGCTCATCCACAGTTCGTCACATGTATCAGAACGGCTCATCCACAGTCCGTCACATGTATCATAACGGCTTATCCACAGTCCGTCACATGTATCATAACGGCTCATCCATAGTCTGTCACATTTATCATAACGGCTCATCCACAGTCCGTCACATGTATCATAACGGCTCATCCACAATTAGTCACATGTATCATAACAGCTCATCCACAGTCTGTCACATTTATCATAACGGCTCATCCACAGTCCATCACATGTATCATAACGGCTCATCCACAGTCCGTCACATGCATCATAACGGCTCATCCACAGTCTGTCACATTTATCATAACGGCTCATCCACAGTCCGTCACATGTATCATAACGGCTCATCCACAATCCGTCACATGTATCATAACGGCTCATCCACAGTCTGTCACATGTATCATAACGGCTCATCCACAGTCCGTCACATGCATCATAACGGATCATCCACAGTCCGTCACATGCATCATAACGGATCATCCACAGTCCGTCACATGTATCATAACGGCTCATCCACAGTCCATCACATGTATCATAACGGCTCATCCACAGTCCGTCACATGTATCATAACGGCTCCTCCACAGTCCATCACATGTATCATAACGGCTCATCCACAGTCCGTCACATGTATCATAATGGCTCATCCACAGTCCGTCACATGTATCATAACGGCTCATCCACAGTCCGTCACATGTATCATAACGGCTCCTCCACAGTCCATCACATGTATCATAACGGCTCATCCACAGTCCGTCACATGTATCATAACGGCTCATCCACAGTCCGTCACATGTATCATAACGGCTCATCCACCGTCCGTCACATGTATTATATCGGCTCATCCACAGTCCGTCACATGTATCATAACGGCTCATCCACAGTCCGTCACATGTATTATATCGGCTCATCCACAGTCCGTCACATGTATCATAACTGTCCAAGGTTTATAGCATTGCGAAAAATACTGATTTCAAATATCAAGGTGATTTTAAAAATCTTACCATCATAATAGTAGACTGTGCCTATATCAATGTACAGTAACCATGGTAACATAAATCATCTTGACTTTATATTTCTTCAGGCTCTGGCAGAGTGTGGTTTAGCCACAGAGTATTTGCGTAATTATCAGGAGGCAGTCAACGCTATACAGAGATGCACAGCAGAAAGCGAACAATTCTCAAATCTAACCAAGGTAAATGTCTAAATGTTCAAGTATGTGTCTATAAATTGTATGGGTTTAATATCCACTTCTGAAACCATGTGTTCTGCCAAAAATGATCTTTAGCCCTGTAGAGGCTATTTTTCATTCGATTTGTATGAAATTTTGCATTTGCAATGTTTGGTCCCAAGGCAAATTGACCTTATTTTCTAAATTTTCTACATGTATATGAAAGGAAAATTTGTGGAATTTTAAGGGCAATTTTGTTTCCCTTTGAATATCAGATCATAATGGGGTGTATCAGTGGTACGAAATGTTTTTTGAACTTGAATGTAAGCATGTCATGATCTAAGTCTGCACAATTTTGCTTCAAGATTGCTCCTTCATGTCTCAGGATTATAGTCCAGCATATCAGACAGATCTTGGAGCAGTGGGTGTACTGTATTCTGTATGTAGCAGATCTCGTAATGCATTGGCATTAACTCAAGTGTCATTCAGAGCATATTCTGCACCAATTTGGTGTACATGGGCCTGTAATATGGCGCTTGATAATTCTCAAATTACCTGCATTCAAGTGTTTACCTTGAGGGAAACATGGTAAATGTCCATAATCCCTTAAAAACTTCAGGAAGTCCTGGAAACTCGCATGAACATTGTTATGATACCATTGGACATAGGGGATCTGATATTCTATTGATTTTTAGGCCACGGTTTCTTGATTAATGGGTTTACGGATTTTTTCCACCCATTCTCAGAATTGGAGGAGGGAATGAAAAAAGTAAAAAGTGGATCCTATTTTTAGGTTACCGGACCTTTGGTCCGATAACCTATTGGCATGGCGTTGCGTCCGTCGTCCGTCCGTCCGTCCGTCCGTCCGGCGTTAACATTTTTATCTTTAAAGTTAACGATCGAATCTTTCTGAAATTTTGCACAAAAATGCCTAAAAATATTTTGAGAAGGAGGTATTTTTTTGTTTTTTGATTTTCGCATTTTTTTCAAAATGGCGGCCGTTTTTGTCGAAAAACGCTCAATTTTGGACTTTGACGGCCATTTTCTCAAAAACTGTCTGATCAGTTTTGAGTTTTTGGTTTCAAAAGATTCCCCTCATATACCTCTGTGATATGTATAAGTTTGGTTGCCCTAAATCTGCCGGTTTCCGTGTGGCGGCCATTTTGAATTTTTGGCGGGTCGGCGAAAAAAAATTTTTTCGCCCCAGATCGCATTACTATCCATTTTGGGCCATTTCTAGAGCAAAAAAAAATTTTCACCCTTTGAAAAAAATTTTGGACTTGGAAAATTTTCGGCACTTTTTCCCTTCATAATGGGAGCTGTCCGGACTGTACTCATAGAACGCTTGAAGATAGAGCTTAGAAATTGGCACTTTCAAATGGGAAGTCATATATGGCGACTTGTGTGGTGACCTTGAATTTGACCTTGGATGACCTTGAAAGGTCAAAACAGCCATTTTTGGGTCGAAAAACGCTCAAATTTGCACCTGGTCTGTATTTTCTCAAAAACTCTCTGATCAGTTTTGAGATTTTTGCTTAAAAAGATTCCTCTTATATACCTCTGTGACATGTATAAGTTTTGTTGCCCTTGAATCGCCGATCTCAGTGTGGCGGCCATTTTGAATTTTTGACGAGTCGGCGAAAAAAATTTTTTTCGCCCCAAATAACATTACTATCCATTTTGGGCCATTTCTAGGCAAAAAAAAATTTTCACCCTTTGAAAAAAATTTTGGACTTAGAAAATTTTCGGCACTTTTTTCCTTCATAATGGGAGCTGTCAGGACTGCACTCATAGAACGCTTGAAGATAGAGCTTAGAAATTGGCACTTTCAAATGGGAAGTCATATATGGCGACTTGTGTGGTGACCTTGAATTTGACCTTGGATGACCTTGAAAGGTCAAAACAGCCATTTTGGGGTCAAAAAATGCCCAGATTTGCCTTTGTAGATGAAATGCTTGCAGATAGAGCTCATGTTTGCATTATGAACATATAGGAAGACATATATGGCACAACTAATGATGACCTTGAACTTGACGTCAGATGACCTTGAGTGCCAAATGTCTGACTTGGAATGTGTAAATTGACCTGAGCGGCCTAAACGATTCCACCCAACATATAGAATATCAAATGCCGCACACATACATGTAATGGTTACATCGAAGTTCATACGGATGACCTTGATTGGTAAATCCCAAGGTCATATGTTTACACTGCGAACCTTGATTGGTAAATCTCAAGGTCTGTTACCTGCCAATGCTGCCATGGCCAAACCAAAATTGTCCGGTAACCTATCTTAGCCTTTGGGCTAATTTTCTTTTATTCTGAAGTTGTATAACAGAAATACAACGTATATGTGTAATGCTCCAAACATAGGTCGGAGGGGAAAAAATGCTTCAAACTCAAGTATTTAACTCTATATTTGTTGTGCTGTGTATGTGTGGACTTCATGTGGATGTCAAATGTGGACTTCATTAAAAAATTACTGTTTTTTAGGTTACCGGACCTTTGGTCCGATAACCTATTGGCATGGCGTTGCGTCCGTCGTCCGTCCGTCCGTCCGTCCGGCGTTAACATTTTTATCTTTAAAGTTAACGATCGAATCTTTCTGAAATTTTGCACAAAAATGCCTAAAAATATTTTGAGAAGGAGGTATTTTTTTGTTTTTTGATTTTCGCATTTTTTTCAAAATGGCGGCCGTTTTTGTCGAAAAACGCTCAATTTTGGACTTTGACGGCCATTTTCTCAAAAACTGTCTGATCAGTTTTGAGTTTTTGGTTTCAAAAGATTCCCCTCATATACCTCTGTGATATGTATAAGTTTGGTTGCCCTAAATCTGCCGGTTTTCGTGTGGCGGCCATTTTGAATTTTTGGCGGGTCGGCGAAAAATTTTTTTTTCGCCCCAGATCGCATTACTATCCATTTTGGGCCATTTCTAGAGCAAAAAAAATTTTCACCCTTTGAAAAAAAATTTTGGACTTAGAAAATTTTCGGCACTTTTTCCCTTCATAATGGGAGCTGTCTGGACTGTACTCATAGAACGCTTGAAGATAGAGCTTAGAAATTGGCACTTTCAAATGGGAAGTCATATATGGCGACTTGTGTGGTGACCTTGAATTTGACCTTGGATGACCTTGAAAGGTCAAAACAGCCATTTTTGGGTCGAAAAACGCTCAAATTTGCACCTGGTCTGTATTTTCTCAAAAACTGTCTGATCAGTTTTGAGATTTTTGCTTAAAAAGATTCCTCTTATATACCTCTGCGACGTGTATAAGTTTTGTTGCCCTTGAATCGCCGATCTCAGTGTGGCGGCCATTTTGAATTTTTGACGAGTCGGCGTAAAAAAATTTTTTCGCCCCAAATAACATTACTATCCATTTTGGGCCATTTCTAGGCAAAAAAATTTTTTCACCCTTTGAAAAAAATTTTGGACTTAGAAAATTTTCGGCACTTTTTTCCTTCATAATGGGAGCTGTCAAGACTGTACTCATAGAACGCTTGAAGATAGAGCTTAGAAATTGGCACTTTCAAATCGGAAGTCATATATGGCGACGTGTGTGGTGACCTTGAATTTGACCTTGGATGACCTTGAAAGGTCAAAACAGCCAAAAAATGCCCAGATTTGCCTTTGTAGATGAAATGCTTGCAGATAGAGCTCCTGTTTGCATTATGAACATATAGGAAGACATATATGGCACAACTAGTGATGACCTTGAACTTGACGTCAGATGACCTTGAGTGCCAAATGTCTGACTTGGAATGTGTAAATTGACCTGAGCGGCCTAAACGATTCCACCCAACAGATAGAATATCAAATGCCGCACACATACATGTAATGGTTACATCGAAGTTCATACGGATGACCTTGATTGGTAAATCCCAAGGTCATATGTTTACACTGCGAACCTTGATTGGTAAATCTCAAGGTCTGTTACCTGCCAATGCTGCCATGGCCAAACCAAAATTGTCCGGTAACCTATCTTAGCCTTTGGGCTAATTTTTTCATGTTAAATTGTATAATCCTTTGGACTCGTATTTCAACATGGAAATACAGCATTTGAAGAGGTTTGATGGAATTAACAAAAAAATCTAATTTTTGGGGGTCGGAGGGGATGTAAAAATAAATTTTTTAAAAATGCTTTTCATTTTTCACTATTTTGGTTTTGGCAGAAGTCAGGGTCGGCAGGTCCGTACACCTACTAATAAAAAAACGTGGCCTTAGGGTGGGTGTATTGAAAGAGTACAAAGAATCCAGGAAATTTAGTTGCCATATGTAACAGTGAATTTTCTAATGTCAAAACCCTACAGTGAACAGAGAATGCCTGTGATAGAGGGCGTGTGAGGAGATACAGCCTTGTCGCCTGTAGCAGTGGTGTTTGCACTGTTATGATGATTGCACACGCTGTGCATTCTGTAGTAAAAAATATTGATTTGATATTTGGGTGTGTATGCGGAATAGAAGCCACCAATTTCACTTTGGTCGGGCCTATGCAATATCGGCCAAGAGTTTGGGGGGAGGGGGTTGCAAGTGATCAGTGTAGCATATATGGCTGTACACGGTAATCATACATTTATTTCTATAGTACAGAGCAAAACCACTGATTATTGTATCCCTCGAACGAAGTTCGGCGGATACTATGGATTTGTCTCAGTCGCGTCGCAGCGTCCGCTGTAGAGATTTTTTTGTGAATGCTGTACAGGTTGCAAATCTTAACCGATTCTAATAATTTTTTATACAGACACGTCTTATGGTAAGATACCGACACCAATCGATTTTGGTTGTCATAGCAACCAAATTGGCCGATTGGTGACCCATTTTGTGCTTAAACTAGCCTGTTTAGCACACATGGCTTGTGAACGATCTACGAGTGAGAGACCGACACACGAGACCTATTGTTTTTTCAGAATTATCTAATAAATATTAATTAGTTAATGGACTAACTGATTATGACTATTGAAATACCCACTTTGACATCTGTGATCACTCCAATACCCTGTACTATGAAAGCAAATGGTACTGGATTCTTGTTCAGAATGGAAAACTGATGTTTTTGGTGAAAACAGAACAATTTTATTTAATAAGTTAAATGTTAGTTTTACCAGTTTAATAGATCTATTATTGACCACAATAAAAATATTTAAGATGAGAAACATTTACTATTAGGCTCAACTAGGTAAAGGTTTTGTCTAGTACAGATTTCATGGGTGTAACCGAATAAGTTAACATTATTTTTACTAGTTAAGTGTATTATTGACCACAATAAAAATAGTTAAACCAAGAAATATTTATTATTGGGCTCAACAAGGTAAAGATTCTGTCCAGTAGATATTTTATGGCTGTAACCAAATAAGTTAACATTATTTTTACTTGTTAAGTCTATTATTGACCACAATAATAATAGTTAAGACGAGAAATATTTATCATTGGGCTCAACAAGGTAAAGGTTCTGTCCAGTAGAGATTTTATGGCTGTACCAAATAAGTTAACATTAATTTTAGGTTACCGGACCTTTGGTCCGATAAACTATTGGCATGGCGTTGCGTCCGTCGTCCGTCCGTCCGGCGTTAACATTTTTATCTTTAAAGTTTACGATCGAATCTTTCTGAAATTTTGCACAAAAATGCCTAAAAATATTTTGAGAAGGAGGTATTTTTTTGTTTTTTGATTTTCTCATTTTCATCAAAATGGCGGCCGTTTTTGTCAAAAAACGCTCAATTTTGGACTTTGACGGCCATTTTCTCAAAAACTGTCTGATCAGTTTTGAGTTTTTGGTTTCAAAAGATTTCCCTCATATACCTCTGTGATATGTATAAGTTTGGTTGCCCTAAATTCGCCGATCTCCATGTGGCGGCCATTTTGAATTTTTGACGAGTCGGCGAAAAAAAATTGTTTCGCCCCAAACCGCATTACTATCCATTTTGGGCCATTTCTAGGCAAAAAAAAATGTTCACCCTTTGAAAAAATTTTCGACACTTTTTTCCTTCATAATGGGAGCTGCCCGGACTGTACTCATAGAACGCTTGAAGATAGAGCTTAGATATTGGCACTTTCAAATGGGAAGTCATATATGGTGACTTGTGTGGTGACCTTGAATTTGACCTTGGATGACCTTGAAAGGTCAAAACAGCCATTTTTTGGGTAAAAAAAATGCCCAAATTTGCACCTGGTCTGTATTTTCTCGGAAACTGTCTGATCAGTTTTGAGATTTTTGTTCAAAAATATTCCTCCTACATACCTCTGTGATGTGTATAAGTTTTGTTGCCTTTGAATCGCCGAATTCCGTGTGGCGGCCATTTTGAATTTTTGATGAGTCGGCGAAAAAAATTTTTTTTCACCCCAAATCGCATTACTATCCATTCTGGGCCATTTCTAGGCTAAAAAAAATTGTTCACCCTTTGAAAAAAATTTTGGACTTAAGAATTTTCGACACTTTTTTCCTTCATAATGGGAGCTGCCCGGACTGTACTCATAGAACGCTTGAAGATAGAGCTTAGATATTGGCACTTTCAAATGGGAAGTCATATATGGCGATTTGTGTTGAGAACTTGAAATTGACCTTCGATGACCTTGAAAGGTCAAAACAGCCATTTTGGGGTCAAAAATGCCTAGATTTGCCTCTATAGATGAAATACTTGCAGATAGAGCTTATGTTTGCATTATGAACATATAGGAAGACATATATGACACAACTAATGATGAACTTGACATCAGATGACTTTGAGTGCCAAATGTCTGACTCGGAAGGTGTAAATTGACCTGAGCGGCGTAAACGATTCCACCCAGATATATCTTTGTATTATGAACATATAGAATATCAAATGCCGCACACATACATGTATAATATAATGTAATGGTGACATCGAAGTTCACACGGATGACCTTGATTGGTGTTACCTGCCAATGCTGCCATGGCCAAACCAAAATTGTCCGGTAACCTATCTTAGCCTTTGGGCTAATTTTTCCTAGTCAAGTCTATTATTGACTACAATAAAAGTAATCAAGTCAAGAAACACTTATCATTGAGCTCAACCAGGTAATTGGAATTTCACATTCGAACCTAATTTGGAACATATTTGGAGTGAAAATAGAGCTTTTTGTGAAAACATTGATCTGGCCCCAATTTTGCCATCTTGAAATGCAGTTTTGGTCAACTCTTACTTTCAATTTCAACTTGAAACCACGTTTGGCACAAATTTTGAGTTAAAATATAACGTATGGCGAAAAGTTCGATCTGTCTCCAATTTCGTCATCTTGAAATGCAGTTTTGGTCAATTTTTACTTTGAATTCCAGCTTGAAACTAAGTTTGGCACATATTATGAGTTAAAATATAAGTTTGGCACATATTATGAGTTAAAATATAAGTTACACATGTGAAAAGTATGATATGGCTCCAATTTTGTGATCTTGAAATGCAGTTTTGGTCAACTTTTAGTTTGAATTTCAACCTGAAACCAAGTTTGGCACATGTTATGAGATAAAATATAACTTATGACGAAAAGTTCAATCTAGCTCCAATTTCTTTATCTTGAAATGCAGTTTTGGTAAACTTTTACTTTGGATTTCAACTTGAAACCAAGTTTGGCATATATTATGAGTTGAAATATAACTTATGGTGAAAAGTTCGATCTGGCTCCAATGTCTTCATTTTGAAATGCGGTTTTGGACAATTTTTTTTTGAAATTTCAACTTGGACCAAGTTTGTCAAATATTTTGAGTTGAAATATAACTTCAGGTGAAAAGTTTGATCTGGCTGTAATTTTGTTATTTTATCGAACATGTCGAAATGGAAATTCAGATGCAGTGATTTCAGTGGTGATCTTGAATTCGACCTTCAGTAACCTTGAAAGATCAATGCAGCAATTTTGGTGGAAAAAAAACAGTTGTGGCTTAAGATTTTACATTTCTCTGGTAACCTTTTTCAGCCCTTGCTTTAGTTTTTCACACTTTACAGTAATATGTTTGAGGCAACAGGGATGGTAGCGCTACGGGGGATACACCCAAGTGGTCGTAGGCGACCGGAGTCGTCTAGTTATATACCTTGAAAAGAATAAGGTAAAAGACAATAAGATACGTGCATGTGTTGTTATGGCAACATCATTGGAGGCGCATGAGCGATCGTTGACAGCGGGCAGAATACCGGCCAGTATTTGCTCGGATATTTGCCCTCATATTTGCCTGCTGAACGTTGTTATCATACAGAGCACAAACAGTGTTTTGTGGACGAATAACATCGCAGGTATATAATAACACATCAGGTGTAATACCACATCAGTTGTAAGACCTGCATTTTCTCTTATTACAGGATATCAACTGCAAGGGAAGTGAAAAAGCTGAAACTTCTAGTCTGGAGGGTGAGTATGTGTTTGCCCCCCCCCCCCCTTCAACTTCTGAACTACTGCCCCCCCCCCCCCCCCCCCTAGGCCTCTCCTACAACCATAGTAACCATGGTTACAAACTGTCCTTCTATTGAAAGCTCCAGATTGCAAAAGTTGTCTCAGAGCAGTACAAGAAATATCTTTTTGAAAGTACATGTATATTAGTAGGAAGGCACTGTAGTAACTGAATGTTTGTTATGCAGCTTGTCGAATATTCATTGTGTTTGGCTTATTATGTTGTGTGCGAATAAATATTTGACTTCCCAAATTAGATAATTATTTTCACTTCCTTATAGCGGTAGTCAGAAACGTGTGAAAGTTTTATGAGTATGAACTCTGATGGGTTTCTCCAGTAGTATGGTCCTTAGGTTCTAGATGACTCAAAGTTAGACAGACCTTCATGGTTCTTGATATCCAAGCATGTTAACAAATATTTGTGACATACATACATTTTCACATGTGTATAACACTGTGACTATCCAATATAATAATATTTAAATAATTCTGATAAGTATGCAGTTCATTGCTTGATACAATTGTCATTTTCAGATTGGCAGCAAAATTAGAATTGATGCTTATCAACCCACTCTTTCTTCCATAAATAGAAGCATCTAGATGCCTCCAATGTGCTTATACAAAAGTGATCATGTCATTTAGTACATTTATATCAGTGCGTCTAAGTTCAGTCTGGTAATTATGACTGTACGATATATCAGATGAGAATGAAATATATGTGACACAGCACTGAATATACTTACAGAATTGCTGCACAAACCAGTGGTTCGGTTTCAGCGTAACACCCTTGTACTACATGTAAGTAACACACGACCAGAAATACGTAAGAGAGTATTTCTGGCACTACATAAGTGACACATTCATGTAAGTAATAACTTTATAAGCCTCCTATCTCACATATTCCTATCAATGATCAGAAGAACTATTATCTATAACAAGAAATGCCTTATATATGTATTCTTGCATGTGTATTTGTGCTTTCCTAGGATTTGATACAATTTACCCCAACGAGTCATAAAGATTATGACACACTGCAGAAAACACGAAAAATTGCTCAGAACTTCTTAGAGAACTTTACATCGCCCGTCAGCAAGAACAATGTAAGTATTTGAGGCTGCTACGGAGAAGTGTTAGACATGTTACCTAATATCTGAACAAAATAGAAGACATTTCTAACAGACGTCATGCTGAATCGTACTGTTGTTACTGGTTACCATGGTTACCAGGCAGAGAACCAGCGATACTTGTCCAAGCAAGGTCTTGTTGTTGAAAAAGTTGGCTCCGGAAACCAGCGCAAGCTTCGCCATATCTTCCTCTTTAACGATGTCTTCATCTGCGCCAAGGAGAAGCTCAGCAGGTAGGTCCCTGAGTTACTTACAGATTCTAGCCTCTACTTACACATGCATAAATACAGCCTGTCACTTGCACATGCATAAATATTTAATTATACTATATTATACCTCATGTAAGAATCACCCTCTGTGCTTGGCTAATACACGTGAAGTAATATGCTTTGCTGGAGCCGACCGCAACAATTGAACAATTTTACGTGCTGATACACGTTCCAGTATATCGATTAGTCGCCATGCGGTAATTTGATATACCTCAACGATACTTAGCTTTTGTATTGATGACAGAGTTTGCTTGACATCCACAGATTTGTTACACAGAATGCGAGAAATGTTGAGAACAGCAAACAGTTTGTATCAATAGATGATTAGCAGAAACTGACACTCTTATTTATTATTTCTGTATAGTAAAACAAATACTACACTGTTGCACTGCAGGTATCTGCAATTACTACCCTCGGCCAAGAACATTACGACACTCGGCTTTGCCTCGTGTGGTAATGTTCTGCCTCGGGTAGTAATTCTATGTACCTGCAAAGCAACAGTACGGTATTTATAAAATACCGAATGTCTGTTTTGGTGAAACGTAAATGATGCTGCCGGTTAGTATATCAAATTACCAATCGGTTAGTATTGCGCTTATTTCGGTCGGCTCCAGTAGAACGTATTACTTCACGTGTATTGGCCAATGACAGAGCGTGATTCTTACATGAGGTATAGTAAAGTTAATTATTCACCAGTTGGTTAATATCAATATGTGATAATTGTATCAGCCACTGGTAGCAATAGAAAACATTTGTTTACTTACATGAAAAGCCCACAGTAGCCTGGCTGTACTTTTGTGACTGTGTTAATTTTGATTTTTGTTGTTTTTTCCAGACAACGATCTACATTTGATGTCAAGTGGTTCGTTCCTCTCCAAGAGGCGGTGATGGTGGATGACCGGCAAACTGCCCAAGGTATCAGTTACGTTTTCTTCATCATTACGGCTTTGTTTGCTCATACAAGGGCTGATCTTGCAGAATTGTTGTGCAAGTGATGGCAGTGAACTGGTATTTCATGTTGGTTGGATCGGTCCTCATTGAGGATGACATGAAGCATCACTGGGTTTTTTATCGTCCTGGCTATCCAGTGACGTAACTGAAGTGGTTTGTTGTCTCAGAGGAGCGCCAGCTGGCCGAGAGCACTAAGCAGGAGACGGACAGATTGCAGAAGAAAGTCAGTGAGCTACAGACCGAACTCAAGGCCGAGCTGAAGAAGGCCAAGCAAGCATCTGACGGCTCGGTGAGCTACAGTAACTTGTCAGTGGTCTGTTATCTTGTCTGGCAGCCATCAAAAGAATGATAAACTGCTTATTCCTTGCAGTTATTTCATTGCAACATTATTGTATTGTTGTGCCCACAGTATGTGAATTATATGTGTTCTTGTTCCAGCGCACTTGGTCATTCAGGACTCACAAAAGCTCACTGGAAAAAATAAGGAAGAAGTTATTTGAGCAGGTTTGTGTCAACATGATATCGTTTGTGCGTCGTCTTGAGTCCAGTACAGTACTTGTAAGTATGACGTCTGTCACACTGGACTATGACACTGTTGTGGCGGTGTGTTGCAGGAAGCAATGCTGATGCTGACAGCGCCGCATCTCATCTTTAAACTCAAGAGTAAAAAGACAGACAAGAGTCACTTGCTGCTCCTGGCGTCAGACTACGAGCGGAACAGCTGGAAGGAAACGATCTCCGGCCTCCAGCAAAAACGTACGCACGCTCGGGGCACTAACTCTAGGGGTGGGCTCAGTCAGCAATGGCAATCAGGGTTCTGTAGAAAATAAATAAATAAATAAAAAAGATGATACAGGAACATAGGCAAATATTTGAAAACTTCCTCACTGGGTGGGAGCTTGCCCATGATTCTTGACGAGTCAACTCGGTAAAAATCTTTCCTCGCAGGGGCCTGGGGCATATGAAAGCCCATGTGACAAAAGATTTCTGCCGAGCAAAGCCACTGCGAGGAAAGATTTTTACCTAGTTGACTCGTCAAGAATCATGGGCAAGCTCCCACCCAGTGTTCCTAGTGGCAAGAAAAGTTTAAGGTGCGGTTTGAGCACATTAGTGAGCTATAGTATATTTGAGTTGGTGCTAGGGACCTATCTAGCCAATGAGGGGGGTTAGATCACCATGGTGAAAGTCGAATACCGCACCTTACTCCAAGAAAACAGCCTTCTACCAAGTCCATAAAACTAAATGACACTATTTATATCCAATAGCATAAGATTTAATGATTAAAATTAATGAATGGTCAAATATTGTTACTTTCTGCCAATACAGCAATCATCCCTGGTGCTATGTCGACTGTCGAGTTGACCAACGTTGTCAACTCACTCAAGGTTTGTAGCTAGGCCAGCCACAGTACAGTAATAGTCATGGTTGCCATTGTTCACCAAAGTCTACTATCAGCCGTTGCTTATGGTAATAAGGAAGCGACAGTGAGCTGTGTCTAGTGATCCTTCAACCTATACATAGTCCTAGTCCCACACATACAGTATACAGTAAAACCACAAGTTTATCAGAAAGACGAAAATTTTTAACTAAGATTTTGTTGACGCTATATAATAAATGTAGGGTGTCTTATTCATGTCTGTGATGTTGTTGATTTTCGCAGCTGCCAAAATTGAGTTCTACTGGCAGCATTGACGGTAAGATTCCCTTCTACCTCTGTGCCAAATATCTGTGATAAATAAATGTTCTTCATGCTGCAGTGTTATGTGTTATAGTGACATTTGTATGCCAATCTTTGTTGTATCCCTCGAACAAAGTTTGGCAGATACTTTGGATTTGAAATCGTTCTGCTTCGTCTTCACCTGCCATAGATGTTTATTGTGAGCACTCTACGGTTCAGATTTCTCGCTTTCGTTAATTGATTGTATGAACACATATGTATGGTTAGACTGACCGGACTGGGAGGTTTTGACGCACATAACTTGTGAGCAAGTACAGAGCTGATGGTTTTGTGTGAAACAGATAACAATCAGTTAACATCAATTTCACTAGTTAGGTCTATTATTGCTCAAAATAAAATTTGTTAAGGTGAGAAATAATCTTATTTGGACTAAACTAGAGAAAGCTTTTGTCCTAACAAGATTATATAGCTGTATTATTAATATTATTCAGTTAATATCGCTAACTGTCAAACAATTAGAACATATTCATTATCATCAAATATATATTGAAATCATCGGAAATGTCATGAAATCAGTGAGGAGTTATATTGCTATCTTGTGACAAGCTTTACGGGAAGTACTTGGTAAGAAATAGTAAGTTAATGAATATTTCAGTTGTTGAGATTATCACTGCATAGCATGAAAACAATCAAGTTCTAGAGCACTTATGTACTGTAAGTGCAATATGTAATAGCAATATGTACTGTCATTGATTATGACAATGGCTGGTTGATGGGTGATGATATTTTGTCTGAAGCAACAATGATCGGGTCTGATCAGGGAGATACACCTATAGTCCTATATATATGGTCATCACTGGCCTCAGAACGTCTAGTTTATTGCAGACTTTGAGTTGGAAGATGAGGCGTTATTTGGCAGTCTTGATGTCACAATACATCGGATGTTCGGGCTGAAGACTACTTGTGGTATGTTTGTTTATGGACCACCTCCTGGAGGATTCATGTCTCTTCATTCATGTACAATATAGTGTGATTGGGGTTTTATGAATTCTTTTCTAGCCCACTTCATAACAGACAACTTCCATCAAATCTTCGCAATGTATGTAGCCTTGTGATTATAAGTTATGTTCCTTTTGCAGATGTTTTCTGTTGCATGGAAGTTGACAGTTTTGGACATTTTTGCATGAAAGCCAAAACTAATATCATCTCCAAAACTACAGAACCTGTTTGGAACGAGGTGAGACATAATTACAAACCTGTTTGGAATGAGGTGAGACATAATTACAAACCTGTTTGGAATGGGGTGAGACATAATTAAGGCATTTCGGCAGAAATGCCTTTATGGTTTTAGCAGAATTTTTTTTTTTTTTTTTTTTTTTTTTTTTTTCTTCTTCCGCCACTTTTGGTTTCCGGACGATAACTTTAGATTGCCTTGACGGATCCTTGTCAAATTTTCACCGCAAGTCAGAAATGATATGAGGAAGAACCCTATTCTTTTTGAGCCGGATCGGAGGTCCGTGAGGTCCGTGAGGATGAAATCAAGGCTAATTTTAAGACTTGGTTTCCGGACGATAACTGGAAAAATATTTATGCAATAGTTGCAGAACTCTGCATGGAGGTTCATATGCCACCAGGGAAGAACCCTATTGATTTTGGGATCGATCCGTCAAACGACCTTTGACCTAGAGGTCAAAATAATTTTTTGCTGATTCATCCTTGAGGCTTCCTGCATATCTCGGAAACCGTGCGTCGTAGAGCGAAACGGACGTTATTTTCGGACTCGTCGCCTTAGACAAACATCTCTAGGGTGTACTTTTTTTTTTTGATCCGGCTCCGAGGTCCGTGAGGTCCGTGAGGATGAAATCGAGGAACTTGGTTTCCGGACGATAACTCAAAAAATATTCAGGCAATAGTTGCAGAATTTTGCACGGAGGTTTATATATCACCAGGGAAGAACCCTATTGATTTTGGGATCGATACCTCAAACGACCTTTGACCTAGAGGTCGAAATAATTTTTTGCTGAGTCATCCTTGATTCATCCTGCATATCTCGGAAACGGTGCGTCGTAGAGCGAAACGGACGTTATTTTCGGACTCGTCGCCCTAGACAAACATGTCTAAGGGGTATTATGGATGAACTTTGACCTTGACCCGAAATTTTTTTGCCGAGTCGGCATTTTTCGTTTTCGTCGATATCTCGGAAACGGTGCGTCGTAGAGCGAAACGGACGTTATTTTCGGACTCGTCGCACTAGACAAACATGTCTTAGGGGTATTATGGATGAATGGATGAACTTTGACCTTGACCCGAAATTTTTTTGCCGAGTCGGCATTTTTCGTTTTCGTCGATATCTCGGAAACGGTGCGTCGTAGAGCGAAACGGACGTTATTTTCGGACTCGTCGCACTAGACAAAAATGTCTAAGGGGTATTATGGATGAACTTTGACCTTGACCCGAAATTTTTTTGCCGAGTCGGCATTTTTCGTTTTCGTCGATATCTCGGAAACGGTGCGTCGTAGAGCGAAACGGACGTTATTTTCGGACTCGTCGCACTAGACAAACATGTCTAAGGGGTGTTATGGATGATCTTTGACCTTGACCCGAAATTTTTTTGCCGAGTCGGCATTTTTCGTTTTCGTCGATATCTCGGAAACGGTGCGTCGTAGAGCGAAACGGACGTTATTTTCGGACTCGTCGCACTAGACAAACATGTCTAAGGGGTATTATTGATGAACTTTGACCTTGACCCGAAATTTTTTTGCCGAGTCGGCATTTTTCGTTTTCGTCGATATCTCGGAAACGGTGCGTCGTAGAGCGAAACGGACGTTATTTTCGGACTCGTCGCACTAGACAAACATGTCTAAGGGGTGTTATGGATGATCTTTGACCTTGACCCGAAATTTTTTTGCCGAGTCGGCATTTTTCGTTTTCGTCGATATCTCGGAAACGGTGCGTCGTAGAGCGAAACGGACGTTATTTTCGGACTCGTCGCACTAGACAAACATGTCTAAGGGGTATTATTGATGAACTTTGACCTTGACCCGAAATTTGTTTGCCGAGTCGGCATTTTTCGTTTTCGTCGATATCTCGGAAACGGTGCGTCGTAGAGCGAAACGGACGTTATTTTCGGACTCGTCACACTAGACAAACATGTCTAAGGGGTATTATGGATGAACTTTGACCTTGACCCGAAATTTTTTTGCCGAGTCGGCATTTTTCGTTTTCGTCGATATCTCGGAAACGGTGCGTCGTAGAGCGAAACGGACGTTATTTTCGGACTCGTCGCACTAGACAAACATGTCTAAGGGGAATTATTGATGAACTTTGACCTTGACCCGAAATTTTTTTGCCGAGTCGGCATTTTTCGTTTTCGTCGATTTCGTCGATATCTCGGAAACGGTGCGTCGTAGAGCGAAACGGACGTTATTTTCGGACTCGTCGCACTAGACAAACATGTCTAAGGGGAATTATTGATGAACTTTGACCTTGACCCGAAATTTTTTTGCCGAGTCGGCATTTTTCGTTTTCGTCGATATCTCGGAAACGGTGCGTCGTAGAGCGAAACGGACGTTACTTTCGGACTCGTCGCCCTAGACAAACATGTCTAAGGGGTATTATGGATTAACTTTGACCTTGACCCGAAATTTTTTTGCCGAGTCGGCAGTTTTTGTTTTCGTCGATATCTCGGAAACGGTGCGTCGTAGAGCGAAACGGATGGTATTTTCGGACTCGTCGCCCTAGACAAACATGTCTAGCGGGTATTATGGATGAACTTTGACCTTGACCCGAAATTTGTCGACATTTTTCATTTTCGTCGATATCTAGTATTATAAATTATTCATCACACCGAAATGCCTCCAAGGCATCTTTAGGCCTTGACGTCTAGTTACAAACCTGTTTGGAATGAGGTGAGACATAATTACAAACCTGTTTGGAATGGGGTGAGACATAATTACAAACCTGTTTGGAATGGGGTGAGACATAATTACAAACCTGTTTGGAATGAGGTGAGACATAATTACAAACCTGTTTGGAATGGGGTGTGACATAATTACAAACCTGTTTGGAATGAGGTGAGACATAATTACAAACCTGTTTGGAATGAGGTGAGACATAATTACAAACCTGTTTGGAATGAGGTGAGACATAATTACAAACCTGTTTGAAATGGGGTGTGACATAATTACAAACCTGTTTGGAATGAGGTGAGACATAATTACAAACCTGTTTGGAATGAGGTGAGACATAATTACAAACCTGTTTGGAATGGGGTGTGACATAATTACAAACCTGTTTGGAATGAGGTGAGACATAATTACAAACCTGTTTGGAATGAGGTGAGACATAATTACAAACCTGTTTGGAATGGGGTGTGACATAATTACAAACCTGTTTGGAATGGGGTGTGACATAATTACAAACCTGTTTGGAATGAGGTGAGACATAATTACAAACCTGTTTGGAATGAGGTGAGACATAATTACAAACCTGTTTGGAATGAGGTGAGACATAATTACAAACCTGTTTGGAATGAGGTGAGACATAATTACAAACCTGTTTGGAATGGGGTGAGACATAATTACAAACCTGTTTGGAATGGGGTGTGACATAATTACAAACCTGTTTGGAATGAGGTGAGACATAATTACAAACCTGTTTGGAATTTGGTGTGACATAATTACAAAATGGGATCAGACATAATTATCTTGTTTTGTTGGCTTACTTGCCCATATGGGTCAAGAAGCAATTGTCGTATTTTTATTCATCCGGAGTTTGTCATTCGTTTGTTGTCCATTTGACAAAAAAAAAAATTTCGAAGCATGCTTCGGGCTAATACCCTCAGATATTTTTTTGCTTTTTGGATTGAATCGTTTATGCGGATTTGACCGTTATTTATTTGCAAAAAATGGTCAATTTGGCACATTTTCTTACTTTTCTAAAAACCTTTTCAGTAACTTTTCTAAATTGTGTAGGCCTGGCATATCATGTCATTTATTTCATGCATGGAGATGGTTCAAGATAGAGCTCAAGATTGTGGTATGAGCATATAGAATGTGATACATGGTATAGCTTTGGTGACCTTGAACTTGACCTCAATCGACCGCAAGTGTCCAAACTCAATGTCATGACTAACTGGATATGTGTAATTTGGTCATTGGAGACGAAACATTTGAAGATACAGCTTATAAGTTTGCATTATGAGCATATATAGAAGTCATTATGGTAGATCTTTTGGTGACCTTGAAATTGACCTCAAGTCACATCTAACCTGAAATGTGTAAATTGGCCTCTGCACAGAGTCTGCAGACAGAACTTTTGTCAATAGTGCTTGAGTCTGTATTATAAGCATAAAGGAAATCATATATATATATATATATGTTGGATCTTTTGATGAAGACCTTGAAGAAGACCTTGAGTGCATGGTAAATCTCAAGTCAAGGATATGTGAATCGGCCTCTGCAGACAAAATGATGACATATAGATCATATGATTGTATAACAGGCTTAAAGGGAATCATATATGGTGGGTCTGTTTGTGACCTTGAACTTGACCTCAGAGTACCTTCAGAATAACGATCAATTGCATATTTGTTCAAAGTCTGCTGGTATGCTGCAGCACCCTTGGTGCTATGCTTGTATCTTATGAAAATACATATATGGCAGTTGATTTTGGTTGTTGTAGTGATTCAGTGATGACGTAAATTTTGACTACTAGTAGCTAGAATGATACACACACCTTACTTATGTTTAGAGAGTTTTGATGAAACAGGAATTGGTGTAGCTTTGATGATTCTTTTGTAGAACTTTGACATAGAGTTGGATGGAGCCCAGCAGCTGAGGGTGTTATGCTACAAACTGGACGGGGACAAGGAGTCCATACTAGGGCGGTGTGCTCTGGAGGTGAGCTTGTGTGACAGGGACAAGGAGTCCATACTAGGGCGGTGTGCTCTGGAGGTGAGCTTGTGTGACAGGGACAAGGAGTCCATACTAGGGCGGTGTGCTCTGGAGGTGAGCTTGTGTGACAGGGACAAGGAGTCCATACTAGGGCGGTGTGCTCTGGAGGTGAGCTTGTGTGACAGGGACAAGGAGTCCATACTAGGGCGGTGTGCTCTGGAGGTGAGCTTGTGTGACAGGGACAAGGAGTCCATACTAGGGCGGTGTGCTCTGGAGGTGAGCTTGTGTGACAGGGACAAGGAGTCCATACTAGGGCGGTGTGCTCTGGAGGTGAGCTTGTGTGACAGGGACAAGGAGTCCATACTAGGGCGGTGTGCTCTGGAGGTGAGCTTGTGTGACGGGGACAAGGAGTCCATACTAGGGCGGTGTGCTCTGGAGGTGAGCTTGTGTGACGGGGACAAGGAGTCCATACTAGGGCGGTGTGCTCTGGAGGTGAGCTTGTGTGACAGGGACAAGGAGTCCATACTAGGGTGGTGTGCTCTGGAGGTGAGCTTGTGTGACAGGGACAAGGAGTCCATACTAGGGTGGTGTGCTCTGGAGGTGAGCTTGTGTGACAGGGACAAGGAGTCCATACTAGGGTGGTGTGCTCTGGAGGTGAGCTTGTGTGACAGGGACAAGGAGTCCATACTAGGGTGGTGTGCTCTGGAGGTGAGCTTGTGTGACAGGGACAAGGAGTCCATACTAGGGTGGTGTGCTCTGGAGGTGAGCTTGTGTGACAGGGACAAGGAGTCCATACTAGGGTGGTGTACTCTGGAGGTGAGCTTGTGTGACAGGGACAAGGAGTCCATACTAGGGTGGTGTGCTCTGGAGGTGAGCTTGTGTGACAGGGACAAGGAGTCCATACTAGGGTGGTGTGCTCTGGAGGTGAGCTTGTGTGACGGGGACAAGGAGTCCATACTAGGGCGGTGTGCTCTGGAGGTGAGCTTGTGTGACGGGGACAAGGAGTCCATGCTAGGGCGGTGTGCTCTGGAGGTGAGCTTGTGTGACGGGGACAAGGAGTCCATACTAGGGCGGTGTGCTCTGGAGGTGAGCTTGTGTGACGGGGACAAGGAGTCCATACTAGGGCGGTGTGCTCTGGAGGTGAGCTTGTGTGACGGGGACAAGGAGTCCATACTAGGGCGGTGTGCTCTGGAGGTGAGCTTGTGTGACAGGGACAAGGAGTCCATACTAGGGTGGTGTGTGCTCTGGAGGTGAGCTTGTGTGACAGGGACAAGGAGTCCATACTAGGGCGTGTGCTCTGGAGGTGAGCTTGTGTGACGGGGACAAGGAGTCCATACTAGGGCGGTCTGCTCTGGAGGTGAGCTTGTGTGACGGGGACAAGGAGTCCATACTAGGGTGGTGTGCTCTGGAGGTGAGCTTGTGTGACAGTGGTAAGGACTTTATCCTGATCAGTGTGCTCTGGAAATGTGTTCTGGATCATTCTGTCACAGATAAATATAGTTAGTTCGGTGTTGAGCAAAAAATGCCTGATCTTTACATCGAGGTGCTGAAAATATCAACATCATAAATTACACACAGTGTGGGGTGTAGGTGTAGTGGATTCTGGAACCTTTGGTGACTATGTAACTGGTAACTTCATCAAGCGTGGATATTAAATGCTGTAATGTGTACGTCTCATGTTGCACTCTGCTTCTGACAGCTTGGCAAGGGCTGGTTACGGGGAGACTTCTCAGAGGAGGCCATTTCCATTGGTGAATCAGTAAGTGACACAACAAAGTCTACATGTTAAATATACGAATTGCCATTAATATGAGTAACAAAGCATTCACGCTGTCTAAAGTTCCATGGTTGGGTCAGGCTTGTCGTGATGTTGATACTGATGTTTGTATTTGTGCGGCCTGCCCCAGATGACCCTGGTGGTGACTCTGAAGTACCGGAGCCGGGAGCAGACGATCAAACGTACGCCGTCTTCCATCCAGGGCGGTCTCTTTGGAGTCAAGATCAGCAGCATTACCAAGTCAGTGCTAGTGTTACATCTAACATGACACAGTGCCACAGTATCGAATGGCTGACTGTCAGTGTGCTAATATAAACAAGAATGTCAGCTATGTTCTTACATCAGTGTTGTTATGGTACGGTTTTGACTGTCGCCAAAGAGTGTAACATCAATAAGAGGCCCCACTCCAACAAAAATGCGTGACTGAGCCATTCTAATTCGAGAAACTCAGGGTGACTTCAATGCCAGGGGACCGCTACCTCATCAGGGAAGTTCCTATTGTTTGTGCTTGTTACATAGGGCTATATAGAGAGTGGGGCCTCTCATTGATGTTACACTCTTTGCTGTCGCCTCGTATCTTGGTTGTGTGGGATTAAAGGATGATAGAAAGAACACCTGGGAGTGATTAGAGGTTGTTATGTTGACAGGCGTGAGGGCAAGAAGATTCCCCTGATCATCACATACTGTGTGGAGGAGGTAGAGCGCAGAGGTACGGCACTAAGTCTTTGTGAAATGTTTTTGCGACAATACCCATTGCTACATGTCCATGTTCACGGTTGAACTGTTTATGTGATATTCTCTCAGGCATGGAAGATGTTGGAATATATCGGATTTCCGGCCTCTCAGCAGAGATATCAAGATTGAAGAAAGCATTCGAAAGAAGTCAGTTTATTAGTATCTATTTGTATTTGATATTTACATGTCGGATGTGTTGTTAGGACTGTGCAGGTTACGTACGGTAAGGACTGAGTATTGTGATATTCCACAGGTCCTGCTGGTGCAGGTCAGGTCATCCGAGAGATGGACGTCAACGTGATCACGGGTTTGCTCAAACTCTACCTCCGAGAACTGCCCGAGTCCTTGTTCACAGACAGACTCTACAACCAGCTGCAGGAGGGACTCAGTGAGTGAGGTGTTGACTCGCCTGATCTGACAGTGCAAATAAACCCTGCTATTAAAACCTGGTCACAAAATTATTGCCACAGAAACCTTGTCTCAAAACATTGCCACAGAAACATTGTCACAGAAACCTTGTCACAAAAACATTGCTACAAAAACATTGCCACAGAAAGTTTGTTACAAAAACTTTGCCACTGAAACTTTGTCACAAAAAACCTTGTCACAGAAACCTTGTCACAAAAACATTGTCACAAAACATTGCAACAGAAATCTTCTGACAAAAAATATTGCCACATAAATTTCATGACAAAAACCTTGCAACAGAAACATTATCACCAAAACATTGCCACATAAACCTTGTTACAAAAACATTGCCACAGAAACCTTGTCACAAAAAAACATTGCCACGGAAAATTATTGTCACATAAACCATGCCACAAAACACTTGTCACAAACATTTCATCAGAAACCTTGTCAAAAAAACATTTTCATATAAACCTTGCCGCAGAAACCTTCTCACAAAAAAACATTTGTGACAAAAACTTTGCCACAGAAACCTTGCCACAAAAAAACTTGTCACAAACATTGCCACAAACACATTGTCACAGAAACCTTGTCAGAAAACATTGCCACAGAAAAAATTGTCACAGAAACCTTGTCACAAAAACATTGCCACAGGAACCTTGTCACAGAAACTTTGCTATAGAAAACCATGTCACAAATACATTGCCACAAAAACCTTATCAGAAAAACATAAACTTGATACAGAAACCTTGTCACATAAATCTTGTCATACAAAAATTGCCATAGAAAACCTTCTCACATAAAAATTGCTGCAGATGACCTGTTACCAAAACATTGCCCCCAAAAATGTAAACCATAGAAGCGTAAACTTTGCCACAATAACCTTATCATGACACTTGTAATTAGAAACCTTCTGAGGAACCTTGCAACAAAAACCTTGTCACAGAAACTTTATTCACAACCACACCTAGGCAAAGATCTGAGCCAACAAGATGTTATTATGTGTATAAACATTTATTTACACTGTATTCGTTGATTGTTGAGTTTACAACAAACTTCACTGACCTTGGTCACAAAAACACTGTCATAGGACCCTTTGTTACTAAAAACTAGGTATTTCAATGAATGATAATGTTTTCTGTGGTAGGTTTACATATTGAATAAATTGTTTGATTGAACATTGTGATTTGTGAAGTCGAACTGAGGTATCCATGGTGATGATTTCAGCGTTGTCTGACCCCGAGGGCAAGGAGAAATTTATGATGAGTCTGCTGCGCTCCCTTCCTGAGCCAAACCTGTCCACCGTGTTCTATCTACTGGATCACCTCGTCCGGTCTGCTCATACACTTGTTTTTTCTTTTTATTAAGCCAGTAAATAGTTGTGTGTTTGACTTTGAAGATTAGTGCAATAGTCGACAATTCTACCATTATTTGTGGACATTTCATAATGCTAATATTATGTCTGTTAACAAATTTTAAATTCCATGCCTGTTACAGTCTATTAGATCAATATTCCAAAAACCATGACCTTGAATGTCTTAGAACCTATCCTGCCTGTAAAAGTCCTGAACATTAATATCCACAAAAATTAAAGGGCTTGACAGAACTATATTGTAAAACCCTATTTATGTTGACACTTGAAAGTGATTGTACAATCGACGTGTTTTTGAACGTGTGTATTTTCTGTACACAGAGTAAGCAAACATGAAGCCAACAACAAGATGTCCCTCCACAACCTGGCCACGGTGTTTGGGCCGACTCTGCTGCGGCCAGCCATGAAGGAAGCAGAGCCCGTGTCCATGGAGCAGCTGTTCACCGCAGGCGCCCGCGACGCCATGATGCAGACGGGAATTCTGTACTTCTATCTGACGAACTGGGAGAACAAGGACTCGCAGAACACAAGGTTGTGATAGCCCCGGCAACATCAGTACCTGATCTGGCAAACTACTTGTGTAATCTGACATGCACTGGTTTTGTGGGGACAGATCCCAGTTCGCCATGTACTGGTCATGTACACTGGTCAAGCAGCTTCCATTACGTGTAGTGTATGTAGTACCGGTAATGACCGATGGTGTCAAGCAAGGCTTGCATTGTTTTACTTGGTCCTTGACCGCCTACAATAATAATTATGAACTATAGCCTGTTATATATACACCCAGGCAGGATTGAATGACCATCTGCGTATGTCCCTGACAGCAGGCCCTAGGACTTGACTGACATCGAAAAACAATCAATCATAAATGTCAGACCGAGGATGCTGCTATATACTCGTGTGCATGTATAAAATGTGTTATCTGTACAGTGTGCCTAATTTGAGTATATTTTTACAGGTTGTACTAGCAGGGAATATGAACATAGCAAAGTGAGTAGAGTTGTATAGTTTAGTTACACCCCTTTGTTAAGTATCCCCATGTGCATGTACATGCAATCAAATGTTTTGATTTCTTAATTTTAGAGCCAATTGCCTGTTGTGATGCGCTTGTGATTGCAGTACATTAGTCAAAGTAACCTTTATGACTGTGTTTATGATTGTAAGCATGACTTGATCCAGGCGGCCGTGTGATTTGTAGGCCTTCTACTTTGTGATATAAATTAACAGCTTCAATCAATTCTCAACCAATGTTTGTTTGTGATTGAATGAAATTTTGGCCAATTTATAGTGATTCACTTTTTTATGGCCTGAAGATGGAAATACAGTGGTCCCTGTAAGATAAGACCCCTCCGAAATAAGACTTCCCTGTTTGTAAAGACTTTTTTGTATTCCCCAAAGATCAATTCAACATGTAAATGAACCTGTGAAATAAGACTTCCTGTAAGATAAGACCTTATTTTTCCTGCAAAAGGTGAGGTCTTATCTTACAGGGACCACTGTACATGTACAGAAGTCAATGGATAGATCCATGGATAGTTCTGAAAACTAGTATAGTCCTTGAAAACCACAGCAGTATGCAAAGTAGGTGACATGCCAGTGTGACGGCTCACATTGTCAATATTGGTCATTTTAGTGCAGGATTTGTCAGTTCCATATGTCCTATATGCTGGCCACTGCATGCAATACCAATCGTACTTGCTTTTTATTACACGTCATTATGTACTCCTGTTCCACTGAACCAGTAAGTTGACATATCTGATGCTATACTATAATTTTAGGTTACGGGACCTATGGTCTGATAACCTATTGGCATGGCGTGGCATGAAAATTTTTATCTTTAAAGTTTACAGGAGAACTTTTCTGAAATTTTGCACAAAAATACCTAAAAATATTTTGAGAAGGAGGTATTTTTTAGTTTTTGCATTTTTTTTCGAAATGGCAACCATTTTCGATGAGAAACAACGGATTTTGAATTTGACTGCCTTTTTTGTTTCAAAAGATTCCCCTTATATTCTGTGATGTGTATAAGTTTGGTTGCCCTTGAAATTCTGAATTCTGAAAAAATTTTCAGCCCAATTCGCGTTACTATCCATTTTGGGCTATTTCAAGGCAAAAACAATTTTTTCACCCTTTGAAAAAATATTTGGACTTGGAAAATTTTAGCCACTTTTTTTGTTCATAATGGGAGCTGCCAGAACTGTACCCATAGAATTCCTGGAGATAGTACATAGATAATGGCATTTTCAAATGGGGAGTCATATATGGCGATTAGCCTGGTACCATGACTTTTGGTGACCTTAAAAGGTCAAAACAGCCTTTTTTGGGTAAAAAAGTGCCCGGATTTGCCTGCTTGAAATGCTTGTAGATAGAGCTTATGTTTGCATTATGAACATATATGGCACAACTAATGATGACCTTGAACTTGACCTCAGATGACCTTGAGTGCCAAATGTCTGACTCGGAATGAGTAAATTGGCCTAAACGCTTGCACCCAGATATAACTTTGTGTTATGAACAAATAGAAAAACAAATACCGCACACATACATGTAATGGTGACATTGAAGTTCACACAGATGAGCTTGATTGGTAAATCTCAAGGTCTGTTACCTCCCATGGCCAAACCAAAATTGTCCGGTAACCTATCTTAGCCTTTGGGCTATTTTCTCTAACTCAATTACACAGTTTTTTGCAATGCTAAATGGTATCGTATTTTACCTTGTATCATGAAAAATGAAATAAAAATATCTTCAAAAAATAGTGTAAACAAGTTACAAAAATCTTGAGTATAGTGACAGGTGTGTGCCCCTGAATGTACTACATGTGTGTAGGTTGGCTTGGGGGGGGGGTATATTGTAGGCTGTTGAAAGTCTGATAAAAGCTCGCATCATGTGCTTCTGTAGCATACCTACTTTACTGCACCATGCCTAGCATGATTGTCACCCAGCTTTGTACCTGGCCATGATAAGGGTAATTTTGCCACTATCAAATTTAATCAAATTAAATTTTGATCCCAAAATTTGTTATCAAAATGAATTGAATATTATGTGATCCGGATTCCTAACATCATGTGTCAACATTATCCAAATTTTAATCAACATATAAATAGCTTGGCATTTGGCCATGCCTTTTATTATTTTTACTGGTTTGTGTTCTGGTATTTTATATATATATATTTTTTTATATGCCGCAATCAATTTTTTCTTTGCATGTATTTCAGGAACTGGGGAGCAGTGCAGTAACTTCTATATCAACAGTAATGTGGAACACTTGAATAGTTCTGACTTTGAATGGTATCTAACGGTCGTAACAATGAGAAGAATATGTGAATGTGTGTATACTTAATTATCTGATTGCTGAAAATGTGCAATCCTGATTGGTCAATTCCCCGACAATACCACGCCGTATTTGGAAAGCAGTGACACAATCCCATGATATTTTCTGTATTGTGGGCTTCAGTCGGGCAATATGGAACGACATTCCATATAATCCAATGATAAATTTGTTACCATGGACTTCAGACCCCAATACGGCATGATATCTGCCCTCAGTCAGCATATCCCACTCGGTCTGCAGCCTCGTGGTATATGGGGACTTCAGGCAGATAATATTGGGGGGTGAAGCCCATGATAACTTATAGTATCATACACTGATGTCAAAAGATCACTTCCATAAAGAGTGCTTGCTACATTGTACGTGTACAAGGAATAGGACACTGAATGTCATTATGTGGTCGGATAACACAAGATTTAACTTTGAACTGGTAGATTCCAGCTGTCTTTGTTGTTTGTCACTTACTGATCAATGGAGGTCACTGATATTTTGAGTCCTAGCAACTTTGTAAAACATGGCCATATTCGACCAAAATCAGACATCCTATTGGATGTAAATCCTATTCCAGTAATTATAGTCATGTAGTATAAAAATCCATTGTATGTCTTGTGTCAAATTGTATTGATTTGTTTAATATTATGTTCATGTATGTGATGTATTGTAATTTAGATATTTATAAGTACCCCCACCTCCCTCACAACTTGTGCATTCAGATATTTAATGTGCACAGTTATTCATGTACAATCCAAGCATACAATAATGTGTTTGACTTGTCTTGTGCGGTTTTACATTTTATGTCCTGTGACTATTGTACACCAGTTGTTTGAGTGGCTATCCAGGTGTGTCTCTGAGATGTGTGTGATGTGCGTGTGTCTGACCACCTAAGTGTAGATCTGACCACTTTATCTCCGGCTCAAACTGTACATCGGCTGTTCGATACAAACTTCAGAATGTATATGTATATGTACCCAGTGTATATTGATCTATATATAATATATCTCTATCAGCAGCAAGAGTTTAGTATATTCCTGTTAGTTGGACTCGGTCTTGCCTCGGCTCACATTGCCATCATGTAGTCTTCTGTGATTTACCCTTGATTATTATATTTTGAAATCAAAGTCTGAATAAACAATTGCCATTTAATACCGTCTTACTTCTGTCACAAATTTATGTTTTGTATTGAATTGTATGTTGAATTGTATATATGACCATAACATTGACTTTGCGTTTTATCTTTGGTCTGGCCATTAGCAATGTACATGTATTTGTATCTCCCAAACGAAGGTCGACGGATACTACGGATTTGTAATCATCGTGCCGTGTCTGCAGACACTTTCTTGTCAGCATTCTTCAAGTCATATTTCTGATCTGATTATTGTTTTGTATGAACACAGACCGTAACTAAGTCCGATATCGCCGCTCTGTTCATAATATTCTGATTCACCTTGTGCTCAGTGGATATCTATTACTTATTACAACAATGGACTAGTTCATAGAATTTCCCGCCTAATTCTACCGAGCGTTCCCGAAAAGATCAGACAGCCGACCAATGACGGCTGCGCACAGATTTTGAACAGAAAAAATCAACAATGGTAATCACTTCGATTTCATCTCCATCGAGAACCCACCACACCTTTCAAATTCTCAGCCATTATGACTGTGTAAACCACAAATAGACAGTCTACACGTCATTCTGTTGTTATATCTCAAGTTTAGATGAGTTTATTGAAAATAACTGCCGGCTCGCACGACATTGCACTTTTCAACGGGCAAATTTCACGCACAAAACTTACCAGCTGCCGGGACTGTACTCCTAGAACTCTTCAGTCTGCATCTAGTGTGATATTGGTACACCGGGGGACACTACTTACAGTCTGCGTCTAGTGTGATATTGGTGCACCGGGGGACTCTACTTTCGATCTGCGTCTAGTTACACAAGATTTTTAATTCAGTCCATGTATCGAATGCTAGAAGAGATAGAGCTCAGGTTCGTATTATAAAACACTTGAAAAACAAGTGATACCAAAATTTCCTGCACTTGGAAATAAATACTAGTTGTTAGGTTACCGGACCTATGGTCCGTAACCTATTGGCATGGCGATGCGTCCGGCGTCGTCGTCCGTCGTCATCGTCGTCCGTCAACAATTTTATCTTTAAAGTTTAAGATCGAATTTTCCTGAAATTTTGCACAAAAATGCCTAAAAATATTTCGAGAGGGAGGTATTTTTTAGTTTTTTGATTTTCGCATTTTTTTCAAAATGGCGGCCGTTTTCGTCGAAAAACGGTAAATTTTGGACTTTGGCGGCCATTTTCTCAAAATCTGTTCAGTAACTTTTTTTTTTATTGATGCATAACACTCCTCATATGTACCCCTGTGACATGTATAAATTTCGTTGCGCTTGAATCGCTCGAAGTGGGCCAATTTTGGCCCAAACTCGGCCCAAATGGGACTTTCCCATGTTAAATTCTCCTATGCTTTATAATGGGACACATTAAAGCCTAATATCTCACTTAATATTGAGATTAGAGACTAGGAATCAATTGTGGACATATAGGAAATGATATATGCTGAATATTGTCGTGACCTTGAATTTGACCTCTGACCTTGGTTTCAAGGTCAGAGCGGCCGTTTTCGTCGAAAAATGGCCAATTTTGGACTTCGACGGTCGTTTTCTCAAAATCTGTTCAGTAACTTTTTTCTCTTATTGATGAAAAACACTCCTCATATGTACCCCTGTGACATGTATAAATTTCGTTGCGCTTGAATCGCTTGAAGTGGGCCATTTTGGGCCCAAACTCGGCCCAAATGTGACTTTCCCATGTTAAATTTTCCTGTGCTTTATAATGGCACACATTAAGCCTAATATCTCACTTAATATTGAAATTAGAGACTAGGAATGAATTGTGGACATATAGGAAATGATGCTGAATATTCTCGTGACCTTGAATTTGACTTGACCTCATTTTCAAGGTCACAGGACAAAATGGCTAATATCTCGCTTATTATCGACTTTACAGCTTAGGAATCAGTTGTGAACATATAGGAAATGATATATGCTGAATATTCTTGTGACCTTGAATTTGACCTTTGACCTCCTTTTCAAGGTCACATGACAAAATGGCTAATATCTCGCTTATTATCGACCTTACAGTTTAGGAATCAATTGTGAACATATAGGAAATGATATATGCTGAATATTTTCGTGACCTTGAATTTGACCTTTGACCTCATTTCCAAGGTCGCAGGACAAAATTGCTAATATCTCGCTTATTATCGACTTTACAGCTTAGGAATCAATTGTGAACATATAGGAAATGATATATGCTGAATATTCTGGTGGCCTTGAATTTGAACTTTGACCTCATTTTCAAGGTCACAGGACAAAATGGCCAATATCTTGCTTATTAGCGACTTTACAGCTTAGGAATCGATTGTGAACATACAGGAAATGATATATGCTGAAAATTCTCGTGACCTTGAATTTGACCTTTGACCTCATTTTCAAGGTCACAGGACAAAACGGCCAATATCTTGCTTATTAGTGACTTTACAGCTTAGGAATCAATTGTGAACATATAGGAAATGATATATGCTGAAAATTCTCATGACCTTGAATTTGACCTTTGACCTCATTTTCAAGGTCACATGACAAAATGGCTAATATCTCGCTTATTATCGACTTTACAGTTTAGGAATCAATTGTGAACATATAGGAAATGATATATGCTGAATATTTTCGTGACCTTGAATTTGACCTTTGACCTCATTTTCAAGGTCACATGACAAAATGGCTAATATCTCGCTTATTATCGACTTTACAGCTTAGGAATCACTTGTGAACATATAGGAAATGATATATGCCGAATATTCTCATGACCTTGAATTTGACCTTTGACCTCATTTCCAAGGTCACAGGACAAAATTGCTAATATCTCGCTTATTATCGACTTTACAGCTTAGGAATCAATTGTGAACATATAGGAAATGATATATGCTGAATATTCTCATGACCTTGAATTTGACCTTTGACCTCATTTTCAAGGTCACAGGACAAAATGGCCAATATCTTGCTTATTAGCGCCTTTACAGCTTAGAAATCAATTGTGAACATATAGGAAATGATATATGCTGAATATTCTAGTGACCTTGAATTTGACTTGTGACCTCATTTTCAAGGTCAACAGGACAAAATGGCTAATATCTCGCTTATTATCGACTTTACAGCTTAGGAATCAATTGTGAACATATAGGAAATGATATATTCTGAATATTTTAATGATATTGAATTTGACCTTTGACCTAAATTTCAAGGTCAGTCATTTTATTAGGTTACCGGACCTATGGTCCGTAACCTATTGGCATGGCGATGCGTCCGGCGTCGTCGTCGCCGTCCGTCGTCGTCCGTCGTCGTCCGTCAACAATTTTATCTTTAAAGTTTACGATCGAATTTTTCTGAAATTTTGCACAAAAATGCCTAAAAATATTTCGAGAGGGAGGTATTTTTTAGTTTTTTGATTTTCGCATTTTTTTCAAAATGGCGGCCGTTTTCGACGAAAAATGCCTGATTTTGGACTTTGGCGGCCATTTTCTCAAAATCTGTTCAGTAACTTTTTTTTTTATTGATGCATAACACTCCTCATATGTACCCCTGTGACATGTATAAATTTCGTTGCGCTTGAATCGCTCGAAGTGGACCATTTTGGGCCCAAACTCGGCCCAAATGGGACTTTCCCATGTTAAATTCTCCTATGCTTTATAATGGGACACATTAAAGCCTAATATCTCACTTAATATTGAGATTAGAGACTAGGAATCAATTGTGGACATATAGGAAATGATATATGCTGAATATTCGTACCTTGAATTTGAACTCTGACCTTGGTTTCAAGGTCAGAGCGGCCGTTTTCGTCGAAAAATGGCCAATTTTGGACTTCGACGGTCGTTTTCTCAAAATCTGTTCAGTAACTTTTTTTTCTTATTGATGAAAAACACTCCTCATATGTACCCCTGTGACATGTATAAATTTCGTTGCGTTTGAATCGCTTGAAGTGGGCCATTTTGGGCCCAAATGTGACTTTCCCATGTTAAATTTTCCTATCCTTTATAATGGCACATATTAAGCCTAATATCTCACTTAATATTGAAATTAGAGACTAGGAATGAATTGTGGACATATAGGAAATGATATATGCTGAATATTCTCGTGACCTTGAATTTGACGTTTGACCTCATTTTCAAGGTCACAGGACAAAATGGCTAATATCTCGCTTATTATCGACTTTACAGGTTAGGAATCAGTTGTGAACATATAGGAAATGATATATGCTGAATATTCTTGTGACCTTGAATTTGACCTTTGACCTCATTTTCAAGGTCACATGACAAAATGGCTAATATCTCGCTTATTATCGACTTTACAGTTTAGGAATCAATTGTGAACATATAGGAAATGATATATGCTGAATATTTTCGTGACCTTGAATTTGACCTTTGACTTCATTTCCAAGGTCGCAGGACAAAATTGCTAATATCTCGCTTATTATCGACTTTACAGCTTAGGAATCAATTGTGAACATATAGGATATGATATATGCTGAATATTCTCGTGGCCTTGAATTTGAGCTTTGACCTCATTTTCAAGGTCACAGGACAAAATGGCCAATATCTTGCTTATCAGCGACTTTACAGCTTAGGAATCGATTGTGAACATATAGGAAATGATATATGCTGAAAATTCTCGTGACCTTGAATTTGACCTTTGACCTAATTTTCAAGGTCACAGGACAAAACGGCCAATATCTTGCTTATTAGCGACTTTACAGTTAGGAATCAATTGTGAACATTTATGAAATGATATATACTGAAAATTCTCATGTCCTTGAACTTGACCTTTGACCTCATTTTCAAGGTCACATGACAAAATGGCTAATATCTCGCTTATTATCGACTTTACAGCTTAGGAATCAATTGTGGACATATAGGAAAAGATATATGCTGAATATTCTCATGACCTTGAATTTGACCTTTGACCTCATTTCCAAGGTCACAGGACAAAATTGCTAATATCTCGCTTATTATCGACTTTACAGCTTAGGAATCAATTGTGAACATATAGGAAATGATATATGCTGAATATTGTCGTGGCCTTGAATTTGACCTTTGACCTCATTTTCAAGGTCACAGGACAAAATGGCCAATATCTTGCTTATTAGCGACTTTACAGCTTAGGAATCGATTGTGAACATATAGGAAATGATATATGCTGAAAATTCTCGTGACCTTGAATTTGACCTTTGAACTCATTTTCAAGGTCACAGGACAAAACGGCCAATATCTTGCTTATTAGCGACTTTACAGCTTAGGAATCAATTGTGAACATATAGGAAATGATATATGCTGAAAATTCTCATGTCCTTGAATTTGACCTTTGACCTTATTTTCAAGGTCACATGACAAAATGGCTAATATCTCGCTTATTATCGACTTTACAGCTTAGGAATCAATTGTGAACATATAGGAAATGATATATGCTGAATGTTCTCATGACCTTGAATTTGACCTTTGACCTCATTTCCAAGGTCAGTCATTTTATTTTCAAAGTCAGATTACAAAATGGCTTATATCTCGCTTATTATCAAATTTACAGCTTAGGGGTCCTTAGTGAACATATAGGAAATGATGTATGCTGAATAGTTTGATCTAGAATTTAACCTTTGATATTTTATTTTGAAGGTTAGAGATATGGCGATTTCAGTGGTCACCTTGAATTTGACCTTCAACTTTCTCGGCTTAACTCTGTATATTTCTCCGGTAACCTTTCTAGCCCATTGGGCTAATTTTTTCAAAGTCAGATTACAAAATGGCTTATATCTCGCTTATTATCAAATTTACAGCTTAGGGGTCCATAGTGAACATATAGGAAATGATGTATGCTGAATAGTTTGGTGATCTAGAATTTAACCTTTGATCCCATTTTCAAGGTTAGAGATATGGCGATTTCAGTGGTCACCTTGAATTTGACCTTCAACTTTCTCGGCTTAACTCTGTATATTTCTCCGGTAACCTTTCTAGCCCATTGGGCTAATTTTTTTTAGCTTACCGGCCCTTTGGGCCGATAAGCTATTGTCGTGGTATTTTGTCCGTCGTCCGGCGTCCGGTGGGGTCTGTAACTTTTTTTTGACATGATGAATTTCCCCATAAATTTGTCAGAACATACCTTGGGCCAGTATCTAAAGACGTTTTTTTAATTTTTTTGATTGAATCATTTTTGCCTATTTGGCGGCCATTTTTGACGAAAAATTGCCAATTTTAGACTTTGGAGGCCATTTTCTCCAAAACTGTCTGATCAGTTTTGAGATTTTTGTTTCAAAACATTCCTCTCATGTACCTTTATGATGTGTATAAGTTTTGTTGCCCTTGAATCGCCGGTCTGCGTGTGGCGGCCATTTTTATTTTTCGATGGGTCGGCCAAAAAAATTTTTTTTGTCCCAAATCAAGTCACTATTCGTTTTGAGCCATTTCCAGCAAAAAAAAAAAAAATTTTTTTTGGCCATTGAAAAATTTTTTGGACAGAAAATTTCACCAATTTTCCTTCATAATGGTAGCTGTGCAGAGTAAACTCATAGAACACTTAAAGATAGAGCCTAAGTATTGGCACATTCAAATGAGAAATCATATATTGCGGTTTGAGTGATGACCTTGAGTTTGACCTTCAATGATCTTGGAAGGTCAAAACGACCTTTTTTGTCGAAAAATGGCCAATTTTGGATTGTTGATGGCCATTTTCTCAAAAACAGTATGATCAGTTTTGAGATTTTTGTTTTAAAACATTCCCCTCATGTACCTCTATGATGTGTATGAGTTTCGTTGCCCTTGAATCGCCGGTCTGCGTGTGGCGGCCATTTTGATTTTTCGACGGGTCGGCAAAAAAAATTTTCTTTTTTTGTCCAAAATCTGGAAAGAGCCATTTCCAGCAAAAAAAAAAACAATTTTTTTTTTTGGCCATTGAAAATTTTTTTGGACTTAGAAATTAGTACTGGCACATTCAAATGGGAAATCATATAATGCGGTTTGAGTGACGACCTTGAATTTGACCTTCAATGACCTTGAAAGTTCAAAAACGATGAATTTTGTCTTTGGTGGCCATTTTGTCAAAATCTATTCAGTTTTTCTCAAAATAATGTATAAGATTTTCTTTATCTACTTTTGTGATGTGTAATTTGATTTCGTATTAGAGTCCATGCAGAAAATGTGTTTCCAGCAAAAAAAAACATTTACGAACATGCTTTGACAATTAGAGTTCAAGATCAGTGTAACAACTTATATGTTGGAAAATCAATACTCTGCGTTTCTCATGATTGCCGGTAAGCTACAGCACCCTTGGTGCTATGTTTGAGAACAATGGATGGCTGACGGACACAATGTCATGACATGTGGTGTGGTAACCTAAAAATCCAACACTGAAGATGAACATTTACAAGTTTATTTTTTTCGTTCATATATTTGCAGCATGGTATACTATTTTCATGGTAGTTTACGTATATAATATCATGTATAAGAGAATACACGGTCGAGAAAACCTTGGTTTTCATGTAAAACAAAGTAAAAATATGAAGTATTCACAAATATCGAGTGCAACCAACAAACATTTTGCATAGCCAAAGGTTAATTACCCGATTGTTCATTTAACAAGTTGGGCTTGTTCTCACTAGGGGAGCATGATTGCGTTTACTCTGACGCCTAGATCGATCTGTACTTCTCTCATGGCCGAGTTGTCAGCTTGTCTCAAGCTTCAACCTCCACAGCAAGAGTCACTAGCTCAACACACGCCTCCATCTCCAACAACACTTGTAACAAACGACCCAAATAACTGCAAGCTTGATACATGACCTACACACTACACAACTGGCTATCCGTCTTATCCGAAAGGTCCACACAACATTTGTGACAGGGTCCTACAGTCTACATTCCATTAACATGTATAGGTTTTATCACAAAGTGGACTTGTGCCACCTGAGAAAGCAGGTCTTGCTCCAGAGCTTCCCAGACTAGAGGCCTTTTGTTTCTATTCTATGTAACAAACTCTCAGAGTTCAACAATCTAGCTTGTCATTACGTCTAACTACTGATGTCGAGGCTGGAGCAAACGATCCCGGAGTCAGGATTGCAGGCTGCTGGAGAGAGCGTGTGGTCAGGTACCTCCAGCCACATCCCACAAACACCGACTGACCGACACGCACACTGCTAACTCCCCACCACTGTTTGGCACAATGTTGACACATGGATGGTATACGATTGCTTGAAGTAGTCAGAAGCACCTCCTGCATGACTGAGGGGGCTTCCCAGTGCTGGGTTAAGTAATTAATGCCACAAGAATCTAATCAACAAAGGATACACGACCGCTACCAATGACAATCCTACATCAGTGAACTGCAGAGCCACTGCACTATCATCCTGCTCAATACAACTTTGTACAAGGAATGTTTCTTCATTGGTTGAACCCATGTCGATGTTGTGTAATATACTACCCAGAATTCTAAGTGCAGACTGTGCTGGACACCAGCGTGTCACCTCACTAGCCGTAGCCATGGCAACATCGATAGTGTCACAGACACAACTGTCATCTACAGCTCAACTAACCCAGGTACAACAGGACAAAACTCAGTCATAGTCCTATCTCTCCACTCAAACAAATCTAAACAGGGCGGGAAATTCACTTTTTTTATAACAATACAGGGACAAATAAGAAAATTCCAATCTCAAATACCAATCCAAATTAAATCTACTGTGAGACTTGTACGAACCTGAAGAAGAACACTAAATTAGGGGTCAAACCCACAGCACTTTTGTAGGTCAGGATTTCTACATCAAACTTTTGGTCTCTAAACTTTACCCTGTTCCAGTTTCATTTAACAACATGCAGTTCAACATCTGGTAAATGTGTCATACACTTCCCTACACAGCCTGACATGAGGGTGAACTCGTGTCCTACACAAGGGGTGACTTGGGGAGGACTGGATGTGAGACAGACACACTACAGGTCCAGGTGCGACTCGGAATGGAGTAACACAGAACAAGCCGCCCTGAACTTGTCACCAACACCGAACGGGCCGACCAACAGACCCACTAACCCAGACCAACCCGGACCAACTGACCAGACAGGAACCGGCCAACTGACCGACCCTACACACAAACGACTAAAGCAGTTCGTTGTCGGAAACACAACTCTATAGGTAACAGTAACAGAACAATGCCAAATGGCAATACAAATTCAGAAGTAAATATCATCTCCACTCGATCGAGAGTGTGACGTTGACAACTCAGATAATTCAGCATGGTTTCCAGTGATATGGGATTAGAACCGTGCTCTACCACGCACCTTTTTGCAGGCTCAAGCCTTGGGGCATCATTGTATGCTAGCTACTGCGGATATGTATCATTAAATCATAGATATACTGTGGAGTACTGCACAATGGCATATATCAGAACTACACTATACGGACAGTATACTACAAGACTACAGCAATATATTACAAGGTCGGCCTCCCCATCTGTTTTGGCAGAGGGAGCATTATGTACAAGTGTTTCTGCTTACAACCAGGATCCTGTTGGATACCACAGGCTACCACAGTCAGGGTTCGCTTTCTAATATCTATTTGGAATAGTTGGTTAGGACTCTGATCCCTGGAGAACTACAACAATGTGGGGAAATGTTCCATCTTATATGATATTTACATTACGCCAGCTATCATACACTAAGGTCTAAGTTCATTAAATGAGATCACACATGGCCAATGCAGCCAGCTGGTAATACAGTGGTCAATTCTGATATATTTCTAAAATGCATCTGCAAAAACTAACTTGTAAGATTGTTCCCAGAGTTTTGACTGTTTTGTGAAAGAAGTTCATTTTTTATGTACAGTACATCCTCTGCACAGCAGAACACTGCCCCTAATTTTGATCTTTATAACAAAATTCATTTTGATACTTAATTGTTCATGTACAAACCCTGTTGGTTAAAATAACACCAAAATGCACGCAAATCTCCAGAGTGACTTGTGTGGACGAAGCAAGCCTGTACAGGGCAGAAACAGTTCACGGTCACCTCATGATAGCATGGAGAGAGATAGGGCCTGAACCAGCACACCGATCACTTACAGGTCAAACTAGTAGATATGCACTGAAAATGTATTACTGTCTTCTGATTTCATTGCATTGGAATAAAATTTAAATAATCTGATAGTTTAAGCTACCATATTGAGAGAATGACAGGTTCAGGCCCTACCTCGCACATTCTGTGGTGCTTCCTAGTTACAAATCTCGGCTATACCTGTACAAAGTCATCAGTTCTCTATATCAACAACAAATCTCAGGCTAATTGGATAACACACGCCAACAAAGCTTAACTCAAGTAATCATTTCTGGATAATATATCATAGGCTTACACCAGCATGCTTGTAGACAGTTCACAAGCCATCATTCCACATTTGGAAAGAGAAATATCATAATACCAAACACTTCTTACCAAACAAATTTTCAGTGGTTGATTCCCAATTCAGAAAAACATGCAATCAAGATATGCCACGTTACTAGATTTCTTTAATTTTGCGTTAATTCGGAAAGGTTCTTTGAAACAAACACAACATCGAAATCTCCACGGATACAGGGGACAGGATTATTGCAAGTCCACAATATCTGCCAAACTTTGTTTGGAGCACATAATTTCACTAGGTCTATAATAACGATGATGCAAACTAACCATGTACATGACATATTATATTGTTGACAATAACTTGAATGATAACCATATCAATGTTGCTTGTATTGCTGTCAGTGAAAGTATTGATTACATTGGTAGGAGCAGTAAAATACACAACTCATGGTGATCGGTTACACAGAGATCTCGATTACATCACACAGTACACCAAATACAAATCTACATACAGGTCTGTACAGTGTGTATGCGGAGATTGACAGTCCAACATCTAGCAATCTGGATATATACAGCTGTGTCAGATGGGGAAGGGGGGGGGGGGGGGGGAGGCAGGTTTATGACCCGGACCATCCTGGACCACTCCAGACTACCATGGACCGCCCCGGACTAATCCAGACTATCTTAGACCGCCCCAGACCATAGTGGACTGCTCCAGACCATCCTGGACCATCCTAGACTGCTTCGGACCTTCCTGGATCACCCCAGACCATCCTGGACCGCCCAGGACTGCCCCCGATCACCCCGGACACATCTAAACTACTCCATGGCGACTCGTCCTGTAACCTGAGCGTTTGCTTCTTAAATCAGTGGAAAAATAAACAGTCACTGAAATATATTTAGAAGACGACTTGTAAGGTTTGAGACTCTTACCCTATGGTTAATTAAGATATAGCTGACTGGCTGAGAGAATACTGCTTTCAGCGGCACACTAACGTGGTGCTTACTTGAGGAGTTACTGTTCTAATGTTAGGTATTCTATCTGACTGTACAAGATGATTTCTATAGCAACATTGGCTAGAGGTTCTATAACGGAGATACTGAGAGCTTGATTCTGTCGCGGACAGGCAGCTAGCGTTTACATCGCTCGATAGTACACACAACAACCAGCTATACACCTATATACACAGCGTAATAGTCAACAAACAAGTGGTGGAGTCTGTGCTTATACATGGCAACGTCTAGGTAAACAACACTACACAGAAGCTACGATTGTACAGGACTAATATCTAGGTGTAGACTACCATATTTACACGTTATCACTCACTCAGACACTGATGCATGATTGCCCCCTCCCTCCCACATGCTTATACCGTTGGTCCCCCCCCCCCCACCCGCCCAATCTAACCATCAACTTCCCAGCTACATAACATGGAAACACAACTCTGGCCCTGTGTCATCGAAAACAACATTATATACAAATACAGGGACCTCAAATAAAAACAACACATTCTTACGTACATGCAACCTCAATAAGTACATCAACTTGCTCAATCAATCAAATCTGTTTGTGACAAAGTTTGTGATCCTTCAAATAAAATGTTTGTGACAATTAAAAATAAATACAGTGTTCATTAGAAATGCCGTCATCACAGCGGAGTAACATGCACAAATGTACGCTGTCTTCGTTGGTCAACAATAAACAACTCGCAAAAAATCCAGTAAAATCCAGACAGTTTAAACAGCACTTGAATAAAACAGTAAAAATGCATTTTAGATGCAATCTGACATAATTCTTTGTAACAAATCTGAAAGTTGTACTTGAGACTGATCCATCAATACATGGTCAATTTGGTAAAACTCCCCTATATAGTCATATATTTATATATATAATCAAATATCTGTACAAAGCTTTGTGTTACTTGAACTATCAATCGATGCAGGTCTCCTGTCAACTGCTTGTTTTGTTTATGTACAGCACACCAAAGAGTGGCGCAATAAAATCATCTGCACGTGTAGTCGGGATTCCGGCTGGGCTGAGACTGACGCGTTAGTACCCTGTAAAATCAACTGCCACTCGTCCTTTCCTCTGTCTATCTCTCTGGAAGCAGGTGTGCTGGTTCGGGAGAGCGCCACAAAAACAAAGCCGTCTTATCTAGCCAAGAACCCCTGCAACAGACAGATCAACATTTACATCAGCACCACCATGACACTCAAACCAATACATACTCATTGGTTCGGCATACATCGATAGGCATACATGTAGATATCAGCTTTAAAAAATCGTAATTATGTAATTTACTTCACAACCTTGTTAGAGATGGCAGCTTACTTACTGCCATAAGCACTTACTGCTGAATATTGTTTTATAGAATAGTTTACACAATTTTAGATTCAATGTGATATAAGGAAGCAGAACTGGCAATATTCCATGTTACCATGGCTACAGTTTGTATGTGGAATTCACTTTCAACTCCATCTCCAAACAAACCTCAACACACCTGCAATATGTACTCAAACTTCGACTCGTATCAACAATTTCTTTCTGGGGAGAGTATACACTCAGGGAATTCAGTAAAATCACTCAGTGAGTCAAGGTTGGCAGCAAAGTCATTCCTTGAGTCAATTCCACATCAAGGATGGCAGTGAAGTCACTCAGTGAGTCAATTCCACATCAAGGAATAAGGATGGCAGTTAAGTCACTCAGTGAGTCAATTTCACATCAAGGATGGCAGTAAAGTCACTCAGCGAGTCAATTTCACATCAAGGATGCCATTAAAGTCACTCAGTGAGTCAATTCCACATCAAGGATGGCAGTAAAGTCACTCAGTGAGTCAATTCCACATCAAGGATGGCAGTGAAGTCACTCAGTGAGTCAATTCCACATCAAGGAATAAGGATGGCAGTAAAGTCACTCAGTGAGTCAATTTCACATCAAGGATGGCAGTAAAGTCACTCAGTGAGTCAATTCTACATCAAGGATGGCAGTAAAGTCACTCAGTGAGTCAATTTCACATCAAGGATGACAGTAAAGTCACTCAGTGAGTCAATTCCACATCAAGGATGGCAGTAAAGTAACTCAGTGAGTCAATTCCACATCAAGGAATAAGGATGGCAGTAAAGTCACTCAGTGAGTCAATTCCACATCAAGGATGGCAGTAAAGTCACTCAGTGAGTCAATTCCACATCAAGGAAGGCAGTAACGTTACTCAGTGAGTCAATTCCACATCAAGGAAGGCAGTAATGTCACTCAGTGAGTCAATTCCACATCAAGGAAGGCAGTAAAGTCACTCAGTGAGTCAATTCCACATCAAGGAAGGCAGTAATGTCACTCAGTGAGTCAATTCCACATCAAGGAAGGCAGTAAAGTCACTCAGCGAGTCAATTCCACATCAAGGAAGGCAGTAATGTCACTCAGTGAGTCAATTCCACATCAAGGAAGGCAGTTATGTCACTCAGTGAGTTAATTCCACATCAAGGAAGGCAGTAATGTCACTCAGTGAGTCAATTCCACATCAAGGATGGTAGTAAAGTCACTCAGTGAGTTAATTCCGCATCAAAGCAGTATGTATGAGCACCAAACTGTGACTGACTGTGTGAATTTCATGAAACTGTTTGTCAGTAGTTGTCTGGAGATGGACCAACAGATAACTTTTAGCCAGGAATTAATATAAACACTTGTAATGGTTTGTTCTGAGTTGACAGACAAGAGCTAAACCCCGAGCTAGCGAGGAGTGTTAGATGGAGCCAACACTGTGCAGGGTGAGGACAAGCTAAGTGTCATAATACAAACCTCTACCGTTAAGACTAGGTGCCCGCTAGCCGTTCAGTGGAAGCCATTTTGGAATCCAGTTGGAATCAGCGTGCCCTGTCAGGAGAAACACGATCAGAACTAGCCAGTGACTAACAAGATTACACGATACAAGCACAACACACCCAGCTCAGGTTACCATGGTTACAAGGCGGGTTTGGCGCCGTTAGATCTACAACTAGTACAGTTGTATATCAGATGACTAATGGAACAATGCACTGCATCGCCCATTTGCCATTTATATAACAGAAGACATGGTGCATCTTGAAACAGCAGTGTTAGCAGATAAATATGATCAGTACATGGATATATACGGTAGCAGTGAAAGTAATGCAAGAACAAATAGTGATGCAACATCGGCAAACATCTCGGGAACAGAATAAGTGCCAGAATATTGTGAACACAGCAGTTCGTAACAACAGTGATATGAACAGTAGTTGACAATCAGTGATCGTCTGTTTTTGGAATAGAGCGAGGTGGGAGACTGGCGTGTCCAGGCGTACGTGATTGTGGACAGATCAAGAGATTACGTATTGTGGATACTTACAGCTATACCAGCGAAGCCAGACGGTTGAGGACTAGCTGCCTGCACGTAACCAAGACTTTCGTGATTAGAGTACATGTCTAGTGCTCCGGGACTATTGGCCTGGGGGAAGCCGCGACTGTTGGCCGGTGAGGTAGGAGGGCCGTACGACTGGGCAAAGCTGTTCATCACTGAAAGTACACCGCCCGATGTCACCACTGAGTGTAAACAATTACATGCAACATCACACATTGCAGTTAGTAACAGTTACATACAGGCCAAACAGCAATTATCAATTGCAGTAATTGTGTTTATTCCAATTCCATTACACAGAGATGAGCAGACATCAAACATATAAAGCGTCAGGTTAAGCGCCAGCAATCAAACCAGTGCAGAATGTGTTTCCATGACAATGAGCAGGTTAAGTGGATCCAGGACAACAGACGATGTCGGTTAGTGGATGGCGTGATCAGACGTCGTCAGTCGGAGGGGACACACGGAGTGGGATGGTGGGTTGTGGGGGGTGGGGGTAGATAGAAGGTGAGACGCCTTTAGTTAATCATGCAACAAATCTGTGAATTAATCTATTGGCAACAGCACATTACGTTGTTTAATACACATGATGAAATGTGTCAAATTTATATTCCAAAACACATGAGATGCTGGGTTTTTAACTTGAATACCAAGGGCCGAAGTGACAGAAAACTATGACATATCTAGTGCCAGTGAGACAGTGTAACATGCATCTAGGATAATCGATCAAGTTCTATTGACAGAGACATGGTACAGAATTGTGCTAGTCTAGCGAGTACTAGCGTACTACAAGCGGTTGTGAGTGTTTGTGTGTGTGTGTCTGTGTGTGAGGCGCTCCCCCTGTACCTGTGGGGCCCTGTGCATGCCGCTGGTTGATGGGAGAGCTGGCAATGGACAGCGGGGAGGGCTCGCTGCGCGGGATCCCCATGGCGGCTCCGGTGGCCGCGGCTAGCTGGTTGGCCACGTGTGCGCCGTTCAGGCCGGCGGTCTGCGTGGCTGTCTGGTACTCTGGGGAGTAGTACGCGGCCGCTGCGGCTGCCGCCGCAGACAGGTTGTTGGTCAGACGTTCCCCCTGGCCCTGGGCCGTGGACAGTGACCCCGTGGTGGGCAGGTAACCGTAGCCGGGCAAGCCTGTGGAAGGACACCGTGAGGCGTTAGTCAACGTTAAACTGTCAAGTCAGTCAGCGTTGACATCTCTGCTGCAGCCCATCAAGTTCTCCTTCACAGCTATCCGCATCACTTCCAACTCATCCAAACAGTTGTGTCCATCGTCCAGTGTAGCTCAGCAGCAACAGCTCTGTGGCTTGGCTTGACTTTATGTTTTTGCATCGCACACGCAATTTTGTCACTTTCTAGATGTTTACCCATGGAAACCCCTGAGCCGCTCTATCCAAATTGGCTTCGGAAAAAGATACCCAATAAGGGTTTGGGCATATCGTTGCCTGATGAAATATATCAATTTGATCTGGTAAATTTTCTGAATCATCACAGATGTGCGTGTTTCAGCTGTATTTGTTTTGATATTGCATTAGAAAACACAACAGCTTTACACATCAAACTACTGTTACGAAGTAGTACTGGGACTTAGCAAACGTATGTGGAATCAACGGCAATCAGAGAAACATCAACACAACAGTCATGCACAAATACTGTACACAAATCTCGGGGCACTAACACTCTACGAAGCCAACGTGGTCTGTCCAAGGGTTCCAATATACACAAATATTGAATGCTTGTGTGCTGTGCATCATACACATAAAGTCATGCAGCCACAGGGCTAATTTATTAGTTATACACCATCTGGGTAGAAATATACAAGATGTCATTCAATTAAAAACACACATTAGACAATGCTAGACAGTGGCACTCCTCAAAACGAAACTGAAAGAAGTGGAGTTGGGTCGACCATTGCAACAAGACGAGATACGAACAGTGGATAAGTAAAGGATTACACTCAAGTCTTGTGTGCAATAGATGGCCCAGTTATTATTCAACATTCAATAACACAAGGCTAGGTTAGTTGAATTTCAGTAAGCCAAACTCTACTGTAGTGTTAACCATGACTGTATGCACATAAACTACATTTATTCATATAAATGTGACACACCAATATATCGCAACAGTTGGATAGTCTGGGTTCCTATGGTAACAAACATAGCAGTATAGACATTAAGCTTGTTAACTGTACAGAAATCAACCAATGTTTGATTGGTAAGATGGTTCTGGCTGGTTTACCCTCGTCAGATCAATGCTGGGGTGGCCATCATAACTGGTTGATTGTTTGTGCAGTAATGACTACATCACAACGTTTATGTGCCAACAAAGGAACAGGGATTAAATGCAAGTGAAAGAATAAAACACCAGCAAAGGTACTAGATACAAAGGCCGATATATGTATATTTATATACATAAACACACGTACAGATAAGTAACAACTAAACGGTACGAGTAGACGAGACAGTGAGCCGGCGGTGGAGACAAGCTAGAGCCTACACGAGCTGGGTCCGGTGTGAGCCCCTGGGGGGACGGGGCGGGGCAGGGCGGGACAGGGCCGGGCGGCTTACCAGGGTGGCTCAGGTTGAGATAGCCCCGCAGCGGTGGTCTACCCACACCTCGGTGCACAGAACCGCGACCCCCACCTACAGATCCGGGATGGCCACCCATCGGCAACGGACCAAATCCTGGCCGACACAGGGGGAGGGCAGCAATAGAAACAAAACACACTTAGGCTAGCTAATGTCTGCATGCCAGACCCCGAACTCAACTTTACTTCTTTCCACAATAGTTACAATATACAAGGAGACTTAGGGCAATACTTTTAGACTTAAGATTACAGCATAATTGCTTAAAATGGAGACAAGGCTCGAATGATTTATACTAGAGCCATGCACAAAGCAGGCTTTCTCAGGATCAGGTACATTGTCAGTCATACCCACTGGCTTATTGCTACTGCTATGCTAGATACCACAGGACCCAAACAAACCAGTTGTCATAGTAACACAACAACAATCACATCAACTATGTATATTTTCAAAAGACAAAAATCTCAGCAATACTGTTCAAGATTTGCAGGAATCCTGGAAGCATTTTGGTTTACTATAACACAATCATACATATATTTTTGTCACCAAAGACAGCAGTACCTCATGAACACAGTGGTCCCTGTAAGATAAAATCACCTTCTTCTGTGAGATCAAACTTTCTCAGCAGGACTTATTTCACAGGTTCATTTACATACTCAATTGATCCTTTGAGATTGGAAAAGAAGAAAATCTCATTTTGGAAGTGTGTGTACTTACAGGGGCCACTGTATAAAACTATGGACTACAGTTCATAAGATACCTTACAGGACCTTGAGCTCTAAATCTTTCATTGCCGAGTTATTTAGGGAAAGAGTGAATATATATTGAATCATATTGGTTGTTGTATGTTGAAAATTTCCCGAATAGAATATTAAATTTGCAATTTTAGTAACTCAAGGATAATAGGCAGACCATGGGTGTTCAACGCTTTCAAAGGTCAAATATTGCGTTACTGTCAAAAACTTTCTTTGACTAGAGCCGCCTCTGGCAGTGAAAGGTTAGAGCTCAACGCCTTTTTCGTACAAATCATTTGCATAATCTTTCAGGAGTATGCGGGATGGCATCACCGGTACCGTTATCATATAATGCCAGTGTATCTACTGCACAACCAATACATAGTCCTGAAAGACATTCTGAGAGCCTGAGATCGCACAAAATGTTACTACATATCTCAATACTGCCTTGACGAAGTGAGGCTGATCAGCTTGTGTACACATAAATCATGCAACATACGGCTCTGTATCATCCTGTACCCAGGTATACATACAACGGTCAGGTCACTTGTCAGATCAGCAGGCACACTGAGTTGCCATGGCTACACTCACCAGGGATGTAGTATCCGGGTGGGAAGGTGTAGGCCCCGCGTCCGTAGGCCGCTGCGTAGGCTGCAGGAAAGCCGGCCGCTGTCAGGAAACCTGTCGTTGGATCTGCAGAGAGAGAGTCTTCAACAGGTCAGTACCTCGGCAACGGTAACCACGACGTGATCACTAGCTACAGGGTTACGAGGCTACAAGCCGGCATGCAAAGTCAACAGCTAATAGACAGACACTACAAGTCCTAGTGATGTATGGTTTACATCGTGTTTGTAAATGTTCCTGAACATCTCAGGATATGTGGACTCTTGATGTGTTTTAGATTAGTATTACCAACATCTCCACTATTGGTCCAGAATACAAGAGCAACTTTATTTAAAACAGGTGCATGCAGTGAATTTTGCAAAACTACAATATTATTGGCAACATTTTTACTCAGAAATATTAGCCGATACATGTGGACCTTGAGGATTGTTATACATGTTACATGAGACCACAGGACCTCACACCTACTATCCTGGAGTTTTACGACACAAACTACTAGCTGATCAGTTTTCACTCAATAGTGCAAGTAAATAAATACAAATTGTTATCCATGAATTCCATAGACCACACAATTGAGCAGATAAACTTGTGATGCTGACGTGCTGAGATAGGTGTGACAAGAAGACGGGCCTCTGGAGTGATTCCATTCTACATGTGCGGCACAAAATGATCGCTGGACGAGTTATAATCCAACAGAGAGACATATAATCACAACAAGTCCATAGACATGGCGCTTTTACGCTAGGATAAGAACAATGTCAGACGGCAAGCCTCAGTGATGGATGAATGCAGTTTGAACTTTTTTCTGCGCAGACATGTCTCTTTTGTTTCTGTTACTCATATGAGGGATAACCAATTCCCCCATGACAGGATGGGGGGGGGGGGGGGGGTTCCAAGCACGTCAAACTTCATACTCAGAAAATAATCAATGAACAGGAGAGCGGCACTAGGACTTATGATAATAGGTGAAACATGTCTGTGTATTCATTTCAACAAGTTACACTAACATCAAAATTAGCCCAAGGGGTAAGAAAGTTACCGGATAATATTTGTATTAAGAATCTTTGTGAACTTCAATGTCACCATTAGGTATGTTCATATTACAAACATATTGGCTCTATCAACAAGTATTTTGTCTGTAGAGACCAACTTACACATTTCAGGTTAGGTGAGACTTTGGAAGCCTTCAAGGTCATCTAAGGTCAAGTTCAAGATCACTAAAAGATGTGCCATATAAATATATATGTGACCATGCACCCGGTATATCTAATAAGCTTATAACACAATCCCATCCTTCAGCTGCAAGTGTTTAAGCCTTTTAGCACTCAAGGTCATTCAAGTTCAAGCTGAAGGTCAACATTAGTTGTGCCATATATAACCTCCTATATGCCTATAATGCAAACATAAGCCTTGCATACAAGCATTTCATCTGTCAAATTTGGGCGATTTTTTTACCCAAAAAGGGCCGTTTTGACCTTTCAAGGTCATCAAAGGTCAAATTCAAAGTCACACACACAAATCGCCATATACATGTATGACTTCTAATTTGAAATTGCATATATATATATATGCTCTATCTTCAGGCGTTCTATGAGTGCAGTTGTAGCAGCTCCCATTATGAAGGAAGGAAGTGCCAAAAAATTTTCAAGTCCCAAAATTTTTTCAAAGGATGAAAAAAAATTTTCCCCCTAGAAATGGCCCAAAATGGATAGTACTGCGATTTGGGGCAAACAATTTTTTTCGCCGACCCGTCAAAAAGGCCACCACGCAGAGACTGGCAATTCAAGGGCAACAAAACTTACACGTCACAAAGGTATATAAGAGAAATCTTTTTAAACATAAATCTCAAGCTGATCAGAGAGTTTTTGAGATAATGGCTGCCAAAGTTCAAAATTGAGCGTTTTACAACGAAAACGGTTGCCATTTTGAGAAAAATTTAAAAATAAATAAATTAAAACACATCCTTCTCGAATTCTTCTTGGGTATCTTTTCCCAAATTTTCAGAAAGATTGGACCGTAGACATTAAAGATGAAAATGTGGACACACGGCGGACGGACACAACGCGATGGCAATAGGTTATCGGACCATAGGTCCGGTAACCGAAAAAATAATTGAATCCTGTTCATTATCGAGAACATACTTCAACCCAAAAAATTAGGCCAAGGGCCGAAGATAGGTTACCGGACAATGTTTAATATTTTAGATGTTAGCCAGGTCACTGGTTGAATTCGAGGTCAAGAGAATATTCAGCATATATAACATTAAGCATATATCATGTCCACAGTTGATTGCTAAGCTGTAAATTCAATAATCAGAGAGATATTAGCAATTTTGTGCTGTGGCCTTGAAAATGAAGGGGCAAAGGTCAAATTCAAGGTCATCAAAATATTCAATGTATATCATTTTCTATATCATGTCCACAATTGATTCCCAAGCCATACAGTCAATAGAGATATGAGCCAGTTTGTCCTTGGACCTTGAAAATAAGGTCAGAGATCAAATTCAAGGTCACGAGAATATTCAGCATATATCATTTCCTATATGTCCACAATTGATTCCTAAGCTGTAAAATCGATAATAAGTGAGATATTAGCATGTTTGTCCTGTGACCTTGAAAATGAGGTCGAAGGTCAAATTCACGTCATCAGAATAATCAGCATATATCATTTCCTATATGTCCACAATTGATTCCCAAGCTGTACAGTCGATAATAAGCGAGATATAAGCCATTTTGTGCTCTGACCTTGAAACTGAGGTCAGAGGTCAAATTCAAGGTCACGAGAATATTCAGCATATATCATTTCCTATATGTCCACAATTGATTCCTAAGCTGTAAAATCGATAATAAGTGAGATATTAGCCTGTTTGTCCTGTGACCTTGAAAATGAGGTCGAAGGTCAAATTCACGTCATCAGAATAATCAGCATATATCATTTCCTATATGTCCACAATTGATTCCTAAGCTGTACAGTCGATAATAAGTGAGATATAAGCCATTTTGTGCTCTGACCTTGAAACTGAGGTCAGAGGTCAAATTCAAGGTCACGAGAATATTCAGCATATATTATTTCCTATATGTCCACAATTGATTCCTAAGCTGTAGAGTCAATAATAAGCGACATATAAGCCATTTTGTGCTCTGACCTTGAAACTGAGGTCAGAGGTCAAATTCAAGGTCACGAGAATATTCAGCATATATCATTTCCTATATGTACACAATTGATTCCTAGTCTCTAATCTCAATATTAAGTGAGATATTATGCATAATGTGTCCCATTATAAAACATTTAGAATTTAACATGGGAAAGTCCCATTTGGGCCGAGTTTGAGCCAAAATGGCCCACTTCGAGCGATTCAAGCGCAACGAAATTTATAGACATCATAGGAGTACATATGAAGAGTCTTATGTATCAGAAAGAAAAAAAGTTACTGAACAGATTTTGAGAAAATGGCCGCCAAAGTCCAAAATCAGGCATTTTTCGTCGAAAACGGCTGCCATTTTGAACAAAAAATACAAAAATCAAAAAACTAAAAAATACCTCCTTCTTGAATTATTTTTAAGTATTTTTGTGCAAAATTTCAGAAAAATTCGCCCGTAAACAAAAAAGATAAAAATGTGGACGACGACGACGGACGACGACGACGGACGCAACGCCATGCCAATAGGTTATCGGACCATAGGTCCGGTAACCTAAAAACATACAAACACTTAAAGAATTCTGTGTACTGTGTGTACCATGTCGGTGTATCCCTGATGATGCTCTTTGTTCGATTACAATTAAGCAGAAACCCATAAGAGAGACTCTTATGGGTTTCTGATTTAAGAAGATTACATTTAAGTAAGATATACATGTATATATATTTCATTTTACCGTTGAAATATGTTAAGCGATATGTTAACATTGAGATCCCAAATCCATGGTATCGTCCTTATTTGTTTCAGTAACACAGAACTTCATAATTATTTATCACTCACGCAGGATAAAAGGAGTCAGTGTTGGTACAACATCCGACGACTGTGGTTAGAAGTATGTCGGTTAGAATGTGATCTACTAGAATCTATTGCACAAATCTACATATAAGTAAGAATGACTAAGTGCTATGTACATCCCTCAACTACAAGCTACCAACCTCCCCCCCCCCCCCCCCAACCATCACCCAGCATGCTTAGAATCAAAACTACCTCTGCCAGCACCTTGTGGCATCATGACTTCCTTGGGCTGCGCCTTCTTGCACTCCACCTGCAAAATAAAACCTCTGTTAGCTCTTGGTGCCATGACAACCTGACATCCACACACAGGCAGGGGTGTCTCCCACAATATCTGAGCATGCCCTAACATTGCTGCCACCTAGTGAATCACTGACACACTACGTCAGATCTACTGTGGCATACAGTGCTGCCACCTAGTGAATCACTGACACACTACGTCAGATCTACTGTACACTACAGTGCCGACACCTAGTGAATGAGGCTCTGCATCGATGGTTTGAAGCCCTAAAGCAAGCGGAAGTTCTTGTTGTCAATTACACAAATCAAACAGTACAACATGGCAGAAGGTCAAAGTTGTTGTGAGATAAAACCTCAACTGAAGCTCATGTAACCTCGCTGAGCTATGTGAAACATACTATACCGCTAAACATTCGATCCGATCATTTCTCACAGACACAGGAAGTCCGAAGAATTTCTGGATTTCCATGTTTTGCTTCTGCAGACCAAATTACCTCCAGATATAAGTTTTTTGTTTTTACACATGGCAGCCAAGTTGAATTTTTACATGGACGTTTTCGGCATGAGCTTGATAACCAAGAATCTTCCTTGCTTTCAAGTATGATCAGTATAACTCAGCAGATGTTCCGGTTTGCAAATAACCCCCACCCCCCACCCCAACCCATATCCCTAGGGCTTTCATTCTTCATTGCAACCATCTAACCCCCTCACTTATTTCAAAATTGAAAATCTTCAACAGCTGTAACAATGCTGCACAAGGCCATTTAAGGCCCAGGTAGTGCAACTTGAACCAATCAGGACCCTGCAAGGACGAGGAATCGCACGAGGAGATGTGCTGCGGGCTGAGAGTGCTTGCAGACCGCACGAGGCTGATGAGGGCAGGATTTCCTGCGGAATACCACACTGGACAGCCCTCAGCCTGGCCTTGGAGTGTCTTCCGCTGCAGGAAGTACCCAGAAAAAAATCCCCTCCTCAGCGATGATTACCTACCCACGCCTTACATCAGGATTTCTGCCTAAATAAATTCTCAAAGCCGTTGATGGGCAAGGTATGCCAACAGTGCATTCATCCTAGCACTAAGCAGCCAGTTGGAATGAATGCTTGGGTGCTCCCTATCAACAGCTTAGATTCATGCATGCGCTTCTACAAGAACAGGCTAGTCTGCAGCCTCAACAACTCATATGTGCCTCACACTTGCAAAACGTCAGCACAATACAGCAACAATCATCATTGTGCTTCACACAGCTACAACTGCTTCCCTAATGAAAACCTGCATGTGTCAAAACAAACGTAGATGTGTATTCCTACACAGATATACTGCAAAAATTAATTTTTACAAACATATTTAGAAAATGTTCAAAATTATCTACGTTTGTTCAAAATTAGCTACAAAATGTTCAAAATTATCTACAAAATTATCTAAATCCCACTACCAGATGTACCACGATAATATACTTTATTTTGCGAGTGAAAACAAAACTGGAACTTACCATTTTGTTGTTGATTTCATGGAAGTGGATCTCGCAGACTTTGTCAACAATATCTTCTGCCTCGAATGTCACAAATGCAAACCCTGTAATGAGGGAAAAATTGTAAATCTGAGTGAATGATGGATGCCCAACACAGGGCTTGGGTTATAACTTTACATTTACATCGTAACTTGACAGAGAAGGAACAAAATAGTGGAACAAATTAAGCTGCCAGGGACGGATATATACGCTGGCATAACTTTCACTCCTCACAACACACCCTGCAGTCAAGCCAAAGGACAAAAAGTTTCTTTTAATAAACCAGTATGATCATTGAGTATAAAATTGTCTCCCACGAATAACAAGTGAAAATCATGGCAATTAACTGATAAACTAGTATCATCCCTGGCAGTTTTCTTAATAAGCTTAGTGATATGTGCTTGTTCTCACTGAGTAATGTATTGGTCTGTACAGCTCAGCCACTGTTATCTGACTGAGGACACTGCCTCCAGACTGAGGACACTGATATTACTTGAAGATGCCTTTGTACAATTACCTATACCCCCCTCCTCTCTCCCTCCTTGACTATGTATGAGTAATTCTGGAATCTGAGTCCCATATTATGTGCCCTCCCAAAGATTGATAATTCTACACTACACAAGATGAAAGCAGAACAAGGGAGACATTGTAATGAAGTCACGAAAACGGAACGGGAATCTGGGAATCTGTCGTTTGGCTAGAGCTAGCTGCTGCTGTTGGCTTGAAGCCTGTCAGCCCCGTACTGGTGAGGCATCCTCACAAGACAAGGGCTATAACAAGGGATTAACATAACATGGCAAGCTTGTCCTTCAAGAAACTCGCCCGACAGATAATCCCATAATCCGCAATGAGCTAAACCTCCTTAAATCTACACATTTTATACACTCAGAAAAGATTTAATGAATACATAAAATCCATCCAACCAAAAACCTAATCGTTTATGACTCTGGAGAAATCGAAAACTGGCGAAGAGAACTTGACAAAAATTTTGGGAGACATTCCAGGGCGCAAGAAGGAATGTGTGCCGAGCTGTGACTGACGCACAGAGAACCGCCACAATATTGCTGCGAGCCGCGGATCAATATCCGCTCAGCTCCAGTCCATTTTTGTCGGCAGTTGACATGAAAACACTTTCAAACCAGGTTGGGTTGAGAACAAAATCTGTGCTGGAGGTTCAGGGGAAATGTAGAGGAATAGCAGGGTATCAAGTTCAAAAGTATAATGTTTCAAGCTATAGCCAATCAAATTGGGCTATTCAAGAATGAACGTAAAATGAGGCACCTCTTGTACGCAAAACTAAATAAACTACTGAAATATACATGTCCCACAATTAACCTTTGATCTCACGACAAAAGTAACACAGCAGAATTCTTTGTGCAATAAATCTGTGTGGGTTTACAGAATGGGAAAGAGAGAAGTCAAACCCTGCGAGTCCTGCGAACTGTAGATAACTTTTCAGTTCACTCTGCTAGGACTTTGCAGGATTTGTTTGTTGGAGTTGTACGAACGGTAGATGAACACCGGAAGCAGTGACACTGAGGCAATATCTCAGCAACACTATCAGGGACATTAGGACCTGTACGAGGCCTGGCACACAGACTAGTGATTATTGGGACATTGACTAGGAAATAACGGCAAACTAAATGTGCAGGGGACACGGAATGTAGCTATCACCCAGCAGCAATCTCACGCAGTGGCAAATAGCTTGAAGAACATGAAGAAGGGGGCATGTGGCATACTCGTGGCTCTCGTGGAGGGCAATAATCCGGTGTTGAGTCGCAGTATTGACAGGAAGACTCCTCTCAAGGCTCGAGGTCAGAGTCAGCGCTGTGCCTCAAACACGAACTTCTATTCAACTTTCACTCTATTACCAACAGTTTGTGGCTGGAACACGCTCATGCTCAAGACCACAAAGTACGAAGGAGTTCCACGTAATGTCTCTTTCATTGCTGCCAAACTTACAGGATTCCACTGCAGCATTCATTAACCCAAACTAATAAAGCTGTATGTTTTCAAGCGGGATGGAAATCATTCAATTAGCAAGGTTGCCATGGTGATTTTCCGACTGGCAGACCTTACAGATAGGAGTGCTGTTTGATCATACACGTGGAAGATCAGTAATAGACCTTGGGAAGAAATAACAATATTTGTAGCAAGGTTTAGATTGCCTTTAGCAGCAATCCCTGCCGTTACTTGGATGGTAAAGACTTGTTTGATAATGAGCAGGCAGCAATCACATTTGCTGTAACAGTTTTTCTCCAGTCTTCTCCCTTTGGATCATGACCGATTGTTGGATTAACACCAGGGAATGAAGGGCCGAGTTATATAAAAGTATGTTTCCCCAGGCAATCTACTTTGAATAGTTTAACAACATGAATATCGCCAGTGCCACAAAGGCCTTTTGTAATAACTCCTAGCACTCCACTGGATGGCACCACCTACAAAACGTTCTCCACAGAGAGCAGGTTTTTGAACACAAACCCAGATACCACTTGGTCTATCTTCCTATTCATGGGGTCATGAGGTGCAAAGTCATAACACACAAAAATAGAAGAAACAGAGTACAGGACCACAGAAGTCTGATCAGCTTCCTGACAACAACAACACATCCTTTATTTAGTTCACAAGTAAGCACAAGATTGCAGGCAGCTGACTGGTTACATACAACTGTTTAGATGGATTCAATCTTGAATACACATCCAGATGTCTGCATTGATAATGTGTCCATATTTTGCATACATACAAGATTATAGGAACACAGTGCACTCAGACTCTGTATTGGTGGTCACTGCATCCCCCCCCCCCCCTCCCCACCCCTTCCACCTATCCTGACCTGCTTCACCTTCTGACATCTAACAACAAGACAACATCAACAATCACCACTACTACAAACTACAAACACATGAATCGCCCAAACTTTCCCAGGCTTAGCTCCAGCCTGTTTTATTGCATGCCCTCGGCAATAAATCTCAGCCATAGGAGGGAGGAGGTCAATACAACAAGGCTATATAGTTTATCAACAAACTTCTAAAATCTTCATGTGGCTTTATTGATGCCAGTCTTCAATGATCCGTGCAACATAAGAATTTCTTCCATATCTTTGAAATAGCTCATCTTTACTGTCCTGCTATAAGACTAAGATCAAATGACTGCAGATCAAAGAAAGTATGAATATTCATGATGTCAGCCAGGACCTGGGACAGACAGACCATCACTAACAGACTACAGGATGATAGCCCATTGCTCGGCCTACATCATCTCAGGCAATCACCCAGCCCACATCAGCAGCAAGCCTTCAGCACTGCACTGGTCTGTACCAGCACATTCCAAAACATGGACGTAATTAACTTCTCATGATGAAACCTCTTCTGAAATTGATGCCACAAATACTGTTACATATGGATGTGTTGATATTACTGACTGCTGGTGACATACCGTTCTATTGCCCCAGTGCCGTCACCTATACGGCTCAAGCAGGCATTCTGTGATGAATTAATAAACCATCCCTGGGGAGCATTGAATGTTTTGCTCAGACAGAGAAAGCCAGCTATTTGTTACGTGCGTGGTGGCCAGCCATTCATTTTTCTATGGATACACCGTTACAACATTTAGTCTCAATGAAGTACGATCCTATTGGTAACAATGCTAACCAGAATGGAAACAACAAAATTGGCTGCAATGGAGGAAAACTGGTCCGATCAATAATATTGTGAAATATAGTGAGCCATACTGGGAAATATTGGCCTTAAATTACCGAAGGTCAAGTTAATGATAATATTACATCTGTATTGAACTTTGCCCATGTAAACTATTAAAATCAAACACCTTTATTTGATGTGGAGTTGTATATTCCCAGAAAGCTTCCGAAATCACCATGATGTGGCTGTGAATGAATCTGACAAAGGAAGTACAGAAGCAAGGATTTAGTCGCAACCACTGCTGTAAACAACGGTTATTGTGTGATATTAATGCTGTGACAGTAGCCGAGCTCCAGGAAGACACTGAAGACTGCGGACATTAGTCCGTGACACAGAGCACCCAAGGGGGGCAGTCAGGACATCCTAACAGAGGCGACTGCTCACACCACCTCCTAACCCGTCTTCACACCCCATCAACCACCACTCATAACACCAAACAAGCCACTAATTAAATATGCATGTATTCCTTATTCTGCATAATTTCCTGCTTTTCCAGGTTCTGGTGGGTCAAGTCTCAAGCACAGAGACGAAGAGTTGTGGGGGGGGGGGGGGGGAGGTCAGAAGGAGACATTAAGCAGCCCAGGCCCCAGATGACTACTGTACACATCCCCGGCCGGTCCCTTACACTACTCATTGACGCCTTGCATAACATCACCATGGCCACACTCAACACTCTGGAACATCTGGGCGAGATTATCACAAAACTTAGAGCATCGGCCAGTACCAAACATCCGCAATGAAAACTTCATGGGAAGGAAAGAGACCTTGCACACTTCCGTTTCAATAGGAAACAAACCGCAAATATGAATGTGAACAAGAATCTGTTCTAGATGTTTCTGTACGCAGCAGAGTTCAATCTTCTTGTGACTATATTTAACACATCCGCAGCTCATCCAAGTTCGACTAATTACACTAATTAATGATTATTGAAAAGTAGTCTAAAACAAACGAGCATACATTGAAGTAGGAGAGGGGTTTACGGGTTTACAGTAACAGTGATTGGTCAGGTACAGAATACAGATGCAGTACTGGTAAGTGAAGAATTTAATGACTGTTGGAGACCAGCACACAATTTGGTAGTCACAAAACATGGCCATTAAAGGCAGGATTGAAGCAATCCTGGGGGGGATCTGGCTGTCATTTTCCAATGACACAACCCTAATTCCTGACAGTATCAGCACCAGACGACACGCGACGACGCAGCAGGAAATGAACATGTCAGGCGCCCAAAACTGACCGAAATCCATCGGAAATTCATCTTTTCATCAGGTCAGCCACAGATGGATGTCACTGTTGGTGCGGCTGCAAAATACTTATCTCCCCATGGCAGATCTGTCAGTTGAACCAATTTCTGGTGCAATCAGCACACAACCCTGACCAGCCCACGCACACGGATAGTTCTGGGGCAATGTGCTGCTTTGGGACCTGCCACCGCTGTGACAACCAGTCACGTACAGAAGATTTTTGCTCAGAGAATATTATACAGAACTGGAACCAAACTCTATACATGACCACAAACAACAACATATAAATCAAAATCTGGGATAACTTGGAATCTCTGAGTGTAGCAAGGGTGGGGTGTGGCAGGGAGACTGCTGCACACATGTGGCTGCTGGAGATCAGACCCAGGTATTGAAGGGGTCCTGGGACTGAGGTCATGGTCAGCCCCCCCTCTCCCCACACATACCCCACTCCCACCATCTGGACAAGACTGATAGGCATCCGGAGGGATCTACCTGGACTTATCCACAGAACAGAGGGCTGCCATTGATTACCTGCCAGGGTCAGGTATTGGAGAGGGGGGGGGGGGGGGGGTGTTCTGGGGCTAAGCCTGTGCTATCAGTGATGTGGTGGTATGGGAGAACCAGCCAGTCCGCTCAGGGACTCTCACGCTAGCAATCGCAATCGGGCCAGGTAACCAATCACTCCAACAAAGGCATCCAACAATATGGTTCTAATAAGACGAGCAAGCCAGGCAGAGTTGCCATGAATCAAGCGGGAGTATGAATCAAAGGGCGCGGGAGCTCATACATCAGCCTCTGACAGCAGCTGTACATTGTACTCCACGGGTACGCTCGCAGGAGTACACAGAGTACAGTACTGGCAATTGGTCAGTTGGCTAGCCATCACTGACGGCTTCAAGTTCCTAGGGAACATGGGGGCCAATTCCTGTGTGGCAGCTCAAGCTATATCTGGGCAGCATCATACTGCATGTAGAGTGGGGACCCAGCAATCCTGTTTGGAAACTAGCAACGTTTCAAATCCCTGGCTCAGACATCAATTAGGATGGGACATGCTGACCACATCAACAGCTGATGTATGCGTGGGGGGTGGAGCAGTCAACTTGTCACCAAGCATAGCTCAGCATGCTCCAGTGTGGTTGTCTAAATGCCACAATGGCTCAACCAATTAGTGGCTTGTAATCAAGTGGACTGGGGCCAGTGGGAGTCTGGTCCAAAAACAGCAGTGGGAGGGCTGGTCACAGGTGACCCTCACAAACCAGGGACACAGCATCCACAGTCAGCTTCCAATCAAGTATTAGTCAGAACTGTGTGAAGCTAATCTGCTGGCAGAGTTAACAAACACGGAACTGAAGTATCTGCGCCTTTGTCTGGAGATCCAAATATTTACTAATGTCAGACTGGTGTCCGCACCCCAAAGACCATTCCCTCAAGGTCCCCTTTGTTGTTTTGGTATATGGGTCTGTTATCATAACCACATGCCAATATGGGCCCTGAAACAGATCCATCATACATGTAATCCATATATAGATCCCGGCTAGACTGAAGGAACAGTTCATACTGCAGCAAGAATATTTCCCTCTTCCCAATATTTGCCTTTTATATCACACAAGCAGTTTTGCTATTGTGCTGCGGTGATTATTTTACATCCATCAAAGTGGCCCGGTAAATAGCTGGTCAAAGCTTCTCGTCTCTGGTGTTATTAATCTGGAGTTGTCAGGCAAGAGGGAAATGGGAAGATTCCTGCAGCAGCTGGCCATATCACACCAAACAAGATTTAGTTCTGATGGAAGGAAGGCGCAAAACCCGTCTCTATCAATACTGTTAAAGGAAGCTTACTGACTGACTGCCTGATAGACGGGGAGAAGTTGTGCACTCTTGTCCGTCAGTCCATGGCGAGCTGCTCAAACAATCAATCAGGACTTATGGGTCTGTGCCCAGTTCAGAGTCTGTATGCCTCCAGCCCTGGCCAGGGCCACTAACAGCCTTCACAATGAAGATTCCACATTTGTCAGTGTTGGTATGGCGGCCTACTTGCTGACATCACTATGGACAAATTGGGAAGAAAGCCCTGGGGTGACGGGAAGGACAGTTCTGTTCCCAGAAGTGGTAGACCCAGTGTCCATTGGTCAGACGGTACAGGGCATGATGGCAGAGCACATTACTGATACTGCACACAGGCATTGATCGACTCCAGACACCCTACCCGTGCCCCCACACACCCCAGCCAGCCCCACACATGCCCCCCCCCCCCCCACACACACACACACACACAGGAGGGCTGCTAACGGACTGCAGCATTCCCACCAATAATGAGGTGGACACCGCTCAATCCAAATTAGATCATGGAATATTAGCTTATTGGCTAAATTGATTGCTTCTAGCAGCACTTTCCCAAGCCAGGGACAAGACGCAGGCCATGATTTCCAAGATTGCAGCACAGCTGTGCCCTGTGGCCTTCAGCGCCCAGTCTGACATTATGCCTCCGACAAGGACTCGAGGTCGCACAAACTGACTGTCCAATTGCTCCATCCATTATACGCTGTGAGACACGTATATTGAAAATCTACTCATACATCTCATTGTGCTGATATTAACTGTCAACTAGGCAGAAAAATTGCAATAAATTTGGAAGTGGATCATTTATGCAGGCCTAGCATTAGCTGCAAGTGTGCACTCTCCAGTTGAGTATGCATTAACAAGCAGTGTAGCATTCACAGACCACTGAGCACCCTGACCAGGCATAAATTATCTCTCAGAGCAGTGGCACAGGAAACTCCAAGTCCGGCCAGCACTGCCGAACCGACATTCAACCCCAGTACGGTTCAGCAACCCCAGAAAAGTAAGCTCGCCAATTTGGAATTGGATTACCGAAAATTGATTGAAAAGCTATCACCCTACACTGAAGTTGCTTTAATGACAGGGCAAGGGAGGGGGTCTCTTGAGCTGACTTGGTTCTAGGACCTGGAACTGGTTCAGATTTCTGTCTTGATTAAACACGGATCTCCAATTGTACAGTCAGTTCAAAGTGGTGAATGATTTTCACTGCCTGGAGTGAGTGTACTCGTAGTTTTTTTTTGTCAGAATGATGTTCAAGGATGACAATGTACACCAGATACAAATTGTTCTGCTCTCAAGTGTACCGTTATACACTACATCACAACTGTTCAAACAATAAAATGTCTTGTCTGGAAGTTTGATGACCAACTGGGGAATAACCAATTGATGACCAATTGCAAGCCCTGATCTCAATGACAGTGGAATATACACACCTCACAAAATCAGTTCAGTTTCTGCTCGATCTTCTGCGCATGGGGTGAACAAGTGGGACATTTTCATTGACTTGATATTCATTCATTGGTCACCACTGAGTACATTCCTGGACGATACCAAGCTTGGAAACACATGCTGTCGATCTGCTCCAGTACACGTAGTTATTACCATCCTCCAGCACTGATGCTTACTGACACACATGTCAAGGGCAACCGATGAACATAACAATAGGCATGTTCCGCAAGAGTTTGGGACAGTATGGAAATAGATTTATTATAAACTATTGCCAATATTCATGATGCTCAATATTGGTTTGTAATTAATTCTGTCAACCAAGCTAAAACAGTCAGTGTCAGTCAAATCAACAAAACACAAATGGTGTTGAATAACAAAGTACACATGAACTTTTGACCGTGGTGGAGCAGGGCGGATGTTGTGGTGTGCTGTTTTTGTCATGCAGTGCTGGTCAGGTGGGGACCCCGCAGTACGGGCTCCGCAGGGAGTGAGCCAAGGAGTGAGCCAGCATTGCTTGGTGGCTACATGACTGCTCCTCTGTGGACCACACAACCCCAGCAGTGACAACCCAATCGTCCATAAACCCTGGCCACCCCGCCAACTGCCTGCTCCAACTTAACCCTTTTGCCAACCAGCGTGTGAAGGGAATAGCCAAGTGGAAACATCACCTTGACAGGATATTATTACTCGATATTTCAGCCTTCTGTTCAGCCTGATATAGGCTCCGCTTTCTTAGATTGTAAGGCAGAGGACTGACAGGGCTTAATGACTGGCTCAGTCCGCTGGCTTCAGTAAAACAAATTCACAGTACTTATCAGACAGAAGACAGTATTACATTGTAAGATCGTTGTTGGTAGGGTGGGATGTTTGTATGTGACAGCATCTGTCTAAGCTTCTTCTTTCACAGAGCACATGGTCGGGGACGGACATAATGGGGCAGCTCAGGCATGAACCGCTCCACAATCCAGCCTTTGTCAGGCAGACACTATAGGCACACACCATACAACTGGGTAACTACCACCTCAAGCAAACAACACCAGCTCTTACATGTATGGTACTGCATGTGTGTGACCATATAAAGTACTGGAAATCTGAGCTTTTGGTCCCAGAAAGCACATCGGTATATTCCCTGTGCCAAAGCAAATACCAAACAAACACCCTGTTCCTCAGTCGCCTGACAATGACTGTTTTGGTCACCTGAAGTAACTAATACACATTACTGCTACATGACATATATTGGCACACAATGTCCAGAGTATTTCAAGGAGTGTGCCATACAGATCTCCGTACTGGCAGACCTATAGCGCCATGGAGGGGTGTAGCTTAAAGCGCGCTCCTCGTGTTCCTTTGTGCTGCATTATCAGTCTCCTTGGGCCGACATCAAAAGGAGTCCTCCCAATTAGTGGATGATCACAGAATGCCATCGCTCAATCACGTATCATAAGAATCAGCTCTATAGGACAATATTGTTTCGGAGTAAACAGAATGTGTTGGGACGGGCTTAGGTGGAGGTATATGGGTGTAAACAAATATTGCATGTGAGTCAGTGTTGTGTGAGAATGTGATTTGGATTTGGAATGTTTTCTGCCAGACATGTCCATGCTGGGTCCATACCGAGGCAATCGTGATTGAACCAATATCTGCTACAGGTACAGACCTAGACAGCAAGGCCGTCCAGCACTGGCACTGGCTGAAGACATGGAAGCATACAGCAACAAATCACTCGTGAAATTCCCTTTCTGCCCGAATGAAGGTTAAAGGAAATCTTGCTATAAAGATCTGTACTGACAGCTTTTAAACTAGATTCTGAGATGCACTACAAGAAAAAATTCAAATGTCTTCTATCTGCCAGCTATTTTTATCCCCTCCCTCGTTTTTCTTTTATATTGGATTCAAGTCCATTTATTTCCTGGCCGAGTTAATCCAATAATCTGGTGGAGCACTGTCTGATCGTCTGCAGAAAGTTGGCTTCCTTGCGGGGATAAGAGCGTCCAAAACAAGGCAAATTGTATTGCTTTCAGGACGAGGCCTTGTTTGGTGGCTACCAGGTGGATAGAAACCCCAGTCCACTCCTAGCCTACTGCTTGGATCCCCTCCCCCCCCCCCCCCCTCCCACACACACACACATACACACATAAATCAGTGCTATCTACTGATACATCATGCACCTAACAGCAGCAATGCATGACACAGAGTCCGTGAGTACGAGACATGCTGGGTTCCCAACAACACTAACACAATCACAGCCAGGAAGGGTGTGGTGATTCCGCTACCCAGCGACAACAATACTTCTTCAACCATCCGCCGCAGCACACAAAACTACTCAAGACACTTGTCCTATTTCACAATAATGTGCCCAAGTGGTGTGTGCGTATCACCTGGCCGGAGTAACGCTTGAAACCTTGTGTCCTGATAGTGTCAGACATGACATCGGCCACATGTAACCCGTCTATTTCACTAGCTGAGTCCTGCCGGGCCCACCCCTCAGGCTGATCAACACTAACAACAAAATCCTACATGTACCAAGCTTTTGTCTCTCCTTCCAAAAACTGCCATATCGCTCAAGTTGGATTTTATTTACACTAAAGACCGCTAATGCTGCACTTGACATAATTTATTGTCCACAATAACGTGATTTAGCCAGGCATTTACAGCCGATTGAAGAGCACTAGTTATATGACCTGTGATCCTGCAACATGCCTAATTGATCAGAACTGATGGATGCCTGGTGTCCAGTAAGTGCCACAGACCTTTAACACCCAACTGGCCTGGACCAGACCGGTCACCCGAGTCACGTGTTCAACACCGATACAAGTAGACAGGTAAAGTATATCTTTGTACTTGAACTATTTTACAACACAGTCATGATTTAACATGCTAACCCTCATAAACACTTGCAGTAACCATGGTAACTGTTGTGCGTATGGTCTTCCAATAGTGACAACGGGAAGTGCAGGGGAGATGTCCTGGTTCTCAGGAGTTCTCACCCAATATTGTCACCTCCAGACATTTATAAAACCTGTGATACCACTCTGAGGAGTGCGATGTCCGTCCAGTGTGACCAGGGCTTTGTCACCCAGACTCCACAGCCTCAGTCACAGATTTCTCGCAGGGGCAGTGTCCCGGGCCATGTGACCTACTCATACCATGCATACAAGCAGTGTGGCCCACAACTTCGCAAGGGGATGTTCTTGGCCGAGTCAGCCTCTCCTCCAGACCATTCAACAACATCAGACTCCAGCTAAATGATAATTTATATTTCATGCTCTGAGTTGGGTGGAATATGGAGAGTCCAAGATGAGAGGTTTAGATGCCAGAAGTGTGCTACTGTGGTGCTGCATTGTCAACATGAGATTTATTGTGGTTTAAAACATCCTCACAACGTCATCAAATGGTCATTTTTCATGGAATATTTTTTTTGGGAAAGGGAAGAAATTGCAAAAGAATATCGCGGCTGGTCTACTGACAGTTGATTCCGGGATGAGGTTGATCTATGCGTTCTCCAGTCCAAGACAAAAACTGCGCAAACCAAACCTTTCACTTGAGCTTTCCCACGCCACGCTATCCTCTTCCTTGAGCGGGCAGGACGCTGTGGAGCGGAGCGCTTCTGCAGAGAAGGTTGAGGAGCAAGAGGAACAGATAACCAGAAGAAAGATCCTGCCAGCAGCTGCAGATATCTGGTGCCAGGGCCAAATGTCATCCAGCACTCGTGTACCAGGACGCAGCACCTCTACTGTAGCTGGCTGTGGGTATTTATGGCCGGCACAGGGAGCTACTGCAGGCTTTGATGGTACTGCCGTTACAATACACCTGTATTCCCATTACATAGCATACCCCAGATAACCCAGGGTAAGCACTGGACAGTCCCTAATCCCACCCGTCTGCTCAGTCAATACCTTATAGATAGGGCACTCCACCACTCCCCGACTTCCCCCCAACCCGTCCGATCTCCGGTAATGGATTTGTAATCCAACTGGACGATAGATCAGCCCCACGACAGTTGAAGGAGTACAGGGTTCATAATCCCACACAATTTATAAGCTTGAATAATATTCTGCCTTCAGTAATGCCTTACAAGTCTCAAAAGGTTCTGTACAGTCTCTAGCACAACTGACCAGCAGCAAACTGACCAGCAGCAGACTCAGCGCACAGAGCAGAACCTAACTACAGAGCAGAACCTAACTACGAGATCAGGTAGAGGCTGGAGATCTCCACATCTCTGGGACCATGATCCCTGCAAGTTCCCACTGCTCTTGACTCCCGAACACCGTCCTGGACTCCCGCATGGATCTTTCCTCAACTTTCTACAAGGTGATCCATATTTCACATGCAGATTGTGTTGGCAATGCAGCAGGCCTCACATCTCCGACATAACTCTACGCACGTTGGCGGAATAGCACAGTTGTTCACTTGTCAGTCTGCTTCTGCACCTAGTCCCATTATTTATATGTGACTATGCTAATAATGCCAAGTCCGTCAGGATATTAGAGTCTTCCCCGGCGTGCTGCATCCATACATCACCCATTGATACGTTCCCAGGCCTGACGGCACCCACAGTTACGGTGATTTCTGCCCACAACCTCTGACCGCCAACCCTCTAGATACTGCCACAAAAACACTGCTGTAAAACTTGGAACATGTATAATACTGCAATAATTTACAGCCATAAGAGAATGTCCATACGGCTGAGAGTTACCTGTTGTATAAGCCAGAAAACAAGAGCACAGAGTCTCAGCCCCGAGCCCCATCAGTACAGCTCCAATCTCCAATCTCCCGGCTCTATCCGACAACTCTTCCCCCGCAGTCCTCCACCGCTTATATCCTAATCCCCTGTCATCCTATTTACGTCATTTTGCCTTGTCCTTAGAGAACTGCAACACTGGGCTACGCTCTTCTTTCCCTTTGCATAAGCTGTCAATTTTGTATTTATAACTAGCTTATTGACTGCCATTTTAGTTGTTTTCATTTCTGCCAGGCCACAGTCTTGTACAAAAGAAGTCAGTAGTGTCAAATCAATACCGATACAGTAAGTTAGAATATAACAAAGTACATGAAAAACATTGCGTCACAACGGGAACAGTCAAACCATGGTAACAAGAACTAACACACACACGCACGGCCCACGTAACCATGGCAACGAGAACTAACACACATACACATACAGCCCACGTAACCATGGTAACTACTTACCTCTGTGCCTCTGTGTGGCCTTGTCAAACATGAGCATCGCATCCTCAATCTGTGAAATATATAAGTCAACAAATTATTAGAAAACAACACCAACAAACTAGACAGTCTGGTATGTTGGAAAGTGTTTCAGTGTATCCCCTGGATGGTCCACACCCCTTGAACGTCAACAATCTGTGACAACCAATATCACCAGAAATACCTAAGACCATGTATTTCTGATGTCACATAGTAGGTACAAACATTCTATAGATTTTATTTTTAAGGAAATCTTTGTTCAATTCAAGGATATATAAGTAAGTAACTGAGCCATAGACAAATAGAATATAATTTCATGGTGAGGACATGTATGATAGCAGTACAACGTAGTATTTATCTGTCTGTTCAAGGCGTTATCAGCAATGATCTTAACACCTGATAGGGACTACCATAACCCTTCCTGTCATCATCTGGCGGAAGTTAGTGAGAGACAACAGGAAACATACACTCAATCAACCACACCTTATCATATCACCAGTGTGAAGCAGGACATGTAAAGTATATAAATACCAAGTTTTCTTGGACTAGTACATTGACACAGCTAGGTCTTTTACACAGTGCACCTATTATAATATATTCTGTGTGGGGAACTTCGGAAACAATACCTTGTGGCCTATAGAAGTATCAAGTATACCGGATTACATCAGAAAGGTGGAGTTTGTCAGAACTGCAATTCGTATCTGGCAGTATCAACTCTGGCCTGAAAGCTGGGAAAGTTTCCGAGAATATTGGATAACATCTGTGTGGCTGACTCTTAACTTCTCGCATTTCCCTCTCACTGGTCGCAAAGGTTAGCCTTCTCCCCAGGAGCAATCAATCAACCAATCACCTCCCCCCCCCCCCCCTCGCTACTCCATAACTCTAATACCTGGAGCCATTAGCCTGATCATGATACCAATGTTTGTTGTTATGCTGTATGCCTCATGGTCTTCTAGGCATACATTACAACTATTCATCATGACCTGAAGCCATCAATGGCAGGCGTCTTAGTGCATGATTATAACAATGTATACAACAGTTATCAGGCACATCCGTGTTAAATAAAGGAAGTGATTGGCTGCTATCAGTCCTTAGTCTGTCGGCTCTAATCAATAGTCTACATAACATACAGGACAAGGTGCTCGCTCCGGGGCTCTCAGGCGCACTAATCCGGCCTGTTTGCAGGTGATAAAAGCCAATACACCCACTAATACTCCACACAATACAACCACATGGAGGAAGAAAAGTGGGCGTGAAAGGTGCGAACTGATACTGTATGGAGACTCGGGATTTCTGTTCGTCTGTTCTAGGGTTTATTCCAGAGACCATTTCTTGGTATCTCATTCAACTTTGAATTCTAAAAATATATTGAGTAGTTTAAAGGGACATTGTACAAGCCAGACCTAGTAAAATATACAAGGATTGCTCTCCATGAACCCAGTGAGCCCTTTGACTAGGCAGGATGTCGTACATCAGGAAGTAGCAGGCTAGGTGCTATCATTACACCATATAATCTTTTAATCAATATGATAAATTGATTGAAAATTTTGAAGTAGATACCATTTCACAAAGCAGGTCAATTGCCTGCCTCACCCATCTCAGATAGTGCATCGATCTGGACCCACGCCCGTGATCGTATTCCAACCGTCCCCTGTACACTATACGCACACGCAGGAACACACGCAGACACCGATCGTCAAGTGTGTCACTCAGAACAAGGTATTACATCGGAGTAGGTTGATGGACAAAAGCTTGCTTGGCGGCACTGTGGTTGGGATAGGCATTGATGGCCTTTCTATGTCGGCTACGGTGCGAGGGCTGAGGTATCAGAGCCATTGATGGAATACCTGGGGAGCCTCGTCAGGTGTAACATTTCCCACGCCTCACACAACACCGGAGCCGCCTCTACACAGCTCCCCCACTTAAACCAACCTTACTCATAAACATGGCTATTTATAAATCTATAGTACTGAAGGTACCAGTTTAAAAACTGGGGAACCTATAAAACAATTCCATCACTTCAACAAATACTAGTAGTTTTACATTGGTACATCATTCTGTTAAATGTATGCACATTTGTAAACAAACTGGTGTAATTTCGGCCTGTTTTAGCAGAATGATACATGATGGAAGACATGGACTGGTCTGTTTTCCCATTCACAAGGAATCAATCAAACCCCAGATCAGTTTCTGCACATTCTCTCAGTCCACTGCCAGATATCGCAACATCGATCAAACGCCGCCGCCCGCCCGGCCAAATTTATGTACTGGAGCGGTATCGATATGATGCAGCGTACGAGGTCTGACGTCATAGCGATACATCACAGGGCAGGGTAAGCATGTAATCCCACACACACACATCTTACAGGTCAGTGAATATCCTCTCAACATCACAAAAACTGCGGGATTCTTCCCAATCAAGCAAGCCCTTCACCGAGTACGCGGTCTGGCCAGCTCCTGGTTAATTATCTTCTATTAGGAGGGTTAGTCCATGCATAAATGATAGCATTGTGTGACAAACGAAATGATTGAGCAAAGTTGGCTGGCACAGTAGGCTGGTGATCTTTTACTTAGTGAGAGGGCCGTGTATGGGCAGTGTATGGAGTGAGGAGAGGGAAGCGGCCTCGTATCGCCAGACCCAGAGTCACGCTAGGGAGCGCACATCTTCAAATGGGAGGTGTGCAGCTGTAGATAAACCCACACCCGCCAACTAAATTGTCCCCAGGTGTCACTGTCATGCCACGGTCTCCCACAAATATAGGCAATAGGCAAACAACAGGACATCAAGGTGGTGCTAGGGGCCTTAGCTAGGGGTATTATTCAGTACAGTCAACCATTTGTGGTGTTTTTGTGGTCGCGAGACTCGTGAGAGCTTGTAATGCGGTGACTAGATACTCACTAGATGCCTAGTGATTGGGTGAGGAGAGGTGACAGAAAGCAGGCACAGTTTATTGTCTGGCTGTCCTGTAACTAAGCAGCACTGGTCTGGCATCTCTAACCCCACACGGGTAAGCAGTGTCAGTCATGACACCCTGGAGTAGGAGTGTTGTGCCTGTATGACCTGATCCCTGGCTATACAGTCCTGTACAAGCTCAAGTACTTGGTGTCCAGCCATGAAATATTGTCACATCTCGCTCTAAGTACCACAATGTGTACACAGCCATACCTGGTCCCCTCCCTGAGCTAGATAAGGCACAACACACCCAACCTTTAGCCTGACAGGGCAACACTATTGGAATCCACATCACATTTCAATCAACACCACAGCTTCATGTCCTCTAGATATATTGTACCTGTTTATTTGTTTAACCAGAAACGTTCAGTTCACATTTGGGGCTGTAGGTCTCAAGAGGTAGAATTTCCATGGAAACGGCATGAAGAAGCAATCACTACCCCTCACCCCCCTCCCTCCTCCCCCAGGCCTTTGTGTGTTGAATGGTTTACCAGGAGCACTGCTGTACTACACATTCACGCTGTACACGATACACACGTCCCCGACACTCACAGATCCAGACACAGGCTCCCTGCCACTAAATCACGGCCATCACATCAACGAGAACACTCCAGAAATTGTCATTTCCCTGATCTCACAGCCCACCAACCACAACAATCACATTACTGCCGACCAAATCACTATCTGTCCGGCCAGCTGGCACGATGACCAAGTTATCTCGACTGGAGTTCTAGTACCTAATCTCTTATAGCCGCTACGTCACTCCCAAGTGGGGGACTGGGGGAGGGGGAGGGGATGCCCTGGTATAGGCAGCAAAAACCCGAAATCTTTCATTTTTCAGAGGAAACAATGGATGCCCTGTAGAACATGTCCTTTGGGACATCAACTGCCTTTGGCTGGGTTTTATTGCTATGAGTTTCAGGGAACAATACCAAGACAGACTCTATATACCACTGAATTTAATGTCATTTTCCAAAAAAAATAGAAGCCAGCAATCAAGATTATGTGGATGATTATCCCAGCAGGGCCGACAGCAGTTTTATCAGCAGTTAGCAAGGAAGGCTAGGCTGTCAATGGTGTCACTGGACTATCACTGGGGTGTCCCTTGTGTCACTGGTATCCCTTGTGTCACTGGTATCACTGGTGTCACTGGGCTGCTCTGGTGTCAATGGGCTGTCACTGGTGTCACTGGTATCACTGGTGTCACTGGGCTGCTCTGGTGTCAATGGGCTGTCACTTGTCACTGAGCTGTCACTGGTGTCACTGATCTCAACCATTGGCTTGTGAAAGAGTTCATGAAGAACTTTGGCTATATCTGAATTCAGCCAGTTTCTGAATGTTGACTGTACCGATCACAAAGGATACTAGTGAGCTAGGATAGGCCCACTGTGTGACTGACTGTAAGTTTCCTCTGTAATGTTTGCTTGAGGAAGCTTATCTGTCAGCAACCATTGCCTCCCAGCTCCCAGACAGGTAAAATCTCGGGCACAGTGGTGCGAAAAACAAACATTCCTTAGCAAGTTTGGGCGCACAAATTTGCACAAATTCATGCAATCATTACTGGTATTGAACATGGGGAGCCCTCTTTCATTGCTTTAAAAGCCAAGACAAAGGGCGCCATCCACGCGAGCAAACAGTGCTGCCTTCTGCCTGGATCAATGCCTGCGTCAGCACTGTGAAGGACGTCAAGACAGCGGTGCGATGAGACAGGCACGGTCTCCAGATATTCTGGCTCCATGCTACGCAAACAGAGAAGCCACTGCGTCAACATTTCACTCAATATAGGCTCAATATCAGGCTTGATTTTTTAGGTTTATTCCTGTGACATGTACTGAGAAGCACAGTCTGACCTTGCCATTGATCTAACGCCCCAAACGCCCCTCGTCCCACACCCCATACACAAACTTTTTACCCCCTCCCCTAAACCCCCCCCCCCCCCCCATCATCCCACACACAAAACCCTTCAACATGGTCTATTTTCCTCTCCATCGCACTCAATGACTGCTCCAGATCAAACTTAATGGATACACTGAGTTAGCTATAATACAAGCCAGTGATTTAACGGACATAAATACTTGTACAACCCTGTGGTGTGGAATACTGTAACTTGAATTTTGTTGATTAACATGTGATGCCAAAAACCCTTTTAATGATGAGAATTTAATTGGTGAAGAGGCAGTGAAAGAAACAAAGGCTAACACAGATATAGCTTGATGTCTCTCGGCCCAAGTGTGACACAGACATCAAGATTTCCATGTTACTTGTCACGGTTGGCTCACTCCATTCAACAGAGTCGTGGAAGGTTCAAAAGGTTGCCCTGGCAACCCTTAGCCCCCCCATTGGCCTGGATAACCTCAGAGCACATCAAGCAGAACTATGTAACTTTACCCTGTCTGATAACTATAGCCAACATTGGTCTGTGAAAAGCAATTTGTACTTTAGCAATTTCCAGTCAGTCTACATGGCCTGGCTGGGCATTATCAAGCATGTTCACACGAGCAGGGATATGCCAAAGCAATTACGTAGCGAGAGAGATACCATATAAAGGTCGGTCGGTCGGTCGGTCAGTTGGACAGTGGTCTGATATAAAGCCCCAGTCAGTGTTCCCGCGCCCCCACATCCTTAATCTGCCTGTCCTAATCGCCTTCCCACCACACAGCCACCGCACAGCTCGGCCATTCCTTCTGTGTGCCCCAAGACCATCAGCACGAATAATCACACCTTATTTGTTGGAGGCCAGTGGTCGCCTAAAGTCCCAAGATTGTCTGCACACAGAAGAAAGCTGGAGAATTGCCGGACGATTTGAGGAGCTGCCCTTTTAAGGGGCCTCTTATTTTGCCATAAAACTGACAAAACTCATTGTGCCTTAATCAGATAAACAACCAATAAATGGCGGTAGTTGAGGAAGCTGGCTTTTGCAGACGTTATCAGTGTTTGGGAGTGGGCACATGGGCAAAATCTGCCATGGTTTTCCGCTGACTGTCCTAGTCAGCTAGTCAGCAAAACTCACTGACCTCTCACCGATTTCATAAATAATCAATGCTGATCATCAAAATATACAGCAGCAGCTTCCAAGCAGTTCAGTGGACCCCAAGGCCACAAGCCTGGCCCCTGACTCTGCAGGGTTACCGTGGAAATGAGGAGGGTAAGGGCAAACTGTCCCCCAACACACACTGCCAGCAATATTGCATCACAACACTCGCAGACATGACCTGTCAACTGGACTGTTTACGCATACTCAAGCCACTGGATACCAATGGTTATATTTAGGCAGTTTCTTTCCACTGATGATAAATCACCTGGGTTTTCATTCAGTTTACTGGTATGAGTAACACATGACATATCTGCACTTTACCATATTCCTTTGTAGTAGTCATTACCACATTCCCGAAGTGAACCTTTGACCCACTTCCACACAGCGCTGGCAAACTGCAGAAATCAGCGCGGAGACAGGAATGTACGTTCTAGCAGGATAGACCCCGAGCTGACTGAGGTCTGAGGGCTGGGGCAGAGCTGGTCTGGATCTGTGATATAGACTCACCCCAAGGTACAAACATGTGGGCACACAGCTGTGTTGTGAGGCAGGCTTCCTGGAAGGAGACCTTTACAACATGCTAATGTCACGGGCCAGATATCCGCAGCCTCTCAGAAGCTGGAGACCCAGCAACAAGCTCAATATATTATGTAACTCAATAATACTGTGTCCATTCAAGTCAATAATACTGTCTGTGTCCATACAACTCAGTAATACTGTGTCCATACAACTCAGCTCTGGCTCAGCTCAATTCCATGGATACTTTGGCAATGTTCAAATGGCCATAACTACTATCAAAAGATTATTCAGTGGTTATTTGATAAATGGTAATTGTTTTCCAGATCAGCTCACAACCAGTGTCCTGCACGTGCCGCAAACAATACTACGCTACTCTTGTTGTTGTTCTTGTTGTTGTTGTTGTTGCATCATCGCTTGGCGAACGGGAAAATGCTCTCTATATAACCTCAAGAATCTACTCTCTCTAGCACTGCCATGTTCAAAACACCACTAGTAACCTATAAACCATGACTACAAATGGCTTCAACTTGTCTGCATCAGCTTGATTAACTTTTTCCAAACAACGGCCTGCCACAGCAGAGAGAGACAAGAGACAATGGTGACACAGGTCTGGGACAGAGATACAGACCCGCACCAGATCCTGTAGTTGTTGAGACACAGCAGCAAATTGCTGAGGCATCCAGAAGCTAGACTCGTCCACACAGAGGCTGACAACCTTCACCTGAAGGCAAACATCGCACACACATCTACACATAAAGTACTGCAAAAAGGATTGCAAATTGAACAGCTCATGTTGCTGACAAAGGAGTTGGGAGCAATGAGGGAGAAATACTGGTTTTATCGAGGACAGAGGTAGGGACATTACGTAGTCTGACTGTGTATGGACAGCAAGTTGAGCAGCACTAAGTTATAGCTTACCACATGAGCTGGGTCTTTGTGCGACTGAGCTCAGGTAGAACCTGCTGCTAGGAGTGTGCTGCATACCAATGTCAGGACATCAGACAAGGCATGCTCGGAGACGGAGCTAGAGACGGCGAGCTAGAGCCGCGACAGACTCTCAATCACGCTCCCTCTATGTGCTGCTGACACCCCCACCGTCCCCACTACCATTCACAGGCGTGATTAGCTTCTGCATGTACTATTTCATAGCAACATGTCTGCACAAATCACCAGCAAGATAGGAATTCTTAAAGAAAGCGAGAAGTCGGATGAAAAAAGCAGGGAATCTTTGACAAGAAAGCCACTGTGCTGTGATGAAGAATGCCGAGCGTGGAAAGGGTGCTGTGAACACAGTCCCGGCAGTGGGCGTGGCCTGTCACCAGGGGGATGTAACCCTCCCAGCGATACTCGACAGAGAAAGAACCTCCAGCAGGGAACACCACCAAACTTTGATCCATGGTCAGAAGACTGTGCAGGCTGATTACAGGGCTGTACGGACCCTCTCAGTCACTCTGATGTCCCATCTATACAGAGATGTACGAGGCTAATCTCTTGTAATCTAGTGTAACGACCTTCCATGCATTCTAAGTAACAGTCTACCTTTACGATTGATCTTGGAGGAACAGAAACAGCCACAAACCTGGCAAAACTGGCTGTACTGTTTCTGTAATATCCAAGGCTACGATTTTTATTCTCTGGCAGAGTGCCCTCTTGCCAGTTACATAAATAGATCATTGAAAGCAACAAAGAGTACAGCTGCCTTCACCTCTGAGGAGAAAATGCTGAAACGAACCTCAGAGTAAATATTGCACAAAGGGCCCTAGATTACTGACAATGATTTAATGCACAGCGTTTTGAAGAATCATCCGGCAAGGGGCACAGACAATGACTGCTAATCCTGGCCCCTTTGTTAGGCTGATTGAGTAGTGCGACTGGATTATAACCTGACTCATCCCCTCATCCGTGACCACTACTGCTCTTCTATCAGGGCTGAAAACTGGCAATGGATGATGAAGCTAGAGAGCAGCACAGCCCACTGGCTGGCTCGCTCGACTGCCTGAGGACAAACACTCCCTGCTAGTGTCTCGGAGCTTGACGGCGGGTGTCTTGGAGCCTGACGTGATTGCGGTCCTGACTCCACTAGATCCCATACACCGAGTGCCTCCCGCAGGGGCTGTGAACTACAACACTTGCTACTCGCTATATTTCATCAGATCGCTTCAGTGGCCAGTGTTGCAGTGATCACCCAAGTACTTCAAGACCTTCCAAGACAGAACCCAGCAAACCAGACACAACTACATGGTAGTACAAGACTCTCCAGTGGAATTCTGTTACATCCAGAAATTCTGCTAGGTTTGGGAATTTGTGGATGTATGGAAGCTGATAACAGAGAGCAGCGGATGTGTTATCTTGCCAACAGTTGTGTAGAGAGCATGGCAGAAACATTACTTGGAGCAAGGCCAAGGCCGCAACCTCAAATCTCATCCTGTATACCCCCCCCCCCCCCTTCTGGGTTCTTGGGTGGGTGGTCCCTTTACATATAGAAGAGGGAACAAAGTAGGGAGGACTAGACAACATCCCAGGATCAGGAGGCCATCTATCCGAGTGGAAGGGGCGGGGGGGGGGGGGGGAGCAAATACCATCATATTTGATTGCTATAGGCCAATACAACAATGCACATATCACAGACAAGCCTGCAGATATTTATTGAGGCTGTATGCTATGGCTGTTGTGCTATACCGAAGCACATGGCCGATCTATTGGAACGAGATGTCTTGTTGAGGTACTTGAAGAAGATATACAAGCCCCTTCACACATCAATCTGATATACCAGTCACTGAGTTCCGTACTACATTTCTTATTCATCGACACAGGCCGACACTTCTGTAGGGTACAAACCTGACCATAGCTGTGCCAGCGCTTGTAAATCTAACAGTCCGCTAACATTTTGATTTTACACTGTACATGTTTTGATCTGGTTTAAATACTGTAGGAATGTTGTTCCTGCCAGGCACAGGTAGATGTATGTATGACCAAACCAAAACAACTCTCAGGTTTAAGGTTTTCATCGCATGAGTCTCGTGTGTGTGCTTAATGAGCTCTTAAATAGCACATGCTGACAGAAATATGTGTCTTATGATTATTGATGATTTACGGGTGATTAGTGTAGAGTCTGTACTCTTCAAGGAACATCAATGCCACAAATATCATGAATATTCAATGTCACAAATATCATGAATATTCATTCTCTCAGTTTCATCTTTTCAATATTTATACCTGTGCATGGATTGTTTCATGTTACGTTACACTATAAGTAAAGCAGGCTGTATAGAGCCCAGGAGTGCTCAGTCAATGCTGTAGGTGGTCTGTATGCGACACACTCCAGCCATCAATCGTGGCAGTGTTCCTGTCGCATTGATCGGGCTATTGTGTCTTGCGTGTTGGGACTCCACGCCGGGTTGAGAAAGACTCATCTGCTGCTTAGAAGCAGGGCAACGAAGCGGGGCTTGCTTTTAATTCTGGGCGCCATGGCGAACCTGATTATCTGCGTGTGGCGTCTCGGTGTCCCCCCCCCCCCCCCCCCCCATGCCCTGTCCCTCCCTAGCGCAGCGGTCGGGAGTCTTTGTTGTTCAGACATTCCGTTACATGCTTCCACTCTCACGTGGAGTTCTGAGACAAATGCCCTGATCTTACTGTAATCATTCCCTGTTCCTGCAATGGCCTGTCACCCCAATGCCCTCCTGCTATTGTCTGTATTAACGGCCTTTGACGGCAAAGTTCCCTCGCATGTATCCTTGCACTCCACTGGTTCGCTATTCAATAATTCTGCCATGTTGGACCCGACAGTGCCTCAAACCATTGACTTGGCTTGCAGCAGCCAAAATTAAAGCTTCTTTGCCTGACACGAACCCCGCACCGCCTCACGCCACATTTCTTCCTTCACTGTGTACCCCTGAAGAGTTCAAGGGGATTTTACCTCAAACAATCACAGTACAGGGCTACAGTACATGGGTGTATCCCGCAATCCCCCTCATCTACACAACAAAAAACCCGGCCTGCTTCATTTCTGTCAACCCAATAATGTACAGGCTAAAGCGATTATTAGATTTCTCGTGATTCGCTAAATGTGTACTGTGAAGAATTGATATATATATATATATATGTGACAAAATGTGTGCCAATTATTCCTGCTTATCACTATACAGAGTGATGTTTTGTAATGGTTATATTAATGACAATAATTTATTCAGATACTTTACTTAAAGTCACAATTCATGAACTGAGATTGGATTTATTTATGGAACATTTATATCAATAGCGATTTTGCTGTAACCATGGTAACAGAATAAACAGACCTTGCCGAACTGTTCGAAGTACGCTTTGACATCTTCGATGGAAGTAGACGCAGAAAGACCTCCCACAAATATCTTCTTGGTCCTCGTCACCATCTGTAAATATATAAGTCATAACTAGGCTCAGTAATCGCATGCAGGGAGACAGTACAGTCAAATTGTTACATGTCAAATCAATTTCACCAAATCAATATCGGCAATAGGTAATTGGCAACGTTTCACTGCTTATCAAAGGTTAATTCCTAAAGGGTTTCTGTACTTTTGATCAACTGAGTAAAGAACGCTTCAGTTCAGGTGATCGATCCATCTCAACATGGAAGGCAAACAGAAAGGCCCGATCAAAGCATGGGAAATATCATGCACAATTTATTGTAACAAGCTTGATCATCATTGATTGCCAGCCTCTACCAGCCTCTGTCTGTAGGCAGCTTTAATCAGAAAATGAATTCAGTTCGACTGACTGCCCCCATCCTCATACCCCAGATCTGTCTCATCTATTCAATAAATCACACTCAGCTCACCCCAAATCTCCTGCACCCCCTCTCCCCACTAACATCCTAGCCCAACCTAGCTATCCCGAACTGCACAAACTCAGCAACACAAGTCTAGAATTTATGTCAATGTCAAATCTTTCCTTGGCATCGTCCATGGCAATATTTTATCTTCAGTTATCTGCTGAGCCATCACTGCTGGGTGTCCTCTCCACTGGTGTCACACTTATCTGTGACTGTGCTTCCCTGATGGCCCACTCACTCCCCCCCCCCCTCCCCCATCCACAACCTCCAGCCCTGTCACCCTCCCAAACCTTCCCTTAATGTCCAATACCCCCAAATAACTGGCGGAATTTTGTGCTGTGCACTGACATGTAAAATCCTGATACGGCAGCCGTGCTTTCAAGCTCAGTAAAGCTGCTGGTTCCCTTAGTCAGAGACGGGGAATGTAATCCATATCCCATCCTCCCCCACCCCCAGCCCCTAACAACTCCCTACTCAGTTCCTCTCCAAGTCTTCTTTGCTAGGCTTTTTTTCTCAACATGCTCAATCAGTCTTCTGCCTTCTTTTGGCTAAAGCGTACCCCCTGAAACGATTCTCCCTAATACAACTAATATTGATTTTCCCGAGGCGTTCCTTGGGTATCGTGTTGGCCTGTATACTGTGCTTGGACACACACATATCCTTCCCTCACCCTGCATTGATTGAAACACGCAGTAACTGCACAGTTCACAAAGTGCTCCACCTCCAAACACGCGTGTAAACGCTTTAAGAGGACAACATGCTGAAATAAACAATCCTATCAACAAAGACTGCACATTTCCCACGGGATATCAAGTCACAGACAGGAGCTGATGGGGGGAAGGAAGGATGGCATAGCAAAGTGTCTCTGATGGACTGGCTTGCTCAGTCTTGCACACCAAATCTGGCGCTATCTAGAGCCGGACCGCGCTGTGACCAACGCCTAGAAGCCCAAGATTAGGATCAATCATGCTCCCTGATTACTGGCCTCTCTCACTCTGCCCCTCCATTCGTCCGGCTGTGCGTCCACAAAACCTCAAAAAGACTCCCTGGCCCCTCCACTGCCACCATTACCGCCAGGAAGCGCCAGATTATAAATATTGCCCGTGGTCCGATAGCACAGGAAGGAGGGACTCCCGCCCTGGGCTTTGTGGCGACTTCCATGGACGACCAATATACACAAGGTCGCTTCCCTCGGCTGTGACCGTCCTAGTAGCTCGAGGCTCACACAGGAGTAGTGCACACCCACACACGCAGGCAGGCAGGACACGATTAATCAACACACAGCACTTCCAACCAACACTTGCCTGCAGTGGATAACTACCAATATACCTGAATACACCACGCTTTACATCAGTGTCATGCCCTACACATGACAAAGAGCTTATACTCAATAGCTCTTTGTACATGATACAGGCCACAGTGCTCAGCATCATGCCACAAACAATCTGCCAATAGCTTCAGAAAAACACCATTCATTGAATATGATAACCTTGTCAGCCTAAATTAACCAACTACTCACAGCTCATAACAATAAAACATTTAGAGCAGACATTCTTAATCGATCACTTGTCATGGTGTTCTTGAGTGGATCATCATCTTACAACCACCCTACCACCCCAGGGCTGGGGATCCAGAAGACCTAGGAGGCTGCACTAAAACACTCTAGCCTGTATCTCAGGAACACCGTGACAACCACCCTACCTCCCCAGGGCTGAGGATACAGAAGACCTAGGAGGCTGCACTAAAACACTCTAGCCTGTATCTCAGGAACACCGTGACAACCACCCTACCTCCCCAGGGCTGAGGATACAGAAGACCTAGCAGGCTGCACTAAAACACTCTAGCCTGTATCTCAGGAACACCGTGACAACCACCCTACCTCCCCAGGGCTGAGGATACAGAAGACCTAGCAGGCTGCACTAAAACACTCTAGCCTGTATCTCAGGAACACCGTGACAACCACCCTACCTCCCCAGGGCTGAGGATACAGAAGACGTAGGAGGCTGCACTAAAACACTCTAGCCTTTATCTCAGGAACACCTGGACAACCACCCTACCACCCCAGGGCTGAGGATACAGAAGACCTAGCAGGCTGCACTAAAACAATCTAGCCTTTATCTCAGGAACACCTGGACAACCACCCTACCTCCCCAGGGCTGAGGATACAGAAGACCTAGCAGGCTGCACTAAAACAATCTAGCCTTTATCTCAGGAACACCTGGACAACCACCCTACCACCCCAGGGCTGAGGATACAGAAGACGTAGGAGGCTGCACTAAAACAATCTAGCCTTTATCTCAGGAACACCTGGACAACCACCCTACCACCCCAGGGCTGAGGATACAGAAGACGTAGGAGGCTGCACTAAAACACTCTAGCCTGTATCTCAGGAACACCGTGACAACCACCCTACCTCCCCAGGGCTGAGGATACAGAAGACGTAGGAGGCTGCACTAAAACAATCTAGCCTTTATCTCAGGAACACCTATTCTACATGTACACACCGTCATACCCTTCTTGCTGACCATCAAACATACAGCAACATTCTCTCTACTACCAAATAGTTATACATGTATAAAACTGACCCTTGACTGACCACAAACCACACTATGACAAGTTGACAACGGAACTTGTTCAACATGTGTCAATGTCCACAGTGTTCCTACAATACTTTTTCAAATCAAACCTCTATGTTACTCAATGTTTAAACACACTCGAGATCAATAAAGCTAACAATTAATTTAATAATGAATTGACATTTTTGCATGAATACTGAATGAGGGGAGCTATTTTGGACATTGACAGATTTACATTATCAAAATGCTACGGCCATAAAATGGAGAAGTCTGCTTACATATTAGTACACTATCAGACTGCTCGACCAGTCACAGCTTTTACATGCCATAATTGATATCACTAAAGTCCTACAACCAATACAGATTCCAATACGTCAAACTGCGGAAATATCTGCCAATAATATTCTGTTGCATGAATGTAAACACTTATGTAAAGAGCGTGTTAGTACATTGAATACGATATCAATACGACAACAGATGGCCGTATTTGTGAGTAATGATCGGTCATAAATATCTACGACAAGTGATCGATGACAGTGTTTTGGTGATGAGCTGGCCAGATGGCGCCTTTCAAAGGGAGGCGCGGAAAGATGTATGTAGCATGTCATGAGGTGCTTACAGGTGCTCTACTCGCGGCCTAGAGACCGGACACTGCCCACCACTCTCCGGGACACTGGGACACATGGGGTTCTGGGACACTGCTGTCCCTCGCCTGGCTATGGTTCTATCCATCAAGGAGCAGTTTAATTACTCAGTCAACCACACAGATTTGTAGAGAAGCAGATCACAGCAGTCATTAAATCTGTACTTTCCACCACCTCAAAGTATAACTAATCTGCAATCTGAGCTCAACTCTGTGCCGAAACTGAATCTCTTTCTCTAAAAATAATGTCTCAGTGAAAATCATCGACTAGACTAGGCAGAAGACAAGGCTGACGTAAAGGTGTGAATGTATTTTTCATACCGGGGCTCTGCGAGGGCTCTGCGCACTTTTACACAACACACAGGCACCAGTATCCTGACAGGTCCCTCACCCCCAGAAACAGTTACTATAGCAACACACTGGGACAAGGTATACAATATTCTCATCAAATACTTCTGCTGCTCTCAGCTACAGCATTGTGTATAACACATTAAATTTGTAAATTATGGACTGGATACTGAGTATTCGTTCTTCATGGACTGAAACTTATATTGATGTATCAATCAAATTCTTGGTTTAACTGTACAAAACACACCTAATACTCAAACTGAACAACAAGTCATCTGAGTGATTTACAAGACTGTATGGGGGGGGGGGGGGGGGTCATAGGAATCCCAAGCGTTCCACAAAACAAATCGGCTGAGTAGATTCGGATAGCTCCACACACAGACAGCTGGTAGAGGATCCCCACACAAAGTGCCCAGAATACACACGCCAAAATAACAGTCTACTATATTCATTCATCCTGTGGTATGCTTCATTACACGGATTCCATCACTGGTGGTTCTTGGCTCTGATATATGACAGCGATGAAAATCTCCGCTCATGCTCAATTAGTAAATATGATGCGGAGCTATCTGCCTGGTACAGCTGTCTGTACAATCTACCCAGAACCAGCTAGATATGACAGCTCAACAACAACACACAACCAGACCGGAGTACTACAGCCTTGCCACTTCTCTGGATCTCTCCTATACAGTGTCACAGTCATCAGGCTTCATTTATAATTTGCTGCTTATTTCTCTCTCAGGTAAAACATCAACTCGCTCAAGCTTGACTCATGGAGAATGCCTCACAAGTATTCACACGTTTGTGGTATCATGCTTCACTGAACCACAATGAATCAATTGATGCATATTCATGACTTGCCACCTGGCTATGCTGCTGTAGTAGAAAGACTGAGGCGAAAACCTTCAAAGGCAGGAACAGCAAACATCTGCATACCGATATATCTTCCAAAAAAAGTGTGAAAGGAAGCCATTTCTGATTGCAATTTCTTTCCTTCTCCCAGGGGAGGGGGTGGGGAGGCAGGGGATTTGGGGCAAAATGAGCTGACAAATTGAGAAGCCTATAATTACCAGCAATTAATGTATCCTTTCCCAATAAGAGAGGGTTCAATGCACAACACCTCCATGTGCACGATTCCTTCCATATATAGGCCTGAAGCCTGACCAGACATAGGTGATAGGGCCTTGGTGTTACCTCGTTACAGACCACACAGAGCAAATTACATCATTTGTGTGCACTTGGGTCTGTGGAGAAATGTGGCCAGGACCTCAAGGGGGGTGTATGGGGGACAATTAGAAACTGGAGTACAGATGTTGGGGCAGAAGGGCCTGGAAATGGAAACCAGTGAGGTGTGCATGAGAAATTCTATAATCAAGCTAATGAAATCACATGCCTCTCTCGCTAGAGTTGTCAGGAGACCATTATACAGGCCAGGACTCTCTTCAAAACCCTGGCAAGCCTTGGACCACGATGTGATTATTGTTAATTAATGTGGCCGCGCCGGTCTGAAACTCAATTTTTGAGCTACAATTCATGAGAAAAGTTCTCGTTGGAAAGAAACTTCCCAAAACGTGCCGACTCTGATGGCTGCGAGCAATAAACTTGTATGGATGTATAAGTCTTGATATGATATGATCATCAGAAGTTCAGCATCATCTGTGCTCTCAGAAATCTGTATGATAAGTAATTGTAACACACTATGTTTTTTGACAAAACTACTAGAAGTTGTTAGCAAGAGGATATTTTCATTGTACCCCCAAGATCATCCATCGAGTCAGTTTATGAGGAATGGTTAACATAATCATAACACTAATATTGAATGTCAACTTGTCAAGATGTGCCGATACAATAGAGATACGAGGACCAAACAATGAGCCTTACATTTGATATGAGACTAAGGCTGGCTGTGTAGGTGGAGACCCCCTCTGATGGGACCTGGTGTTATTGTTCACATTTATATAAAGCAATATTACTCAGATTTGCTCTGTGCCAATACGACTGTATGCAGAAGGCAGGAGGCATAGATTGTGAGCGGAATATTTGCACAAACTTCGTGCTTGCTATCTATATCTGCCGTCCCTACAATAATCTCTGTGCCCAACAGACCGCCAGTTCATGCCTATGATTGGCTGTATTTATCATGGCAAGGCAATTTACAACACCCCAAATCATGTCCAATTCCAAGTTGAAATAACAAAACCAAAGAGCAATTTGCCAGAGTTCAAATTGTACATAATAAGAGAAGATCTGCGAGTGCGATGGTTTCAGTACATGTATATGCCAGACTCATGTTGGTGAACTGGTGGCATGTCTGGGCTGGTCCCTCACATGGTCCAAGTGTTGTGCCATTACTTGAAAATCTACACAAATATGTCTAATAATGTTCTCAACAATTACTGTGTGTTCAACTATATTACACAGTAAATATACCTGCTTGCCTGAAAGACACTTTGTAAAGCCTCTAACAGAGAGTTGTAGGTCTTACTATCACCAGTGACAAAATAAATAGAACAATTTTGAAATGGGAATGTGTTAGTCAAATAAACAGACCCAAACACATGATGTGTGTGGAGAATTGTAAGACAGAATCACTCTGACGCTGGCTGGGTAACTCAAGTGCACCTCTGAGATCGATGACCGTCTTTCAGGTTTGCCGATCAACTTGGGGAGGTCTTTGATTCTGTGGTTTTATCAAATTCAATAAGTTTGTTCAACTCAAACACATCGAGCAAGTGAAATGAGCTTTGCCCGTACAGAAGCGATTGAATGAAGCTTTGCCCAACAATGGATCCATCGTTCACAATGCACACACAGCCTGCCCAGCGCACCGCTCGCCTCAAGACAGAAACTCTATTTCATATTGACTCATGCTATAAAAGAGCTTTTATTTTGCTGCCTCGTTGTGGACACCTTGTGAACCTTGAGCTGTAGATATTGAGAGCGCTTGCGATGCCGCAGTGAATAGAGCAGGGCAGAGTACGTGCGAGTTTGTGACTTGGAGGCATTATGCAGGCTCCCCCAAGACCGGGATACGAGTGAGCAAGCCCCACACGGCTTTGTTCCCGACTCCTCGCGCTCTTCTCGCACTCTCCCGGCGAACAATACCACACAGCCCTTCACACTATTGATCGGCGAATTGAAAGACCCTTTTTTCCCTGAGCTATGAAGATAAACAGCATAAAAATGAAGAATAGTATAAGACAGTATAACACTCTTTATCCATATTTAAAGTTTGTGCAAAGTATCAATTTGTCCTTTTCCTGAAGTTCAGACAGAGGCAGTGATTGTCAGGGATAATAACCGTGAACTTCTCTGTAATCTTGTCTCACATCCTAACCTACTGCCAGGGTGTCAGGAGAACTGCGGAGTGAACACTGGCCAATAACAAGACAGTCCTGTGACTGAGCCAGCGACACCTTCCACATACCAAGGCCAAAGTTACATGAATACAACCAGCTCTAGAACCTATTGTACACCACACAGATCACTGAACAAGCTAGAGAACCCATTGTACACCACACGGAACATCAAATCAGCTAGAGAACCCATTGTACACCACACAGAGCATAAACCCATTGTATACCACAAGGAGCATAAACCAGTTGGAGAACCCATTGTACACCACACGGAACATTAAGCCAGCTAGAGAACCCACTGTAATCCACATGGAACATTAAACCAGCTAGAAAACCCACTGTAATCCACATGGAACATTAAACCAGCCAGGGAACCCATTGTACACCACACAAAACATCAAACCATCTAGAGAACCTTTTGTACATCACACAGCACATTAAACCAGATTTGTTAGCCCATCGTAAGAGTCTGTTCACTCCAGGATTACAGCAGCCCAGCTCTACAGAGGAACATCTCACAGACCAACATCTATCCAGACCCTTCTCAATAGAGAACACAGCTGAGGAAAACATTTACTTATCATATTATATTATATATACTGATACGTTGACATTGTCAAGGAGCATGGTTGACCAGAATGAAGGGAGTCATCAGCACGAAATAAGGCAGCAGGAATGGCTTTTGTTTCCACTATCAAGCAGATACAAGCTAGGGCCTGGTAGCCTGGCAAGAAGTTTGTCACAGTCACAACCACGTGGACAGGAGGGCCACAGCAGGGTGCCTGTACCTGACCTCACCCTGCCTGTCATACTGCTGGGGGGGGGGGGGGGGAAGTCAAACACTAGAGGGGTATTAAACCCTGCCATGGGCATCAGATCTTTGGAGTGCTGTCAGGGCTGAATTGTTTTGTTGGACATCAGGCTTTTCCTCCACTTTTAACCCCCTTTCACCGAGAAGCACAGGGGTAAAATTACATCACACACACTGCCTAGACAGGCCTTTGTTTGCACATTGAATGATTGGGGTTGCTCTTTATGTAGGCTTAGCACAGCCATGCAATATTCTTTATCTACACTGTCCAGAGAATGCATTTTTTGTAAACAGCCCTGAATGGGGCAGTAAAGATGGCATTAACAATTGGTAGTTGTCCAGTGAATTCGCCTTAATGACCAGACGCTGGCGGGTAGAATAGCTTCAGTCAGGCATTTATGAAAACTGTCACTACAATAACAAGCCATTATAGCCGACATTTCTGCTGTCAGCACAAGCTCAGCCAAGTCTGGGGATGTGATACCACATGGAAACCATTCATATCTCAAGGTATTCTCTCCGAGGTTTTGGAGAAATCGTATGTGTTTCACCTCTAACATTTGCCCCATTACCGCTAGATTTGCCAAAGAAAGGCGTCCATGAGTCTAACTGGCTACATTAATCACAGAGCTGGATGGTGTGAAAAATATCATAGACCTTGCACAATCAAAGGTGCAAACATATCGATCCATATCATCAAACACTTTTTGAATTAATATCACTTCCACCCGTCTATGCTGATCTTTGTTCTACGCTGATCTTTGTTATCGAAGCAGCATTTACTAATTGATTTCGTGGATTTTTTAACAAAAAGACTGCAAAGGAACTGTACAGACATTTATAGTTTGGCTGGTACACGTTTTCTAACATTTAGTTTATATACATTCTGTACATTTCATGACACACGGCTCTGGACGAGAGAGGACAAATGAAGCATGACACTAGAGTTTACGGCCGTCCTGTATTGCTGTGTGTCCCACAAAACTGATCTCTGGGACATAATCCCAAAAACATGTCTTATCTCTCAGAAATCCTATCTGCCACTATAAACATGCCATAGATGGCCCAAACACTGGTCTCTAGGCCTGATACTATACTGAAGTTTCCAGCACCTGACAGAAGTCTACAATGACTGAACTTGTGACCTCCTCACAATCCATAAACACAAACAACATGACACAGGAATTGACTGAATTTAAACTTGAATCCTACTTCTCTCTAGAAGTCCCAATTTTGTACCACTACAACTGGTAGTGAGGGGAGCTGAGAGCACAGTTCTGACAAAGAAGCCTTACAGGGCAATACACAACACACTAACTGTGATTTGTGACTTTGTAAACCCAGCTCCCTGCGGGGATAATAATCCACGGATTGCAATAGCATCTTCTGTCTGTGTTTGGGTCCAGTCAAAGACCGGCTCAATCAATCTTTCTCAAAGACAGGATGTCAATGACCAGTGATGTGTTGTGATCACAGTCGTGTGGGCTGCGGAGCCAGGCTTGCTCGGACATTCCCATTGGTCGCTTGTCGCCCTGTGCCAACTGCAGAACCTCACACAACCAGATCACAAACTCCGATATCACAGACTCAATTTCACATCCATCATCCCAGATTTGCCATTTATCTCTCAAGATTCCCTCGATTAGACCAAGCATGAGACTGTGTGTGTGTGTGTGTGGGGGGGGGGGGGGGGGGGGGGGTGAAGGACAGGAGGAGAGGGGGGGGGGGGGGGAGATGACGAGTTCAGTCTCAAGTGCCGTTTTGAGAAATCTGAACAGGAAAGCAGAACAAAGTAACGCAAGTTTGGGGACAAATTTGTGAGGCTGCGGTAATAAATCTGCGCATCTGTCCATGTCCCACGCTTTGGGAAGCTTTAATGAAGAGTGTTCCTGCCAATGTAACTTTTAGAGGTCTACAAGAACCCAAACATGGGCAGGCGGGGGCACAGCAGGGCAAACCAGAGGTGGGGGTGGGGGAGAAGGGAAGCAAGGAACTCAGGAACGACATCGGGACATGTAACAGAGAATCTGTGAGAAAATCAATGCATAGGCTAGTGCGGGTCTAGCAGCTCTAATGGCCATCAGAGTTTCCTCATTTCTGAAAACTTCACAGCAGACATCATAGCACTAAGCAGATTCATGTGGGAAACATGCAGACTGTGTGCCTATGTGGTTATTCATTCATAAGGATGAGTTGTCAAGAAACCTCTCAACAACATTTGACAGTTCATTTTTATGTTTCCACTACATTATCTAGTCAGAAGTGAGAAAGCTCATTCAGATACGAGCCACTGATGCACGGCAACATGCAGATACATGTTGGCGAATACATGTCCTGCTGCTCTGGTAGATTTTCTCCCACAGAATGTAGTTTTTTGTATTTTGTAGATGCTAGACCTAAGTTCATGAACTGAAGAGTTGCGTACAAGCTGATGATACGACTGGTTTCCATATCAACCAAGCACCCCTACCTGATGTAATCCAAGCTGGATCCCTGGCCTCTTGCACCAAGGGTATAAACACTCCAGAAGGGAGGCCTAACTAACTGACTCTGTACATGTGTCGTGTTCCATCCTCACAACAACAATGGAAAAGGGCAAGTGTGCGAGGCTGTACTCGTTAGAAACACATCGCTCCAAATAGACATCCTCCAGATATACCATCGACTGACATGGATGGGCTTCACATACACATAACCTGTCAACTAATGTGAATGGTTAGTAAAACTACATATTTACAGATTGGTTCTGGGAGGACAACTCCTCACGTAGTGTCACCGAAATCTAAAGTCAAGCGCTGGGACAGGTCAGCAAAGGAACAGAACTAGAAGTGCCTGAATCTACTGCGACTATCAGTGCCTCTAGTGATCAAAGACTGACACCAGAGAACTACAGGAACCTAGTAAATCTAGACATGCTCAAATCTCAAGTCACTTACCCCTCCACTCAACCATAACAACAATATCCAACAAACCACCCGCACCACGTATCCACTGTGATGTCAGGGCCAGCCTTAACAGCCTCAGATATCTGATTCAGCCATCCAAACTCCTAAACATTGGCTTCACAACTGGCTTTCCATACGGAGTGTGATCAAATCGTTGAATTTATCCGAGTGAGACTTTTCTAGACGTAATGACCACATGATCTCCGCTTGTAACCACGACAACCATGATGCTTAGTTACCATGGTAACCAGCTCCATGCCTACCTTTGGCTGTGATGCGGTGTTGGGGCGTCTTGGGAAAGCCACTTTCGGGTCCACCTGAAATATTACAACCATGTTACATGAACAGGGCAATCAAGGCATGTCAAGCGTCTGACAGTGATGGAGACACATACGATAAGTAGAATACATTCATTACACATTATACAAGGCCAGCTGGGCATAAAGCTCATGAAACAAGTCCCAATTTTAGACCCATTGACGGAAGCTTATTGTAGATCTTCAATCTGTATGTTTTAGTTGAACTGTTCAATATTGACATCGGATATATTTGAGTTTCTACACCGGGACAACTCGTAGCTTGATTCACATTCCATTAACTGCAAACTTATGGTTGCTATGGTGATCCACAAGTCATTATCGAGTAATTACAGATAAACTGTCTGTCACTAGTGAAGTCTGGTGGAGCTGAGCCTTGTGGATTAGACCCACTGTCACTGATGATGACAGGAAGAGAGAAATTACACCAGTGTCAGCAACATTTCAACAACTTGATGTTATCCTGAATAGTTTTTTTTATCTCACGCTGTGGAGGCACTCTACTGTGCACAATATGCAGAAATTTCTATACACCAGTCACAAGTGACAAATTGCTTCCGTCACAAATAGATCTAGCCACAAGCAGCAGATTTTTTTAAATGCAGTTTAATTTTTACAGATTCTGTTCGTAATATTCATTGAATCATTTCCTTTTTTGACACAATACATGTTAGGAATCCACTGTGCTTATTACCAAAACTAAATGAAAGTATTCTACAAAGGCATCAGAGGGACTATAGTAAGTGTGGATGCTATGTAATTATTGAAATAGAAAACAGATAGAACTATAGAAGGAACTGTTGTAGACATGCTGATTCCATTCCACTACAGAGTGTGTCAGCCCAGTGCCAGATAGCCATCACTATCGTACTGTGACGCTGTCATCGTGTGACAAGACATGAGTTCTTGAACGGCTATCTGCCACTAGGCCACACACTACACACACACACACACACAAGGGCGTAAAAGCTAAAAGAATATTGCGCCTACCACTTTGGAATCTAACTCATGGGGTCCGTTGGCTAAGACTTTGTCTATGCTAGCTGGGTCCGTGTAAGACACAAAGCCAAAGCCCCTGAAAACAAAAAACAGTACATCATCACCCAACGTTTGCCTAACACAAAAAATGTCACTTCAGAAAAGTTTGTGCACAAACAGAGCATCAACTCAGGAAATACAGTACAGTATCCCAAACAAGCGTGATTATATGAAGGAAAACTGACAAAAGTACAAAGATATATATGCCGAGAAATACAAAACTATATGTATGCCTCAGTATGACACAAAACTTGCTGTGATAAAAATTGAACCATATAACACTACAGACATCTAAAATATGTATTTATAATACAATCTACAACTAGGCACCATTATTTCCACAGTGTTAATGATAAAAACCTCTCCAACTAAATACTGGTAGTTACAAATTATCTACAATGTCCCCAAATACGCAATAATGTACAGGCACAGTAAAGTATTAAATATCAATTTGAATTGTGTCAGAACAATTTTTTTCGAAGGAAGGCTAAAGAAACATGCTTGACATAAATACGCATATACTTGACTGCAAGTATGCAATAAAAGCCACTACTGGTGTGCTGTAGTCTGGAGAACGCTTGTCAGCTAAAAGTATTAGTCAAAAGGGAAGTCAGGGAAAGTCATGCTCACCTGGAACGCTTCGTGATCGGGTCTCGCATCACCATACTCTCGGAGATCTCACCATACTTGCCAAAGTGCTCTCGAAGCTTCTCTGTAACACAACAGCACAGTCGTAAGTGGCACATAGTACAGATCTGCCATTTCTTCATGTAACATCAAGAGGCCTATATCCAACAGCATGTTTGGGACATTTACCAATTGACAGACATGCTTAGGTCATCTTAGAATGAACTGATAAAGACGACGCTGTCGTGCCGTCAATATACTGCGGGGTAGAATAGCGCCAAGCGCTGACGCCAAGAATGGTGTTCCATACATAAACAACATGAACCGCCGCGGTCATCACACGCGATTTTACCCAATTTGCAGGTACAAAATGAAGAAATAACTCAACTCACCGGGGGTCGTCTGCCAGCTCAGACCACCGATAAACATCTTCCTGCAAAATCAGAAAGAGACACCGGTTTATTCGATGGTTTACCAGAGTGAATGTAGCCCAACATCATCAAAATATTACCATGAATATCTCGTCCTACAAGAACATGGTGACGCCGAATGATGTTCGTAAATATCGGGTTCGTTCTGAAAGTGTACTAACCCTGGATCGTGGTTGCCATCATCCGAGTTGTTGGAAGTTTGCTGAATTTGAGAATCCATCTTCATGTTGTTGTTCTATAAAGCTACGTCTACGAACTACGAACAGGCAAAATACAACTAAAATCCAGTGTGAGCGCTGTCTGACTCTATCCACACGTGGGCAGTTCTATCTGTGCTGGCGGCGGGCCGACCGCCGGGTTTTCTCCCTGTGTGGGCGGGGCTTGTGGCCGGGCCGGGGGGGGGAGCGCTTGTGTGGGGCAAAGGAGGGCGGAGTCACGGACCGCTCACAGACAAAGGCGCCAAGCATCGTATACCCCCACAGTAATACCTCAAACTCCTTCCTGCTCTGCCCCCCTCCTAACAATGCAGACAGTGCGCAGTGGGTTTCTAGTAATTGATGGTCGCATAGCAACAGCGGTCAAATCCACTGACGTCAGAGATGCAAATTGTCCTTTGAGATCCGCCCATCTGGGAGCAACTAACATCAACAAACATCGCTGATCGCTGCCTGCGAGTCGATTGACGACAGCCCAGAAAACTGCCTGCATGGGTTTTGTTTGGCAGCTACTTTCTCACCGACTGCTTCCTGAAATTAACTGTCGATTGTTTCAGAGATTACCGCTAGTTTAATTAGACAATGTTGTAACAGCGCTGGTTCACATGTGTTTTCGGTGAACAAGTGGAGAGCGGGCGGAAGCAATGATAGTGAATGAATGAAATTGGCGGGAAGTTAACAAAGGGTTCAGTAAGGAAAGCCATAGATGCTCTCAGCCAACTATGACCCCTTTTTTTTTATCTTGAATACCATATAACGCGCTTGATTTCTCCATCGTTGTTTTATTTGATAATCTCTGTCAAGCTAATGAAATCTTGTACGCATTGACGTGTCTTTTAATAACACACGTTTGTAATTGTCGGTGAATTTAATGTAATGGAAGCAATGGAGGTATGTTTAGCTACAGCGAGGAAGCTGCCATCTGGCGGCGCTATTAGAAACCAGTTTCTCGAGTCTTGCCTCCTTTTATCGATGAATGAAATGACTGTTCTTAACACTTGAAACGATGCAATAATATAATGGCACCTCGTGCAATTGGTCTGAGAAACCAGCAATATTGATGGCAAACGTTCGTTTCTCGGAGCTTTTCCTGTAGGCTATAGATTCTTTTCACAAACCTGTACAGAACTTTCTCATGCAAATGAACTGATCAATCAAACTAATCATTACGCACGTACGGGCGTTCCAAGGAATTTCAAAAACAGCATGGAACTGTATTCTGTCGTCTAGTTGTAGTGGAGAGATTGAATGCTAGACTATCACACCTGAGTCTTTCAATGATATCAGTAAGTAAAACTTGTAAATTATGTGATTCAATTGACTTGAACATGCTTTTTTAAAAAACCTGACAAAAAGGATTTCAAACAGTCCAGCATTTTTTTTCAAATTGAAAGCGAACTGAAGCAAATTGAAGGCTATATATATATATATATATATATATATATTTTTTTTTTGTTCATTTAGGGCACTATATTAGCATAATATATGGTTGCACACCCATGCAGTGATGATTGTAGAGGTCGGGACATGATACAACTTGCCGGTCAGTGGAATGCATTGACCATCACATGTCCACTGGGCCGTAGCTTTGATTCCTGTGAAAACTGTTAATGAGCGTCTCAGAGACAATACGGCAGGCCGATTCTGCTTCCCTGATCGGCAAATTAACGTTCAAACGCAAATAACATACATGCGGTGTGCAATTAATCCGTGCCATGGCACGCATCGCATGTCTACGCATTTAGTTAGTTAAGTGGTCAGGCCTCGAGCATTTGATGTGTATAGGATTGTTAACTTGTCTTGACCGTGGACGGCAAAGCTGCTGGGGAAACTATAGTGACAGCGGGCCAATCTATCGGTCACTCGTGGTATTCCCTCGGGAGATTCTCTCACCCCCTCCCCCACCCCACGGCAGTGGGGTCTTACACGGTTTATTAGACAAAATTACTGGACATGTTGTCAAATCTCTATTACGACTCTACAAATTGGATCGAACACGTGACAGACACACAATGCCTCCTAACCAGCCTATACCCTGAGCGGAGGGGGGCGTAACTCAAGGATATTGGCGGATTTCATCCGATCAAAGCCCGCTTGAATTGTTATGGAACAAATTATGTGTGTCACTTTGAGTACACGCGAGGAATGAGAGCCACCCACAACATAGGAATATATCAGACAGCGGGGTTCTCTATAAGCGTTCGTAATTACTCAATAAATTGCAATCGATTTTACAAACACAGAAAAACAGAGTGAATATAGTTTCACAGAAGAAAAAAAACCCACACATATACCTCACAGAAACACCAAATTGAAAATGACTTGCTTAATAAAAATTAAAATTAATGATGTAAGTTTCCACCAAGGGTTTCAACTTAACCATTGAAACATATCTTTTGTCGTTGAAATGAAGATATTACCACTCATGGCCATATTCAGAAATATTGTTCATTATTGCAAAAGATTAATTTTTCCGAGTGGCCAAGGTTGATTTTGAATTCATATTAACATCTTATTTGATTTCAGTATTTTTGATATATTTAATTGATTTGCATCAATGTTCCTTAGAACACGATATCATGTTGAATACCAACAAAAACAAGATATATAAATTGCTTTATGTTTTGAAAGCTATGATTAAAGCCCACTCCATATATTGTGACGTCAATGCTTGCCTGACTGTCATGGTTTCAGCTACATGGATTGTCAGAAACAGATCACCTGTGTGATGATTCTAATAACAGTATATTATTATATTGAAACACTGATCAGGCCGACTGAAAGCATGATCTACTCGCTAAACAATTAGCAACTCTTTGAAAATCACATATTGGTTCTCAAATGTGACATTTTACAGTAGACTGACTTCATAACTGTTTATTAATAATTGCTTGACAACAAGGTCATTTTTAACCACTGGATATAATATTGGTCCATTCAAGTGAACGAATACCGGTTGGAATGTCCAAGTTCGAAATATAGAAGTTATTGTATAATGAAACAAAATCTCCTACCCTAGAAAATCTGTTGGCTAAAACGCCCGTTGACCCAAACGTCCTAGCATTTCCATTCATTGGTCACTACCCAGATACCTTGGAGACTGACCCTTGCCGCGATAATTTGGCCCTGATCACCTGGGTTATAATCCCCTTGATGAAGACCTCGTTATTGCCATGTGAGTCAAGCAGGTGCCCTGTCATCCTAATACCTTGCCATCTGCTCACACAACGTTGAAATAGTTACGTCGGTTATGAAATAGTGCACTATAGATAAATTTGTATTCAATCTCACAAAACATTGTTGCGACTGTAATGTAAGTGCATAGGAAAACAGAAGCTTAAAATAAATTATGTAATTTGCGGCTACATGTGAACCAACATCGAACCACGAATATGAAATGAAATGTTGACGTTTATATGTGATGATATAATTATACACTTCATTCACCGTCAGACAATATTGTATATTTTCATTTGGCAGCGATGTGCAGCGCGTATTAGTATCTCTTTGTTCTTTTTTCTTCACTCATTTGTGCATGGTTGACAAATTATTTATACTTGACAATTTCTCAAGAAGTTTCGCTCGCAATAATTACGTCTTTAAGGGTGTATTTTGAGCAGTTTGTAAGGAGGGTTGAACCCCCGCGAGCAGTCTACAATCAAGTGGCGTCGGCAGCTGGAGCCCCAATACCCTGACTGTCAGTGATTACGTCATGGCATTATAGAATAAAATCGCCATATAAATGTATGTCTCTGAGATTATACGACATGCGAGCACATAGTTGACATGGTTACATCACTGGGTAAGCAGGCATAGAGGGTGGTTACTGAAATGTGGAAATATTGACGGGAATAGTCATCTTATCGATAATATTCATTGTAACTAGAGTCACATAACCTGAGACAAGCATCCTTCTGCACGTGACCCAGATACTGGAATCATGTGTGAATTTTCACAGATACAATTCCAACAAAACCCTGCAGAAAGATTACCAACAAAACCTAGCGTGCTGTTACTGAACAGATAGAACACCAACACAACCTGGCGTGCTGTTACTGAACAGAGAGGATACCAACAAAACCAGGCGTGCTGTTACTGAACAGATAGAATACCAACAAAATCTGGCATGCTGTTACTGAACAGATAGATTACCAACAAAACCTGGCATGCTGTTACTGAACAGATAGAATACCAACAAAACCTGGCGTGCTGTTACTGAAGATATAGAATACCAACAAAACCTGGCGTGCTGTTACTGAACAGATAGAATACCAACAAAACCTGGCGTGCTGTTACTGAACAGATAGATTACCAACAAAACCTGGCATGCTGTTACTGAACAGATAGAATACCAACAAAACCTGGCGTGCTGTTACTGAAGATATAGAATACCAACAAAACCTGGCGTGCTGTTACTGAACAGATAGAATACCAACAAAACCTAGCGTGCTGTTACTGAACAGATAGAATACCAACACAACCTGGCGTGCTGTTACTGAACAGACAGATTACCAACAAAACCTGACGTGCTGTTACTGAACAGATAGAATACCAACAAAACTTGGCATGCTGTTACTGAACAGATAGAATACCAACACAACCTGGCGTGCTGTTACTGAACAGACAGATTACCAACAAAACCTGACGTGCTGTTACTGTAGAGATAGAATACCAACAAAACCTGGCATGCTGTTACTGAACAGATAGAATACCAACAAAACCTAGCGTGCTGTTACTGAACAGATAGAATACCAACACAACCTGGCGTGCTGTTACTGAACAGACAGATTACCAACAAAACCTGACGTGCTGTTACTGAACAGATAGAATACCAACAAAACTTGGCATGCTGTTACTGAACAGATAGAATATCAACAAAACCAGGCATGCTGTTACTGAAGAGATAGAATACCAACAAAACCAGGCATGCTGTTACTGAACAGAGAGGATACCAACAAAACCAGGCGTGTCGTTACTTAACAGAGAGAATACCAACAAAACCTGGCATGCTGTTACTGAAGAGATAGAATACCAACAGAACCTGGCGTGCTGTTACTGTAGAGATAGAATACCAACAAAACCAGGCGTGCTGTTACTGAACAGAGAGGATACCAACAAAACCAGGCATGCTGTTACTGAACAGATAGATTACCAACAAAACCTGGCATGCTGTTACTGAACAGATAGAATACCAACAAAACCTGGCGTGCTGTTACTGAACAGATAGAATACCAACAAAACCTGGCATGCTGTTACTGAACAGATAGATTACGAACAAAACCTGGCATGCTGTTACTGAACAGATAGAATACCAACAAAACCTGGCGTGCTGTTACTGAACAGATAGATTACCAACAAAACCTGGCATGCTGTTACTGAACAGATAGAATACCAACAAAACCTGGCGTGCTGTTACTGAACAGATAGAATACCAACAAAACCTGGCATGCTGTTACTGAACAGATAGATTACGAACAAAACCTGGCATGCTGTTACTGAACAGATAGAATACCAACAAAACCTGGCATGCTGTTACTGAACAGAGAGAATACCAACAAAACCTGACGTGTTGTTGCTGAATAGATAGAATACCAACAAAACCTGGCGTGCTGTTACTGAACAGACAGATTACCAACAAAACATGGCGTGTTGTTACTGAACAGATAGAATACCAACAAAACCTGGCGTGCTGTTACTGAACAGATAGAATACCAACAAAACCTGGCGTGCTGTCACTGAACAGAGAGGATACCAACAAAACCAGGCATGCTGTTACTGAACAGATAGAATACCAACAAAACCTGGCATGCTGTTACTGAACAGATAGAATACCAACAAAACCTGGCATGCTGTTACTGAACAGATAGAATACCAACAAAACCTGGCATGCTGTTACTGAAGAGATAGAATACCAACAGAACCTGGCGTGCTGTTACTGTAGAGATAGAATACCAACAAAACCAGGCGTGCTGTTACTGAACAGAGAGGATACCAACAAAACCAGGCATGCTGTTACTGAACAGATAGATTACCAACAAAACCTGGCATGCTGTTACTGAACAGATAGAATACCAACAAAACCTGGCGTGCTGTTACTGAAGATATAGAATACCAACAAAACCTGGCGTGCTGTCACTGAACAGAGAGGATACCAACAAAACCAGGCATGCTGTTACTGAACAGATAGAATACCAACAAAACCTGGCATGCTGTTACTGAACAGATAGATTACGAACAAAACCTGGCATGCTGTTACTGAACAGATAGAATACCAACAAAACCTGGCATGCTGTTACTGAACAGAGAGAATACCAATAAAACCTGACGTGTTGTTGCTGAACAGATAGAATACCAACAAAACCTGGCGTGCTGTTACTGAACAGACAGATTACCAACAAAACATGGCGTGTTGTTACTGAACAGATAGAATACCAACAAAACCTGGCGTGTTGTTACTGAAGAGATAGAATACCAACAAAACCTGACGTGCTGTTACTGAACAGATAGAATACCAACAAAACTTGGCGTGCTGTTACTGTAGAGATAGAATACCAACAAAACCAGGCGTGCTGTTACTGAACAGAGAGGATACCATCAAAACCAGGCATGCTGTTACTGAACAGATAGAATACCAACAAAACCTGGCATGCTGTTACTGAACAGATAGATTACCAACAAAACCTGGCATGCTGTTACTGAACAGATAGAATACCAACAAAACCTGGCGTGCTGTTACTGAAGATATAGAATACCAACAAAACCTGGCGTGCTGTTACTGAACAGATAGAATACCAACAAAGCCTGGCATGCTGTTACTGAACAGATAGAATACCAACAAAACCAGGCATGCTGTTACTGAACAGAGAGGATGCCAACAAAACCAGGCATGTTGTTACTGAAGAGATAGAATACCAACAAAACCAGGCATGCTGTTACTGAAGAGATAGAATACCAACAGAACCTGGCGTGCTGTTACTGTAGAGATAGAATACCAACAAAACCAGGCGTGCTGTTACTGAACAGAGAGGATACCATCAAAACCAGGCATGCTGTTACTGAACAGATAGAATACCAACAAAACCTGGCATGCTGTTACTGAACAGATAGATTACCAACAAAACCTGGCATGCTGTTACTGAACAGATAGAATACCAACAAAACCTGGCGTGCTGTTACTGAAGATATAGAATACCAACAAAACCTGGTGTGCTGTCACTGAACAGAGAGGATACCAACAAAACCAGGCATGCTGTTACTGAACAGATAGAATACCAACAAAACCTGGCATGCTGTTACTGAACAGATACAATACCAACAAAACCTGGCGTGCTGTTACTGAACAGAGAGAATACCAACAAAACCTGACGTGTTGTTGCTGAACAGATAGAATACCAACAAAACCTGGCGTGCTGTTACTGAACAGACAGATTACCAACAAAACCTGGCGTGTTGTTACTGAACAGATAGAATACCAACAAAACCTGGCGTGCTGTTACTGAACAGACAGAATACCAACAAAACCTGGCGTGCTGTTACTGAACAGATAGAATACCAACAAAACCAGGCATGCTGTTACTGAAGAGATAGAATACCAACAAAACCAGGCGTACTGTTACTGAACAGAGAGGATACCAACAAACCAGGCATGCTGTTACTGAAGAGATAGAATACCAACAAAACCTGACGTGCTGTTACTGAACAGATAGAATACCAACAAAGCCTGGAATGCTGTTTCTGAACAGATAGAATACCAACAAAACCAGGCATGCTGTTACTGAACAGAGAGGATGCCAACAAAACCAGGCATGTTGTTACTGAAGAGATAGAATACCAAGAAAACCAGGCATGCTGTTACTGAAGAGATAGAATACCAACAGAACCTGGCGTGCTGTTACTGTAGAGATAGAATACCAACAAAACCAGGCGTGCTGTTACTGAACAGAGAGGATACCAACAAAACCAGGCATGCTGTTACTGAACAGATAGAATACCAACAAAACCTGGCGTGCTGTTACTGAACAGATAGATTACCAACAAAACCTGGCGTGCTGTTACTGAACAGATAGAATACCAACAAAACCTGGCGTGTTGTTACTGAACAGATAGAATACCAAACAACCTTGCGTGCTGTTACTGAACAGATAGAAAACCAACAAAACCTGGCGTGCTGTTACTGAACAGATAGAAAACCAACAAAACCTGGCGTGCTGTTACTGAACAGATAGAAAACCAACAAAACCGGATGTGCTGTTACTGAACAGATAGAATACCAACAAAACCGGATGTGCTGTTACTGAACAGATAGAATACCAACAAAACCTGACGTGCTGTTACTGAAGAGATAGAATACCAAACAACCTGGCGTGCTGTTACTGAACAGATAGAATACCAACAAAACCTGGTGTGCTGTTACTGAACAGATAGAATACCAACAAAACCTGACGTGCTGTTACTGAACAGATAGAACACCAACAAAACCTGGTGTGCTGTTACTGAACAGATAGAATACCAACAGAACCCGGCGTGCTGTTACTGAACAGATAGATTACCAACAAAACCAGGCATGCTGTTACTGAACAGATAGAATACCAAAGAAACCTGGCGTGCTGTTACTGGACAGATAGAATACCAACAGAACCCGGCGTGCTGTTACTGGACAGATAGAATACCAAAGAAACCTGGCATGTTATTACTTAACAGATAGAATACCAACAAAACCTGGCGTGCTGTTACTGAACAGATAGAATACCAACAGAACCCGGCGTGCTGTTACTGGACAGAATACCAACAAAACCTGACATTTTGTTACAGAACAGAGAGAATACCAACAAAACCTGGCGTGCTGTTACTGAACAGATAGAATACCAACAGAACCCGGCGTGCAGTTACTGAACAGACAGAATACCAACAAAACCCGACATTTTGTTCAGAACAGAGAGAATACCAGCAAAACCTGGCGTGCTGTTTCTGAACAGATAGAATACCAGCAAAACCTGGCATGTTGTAACAGACATAATACATACAAACTATGGCGTGTTGCCACTTGACGAATATAACTGTCTACATTTGATGCTGATAGACCAGAGTAAGACTGAAGCCAACTGACCCTGGCCCAGAACGACATGGCACCAACGGACCAAGACGGAAAAAAGTCAGCCATGCATCAAAGAGCTGTCACTTCAACTTTCAAGCAGACCTCCCAGACGACCTTGGAATCGATATTGCAAACGACTGTGACTGTGAATTTCCTCTGCAGTCACTGGTCATTAAAGACTACACGCTTCCACAGCCTTCCACTTCCAGCTCGAGTTATTGTGAGTAAACCTTGGCCGCAGAGTGAACATTCATGGCCGGAGTGAACCTACATGGCAGGAGCAACAATGCCAACTTCCCTGAGCATATGCTCACCGAGCTCCTTATCTGTAGTACCTGTGGTACAAGCTCCAAGCACCAATATTCCAAGCTATCCCACGAACACGCTCACGGCGACTGCCAACTTAATGGACGACATCACTAACAATGCTAGTACTAACACCAGCCACTATTGGAACGTCCACCAGTCAGACAACCCATAGATTACCCATCACAATGAAGACCAACTTCCAAAATCGAAGCGGCAAACCTCACGACAGGAACTACAACAACTACATCCATCACGGACTTCACAACATTGACTACAACGATATCACCCATCAGTGGAAAGCACATTGTGCCATGGCAAGTAAAGTTCGGTGAACAATACGAAACCGGCCTCGTAAACTACATGCACATCACCAGGTTCGATCCCTCCATGAAAGTCACCAAGTAGACCAAGGACTCGGAGGGGAAAACGATTGTTCCAGAGTACTCTGTCAAATTGGATCTAATGATCTGATGTGAAGACACATCTTCTGAAATGATTTCTAAGTCAAGCATTGTGAACTACACGTGTTTGCAGTACGGGTGTTCTACTGAGTGCCTGTAAAAAATGAGAAAGCATACACCATTGAATAGTTTGTACACAGAAGTACAAAAATTGCAAGAAGGCCTTGTCATCTGTCGTCAATACTGAGCAACATCTTTGACTTTGCAAATCACCCCATGGGACATGACCCATGGAGACCTGGTGCCATTTCCTTTTACAAAAATTCATCAGTCAGAGGAGAGGTTGATATAGTGTAAACTCCTGAAACGAGAAATCCTGTTCCTCAGGTTCATCATGAATGGACAAGCAGTATGAGCCCATCTTTCCTCATCCCATCTTTCGTCATCCCATCTTTCCTCGGCTTTGGAACTAACGTCGTTGATTCGTGAAATATTAGGTCGAAACGCTTATGGGAGCAGCACCATCGTGTGGAGGGATCGTCAGCGACACGCTTTCAAGCATCTATTACACATGCTCTTATTCGTGCACCAACAGACAAGCAAATAAGGAAGGGACTGTAAAAATTACTCAAGGGCTTCAATTATTCATTGAGGACTTTGCCAAAATATAATAATAATTTTGTAGTGCCAGATATCAGTAGCATGTTTATATGAATAGCCACGAATAGACATGGTTTGTAATGTAATCATTTTTTTGGTATCATCTCAGCTTCATTGTATGAATGTACGATTGGCTCAGATAGACATTAGCTTCTTTAATGTCTTTTTATTACTGCGATACAGGTTTTGGCAGGGTAAGTGCTGGAGACATCTCTTGAGGGAAGGGGTGTACTGTAGTGATTATTGACGAACACCGTTGTGAAAAAGGTATAGATTATTGTGTGCACGACTGAGAACTTGGCCAATTAACTCTCGGGAGTTGACTAAATTACATGACGTTTGCATGAGACACATGCTTCCTAGGATATTTGCCAGGAATATTGAGGGAGATTACATCTCATTGTGCAAACAATTGACAATGTTTAGATTGAGTCATATCATTTCAGCACGGATACACATTGTGAATAGTGGATACTTTGGAAATATAAATGAATGGTGTGTATAATCACCAGAAAAACCAGCAAAACTAGTTCCTGGTGTGATATGTTAATGGACATTCATCTGAGTATGATCGAATGAATATCTTATTGTTAACAAAAGCCAGTCGAGAATCTGTGACTGTGATCAGTGAGATGTTGTATAACGAGTGATCGAGAATTGACAGAATTGAACCCCCTATGGATTCGAAATTGTCCCTATTCAGATAGAGTCCAAATTGTGTCTACATTGAGAAGAAACAGAAAGCTCCTGCGCCCAATACTTGTCAGACGGAATAGATATCAGGAGATTACTCCCACGTGACCACTGCCAGCCATGCTCCAGTAAACCGCCAGACCAGACAGAGTGGAAGATGTCCCGCGGATTCAAAGCTAAGAGCAGAAACATCCAGCGGACCCATTGCCAGAGAGATATTCCCAGAACAAGAAGCAGACAGTGGACTAAAGCCCCTACAAGTTATGTGAAATTTGATCTATGAGTTCCAATTCATCCTTAATATAATTGGTTGTTTTCCAGGCATTCACATTCGTTGCTTTAAAACACCATGTCGATATTGTTGTGGCACAAATGTGCTTTGCAGTTCATTCTGGAATATACCAATGCAGTGTTTCAGATGACATTGAAACTTATTCATACGAAGGGTGTTTTATGAACTTGTTATATGAATGGGTGTAACAGGTGTTATATGAAGGACCGGGGAACACCCTGTAGGCTCGTTTATTCTAAACGTGACCTGCCTGCTCCATGATGGACAGGGGAACACCCTGTATGCTAATTTATTCTACATGTGACCGGCCTGTTTCATGATTTACTCTACATGTGCAGGCCTGTAGCCAGGATTTCTGCAGGGGGGTATACCAAAAAAATAGGAAGGTTGAATATTGCATGTGAAAAAGCGAAGCGAGCGTAGCGAGCGCTGGCCATACGCGCTCTGGTGGTTCGGGGGGCGGCGTAAGCCCCCCGAGAAAATTTTTTGAATTTGTTTGCTCACAGAACACTTCTGAGGTATACTTCAGAGTTAATTTTCTTCTCCATAATACATGTTTATCAACATGTGTATGTAAAGTATATGGAATCAGATGCACATATTTGAAAAAAAAACACTTGTCACACAATCACACTTGTAATGCTAAACATGGTCCATTTATTCTCATCTCGTATTCATACATTTTGTTTTATATTACATGATTTTATAGTCGATATTACAATATTGACATCAGTTTTCAGGGGGTTACTTTTCAGGGGGGGGGGGGGGGGGGGTTACGCGTAACCCCCGTAAACCCCCCTGCCTACGGGCCTGGTGTGCCCTGTTTGCTTAATGAAGGACTGGAGAACACCCTGTAGGCTCATTTATTCTAGATGTGACCTGACTGTTCCATGAAGGACAGGGGAACACCCTGTATGCTAATTTATTCTGCATGTGACCGGCCTGTTTCATGAAGGACTGGGGAACACCCTGCAGGCTCATTTATTCTAGATGTGACCTGACTGCTCCATGAAGGACTGGGGAACACCCTGTGGATTCATTTATTCTACATGTGACATGCTTGCTCCATGAAGCACTGGGGAACACCCTGTAGATTCATTTATTCTACATGTGAAATGCTTGCTCCATGAAGGACAGGGCAACACCCTGTATGCTCATTTATTCTACATGTGACATGTCTGCTCCATGAAGGGCAGTCGAACTTCAAGTAGGCTCATCTATTCTACATGTGACATGTCTGCTCCATGAAGGCCAGTGTAACACCCTGTAGGCTCATTTCTTCCACATGTGACCGGCCTGTTCCATGAAGGACAGAGGAACACCCTGAATGCTCACTTATTCTACATGTGACCTGCCTGCTCCATGAAGGATTGGGGAACACCCTGTTATCGGCAGTCAGAGCTCGTTATTGGCAGCCAGGGCTCGTTATTTTGGCAGTCAGGGCTCACTAGTGGCATTCAGGGCTCGTTAGCCAGGGCTCGTTCTTGGCAGTCAGGGCTCGTTAGTGGCAGCCAGGGCTCGTTGGCGGCAGTCAGGGCTCGTCAGTGGCAGTCAGGGCTCGTTTTTGGCAGTCAGGACTCATTAGTGGCATTCCGGGCTCGTTGATGGCAGCCAGGGCTCATTATTGGCAGTCTGGGCCCATTGGTGACAGTCAGGGCTCGCTTTTGGCAGTCAGGCCTCGTTGGTGGCAGTCAGGGCTCGTTATTGGCAGTCAGGACTCATTAGTGGCATTCCGGGCTCGTTGACGGCAGCCAGGGCTCATTATTGGCAGTCTGGGCCCATTGGTGACAGTCAGGCCTCGTTGGTGGCAATCAGGGCTATTTTCGGCAGTCAGGGCTCGTTAGTGGCAGTCAGAGCTCGTTATCGGCAGTCAGGGCTCGTTAGCGAAAGTCAGGGCTCGTTATCGGCAGTCAGGGCTCATTAGTGGCAGTCCGGGCTCATTAATGGCAGTCAAGGCTCGTTATTGGCAGTCAGGGCTCGCTTCTGGCAGTCAGACCTCATTAGAGGCAATCAGGGCTGGCTATCGGCAGTCAGTGCTCGTTAGTGACAGTCAGGGCTCGCTTTTGGTAGTCAGGCCTCGTTGCTGGTAATCAGGGCTCATTATCGGCAGTCAGCGCTCGTTAGCGAAAGTCAGGGCTCGCTAGTGGCAGTCAGGGCTCGTTAGTGGCAGTCATGTCTCGTTAGTGGCGGTCAGAGCTCGTTATCGGCAGTCAGGGCTCGTTAGCGAAAGTCAGGGCTCGCTAGTGGCAGTCATGTCTCGTTAGTGGTAGGCAGGGCTTGTTATCGGCAGTCAGGGTTCGTTATTGGCAGCCAGGGCTCGTTCTTGGCAGTCCGGGCTCATTAGTGGCAGTCATGGCTCGTTATCGGCAGTCAGGGCTCGTTCGCGGCAGCCAGGGCTCGTTATTGGCAGTCAGGGCTCGTTAGTGGCAGTCATGGCTCGTTAGTGGCAGCCAGGGCTCGTTAGTGGCAGTTGTGGCTCGTTATTGGCAGTTAGGGCTTGTTATCGACAGTCAGGGCTCTTTATCGGCAGTCAGGGCTAGTTGTTGGCAGTCAGGGTTCGTTAGCGGCAGTCAGGGCTCGTTATTGGCAGTCAGGACTCATTAGTGGCAGTCCGGGCTCGTTAGTGGCAGCCAGGGCTTGTAATTGGCAGCCAGGGCTGATTATTGGCAGTCAGGGCCCGTTGGTGGATGTCAAGGCTCGTTAGTGGCAGTCAAGGCTCGTTATTGGCAGACAAGGCTCGTTATCGGCAGTCAGGCCTCGTTAGTGACAGTCAGGGCTTGCCTTTGGCAGCCAGGCCTCGTTAGAGGCAATCGGGGCTCGTTATCGGCAGTCAGGGCTCGTTAGTGGCAGGCAGGGCTCGTTCGTGGCAGTCAGGGCTCGCTATTGGCAGTCAGGGCTCGTTAGTGGCAGGCAGGGCTCGTTAGTGGCAGTCAGGGCTCGCTATTGGCAGTCAGGGCTCGTTATTGACAATCGTGGCTCGTAATTGGTAGTCCGGGCTCGTTATTGGCAGTCCGGGCTCGTTGGTGGCAGTCAGGCCCTGTTAGTGGCAGTCAGGGCTCGTTATTGGCAGTCAGGGCTCGCTAGTGGCAGTCAGAGCTCGTTATTGGCAGTCAGGACTCGCTAGTGGCAGCCATGGCTCGTTATTGGCAGTTAGGGCTCGTTGTTGGCAGTCAGGGTTCGTTGTTGGCAGTCAGGGCTGATGCCAGGAGATCAAACTCACGGTCCTCCGCGTGCCACATAGCGGGACATGTTCTCCTGATCACTGTAATATTGGCCCACGGAGGGGTCACAGGTTGTCCTGGTCACCAACAGTATAATATTAGTATCGATTTTCCTGACATGACTAGATCGATTTGTTTAATTGAGTGAATGGGGAGTATGGACAGCAACTATTACATCAATAACATTAATTCAATAGTCGCTCGATCGTCAGGCAAAGAAAATAATTCACGTACATCATGTGTATGAAATCAATAGCTACTGATATAAAAGTCACAAATGTGGGGCGAAATATCTCTCGGGTATACATAGGAATGATAGCCAATTAAAATGGAATCTAGGTCCGAATACTTCCCTCAAACATTTGTACATTTTAGGTTATCTTCTACTGCCATCATGTCCCTATATCACGTTTAAGAAGCTCTAATATCATTATATTCATGTTGTCCATCGGAAATACAATAGTCCCCGTCAAGAATGTGAATTCACTGTGAACTCACAGTGACATCACATGAAGAGTTCGCAGTGTGAGGTTTCTATGATATTTTTGTGAGTTAGCAAAAATAATTAATGTTAATAACTTTGTTAATGTAGTATATAAATTTTGTTTGAGACTATTTCCATTGCTGATTTCAATCCAAAGTTCCACAAAATAAACGCCCACTTAAAATTCCCAGTATTTATGAGTCCAATTTTTTATCAATAATAATGGCCGTCATTACTCACAGGGCTGACATCACAGTGAACTCACGGTTATATCATAGGTGTGAAGTCACAGGCATGAAGTCACAGTGACATCACACCTGTGCGGTCATACTGGTGATATCACAGTGAGTTCATTGTGACTTCATGTGATGAATTCACATTTGTGACTGATATATGATATCACAGTGATGTCATGATGAACTCACTTCTTGACTGGGGTAAGAGCATACATGTACACCCTATCAAACCAAATGGCATAGAGCGTTGACTGACCTAGTTCTTTTGTTTAGGGGTCAAGTCATGTTGTTGTCAACGCTGTGAGGCTAACTTTTTGGAAGCTGAAACCGACACAGGATGAGCAAAATAATTTTTTCTGTCAAATATTGACCATATTACAATAGAATGGGGATTCGATGCAGTGTCCGAGATAGCGATTTACAAGCTCGTGCTGTCCAATTATCCATATGGGTCTGATTTGTTCAGAAATAGGCCCTGGCCTACGGATGTGGCCCACATATATGTAATGTCTAACCATTGATGACAATGTTTTCGATACTTATGGCCCATGTACACACTGTTTGAACTGGAGATTTCAAATATTTCAAGCTTCATTCGTGACCAATTTAGGCGCAACGTCATCTAATTAGAGCTCTAATAATTTATTATTGTATTGCTTGTGGCATGTCAATGCTCTAAAGACTTGGTCTATGCTCTAAGTCTGCCGGCCAAATTTACAAGTCTCGATTTGTGTGCGGTAATGGGGTAGTCTTTTGATGCAATATCCAAGGCGGGTTCATGGAAACTTCATATACAACGCTAAAATTCGGAGAATCGTTCCTCGTGCATCAAAACAACCACAACACATCATCAATGATTGTTTATATGTAACTTTGACCAGGCAGCTTTAGAGCGTAGACTATGTCTTTAGAGCGTTGACACGCCACAGTCGATACAATAATAAATTATTAGAACCGTAATTAGATAACCTTGCACCTTTATGTTGCTCACGAATGAAGTTTAAAGTAATTGGAACCTTCAGTTAATACAATGTTCCTGTACGTGTGCCATAAGTATTGAACACATTGTGATCAATGTTTGGACAACAATACCAGAATAAGTTGAACATCGATTCCACACTTCTTCGTTCGCAAGATGCAGGCAGTTGTACGTTCTGGGTTTGTAATAAGACAATTGTTGAAAGGTTAAGGTTTGTGTTGGTGTCGGTTGTGTTTGCTCAATCGTACTGGTAATATAGTCAAATCTAAATAAATACTCCATCCACCCCCCCCCCCCCCCCATTCGTCATTCGCGGTCTGTTTTGAAGTATATATATAGTACATCTTGAAAGTTATATTCAGGATTACTGGGATTTTGTAATGCACACATTATGCACACATGAATTGCTTAGCTAAATCTGGCGGCCGTACTTTCTCTCTGTGTGTTCAGAGCTATCATGTACTAGCCTAGTACGTGAAGATTAACAACAACCAAGAAAGCTGGGTGGCCAGGAGCGGGCCCCGAGAGGCTCGGGTCTTTGTTCTCCACGGCGCCGTCCTTGAGATGGGACCCTGGCGTGACTCGACCTCCTGCCCGGCCCCTCTCGGTAACCAGAGCGGTATGAATTACATCGATCTCCTCCCTCATCAAATCTAGCCCTCAGCAGAGCCAGAGGTCACGGAAGGACAAATTGATTGTAAGGTTTACTCGTGGTGTCGGGTTCTCTTTCCCTGTGCGCCAAAAGACGCCGAAACATGGAAGCTTTTTTGGTGATTTTTGGACGTGTTATTATTTTTGGTCTTAAGAGCAGAATACAACCCTGGTTCCATAAAGCTATACTAACATATCAATTTAATAAAAGCTAAGTTGTCATACCAATTAAAAACTAAACTGTCATATCAAGTAAATTTTTCTGGTCGCAGTGAAGAGGAAAGGTTAAAGGAGTGTAGTAGAGTCGGAAATTGAGATCAACATCAAACTCTGTTTTTTTTTCTTGAATAGAGAAAGTATGAGTAACTGTTCATCCGTAGATCTGAAAGGCCGAGGTCCAAGGGCCGATGCTTTTCAGATCTACGAATTGACATTTTACGAGTGCTTTCTCTAACTTAAAATACACCACGCAGACGGTCCATTCAAAGACTCATTAAGAATGGAGTAGACCCCTACCTGCTTTTTATTTCTGTCCATTGCTGAAAAAAAATATTGAAGCGAACAACCAATAGTGTGACGTTACAGGTGTATTTTAATCCCATTCTTTATTTGAGTCCATATCTACGGAGCCCCTGAGGTGACATACCGAAAATATTTATTAATTCGTGCGCACGGTTTACCAATCCGTACATATCCCATGATATGTGTAATGTTTATTTGTTTTCGTCTTAATATACAATTGTATGTATATTTTTTCAAAATCCAATTCCCAAGTTCTACGTGTACAACACTTACAGAAATCGGGGGCGTTTAGCTATAGACATAGCATCAAGGGGGCTGTAGCTCATCGGGAGTCTCAGATCGAACATGATATTGAGATTTTATAATGAAAGTAGTTTGATGTCAATTTCAAAGCCACCAACAAACCCACCATGTATATAATAATTTCGTCTGCAGAGGCCAAGTTACATAGTTCACGTCAAATGTGAACTTTAGATTTACCACTCAATGTCATCTGATGTCAGGTTCAAGGTCACCAAAAATTCAGAATGATTTCATGTAGGCTCATAATAGTATGTCAAGCTCTATCTAGAAGATATGTACTATAAGGTCAATATAAACATTTCGTGTCGGACGTGACCTGAAGATTTACCACAGAAAGTCATCTGAGGTCAAACTCAAGGTCATCAAATGATCAAACATGCTAATAATACAAAATTAAGCAAGTGTTTTGTCTGCAGAGGCCAATTTACACATCTTCGCTTAGATGTGACTTTAATTGAGACTTGAGGTCAAATTCACGGTCGCCTAAGGATCCATCATACATGCCCTCGTGTATGCAGATAATAATTTTTAGGCTATATCTACAAAATGTTTTTTTTTTTTATTTTTTTATTTAAACGTAATTTATTTTCCGAGGATTGTTACACGCAGAATATGCACAAAGGTAACGTTCCTCGTCCAGAACGAGTGAGTATTTAGCAGTATTTTTCCAGAACGAGTGAGTATTTAGCACAAAATGTATGTCTGCACAGGTCAGTTGTGTTGAATGTGCCATTTGTTGGCACAATAATAATGGCAGCCAGATGGCCAAAAACAATTAAATCAAACTAATTTAAACAAATTCTTTAGATATTGGCCACTCATCACGTCAAAAAATTTAGAGAACAAGGCGGACGTGGGACGAAAACCACGTCAATAGTTTATGGGGCCATCAAACAGTAAGACAGCATTCAGGAATATAATACCAAGTTACACTCTGCCAAACGCCATATTATATGCCGTTTGGCAGAGTTGATTGAATGGTAAATCCACGCAGTAAATCCACCAACAGCCCACACAAACATAAAATACCTGGAGATTCAGCTCAATATATATCATAGTTGAAATATATATATATTTCTGCTATTTCTGCTAATGGGTGTTTCAGAAATTATACATACACTGTGTCCTGGGTATTGGTTTTTTCAGAAATTATACATATTGTAACGATTATGTTCGGCCAAGTTTTTATTACCTGTTTGTCAATGATATATGTGGTTATATGATGTTTTTCGGTCGTTAAAGGAATTTTAAATTAATTCTGGGTGTGTATATGATTATCAAAGTTCGGGTATTTTTCAGCTGCTTCGGTTGCTCTTCGGCTGACGTCCGACCTTGATGGTTAAAATACGCGATTCGTAAAAGTGCTCCGAAGCTGATTTACAACAATGCATATTTATGTAGCGGTTACTGATTGGTTATCAATCATAAAAAAAGTTCGGTAAAATAGTCAGTTTTGATTGGTTGGGGTAGGTCACGTGTCACCTACCCCGAAATGTATAAATACTGCCGACTCACAGGAGTCGGCGCCTTTTGACCCTGGGACACCCACCAGAGCACATCGCGGTACAGCCGAACTAGTCAAATTGGCCGTAGAGCAGACGAGCATTTTAGCCATTTGAAAATTTGGTCAAAGGTCAAATTCAAAATCATCAGAATATTCGGTATATATTATTTCCTATATGTCCACAATTGATTCCTAAGGTGTAAAGTCGATAATAAGCTAGATATTAGCCACTTTGTGCTGTGAGCTTCAAAATACAATCAAAGGTCAAGTTCAAGGTCACGAGAATATTCGGAATATATCATTTCCTATGCTGGGCCCCCTTCGAGCGATTCAAAAGTAAAGAAACTTATATATGTCGCGAAGGTACATAAGAGAGATCTTTTAAAACAAAAACCTGAAATCCATCTGAATAGTTTTTGAGAAAATGGCCGTCAAAATCCAATCGAGCGTTCTTTTGACATAAAAGGCCGTTTGACCTTTCAAGGTCATCGAAAGTCAAATTCAAGGTCACCTCACAAATCGCCATATATGACTTCCTATTTGAAAGTGTCAATATCTAAGCTCTACCTTCAAGCATTCTATAAGTACAGTCCTGGCAGCTCCCATTATGAAGGGAAAAATGGGATCAAAGGGTGAAAACTTGTTTTTGCCTAGAAATGGCCCGAAATGGATAGTAATGCGATTTGTGGCATTCGCCGACCCGTCAAAAATTCAAAATGGCCGCCACATGGAGACAGGGGATTCAAGAGCAACGAAACTTATAAACATCACAAAGGTACATGAGGGGAGTCTAGTGCATAAATTAGAAGAAAAGTTACTGAACAGTTTTCGAGAGAATGGCCGTTAAAGTAAAAAAAATGGCCATTTTTCGTCGGAAACGGCCGCCAATTTGAGAAAAATGCGAAAATCAAAAAACTAAAAAGTACCTCCCTCTGGAAATATTTTTAGGCATTTTTGTGCAAAATTTCAGAAAGATTCAACTGTAAACTTTAAGGATTGATTGCATGTGATCGTCATGAACTTGGCAGTGACTAGCTGTCCATTTACATATAATGTAAATATGAAGGAAACAAATTCATGAATTTACACAATTTCCAACCAACGTGAAACTTTGCCTTTCTGATTGTTAGCCATCAAGGATTACTAACCGAGACTCTGTTTCTTACTAAGTAATGTTAAATTTTTTAAATTCATTTTTTTCATATGTCATTTTCCGACCTATTTCTCAGTCTACAAAATACACTCACAACAATGCGAGCGAAAGGATTATGCTGTGCACCAAATAGCTAGTGAGGCCAGTGAAACTCACAGGTGATATGCACTCGGGTGCCCCGAGGTGTTTGGGATTATGAATGTTCAGCTCATTGTATTCATCTCAAAGAAAGTATAGCCCTAGATATTCTGGCCCAAGTAGCGCACCTTACTCTGTTAATACTACTCACCCACTGAATGTATACCATATTTAATCCGCCTGGCACATTTTTAATCTCCATTGAATTTAGAAGAAATAGTAAACTGCGCTACATGGGCCGATATGCTCATTATTTTGACGACAACAAGGAAGAAATATATGCAACAGCCAGTGCTTGTCAAGCAGAACACTCGAATCTTCGTTTAGGTAAAACGTATAAAATGATTTATCTAATCATCAAATTGCACAGCTTTCGTGATATCATTTATGAAACCATGTCTCGGTTCATCATCCATGCGTTTCTGTGTGTGTGCTAGCCAAGTTTTAGGTCAGGGGATTGTATTGTTTTGGTGATTTTGTTACCTTTACTTTCACATTATAAGTCAATGGAAAAGTGCCTAAGTGCAGTCACCGGTAAGTTACGTGCAATCACACCTTAAAGATAAAATTGTTAACGGACGGACGGATGGACGGACGACGGACAGACAGGCGGAGACAGACGCAACGCCATGCCAATGGGTTATCGGACCAAAAATCCGGTAACCTGAAAAACTAGGCCTCCGGATTGGTGGGGCTTCTATTTGACTATATGGATCCTTACGACAGATCGGTACGAACTGGATGACCAGGAATGGCCTCCTCTGCGTTCTAGGACAAAAAGACAAACTAGACCTCTGGATCGGTGAGGCTTCTAGTTGACTATGGATCCTTACGACAGATCAGTACGAAATGGAAGACCAGGAATGGCATCCTCCGCCTTCTAGGCCCAAAAAAAACAAATTAGGCCTCCAGATCAGTGGGGCTTCTAGTTGACTGTATGGGTCTTTAAGACAGATCGGAACGAACTGGACGACCAGGAATGGCCTCCTCCGCCTTCTAGGCCAAAAAAACAAACTAGGCCTCCGGATCGGTGGGGCTTCTAGTTGACTATATGGATCCTTACAACAGATCGTTATGAACTGGACGACCAGGAATGGCCTCCTCCGCGTTCTATGCCAAAAAGACAAACTAGACCTCCGGATTGATGGGGCTTCTAGTTGACTATATGGATCCTTACAACAGATCGTTATGAACTGGACGACCAGGAATAGCCTCCTCCGCCTTCTATGCCAAAAAGACAAACTAGGCCTCCGGATTGGTAGGGCTTCTAGTTGACTATATGGATCCTTACAACAGATCGCTATGAACTGGACGACCAGGAATGGCCTCCTCCGCCTTCTAGGCCAAAAAGACTAACTAGGCCTCCAGATCGGTGGGGCTTCTAGTTGACTATATGGATTCTTATGACAGATCGGTACGAACTGGACGACCAGGAATGGCCTCCTCCGCCTTCTATGCCAAAAAGACAAACTAGACCTCCGGATTGGTGGGGCTTCTAGTTGACTAAGTATCCTTACATCAGATCGGTATGAACTGGACGACAAGGAATAGCCTCCTTCGCCTTCTGGGCCAAAACGACAAACTAGGCCTCCGGATCGGTGGGGCTTCTAGTTGACTACATGGATCCTTACAACAGATCGTTATGAACTGGACGACCAGGAATGGCCTCCTCCGCCTTCTATGCCAAAAAGACAAACTAGACCTCCGGATTTGTGGGGCTTCTAGTTGACTATATGGATCCTTACAACAGATCGTTATGAACTGGACGACCAGGAATGGCCTCCTCCGCGTTCTATGCCAAAAAGACAAACTAGACCTCCGGATTGATGGGGCTTCTAGTTGACTATATGGATCCTTACAACAGATCGCTATGAACTGGACGACCAGGAATGGCCTCCTCCGCCTTCTAGGCCAAAAAGACTAACTAGGCCTCCAGATCGGTGGGGCTTCTAGTTGACTATATGGATTCTTATGACAGATCGGTACGAACTGGACGACCAGGAATGGCCTCCTCCGCCTTCTATGCCAAAAAGACAAACTAGACCTCCGGATTGGTGGGGCTTCTAGTTGACTATGGATCCTTACATCAGATCGGTATGAACTGGACGACAAGGAATAGCCTCCTTCGCCTTCTGGGCCAAAACGACAAACTAGGCCTCCGGATCGGTGGGGCTTCTAGTTGACTACATGGATCCTTACAACAGATCGTTATGAACTGGACGACCAGGAATGGCCTCCTCCGCCTTCTATGCCAAAAAGACAAACTAGACCTCCGGATTTGTGGGGCTTCTAGTTGACTATATGGATCCTTACAACAGATCGTTATGAACTGGACGACCAGGAATGGCCTCCTCCGTCTTCTAGGCCAAAAAGACAAACTAGGCCTCCGGATCGGTAGGGCTTCTAGTTGACTATGAATCCTTACAACAGATCGTTATGAACTGGACGACCAGGAATGGCCTCCTCCGCCTTCTAGGCCAAAAAGACAAACTAGGCCTCCGGATCGGTGGGGCTTCTAGTTGACTACATGGATCCTTACAACAGATCGTTATGAACTAGACGACCAGGAATGGCCTCCTCCGCGTTCTAGGCCAAAAAGACAAACTAGGCCTCCGAATCGGTAGGGCTTCTAGTTGACTATGAATCCTTACAACAGATCGTTATGAACTGGACGACCAGGAATTGCCTCCTCCGCCTTCTAGGCCAAAAAGACTAACTAGGCCTCCAGATCGGTGGGGCTTCTAGTTGACTATATGGATTCTTATGACAGATCGGTACTAACTGGACGACCAGGAATGGCCTCCACCGCCTTCTAGGCCAAAAAGACAAACTAGGCCTCCGGATCGGTGGGGCTTCTAGTTGACTATGGATCCTTACAACAGATCGTTATGAACTGGACGACCAGGAATGGCCTCCTCCGCCTTCTAGGCCAAAAAGACAAACTAGGCCTCCGGATTGGTAGGGCTTCTAGTTGACTATGGATCCTTACGACAGATCAGTACGAAATGGAAGACCAGGAATGGCATCCTCCGCCTTCTAGGCCAAAAAAACAAACTAGGCCTCCAGATCAGTGGGGCTTCTAGTTGACTGTATGGGTCTTTAAGACAGATCGGTATGAACTGGACGACCAGGAATGGCCTCCTCCGCCTTCTAGGCCAAAAAAACAAACTAGGTCTCCGGATCGGTGGGGCTTCTAGTTGACTATATGGATCCTTACAACAGATCGGTACGAACTGGACGACGAGGAATGGCCTTCTTCGCTTTCTATGCAAAAAAAAACAAACTAGGCCTCCGGATCGGTGGGGTTTCTAGTTGACTATATGAATCCTTACAACAGATCGGTACGAACTGGACGACCAGGAATGGCCTCCTCCATCTTCTAGGCCAAAAAGACAAACTAGACCTCCGGATCGGTAGGGCTTCTAGTTGACTATATCGATCCTTACGACAGATCGGTATGAACTGGACGACAAGGAATAGCCTCCTTCGCCTTCTGGGCCAAAAAAACAAACTAGGCCTCCGGATCGGTGGGGCTTCTAGTTGACCATATGGATCCTTACAACAGATCGTTATGAACTGGACGACCAGGAATGGCCTCCTCAGCCTTCTAGGCCAAAAAGACAAACTAGGCCTCCAGATCGGTGGGGTTTCTAGTTGACTATATGGATCCTTACAACAGATCGGTATGAACTGGACGACAAGGAATAGCCTCCTTCGCCTTCTAGGCCAAAAAAACAAACTAGGCCTCCGGATCGGTGGGGATTCTAGTTGACTATATGGATCCTTACAACAGATCGGTACGAACTGGACGACAAGGAATAGCCTCCTTCGCCTTCTAGGCCAAAAAGACAAACTAGACCTCCGGATTTGTGGGGCTTCTAGTTGACTATATGGATCCTTACAACAGATCGGTACGAACTGGACGACCAGGAATGGCCTCCTCCGCCTTCTATGCCAAAAAGACAAACTAGACCTCCGGATTGGTGGGGCTTCTAGTTGACTATGGATCCTTACATCAGATCGGTATGAACTGGACGACAAGGAATAGCCTCCTTCGCCTTCTGGGCCAAAACGACAAACTAGGCCTCCGGATCGGTGGGGCTTCTAGTTGACTATATGGATCCTTACAACAGATCGGTACGAACTGGACGACCAGGAATTGACGTGCAATCACACCTTAAAGATAAAATTGTTAACGGACGGACGGATGGACGGACGACGGACAGACAGGCGGAGACAGACGCAACGCCATGCCAATGGGTTATCGGACCAAAAATCCGGTAACCTGAAAAACTAGGCCTCCGGATTGGTGGGGCTTCTATTTGACTATATGGATCCTTACGACAGATCGGTACGAACTGGATGACCAGGAATGGCCTCCTCTGCGTTCTAGGACAAAAAGACAAACTAGACCTCTGGATCGGTGAGGCTTCTAGTTGACTATATGGATCCTTACGGCAGATCGGTACGAAATGGAAGACCAGGAATAGCCTCCTCCGCCTTCTAGGCCAAAAAGACAAACTAGGCCTCCGGATCGGTAGGGCTTCTAGTTGACTATGGATCCTTACGACAGATCAGTACGAAATGGAAGACCAGGAATGGCATCCTCCGCCTTCTAGGCCCAAAAAAAACAAATTAGGCCTCCAGATCAGTGGGGCTTCTAGTTGACTGTATGGGTCTTTAAGACAGATCGGAACGAACTGGACGACCAGGAATGGCCTCCTCCGCCTTCTAGGCCAAAAAAACAAACTAGGCCTCCGGATCGGTGGGGCTTCTAGTTGACTATATGGATCCTTACAACAGATCGTTATGAACTGGACGACCAGGAATGGCCTCCTCCGCGTTCTATGCCAAAAAGACAAACTAGACCTCCGGATTGATGGGGCTTCTAGTTGACTATATGGATCCTTACAACAGATCGTTATGAACTGGACGACCAGGAATAGCCTCCTCCGCCTTCTATGCCAAAAAGACAAACTAGGCTTCCGGATTGGTAGGGCTTCTAGTTGACTATATGGATCTTTACAACAGATCGCTATGAACTGGACGACCAGGAATGGCCTCCTCCGCCTTCTAGGCCAAAAAGACTAACTAGGCCTCCAGATCGGTGGGGCTTCTAGTTGACTATATGGATTCTTATGACAGATCGGTACGAACTGGACGACCAGGAATGGCCTCCTCCGCCTTCTATGCCAAAAAGACAAACTAGACCTCCGGATTGGTGGGGCTTCTAGTTGACTATGGATCCTTACATCAGATCGGTATGAACTGGACGACAAGGAATAGCCTCCTTCGCCTTCTGGGCCAAAACGACAAACTAGGCCTCCGGATCGGTGGGGCTTCTAGTTGACTACATGGATCCTTACAACAGATCGTTATGAACTGGACGACCAGGAATGGCCTCCTCCGCCTTCTATGCCAAAAAGACAAACTAGACCTCCGGATTTGTGGGGCTTCTAGTTGACTATATGGATCCTTACAACAGATCGTTATGAACTGGACGACCAGGAATGGCCTCCTCCGTCTTCTAGGCCAAAAAGACAAACTAGGCCTCCGGATCGGTAGGGCTTCTAGTTGACTATGAATCCTTACAACAGATCGTTATGAACTGGACGACCAGGAATGGCCTCCTCCGCCTTCTAGGCCAAAAAGACAAACTAGGCCTCCGGATCGGTGGGGCTTCTAGTTGACTACATGGATCCTTACAACAGATCGTTATGAACTAGACGACCAGGAATGGCCTCCTCCGCGTTCTAGGCCAAAAAGACAAACTAGGCCTCCGAATCGGTAGGGCTTCTAGTTGACTATGAATCCTTACAACAGATCGTTATGAACTGGACGACCAGGAATTGCCTCCTCCGCCTTCTAGGCCAAAAAGACTAACTAGGCCTCCAGATCGGTGGGGCTTCTAGTTGACTATATGGATTCTTATGACAGATCGGTACTAACTGGACGACCAGGAATGGCCTCCACCGCCTTCTAGGCCAAAAAGACAAACTAGGCCTCCGGATCGGTGGGGCTTCTAGTTGACTATGGATCCTTACAACAGATCGTTATGAACTGGACGACCAGGAATGGCCTCCTCCGCCTTCTAGGCCAAAAAGACAAACTAGGCCTCCGGATTGGTAGGGCTTCTAGTTGACTATGGATCCTTACGACAGATCAGTACGAAATGGAAGACCAGGAATGGCATCCTCCGCCTTCTAGGCCAAAAAAACAAACTAGGCCTCCAGATCAGTGGGGCTTCTAGTTGACTGTATGGGTCTTTAAGACAGATCGGTATGAACTGGACGACCAGGAATGGCCTCCTCCGCCTTCTAGGCCAAAAAAACAAACTAGGTCTCCGGATCGGTGGGGCTTCTAGTTGACTATATGGATCCTTACAACAGATCGGTACGAACTGGACGACGAGGAATGGCCTTCTTCGCTTTCTATGCAAAAAAAAAACAAACTAGGCCTCCGGATCGGTGGGGTTTCTAGTTGACTATATGGATCCTTACAACAGATCGGTACGAACTGGACGACCAGGAATGGCCTCCTCCGTCTTCTAGGCCAAAAAGACAAACTAGACCTCCGGATCGGTAGGGCTTCTAGTTGACTATATCGATCCTTACGACAGATCGGTATGAACTGGACGACAAGGAATAGCCTCCTTCGTCTTCTGGGCCAAAAAAACAAACTAGGCCTCCGGATCGGTGGGGCTTCTAGTTGACCATATGGATCCTTACAACAGATCGTTATGAACTGGACGACCAGGAATGGCCTCCTCAGCCTTCTAGGCCAAAAAGACAAACTAGGCCTCCAGATCGGTGGGGCTTCTAGTTGACTATATGGATCCTTACAACAGATCGGTACGAACTGGACGACAAGGAATAGCCTCCTTCGCCTTCTAGGCCAAAAAAACAAACTAGGCCTCCGGATCGGTGGGGATTCTAGTTGACTATATGGATCCTTACAACAGATCGGTACGAACTGGACGACAAGGAATAGCCTCCTTCGCCTTCTAGGCCAAAAAAACAAACTAGGCCTCCGGATCGGTGGGGCTTCTAGTTGACTATATGGATCCTTACAACAGATCGGTACGAACTGGACGACCAGGAATGGCCTCCTCCGCCTTCTATGCCAAAAAGACAAACTAGACCTCCGGATTGGTGGGGCTTCTAGTTGACTATGGATCCTTACATCAGATCGGTATGAACTGGACGACAAGGAATAGCCTCCTTCGCCTTCTGGGCCAAAACGACAAACTAGGCCTCCGGATCGGTGGGGCTTCTAGTTGACTATATGGATCCTTACAACAGATCGGTACGAACTGGACGACCAGGAATTGCCTCCTCCGCCTTCTAGGCCAAAAAAACAAACTAGACCTCCAGATCAGTGGGGCTTCTAGTTGACTGTATGGGTCTTTACGACAGATCAGTACGAACTGGACGACCAGGAATGGCCTTCTTCACTTTCTATGGCAAAAAGACAAACTAGGCCTCCGGATCGGTGGGGTTTCTAGTTGACTATATGGATCCTTACAACAGATCAGTACGAACTGGACGACCAGGAATGGCCTCCTCCGCCTTCCAGGCCAAAAAGACAAACTAATCTAATCCTCATTCTGAGGCCATATGGTCAGTTTTTGACAGGAAAATTCATTTTACTCAGCATGTCGGCATCAGCTTCTGAAAAGTTAGCCTTACAGCGTTGACAACAACATGATCTGACGCCTAAACAAAAGAACTAGAAGGGTCAATGCTCTATGTCATTTGGCAGGGTGCACATTAGTTTGTTGTTGTAATACAGCATTGTACCATCAGATGTTGGTCAGTGAACATCCATTCCTACACCTACATGTACTTTTACCAAATTTCCGTCTGGTCGTGTCTACCGAAATCATAGACATAGAGAATCGAAACTGACTTTAGCTAAAGTGACACTGGGAGAAAGTTATGGATTCTGCCATACATTTCTGACCGAAGAAAATATATATGTTATGTATCTGCACTATGCCCAAACAGATGCCCCTTTCTCAATGATTTCGTTGTGAGTTTCTGGTGGAGATGGTTTGAGTTTGTTGACAATACCGCCATTCACGGTGCCTTGTATCCCTATGTTCGAGCCAATCGAGCGTAAACTAGGTCGGGTCAGATTTAGTTCTGAGTGGCGCACAAAACAAAACAAAACCAGCTGCTGGTATTGTCATTTTCTTGATTTATCCATCTGAACAAGCATAGTTTGTTTTGTGACCTATTTTTCTGAGACCACATTCATATTTGTAGTTGATTTGGAACAAAGAGTTTTTTCTGCCAATAGTTGACCCATTTTACGGATACTTTTGGGATTAGAATCGCCCATAAATCGCCAGCCTAATTCAACAATGAAAAGAATATTTGTTGAAAAAAATGTTTCATGATGTCATATGGATAATAGTTCAAAGGTTTTGAAATTAAGGAATTCCACATAATATATGTATCAGACACTCTGATTGGTCCATATCGGGCCAATGCTTCGAAAGGTATGAAATCATTATGAGGCGTAATTTGGATATTCAACAGTACTGTGGATATACCGTATTGGTCCTAATAGTAGCACGGCGAGCCAAAGCAAGACCTCCTGTAGCAGCGCGCGCAAAAACGAGGTCAAACTTGAGGTCAAAATTAAGAAAATCACTGAATAATATACCTATAGCCTTCAATCCCCTTTATTATGATTCAAATAACATAAATATGTGGATTAGAACACAGGGGGTGCTCTACTATTAGGGCGTGTGCCACCATTAGGACCAATACGGTATACGGTGCCGCTGAAAGGTCATGGAATTTTTTGGACATATCGCTATTGCGTTCCCTCGCGAACTTATTGCGTTCTCACATTCCAGATCGCGTTCTCTTGCATGGTCTTGATTGTGGTGACCATCATGATCTGTGAAGTTTTGTTACAAGATTGCATGAGAAGGCGAATCAGACTTGAATGCGAAAGAATCGCGAGGGAACACGAAACAAAATGTGAGGGAACGCTCTAGGATCATGAGGAAACGCGATCCGGAAGGCAATGATATGCAATGGAACTCGATAACAATATGTGTTCATTGGTCATTGGTCAGTCACGCTGTAATATAGGAACCGACTAACGTATAAGGCAACAAAATATTTCACTTCGATATAAAGCGTATGGTAAATCCACCCATTTCGTAGAGATCGAAGCTTCCCTCTTTATAGATTCTCTGTAGCTTCTTTACTGATTTTGCATGTCAGTGCCGATCAATACGGGTGTGACACACCGCAGACTTGTCTCCCGATAATGAAGGGAGCCGATATGTAACGACCCGTCCCGCACACAGCCGCCGGGATCCTGTTGTACAGACGCCTTTGTCCCAGGCGAGCCCGGCCTTGGGGCTGATCGTTAGCGGGTCCTGGTCCTCGACTTCGACTGGCTTCGACCCGCTCTGTCCAGAGACACGGTCGATCAGCGCTAATTGATATCGCGGTCTGCTCAGCTTCATCTCTCTGTAAGATCCGCCAACTCGGGACTTTACGAATCATGTGTATTGTATTAGAGAGTTAATATATCTTAGTGGTGTTTGTCTAATGGCTGCTATCCAGCAGATATATGCGACTATATAGAACCGGTAATCGGCCATAACATAGCCTTATAAAACACTACATTGAAGTTTGAGCTGTACATAAAATTGTGCTTTTCATCATCAGTTCTTTTCCGTCTGAGGCTATCCAGAATATCGGACTCTCAATATAGTAACGATCAAATATAAAGTTCGGGGAGTTATTATATTGGAAACTTGTCTTTGTATCAGGTATTCATTGATACGTACATTGTAATATTGAGTCGATCACTGCTGTAAATATATGTTCGTGGTATTATACTGCACTTTATGTAGAAAATTGAAGAGCAGGTTTATACAGTCACGTCACCTGATGCGGCGTCATTGGGTGTCCTCCAGGGCTCGTCATAGAGAACTGTTCAGAAAATTCAGCTGACTCGGGAAAAGGAGAAAAAACCTCTATATGTTTGCAAGATCGACAATCGATCTCGGCATAGATTTGCCAAATAATTATTCTTGGCCCTGTACTGGGACCAATCAATATGCATCTTTTCATTAAACAAAATATTCACGTCACAAGGAGTCGTGTTTCAAGAACCCCGCCCCCCCCCTACCGTCCCCACAGACAGAATGTGGCGCACACAGGAGGACAGGACCCCTGCGCTGTGGGGAGCATCGGAATGACATCGAGTTAATTCGAGCCGCGTGTTTATCCCAATGTTTGGCTCTCGTGGCGTTTACAAAGGATCCATCTTCATTTCATCTTGAGACAAATCTTGAAGTGTCTCGGAACAGGGCACAGAACGCCGTTGTTTGTCGAGGTAATGGGAGAGAGGGGGAGAGAGAGAGAGGGAGAGAGGGAGGGGGGGGGGGGGTCCATATCCTAGATTGCAATAGCTCTTTGTAGTCATCACAGTCAGGAAATAATTAAAATCCATAAGCTTTTATCAGACCTCACTTATGCACTGACGGCGACTGTCACCAATATAGAGGGTGAACAGTATTTGCCGACATCTATGACGGCGGTCTTCTCGGGTGAAATATCTTCCTCTATATTACTCTTCCCTAACACGGCATTACAGCGAGGGTGAATAATATATATAGATACAGGAAAAAGACACGCCATGTTAAATTGTCAAAGTGATTCAAGGTTTTTGTGCAATTATACACAAAAAATTGAACCAAGGGCCAAAGATATCATGTCCACAGTTGATTGCTAAGCTGTAAATTCAACAATCAGAGAGATCAGCAATTTTGTCCTGTGGCCTTGAAAATGAAGGCAAAGGTCAAATTCAAGGTCATCAGAATATTTGGCGTATAAGATTTCCTATATGTCCATCATTGTTTCCCACATTATGAAGTCAATAAGCGAGATATTAGCCATTTTGTCCTGTCACCTTGAAAATCAGGTCAAAGGAAACTTTAAAATAAGGTCATTGGTCAAGTTGAGGTCACGAGAATATTCAGCATATATCATTTGGAGTTTGACCACAATTGATTCTTAAGCTGTAAAGTTGATAAGTGAGATATTAGCCATTTGTGATCTGACCTTGAAATGAAGTCAAAAATCAAGTTCAAGGTCATGAGAATATTCAGCATGTATCATTTCCTGTTCGCAGTTGATTCCTAAGCTGTAAAGTCGATAATAGGCGAGATATTAGCCAGTTTTTCTCTGACCTTGAAAATGAGGTCAAAGGTCGAACTCAAGGTCACCAAAATATTCAGCATATATCATTTCCTATATGTTCACTATGGATTCCTAAGCTGTAAAGTTGATAACTGAGATATTAGCCATTATGTGCTCTGACCTTGAAAATAAGGTCAAGGTCAATTTCAAGGTAAAAATATTCGGTGTATATCATTTTCTATATGTCCACAATTGGTTCCCAAGCTATAAAGTCAATAGAGAAGCAAGATATTAGCCCTTTTTGTCCTTTGACCTCGAAAATGAAGTCAAAAGTCGAATTCAAGGTCATGGCAATAATCAGCATATATCATTTTCTATACGTTCACAACTGGTTCCTAAGCTGTAAAGTCGATAATAAGCGAGATATTAGTCATTTTGTCCTGTGATCTTGAAATTATTTCCTATATATAGGAAATCATTTCCTATATGTTCATAATTGATTCCTAAGCTGTAAAATCGATAATTAGCGTGATATTAGCCATTTTGTCCTGTGACCTTGAAAATTGGGTGAAAGGTCAAATTCAAGGTCACGATAATATTCAGAATTAATCATTTACAATAATTGATTCCTAAGCTGTAAACTCGATAATAAGTGAGATATTATCCATTTTGTCCAGTGACCTTGAAAATGAGGTCGAAGGTCAAATTCAAGGTCACAAGACTATAAGGCATTTCAAGGTCATGAGACTATTCACTATATCATTTCCTATATGTCGACAATTGATTCCTAATCTCTAATCTCAATATTTAGCGAGATATTTTGAAAAAAAAAATGTTCCCCATTATAAAGCATAGGAATAATTTAACATGGGATAGTCCCATTTGGGCTGACTTTGGGCCCAAAATGGCCCACTTCTAGCAATTCAAGGGCAATGAAACTTATACACATCACAGGGGTCCATATGGCGAGTGTTATGCATCAATAAGAAAAAAAGTTACTGAACTGATTCTGAGAAAATGGCCGCCAAAGTCCAAAATTGACTGTTTTTCGACAAAAATTTTGAAAAAACCTGAAAAACTAAAACATAGCACCACGGGTGCTGTAGCTTACAGGCAATAATGAGATTTGCACAGAGTATTATTTCCCAACATTTAAATTGTTACACTGATCTTAAACTCTTTTGTCAAAACATGTTCGTAAATGTTGCCGGAAACACATTTTCTGTATGGACTTTACTAAGAAATCAAGTTACATCTCGGAAGATTTTTTTTCGTAATGTTATATATTCATAGGCCGTCGAATCGAAAACAACAAAACTTTTACACATCACAAAGGTATATAGAGAGAATCTTATGCATTTTGAGAAAAATTGTCTGAATAGATTTTGAGAAAAGGGCCACCAAAGAGAAAATTTCTGTATGGACTTTACTAAGAAATCAAGTTACATCTCGGAAGATTTTTTTTCGTAATGATATATATTCACAGGCCGTCGAATCGAAAACAACAAAACTTTTACACATCACAAAGGTATATGGAGAGAATCTTATGCATTTTGAGAAAAATTGTCTGAATAGATTTTGAGAAAAGGGCCACCAAAGAGAAAAAGGTTGTTTTTGACCTTCGAAGGTCATTGAAAGTCAAACTCAAGGTCACCACTCAAACTGCAATATATGATTTCCCATTTGAATGTGGCAATACTTAGGCTCTATCTTGAAGTGTTCAATGAGTATACTCCGAAAAATTCCAATTTTTTTTTTGCTGGACATGGCTCAAAACGAATAGTGACTCGATTTGGGACAAAACATTTGTTCTCGCCTACCCGTCAAAAAATCAAAATGGCTGCCACACGCAGACCGTCATTTCAAAGGCAACAAAACTTATACACATCACAAAGGTACATAAGGAGAATGTTATACATGATTTTGAGGAAAATTGTCTGGATAGATTTTGAGAAAAGGGCCACCAAAGACAAAATTCTTCGTTTTTTCAATAAAAAAGGTAGTTTTGACTTTTCAAGGTCATTGAGGGTCAAATTCACGGTCATCACTCAAACCGCAATATATGATTTCCCATTTGAATGTGCCAATACTTGAAGTGTTCTATGAGTTTACTCTGCACAGCTCCCATTATGAAGGAAAATTTGAGTGAAATTTTTTAAGTCCAAAAAAATTTTCAATGCTGGAAATTGCTCAAAACGAATAGTGACTCGATCTGGGACAAAAAAAATTTTTTTGTCGACCCGTTAAAAAATCAAAATGGCCGCCACACGCGAACCGGCGATTCAAGGGCAACAAAACTTATACACGTCATAGAGGTACATGAGAGGAATGTTTTGAAAAAAAAATCTCAAAACTGATCAGACAGTTTTCGAGAAAATGGCCACCAAAGTCCAAAATTGGCAATTTTTCGTCAAAAATGGCCGCCAAATCGGCAAAAACGATTCAATCAAAAACATTTAAAAAACGTCTTTAGATACTGGCCCAAGGTATGTTCTGACAAATTTATGGGGAAATTCATCATGTCAAAAAAAAGTTACAGACCCGGACGGATGACGGACGGACGACTGACGGACGAAATACCATGACAATAGCTTATCGGCCCAACGTCGTCGTCGTCCACAGTACCTCCCTCTGGAATTATTTTTTAGTATTCTTGTGCAAAATTTCAGAAAGATTGACCCTAAACTTTAAAGATAAAAATGTGAACGTTCTCAAGGTCAGAGAACAAAATAGTTCATATCTCGCTTACTAGTATTATCGACTTTGCAGCTTAAGAATCCATAATGAACATATAGCCAATGATATGCTGAATATTCTGGTGACCTCAAATTTGACCTTTGACATCGTTTTCAAGGTCAGAAAACAAAATGGGTAATATCTCGCTCATTATCGACTTTACAGCTTAGGAATCCATGGTAAACATATAGGGAATGATATGCTGAATATTTTTGGGACCTTGAATTTGACCTCGACCTTCAAGGTCATAGAACAAAAATGGTTAATATCTCGTTTATTATCGACTTTACAACTTAGGTATCAATTACGAACATATTGGAAATATATGCTGAATATTCTCATGACCTCGAACTTGACCTTTGACCTGACTTTCACCGTCAGATCACAAAATCGCTAATATCTCACTTATTATCGACTTTACAGCTCAGGAATCAGTTATGGACATGCCAGAAATGATATGGGATGAATATTCTCGTGACCTTGAATTGACCAATGACCTTATTTTCTAGGTCATGGGACCAAATGCTAAGATCTAAAGTATACATTGTCCGCTAACCTTTCTTAACCCTTGGGCTAATTTTTCTGTAAATAAAGGAGATCACATTCTGAGGACACATTTATGCATGAAAATGTGAATCAAAATCAAGTTTTGAGCAAAACATCAGAAATTTTACATGGGCCATAACACACCATCTGTGCTCATGAAATACTAATAGGTTGATTTTGTGCAACTTACATGTACTACCAAATGGTGAATGGCCCGAAATGGTTTCGTGGAGGTTCACCGTCAGTGCTAGAATGAGGCAGGAGGTAAACCATGGCGTTTATTACAGTAATGTCAAATATGCCACGTGCAAACAGAACATGCTTGATAATTTGTTTGAAAACTGTCACATCAGGTACATGTTTGGCATGACGTTGGCATGACGTTGACGTTATTGGCATGACGTTGCGTCCTTCGTCCGTCGTCGTCCACATTTTTATCTTTTTTGTTGACGGGCGAATTTTTCTGAAATTTTGCACAAAAATACTTATTAGGAGGTATTTTTTAGTTTTTTGATTTTCGCATTTTTTTCAAAATGGCGGCCGTTTTCGACGAAAAATGCCTGATTTTGGCCATTTTCTCAAAAACTGTTCAGTAACTTTTTTTCTTTTTGATACATAACACTCCTCAAATGTACTCCTATGATGTCTATAAATTTCGTTGCATTTGAATCGCTCGAAGTGGGCCATTTTGGCCCAAACTCGGCCCAAATGGGACTTTTCCATGTCAAATTCTCCAATGCTATATAATGGGCCACAATGTTCTTGATATCTCACTTAATATTGAGATTAGAGACTCGGAATCAATTGTGGACATATAGGAAATGACATATGCTGAATATTCTGATGACCTTGAATTTGACCTTTGACCCCATTTTCAAGGTCACAGGACAAAATGACTAATATCTCGCTTATCATCGACTCTACAGCTTAGGAATAAATTGTGGACATATAGGAGACGATATATTCTGAATACTATCATGACCTTGAATTTGACCTTTGACCTCATTTTCAAGGTCACAGGAAAAAATTGCTAATATCGTGCTTATTATCGACTTTACAGCTTAGGAATCAATTGTCAACATACAAGAAATTATATATTCTGAATATTATCGCGACCTTGAATTTGACCTTTGACCTAATTTTCATGGTCACAGGACAAAATGGCTAATATTTTGCTTCTCTATTGACTTTACTGGTTAGGAATCAATTGTCGACATATAGAAAATGACATACACTGAATATTTTGATAACCTTCAATTTGGTTATTTATGGCTTTGGAATCAATTGTGTACATATAGGAAATGATATGCGTCGAATTTCCTGATGACCTTGAATTTGGCCTCGATCTCCTCATTTTCAAAGTCAGAGCACAAAATGGCTAATGTCTCACTTATTATCGATTTTACAGCTTAGGAATCCATAGTGAACATATAGGAAATGATATTTGCTGAATATTTCAGTGACCTTGAGTTCGACCTTTGACCTCATTTTCGAGGTCAGAGAACAAAATTGCTAATATCTCGCTCATTATCGACTTTACAGCTTGATGATGAACTGTGAACAGGAAATGATATATGCTGAATATTCTCATGACCTTGAACTTGATTTTTGACCTGGTTAACATCTAAAATATTAAACATATATTGTCTGGTAACCATCTTTGGCCCTTGGCCTAATTTTTAGGTTACCGGACCTTTGGTCCGATAACCTATTGCCGTGGCGTTGCGTCCGTCGTCCGTCCGTCCGTCCGTCCGACCGTCGTCCGTTCACATTTTTATCTTGAAAGTTTACGGTCGAATCTTTCTGAAATTTTGCACAAAAATTCCTAAAAATATTTACAGAAAAGTTTTTTTTAGTTTTCTGATTTTCGATTTTTTTTCAAAATGGCGGCCGTTTTCGACGAAAAATGCCTGATTTTGGACTTTGGCAGCCATTTTCTCGAAATCTGTTCAGTAACTTTTTTTGTTTTTGATACATAACACTTCCCATATGTACTTCTATGCCGTGTATAAGTTTCGTTGCGCTTGAATCGCTCGAAGTGGGCCATTTTGGCCCAAACTCGGCCCAAATGGGACTTTCCCATGTTAAACTCTCCTATGCTTTATAATGGGACACTAATATCTCATCTAATATTGGGATTAGAGACTATTTGACCCCTGACCTCGGTTTCAAGGTCAGAGCACAAAATGTCTATTATCTCACTAATTATTCACTTTACAGCTTAGGAATCAATTGTGGACGTATATGAAATGATATATGCCGAATATTCTGATGACCTTGAATCTGACCTTTGACCTCATTTTCAAGGTCATAGGACAAAATGTCTAACATCTCACTTATAATCGACTTTACAGCTTAGGGATCAATTGTGGACATATAGGAAATGATATATGCCGAATATTCTGATGACCTTGAATTTGACCTTTGACCTCATTTTCAAGGTCACAGGACAAAATGGCTAATATCTCACTTATTATCGATCTTACAGCTTAGAGATCAATTGTTGACATATAGGAAATGATATATCCTGAATTTTCTCGTGACCTTGAATTTGACCTCTGACCTGAGTTTCAAGGTCAGAGCACAAAATGGCTAATATCTTGCTTATTATTGACTTTACAGCTTAGGAATCAATTGTGGACATATAGGAAATAATATATGCCGAATATTCTGATGACCTTGAATTTGACATTTGACCTGATTTCCTAGGTCACAGGACAAAATGGCTAATATCTCGCTTCTTAACGATTTTACAGCTTAGGAATCAATTGTGGACATATAGGAAATGATATACGCAATATATTCTGATGACCTTGAATTTGCCCTTTGATCTTATTTTCAAGGTCACAGTACAAAATGGCCAATATCTCGCTTAATATCAATTTTACAGCTTAGGTATCAATTTTGGACATATAGGAAATGATATATGCCGAATATTCTGATGACCTTGAATTTGACCTTTGACCTTATTTTCAAGGTCATAGTACTAAATGGTCAATATCTTGCTTATTATCGACTTTACAGCTTAGGAATCAATTGTGCGCATATAGGAAATATTCTCATGATCTTTAATTTGACCTCCGACCTCATTTTCAAGGCCAGAGCACAAAATGGCCAATGTCTCGCTCATTATTGACTTTACAGCTTAGGAATCAATTGTGGACCCATAGGAAATGATACATGCTGAATATTGTCATGACGTTGAATTCGACCTTGGACCTCATTTTCAAGGTCAGAGCACAAAATATCTCGCTTATTATTGATTTTACAGCTTAGCAATCAATTGTGAACATATAATAAATGATATAATGTTGAATATTCTGGTGACCTTGAATTTGACCTGACTTTATTTTCAAGGTCAGAGAACAAAATGGGTAATATCTCGCTCATTTTAGACTCTACAGCATAGGAATCCATAGTGGACATATAGGAAATGATATATGCTGAATATTTTGGTGACCTTGACCTCATTTTCAAGGGCAGAGAACGAAAAAAGTTAATATCTCACTTGTTAGGGACTTTACGGCTTAGGAGTTAATTGCGAACATATTGTAAATGATATATATGCTGAATATTCTCATGACCTTGAACTTGACCTCATTTTCAAGGTCAGATCACAAAATGGCTAATATCTCACTTAATATCGACTTTACAGCTTAGGAATCAATTGTGGACATGCTAGAAATGACATGGGCAAAATGTTCTTGTGACCTCAAATTCACCAATTACCTTATTTTCAAGGTCACGGGGCAAAAGGCTAATATCTAAAATATACATTGTCCGGTAACCTTTCTGAGCCCTTGGGCTAATTTTTTCCTATTATATTCTTATTTTGTCATTAATTTTGGGGGGGGGGGGGGGGGCGGGTGGGCACCACCAGAAGACAGCCGTTGGGTATGTGGTGACCCGACAGTGGTTTAGTTTTTTTTTCCTCTCATTCACACCACATTAATGTACCGGTATTATATATTGACTGTCGAAATAAATTTGACTAGACTTGACGAATATGCCACGTGCAAGCAGAACATGCTTGATAATTTGTTTGAAAACTGTCAACAACCCACACAATTTAAATCAGCAGTACATCATAACTATAGGCAATATTAATGCAAGACTACTGGCAATACAGAATTGATGGTATACAAGTCAAATTTGTTAATACTGCCAATAATTGCACTCAAATAAGCTGGAACAGCAGTCATCGACCATGAACATTGTTGTAAAACGCCGGGCTTGACCACGTGTCCTTATCACATGCTTGACCATGACCTGAATATCATAGCTGTATCAGTCATTCCTTTTGATCAGGCACGAAAACAAAACCAGGCTATGCTTCTCTCCCACTTCCCCCGTTGGGAATGCTATTTTGATCCATTTGACATTGTATTTTCCTTGCATATAATGCCAAATATTGTTGTTGGCTAACTTGTTGATGGTTTGAACAAAATTAAAATAAAAGTGGAAATGTACATATATAAACGAACGAAACACATTGACCTCATGATTTATTTCCAATTTGCACAGAATCTCCAGAACCCGCTCTTTAGATGATGCCGATCTGAAAAAAAAAATCCCACATTTAAACTCACAACCAGTAATTCGTTGGCAGCTTAATCAACATGGCGTTATTCTCTGAGGAATTCCCAAGAATGTTTTGTAAGAACTAACCTTGCTGGCCACATCAAGAGCGTCGTAGTCTGGGGCCAGTCGTACATAGGCCTTCTTTTCTCCATCGGGTCTATCGGAAAACATAGCATCATATATTAAAAGGATCAAATTTGTCCATCTCTATTTTTCCATCTCTAATCATACATATAATATGAAGTTATATTCTTCATGCCATTTTCAAACCATCAACCATGCATGCATGTTATTACCTGATCAAAGTGTTAACTTTTGACACATCGATTTCGTATAATTTTTTGACGGCCATTTTGATCTGAGGTTTGTTGGCCCGTTTGTCGACGATGAAAACCAGAGTGTTGTTGTCCTCAATTTTCTTCATGGCGGACTCTGTTGTCAAGGGAAACTTGACAATCTTGTACTTGTCTAGCCTGAAAACAATTTCACACAAATAAGGTAGCTAGGTGATATATTTCTCTGAAACAAAGTTATGGATACAGATAGTTTCTGCCTTGAGAGCTCAGTTTCGATAGTTACACTCACCGAGGCCTGCAGGTTACGCTGCGGCGTGGATACTTGGGCTGGCGAGGGGGGCGAAGGGTCTTGGGGCGACGGAAGTGTACCGATGTTCTGACCTTCTTCTGTCGCTTGTCACGCACGCCGCGAAGGACGGCCTTTTTGGCCTTGAGTGCCCTCTCCTTAGCCTTGGCTGGAGCTCCAGAGTCCTTGGTCTTGACTGGCTTTGGCGGGTCGGAGGCCGGCTTGGCAGCCGTGGCCTTCTTCTCTAAAACACACAATTTGTACAGATGTAATATGATACTGTCAAAGATCATCTCATTACATATGTAATATACAATTGTCATCTATAGATCATCTGATCACAGATGTAATATAGAACTGTCATAGATCATCTGATCACAGATATAATGTAGGAATGTAAAAGATCATCTCATTACAGATATAATATAGAACTGTCATAGATCATCTCATTACAGATATAATATCGAACATTCATCAATATAATGAGTGAGCCATATCATATGGGATTATGATCAGAAACTGGCAAACAACAAACAATTTTGACACTTTGGTACCGTTTAATTGTCAGTCACCAGTTGTTACACATGAAATATGTGCAAATTGGCTTCACCTGATCATAATGACATCAAATAAGAGCATGATATCAACTCAGCAGGTCAAACACACCCGAATCTCACATCATCATCAGGGCGGCAATATCAACACAAAGTATGATCATTTAGGCCATATTGTGATATAGATACCCCTTATTTCGGACGTTATGATTTTAGTGTGTTCTTCCATCCACCCCCACTACCTCCTTCCAGGATTTTCCATGATATAGAAGTTGAAGTGGTGTTACTGTTTTAACTGAATAAACCTCATCATGACGTAACGGGACGTATTTCACCAGAATGCCAGTCGGAGCACATGCAGGATAAGGGCCGCTCTGGGCAAACGTGGGAGTGACCAATCAGCACTGTGCTATTAGCACCATGTGACCAGTTTTGAACAAAATCATGGCGTAGACGTCTATGTCTGAGATGGCCCAAGCTTTTATACATGCTAGCCTGCCGATCTTGAATAGACAGAATACAGAATAAATCAATCAAGTCAATTATGAAAGTATTTCCAGCTTCAATTATCGTGGGCTTGCGTGCAACAATCCCCTATTATCACCCAACGACCCACGTTTGTCACAAAACGTGAAAACATTCATCAAATCATAAAACAGTTTTATTGACACTTCAATGTTGTATGAATATGATGTTGTATTCTCGGATTATGTAGCATCAGATTACATATGTATGAGGGACAATTAGAATAGTTAAAATCGGTATATTTCGACAAAATTTGAACACTGACGAGGTGCTGGCTTCTTCTTCGGGGCCATTTTACACGAGAAAGAGACCAGGGTCACGTGGTTATCGCTGACATCTAAATACCGACTCCATAACAAAAAGTACAAAAACAAATCATTTTACACTAGTTCTGTCACCGGCAAGGTATGATGAGATGAATCAAATGATCAGATTATGATGATTGGGACTTGGTGTTTGGAAATGATATAAATTTATCAATATTAATCTATCTATGAACATCACAGGGAGGAACCGTTTGTCTGATTTTTTGTGCATTTGTCTGATTCTATGGGCAAAAAGTCTGATTCTATGAGCAAATTGTCTGATTCTATGGGCAAATAAGCAAGTAAGCGGTGGGGCACCATTAAAACATATTGGATCGATGGCTAATTTCTCAACAAAATCTGATGGCATATGTTCTGTTTACTTCTTAAATCATTGCAGAATATGATTTATGTTCAGTTTCTTATATGGTGTTCACCGCTCTTCATATCTGTCGCACAAAACTGAAACGGCTAGCAATGGAGCAGTTAGCCATCATAAATCACCAAAGACAAAGCGCTTCCAGCTACTTAGCAGGATATCTTGACCACAAATGCACGACAATTATTCCAGTTAACATTTTGATTGTTCCTGGACATGGAGTCAGGTACGTAATCCAACAAAATTGGAAATAGATTAATAATAACAGAAACAAACCTGATTCTATGAGAACAAACCTGATTCTATGGGTAGGTTGCTGTTATAGCCATGGTACTAAGAGCTTCTCGATGCTGAACCTGAATGAATATATTATTGAAGCTTGATTTTATGTTCTGTTTCTAGGAGAAGGTCAATAACATGGATGACAGATCTTAACCCATAATTGCATGGTTATCAAATAAACCTACCCATAGAATCAGGTTTGTTCTCATAGAATCAGGCTTGTTTCTGTTATTTTTAATTTATGATCAATTTTGTTTGATTAGGTACCTAATTTCACGTCCAGGAACAATCAGAATGTCAACTGGACTTATTGTTGTCCAGATACCCAGGTAGGTTAGTGTGAACGCTTTGCAGTTGGTGATTTATTATGGATAACTGCTCCACCACCTGGCCGTCCCACTTTTGTGCAACAAATGTATGAACAACGGTGAACACTGCATAAGAAACTGAACATAATCCATATTCTGCAATGATTTATGGGGTAAATAGAACATATGCCATCGAGATTGTGTTGAGAAATTTGTCGTTGATCCAGCATGTTTTACTGGTGCCCCACCGCTTACTTGCTTATTTGCCCATAGAATCAGACTTTTTGCCCATAGAATGAGAATAATGCACATAGAATCAGACAAACGGTTCCTCCCTGTGAACATAGGCTACTGGACTACCAATAAACGAATTGTAACTCAAAAGAACTTATGACGTTCTGATTCATGGAGTAGATCTGTGAGCAGAAACATATAAGTTCAAAATATATTTGGTATGAGTGAGGATTAAAAGTGTCCGGTCTGAATGAATAACACAGACCACAATAGGCCTGCATATATGTCTGCTCCAACCATAGCCTACTGCAATGGCCTGGTTCTGGAGAGGGTAAACCCAATAAAATTTAACATTTTTTTTAGCTTCACTCTCTTATGGAATAATAGGGGCCTATTTTTTGTTTTCCTAAAATCTGACATATCAGTTTCAAATAAAGTGTCATTAATAAAAAAATCAAAACCCAGTCCCTTTTTTGGCATAGATAGTGTATATAAACATTATTCACAAATATATATACAAAGTACAAACAATAGCATATTTAAAATCAATGAAGGACTTCATAATGAACTTCCCACATAATAATACTACTCTCGATATAAAATGAAGTCTTTGGGTCAATTATACACTATTGAACGAAAAAATATCAAAAAATGCATTGATCCGAATTTATATATAAATGTAACCACATATTGTTGAGCGGAACAAAAAGAACCCAATAATCTGTTTCAGTTTATGAAGGAAACGTTACCACAGATCGAGGCAAGGTATATTATAATAGACATGAAATTATAGGCATACATACTTTGTTAAAGGCAAATCCTTCACCATACCTTCACCAACAGTGTGAATCGCCAAATCATAAAAACTGATCCATGGAGAACAATAGAGAACTATGGAAAGAGCAAATATGTTATCAGTAAGGTGAACCGACTGGTGTGATTTCCCGTGAAGAATTTCAAGCAAGTGAAGAATAGTTGATGTCGTGCAAAGAACATTGTTTTCTTACAAAGATTAATAATTCTTTTGGCAAGAATAAATAGGTCCCGTTTTGCTGGCAATAAATGGTATTTTCTTGTTTAAAATATATTTTCATGACAAACAAAGTTTTGCCTGCAAAATGTTGACCAGCTTACTCATAACAGACATTTGCTTGCACGCAATAAATACTTATTTATGTGCCCATAGAAAAAAACTTTGCTGGAAATAAATCATGATGAACGTAATATACCATCAACTCATTTTCCTATCTGGAATACACATGTCATATTCCTTCTTTTTTATTCTATTCATATGAATGGATATCAAGTTGACGTGCCAACGAGTTGAGGCCAATGATCACTAAATATTTCAGCCAAGCAAAGAGCGTTCATCTCATATAGGCCATCCAGGCATATAAGGAGAAATGTTGTGAAACATAACGTCTTAATAATATATCTAAGTCAGTTTCTAGACGTGTATGTATTCATCTTAAAGGATACACTGCTTAGAAATAATGACCACGTTCACCAGTATCTTGTGAGCATTCTCCGGGGAATCTATTTTCACCCCCTGGTCCATCCAAGGCAGGATAAGCGATACATCCTGTTTCGTCCCATATATTCATACTTATCACACATAGTATAATACATTAGTTGACCAAAATAGCATCATGGTTAGGCTGGATAGTTTTTGAGAAGGTGATATGACCCCCATAGTATCGCCATTTAACATTCCGAAAATCTGTACCCTTAACGCATTTAAATGAGTTGTCGGTATTTCAGATGACTTTTGCCGAACACCCGGTCGAGCGCTGAAATGTTGAGACCCAGTTAGCAGTGGTAAAGATGTAACCACACATATAGGATAAATTATTATTCCGATAAAAAAATATTCATTGAGTGCATGGGTGAATAAATTATGTTTTTGTTAAGTTGTTATTTGTGAAAGCGGTTCATATAGGCCTACTACTATTATGAACACTACAACTACAGTAAATTTGACAATGAATTTGATATTTAAATGCCTGGATACATTTAGTGGATCTCCACGTAGGCCCGGCTCTAGGCAAAATATGATCGAGTATAAAGAAAAAAGTATCGTCATCGGATACCAGTCCCTCATCTGTTTTCGTCATTTTGGATGTGATTCAAAATTGGGCAATGGGCATGATTTGAGTATGATTCGAATGCGATTTGCATGTTTGGTAGTATCTAACTTACCGGATGTTGATAAATTCTTCTTCTTTATGGTAGACTCCTCTTTTCCGACCTGTTTAAGCGTTACATCGTGTTTCAAGTTTTGCAAACAATGAGGTATCCAGTTTCTATCTACTTAAAAATATGTCTGGGATGCAACTTTATAGTTCCACATCCTACTCAAGAGGAATAATTAAAATGAGAAAAAAGTTGTAGTACGTAAAGACAATGGACATGTAGCATTATGACATGGTGGTATTACATGAGTATGAGCACCACGGTTGTGGTGCACAAATGCTGGCGGATTAAAGACATTTGGTGACACTCCACTATTGGGGTATACCTCTTTATTGTGGGGGCGTCAAACTTTACATTGGTGGTGTAACCAAGATTAGTCAGACGACGACGCATTGCAGCATACCACGTACCTGCCGAAAATTCCCTCATCTCTCGGAGACTGCTCTCTTCAAGAAAAAAACAAAATGAAAACTATAATAAATATATATACCCATGAGAACTTCGGCTTCGCGGAAGACCATACAGAAAGTTATCCGGACATGCGCCGTGGAGATGTCCGTAACGATCCCCAAAATCTTCCGGATTAAACCCTAATGACATGTTCAGCCTGAGTGAGAACGGAGTGTCGGTGTCAGGAGTGTCGGTGCCTATGCCCAGAACCTTGACCAGTGCCTACTCATGCACCTGGGACAAGGTTTCGCAGGTGCCCATCTTTAGTGCAGGCCAGACAGTGCAGACACCTGTGTACGAAGTGGAGCAATATGACCTCGGCACAGTACAAATATTTGCACACTACATGTATGTCAGGATGGAAGGTCTGGGCCCAGCACAATGCTGTGCCTTCACGTCTGGTCCTGGTGCCTATCGCCCTTGCATCTACTGCTCGGAACAAGGTCACTTCTGGATCCAGTATCAGGATCAATTCAATTGCCTACGAGATAGTGGCTATCGACTTAACATGCACGAGCCACAATTAAGCTTCGTGGTCAAGTCCCCCAGGACCCAAACGCCACAAACCTCATGAGGGAAACTGACTCAAAATGTCGTGGAGATCAGCATTGCATCCAGATGAAGCCCTTCAGTGCCTACCGTTTCACCCGCAGCTGTGGACGAGCCCGCTGGTATAATTCCTACGAAACCAGTCCCCGAGGAACCCTCGTGCTTTTCTGCCGCCAACGCTCACAACGAGGATCCGACAGAGCCACAGAACCGTGCAATTATGAAAACCAACCTGGGAGTTAGGTGGTCTAATCTCTGTGGGCGAGTCAGTACGTTTCCTAGTCGATGCCTTGTCAGAAGTCAACCTTGCGGCTACAGGCACCTACCAGTAGCACTCTACGGACGGCATCCTCTGCAACATTGAGTTGCACGACCCCGGCAGTTATCGGCTCTTCAGAGTTGGTTTCAAGGGTCTGATCGATCTGCCAATTACATTTGGGGACAATGTGTATATGACAGAGGTGATCGTCACTGATATTGGCGCAGCGCAGTGAAAACTCTATCAATCATTACTGAATATGTTGTTGGCCTTTGTCAATGCTCATGCGAACAACTGGGATGACCACCTCCCGTATGTCTTCATGGTGTACAGGTCGTTGGTCCACACCTGTATTGGGGAGACGTTGCGTGCGATGCTGTACGGCTGGGAGCTCAATCTGCCAGTGGATATCATTTATCCTGTGATGGTGGAAATCTGCCCAGAATCATAGTGTGGACCTGAGTATGTGGAGTGGGTTTTACTGTGCCTTTGCGGACACCCACGAATGATCTGGCTGGAATAACCGAACCCTTCCCTCTTTCGAAGAATGAGGTAAAATTCTACTTGTGTATGCATACTTTGTAGTTTTTAATTCCTATCATTCCACATTTTAACGTCGATTTGTTGTTTAGTGGGGTTGTTTGGACTCCATTCGCAGGCAGTCCAGACTTCCTTCAGCAATTGATTTTGTCATCTTCCGCACTGCGGCACGGTCATGGCAGGCACCATAATTACTTAACTATAACCAGGTAACAAGTAATGGCCGGACGAGAAAGTCCGGCCGTCATACATCATGGTCTGCCAGAGTGTGTGTCGCACCATCGCTGGATGAAGGACTACCTTCCTCAGGGCATGCGCCCTCGGATCGAAGTAGCCCCCCTCCTGGGCCCCCTATTGGAAATTGCCTCCGGGGTCCTCGCCGTGTCTCTTTAGCCAAGAAAAGGGGACGTGGAGTACATAGCCATCCTCTCGCTTTGACTGCTCCGAGACAACCAACTCCGAGTAAGCAAGATGGGCTGCCAGCTTATATAGCAGGCAGCTCACGAGAGCGAGGATTGACGTCAGACCATCGTTACAGTATAGCGGATCGATAAAAGACAATGCGTCTCTGAGCAACGCACATGCTTCGAACACGAAGCGGCCAAATCAAGAATAGTGAGTGGAAAGACTCGTATCACAATCTTTGGGCAAAATCGCCACATTTCTTTGACTCAAACTGCCCAACTGTTTGATGTTTGGTTCTTGACTGCTATTCCTCTGTGTAAATCTGAGAGATCATCTTGGCAAGTAGGATCAGGAGGTTTCTGTTTATTGTCATCTTGACCAGGAAGACTCCAGACAGCAGTGGATGGCAGCGTTTGCTGCAATTGATGGAAGATGCTGGATCCATATCAGAATTTGAAGCTACCAGGATTTGAAGCCGTCAGGATTTGAAGCTGTTTTATTCTGTCATACTCAGACTAAATTGGGATGTCCAATCCGCCACAGACGTAGCTGCATGGGTAGTAGCATACCACACAGAAGAATCATGTGCATGTCAGACAACACAAAAAGATCGCAGCACCAGATCAAAAACGAACACATTATGATGGTGGACAGACCGGGATACCGGGTCCTGACATTAAATGAGTATCGTGATTCGTGATGATGACAAAAAAAAAGGGGAGGAGATCAAGGGGGGTCCGGACTACAATCGGACATCAAGTCGGTACTTGCATGAGACTGTCTCGATCGAAGTCGTGTCTCAAATATCTAGAATCAAACACGATTGGGCCCATAACATGTTTTGCCGAGACAAAAGAGACCCGCGATTCTAAGAAAAAAGAGGTCAAATCATATTTACGTCCTAATGACGGGTCATTGTAAGACCGCGATGCCCTAGAAAAAAGTGGTTTCCCATGAATAACCTCATGGTTAGATCTATATACTTAGTATAGCCACGTGGTTATTGTGTGGAATTTTCCTGGCCATTGTTGTCTGACAAAGTCCATCCTCTCCATAGTCAGCTGATAGTAGTGGGTATAAAAGGACATTGGCCGGTCATGTTATAATTTTCCTCCAACCCCACAAACACCACATGTCAATATTCGAAATCTCCCTCGAATAACCCGAAAAGGTATCCTACTGGGTCGAACTACACATCGCTAACATCGCGAGATTTGAGATTTGTCATGAACAGAGAATGTTGTGGATTTGAGTTGATCAGCCGTTGATTACTGTTCAAATTAGGCCTATAAGAGTGAGAATACTTTATCAGACCCATTATTATTTAGTAGATATTTTATGACAACTTACAGAAGTGTTTGATTTATATGTAAGGGAAAAAGATGTCGGTTATTTTGAAACCTGACTTTTGATTTGGGTATTATCGCCCACTGGTCACTGCATGGGTAGCCTACGCGCGTCATTGGTTACCATCAGCTACCGTACAGTTGAGCAACCAGTTTCTGCGCAGTACCAATTACTCGCGAATTTTTGTTTTACATTACAATGATGAGACGTTTGTTTTAAAGGGTTTGATCCTGGGGGTGCGTGCATCGCTGTCAGACACACGACTGAGGGCAGTCATGTTATAACACATCACCAACGCACAAGTGTGGGCTAGCTGACGTTGCTCTCTCTTGAACTTATATTATTGGGGTTAAAAGTTCAAGAGGTCGCGCCTTTTCTCGCCCTGTCAAACGAGCTATGTGCTGGCCATGTTGGAAGTGCGGCATGAGCGGACTTCACATTTCGATTGCAGGTATTATTTTGTAGCTGTGCACCACAATTTCACACCAATAATCTGCTAATGGAAGTCATATTGCAATGTTTATTGGTTCGATTCACATTGCTGGCCGATTTCTTGTCATCCGGCAACTAAAGGCTGGTAAATCTGGCAAGCGTATCCCATTCTCCCAAACTGGCCATAGGCAGGGAATACGCTATGGCGTATTCGCCGTGCGATTACAGGCTGTAATTTGGCCTGGTACACAGGCTGCGTACTTCGCCATTATTCACAAATAAACGACATTTATTCCGGATATAGCTCTGTAATTCACAAGAGGGAATGGTTTGCAATCATTTTCTGGAGCAAAAACGAAGCTACTGTGTACTTATCGTAAATAACAAGCAAAATATCCTGAGCTGTCAAATCTGCCAACTTCGTGTTGATATTGCCGCCATTTTGCCATCTTACTCACGCGAGATTCGCAGAGAATCATGGGTAAGAAGTAGGTGTGTCTGAAACTGTGAATGTGACACCTGTGTGACATTATCATGACGAAGTTTTCAAAGGAATATAGATCAAATTATTATATTATTTGATGAAAAAAAGCAAAATATGAATTGCTTTCATTGAATAATCCGATAGAAAAATAAAGATCAATTCACATCATCTCCCAAGTTGACGAGATTGTCTACTGTGCTTGCGCACTGCAGCATCCGCTATCTTGAAAGGTTGGAAAATAAACAAAATGAATGCGCTAAATTGCACTGCTTTATTTTCACTTTTACACCCTCTGAATCTATGACATGCCACTCTTTTGATGTCATAAGGGTCAGTTAGAACCAATCTGCATTATATTTCACGTGTGACAATTCTTTAGATGCACTTAAATCGAAGTGTCAAAATCGTCTGATCTGTTCCGGCTTCAGAGAAAAAACCTACATGGCTGAACTACTGTTAAAATATCGATCGAAAATGCAGGTTCAGCCGTGGAGCAGGGTTAAAAGGCTGGCATACTGTGCATGCGCAACTAATGCCCCGCATGTTGTACGATTTTTATGTGATATATGTGTAGCAACTCAGAAACACATTTTAAAAATGTAAATTCTATTTTTTTTTGCAACTCACAGAAGTTAACGCAGCATGCGAAATATTTTTGTTATGTAATATAAATTCAAATAATGAGCGAGCAATTGGGGATTACCGGTGCGCAAGCGCCCCACGCAGAGGCTCACCGCGGGCGTTGTGATTACTGGAATTACAACCAGGTAACAGTCCGGCCGTCATACATCACATCATACCACATCATAGATATACAAAATACATTATACATCAGTTATGGTAATGTAGCCGTATGCGGAGTCTGAGATGCCATGGGAGCGGCACCACAGAACTCGCGCACGTGGGCATGTTGCTGGCTAGCCTCGCCTATGGCACTGCCATGGGGATAGAACCCCGAACAGCCCGACGGTCTGCCAGAGCCTGTGTCGCACCATCCCAGAACGAGGAACCTGCGATCCAGGGACGAGCCCCGAGTCAGCGACGCTTCCCCTCCTATACCCCCGATTGGAAATCGTCCCCGGGGCCTTACTGGCCCACTAGCCAGAAAGGGACGTGGAGCACATGGCTGTGCCCTCCGTCGTCCTCTCGCTTTGCCAGCTCTGAGACAATTCCAAGTAAGCAAAACTGGCTGGGCACGAGAATCAAGGGAATGACATAAGACCATTGTTAGAGTATAGTTGAGCGATAGGATTAGAGAGCGTTGCTAGGCATCGCACATGCCTCGAACACAAAGCGGCCAAAACAAGAATAGTTTTACTAACAAATCTCCTGCAGCGATCTTTGTGCAAAATCACCACACAAATATGCTTTAAAGTGCTGCAAAAAAAGGTACAGTAACTTTCACATGGCTTTCTTACTTTTATACTATCTATGTGATTTCAGAGCGTACAATGTTGAGGTTCTTGGTTGCACATGCGCAGTACGCCAGCTTAAGGCTGCCGGATGACAAGAAATTGGCAGGCAATGTGAATCGAACCAATAAATCTTGAAATATGACTCCCGTTAGCAGATAATCGGTGTGAAATTGTGATGCACAGCTACAAAATAATACCTGCAATCGAAATTTATGTAAAGTCCGTTCATGCGCACTTCGAAAATGGCTAGCGCACAGCTCGTTCGACAGTCTGACAGGGCGATAAAGGCATGACCTCTTGAACTGTTAACCCCTATATTCTGTATGTATATACAAGTTCAAGAGAGAGCAACGTCGGCTAAAGTGTGGGCATGATGTTAACAAACAGTCTCGTTGTGATGTAAACAAACATTTGCAGTAATTGGAACAGCGGGTACCAAACTTGTCTGCAACATAGACTGAGGTACCCCACTCATCGAGCGCAAAGCATGAGTTGGACATTTCCAATTTTATTGGAGTCCTGTAGAATAGCATCATTTCAAATCGACATGATAATCCACAACTTCTGATTTCGCCATTCCTGGGCGATAAATGAGCTGATTGCGTGTCTGCGCATGTGTGGCCACACTACTGAGCACAGCAATAGAATATACTAGTATATGGTATCCAGTGATTCTTCTGCTGTGCTCCATAGTGTGGCCGCCCATGCGCAGACATGCAATCAGCTCATTTATCACCCAGGAATGGCGAAATCAGAAATTGTGGATTATCATGTCGATTCGAAATGATGCTTTGAGCGGGTTAAATAAGCAAGAATGACCAAGAAACCTGAGTATGAAAATTGTTTCACAAGATATTGAAGAACATCAAAGTAACGGGTAAATGTCTGGTCACGCAATGTGTGGCTTGGTCATGATCGAAATGTAAAATAGTTAGCGCCCCATGTCTGCTACAATCTGTGTCCCACTCGCGCTTCGCGCTCGATGAGTGGGGCACCTACACATAGGTCTATCTGCAACACAGATACAGTTGTCCTTCTCGGCGGAGACTCTAATCTTCCCGATATCAACTTGAACAACTCAGTCACAGGACACCAGAACACTCAAAGTCAACAACTGCTTCCCCCAGGCATTTGACGACCTCACCCTGGAACAGATTGTTGACTTCCCAACCAGACTTAATCCTGACCACGCACTCAATCTACCAATGACAAGTGACAAGTACCAGTAGACCTTCATCAGTCAAGAGGTGTGAACCCGTCGTGGGACTCATGTCACAGTTCTGATCACCACCAAGCTACAAGCTGGCACAAGGTAACCAACGAGGACAAAAATACATCTCTGGACTAGAGCTGACATGGACAGAACACATAAACATGTACAAGATTACAGCTCAACATCTCAGAGCCCCTTGTTCCTCATAAATCCAGATCTCGTAGATAATGCTTCGAAACCCTGGTCAGGCCTATCATGGAGTATAAAAGTGTCGTATGGGGCAAGCAGATTCTACAGGACTCCAATAAACTGGAAATGGTGCAACGCCGATATGCCAGATGCCTGAAGAAAGACTATGGACGCACTAGCAGTGTCTCAGACATGGTCAGAGACATAGGCTGGGACATGCTAGAACAGCGTAGGGCCAGATCTAGAGTTACCATGACCTATCACATCGAGAACAAGCTGGTAGACATACCATCAGCCACCTACAATCCCCAGAACACTAGAGCTAGAACAGCGTAGGGCCAGATCTAGCATGTCTAGAGTTACCATGAACTACCACATCGAGAACAAGCTGGTAGACATACCATCAGCCACCTACAATCCCCAGAACACTAGAGCTAGAACAGCGTAGGGCCAGATCTAGAGTTACCATGAACTACCACATCGAGAACAAGCTGGTAGACATACCATCAGCCACCTACAATCCCCAGAACACTAGAGCTAGAACAGCGTAGGGCCAGATCTAGCATGTCTAGAGTTACCATGAACTACCACATCGAGAACAAGCTGGTAGACATACCATCAGCCACCTACAATCCCCAGAACACTAGAGCTAGAACAGCGTAGGGCCAGATCTAGAGTTACCATGAACTACCACATCGAGAACAAGCTGGTAGACATACCATCAGCCACCTACAATCCCCAGAACACTAGAGCTAGAACAGCGTAGGGCCAGATCTAGAGTTACCATGAACTACCACATCGAGAACAAGCTGGTAGACATACCATCAGCCACCTACAATCCCCAGAACACTAGAGCTAGAACAGTGTAGGGCCAGATCTGGAGTTACCATGATCTACCACATCGAGAACAAGCTGGTAGACATACCATCAGCCACCTATCTCAATCCCCAGAACACGAGAAACCGCCAAGGTGAGGACAAGTTCCGGGTGCCATACGCTCGGACTGTCCTACAAACACAGTTTCTTCCCGGATAGAATCCGGCTCTGAAACGACCTCCCTAGTGAAGTGACATCAGCAGTGAGCCTCGAGACCTTCAAAAGTGCGTCTCAAGCCACTCTGTCAAGACATAAGACTCCCGTGATCCACCTGTACATAGACAAACCACGATTTTATACCTGTTGCTGCACATGTCTGTTTGGAGCCGTAAACCACAGCCTGTCACATTCACGTAAGCACGATGATATTCTGATAACAATGCTGTGTGAGTTGGAAGAAGAAGAAGAAGAAGAAGAAGAAGAAGAAGAAGGAGAAGGAGAACCGCAGTCTCTGGTTGCTCACCTGTCCTAGATCTAGACAGTATCGTCTTTTGAGAGACGAAGCCCCGAAGACGAAATGCCTCCTGTGTGGTAACTTAGCTGTATTTCCGTCAAAAAAATCAGGACCTAACTGGTTAACAGTTAGCCCTGAAAACAAGCAAAAGCAGGGTGTAGTTCAAGATTTGTGATTATTTGACTCACCCCCACTTGTCTTCAACTGATGACAAATGACAAAACACCCCCGATAACTTCAAGTCGACAATTCACGCAGAAATATACATTTCACACACGCATCGTTTTTTTTTTTTCAGGGCACGTCACTTGCCAGTTTATGTTGGGAAAGGTCCAAGGATATTCATAAGTATGAAATACATTTTCATATACAAATAGAACTTCATTTTTGAAATCTGACCACTGGCAGATTTGAAAAAAAAAATTGGATAAAATGTTAGTATGTATGAATATACTCGGATGTTTATGGCAACAAGTACTGGCAAGTGATGTGGTATAAAGAGCCGTGCACTCAATAATTGAGCAATGTGTGTGTGAAATGTATATTTTTGCGTGAATTGTCCAGTTGAAGTGACCGGGGCTGTTTCGTCATTTTCTCTTTGGATTCCAGCGCGCATGTATCAGTTCAAGGCAAGCATTGTGAGCAAAAAAATTACATATACAGTGGTCCCCCTCAGATAAGACCTACCCTTCTGCCACAAAATTAAGGTCTTATCTAAGGGGATGTCTTATTAGAGGGGTTCATTTACATGTTAAAGTCATTCTAACGCCACAAGAAAAAGTCTTTACAGAGGGGGAAGTCTTTCTTGAGGGGGGTCTTATCTGAGGGGGACCACTGTATGTTAAAATGCACCTTGCTTTGCCTTGTTTTCAGGGCTCGTTAAAAATCAAGAATGATAGATCAACTCACATTCTTGGTCAGAGGTGGCTCGCGATAACATTGCTGTAAATACTTCCTAAATCGCACAAGGTATCTACTTATTATCATGTTTTTCCTTAAAATCTACTGTTTTGAAGTCGGCTGGATACTGAATTTCCCGAATTTGCTCACGCAGGGCTGTGTTAAATCATTGTAATTGTGTAATTTAGTATTAAATTTATATAATTGTAGGTAAATTGAATAATTAGGGCATTTCGGCCCGAAATGCCCTTATGGTTTTGTCTGGTTTTTTTTTTTTTTTCTTCTTTTTTTTTTACTTTCCGCCGTTATGGTTTCCGATCAATAACTCGGGAACGCCTGAATGGATCTTGTCCAAATTTACACCACTGGTCAGAAATATTACATGGAAGACCCCTATTGTTTTGGAGGCGGCTCCGGGGTCCGTGAGGTCCGTGAGGATGAAATCAAGGTTGATTTTGAGACTTGGTTTCCGATCGATAACTCAAAAAGTATTCATGCAATGGCAAGTATTCTCTGCATGGGAGTTCATATACCACCAAGGAAGAACCCTATTGATTTTGGGATCACTCCGTTGAACGACCTTTGACCTAGAGCTCGGAAGAATTTTTGCTGATTCATCCTTGAGGCTTTCATGCATATCTCGGAAACGGTGCGTCGTAGAGCGAAACAGAGCTCAATTTCGGCCTCCTGGCACTAGACAAACTAGTCTAGGGGGTATCCTGGGTCGAAACGACCCCTGGTGTCGATTTTTTTATTTTGCCGACTCGGCACTTCCTGTTTGGCCGTATCTGGGAAACGGTATGTCGTAGAGCGAAACGGAGCTCAATTTCGGCCTCCTGGCACTAGACAAACTAGTCTAGTGTGTATCTTGGGTCGAGACGTCCCCTGGTGTCGAATTTTTTTTTCGCCGACTCGGCACTTCCTGTTTGGCCGTATCTCGGAAACGGTGCGTCGTAGAGCGAAACGGAGCTCAATTTCGGCCTCCTGGCACTAGACAAACTAGTCTAGTGTGTATCTTCGGTCGAAACGACCCCTGGTGTCGATTTTTTTTTTCGCCGACTCGGCACTTCCTGTTTGGCCGTATCTCGGAAACGGTGCGTCGTAGAGCGAAACGGAGCTCAATTTCGGCCTCCTGGCACTAGACAAACTAGTCTAGTGTGTATCTTGGGTCAAAACGACCCTGGTGTCGATTTTTTTTTTCGCCGACTCGGCACTTCCTGTTTGGCCGTATCTCGGAAACGGTGCCTCGTAGAGCGAAACGGAGCTCAATTTCGGCCTCCTGGCACTAGACAAACTAGTCTAGTGTGTATCTTCGGTCGAGACGACCCCTGGTGTCGAATTTTTTTTCGCCGACTCGGCACTTCCTGTTTGGCCGTATCTCGGAAACGGTGCGTCGTAGAGCGAAACGGAGCCCAATTTCGGCCTCCTGGCACTAGACAAACTAGTCTAGTGTGTATCTTGGGTCGAGACGACCCCTGGTGTCGAATTTTTTTTTTCGCCGACTCGGCACTTCCTGTTTGGCCGTATATCGGAAACAGTGCGTCGTAGAGAGAAACGGAGCTCAATTTCGGCTTCTGGCACTAGACAAACTAGTCTAGTGAGTATCCTGGTGTCGAATTTTTTTCCGCCGACTCGGCACTTCCTGTTTGGCCGTATCTCGGAAACGGTGCGTCGTAGAGCGAAACGGAGCTCAATTCCGGCCTCCTGGCACTAGACAAACTAGTCTAGTGGGTATTTTCAGTCGAGACGACCCCTAGTGTCGAATTTATTTTCGCTGACTCCGCACTTCCTGTTTGGCCGTATCTCGGAAATGGTGCGTCGTAGAGCGAAACGGAGCTCAATTCCGGCCTCCTGGCACTAGACAAACTAGGCTTATGGGTATTTTGGGTCGAGACAACCCCTGGTGTCAATTTTTTTTTTCGATGAATCGGCACTTCCTGTTTGGCCGTATCTCGGAAACTGTGCATCATACAGGGATACGGAGCTCAATTCTGGCCTTCTGGCACTAGACAATCTAGTCTAGTGGGTATTTTGGGTCGAGACCACCCCTGGTGTCGAATTTATTTTCTCCGACTCGGCACTTCCTGTTTGGCCGTATCTCGGAAATAGTGAGTCGTAGAGCGAAACGGAGCTCAATTTCGGCCTCCTGGCATTAGACAAACTAGTCTAGGGGTATCTTGGGTCGAAACGACCCCTGGTGTCGATTTTTTTTTCGCCGACTCGGCACTTCCTGTTTGGCCGTATCTCGGAAACGGTGCGTCATAGAGCGAAACGGAGCTCAATTTCGGCCTCCTGGCACTAGACAAACTAGTCTAGTGTGTATCTTGGGTCGAGACGACCCCTGGTGTCGAATTTTTTTTCGCCGACTCGGCACTTCCTGTTTGGCCGTATCTCGGAAACGGTGCGTCGTAGAGCGAAACGGAGCTCAATTCCGGCCTTGTGGCACTAGACAAACTAGTCTAGTGGGTATTTTCAGTCGAGACGACCCCTAGTGTCGAATTTATTTTCGCTGACTCCGCACTTCCTGTTTGGCCGTATCTCGGAAATGGTGCGTCGTAGAGCGAAACGGAGCTCAATTCCGGCCTCCTGGCACTAGACTAACTAGTCTAGAGGGTATCTTGCGTCGAGACGACTTCTGGTGCCGAATTTTTTTTTGCCGACTCAGCACTTCCTGTTTGCCATATCTCAGAAACGGTCCGTCGTAGAGCGAAACGCAAAGATGCCTAAGGACGGGGTATGTCACTTAAACTTTGACCACGGACAGATTCAGAGTCATTATGGTTCTAGACGCGGTCTCTTAGGTATATGTTAGGTAGGAATAGAACTCACACGAAATGCCCCAAGGCATCTTCAGGCCTTGACGTCTAGTTATATACACATCAATGGGCACCAGCTGACTAGATGCATTGTTAGTTTATATAATATTTACAGTAATTGGTTAATATAATTTTTGGATGTACCCTATTGTTTGTTTATTTCAGAACTACAGAAGAAGTTAGCTGGTTACCAAAGCTTGAAAATGCCGTATGAAAACAGCTTGAATCAAAGAAGCATTCTGTCATCAAGCATAGCAAAGGACCGCATAATAACAAAATTCCCATCGGTAATGACAACTTTACATTATAAATGTATTTCACAACCATTTGAGGTGCATCATTTCAAATGAAACTGTATACTTATATATATGTGCTATTTTTCCCTTGATTCACAGGCCTTTCTTGCTGGTGCAACCCCATACCAACAGCTTAATTTCCACCCTAAAGTCAAGGACTGCTGTGTTCGCCAGAAAACCGGAACAGTTGGGTCAGAGGCTTGTACTTGATCCGGCTTGTACATGTAGTTTTATAGTCTGTGTTATGACATGTCTTGTGTAATGTTATCGCTGTGGCTCAGAATTTGAAGTTTGTTTATTTCTTGTATATTCACTTTCAGTCTGAGAATATGCAAAGCTGTTTTGGTTGGAGATGTGGCAGTGGGCAAAAGTTGTCTGGTTAACAGGTAATACTTGTATTATCAGGTATAGTTATTTTTGGAACAAAAATCCCACACAAATATCTTTACATGTACAATGCCACAGTATATAATTTTTCCATCTCATCCTTGTTATTTGTTGTACTGGTGTATTTGTATTTGTTTCTGTTGACAAGGAGATTTCAATGCTACTTTTTCTGTCTTACATTGTTTAGGTTTTGCCATGATGTTTTTGATCGTGATTATAAGGCAACTATTGGTGTCGACTTCGAAGTCGAAAAGTTCAGCGTTCTATCAGTTCCCTTCAACTTGCAAGTGTGAGTTCATATAATTCTCAATATTAGGATGTTTATTGAATCTATTTATGCTAGTGTTAAAATGACAAACCGTTTTGTATAAAATCATTATCGGGATATATAGACATCATGATGTAGATTTCACAGTAACCAGTATGTCACTAGATTGAATGCAATCTCTGTGATCTTGACGATAAACAGAGATTGAGACCAACGTCACAAAAATATAAACATTCAAGCTGTATGCCTCCGATGTATCTCATGAATCGATCATAGACAATGCAATATAAAACGTCATAAACGTAATATGATGGTCGGCTGGGAAACTCAAAATGGGGATCGTGACTGTAAATGAAAACATTTGTCTCAAAAATTCTGGATACAACGACTCTGCACTCAGGATGTAAAATTTTGTGTTTATATGCAGTAAGGTGAGTTATTTTAGATCCAAACTACATGTGTTAGATGGTGTCCCCCGGTGATTTTCACACCTGTTTTCATGTTTCAAAAAGTCGTTTCTAATAAAAAGGCATGTTGGTTTACAGCCGCTCTGAGGCGGCTGTATTTTATGGCTAGTATGTCACTTAATATTGCCAAATTATCAAAAACTAAGGGACAACATTCTGTGTATAAGAATCTTGAAGCATCATTTGGGATTGAAACTGTTGAAATATAAAAGTAAATCATGACTGCACAATGTGGTGTGTGTAATTTCAGGTGGGACACAGCTGGTCAGGAGCGATTCAAGTGCATCGCTGCGTCATATTATCGAGGGGCCAATGGTGAGTACTGCTGCTTGTTTACTGTTCGTCTTTCCTGACTACACTCACCTGTATGTCCGACTGTATGATGTGTCTGTCTGACTGTGTGATGTGTCTGACTGTATGTCTGACCGATGTGTCCACCTGTATGTTTGACCACATGATGTGTCTGCCTCTATGTCTGACCGATGTGTCCGTCTGTATGTCTGACTGTATGTCTGACCGATGTGTCCGCCTGTATGTCTGACCGATGTGTCCGCCTCTATGTCTGACTGTATGTCTGACCGATGTGTCCGTCTGTATGTCTGACCGATGTGTCCGCCCGGAAGGTCTGACCGATGTGTCCGCCTGTATGTCTGAACGATGTGTCCGTCTGTATGTCTGACTGTATGTCTGACTGATGTGTCCTTCTGTATGTCTGACCGATGTGTCCGCCCGGAAGGTCTGACCGATGTGTCCGCCTGTATGTCTGACCGATGTGTCCGCCTGTATGTCTGACCGATGTGTCCGCCTGTATGTCTGACTGATGTGTCTGCCTGTATGTCTGACCGATGTGTATGTCTGACCGATGTGTCCGCCTGTATGTCTGCCCGATGTGTTCGCCTGTATGTCTGACCACATGTCCTTGTATTTGCAGTCGTGATCGTAGTATTTGACCTGAGCGACATCAGCAGTTTAGCCTCAGTTCCACGCTGGAAGGAAGACGCCTGTGAGAATGCTTCAGACCCGTTTGTCTTCCTGGTCGGTGCCAAGAAAGACTTGCTGGTGAGTGGTCGAGAACGAACCAATACAGTGCTCGTAGTCTGATCAACTTTACTCTTTACCACAAAATTGCTGTCTCATCTGGTGGAGTTTTATCAGAGGGATTCATGTACATCTTAAATTTGTTCTGGTGCCACAGAAAATTCTTCACAAAGAAAGAATTGTCTATCATGGTAATGTTGGGTCTGTGTCTGTGTCAACCTCCTTGTGAAATTATTTTTTCATCACACATTCTGACCCAATTTACAGAACAACGCAGTACCGTCAAAGATCTTCTATAATAGGATGTCCAACTCTGCTCAATGTGGACATAAAAAACATGATTACGTAAAATGACGAAATCTCATTTGAGCGTGTCAAAACGGTGACAGGTGCTCGAAAATGAGTTTTTAGGTTACCGGACCTTTGGTCCGATAACCTATTGCCATGGCGTTGCGTCCGGCGTCCGTCGTCCAGCGTCCGTCCATCCGTTCACATTCTTATCTTTAAATTTTATGATGGAATATTTCTGAAATTTTGCACAAAAATACCTAAGAATATTTCCAGGAAAGCTTTTTTTTAGTTTTCTGATTTTCGATTTTTTTTCAAAATGGGGGCCGTTTTCATCGAAAAATGGCCAATTTTGGACTTTGACGGCCGTTTTCTCAAAATTTGTTCCTTAACTTTTTTTCTTATTGATGCATAACACTCCTCATAGGTACCCCTGTGACATGTATGAATTTCGTTGCCCTTGAATCGCTCGAAATGGGCCATTTTGGGGCCAAACTCTGCCCAACTGGGACTTTCCCATGTTAAATTCTCCTATGCTTTATAATGGGACACATTAAGCCTAATATCTCACTTAACTCCTCATATGTACCCCTGTGAGACGTATAAATTTTGTTGCCCTTGAATCGCTCGATGTGGGCCATTTTGGGCCCAAACTCGGCCCACATGGGACTTTCCCATGCTAAATTCTCCTATGCTTTATAATGGGACACATTAAGCCTAATATCTCACTTAATATTGAGATTAGAGACTAGGGATCAATTGTGGACATATAGGAAATGATTTATGCTGAATATTCTCAGGGTCTTGAATTTGACCTCTGACCTCGGTTTCAAGGTCAGAGCACAAAATGTCTAATATCTTGCTTATTATCGACTTTACAGCTTAGGACTCAATTGTGGGCATATAGGAAATGATATATGCCGAATATTCTGATGACCTTGAATTTGACCTTTGACCTCATTTTCAAGGTTCACAGCACAAAATGGCTAATATCTCACTTATTATCGATTTTACAGCTTAGGGATCAATTGTGGACATATAGGAAATGATATATGCTGAATATTCTAGTGACCTTGAATTTGACCTCTGACCTCAGCTGCAAGGTCAGAGCACAAAATGGCTAATATCTCGCTCATTATTGACTTTACAGTATAGGAATCAATTATGAACTTATAGGAAATGATATATGCAGATTATTGTCATGACCTTGAATTTGACCTTTGACCTCATTTTCAAAGTCACAGGACAAAATGGCTAATATCTCACTTATTATCGATTTTACAGCTTAGGGATCAATTGTGGACATATAGGAAATGATATATGCTGAATATTCTCGTGGTCTTGAATTTGACTTCTGACGTCAGTTTCAAGGTCAGAGCACAAAATGGCTAATATCTCGCTTATTATTGACTTTACATTGTAGGAATCAATTATGAACTTATAGGAAATGATATGTGCAGATTATTGTCATGACCTTGAATTTGACCTTTGACCTCATTTTCAAGTCACAGTACAAAATGGCTAATATCCCATTTATTATCGATTCTACAGCTTAGGGAGCAATTGTGGACATATAGGAAATGATATATGTACATGTATGCTGAATATTCTTGTGACCTTGAATTTGACCTGTGACCTCACTTTCAAGCTCAAGAGCACTAAATGGCTAATATCTCGCATATTAGTGACGTTACTGCTGAGGAATCAATTGTGGACCTTTTGGAAATGATATATGCAGATTATTGCCATGATCTTGAATTTGACCTTTGACCTTGAGCATTTTCAACATCACAGGACAAAATGGCTAATATCTCGCTTTTTATTGATTTACAGCTCAGGAATCAATTGTGAAGATACAGGAAGTGATAAACAGATTATATACAGATTGCAGATTATTCTCTTGATCTTGGATTTGACCTTTGACCTAAATTCAAAGGTCACGGAACAAAATGACTGATACCTCACCTATTATTGACTTTACTGCTTAAGAATCATTTGTGAACATATAGAAAATGATGTATGCTGAATATTGCCATGACGATGAATTCGACCTCTGACCTCACTTTCAAGGTCAAAGGCAAAATGGCTTATATCTTGCTTCTCTATTGACTTTATAGCTTGGGAACCAATTGTGGACATATTGAAAATGATATACAGTGAATATTCTGCTGACCTTGAATTTGACCTTGATTTTATTTTCATGGTCAGAGCACAAAATGGCTAATATCTTGCTTATCATTGACTTTATAGCTTAGGAATCAATTATGAACACAATGGAAATGAAAGATGCTGAATATTCTCATGACCTTGAACTTCACCTTTGACCTCGTTTTTGAGGTCAGATCATAAATGGCTAATATCTCACTTATTATCGACTTTACAGCTTAGGAATCAATTATGGATGTACTAGAAATGATATATGCTGAATATTCTCGTGACCTTGAATTGACCAACCACCTTATTTTCAAGGTCATGGGACAAAAGGCTAATACCGTATCTAAAATAAATATTGCCCGGTAACCTTTCTTAGCCCTTGGGCTAATTTTTCATACTGCTTATCATTTCGCTCATAGTGAGAACATACAAAATCGGGCCCGGGATTGAGCTCAGTGATTTGGGAGGGCACGCGTGTGGGGTGGAGCCTCATTTCTATCCACAGTTTGTCTTTCTTCCCGCTCGCGAAAATATTTTAGATGTGGTCCAAGCACGTGCATGTCTGTATGCATGTTTTTGAGCACATCCACGTCAATAATTTAAAAAGTTACCATTCCATCTTTTCAAAAGTTTAGGATTGAGAAGCATTATCCATTGTCTCGGAAATATCCCGTTTCCAAGGAAATCCGATGAAAACTGTCTGTATGAGAGCCATTCTAATGTCATTGCAATACTCAATTTTCACTAAATTTGGAGGTAAATGTTCTGTCTCATAACTCTGAAATGAATCTACCTTTCACCTGAAAAATACCACCAGAAATACATCAGAACTTGCTCTCTATTATGTGGGGTTCTTTTTAATGAGGGGCCAATTTTATTGTCACCAAGAGTGGGTCGGTTCTGCAGGCGTTTTCCGTGGCAGTAAAATGGCATTTCAGGATTTTGAACGGTTGCCATGGCAACAAAAATCAACCGATTTCCATGGAAACTGAATATTTTCAAGCTGAGAGGTTATTCCTTCCATTGCTCAAATTTAAAGACCATCAGATTAAACCCGTTCGAGATACAGCCTTCGATTCACACACAAACATATAAACGGACACTTACAAATCCCGACCCCAGTACCACATCATCGGCAACGCGAATGCTGGATATTGTTGAAGAAATTTAGGCCATACCCCCAATCAATGCAATCAGCTATCATTCATTTCAATATATGATTCACAACTCTGCTCATGTTCATTACAAATCGATGTGCACATTCTGATTTTAGCGCCCGGCACCGTTTCAACACGCTCAAATCAGATTTATGTCATATTACGTAATCACGCATTTTTAGGCAGAGTTGGATATCCTATTATAGAAGATCCTTGGTACCGTAACCTTGGCATTAGGATTCACTGCTTCATCCAACCACATGAAAAATACTGAAAAGTTGGACATTCGTTTAATAAGATAAAATGAAGATAGTGATCATGAAATGTGTCCCTCTGTGATAAATCCAAAACATCAAATATCTCTCCACCCTACTTCGAAGACATTAGACTTTTTATAAGAGTTCTATTCTTGCTGATGGTCTTCCCTAGGCCGAGTCTGTGTACCGAGATGTGGAACGCCAGGCGTCCGATGTAGCACTGAACATCGGCGCAGAATTCTGGAGTCTCTCCTCCAAAACTGGTGAGTGACGGTGTACAAATATATCTACAAGAACATACTTGTATCTGAATGTCGGACTTTCTGGTCCAATAATACAATTTAGACCTACTGAAGCTATTCATTATGGCCTAGGGATGTGTTGCTGGAAGTTTGGAGTAAGCACAGAAATATAAAATACTTAGTGAATTAAGTGAAGGCAGAAGTTGGCCAACATGCCCCTTTGTTCGTTTCACTTTACAATGCTGTACAATGCATTGTTTATTTTATACATCACCAATCTAAACTACTACATGCTCCTTTTCGATCCTTTGGATCGTTCTGGATAGAAATTCGCGTACTGAAAGCAAGGCACGATCGTCTGCCTGCATGACTCGAGCGCTCCTTTTGCCGCCAAAACCGCCGCGCATATGCGCGCGCAGCTGCGCAGAAGCTTCACTTTTCTGTCCACCGCCATTTTTGCTTGGCAGCTTTGGATTTTGGTTCCCGGTGAATTCGTAGAATTTAGTCTGCAAACTAGACTTTTGCGATATATTCTTACGGAATTTCACCTGCCACGTTCATAGACATCGTTTTGTGTCTATTTGGATAAGTATTGGTCGATAGTTTGTTACTTGCTAGATCGTCAGCGATTTGTATAGCCAGTTCACCCTATTATCGTTCATCCGTCGTACTTGATAGTGTACTTGTTGTTTACATCTATCAATAGTTCTACGTTAATTTTCTACTGTATATATTGTGTATACGTATACTGTAGTTTATATATTCGTAGTCCTCTTAGGGTTCTTTTTTCAGCGCGGTCTCAGGTTTGCATATTTTGCCCGCCCTGTTACTGTGTGTGGTTAGTTCCCTTGTGTGATCATGACTTCACAATCCTCCCTTGGTACCGGTGCCATGGACGAACGTCCATGCCCGAAGTGTCTGGTCAATACCCTCCGAGGAGGGGAGAAACACAGTTTGTGTTTCGACTGTTTAGACCATGGCCCGGTATCTATGGAGGATTTGAGGTGTGATCTGTGTCGTTTCTGGCGTCCCTCTTCCTTCGTGCAGGCGACTGCAAAGTATTCCGAAGCCTCGTTGGCTCGTCGGGATGCTTTGAGGCTTGCGGAAGCTTCGGCTCCGCAAGTCCGCCAGTCGCCCATGGAGGTGGAGACTCCGCCTGTGACGGCACAGATTGCGTCCTGTGTTAGCCAGCCCCTGGGGCTAACACATGACATGGTCGACGGGGCAGTGCAATCTTTCTTTGCACAGTCGTTATCGTCCCTTCAGGGTCCCCTCCTGCCGGGTCTCTCTTCCCTGCTTGGACAGGGAGTCCCGGCCGGTTCTTCGGCTGCCCCTTCGCCGCAGGGAGAGCTTGCTCCTCATGCTGGCAAGAAGTCGAAATCTTCTAAGAAGAAGGTTTCAGTTCTTGCCAAGGCGAAAGCAGCCAAGGAACCGCACTCCACCTTCGTCGTCCCTCAGTCGGGGCCGATCGAGGTGGAGGGGTCCGTCGTCTCTTCCCCGGGGCCTTCCAAGAAGAGGAAGCGTGCTTCCTCTAAGCGCCGTGGTGCTGAGACCACATCGATTTTCGATGTGGCTCAGGCTTCGTCCGACCTCTCGGTGGGCGACGATCAGGCTTCGATCGGCGGAGCATCTTGGATGGCTCATTCGGGTCCTCGGTCTCGAGGTTCGAGGGGGGAGAGTTCCCTTTGTTTGGGGGTGAGGCTCTCGATCGTTCGTGCGATCGGGAGTCTTCACTTGGCGGTCGTGCTCCTGGTCCTCGATCAGGGCACGATCGGGCGGGTGGTGCTGGGGTCGTTCCTCAGGGCCACTCAAGTCCTGTGTACGCGGATGTAAGTCGCCGGACGGGCGCGATCGCTGAGCAGGCATTCCCTCGCCCGTCCTTTGATGTACCCTTGGGGTCATCGAGGTCTTCGATCGGACCTGTGAGGTCCAACGATCGGGGGGGTCGAGTGGAAGCTGATCAGGAGTCGTCCTCCTCGGAGGATGAGACTTCCGATCAGGCCGGGGGTTCTAACTTCCGGTGGGCTTTGGAGTCGGTCGCAAGGCGAATGGACTTGCCGATCGATGCTCCAGGGCCCTCACGGGGAACCGGTAGGTTCGCGTCGGCGCCAGTTCGTCGGCCGATCCGGCTCCCTGTGGCTCCCGCGTTGGTCAGGTCCTTCGACAAGATCAACAAGGGAGTTACGGCTAAGAAGGATGTGGCTCGTACGGAGTCGACATTCCCGACTTGCCGTGTTCGACCTGAGTCGATCGACACCTATCGGACTGTAGAGTCCGAGGGTGGACATCAGACTTCCGTCCCGGTCGAAGACCCTAACCTTCACCTGCTTTCCCGGAAGCAGGGTACGGTCTGGTCAGCTTATGTGAAAAAGGCTCGCCTTTCTCACTGGCAGACGCTGTCTCATCAATTGATGAGGCAGCTCTCGTTGACAGATCACCTGACCACTTTGGTTCAGGAGTTTGTGGACGAGGCGGATCTGGAGGAGGGGAGTCGCGCCAACATTCATGCAGCACTCGGCGTCTTGGCCGGAGTGGTCCATGCTGCTGAGCGTGACAGTGCGCACCTGGGCGCACAATTGGATCTCACCATGCGTGATGCCGATCTCCGTCTGCTTGACGTGTCCGCTACGGACGTCGCTGAGCTACGTGGGAGGCCGCTTTTCTCAGGCTATACCTACGCCAACCTCTCTCGATCGGATATTTCCGTCATGCGGGAACATCTCCGGGATGAGGCTATGGCCAAGGCTTTGCTTGGGAAGTCGGCGGGGTCTGGGACAGGCAAGAAGACCAAGGGTCAGAAGCCTGCCCAACCTCAGGCACCACATGCACCCGCTTCTACGCAGCCGCCCTTTCGGGGGGCGCAGCCTCCCCCTCCCCAGGGGGATGGCAAGCGCGGAGGCAAAGGGGGTGGACGCTTCAAGGGCAAAGGGAAAGCTTCTGGTAAGAAGTGACTCGTTGCGGGAAAGCGTAGGCTCTGTGGAAGGTTCAGTTCTGTCGGAATTCGATCTTCCACAACCTGGTCCAGTCGGGGGACGCCTGGCTCAGTTCGTCCAGAACTGGAGCGATCTGGCGTCGTCAGACAATTCAGTCGTGACATGGGTGAAGTTCGGTCTCACCTTCAGATGGGAGGCTGGAAAACCACCGATCAGACCCAAAGCGTGGTTCTTCCCTGTGCCCGGCGATCGGGAAAAGTTTCAGCTTCTGCAGCACGAGGTGCAGCAGTTGCTAGAGAAACGTGCGATCGAGGTGGTCAAGGACGAGAGAGGATTCTATTCTCTCATCTTCCTAGTGCCGAAAAAGACAGGCGGGTGGCGTCCCGTTTTCGATCTGTCAAACCTCAACAAATTCCTGATCATACCCAGGTTCAAGATGGAGTCGGCGCTTTCCGTCCAGAAAGCTCTGTCCAAGGGGAAGTGGGCAGTCAGTATCGACGTCAAGGACGCGTACTTACATGTGCCAATACACCCAGCCGATCGGCGATACCTCAAGTTCGCCTTCGAAGGTTCGGTGTATCAGTTCAGGGTACTTCCTTTTGGAGTAGCCACCGCCCCTTACGTGTTCACCCGTATCGTAAGGACGATGGCAGCCAGGTTTCGATCGGTTGGAATTCAATTCCACCATTATATCGACGATTGGTTAATCATAGCCGACTCCCCGTCTCAGGCTATAGAGCAATCCGGGTTCGTCCTCAGGTTGGCGACCAGCCTCGGCTGGATCCCCAATTGGGCGAAGTCTCATCTGTCCCCGACACAGAGGTTCGAGTATGTCGGGGTAGATTACGATCTAGAGCGAGGAGTAGCTCTTCCTCCGCGGAAGAGAGTTCTCAAGGCGATTGCGGCGATGGAGGTCGCGCTGACGCAGTCGTCGATCACAGCTCGACAGTTTCTGTCCATCATCGGTCTGTTGGCGTCGATGGAGAAACAGGTGCCGTTCGGCAGGTGCTTCCTCAGACCCATTCAATGGTGTCTAGCGTTGCAATGGCGGATCCTCACCGATCGACTAGACCAAGTCGTATCGGTGGACGATCGTGCTCGGGAAGCAATGCATTGGTGGCGGGACCATCGGAATCTTTTCCGAGGGATGCCACTCGCGGAGTATCTGCCCGATCGGACCTTCTTCACCGATGCGTCAGAATTGGCTTGGGGAGCTCATATGGACGAGCACGAACTCTCTGCTGTGTGGAACACGAGCGAGAGGGCGTTGCACATCAATGTCCTAGAGCTGCGAGCGGTGAGACGTGCGTTCGAGATCTGGGGGCCTCAGAGTCCCCCAGGGACGAAGTGGTTGGTCTTCACAGACAACAGCACAGTAGTGGCGCACATAAACAAACAAGGTGGAACTCGGTCGAGTCAGCTTTGTTTGGAGGCTGAGTGTCTGATCAGGTTTGCCTTCAAGTACCGTCTGTTTATCAGGGCGACGCACCTGCCGGGTCACAGGAATGTCCTAGCGGACGCTCTGTCGAGACCGGACAAGATCATAGGCACGGAGTGGAGTCTGCATCCGGGGGTGTTTCGGCGCGTTTGTCAGGCGTTCGGGACACCGAACATAGACCTGTTCGCAACCTCTCGGAATCACAAGCTCCCGGTCTACTTCTCACCTCTGCCAGAGAGCGAGGCACTGGCTGTGGACGCGATGTCTCAGTCGTGGGACGGGATGTTCGGGTATGCGTACCCGCCAACTCGGTTCCTAACAGAAGTGCTGCACAAAGTAGCCAGGTCTCAGTGCGAGATTCTGTTGGTGGCGCCATGCTGGCCGATGCAGGCGTGGTTCCCCCTGCTACTGTCCCTCCTGATCGATGTACCACGGGTTCTCCCGATCGAGGACAGGTTGCTGAAGCAACCGGGGCGGGATATATTTCACGATTCCGTCCACGTGCTCAAATTACACGTGTGGAGGCTATCGAGCGATCCTTCCAGGAGGCAGGATTTTCTCAGCAGGTATCCGTACATCTCGCGAGAAAGAATAGGAGATCCTCCTCTAAAACGTATGAGGCTAAATGGAGAGTATTCGTACGTTGGTGTAACGGAAGGCGCATTGATCCGCTCGCTGCCCCTCTGAATGCAGTGCTAGACTTTCTCTGCTATCTCTTTGATAGGCTTAATTTGAAGCCTACTACGATCGAGGGATACAGGTCCATTCTGGGCCCTGTATTCCGTGCTAGGGGGATCGATTTAACTAATAATCGTATCCTTGCTGATCTCTTGGCGTCCTTTAGGACGCAAAGGCCACGCGGAGTTCCTACTCTACCGGATTGGGGCATGGCTTTGTGCTATATTGTCTTACTAAAGCACCTTGGGAGCCTCTCAAGGAAGTTTCCTTGCAGAGGTTAACTCTTAAGACTTTCCTGCTAGTTATGCTAGCAAGTGGTCGAAGACGCTCAGATGTCGCGGCGATCGACGTATCGCGAGTCGCATTTGGCGTGGATGGGTCTGTTTCCTTATACCCAGTACGTGATTTTATGCCTAAAACACGTGCTGCAGTTGAGGGCGGGAAAGCGTTCTCCCCTATCGTAATTCCGTCACTGGGCGGTTACGTAGGACGGAATGAGCCGGACGCTCTATTGTGTCCGGTAAGAGCGCTGAAAATCTACATCGATCGTACCAGATCGATCAGGAAAGATCGCAAGCGATTATTTATTTCCTATCAGCCTAACAGGGCTACGGATATCTCCACAGCTACACTATCCCGATGGGTGAAGGTTGTAGTGAGGAATGTCTATGCGGAATCAGGTGCTGACGATCGAGTCACTTACAAAATATCGTCCCACCAAATCCGACACATCTCGATGTCTTTGGCGGCCAGGTCGAATATTCCGTTGGAATATATCGTGAGGGCTGGAATGTGGACTAATTCTACGACATTCATCGGGTTCTATCTGTCCAATGCTGCCGAACTTCAGGACCAGTCGTCCAGATTTAGACTGGGTCCGCTGGTCGTAGCGCAAGCTGTTGTTTGAACCAGCTGGACAGAAAAGTCTTGGTTTTAACGTGCACGTGTATATAAGCAACACTTTGTGTTTGTGTTTGAGTTCTTTATGTTACGGTCTCAAGTAGAGTTCCGTTTTCCACCGATGGGTGAAGAAGAAATTCGTGCATGTCGGAGGCAAGCGATCGCACCGCTAGGTGAGTATCTTTATTATATTACTAAAGATATATCGAAAATGTAGCATTTTAGCGATTCGCTTGAAATCAAGACTATCGTCTGTTTTCATGACTCTCTAGCACTACTGCTCCACCGCCTATCCTTTGATTCTAAGGAGCATGTAGTAGTTTAGATTGGTGATGTATAAAATAAACTTCCCAAATTTTAATTGTAAATTTGCCGTTTATTGTTATTACTCACCTCTAAACTACTACAGTAAAGGCCCTCCCATCCATCCCCGCCAGTTGTGTGCTAGGGGCTTCCTTTTGTCGTTTTTTGGACAGAATAGTGAAGCTTCTGCGCAGCTGCGCGCGCATATGCGCGGCGGTTTTGGCGGCAAAAGGAGCGCTCGAGTCATGCAGGCAGACGATCGTGCCTTGCTTTCAGTACGCGAATTTCTATCCAGAACGATCCAAAGGATCGAAAAGGAGCATGTAGTAGTTTAGAGGTGAGTAATAACAATAAACGGCAAATTTACAATTAAAATTTGGGAAGTTTATGAGATATCACAAATACTCAAAGACAAAAATATCACAAATACTCAAAGACAAAAATAAATCACAAATACTCAGACAAAAATAAATCGGTAGAAAAGTTCACCTGACGTACTTATATGTTTATCTGTGGTGAATAAGTGTGAAAATAGGGTCCTTTTCTCTCCACGCCGCACCCATCCAGAGATACCGATGACAGTAGGAAATTTTTGACTCGGGTCATAATTAAGGTCATGACTCAGGTCATCGCTGATATCTGTAAGCGTACATCAGGCATTTGCTCTGTGATAAAGTCCATTACAGATCATGCCACAGTATTCCCTGATACTAGAAACCCATAAGAGAGATGGGGTTTCTTATGGGTTTCTGCTGATACAGGATCATCAGCAAGAATTATTAGGTTACCGGACCAATGGTCCGATAACCTATTGACATGGCGTTGTGTCCGGCATCCGCTCGTCTGTCTGTCCGGCCGGCCAGCGTTGAGAATTTTATCTTTAAAGTTTATGGGCAAATTTTTCTGAAATTTTGCACAAAAATATTTATTATTGTCCTATACATTACCTCCATAATACTACACGGGTAACTCCTAACAGCCTACTTAAATTAGGCTCCCCCATAGAGAAACCTCTCATATGGGGAAGAATAAAGAATGACCCCTCCCTTGCTGCCACCAGGGGCAGCACCGTAGCCACTTCCTCCATTCCCAATTCTCCTATTGAAGGAAGCAGACCTACTTGTGCCTACTCTAACTTTTTGTTTAATTTTGTTGTTCGGATTGTTCCACCTTCGTGGACACTTGGCAGGAAAGGACTATTAGTGTTAGGGGTGTCCCTTTTAACACGTGAGACGGTAGGGTCAAGGTGTCGAATGTCGGACGGTGTTAGGAATTATTTAATTGTGCGAGCTTGTTATCAGTAAAGTCCAAGTTTATTTTATACATCACCAATCTAAACTACTACATGCTCCTTTTCGATCCTTTGGATCGTTCTGGATAGAAATTCGCGTACTGAAAGCAAGGCACGATCATCTGCCTGCATGACTCGAGCGCTCCTTTTGCCGCCAAAACCGCCGCGCATATGCGCGCGCAGCTGCGCAGAAGCTTCACTTTTCTGTCCACCGCCATTTTTGCTTGGCAGCTTTGGATTTTGGTTCCCGGTGAATTCGTAGAATTTAGTCTGCAAACTAGACTTTTGCGATATATTCTTACGGAATTTCACTTGCCACGTTCATAGACATCGTTTTGTGTCTATTTGGATAAGTATTGGTCGATAGTTTGTTACTTGCTAGATCGTCAGCGATTTGTATAGCCAGTTCACCCTATTATCGTCCATCCGTCGTACTTGATAGTGTACTTGTTGTTTACATCTATCAATAGTTCTACGTTAATTTTCTACTGTATATATTGTGTATACGTATACTGTAGTTTATATATTCGTAGTCCTCTTAGGGTTCTTTTTCAGCGCGGTCTCAGGTTTGCGTATTTTGCCCGCCCTGTTACTGTGTGTGGTTAGTTCCCTTTCGTGATCATGGCTTCACAATCCTCCCTTGGTACCGGTGCCATGGACGAACGTCCATGCCCGAAGTGTCTGGTCAATACCCTCCGAGGAGGGGAGAAACACAGTGTGTGTTTCGACTGTTTAGACCATGGCCCGGTATCTATGGAGGATTTGAGGTGTGATCTGTGCCGTTTCTGGCGTCCCTCTTCCTTCGTGCAGGCGACTGCAAAGTATTCCGAAGCCTCGTTGGCTCGTCGGGATGCTTTGAGGCTTGCGGAAGCTTCGGCTCCGCAAGTCCGCCAGTCGCCCATGGAGGTGGAGACTCCGCCTGTGACGGCACAGATTGCGTCCGGTGTTAGCCAGCCCCTGGGGCTAACACAGGACATGGTCAACGCGGCTGTGCAATCTTTCTTTGCACAGTCGTTATCGTCCCTTCAGGGTCCCCTCCTGCCGGGTCTCTCTTCCCTGCTTGGACAGGGAGTCCCGGCCGGTTCTTCGGCTGCCCCTTCGTCGCAGGGAGAGCTTGCTCCCCCTGCTGGCAAGAAGTCGAAATCTTCTAAGAAGAAGGTTTCAGTTCTTGCCAAGGCGAAAGCAGCCAAGGAACCGCACTCCACCTTCGTCGTCCCTCAGTCGGGGCCGATCGAGGTGGGGGGGGCCGTCGTCTCTTCCCCTGGGCCTTCCAAGAAGAGGAAGCGTCCTTCCTCTAAGCGCCGTGGTGCTGAGACCACATCGATTTTCGATGTGGCTCAGGCTTCGTCCGACCTCTCGGTGGGCGACGATCAGGCTTCGGGCTTCGATCGGCGGAGCATCTTGGATGGCTCATTCGGGTCCTCGGTCTCGAGGTTCGAGGGGGAAGAGTTCCCTTTGTTTGGGGGTGAGGCTCTCGATCGTTCGTGCGATCGGGAGTCTTCACTTGGCGGTCGTGCTCCTGGTCCTCGATCAGGGCATGATCGGGCGGGTGGTGCTGGGGTCGTTCCTCAGGACCACTCAAGTCCTGTGTACGCGGATGTAAATCGCCGGACGGGCGCGATCGCTGAGCAGGCATTCCCTCGCCCGTCCTTTGATGTACCCTTGGGGTCATCGAGGTCTTCGATCGGACCTGTGAGGTCCAACGATCGGGGGGGTCGAGTGGAAGCTGATCAGGAGTCGTCCTCCTCGGAGGATGAGACTTCCGATCAGGCCGGGGGTTCTAACTTCCGGTGGGCTTTGGAGTCGGTCGCAAGGCGAATGGACTTGTCGATCGATGCTCCAGGGCCCTCACGGGGAACCGGTAGGTTCGCGTCGGCGCCAGTTCGTCGGCCGATCCGGCTCCCTGTGGCTCCCGCGTTGGTCAAGTCCTTCGACAAGATCAACAAGGGAGTTACGGCTAAGAAGGATGTGGCTCGTACGGAGTCGACATTCCCGACTAGCTGTGTTCGACCTGAGTCGATCGACACCTATCGGACTGTAGAGTCCGAGGGTGGACATCAGACTTCCGTCCCGGTCGAAGACCCTAACCTTCACCTGCTTTCCCGGAAGCAGGGTACGGTCTGGTCAGCTTATGTGAAAAAGGCTCGCCTTTCTCACTGGCAGACGCTGTCTCATCAATTGATGGGGCAGCTCTCGTTGACGGATCACCTGACCACTTTGGTTCAGGAGTTTGTGGACGAGGCGGATCTGGAGGAGGGGAGTCGCGCCAACATTCATGCAGCACTCGGCGTCTTGGCCGGAGTGGTCCATGCTGCTGAGCGTGACAGTGCGCACCTGGGCGCACAATTGGATCTCACCATGCGTGATGCCGATCTCCGTCTGCTTGACGTGTCCGCTACGGACGTCGCTGAGCTACGTGGGAGGCCGCTTTTCTCAGGCTATACCTACGCCAACCTCTCTCGATCGGATATTTCCGTCATGCGGGAACATCTCCGGGATGAGGCTATGGCCAAGGCTTTGCTTGGGAAGTCGGCGGGGTCTGGGACAGGCAAGAAGACCAAGGGTCAGAAGCCTGCCCAACCTCAGGCACCACATGCACCCGCTTCTACGCAGCCGCCTTTTCGGGGGGTGCAGCCTCCCCCTCCCCAGGGGGATGGCAAGCGTGGAGGCAAAGGGGGTGGACGCTTCAAGGGCAAAGGGAAAGCTTCTGGTAAGAAGTGACTCGTTGCGGGAAAGCGTAGGCTCTGTGGAAGGTTCAGTTCTGTCGGAATTCGATCTTCCACAACCTGGTCCAGTCGGGGGACGCCTGGCTCAGTTCGTCCGGAACTGGAGCGATCTGGCGTCGTCAGACAATTCAGTCGTGGCATGGGTGAAGTTCGGTCTCACCTTCAGATGGGAGGCTGGAAAACCACCGATCAGACCCAAAGCGTGGTTCTTCCCTGTGCCCGGCGATCGGGAAAAGTTTCAGCTTCTGCAGCACGAGGTGCAGCAGTTGCTAGAGAAACGTGCGATCGAGGTGGTCAAGGACGAGAGAGGATTCTATTCTCTCATCTTCCTAGTGCCGAAAAAGACAGGCGGGTGGCGTCCCGTTTTCGATCTGTCAAACCTCAACAAATTCCTGATCATACCCAGGTTCAAGATGGAGTCGGCGCTTTCCATCCAGAAAGCTCTGTCCAAGGGGAAGTGGGCAGTCAGTATCGACGTCAAGGACGCGTACTTACATGTGCCAATACACCCAGCCGATCGGCGATACCTCAAGTTCGCCTTCGAGGGTTCGGTGTATCAGTTCAGGGTACTTCCTTTTGGAGTAGCCACCGCCCCTTACGTGTTCACCCGTATCGTAAGGACGATGGCAGCCAGGTTTCGATCGGTTGGAATTCAATTCCACCATTATATCGACGATTGGTTAATCATAGCCGACTCCCCGTCTCAGGCTATAGAGCAATCCGGGTTCGTCCTCAGGTTGGCGACCAGCCTTGGCTGGATCCCCAATTGGGCGAAGTCTCATCTGTCCCCGACACAGAGGTTCGAGTATGTCGGGGTAGATTACGATCTAGAGCGAGGAGTAGCTCTTCCTCCGCGGAAGAGAGTTCTCAAGGCGATTGCGGCGATGGAGGTCGCGCTGACGCAGTCGTCGATCACAGCTCGACAGTTTCTGTCCATCATCGGTCTGTTGGCGTCGATGGAGAAACAGGTGCCGTTCGGCAGGTGCTTCCTCAGACCCATTCAATGGTGTCTAGCGTTGCAATGGCGGGTCCTCACCGATCGACTAGACCAAGTCGTATCGGTGGACGATCGTGCTCGGGAAGCAATGCATTGGTGGCGGGACCATCGGAATCTTTTCCGAGGGATGCCACTGGCGGAGTATCTGCCCGATCGGACCTTCTTCACCGATGCGTCAGAATTGGCTTGGGGAGCTCATATGGACGAGCACGAACTCTCTGCTGTGTGGAACACGAGCGAGAGGGCGTTGCACATCAATGTCCTAGAGCTGCGAGCGGTGAGACGTGCGTTCGAGATCTGGGGGCCTCAGAGTCCCCCAGGGACGAAGTGGTTGGTCTTCACAGACAACAGCACAGTAGTGGCGCACATAAACAAACAAGGTGGAACTCGCTCGAGTCAGCTTTGTTTGGAGGCCGAGTGTCTGATCAGGTTTGCCTTCAAGTACCGTCTGTTTATCAGGGCGAGGCACCTGCCGGGTCACAGGAATGTCCTAGCGGACGCTCTGTCGAGACCGGACAAGATCATAGGCACGGAGTGGAGTCTGCATCCGGGGGTGTTTCGGCGCGTTTGTCAGGCGTTCGGGACACCGAACATAGACCTGTTCGCAACCTCTCGGAATCACAAGCTCCCGGTCTACTTCTCACCTCTGCCAGAGAGCGAGGCACTGGCTGTGGACGCGATGTCTCAGTCGTGGGACGGGATGTTCGGGTATGCGTACCCGCCAACTCGGTTCCTAACAGAAGTGCTGCACAAAGTAGCCAGGTCTCAGTGCAAGATTCTGTTGGTGGCGCCATGCTGGCCGATGCAGGCGTGGTTCCCCCTGCTACTGTCCCTCCTGATCGATGTACCACGGGTTCTCCCGATCGAGGACAGGTTGCTGAAGCAACCGGGGCGGGATATATTTCACGATTCCGTCCACGTGCTCAAATTACACGTGTGGAGGCTATCGAGCGATCCTTCCAGGAGGCAGGATTTTCTCAGCAGGTGTCCGTACATCTCGCGAGAAAGAATAGGAGATCCTCCTCTAAAACGTATGAGGCTAAATGGAGAGTATTCGTACGTTGGTGTAACGGAAGGCGCATTGATCCGCTCTCTGCCCCTCTGAATGCAGTGCTAGACTTTCTCTGCTATCTCTTTGATAGGCTTAATTTAAAGCCTACTACGATCGAGGGATACAGGTCCATGCTGGGCCCTGTATTCCGTGCTAGGGGGATCGATTTAACTAATAATCGTATCCTTGCTGATCTCTTGGCGTCCTTTAGGACGCAAAGGCCACGCGGAGTTCCTACTCTACCGGATTGGGACATGGCTTTTGTGCTATATTGTCTTACTAAAGCACCTTGGGAGCCTCTCAAGGAAGTTTCCTTGCAGAGGTTAACTCTTAAGACTTTCTTGCTAGTTATGCTAGCAAGTGGTCGAAGACGCTCAGATGTCGCGGCGATCGACGTATCGCGAGTCGCATTTGGCGCGGATGGGTCCGTTTCCTTATACCCAGTACGTGATTTTATGCCTAAAACACGTGCTGCAGTTGAGGGCGGGAAAGCGTTCTCCCCTATCGTAATTCCGTCACTGGGCGGTTACGTAGGACGGAATGAGCCGGACGCTCTATTGTGCCCGGTAAGAGCGCTGAAAATCTACATCGATCGTACCAGATCGATCAGGAAAGATCGCAAGCGGTTATTTATTTCCTATCAGCCTAATAGGGCTACGGATATCTCCACAGCTACACTATCCCGATGGGTGAAGGTTGTAGTGAGGACTGTCTATGCGGAATCAGGTGCTGACGATCGAGTCACTTACAAAATATCGTCCCACCAAATCCGACACATCTCGATGTCTTTGGCGGCCAGGTCGAATATTCCGTTGGAATATATCGTGAGGGCTGGAATGTGGACTAATTCTACGACATTCATCGGGTTCTATCTGTCCAATGCTGCCGAACTTCAGGACCAGTCGTCCAGATTTAGACTGGGTCCGCTGGTCGTAGCGCAAGCTGTTGTTTGAACCAGCTGGACTGAAAAGTCTTGGTTTTAACGTGCACGTGTATATAAGCAACACTTTGTGTTTGTGTTTGAGTTCTTTATGTTACGGTCTCAAGTAGAGTTCCGTTTTCCACCGATGGGTGAAGAAGAAATTCGTGCATGTCGGAGGCAAGCGATCGCACCGCTAGGTGATTATCTTTATTATATTACTAAAGATATATCGAAAATGTAGCATTTTAGCGATTCGCTTGAAATCAAGACTATCGTCTGTTTTCATGACTCTCTAGCACTACTGCTCCACCGCCTATCCTTTGATTCTAAGGAGCATGTAGTAGTTTAGATTGGTGATGTATAAAATAAACTTCCCAAATTTTAATTGTAAATTTGCCGTTTATTGTTATTACTCACCTCTAAACTACTACAGTAAAGGCCCTCCCATCCATCCCCGCCAGTTGTGTGCTAGGGGCTTCCTTTTGTCGTTTTTTGGACAGAAAAGTGAAGCTTCTGCGCAGCTGCGCGCGCATATGCGCGGCGGTTTTGGCGGCAAAAGGAGCGCTCGAGTCATGCAGGCAGACGATCGTGCCTTGCTTTCAGTACGCGAATTTCTATCCAGAACGATCCAAAGGATCGAAAAGGAGCATGTAGTAGTTTAGAGGTGAGTAATAACAATAAACGGCAAATTTACAATTAAAATTTGGGAATTTTTTCATCTATTTTAAGCATAAAGGCATTCCCTGCTTTCCGAAAATGGAATCGAGAGCGAGGTTGCATATCACATGAAGATAATTTGGAGTAAAAAGTCAGTGTATGCAGATAAGGGGTAAAGTCGGACGGGGAGGGTAATGTCGGACACGGGGGTGTCGAATGTCGGACACCCATGAATGTTCCAAAAATAAATATGCCCACATGTCCGGTATCTTAGCATTTGCGGCGTTTATGGTGCGACAACTGGTGGTTTAGACAGCAAGAAAAAATATGTGAATGGTAGAAATAAAGACATTTCCAGAAAAAAATACACAGGATGCAGGTTGAACTTTCAGAGTACATCAAAGGGCCTATAGGGATCTACCTATAGAAGACAATTTTGTGTGGGAATACTTTATATTATATATTATGTTCCGTGCATATATTGTGACACTCGAACAGACTTTAAATGCTGTATGTTTTATGTATCCGCTGCTATCATATTTCAATCAGAATTCATGAGAGTATACTAAATTTGTCTGACGTCGTAGATGGCGTCATCATTCCACATTCATTCAACTCCATGACTGCAATCCAACCAAGGATTACTGAATGTGTATAAATCATCTGTAATAAAGAAAATGCAATTTCTGTTCACACATCAAGGACGGTTCGAGGAAATACAATTGTCATTTGGTGTATTCTAGGAAGATCTACGTAGTGCATCACTAAATCCTCATCGTGAATTCACAGTTTTAATATAATTCTCGAATTTCTCATCTATTGTAAATTTACATATCACTGAGGAGAACCGTATTTCAGTTTCCATATCACTGGAGAACTCGTATTTCACATTGGATAGTGAATGAGCTGGGAATCCGCTGGTAAATTTAAATGGTCGGGACGTTATGATGTAGGTTCTGTGTAGGTGGGGCAATGTCGGACACCTGATTAGAATGTGTTTGTTTGAGAAATATATGCTTTACCATCATGAAGACAGGATATTCTGACTTCTGCACCTGCTTTCCAAGTTGTTTCTGACAAACAATGCCCTGAATATAATTCCAAAACACAAATACATATAAATGTACAAACCAAAGTCAACTGAGTCAAATTCGGTGACTCCCAAAAATCCTCTCAAATAATCATGTGCAGAAGTAATGCCCTGATGTTACAAGGGCTTCCCTGATTTATTAAATATCTAATTTACATTTTGTTTTCGGTTTTGGATACTGTTCCTATTTCTTATTATAATAAACAAGACACAACATATACATTCTTAACTATTGTGTTGCGTTTCATATGACAATATGATAGTTCAGGCCTGTGTCCGGAATTGCCCCACCCGTCTGACATTCGACGCTCTGACCCTAGTCCACGCCCAGGTTTCCTGAGTGTTGAGCTGAGCTGACCATGCCCACGCGTGTGTGTGGCCGGTGCCACATGTTCTTACCAGCGTGGGAGGTACACAACTTCTGTTGGCGATGTGTGGATTCGTTCTGCATCGACGATTTTCCGTGCGACAAGTGTGAATCTCGTTCACCAGAAGACTGGTCGACAGTGTATGGGGCGTTGAGGGATTTACTTCACCTACGTTCACGTCCCTTCCCACCTGATGTCGACTGCTCTAGGTCCGCCCGGGTGCGTCGTCTTGCCGCCATCCGACGCTTTGACACCGAGTCGGCTCGGCTTAATCTAGCTTTACAATCCCCAGTGAGTTTAGATGCCATGTCCCTCTTAGACTCGCAGGAATTTTGTCATAAAATTGATTGTAATGTAATGTTTGTCCCCCCCTCTCCCCCACCTGTTTGTGCGGCTCTGGCCCCGTCAGGTGTGGTGGGTGATGTGGTGGGCCGCTCACTGCTTTCGGCATTGCGCCCTCAGCTTTCGAGTGTGCGGAGTTTGTTGGATTTTCCAGCTAGTCTGGTTAATCTTTTTCGCTCCTCTCACTCTGAGCGTCGTGTTTCCGAGTCCATGCCTGGCGTGGGTGCTCGGGATCCGACCAGTCTCTGTTTTCTATTCGGACTTTTGGCTTCAATGCTATCAGTGAGTGCTCGCCTCGTCTTCCACCGCATCTGACCGCCTCAGGGCTCGATGTTTCGGTGAAAGTGGGGGGGGGGGGAGGAGGTGATATGTCTAATTCTCACTCTCTCTTCCAGTCGATGTTCCAGCGCAGCAGGCCTTCCCCGCCGCCGATTCAGCGGATAGCCTCGCCGCCTACAGACAGCTCCTTAGGGATGCCCTCTGCGAACCCTGCCACAGCGGGTCGCTCTTCAGCGACGTCCGGGCCTTCGGGCCAGACTGCGGGTTGCTGTTTAGCGACGTCCGGGCCTTCGGGCCATCAACTCACGTCTTCGGGTTGCTCTTCAGCGACGTCCGGGCCTTCGGGCCAACCTCTCACGACTGCCTTCGCGGGCCGCTCTTCAGCGGAGTCCAGGCCTTTGGGCCACCTCTCAGCAGTGCGTGCATTGGGCCGCTCTTCAGCGGAGTCCGTTGTTCTTCCCTCTCCTGCCTTATCCGCGCCTCAGGACTTTCGGTAGTTAGAGCTGGACATCTCTACTTGCATTTCGGCACAAATGCAAGCGATGTTTTCGCAGTTATCGACTCAGGGCTCCAGTGTCGTCCTCCGACTACTCCTCCTCCTGGATTCTTGCCTCTTGCGGGCCACGCGAGCGAGGCCACCTGCGGACTATCCACGCCTCTTCAGCGGACCCAGTCCTTGCAGACACCAGGCATCTTACCCCCGGACCAGCTCTTAGCCACTCCGGCGCAGGTTGTCGGCCCTACTCCCGGATCGTCTCGCGGAGTCACCCCGGCACAGGTGCTCCAGGTGTTACCCTCTTCCGGTTTAGTTTCCTCGGCTCCTTCCCGACCCGGAGTCCGATTCGGATGAAGAGGACGAAGAAGAGGACATGGACTCAGCATCCATACATCCTTCCCTTGTGGACGACCGTGGGTCCTCCCAAGATCTTCAGTTCCGGGAGAAGCTGATCCTCAAACGCTCTCGGCTAGAATCTCAGTTTCCGCCCGAGCCCCTGACGGAAACCTCCTCGTCAGTGGAACCCGTGTCTTGTGGCCAGCCAGTAACGCCATCAAGCTCACGTCAACAGCTCCCTCTCAGCCGCAGTGTACGGCAGGCTTTCGAGTGTCGCCGCCAAGCCTCTCTCAAGGCCAAAGGAGACAAGATCAAGAGGCCCAAGCTCTCTTCTTCCTACTTACCTTCTCACAAGGACTTCACGGAGCAGCCCTCGGAGCCCTCCAAGAAGACTCTCCAGTACATGTCGGCCCCCTCGAAGATCTCGGTTACTCCTGCTCAAGTGGCAGATGTTCAGCAGTCGATTCGCTCCGCTGTTCTTATCGATTCCACCCAGGACTGGCTCTTAGCCGCCGCGCGGGATCTCCTCGAGAACCTTGCCCAGCAAGCCTCGGCGGGACCCGTCCCTCAAGCTGCCCTTCAAGAACAGATCTCCACGGCCATCGGTTTTCTGTCCAGCGCTGGAGTTTCCATCCGAGACCGCCTGCACCAGCTCTCTTACGGCGCGTTTACTATGGAGCAGTGGCGACGGGATGCCTTCCTCAAGTCCCTGACGTTCAAGCCGTCCCTGGAATTGAAGTCCAAATTTCGTTCTGCCCCCATGCTTTTGTCCTGCGCACAGGTGGCACTCACGGACCAGGCCGTCAACTCCTTGTTCCACGGAGAGGACGGCGCTCTTACGAGCGACAAGTTACGGACCGTGTTCAGTCGGCCAACGCCCAGCTAGTTTCCGAACTGCTTGCCAAGCAGAAGACTTGGAAGCCACGTCCGCAACCTCAGACCGCTTCTTCTTCCAAGCCGAAGAAACAGAGGAAGAAGCAGCCCTTTTCAGGAGCCCCTGCCTCTACAACCAAGCGTGGTGGTCGCCACTCAGGGTCCAGCCGCCACGGAAAGTCTAAGGGCGGAGCAGGGGCGTCCAGGCCCAGTCACGACAGTAATTACCTGTGCAAGGGAACTTTCCGAGTACCACGCATCACCAATGGCGTCTCCCGCTCCTTTTGGTCACGCAGAACCGCCAGTCGGCAGGCGCTTAAATCTCTTCTGGCCTATTTGGCAAGAGATGGGAGCCAGCCCTTGGATCGTGGGGGTACTCCGGAAGGGATTCCAGATTCAGTTCATAACTCAACCTGCCTTATCCCCCATTCCCAAGTCATTCACTCTGCCGTCGGCTCCGGCGAAGCTAGCAGCCTTGGATGTAGAGATCAAAAAATTGATCGCGAAAGGGGCCGTAGAACCGGCAGATCCGCGGACTCCGGGTTTCTACAGTATCGTGTTCGTGGTTCCAAAGAGTTCCGGTGGTTGGCGCCCAGTTATAGACTTGTCGCCTCTGAATCCGTTCGTGCAGACTCCAAAGTTCGTTATGGAGACGCCCGAGTCCATTCGGTTAGCGCTTTCAGAGAATGCATGGGTGATCTCGCTGGATCTGAAAGATGCCTTCTTCCACATTCCGATACACTCAGCCTCGCGAAAGTATCTGAGGTTCACTTACCGGGGCCGTGTGTGGCAGTTCCGTGCTCTACCATTCGGACTGTCACCTTCCCCTTGGATATTCACCATGGTGGTGAGGGAGATCCAGAGCCTAGCTCACCAGCGGGGATTGTTCCTTCATCAATACCTCGACGACTGGCTCCTACGCAGTCAGTCTCGGGACACCTTGTTGGAGCACCGCGACTGGTTGATCAATACGTGTCGGACAATGGGCCTAGTGATCAATTTCGAGAAATCGGAGCTCGTTCCATCTCGAGATTTCGTGTTCCTGGGCTACAGGTTTGTGACCACGTCAGGCATGGTCTTCCCACCTCAGGACCGAATTACCAAATTGCGCCCTCTCCTAGCCTCCTTCCTGGCTCATCCGCGTCAGTCGGCAGCCAACTGGCAGTCTCTGCTAGGCCTGTTGGCAGCAACGGAGAAACTGGTGCCTCTGGGTCGCTTACATATGCGAGAACTGCAACATTGCCTGAGTCTGGGTTGGTGTCAAGCTACAGACCCCGACTCTGCGATGGTGGCGTTGTCTCCAGCGGCTCGCGGGTGCATACAGTGGTGGATCCAGATCAGAAATCTGTCACGAGGTTCTCCCTTCCGTCTGCCGCTGCCATCCAAGCATCTGTTTACGGATGCCAGCACTGAAGGTTGGGGCGCCCACTTGGACTTCCAAGAGATTTCGGGCTTATGGAGCTACCATTATTTGTCATGGCACATCAATGCTCTCGAGTTGGAAGCTGTATCTCGGGCCCTGGTCAATTGGGCATCCAAGTTAGCAGGACACTCAGTGTTGGTTGCCACAGACAACTCAACGGTCGTGGCATACATCAACAAGCAGGGCGGCACTCGTTCCCTGACACTCAGTCGTCAGGTGTCGGCCTTGCTACAGTGGTGCAACGCCCGATCGATTCTGCTCCGGGCCCGACACATTCCCGGCCGTCTCAATGTCTTGGCGGGCATGCTATCTCAGCGGGGTCAGGTACAACCTACCGAATGGACCTTGTCACCAGCGGTCTTTCGACAGTTGTGTGCGCTCTGGGATCGACCTCATGTGGACCTGTTTGCCACTCGCTGGAACAACAGGCTCCCCACCTTTGTGTCTCCGATCCCAGACCCCCCAGCTTGGGGTGTCGATGCTCTGTCTATGGACTGGGAGGACCTTTTTGCTTATGCTTACCCCCCAGCCATTTTGATTCCGCAAGTGATTGCCAAGGTTCGAGCACAACACTGCCGGATTCTGCTTATTGCGCCTCTGCAACCCGAGAAATCGTGGTTTCCAGAGCATCTGGATCTCCTCGTCGATTTTCCGAGGCCGTTACCTCTTCGGGGAGATCTACTGAGGCAGCCATGGTCTCCGGTGTTTCACCAGAACCCACACCAGCTGGCCCTTCACGCGTGGATGTTCTGAGGAAGTGTCCTCTCGGATCGCACGACCAAATCGAAGGTCTTCTTTGGCGGTCTACGAGTCGAAATGGGCCGTCTTCAGTACTTAGTGTGAGCGCAGGCAGACTGATCCATTCATGGCCAATGCCCCCTTAATAGCTGAATTTCTAATGTTAAAATTCACGGAAGGTCGGGCGCCGTCTACCCTGGCAGGCTACAGAACGGCTATTGCTAAGACGCTTTTGCCACGACAGGGTGTGGACTATGGGACTGATCAGGCCTTGACCTTATTGCTTAAAAACTTTGAGGTAGATCGTCCTGTGGCGCGAAACCCCACTCCTACGTGGGACTTGTCGTTGGTCTTGAACCGTCTGGCATCAGCCCCATTCGAGCCCCTGGCTTCGGCGCCCCTCAAGTTAGTCACTTGGAAAACAGTCTTTCTCCTTGCCCTAGCCTCTGGCAGGCGTCGAGGTGAGATACACGCTTTGGATGCGTCTAAGATTAGCTGGAAGGAGAACTATGCTCAGGTCAGACTGGGTGTCCTCCCGTCTTTTCTCTTGAAAACGCAGCTCTCTACGGCCCCTCCTTTGGCGATTGTGATCCCCGCTCCCGATGCCTCTCTTGGCACGGACTTGGAGAGTGACGCGAAGCTCTGTCCCGTACGTGCGTTGCGCTTTTACCTTGACAAGACTAAAGGTTTTCGACAAGGCAAAAAGCTTCTTTTCGGCTCTTATCTGAAAAGCTTCAAGAACGATATTCGCTCTCCGACTATCTCTTCTTGGATTAAGAAGTGCATTCGGCTCTGTTACGATCAGCCGACCGATTGTTCTTTTCGGGTATGGGCGCATGACGTACGGGCCATGGCTGCGTCATTGGCTTATATTGGTAATACACCATTATCTCAGGTTATGAGTGCATGTTCTTGGTCTTGCCATAACACGTTTACTTCTCATTATCTCAGAGACATAGCCTGGACGTCTGAGGACGGATTGCACCTGGGGCCGATTGTTGCCAGCCAGCACATCATCCCTGGACGCGCGCCATCTAATTGAGGACTTTGGTTGCCTTATTGCTCCACTGTGAGCCTTTGTTTTTCTGTAAAAAAAAAAAAAAAAAAAAAAAAAAAAAAAACCCAATGAAAACCACACAAAAACATCAAGGATTGTTCGGACTACGTGTCGCTTCAGTTGATCCGGATGGATTCCTTAGTTCTGTGGATATTAGTGCAAGGATTATGAACTGTATATACTCATTCGGATATATTGTTCAGGGAAGATTCCCAGATTCTCCTAATTTAAGTACCATTATTACCTTGGACTTGGATTGATTTGACTCTTACACGCATGGCGTGAGTGAGTGGATTCTTACCATGGAATGGAAATTCAAGTCTAGTAGAAGTGAAGAGGATTCGGGACTGAAGCCTTCTTCACAAGGTATGTTGCACTAATATTTATATATTTTTTATATATATATCATGAAAGAATGACCTCCGTGATACTATCCGGGTAGACTTCTAGGGACGGGTTCAAATCCCACCTCCAATGTCTATTCTGAATTTTACCCGTGTAGTATTATGGAGGTAATGTATAGGACAATAATTCGTCGTTTTAAAGGTTAAAACTAGTATTATTTACTATACTTACCTCCATAATACTACCAAAGTGCCCACCCAACCTACCCCGTTTCCTTTGTACTCGTCCCTGAGACAAGGAATTGGGAATGGAGGAAGTGGCTACGGTGCTGCCCCTGGTGGCAGCAAGGGAGGGGTCATTCTTTATTCTTCCCCATATGAGAGGTTTCTCTATGGGGGAGCCTAATTTAAGTAGGCTGTTAGGAGTTACCCGTGTAGTATTATGGAGGTAAGTATAGTAAATAATACTAGTTTTAACCTTTAAAACGACGATTTAGTTTTTGGATTTTCGCATTCCTTTTCAAAATGGGGGTCATTTTTCAAGAAAAACGACCAATATCTGACTTAGACGGCCATTTTCTCAGACAGTTGTTCAGACAGTTTTGAGATATTGTTTCAAAAGATTCCCCTCATGTACCTCTGTGATGTGTACATGTATAAGTTTTGTTGCCCTTGAATCTCATGTCTGCATGTGGCAGCCATTTTGAATTTTTGACGGGTCGACGAAAAGTTTTTTTTTACCCAAATCGCATTACTATCCATTTTGGTCATTTCCAGGGGGAAAACATGTTTTTCCCTTTGAAAAAAAATTTGGACTTTTTTCGTTCATAATGGGAGCTGCCAGGACTGTACTCATAGAACCCTGAAGATAGAGCTTAGATATTGGCATTTTGAAATGGGAAGTCATATATGGGGATTTGTATGGCGATTTGAATTTCAATGACCTTTGATGACCTTGAACGGTCAAAACAGCCCATTTTGGGTAAAAAAAAAATGCCCTGATTTGTCTCTACATATGAAATGTATCTAGATAGAGCATTATGAACACATAGGAAGATGTATATGGCACAACTAATGATGACCTTGAACTTGACCTCGGATGACCTTGAGTGCTAAATGTCTGACTCGGAATGTGTAAATTGGCCTCAGCGGCCTCAATGCTTGCATCTAGAGATATCCTTGTATTGTGAACGTATAGAAAATCAAATGCCGCACAGCTAATGGTGACATTGAAGTTCACACAGATGACCTCGATTGTTAAGTCTCAAGGTCACATGTTACCTGCCATACCCAAAACCAAAATTGTCCGGTAACTTATCTTTACCTTTGGGCTAATTTTCTAGTTATTACCTGGTACTTATTTTTATCACACAGGAGAAAATGTGCAAGACTTTTTCTTTCGAGTTGTGTCGTTGACATTTGACAAAGCTGTGCTGAAAGAAATGGAGAGCCTTGTGTCAGCCCCAAGACAGATAGGCACAGATCTAGTCAGTAAGTATATAGAGATATCCTATGACAACAACATACAGGGTTTGTTACCAATGATAAATAGTGTGGACTAAGTCAGATTTACATAAAGATTCATGGCAAAGCTGTTGTCATTTTGCGGCAAAATTCAGACGCTTTGACGTTTTAGGGTTGACAAATTCTGTGATATCCAAAATCAGGATAAATTGATCATAACAGACTGTGGGAGCTTTTGATTGATGTGATTGTGTATGAAGATACGTAGTTCTCATGCAGGGGACGTTTTATAACCACTAGTCACCTTATGACCTGGATTGGCCGGGTCTTAATAACACTTATATCGTGAGTGTTGTCCTTCGACCTCAGGCGAGCAAGAATGTGAATGTGTCCTGTGTTTTGTTCCAGGAATAGACAAGCCAATTGAAGATGTCTATGAAAAGAAGGAAAATACCTTTTCTAAATGCTGCAAATGATGGAATGTGATATTTATAATGTTCTGTGTCCATGTGCAGGCATGTAATATTGTACTTAGTCAATAATTAGTGATCAAACATGGTGGAATTTGTATCGAAGGCAACCTGTTGTTTGAGACAATGATTAAATGTGATTTTGGTCTAGTCCCGAACTAGAACTGGTTCGGAAAAAAATCATCTACCGGTACATGTACTTGGGATACCGTGGTTGGTGAAAATAATATAATATTGAGATAATATCAATAAGTTTCAGTATACATGTACGTTAGAATGAAGGTGTAATGGAGACATCTGGCCATTATGTTGTCGACTACATGTACTGTTAACATGTACATGTACTAAATGATACATCTCATCCCAAAGATATTCAAAACAACTTTCATGATTTTCAATCAACATGTCAAAAAATTATTGTTTTAAAAAAAAAGTCAAATTATTATTATTTTGAAGTTTCCAGAAAGCATTCCAAAATACAATGTACATGAATTTCACATATTTCTTGCATTTTAAACTCTATTTTAGTGCGCTTAGTATGATTGCCTTTATTTAATGCTTATCTATACAAAAATTTATATTATATTCTAGTCAGCTTACTAGTCTGTTATACTATTATTTCTGTTCTGAACTATGGTTTTGTGATCATTGCCCAATGTCTGCTGTAACTTCTTGGTACATGTAGCATCCTACATTGTACATGTCACATTCTTCAACTAATGGGTTTTTTCTCCATGCCATAAAATGCCTCTTGTCAGAGTTTGATTACCAATACCAGCCTTGTGACTTGCTCAATGTTCAAATTGATTTTACTCAAATTGTGTAGCAATCTTTTGGACATAAAACTTCTAGGTCCACTCAGCTACCTTTCAAAGGATCTGGTAAAGTCAGGGCACATGACTTTTCGACCCTGTCACCAGATCTTCATCGACTGATTCTAGCCATAGCTATCCCATAATTCAGCGAACGATCCAGAACGTTTTGTGGCAGTGGATGAGCTACTGAGTGTGGCTTTTCGGTTCCAAGTTTTCCATGTACAGTGTAGGCCTAAACAGTTGGCCAGGATTGCTAACACTGGTAAGACATGGTTGCTCCATGTTCGTGGTACAGGGATGCTACCTTTCAAAGGCTCTTTCCAACGATGGTCAATGGTCCTGATGATCTTGGGTGTTCCATAGATCTTACTATGGGTACTTGTGATGTGGGATCAATTCTGCCAAGAGGTATGGGGTGGTTCTAGGAATTTGACACATGAGGGTTTAGTTAGATATTTGGGAATTTGATGGACTGGAGTTAGGGAGACAGAAGGGGGGGGGGGGGGGGGAGTGGGAGTGAGAGCTGCGGTGAATACAGATATATCGTTCTAGTGTGGGGTGTTGATGGGCACTGTACTCAATGAAAGAAACTGGATTAGCCATTATGATTGAAGTTCTTCTGGGATGGTCTTGCTGCATTACCGCCTTCTCAGTGTTGGGACGTTCATTCTCGTAATCATTGGTGGGGTCCTTATCCTTAAGTGTTTATTTCGTTCAGTAGCGTACAATCCGTGCCCTGGCTTTGTTTTTTCGAGCCACTGCTTTCGGTCACATATCACTCATCAGGCTATGCATCATTGTATCCACATCATGTACCATGTACTGGTATGAGTTGTTGACACAGAGATGATAGGGCATCAGGGGGTACACCCACATGGTTGCCACTGACCAGACCGTCTAGTTCATTGTTATGATTCATGGCCTGTCATTAAATGCTGGCAAGCCGTATACATGTACTGTAAACTTTACAGTGCTTGGTTTAGCAAGTAATGTATTGTCCACCGGTTTAGTGGACCATAGGTGTTTTTTTACTGCCACTCCGTCCATCTATATATTTGGTTGGCCATCCATTCGGCACATTTTATTCTGGGCTGACACAGAATCAGCTCTCTGAGTGAACGTTTAATTGAGTTGCCTATACATGTAAGTGAGCAGTTCATGTTCTGTAGTAGGCTTCAAACAGTACTTCCTCAAGTCTCCGTCCAAATTGGCATGATTTCGTGACTGTTCACATGTATACAGAAACAGAATCAATTTTGGATTATTTGATAACTTTGCTTTGACAGTTAAACTTCAATACATGAATATAAATGGTGACTGGTTTAGAGGGGAATATGGTAAAATGTTCCCTCCCGAGGCGACAATGTTGCCTGATACGATACCAAAGGTACCGCACAAGTATACATTGTAGCCGTCAACATTGCAAGCATTGTTGCCCGCTGTAACAATGTTGACCGGCACCGTGGGCTTTGAGGGGAACATTTGCAAAATGTCTTAAATGTTGATTACCTAACCAGTCAGTGACGGGGATTCTAACACGAGGTTTAACAATAAGCATTGGTGTGCTCACTATGCTCCCAGTGCTGGTTGTTTATCATTACCGGTTGATGTAAGGTGACTTCACACGGTATCTAAAGGTACATGCTTACTGTATCTATAATGTTTTATGTTTCTCATAGTATTTCTGCATATAGTCTTCTTAGTTGTGTTTTAAACTGTATATAAATAAAATCAACAGATCTGGGTATTATGGCTGTTATCAAACTGTGCATCTGAAAGTATTTGTACAAGATTGCACATACCGGTAAAAAGATTGTACCATGAACACAGATGAATAAATTCATTGTGGCTTATACAATGTAATATAACAAGATATTGTTTACTTGAACCATACTCTCAAGATAACTTTTATTCCTTGAAATAACTGGACTTAAATCAATCTTCATTTAGGAATATGAGAACTTATTTTCAAAGAATGTTAGGAAATATTACCGTATGTCACTGAGTGAGTCACTCATAAATGTTTCACTTGATAGTGAGAAAATATTCTCTTAATTGGTTGATAATTTGTCGGTGAGTGATTTATATTCTGAAATGAAGATTTATTTAGTTATTTCCCATACATGAAAAAAGATTGGCAAAGTAAATAATATTGTGTTATGACGTATGATTTGTATGATTGGATAGAGCAGCAAGGACAATGGGTGCCTTTTGGTGTGTGTGAACCAGTCTAAATGAAACTTGTACCAATCAACGTACATGTACGAAAGATTTAGTATTTTTATTGTAATTTCAATGATAATAAAACTTGGTGAACTTGTGTGTCTTTGATGCTGTCTGACATGCACATTTATCATGTTTATTCTTTGTCAAACATGAGAGATACGACCCAAAGACCAGCTTGAGATTTGTACCTTCTGTGGATCCAGAATGGTACACTACATACAATTTGAGATTTATCTCTAAGCCAATCACCTCACTACTTGTTGGGGCATCATCCATGTGTAATCTCGTCTGTCCAGTCATTAAACATACAATAATATATATGTTAAACAAAGTCTTAACACAACACATCCTAACAGCACAATGACCTTAAAAGGTCAAAGCAACCATCATTGTCAAAAACACCAATTTTTCGTACTGTGGCATACATGTATAGAGATCAAATACCAGGTTATTGTTACATCAAGATGTGGAAATTGACATTTGGAGTTAGAGCTGAGGTTAGTATAGTCAGCATTATTGGAAATCATATGTGCTGCTGAGTGTTCAAACTCAGCGTACAGTACCTAGTGAACAATATTCCTCTTGGGCACATGATGCATGTGGATCAACTAATTTTATTAGTCTACAATATGACAATAAGCCCCCAAGAAAAACAGCACCACAGAAAGTATTTTTCTGGCATGATTCACCAGCATTGTTGCCAGTAAATTGGAGGGCAATTTATTTTGCTCTGATTTTCTATACATGCAAGATCTGTATGTGTGCATCTTATCAACTACTTGACCCTACCAGTATTTGACAATTTGATACTGCCCCCCCCCCCCTTCACATGTAAAGCTACTCATTTAGATTCAGTAGGGTGCGGACTGCCAATACATGCCCTCCTTCCTCCACACCCTGCACATGTAATGTGGGGCGAGGCTTTGGCCTTGAACTGCCCCCCCCCCCTCCCCCCGGTAACCATGGTAACAAGCGGTAGCGATGGGCCATAAACCATCTCAGAGTGACAGAAAATCAAAGCATAGAATGCTAGCTGATATTGTATAGGTCCATCAGGGGGAAAATACCTCAAGTAATGGTATACTGGCATTTTACAAATACACTAAACACAGCAGAGTGATACCATAACACATAAATAATATAGCAAGCGTTCAAGTACTAAGACTATTATCCATTCATGCACACAGTACATTGCTGCTGAAAGAGTGGAAACAGAGCAAGACCAGCTGGCCACAGCTGCTTGCTGTGAATACTGATAGGTACGCTCTGCGCTGGTTACAGCAGCCTTACTGATACATGTAGTTACGCTCTGCGCGCTCAAAGCTGACTGTGTTAGTTTTCTGCTCCTTGCTGGAATTCTATTCACGCACACAGGACCGCCAGTGCAGAGAAATTTTGGCGGGCCACTAAAGGCAGGCAGCTTCAACCCACAAACACTCGGTATAAAGCTGATGTCACTTGGGGAAGACAGCGCGGTCATTCTGTCGCAGTGAACGACGGGGCACGACGCGTGTCATTCAGGCTTCTCAGCATCAACAGCAGGAGAATTTTCTGAGGTAATTATGCACCAGGATTTGTGTGATAGTCTATTAGCATGTGACGTATTAAATACTGTCTTTAATATGGTCAGTACCTGTACTACGGATCAGACTGTTCATATGTTCAGTCATTGTAAAACACCATGAGTCAGCAATTGTTCTTTTGTGTGCAAAATGTAAAGGGTAGTGTGGAGAACAGACATGTTAGTGGAGATAACAGACATCAGACATGCCTAAACATTTAGAAATAGAAAACCAGGGTTTATTGAATACTGTTACAAGTGGAGCAAAGCTTGATAAGTGATCGAAGCTCACCCCTACGGTGTGGGGTCTTGGGCCCGCTCAAGGGGCCCAGAAGCTCTGCACATCTTGCTACTCTGTGCTGCATTCTAGAGCCCTCCTGGCCTTGAAACCAAAACTGGATTATATCAAACCTTTCACCCTCCAAAAATTTCCGAACCTCTTCTCCTTGCAAAACAAATTTCAGGCAACCCAGAGTTCAAGCCAGATTTTTTTTGCATAAACTCCTAAAAACATGATAAACTACAAAATCAAACACAAATTCTCAGACTATATGAGATTTTTTTCTTCTCTGTTCCCTGCCTAGAGAGAGATATAAGAATGACTCCCAGGCAGTGACCTGTCCAGATCAGTACTTGCCCCTGACCCTAGATGGGATAGCTGGGCACATGCTCTAAACCAATGTATGCAGATGCATGGGACCACAAAGTACGGGCTGCATCAGCACCAAACTGCAGCCTGTAATCTCTCTCTCTTCATGCTACAACTGTACAACAGCACCATTGGCCAAGCAAGCAATCTTTGATTGAGCATACTACTTCCCCTCCCCTCCTCCTTCCCCTTCCCATTATGCCCGCCAGTAAAGCTGGGGGCAACTAGGCTGCCCACCTGTATATGTTTGCTGCTGGCCACACTCCGAGTGATACTAATCTGATTCGGAATTCATCAAGACTAGAATCCCAAGACTAGACTCGTGAGGTTTCAATAGCTATTTTCTAACTAATTATTGCCCTTAAATCTGTGAACCCTTATCGGAATCAGTGAAAAGCAGGAAAAGCAGAAAAAAAAACAGGATGCACATGTCTGATGCAAAAACCGCGACCATTGGCATGTCCGAGCCACGTTGACATGAATGACAGTGATGTGAACAGATATTGTGCATGTTGTGCCGCACACTATTGCATTATTGCACAAGTATTAAAAAAAAAACAGATGTGGTGGTATGTGAATATGACCCTTTTTGCCCCCCCCCCCCCCCCCTCCCGAGTTTTGTATTTGTGTTGCAATGTGAGCCAACCGTCCTCCTTGCAGTTTCTGATAACAACTTTGTGGATAACCAACAGTTTGGATATGACTGATGATTGATGATCGTGTTGATTGTCATGATGTGTGGTTGTATGAGAAAGTTGTTTTTATACATTTTATACAAATTTGGGATAACTGGTACAAGTATGCAGTGTTGTTGGCAATACTTGCTTTCTGAGCTCTCCTTGTCTTTCAAAGCCTGTACCTGCCACCGAGCATAAGTATTAGACATACCGTATTGGTCCTAATAGTAGCACCCACCCTCATAGTAGATCGTAGTAGCACCCACCCTAATAGTAATATTCGCTTTTCGTAAGATTGTAAATCATTTCATATCTTTCCGATAGTAACTTGTAATGTTCCAATCCACATATTTATGTTATTTGAATCCGAATAAAGGGAAGCGGGGACTTAAACCTGAGCACCCCCCAGGTAATTGTCGTCGTTGACTGTACTATATGCAAGACCAGACAAAACGGTTGCATAGAGTGCAAGGCTTAATGTATGCTACCACAACAACAGAATAATCGACGTAGATGTCCATGCACGGAGTGCTCGGTTTTAAGTTCCCACTCGGAAATAGGCCCGTCACCTGTAGGTATATTATTCAATGTTTTCTTGAATTTGACCTTACATTTGACTTCATTTTTGCACGTTGCTGCAGGAAGTCTTGCTTGGCTCGCCATGCTAATAGTAGGACCAATATGGTATACAGGATGACTTGAGTGGGTCGTGAGGTTTGGGGTGAGCTGCTTTCTTTAGGTTCATGTCATGCATGCAGAGAATATGGAGGAAGGACATGACATTGTATGCCCACTCAATTGTTTTAGTACATGTACCTATTTATGAAGAGCCCCTAGTATAGTAGTATTATAGTCCTGACATTTCATATATGGCCATGATGGATACCTGTAGAGCAGAATACCTCATGGCATCGCTGATGGGTCAAATAGTACAGATTATAGTTACATACTTGATAGGATGAAAATTTGGCTTTTTGGCATCTGCTGGTACAGGCCTTGACATCTAGTTACTGCATCAACTGTATCATGTACATACAAGCCTTAAGGTAGTCCGCTCCAGACAGTGAGGGGAGGGGGTCAAAGCGTTCTTTAATATAAACAACTGTATCAACATAATCCTGAGCTTCAAAATGATATATGTTATACAGTAACTGTTCAGCATCCTGAAACTTAAAAGAAAATAGGGGGTCACCGTATCCGTTCGCATGGAAAACAAGATGCAAGATGTGAATATGGACCAAAAAATGTGCAAAAATGCCAGAATTTATGTCATTTTAGGTAAATATGTGTGATTTTGATCGAATATGTAGAAAAAACGAGCATGGTGAACCCCTATTTTCTTTTCAGTATTAGGATGCTGATGATTTACTCTATAAAATAATGTCATTTTGAAGAGATAATATTAAAAAAATGACCTTCAAATTTTGACTCTCCGTTACCTCACTGTTTGTTGTAGCGGACTGCGTTAAACATATGGAAGGGTGATACATTGCAAAGTCCAACTTGAACCACACAAAAAGATACCTATATTATTCGATTCTTACAGATACACTGAGGCAGGCAGTGGTGAAATGTCTGGACGAGCTCGTGGGAGAGGGCGTGCCCGCGGCCGAGCACGTGACCATGGCAGTGAGAGTGTTGGTCAGGGCCCGGGCCAGAGGGATCCTGGCAACCATAGGCCAAATCAGGGACCCCAGAGGGAGCCTGGTAACCATGGTCAGAGACCCCATGGGGTCCCTGGCAACCAAAGACCAAGTCGGGACCTTCAAGGGGTCCCTGGCAACCAAAGACCAAGTCAACACCTTCAAGGGGTCCCTGGCAACCAAAGACCAAGTCAGAACCTTCAAGGGGTCCCTGGCAACCAAAGACCAAGTCAGGACCTTCAAGGGGCCCCTGGCAACCATGGGCTTCGTCCAGACATACATGGGGGCAGCCAGCAAGGAGAGGGAAGCTCCCTGAGCACTGCGATGCAGGATCTGACCCTGGGGACAACAAGCTGCAGGGGCAGACGTCGTGGTGGTGTCATTGTACAAGTCCCAGTCACGAAACCCAAAGACCTCACCACCTCAGGTATCGGCCGGATAGAAATATAGCAGACTTGGTCGTGTCATCCAACTGTAAAGCAGATCTATTTGCACTTTCTCACTGGTATTAGTTACAAGTGTCTTTGCATATACTTTCGAGTTCACAATATATGTGACGACGTGTTTGTCTTGGTCTGCAGTGGAGACAGGCTCAGTGGTGAGGCTGCTGACAAATGCCTTCCGAGTGGAGATGAGTGCAGACTGGATCATCCGTCAGTACCATGTGGACTTCAAACCGGACGTGGAAAACACCTCCCTGCGTAAACGGCTCCTGAGGGATCACAGAGATCTCCTGGGATTCCCGTATGTTTTCGACGGCAGCACTCTGTTCCTACCACATCAACTGCCACAACAGGTGATATTATTTACGAGTCTGAGATTGTGTCGAGAATGTGTTGAGATTGTGTCGAGATTTGTCATGCATGTGTCCCCCCCTCCATCCAGGAGACAGAGGTGTTCTCCAACCTGCCCCGTGATGATGTGACTGTGCGGATCACAATCAAACTGATGGTAGAGCTTCCCGCAACGAGCTGTGTGGCCCTGCAAGTTCTCAATGTCCTCCAGCGTCGCTTCTTCGCCATCAAGGGCCTCAAGCTGATTGGTCGCAACTATTTCAACCCTGCACAGGCCAAGGACATTGAACAGCACAGGTGCGAGTTCCCAGCAAACTCTATACTTTGTCTGTGCCACATTAACTTTCATTGTTTGGATAAGATGTGTATGTCTGTATATCATTCTGCTGCAGGATGACGGTGTGGCCGGGCTTTGTGTCGTCCATTCTGAACCTAGATGCTGGTGTGCTGATGACACTGGATCTGAACCACAAAGTTCTGTCACAGAATACAATCTACGACATCAGCACTGACCTGTACCAGCGCTTCGCACAGCATGGTGGCCCTGGATTCCGGCCGGCTCTTACTCGCAAACTGGTCGGCGGCATTGCGCTCACGCTGTCAGTGATTTTTTTATCATCAGTATTTACTGTTGTTTTTGCAGTTCTTACTAATTGTCGAGAATGTAGTTGTCATGTTCCCTAGTGTATGATCCTTTGTATATTTTCATGTTTGCTATTAGGTATAACAACAAGTCATATCGAATCGATGACATTGACTGGAATGCCTCACCGACCTCAACATTCTCTCTTCGGACCGGCACAGAAATCTCTTATGTTGATTATTACAGACAGGTATGTACATATACAGACTGGTGTCCACAGTGTCTAGTGCCAAACCATTGGTCTCACAGTATAGTATATGATTATATGTTTTTGATGCTTTCCAGCACCACAACCAGGATATCCGGGATTTGGAGCAGCTGATGTTAGTTCACAGACCAAGTGGTCGGGAGAGAAGGAGCGGTCTAGAGGGCCCAGTTCTGCTGGTGCCTGAACTCTGTACTCTGGCAGGTAAAGGAGCGGTCTAGAGGGCCCAGTTCTGCTGGTGCCTGAACTCTGTACTCTGGCAGGTAAACGAGCGGTCTAGAGGGCCCAGTTCTGCTGGTGCCTGAACTCTGTACTCTGGCAGGTAAAGGAGCGGTCTAGAGGGCCCAGTTCTGCTGGTGCCTGAACTCTGTACTCTGGCAGGTAAAGGAGCGGTCTAGAGGGCCCAGTTCTGCTGGTGCCTGAACTCTATACTCTGGCAGGTAAAGATTGTTTTCAAAGATTGAACAAGATTGAACAGCAGCATACACAACATAGTATTACAGTAGCGAATTACGTGATTTGTACTGATGGTGAGTAAACAGGCTGAGTTTGTTGTGCAGATCTGCCAGAGGACATGAAGACCAACTTCCAGGTGATGCGAAGTCTGGCGACGGAGACGAGGGTCGCTCCCGGGGACAGAGTGCGCCAACTTGAGCAGTTCACCCAGGAGATGAGCGTGTATGTCCCTGTCATCAAACCACTGACCTCACATCACATTTGATATTGATACCAAGTAAAATACATTTATCACATGCAATGCTGTTTTCCAGTGGCATAAACCCATTGCATAAATTTCATATTTAACACGTGTAATATTGCGTAACGTAACCATGGTAAAATAACGTAAATACATGGCCTTGCACAGAGTCAAATCAAGTGCAAAACCACTGCAAAATCTGTTCTGAATTCGGTAAAAATGCAGTTAAATGGCCAATGGACGTTTCATGTGATAAATAGAATCTCAAATTCGTGCCCATTTGATATCAAATTTATTAAACTCGCCAAGAACTTTTATTTTTGCTCGCCAAGGCTCGCAAAAAGCAAAAGTTCTTTGGCTCGTTTAATAAATTTGATATCAAATGGGCACTCATTTAAGATCCTCTATTTATCATTTGCATGAGCAGGCATCCTGAAGTACAGAGGGAGTTGGAAGGTTGGGGTGTGAGGTTTCATCAAAAGTTGCTGGAAGTTCAGGCGAGAATTTTACCTCCACAGAGTATCATCTTCGCCAATGAAAGCAGGGTAAGAGGCTATCAGGGCACATGTAGGATAGAGTGGGCAATTTTCGATCACCATGTCATAGCATGGCCTAATCATAATATAGGCTTACCCATTAAAACACACCATGTTATAAATAGATCAACAATAATCAACCATTTTTTCCACATGTAAGCCATCATAGGCAATACACAAGTTGCTTTCCACTGCCATACTGTCAGAGATTGTGTTGTACAGTGCCAGTGCATGTTTGTGTCATTGCCAGTTTGAGGCAGGACCTAACGCGGACTGGACGGCGGCCTTCAGGAACCGTAAGCTGAAGGAGGTTGTCAAAGTTGACCATTGGGTTGTAGTGTTCTTCAGGGGAGACCAGCAGAGAGCTGAGGCTATGGTTGCTGAGTTCCGTGGACAGGTCGGGCTCAATATGGGCTTCCAATTCAGTCAACCAATAATGTGAGTCATACATGGATTGATTGTGTGAACATTTATCTTACAAATAACGATTGTGGCAGCCATTGGGGTTGTACTTGTCATATAAACTTGTACACTACATGGATGACGATGTCCCAGTGGAGAGTTGGATACTTGTGGACAGTGTAGCTCCAATATGCATTGCTTTCTTTTCAAGAATCTTATCAATACCTATCAATAAAATGTGTATCACTGTCACACTCCAATATTTGACATACAAGCTGTGTATGGTTTACAACAGTTCATCAGGCATACATGTACAGTACAGTACATGTATCTACAAGGCTATATTTATGTGATTTGACTCGAGTGCAGCAAATAATGTTGTAGGATTGCGTTGCCTGATCACGGAGTTCAGACGTACACCAATGCTATAAAGGCCAATGTCCGAGACACGACACAGTTACTGATGAAAGTGTTCCAGTCCCCGAGAACAGACCGATACAACGCCGTGAAGAAGCTAGCCCTGACAGAGCAGGGAGGTCAGTAATCTGGTTAACACTTTCATATCCCTAGAATTATTCCAAGTCTGAACTGCTTGGCACATGCTGAGGACCATTAAACTGTGGGGACTACTGTAAAACGACTAATATTGGCGGACGATTTATTTGGCGGATTTGGCGGTGGGGAAAAAACAGCCAAATTAAATCGTCCATCAAATTAACTAGATATAGTTTTTTTTTATATTATATTAAGCAATATAATTATGTGGTTTTGAAATGGCCAAGTTGAATCTCCGCCAAATAACATGGGGCTCACAACCACCAAACTTAATAGCCGCCAAAATTAGTCTTTTTACACTACTTATATTGTCATGTCTCATATTGACGAAAATCCTGGCGACTGTCTCCAATGCTTTATTTAATGATGTTGTACACCAGTTACAGATATATGCTAAGATAAGAAATGTTTAATGTCCACTGTGCCGACTACACTACCTGTCAGAATTATCTCACATTAAGTTGTGTACAGGGCATTTACTGGGTGAAACTGAAAATGTATGGTTGTAAATACACTGTTTGGAATTATTTCTATGTGTATTGATCGGACTAAAGGAAATAACAATTTATTGAAAACGTTATGATGTTTGTAGTATAATTATGTGATGTATGGTGTGATGTGAGTTACTATATTTGTAGGTGCTCACAATCTTCGGGTTACAAGCTATGCTTTTGTGAACACCTCGTGTCTCGTTTATTGTTTTTATTATGAGTGATTGTGTTCTTTGGATATAGATTGCACATCTCCAATAAAATACAATAGATTGTAATGTCTGGTTTGCCTTTAACAGTTCCGACACAGGTAGTCCAGTCGAGGAATCTGGTAGTCCCGAAGCTGCGTTCTGTTGTCACGAAGATGTTGATTCAGATCAACATGAAGCTGGGGGGCGAGGCTTGGGCAACCAACATGCCTGTAAGTAAACATAGTGTGTGAGACGGAAGATTGGGCAACCAACATGCCTGTAAGTAAACATAGTGTGTGAGACGGAAGATTGGGCAACCACCATGCCTGTAAGTAAACACAGGGTGTGAGACGGAAGATTGGGCAACCAACATCTCTGTAAGTAAACATAGGGTGTGAGATGGAAGGTTGGGGAACCAACATGCCTGTAAGTAAACACAGGGTGTGAGACGGAAGATTGGGCAACCAACATCTCTGTAAGTAAACATAGGGTGTGAGATGGAAGGTTGGGGAACCAACATGCCTGTAAGTAAACATAGGGTGTGAGACGGAAGATTGGACAACCAACATCTCTGTAAGTAAACATAGGGTGTGAGATGGAAGATTGGGTAACCAACATCTCTGTAAGTAAACATAGGGTGTGAGATGGAAGATTGGACAACCAACATGCTTGTAAGTAAACATAGGGTGTGAGATGGAAGATTGGACAACCAACATCTCTGTAAGTAAACATAGGGTGTGAGACGGAAGATTGGGCAACCAACATCTCTGTAAGTAAACATAGGGTGTGAGATGGAAGATTGGGCAACCAACATCTCTGTAAGTAAACATAGGGTGTGAGACGGAAGATTGGGCAACCAACATCTCTGTAAGTAAACATAGGGTGTGAGATGGAAGATTGGACAACCAACATCTCTGTAAGTAAACATAGGGTGTGAGACGGAAGATTGGGCAACCAACATCTCTGTAAGTAAACATAGGGTGTGAGATGGAAGATTGGACAACCAACATGCCTGTAAGTAAACATAGGCTGTGAGATGGAAGATTGGGGAACCAACATGCCTGTAAGTGAACATAGGGTGTGAGATGGAAGATTGGGCAACCAACATGTCTGTAAGTAAACATAGGGTGTGAGACGGAAGATTGGGGAACCAACATCTCTGTAAGTAAACATAGGGTGTGAGATGGAAGATTGGGGAACCAACATCTCTGTTAGTAAACATAGGGTGTGAGATGGAAGATTGGGCAACCAACATCTCTGTTAGTAAACATAGGCTGTGAGATGGAAGATTGGGGAACCAACATGCCTGTAAGTAAACATAGTGTGTGAGATGGAAGATTGGGCAACCAACATCTCTGTTAGTAAACATAGGCTGTGAGATGGAAGATTGGGGAACCAACATGCCTGTAAGTGAACATAGTGTGTGAGACGGAAGATTGGGCAACCAACATGCCTGTAAGTAAACATAGTGTGTGAGATGGAAGATTGGGCAACCAACATCTCTGTAAGTAAACATAAGGTGTGAGATGGAAGATTGTGCAACCAACATCTCTGTTAGTAAACATAGGCTGTGAGATGGAAGATTGGGGAACCAACATGCCTGTAAGTGAACATAGTGTGTGAGACGGAAGATTGGGCAACCAACATGCCTGTAAGTAAACATAGTGTGTGAGATGGAAGATTGTGCAATCAACATCTCTGTAAGTAAACATAGGGTGTGAGATGGAAGATTGGGCAACCAACATGCCTGTAAGTAAACATAGTGTGTGAGATGGAAGATTGTGCAATCAACATCTCTGTAGGTAAACATAGGGTGTGAGACGGAAGATTGGGGAACCAACATGTCTGTAAGTAAACATAGGCTGTGAGATGGAAGATTGTGCAACCAACATCTCTGTAAGTAAACATAGGCTGTGAGATGGAAGATTGGGGAACCAACATGCCTGTAAGTGAACATAGGCTGTGAGATGGAAGATTGGGCAACCAACATGTCTGTAAGTAAACATAGGGTGTGAGATGGAAGATTGGGGAACCAACATCTCTGTAAGTAAACATAGGGTGTGAGACGGAAGATTGGGGAACCAACATGCCTGTCAGTAAACATAAGGTGTGAGATGGAAGATTGGGCAACCAACATCTCTGTAAGTAAACATAGGGTGTGAGATGGAAGATTGGGGAACCAACATCTCTGTAAGTAAACATAGGGTGTGAGATGGAAGATTGGGGAACCAACATGCCTGTCAGTAAACATAAGGTGTGAGATGGAAGATTGGGCAACCAACATCTCTGTAAGTAAACATAGGGTGTGAGATGGAAGATTGGGGAACCAACATCTCTGTAAGTAAACATAGGGTGTGAGATGGAAGATTGGGGAACCAACATCTCTGTAAGTAAACATAGGGTGTGAGATGGAAGATTGGGGAACCAACATGCCTGTCAGTAAACATAAGGTGTGAGATGGAAGATTGGGGAACCAACATCTCTGTAAGTAAACATAGGGTGTGAGATGGAAGATTGGGGAACCAACATCTCTGTAAGTAAACATAGGGTGTGAGATGGAAGATTGGGGAACCAACATGCCTGTCAGTAAACATAAGGTGTGAGATGGAAGATTGGGCAACCAACATCTCTGTAAGTAAACATAGTGTGTGAGATGGAAGATTGGACAACCAACATCCCTGTAAGTAAACATAGGGTGTGAGATGGAAGATTGGGGAACCAACATCTCTGTGAGTAAACATAGGGTGTGAGATGGAAGATTGGGCAACCAACATCTCTGTCAGTAAACATAGTGTGTGAGATGGAAGATTGGGCAATCAACATCTCTGTCAGTAAACATAGGGAGTGAGATGGAAAATTGGGCAACCAACATTCCTGTCAGTAAACATAGGGTGTGACATGGAAGATTGGGCAACCAACATGCCTGATTGCCTGTGAGTAAACATAGTGTCTGAGATGGAAGATTGGGCAATCAACATTCCTGTGAGTAAACATAGTGTCTGAGATGGAAGATTGGGCAATCAACATTCCTGTAAGTAAACATAGTGTCTGAGATGGAAGATTGGGGAACCAACATGCCTGTCAGTAAACATAGTGTGTGAGATGGAAGATTGGGCAATCAACATCTCTGTAAGTAAACATAGGGTGTGAGATGGAAGATTGGGGAACCAACATGCCTGTAAGTAAACATAGGGTGTTAGATGGAAGATTGGGCAACCACCATGTCTGTAAGTAAACATAGGGTGTTAGATGGAAGATTGGGCAACCAACATCTCTGTAAGTAAACATAGGCTGTGAGATGGAAGATTGGGCAACCACCATGCCTGTAGGTAAACATAGGGTGTGAGACGGAAGATTGGGGAACCAACATGCCTGTCAGTAAACATAGGGTGTGAGATGGAAGATTGGGGAACCAACGTGTCTGTAAGTAAACATAGGGTGTGAGATGGAAGATTGGGGAAGCAACATCCCTGTAAGTAAACATAGGGTGTGAGATGGAAGATTGGGGAACCAACATGTCTGTAAGTAAACATAGGCTGTGAGATGGAAGGTTGGGCAACCACCATGCCTGTCAGTAAACATAGGGTGTGAGATGGAAGATTGGGCAACCACCATGCCTGTCAGTAAACATAGGGTGTGAGATGGAAGATTGGGGAACCAACATGCCTGTCAGTAAACATAGGGTGTGAGATGGAAGATTGGGGAACCAACATCCCTGTAAGTAAACATAGGGTGTGAGATGGATTATTGGGCAACCAACATCAACCAAGTATTGTGGTAAGCATTTAGTTGGAACAGTCAACATTGGAAACAATGTTACCTAATTCCGGAATGTTGACAGGCACGGTGGGCTTTGAGGGGATCATTACAAAATGTCTTATGCTGATTAATCAATGAGTATCGGGGATTCTATAAGAATGAATAATAATCCGAAATATTGATGAAAAGTAGGCAAGTTTGGTATTCATTCCAATGAATCAAATTAATTATTCGGTAGCAGCCTTCACATTATAACCCTGATATTATACTCTCTGCTCCCTCACCCACCCCCCACCCCCACCAACTCCGTCCAGTTTTCCGAATCGATGCATATTGGTATAGACGTATACCACAACAGTAACAGACGGGGCGGATCTGTGTGTGGTATTGTTGCCAGCTTCAACCAGACATGCACGAAGTTCTACTCCAGGGCTATCTTCCTGGATCCCTCCGAGGAACTCGTCAGTAAAGTACGACCCTACTTCCAGGGTACGTAAAACCAATCTATAAACAAATTTGACTTCTACATTAGTATCTACAGTACCACCGGGGACAGAGAAAGTACCAACCCGGATCAGCTCTCAGACACTTGATCTTACACTCCATGTACAGATAATGACCACATTTTCCACTGCTCTCCCTAGATATCTTGAGGTTTTACCAGTGGAGGAGGGGCCGTCTGCCTAGCCATATCTTCGTAAATCGTGACGGTGTTGGTGACGGACAGCTTGCCGCCGTCCTGGAGATGGAGGTGGCACAGTTCTTGGCAGTGTTGAAACCCATTGAGAGTGAATTCAGGTGAGTATCAAATACCCAGCAGTCAGGGATTGCTTTCCCTCATACTTTTCAGTGCCCAGGCATTCTGAATTTGGGAGTTTTGATGGGTGGAACATCATATTTCTGGGGGAAAAATATTCATTCGCGTTATAGTGACTTTTTGCACCTGTCCCCTTCTGTGTGAATCAGCTAGTGCAATGTCAGCTTATCTACAATCAGGGGCTTTACTGATCAAAGATGATGGGGGGGGGGGGGGGGGGTGTGCTATTTATTGAATGTCCATTGCATGTGGAAATCGAAATAGTACCACAGCAACATTTCCAGTGTCAGATCCAGGATTCTGCAATAGGAGAATGTTTTCTAACATCAGAAACAGTAGATAACTTGTACGGGCGTGGGCTGTGGCCCCCAAGGGGCTCCTGAAGCTGATGGTTTTTAGTTGCACTTGATATATGTTCTGAGCATATATTGAGACTAAGATTGAGTTATTTATAGGGTATATTCGTAAAAAAAAACCCCAAAAAACATTTTAATTCATTTGAAGACCCATTGAGTCGAACAGAAAAGTCTAGATATGTATCATGATTTTCAGAAACCAGGAAAATGACAGCTATTTATCACATATTGATGCCTGAATAAGCGGCAGGCTGTCAAAGACATGCTGTCACGAGTCTGCAAATAATGTCTGTAGGTTCAAAGTGCTGAATCAAGTGACTATAAAATACTGATCCAGAGATCAGCTGACTATAAAATACTGATCCAGATATCAGCTGTCTATAAAATCCTGATCCAGATATCAGCTGTCTATAAAATACTGATCCAGAGATCAACTGACTATAAAATACTGATCCAGAGATCAACTGACTATAAAATACTGATCCAGAGATCAGCTGACTATAAAATACTGATCCAGAGATCAGCTGTCTATAAAATACTGATCCAGATATCAGCTGTCTATAAAATACTGATCCAGATATCAGCTGTCTATAAAATACTGATCCAGAGATCAACTGACTATAAAATACTGATCCAGAGATCAGCTGACTATAAAATACTGATCCAGAGATCAGCTAACTATAAAATACTGATCCAGATATCAGCTGTCTATAAAATACTGATCCAGATATCAGCTGTCTATAAAATACTGATCCAGAGATCAACTGACTATAAAATACTGATCCAGAGATCAACTGACTATAAAATACTGATCCAGAGATCAGCTGACTATAAAATACTGATCCAGAGATCAGCTGTCTATAAAATACTGATCCAGATATCAGCTGTCTATAAAATACTGATCCAGATATCAGCTGTCTATAAAATACTGATCCAGAGATCAACTGACTATAAAATACTGATCCAGAGATCAGCTGACTATAAAATACTGATCCAGAGATCAGCTAACTATAAAATACTGATCCAGATATCAGCTGTCTATAAAATACTGATCCAGATATCAGCTGTCTATAAAATACTGATCCAGAGATCAACTGACTATAAAATACTGATCCAGAGATCAACTGACTATAAAATACTGATCCAGAGATCAGCTGACTATAAAATACTGATCCAGAGATCAGCTGTCTATGAATACTGATCCAGAGATCAGGTGACTATAAAATACTGATTCAGAGGTCAGCTGTCTAAAACATACTGATTCAGAGATCAGCTGTCTAAAAAATACTAATTCAGAGATTAGCTGTCTATAAAATACTGATTCAGAGATCAGCTGACTCTAAAAATACTGATTCAGAGATCAGCTGTCTATAAAATACTGATCCATGGAAAGCAGTGTGTATTTAACGCACAGTGTATAACAGGATAAGACGACCATCAACTCAAAGACCTTTCAAGCCAAATAAATAAGAGTAGCAAATTTGTAACCCTTTCTCTCCACTAGGCCCAAACTGGCTTTCATTGTCGTGAAGAAGCGGATCAACAATCGTTTCTTCAGCCGATCTGGACGCAGCTACAACAATCCTCCCGCTGGCACAGTTGTGGACCGGGCCGTGACCCGGCCAGAGTGGTATGTACAAGTACACGTCTGGATTCCTTTGGGGATGTACAGGGTTTTGTACTTCATACTTGCTGATCTTGCACTCTCTGGTCCTGTGTTGAGCTGGTGTGCTCGGTGTTTCGCAGGTACGACTTTTTCCTGGTGAGTCAGACCGTGCGTCAGGGTACTGTCACCCCCACGCACTACAACGTCATCTATGATGATACTCATCTGGATGTCGACCGGATGCAGCTGCTCACCTACAAAATGTGCCATCTCTACTCCAACTGGCCGGTCAGTACACAACCAGCGCCTCACATGCCCGTTTGTGTTTATCACGCTGCAGATACAAAAGAAATGTACAATCTAAAAATCTTAATCATGTTAATTATGCATTGTTCAAGAACACTGTCTTGCAGTAGACAAGCATGTTTGCTACTTGTTTCATCTGCTTGCGTACACTATACTGAGAGCTGGTATTCTGTTTCAGGGCACAATTCGGGTTCCAGCTCCTGTGATGTGTGCACACAAGTTGACTTACTTTGTTGGCACTCACCTGCACAGGGAGCCCCTGGAGTGTATGTGGGACAAGCAGTACTACCTGTAGTCTGCTACAGGCGGTCTGCGCCCCGGGGCGAGTGCCAGTCTGGACTTGGCAGCAGCAGAGACTGTATGATTGCTGGTAGATCGGTGAGGTGTGGGATCCTTGCGGGGCCACACTGTGGGAACCCAAGCCCTCTGTGGCCCTCTGTCCTCCACATCCCATCCCTACCATTCTGCCTGTGTGTATGCATGTGTGTATGTTATTAATGTATGTTTTGAGATATTTTGTGGATCGATTTTCAGAAGTTTGTTTTCTCTGGGCACCAGCAGTTCCCATGGGACTTGTGACATTCAGTCGTAGAATACTGAAACTGGTGCAAAAGATTTGATGTATGTGGAAATGAAGTACTGATGTGTGAAAGAATATTTTTGTGTAACAAATATTGTATTGCGAAGTGTGTTAGTGTAGTTGTTTCAGTGTGACTCAGGAAGAATGAATGTTGCTGCTGTCAAGACCAGACTTGTGGCTACTTGCCCCCAACACCAGTCCAGATTCTATGAATGTAGACTGTGAAATTTCAAGAAGACGAATCCATGTTCAGTGGTAACAGTGCAGTAGTGCGATTGCTTGTGTGTGATTGCTGTGTGTGTGTGAGTGTGACAGTAAGACTGAATGCTAGAACTGCACCACCCTGAACTTTCTGTAAATATAGTTCATAGTTTTATTGATATTTGTGTTTTCTGCTTATTGGTGTAGGGACTGAAAAAACTGTCAATATAGCTAAATAGTTTTATTGGTGTTTCTGTATTTTGTTTATGGGTGTAGGATTAGAGAGATGAACAAACATTTTAGGACAAAAATATTTAATATTAGACAAGAGTTTGTAATAAATGAATATGAACTAATCTTGTTGTCACTGCTATGCCATATATTTGTAGACCTTTCTCTGTGGATGCTCAGGGATTCAAGTTTACGGTCAAATCTTTCTGAAATGTTGCCCAAAAATACTGAAAAAAATTATCCCTAAAGCTAAGATAGGTTGCCGGACAATTTTGGTTCCAAGCATCACAGGTGACATATGACCTTGAGATTTACCGACCAAAGTCATCTTCGTGAACTTCAAAACCACCATTGTGTGTGCTGCATATGACTTACTACAGTTGTATTATAGACATAGAAGAACAGAGATGGACTGCCAACTCGTACTTGGTGACCTTGAGCATGTGTTCAGAGGAAGAGGGGTAAACTTTTTTCGGTTTGGCGTTTTCATGGAAAATTTAATTGTCAAAAATACGTAAGTGTAAGTACCAGAGATATAGAAAGAATACTAGATAGGACTGACGTCATCAATCGGCATGAAATAATTTTCCGCCATGTTTTGGTGGCAATTGCTATTATAAGCTACACCATATACATTCCGGAAGCAAAAACGTACAATTTACGTAAAATTGAAACGTAAAAAATGATCTATAATGCTAAGAAAGTGCCACCAAATGAAGATGGCGCAAATTTCATGTTTGTCCATTGTGTAAACGATGGTCATGTCCCATCTAGTGTTATTATGGGATATCTATGGTAACTACCCTCTTCCTCTGACCTTTTGTGACCTCAAGCTCAATAACTACAAACAAAGAGATTGATATCAGAGTTGGCAGTCCATCTCTGTTCTATGTATGTATGGTATATATGGTTCAAAATACAAACATATTTTGTCTGTAGAGACCAATTTTCAGGTCAGGGGAGACTTTTGATATCTCACCTTCAAGATCGTCTAAGTTCAAGGTCACAAAAAGATGAGAAATATATACAGGACTTCTTGTAAGCTTATACACACTCCTAACCTGTATGTGCAAGTGTTTAAGCCTCAGAAACCAATTTACACATCTGTAGTCAGATATTTAGCACTCGAAGTCAAGCAAAAGTCATTGATTGTTCCATACGAACTTCCTATATGTATGCTCATAATGCAAACTTACCGTAGTCCGCTACAAACAGTGAGGTAACGGAGAGTCAAAATTTAAAAGTCATTTCGTGAATATTATCTCTTCAAAATGACATTATTTTATAGAGTAAATGATCAGCATCCTAATACTGAAAAGAAAATGGGGGGTCACCGTGCTCGTTTCTTCTACATATTCGATCAAAATCACACATATTGACCTAAAATGACATAAATTCTGGCATTTTTGCACATTTTTTTTGTCCATCTTCACATCTTGCATCATATTTACCATGCGAACGGATACGGTGACCCCCTATTTTCTTTTCAGTTTTAGGATGCTGAATAGTTACTCCATAAAATATATCATTTTGAAGCTCTAGATTATGTTGATACAAGTAGTTATTTAAAAAAAAAAAACCTTGACCTCCTTCCTTCACTGTTTGGAGCGGACTACTAAAAGTTTTATCTAAGGGGCCGGTAATTATTTATCGGATGGGGGGCTTGGATGGATTTTCTGAGAAATGAGTATTCAAAGTTTGACTCCCCCCCCCCCCTCCCCTCCTCCACCGATATCGAAAAACAATGTATGACCTCCCCCCCCTCACCAAGATCAAAAATGAAAGCGTCATCCCCAATCCCCATGTACATATACAATGCTATAATCATGATAATGCACAAATTATGACAATTATAAGAAGCCTACTAGGGAAGCTTATTAGGGACATTCAATTTTTTAGGTTACCGGACCTTTGGTCCGATAACCTATTGCCGTGGCGTTGCGTCCGTCGTCGTCGTCGTCCGTCGTCGTCCGTCTACATTTTTATCTTTAAAGTTTACGATCGAATCTTTCTGAAATTTTGCACAAAAATGCCTGAATTTATTTTGAGAGGGAGGTATTTTTTAGTTTTTTGATTTTCGCTATTATTTCAAAATGGCGGCCGTTTTCGTCGAAAAATGGCCAATTTTGGACTTTGGCTGTCGTTTTCTCAAAATCTGTTCAGTAACTTTTTTTCTTATTCATGCATAACACTCCTCATATGTACCTCTGTGACATGTATAAATTTCGTTGCCCTTGAATCGCTCGAAGTGGGCCATTTTGGGCCCAAACTCGGCCCAAATGGGACTTTCCCATGTTAAATTCTCCTATGCTTTATAATGGGACACATTAAGCCTAATATCTCACTTAATATTGAGATTAGAGACTAGGAATCAATTGTGGACATATAGGAAATGATATATGCTGAATATTGTCGTGACCTTGAATTTGACCTTCGACCTCATTTTCAAGGTCACAGGACAAAATGGCTAATATCTCGCTTATTATCGACTTTACAGCTTAGGATTCAATTGTGAACATATAGGAAATGATATATGCTGAATATTCTCATGACCTTGAATTTGACCTTTGACCTCATTTTCAAGGTCACATGACAAAATGGCTAATATCTCGCTTATTATCGACTTTACAGCTTAGGAATACATTGTGAACATATAGGAAATGATATATGCTGAATTTTCTCGTGACCTCGAATTTGACCTTGACCTCATTTCCAAGGTCACAGGACAAAATTGCTAATATCTCGCTTATTATCGACTTTACAGCTTAGGAATCAATTGTGAACATATAGGAAATGATATATGCTGAATATTTTTGTGACCTTGAATTTGACCTTTGACCTCATTTTCAAGGTCACAGGACAAAATGGCCAATGTCTTGCTTATTAGTGACTTTACGCCTTATGAATCAATTGTGAACATATAGGAAATGATATATGCTGAATATTCTAGTGACCTTGAATTTGACTTTTGACCTCATTTTCAAGGTCAACAGGACAAAATGGCTAATATCTTGCTTATTATCAACTTTACAGCTTAGGAATCAATTGTGAACATATAGGAAATGATATATTCTGAATATTCTCATGACCTTGAATTTGACCTTTGACCTAAATTTCAAGGCCAGTCGTTTTATTTTCAAGGTCAGAATACAAAATGGTTTATATCTCTCTTATTATCAAATTCACAGCTTAGGGGTCCATAGTGAACATATAGGAAATGATGTATGCTGAATATTTTGGTGATCTAGAATTTGAACTTTGATCCAATTTTCAAGGTCAGAGAACAAAATGGCTAATATGTCGCTTATTATCATCTTTACAGCTTAGGAATCAATTGCGAATATAGAGGAATGATATATACTGAATCTTTTCATGAACTTGAACTTTGACCTCATTTTCTAGGTCACATCACCGATCACAGAATGGCTAATATCTCACTTATTATCGACTTTACAGCCTAGGAATTTATTGTGGACATACTAGAAGTGATATATTTGTTGAAAAATTATTTTCAAGGTCACTGGACAAAAGGCTAATATCTAAAATGTATATTGTCCGGTAACCTTTCTTAGCCCTTGGGCTAATTTTTTTATTTATGATTTAACTTTTTTTCTGAAGAATAATTTACTCCCTGGGAAAAACCAGAGAAACTGGGAAATAAATATTTAAAACTAGGAATTAAATATTAAAACCGGGAATTAAGTATTTAAACCTGGAATTAAGTGTTAAAACCGGGAAATAAATATTCAAACCGGGAAATAAATATTCAAACCTGGAATTAAGTATTAAAACCAGGAATTAAATGTTAAAACCGGGAAATAAATATTAAAACCCGGAAATAAATGTTCAAACCCGGAATTAAGTATTAAAACCCGGAATTAAGTATTCAAACCGGGAAATAAATATTCAAACCGGGAAATAAATGTTCAAACCCGGAAATAAATATTCAAACTCGGAATTAAGTAGTAAAACCCGGAATTAAGTATTAAAACCTGGAATTAAGTATGAAAACCCGGAATTAATTACTCAAACTTGGAAATAAATATTCAAACCGGGAATTAAATGTTCAAACCCGGAATTAAGTATTTAAACCAGGAATTAAATATTAAAACCCGGAATTAACTATTAAAACTGGGAAATAATTATTAAAGCCCAGAAACATTTATTTCCAGGTTCTAACATTTAATTCCCGGTTTTAATATTTATTTCCCGGTTATAAATGTTTAATTCCGGGTTTTAATTATTTCCCGGTTTGAATATTTAATTCCGGGTTTTAATATGTATTTCCCGGTTTGAACATTTATTTCCAGGTTTAAATATTTATTTCCCGGTTTGAATATTTAATTCCCGGTTTTAACACCTAATTCCGGGTTTTGAATATTTAATTTTCGGTTTAAATGCTTAATTCCGGGTTTGAACATTTAATTCCCGGTTTTGATACTTATTTCCGTGTTTGAATATTTATTTCCCAGTTTTAGCATTTAATTCCCGGTTTTAATACTTAATTCCGGGTTTTAATATTTAATTCCGGGTTTGGACATTTATTTCCAGGTTTAAATAATTATTTCCCGGTTTGAACATTTAAAAATCCAGGTTTGAATACTTAATTCCCGGTTTTAATATTTGATTCCGGGTTTTAAATATTTATTTCCCAGTTTCTTCGGTTTTTCCCAGGGAGTAAATCATCAGGGAGAATAAAAAGTTAAATCATATGTAAAAAAAAAATTAGGCCAAGGGCCAAAGATAGGTTACCGGACAATGTTTAATATTTTAGATGTTAGCCAGGTCACTGGTTGAATTCAAGGTCAAGAGAATATTCAGCATATATAACATTAAGCATATATCATGTCGACAGTTGATTGCTAAGCTGTAAATTCAATAATCAGCGAGATATTAGCAATTTTGTGCTGTGGCCTTGAAAATGAAGGGGCAAAGGTCAAATTCAAGGTCATCAAAATATTCAGTGTATATCATTTTCTATATCATGTCCACAATTGATTCCCAAGCCATACAGTCAATAGAGGAGCAAGATATGAGCCAGTTTGTCCTTGGACCTTGAGAATGAGGTCAGAGGTCAAGTTCAAGGTCCGAGAATATTCAGCATATCATTTCCTACATGTCCACAATTGATTCCTAAGCTGTAAAATCGATAATAAGTGAGATATTAGCCATTTTGTCCTGTGACCTTGAAAATGAGGTGGAAGGTCAAATTCAAAATCATGACAATAATCTGCATATATCATTTCCTATATGTTCATAACTGATTCCTAAGCTGTGAAGTCGATAACAAGCGAGATATTAGCCATTTTGTCCTATGACCTTGAAAATGCCGTCAAAGGTCAAATTCAAGGTCATCAGAATATTCAGCATATATCATTTCCTATATGTCCACAATTGATTCCTAAGCTGTAGAGTCGATAATAAGTGAGATATTAGCCATTTTGTCCTGTGACCTTGAAAATGAGGTCAAAGGTCAAATTCAAGGTCATGACAATAATCTGCATATATCATTTCCTATATGTTGATAACTGATTCCTAAGCTGTAAAGTCGATAACAAGCGAGATGTTAGTCATTTTGTCCAATGACCTTGAAAATGGGGTCAAAGGTCAAATTCAAGGTCATCAGAATATTCAGCATATATCATTTCCTATATGTCCACAATTGATTCCTAAGCTGTAGAGTCGATAATAAGTGAGATATTAGCCATTTTGTCCTGTGACCTTGAAAATGAGGTCAAAGGTCAAATTCAAGGTCATGACAATAATCTGCATATATCATTTCCTATATGTTGATAACTGATTCCTAAGCTGTAAAGTCGATAACAAGCGAGATATTAGTCATTTTGTCCTATGACCTTGAAAATGGGGTCAAAGGTCAAATTCAAGGTCATCAGAGTATTCAGCATATATCATTTCCTATATGTCCACAATTGATTCCTAAGCTGTAGAGTCGATAATAAGCGAGATATCAGCCATTTTGTGCTCTGACCTTGAAATTGAGGTCAGAGGTCAAATTCAAGGTCACGAGAATATTCAGCATATATCATTTCCTATATGTCCACAATTGATTCCTAGTCTCTAATCTCAATATTAAGTGAGATATTAGGCATAATGTGTCCCATTATAAAGCATAGGAGAATTTAACATGGGAAAGTCCCATTTGGGCCGAGTTTGGGCCAAAATGGTCCACTTCGAGCGATTCAAGCGCAACGAAATTTATAGTCATCATAGGAGTACATATCAGGAGTGTTATGTATCAAAAAGAAAAAAAGTTACTGAACAGATTTTGAGAAAATGGCCACCAAAGTCCAAAATCAGGCATTTTTCGTCGAAAACGGCCGCCATTTTGAAAAAAATGCGAAAATCAAAAAACTAAAAAATACCTCCTTCTTGAATTATTTTTAAGTATTTTTGTGCAAAATTTCAGAAGAATTCGCCCGTAAACAAAAAAGATAAAAATGTGGACGACGACGACGGACGACGACAGACGACGGACGACGGACGCAACGCCATGCCAATAGGTTATCGGACCATAGGTCCGGTAACCTAAAAAGTGAATGTCCCTAACAAGCTTCCCTAGCCAGCATTATAATATATATGATACTTAAATGCTGTTTTAACACTTCATTCACATTTCTATTAGGCCCTTAAACAATTGTGACGTATGTCGCAAATTTTTCATACTACAACATCGGTGGATATTATGATTTTGTGGTCGTTGCGTGTCCACCATGTCCATTGCTTCAAGTGTGAATGCCATTACAACTGATTCAATTATTATTTGTGGGCATATATCGGTATGGTATTGACAGCCTCTGAGTGGATGTTTGAGGGCAAGAATCAACCCCACCCAAACTTCCCTCATCCAAGACACCTATGTCTAGCATCATGTTCCCCAGAATACTGGAATCTGTTTTTCACTCCAAACCCTACGTTTCCAAGCCCTCTTGAAACACTCGAGACCTGGGTTGAAGGTCATTCAGTTCATTCATTGACTCTTGAAATTTGTTGGAGGAATGAAAAAATCCATGAATCTTATATCTTCCTTACGGACTAACTGGACCCCAGAGCGAACTCGGAAAAATTACGACTCTTCCACATATCATTGATGAATCAGGCCATCCTGAACCGGTACTTTTCCGGCCTTGAATCAAATCTGTGTTGGCTCCATGACGGGTTCGTAATGTTCCGTGTTGATTCGCGATTGTCTATCAATGTCCTGGCCACCAAGAAAGTCAGGTACATCCGATTCACTATAGCGTCATCTGGGGTGATCCAGGACTATTTTGCAATCCTGGGTGGAAAGGTCCATGTTTTGTTCATGGCGGTCCAAGACAGTCCTGAGCTCATCGAGGATTATCCTCAGTGGCCGGGGTTCCTGTGTTGGCAACGTGTTGAGTGGAAAATGGGTCTGTGGTTTTGACATGCTGGTTCGGGGTAATTAAGGCATTTCGGCAGAAATGCCTTTATGGTTTTTTAGCAGAATTTTTTTTTTTTTCTTTTTTTTTTTAGGTTACCGCACCTATTGTCCGATAACCTATTGGCATGGCGTTGCGTCCGTCGTCCGTCGTCGTCGTCCGTCGTCGTCGTCGTCCACATTTTTATCTTTTTTGTTTACGGGCGAATTTTTCTGAAATTTTGCAGAAAAATACTTAAAAATAATTCAAGAAGGAGTTATTTTTTATTTTTTTTATTTTCGCTTTTTCTTCAAAATGGCGGCCGTTTTCGAAGAAAAATGCCTGATTTTGGACTTTGACGGCCATTTTCTCAAAATCTGTTCAGTAACTTTTTTTCTCTTTGATACATAAGACTCCTCATATGTACTTCTATGATGTCTATAAATTTCGTTGCGCTTGAATCGCTCGAAGTGGGCCATTTTGGCCCAAACTCGGCCCAAATGGGACTTTCCCATGTTAAATTCTCGCATGCTTTATAATGGGACACATTATGCCTAATATCTCACTTGATATTGAGATTAGAGACTAGGAATCAATTGTGGACATATAGGAAATTATATATGCTGAATATTCTCGTGACCTTGAATTTGACCTCTGACCTCAGTTTCAATGTCAGAGCACAAAATGGCCTATATCTCGCTTATTATCGACTCTACAGCTTAGGAATCAATTGTGGACATATAGGAAATAATATATGCTGAATATTCTCGTGACCTTGAATTTGACCTCTGACCTCATTTTCAAGGTCAGAGCACAAAATGGCTTATATCTCGCTTATTATCGACTCTACAGCTTAGGAATCAATTGTGGACATATAGGAAATGATATATGCTGAATATTCTGATGACCTTGAATGTGACCTTCGAACTCATTTTCAAGGTCACAGGACAAAATGGCTAATATCTCGCTTGTTATCGACTTTACAGCTTAGCAATCAATTATGAACATATAGGAAATGATATATGCAGATTATTGTCATGACCTTGATTTTGACCTTTGACCTCATTTTCAAGGTCACAGGACAAAATGGCTAATATCTCACTTATTATCGATTTTACAGCTTAGGAATCAATTGTGGACATATAGGAAATGATATATGCTGAATATTCTCGTGACCTTGAATTTGACCTCTGACCTCATTTTCAAGGTCCAAGGACAAACTGGCTCATATCTAGCTCCTCTATTGACTGTATGGCTTGGGAATCAATTGTGGACATGATATACAAAATGATATACATTGAATATTTTGATGATCTTGAATTTGACCTTTGCCCCTTCATTTTCAAGGCCACAGCACAAAATTGCTAATATATCTCTGATTATTGAATTTACAGCTTAGCAATCAACTGTGGACATGATATATGCTCAATGTTATATATGCTGAATATTCTCTTGACCTTGAATTCAACCAGTGACCTGGCTAACATCTAAAATATTAAACATTGTCCGGTAACCTATCTTCGGCCCTTGGCCTAATTTTTTTTTCTTTTTCTTTTTTTTTCTTCTTCCGCCGTTTTGGTTTCCGGACGATAACTTTAGAGTGCCTCGATGGATCCTTATCAAATTTTCACCACTAGTCAGAAATGATATGTGGAAGAAACCTATTCTTTTTGAGCCGGCTCCGAGGTCCGTGAGGTCCGTGAGGTCCGTGAGGATGAAATCAAGGTTTTTGGTTTCCAGACGATAACTCGAAAAATATTCAGGCAATATATTCAAAACTCTGCATGGAGGTTCATATACCACCAGGGAAGAACCCTATTGATTTTGGGATCAATCCGTCAAATGACCTTTGACCTAGAGGTCAAAATAATTTTTTGCTGATTCATCCTTGAGGCTTCCTGCATATCTCAGAAACGGTGCGTCGTAAAGTGAAACGGACGTTATTTTCGGACTCGTCGCCCTAGACAAACATGTCTATGGGTTATTTTTTTTTTTTGATTCGACTCCGAGGTCCGTGAGGATGAAATCAAGGCCGATTATGAGACTTGGTTTCCGGACGATAACTCGAAAAATATTCAGGCAATAGTTGCAGAACTTTGCGTGGAGGTTTATATACCACCAGGGAAGAACCCTATCGATTTTGGGATTGATCCGTCAAACGACCTTTGACCTAGAGGTCGAAATAACTTTTTGCTGACTCATCCTTGAGGCTTCCTGCTTATCTCGGAAACGGTACATCGTAGAGCGAAACGGACGTTATTTTCGGACTCGTCGCCCTAGGCGAACATGTCTGACGGGTACTATGGATGAATTTTGACCTTGGCCCGAAATTTTTTTGCCGAGTCGCCATTTTTCGTTTTCGTCGATATCTCGGAAACGGTGCGTCGTAGAGCGAAACGGACGTTATTTTCGGACTCCTCGCCCTAGACAAACATGTCTAAGGGATATTATGGATGAACTTTGACCTTGACCCGAAATTTTTCTGCCGAGTCGGCATTTTTCGTTTTCGTCGATATCTCGGAAACGGTGTGTCGTAGAGCGAAACGGACAATATTTTCGGACTCCCCCCCCCTAGACAAACATGTCTAAGGGGTATTATAGATGAACTTTGACCTTGACCTGAAATATTTTTGCTGAGTCGGCATTTTTCGTTTTCGTCGATATCTCGGAAACGGTGTGTCGTAGAGCGAAACGGACGATATTTTCGGACTCGTAGGCCTAGACAAACATGTCTAAGGGGTATTATGGATGAACTTTGACCTTGACCCGAATTTTTTTTGCCGAGTCGGCATTTTTCGTTTTCGTCGATATCTCGGAAACGGTGTGTCGTAGAGCGAAACGGACGTTATTTTCGGACTCGTCGCCCTAGACAAACATGTCTTAACGATATTATGGATGAACTTTGACCTTGACCCGAAATTTTTTTGCCGAGTCGGCATTTTTCGTTTTCGTCAATATCTCGGAAACCGTGCGTCGTAGAGAGAGAGAGAGAGAGAGAGAGAGAGATTTATTTTCGTTTCCACATAACAATTCAAATACATTTGATAGATTTAACAGAAGATACAATTAATACATTACGGAAAACATGGATAACAAATTAGCAATTTGCTGTCTTCCATTTGTACCCATTATATAATACATATTAAATTTAATAAATTATGATTAGCATTTATGTAGATTAGTTAATTCTAACACATTTAGGAATAAATAATCAAATGAATATCACTTCACAGGCTTGCCCGGCCTGACCAAGTAGAAAACACCGGCGGAGATCGTGGACGATAAAGTCATACCGTAAAAGTATTATGACCAAGTTCTGTAGAGCGAAACAGATGTTAAATTTTGGACTCGTCGCCCTAGACAAACATGTCTAAGGGGTTTTATGGATGAACTTCGACCTTGAGCAGAAATTTTTTTGCCGAGTCGGCATTTTTCGTTTTCGTCGATATCTTGGAAACGGTGTGTCGTAGAGCGAAACGGACGTTATTTTCGGACTCCTCGCCCTAGAGAAACATGCCTTAAATGTATTTTGGATGAACTTTGATTTTGACCCGAAATTTTTTTGCAGAGTCGGCATTTTTCGTTATCGGCGATATCTCAGAAACGGTGCGTCGTAGAGCAGAACGGACGTTATTTTTGGTCTCGTCGACCTAGACAAACATGCCTGGGGGGAGGGGGGGGGGGTATGATGGATGAACTTTGACCTTGACCCGAAATTTTTTTCGCTGAGTCGACATTTTTCATTTCCGTCAATATCTAGGAAACAGTGTGTCATAGAGCCCCGTGGCAAACATGTTTTAAATATTACGAATTAGTCCTAACACCGAAATGCCTCCAAGGCATCTTTAGGCCTTGACGTCTAGTTGGATGTTATGACATGGTTGTCAGCATGGTATGGGCCGGGTTTCCATTGTTAGTCAGTTACAGTGCCCTGCATGGTTAACATCCTAGCTGGTACCGTATTCAGCTGCAGTGCTGCTGTGTTCTACTAAAGGTCCATAGTTGATTCTTGGTGACAATGTTTCAGTCTGGGGGTGATGAGCGGTTGTCGATTCACATGTATCACGACATCCCCTGACTTTGGGTGTTCCTGGATGGTGCTTTCTAGGATCAAATTTGGCGGAGCTATAGTTCCACTGATAATGTGACAAAATGATGGATTCCACATTTTGTATAATCCAATGAACCATCAATCCATGTTGAGTGGATTATTTTCACCCTAATTCACTATTTTAACATACAGATTTTCCCAAATTAACTAAAATTCAAACTCCGACCCCCCCCCCCCCCCCCAGTTTTTACCCGACCCCCCCCCCCCCCCCACCTGATAAATAATGACCGGACCCTAAAGGACATTTTATCTGTAGAGGCAAATTACCCAAAAATGGCTGCTTTGACCTTTCAAGGTCATCGAAGGTCAAATTCAAGGTCACCACACAAATCGCCATATTTGACTTCCTATTTGAAAGTGCCAATATGTAAGCTCTTCAAGCCTCCTATGAGTACAATGGTGGCAGCTCCCATTGTGAAGGAAAAAAGTAGCCAAAATTTTCTAGGTCCATAATTTTTAGGTTACTGGACCTATGGTCCGATAACCTATTGGCATGGCATTGTGTCCGTCGTCCGTCGTCTGCTTCAGCGTCGTTCGTCCTCATTCTTATCTTCAAAGTTTCTTATTATTATCTTTGAATCTTTCTGTAATTTTGCACAAAAATGCCTAAAAATATTTTGAAAAGGTGATATTTTTTTTTGGTTTTTTTATTTTCGCATTTGTTTTTCAAAATGGCGGCCATTTTTGACGAAAGACGGCCGATTTCTGACTTTGGCGGCCATTTTCTCAAAAACCGTTCAGACAGTTTTGAGATTTTTGTTTCAATAGAGTGCCCTCATATACCTCTGTGACGTGTATAAGTTTGGTTGCCCCTGAATCGCCGTTCTGCATGTGGCGGCCATTTTCATTTTCACGACTGGTCCCAAATGGGACTTTCCCATGTCAAATTCTCCTATGCTTTATAATGGGGCACATTTTTCCACATATCTCACTTAATATTGAAATTAGAGATCAGGAATCAAATGTGGACATGTAGGAACTGATATATGCTGAATATTCTCGTGACCTTAAATTTGACCTTTGACCTCATTTTCAAGGTCACAGGACAAAATGATATAATTTATAGCGTGGGAACCAATTTGTGGACATATAGAAAATGATATACACTAAATATTTTGATGATCTTGAATATGACCTTAACCTTATTCAGGTCAGAGCACAAAATAGCTAATGTCTTGCTTATTATCGACATTACAGCTTAGGTGTCAATTGTTAACTTGTAGAAAATGATAGATTGTCCGGTAACCTTTTGTCCTCTGACCTTGAAAATGAGGTCAAAGCTCAAATTCAAGGTCACAAGAATATTCAGCATATATCACTTCCTATATGTCCACAATTGACTGCTAAGCTGTGAAATCAATAATAAGCAAGATATTGGCCATTTTGTGCTCTGAGCTTGAAAATGAGGTCAAAGGTCAAATTCAAGGTCATCAGAATATTCGGCATATATCATTTCCTATATGGTCACAATAGATGGCTAAGCTGTAAAGTCGATAATAAGCGAGATATTAGCCATTTTGTGTTCTGACCTTGAAAATGAGGTTAAAGGTCAAATTCAAGGTCACGAGAATATTCAGCATATATCATTTCCTATATATCCACAAGTGATTCCACGTCTCTAGTCTCAATATTGAGTGAGATATCAAGAACATTGTGGCCCATTATAAAGCATAGGAGAACTTAACATGGGAATGTCCCATTTGGGCCCCGTGAAAAAAACATCAAAATGGCCGCCACACGCAAACCTGCGATTCAAGAGCATCAAAACTTATACACATTATAAGGATACATAAGGGGAACATTTTGAAACTAAAATCTCAAAACTGATCAGACAATTTTTGAGAAAATAATTTTTAAAGTTGAAAACATGCAAAAATGGCCATTTTCGGCATAAAATGGCCACCAAAACTGCATAATCGATTCAATAAAAAATGAAAAAACCGCTGGGGATATTGACCCAATACATATTCACACAAATTTATGGACAAATTCATCAGCCCGATAAAAAATGTTGACAGATGATGTGACGGACGACGATGACGACGACGACAGACGAAAAACCACGGCAATAGCTTATCGGCCCATATTGGCTGGTAAGTTAAAGATGGCCAAATTTGCCTCTACAGATGAAATGCATGTAGATGGAGCTTAAGTTTTCATTATGAACATATAGGAAGTCGCATATGGAACAACTAATAAAGACATTAATCTTGATTTTGGATGACCTTGAGTGCTACATGTCTGACATGAAATCTCTAATGTGGCCTCTGAGGCTTGAACACTTGCACATGCTGGTTAGGATTGTCTATAAGGCACATGAAAAGTCACACATATATATATATATATATATATATATATATATATATATATATATATATATATATATAGATTTACATAGGCAGCATTAGGTCAAATTCAATTTGACCTAATGTCGGAAATCTACTACATAAGCGATAGTATAGCATTAGGTCAATTTGACCTAATGTTTGACAGATCGATACTCCGATTGAAAATGAATTTGTCAAACATACTCAACCTGAAATTCTTTATTGTTTGTCGCTTAATCTTGCGCATGTGATCTTGGACTGACTCGCGCGATTTTCAGTGGTTTATGGCATGCTATTGTTGAACATCATATGATTTACAGTGCATATTTTACCATCGTGTGTTATTTTTCTAAATGACCCTATATATTGATTACAACGGGAGAATAAGTCATTAATGGTCCTGGAAAGTCAGGTAGGTGGGCTAGAAATTAAATATAATACATGCTGAAAATAAGAGAAAAATATATATTTTTCATTGACATCGTGCACCGTGCTTCGGTGAACTGTAGCGCCACAGGAGGTGTATGAATCACGGAATTCTATATTGAACTCGGACAACGTAAAGCTTTCTTCCTATCTATGTATTACTCATACCAGACACTTTTATAAACATATTAACGATATTATAACATATACCATTTTATAAACACAAGTCCTGACTGTTAATTCGATACTATATTATATTGTTTGACGCCGGTTCCAGTGCGTGTGTGTCCGTGTTTTGCTAGGCTCAAGCACGACTTGACCTTGACCTTGTGAGTCCTTGCGCTGAATTTCAAGTGACGGGTGATATGCCTGGTCGGACAAATGTAAGTATATTCTGGTAGATCTACTAAATAATCTTAACAGTGGTTAAAGCAACAATCAGACAGTCCCCGTGTGGCACCCGGTTAGGCCTAGATAGATCTAGATCTACCATGTTTTGGATTGGCATGTTGGGATCGGACTCCAATTGGGCGAAAATAGGTGATAGATCATGATAGATCTAGATGACTACGGCTGTATTAGATCTAACCAAACCGCACCAGTGATCAGACACTGAAACGTGGTTGATGATATGTTATGAGAAAATTAAATAAATATAGTTGCTGCAAATAACTTGAAATAAAAGAGTGTTTGTCAGCTGTCAACCCCATGGTCAACCCTGGTAACTAATTTCCTTCGGCCGGCTATGGCGATAGATCTATATCTGCGGCTACTCACTACAAGTGTTGTGTGACGCATGTTCTGATGCAAAATAGGGACAGTGATCGGACACTAGTGTTCCACATATACACATTTAGATGATAGGCCCCTAAGGCCCTATTTATACATGTTCACAAATAATTAAATAAATATTAACTAGATGCTCTCCGGTCGCTGTCAACCGCGTGGGTGTATTCCCCTAAGCCCCATGATCCGTGTCGCCCGGAACGATAGATGTATGCCCAGGTGCAATATTAATTTCTTCAATGACATCAACACCATTACAACCGCAAAGAAGCTTTTCCTTGCCGAGTCCAATGATAAATGTTTCTCACCTTAACTATTTTTTTATTGTACTCAATAATAGACTTAACTAGCAAAATTCAGTAAAAAATAAGGGTAAGGTTAGCCTATATAGCTCTATATTTTTAGACGATTAACCTGGTAATACAGTTCGGTTACAGAGTGACGAGTAACTGGTTACAGAATTATGTACTCGTTGAAGCCCCAATAAGCAGCCAGCCGTCGCGGTCGAATGCGATTTGTAAGTTGTGGTTAGGCCTACATGATTGATGAATATTTATAATTTAGGGCTGGGTCCATGGCCGGGTCAGCACAAGTACAAATTTCATAACTCGAGTAGATCTACTTGAGTGTTGTGACTCGACTTCTAACCGAGTACTCGTATCAAATTCCCAACATTTGCAAAAAGTTTGAAATAGATCTAAATCGTCAATTCACTATGTATTGCACCGGGGCTGCCGCATAGATGCTAAATCATGTCTCTGGAAACATAGCCGAATTATTCTACTTTGTGGAGGGGGGGGGGGGGGGGGGGTCAAAAATGAGCCAAACTACGAGGATCAAAATATTTGAAATCAGATAATTGTACTGTTATTGGCACAAAACCTTCAGTGTATCTGTCGACCTGAATGAGGTACCTACAAGAAAATTGATACCATATTCATCCCAATAGAAGCACATGCCCTGATGGAAAAATTCCCCCTCTTTTGCAGAAAAAAATACTGTGTTCTTTACTTTAAACCATGGTAAATGTCTTCAGTTTAATAACAAGGTCTTCTGTTGTTTTAAACATCAAATCTGGGCGATGTTTACAAAATTAACACATAAAAGAACTGTATAGGCATTACATCAATCATTTCCTGACTTTTACATATTTAGGTCTTCCCCATTAGGACCAGAAACTACTTATTCCTAAAGACATGTGAAATACAATGAATACTGCTGAGCTGACCATGTGCATAGATCTACAGACTGCAGTTATCATGGTTATCAAAATCTGGTTTCAGAAAATGCCCAGGAAGCGAAGACACAATACACCTGATGTGGGTCATCTCCATAGGGTAAGTTCATGTTATCATGGTAAATTGGTTATCATGGTTATTCCTGTGCATGTTGTGTGAATTCTGTGCTGATTAATTTTATCCCCCGAACAAAATTCGGCGGATACTAGTACCATGGATTTGCGATCGTCGTGCCGCCGCCGTAGACACTTTTTTGTGAACACTCTGCAGATTGCAAATCTTAACCGATTCTAATATTTTTTATGTGGACATATCTCATGTATCTCATCACATGCTCTGTTCTCTGACATCATGGACATGATAAGCATGGTAGTATCAAGACACCTAGCGGCTTTGGTTGCCATAGCAAAATGGGCTACAGCTAGATTTTCACATTACGTATTACATGTATAGCCCACCAACAAGGCGAAGATTATCTTCCAACTTCACCAGATATCACCAGCTCAAACATAGGAGCAAAATAAAGAAAGATATACACAAATTCGTCAGACACACTGTTTTGCAAATGATGCTGGAAAATGCTAGAAAATGCTAGAAATATGTCTGATTGTGCTTGCATTGAAATGAAAGTGCTATCCATGCTAGCATTTGCTGTCAGCAATTGCATGATGCTATAGCTAAAAGCAAAAGCTAGCATGGGTGTTGCATTTTGCTATGCGTGTAGCCGTGTACTGTATTGATCTTAATAGTTTTGCATTGAACATACTAGTATCATCTATTCAGCATGTTCAGTCACTGATATTTGCATCCTGGGATACACCATTCTCGGTCGTGTGTGACTGACAGTGTCTAATGTTTTATAGCATGTACAATTTTGTCTTAAATTTCAGAAAAAGAAGAAGATTCCAAATGAATTTGCCCTTGAGAATATTGAGAAATAAAAAGATCAAGAAGGATTCGCAATATCTTGGATCAACTCTTCAATAGGTAACCGTAACAATACTCATGCTTTTCTTTTAACCTATTATTTGAGTATCTTAACATCTTATCACAATATACATGTATTACATGATCTACATTCATGATAAAAATGTTTTTATTGGGACTCTATTGTTTGATGTCCCTGTAGCTTTGAAAACATTCCTGTCTTTATTTTCTAGCCATTTCACATGTTTCATTTGAACAATCAATGGTATCGATGAATTTATTGCTAACTTGTATAAATGCAAACCACCCTGAACTACTACATGTACACGCTCCTCCTCGATCCACTAGATCGTGCTGGACAGAATCGTTAATCATGTTAATATGAGCCCAAACCCGTGCGCACTTGCACACTTGGCCTTGCTCTAAAGCCTTACCGGTACGGTACTTTACTATACCGCCATTTTCGTTTGGCAGTTTTAGATTTGTGCTCCACATGTCCAGTGGACATGGTGGAAGTCATATAATTAATTTACTAGTAGTCTTCAAACTACATGTAATTCTTGCGATATATTGTAATGAAATTTCACTTGTGTAATTCATCATGATCATTGACTGTTCACAAGCTGTCTGGGCTATCAGTGAAAGGCCACATCATGAATTTTCGCTGTGCAACTTAGCAGCATGCATCTAGCTTGTCATGCTTGTAAACCTATTTAGACATTGTTAAATGAAGAGTTTTCAATTTTTGCCTAATATCCGAAAGCAAGATGCCCACCTTATTAAATGTATTTTATGCACAACTTGGCGACTGATCTTGAACGTTTACGAAACCCATTTAAAAGGAAAGTTTTAAAAATATCCAGGCCTTAATGTGCAATCACTGATATAGGCGCAGCGGGGGGGGGGGGGGGGGGGGGGGGATGGTGGAGGGAGGTCTGCCAGTTGCGGTCGTCTATGTCTAGTTCATCTCTGGGTGCTCGTAAACTGCGATCAAATTCTCAAAACTGTGTTTGTATGTCCAGCACCATCTGATTCCACCGTGAATTATCTGTTTGGATAATTTTTCCACCACCGAGTCAATGCATCTAGGTGATGGTTGCTGCCATAAATTGAATTGCATGCTTGTATGATTTCGCCCTATCCTTGTATGATTTCGTCGCATGTATTTTTCACATTGTTTATGAATAAATAGCACTCCAAATGACTGACTAACTGATTTTCACCCCTTTTTGCAGATCAACACTCGAAAGAGGAATACTGCTAAGGTAAGGGTCATCCGCTGAACCTATAGTGATTAAGTTTAAGGCGCGAGGGTTCGCAATCTCTGTTTGTCTCTGTTTGTCTAGTTTAAAAATCGATCCAGAAAACTTTTTGATCTTTAACCATTGTTAAATGTTCTCACTTTTTAAAAATGTTCCATGTTTACTTCATGGTGCAGCCAGATTACTGTGAGATTGGACCATCAAACAATATGCTGTGGATTTGATGGACACATCATTACCAGAAAAAGTCAGTCCACGGCAACATTTACTCTATTCTTAGGTACCGGGTGATCCGGATCTTCATTTGACTGTATTGTGATATATATATACTTTCCTACAAATTTAACGATATTTTGTCACAGAAAAAGAAGTCATTCAAATGGAGTACAGCGGCCACTTCCGCTGTTATTCGCCTTTTTGCGGACTACATTGATGGATCAAGAGGCAAAAAGTATCCATGTAAGTAGACATACATGGAACTGGTGATACAATTTGTGGGTCTATGCCCCAGTTGACTATTAGGTCACCGACCCTATAGGTTACCGGTTCGAGCGTTTTTCTCGAAAACTGTTTCGAGATTCAGTTTCGAGATTTTTGTTTCAACAAATTCCCCTTATATACTTTTGTGATGTGTATAAGTTTGAGATTTTTGTTTGAAAATATGCTAATGGGAGTCCTTGACAATGTGTAAAGATGGAGTGCCTTGAATTGCTTGAAAGGCCTGAAATCTAGGCCCAAATCTTGACCTCAGATGACCTTGAATTCAATCTCAGAGTCATATCTCACCTGCAATGTAAAAATATGAAATTGTCTAGTAACCTATTTCAGCCCTTGGGCTATTTTTTTGTTCGTCAGTATTTTGGAAACGATGCATGCCAAATCACACAAATAGGCATTATTTTTGGACTCGTGGCCTGGACATGTCTAGGTGTATAGGGATGATCTAACTGATTTTCATGCTTTATATCAGAATGCTTGCAGAAATTGACGTCTTGTTGTGTATTGTTTCAGCCCCACAAGAGCTGGAAGACTTTCTGTTGACGACAAAGATTCCCCACTCAACATGTGAGAAACTCTACACGAAGGTCTTCAACGAATAACAAAAACTGCAGAAAAAAATGCAAAATGTAACTCAGTGATCATGTTCACTTGATGTCTGGTAGAACTACTGACCGCAAACCAGGCCGTATGGCTAGCCGTGTGCTTGGCAAACCGCGTGTATGAATACGTCACTTGTATAACTTATACATGTAGGTTCGACTTTGATAACAGTGTCGGGTTCCACCCGCACGGCTAGCCGCACTGGTAAACGTACGGGTAACCGCGTCAATGGAAAACAGCCTAATAGTAATACAAGTGATGTTTTGCTGTAACAATTTTTCGCTGTAACAAGATTGGCGATATACAATAATTGCTCTCAGATGGTAGGCTTACAGGATAATGTGATTCCTCTGATTATCACTTTCAAACACTTACTCAATTCAATACTAGTATCTTCTGTTGAATTAAGGCACTATCGATTTCCCTTTATCATGTTTATGGGTTAATCAGACGTCCATCAGCGTCAGAATTTGGGGCTGATCCATCAAATGACCTTTGACCCAGGGCACTTGACCTTTTTGGCCGAGTCATGAACAAAGTTCCTCCCATATCACATAAATGGTGCATCGTAGAGCAAATGCACGGTATAATTTGTGGCCCTAGACAAAATGCCTGAGGGGTACTTTGGATGAATTTGTCCCTAGGCCAGTTTTTTTATTTTCTGCCATGTCTCGGAAACAGTGCGCCTTAGAGCAGAAACTGAAAACGGACATTATTTTCGGCCTCCTGGCCCTAGACAAACATGCCTAAAGGGTACTTAAAGCCCTGGGGCGAAAAAAAAATTGTGCCGAGTCAGCATTTTTCAGTTTCATCCATATCTCAGGATTGGTGCATTGTAGAGCGAAATGGATGTTATTTTTGGACTGGTGCACTAGACAAATATGCCGAAGGATGGGCACTATTGGTGAATTTGGCCCTGGGTCAAAAAATTGTGCCGAGTCAGTATTTCTTTATTCTTGGCCATATCTCGGAAACGGTGTGTCGTAGAGCAAAATGGACGTCATTTTTAGCCTCCTGGCCCGTGAACAAACATGACTTGTGACGTCTCGAATTAAAAAATGGACGGCCAAATTTTATTTTGCTGTGTCAGCATTTTTAAAAAGAAAATTTGCCCATATATTGTTTTATACTGAAATACCTCTTTCATTTCATTCAAATAAAAAGGTTTATTCTTTATTGACAGACATGTCGGTGAACCTGTCATAATCATGGTCATAACAAGGCGAAACTGTATCATACCTAGGTACCATTTACTAAAATATATATAAATATACATGTATGTTATTACAATTTTATGTGATCCTCCTTCAGTGCCAAATATATTTTATATGTCTACATGTCCAGTTGTCCGTAATCCCAGACAAAGTTACACAGTAAACGGTATACTATGTCAGTAAACAGTAGAGCCCAGCCGGTTTGCGGTAAAGAAATTCTCCCCCGATTTGTGGTCAGTAGTTCTAAGCTTACCAGCCCATATGAATTGAAATGGAAATGTAAACTGTACACAACAGAAAACCGTGAACCAAATTAGAAAATTGTGTTATGAATCGAAATGTGTTGTAAACTGTAAACAATGGAGAACCATGAAGCATACTGTAACCATGGTAACATGTGGAACCAAACTATGACATTGCAAAACGAAAAGAAATTAAAGCTACAATTTTAAACAGTGTTGGAATTTGTTGCAAGTAAGAATTTATTTGTTGTATTTTAGTTATTGTGTCCCCAAAACTTCTCCCTGAACGAAGTTTGGTGGATACTACAGTGTATGGATTTGCAAGCATGTGCAGCATCTGTGCAGACATTCATGCGAACGTTTCAAAGCCTAACTAAAGTCGGGAAACTTATTTTCAACAGAATATGGAGTGAATCCTATGGATTATTTTAGTTTTTACAGCACGTCAATATCATAATTAGTTACAAAGAAATGGCATTTTACTGAGGAAATTCTCCAGACCTAATTAACTATTATAATTCGATTATAATGAGTATTCGTGATGTCACGAGGGTTCAACAAGTTAATGCGCTAATAATACTCCTATATTTCTGATGATAAATGTGGCGATCTATGCTAATTTCGCATGCATTTTGTTTAATATGAGACATCATCAGTATTCTGTTACCAAATCTGGTTGCCAAGGTACCTAATCCTGATATATGTCCCATAGCAACGGTGGATGCTAAGGGCCCCAGTGCCATGAATATTGAATTATGGACGCAAAATTAGTCAGAATGTGTGCGAGACACTTTTCTCAGACCGTATCACAAATTAAGAAGAAAACAAATTACACCAGTCCAGAAATAAAGCCCCTAGCAACCATGTTGCTATGGGTCATATCTATAGTGTGGTTGCCATGGTGGCCTGATACATTTTTTAAACATGGTATATTATCTATTATAAGGCATCCTGAGAATTTTTTTAGTGATACTATACATAAGAAATACAGAATAAGGCTCTGAATGTACCTAATAAAAGCAATCTACATGTGTGACGTCAAGAATACTCATTATAATAGAATTATAATAGATAAAGTACTTCAAATATTTCAGTGAAAAAGTCATGAAAATGCGACATAAGATAAAGATATTCATGTTCTGTAGAAGGGAGAATATTATCGTTTATTTTTTCTTAGTTAGGCTTTAAAGCTCGGAAGTATTTTATTATTTTTGTTGCAGGCATGGGATATGGTCATTTTTAATCGCCCATACTTGTAGATTGTAATGAGGGTATTGAGGAAAAGTTTCAAGATTTTCTGGAAAACATAGTAAATTTATTTATAATTCAGTTCTTATCAAAAAATAAATTACTGCAGTATTACTGCATGGAGTTAACATGATTAATATAGTTAAGGTCTGGAACTGCATTTATGGCTCTTCAGTAATATTTGTCTGAATTCCATGTAACAATAATATTTGGGCAACAGTGATGATAGGGCATCAGAGAGATACACCTAGTATGCGGTCCTCAGTGACTGGAGAGTATCTAATTAACTTACACTGGAAGTAGCAATTTTCAATACTAAGTCACAAATGCCACATACACTTTCAACACCCATGTACAGAGACATCATCTACTAGTATCTCGTTATTTACACTACACCAACATAATTTACGCATGGAAATATAGGCAGCGTGGAGCTGCCAATATACAACAAGTTACTAATTCGTACATAAGAGTCAGTAATTCGTACATACGAGTTAGTAATTCGTACAGTGCTTATGAGTTACTAATTTGTATGTATGAGTTAAACGTTTTTAGCATGGCACAAACCTTTTTAGCATGGCGCAAACCTTTTTAGCAGGGCTTGAACGTTTTTTGCACGGCATTCTAAAAAAATTTGTGACATGCTAAAAAGGTTTGCCCCGTGCTAAAAAGGTTTGTGCCATGCTAAAAAGGTTTGTGCCATGCTAAAAAGGTTTGTGCCATGCTAGAAAGGTTTGCGCCCTGCTAAAAAGGTTTGTGCCGTGTTAAAGAGATTTGCGCCCTGCTAAAAAAGTTTGTGCCATGCTAAAAAGGTTTGTGCCGTGGTAAAAAGGTTTGTGTCCTGCTAAAAAGGTTTACGCCCTGCTAAAAAGGTTTGTGCCATGCTAAAAAGATTTGTGCCCTGCTAAAAAGGTTTGCGCCCTACTACAAAGGTTTGCGACGTACTATAAACTATTTTCATAACTGAAAATAACTGTTTACTAACTAGGCAACTGATTTCAAAACTACTCTTAACTCAGTCATAAATAATGGCAGCATTGGGCCGCCGTACACTTAGACCTAAAATGGATTATGATCTCGACTTCACTTGACCAATTCTGAGAACAATGTAAGTAGTCATACAAAAATATCTGCTTTGTTAACCTGTCATCACTCATATCACACAATATATTTTAAAAAACGTAACATGCAACCAAAACGTCTATACCTTAGAGAAAGCCAACCCAAATCACCCTGCATTCCAACAATTGGAGCAAACCTATGCACCCCTAAATAATAAAGGATTGCACGATTTTGAATATTATTACATAGAGCAAAATATTTATATCCCCAAATCCCAGCACCATATTCACATCATAATCATAAACAACACCAGAATTATACAATTTTTCGGAAGTGTTTAGACCCACATCTTTGAGCATTTTAAACTTATTAATAATTCCTCCTAGAGCACGACCACTTGCTTCAGATAGTACAGTTTCACAGTGGCTAAATATTGAATGTTCATCTATAAACAAACCTAGATTCTTGTACATATTAACCACAACCAGCGCATTACCATCAAAATTATATTTAAAAGAGGTTGGAGAACAACGCTTCGGCCTGAAATGTACAATATTTGATTTCTCTATGTTTAGACTAATTTAATATTAAAATAAAAAAAATAAATCCTATAATATTCAAATAAATCCTATAATATCTGTATGGATGTATGTTAAAAATGTCAAATGAATCTAGTTTGATTTCCTGCGTTTTTCCATTTTCACACAAATTGCAATGATATACTGTGATGTCCATATCATGCATCATAGTAATTGAATGAAGTGCACATATTTTACGTGAATACTGGCAATCATTGAACAGCGAAATTAAATCCCTGCGAAATCGCCTGAGGTTGAAACCGCAAAATTTAATACCCGCAAAAGTGTTTTTACAGTATGGTGAAAGCAGTAAAATTCATTGATTCAAAAACACTACAAAACATCTAAATTGTAGGTTCATTTAGTTTCAAATACTATTAATTATAGGAACAATGTGCGTTATTCTATTCATAACAGAAAGATTAATCAGATTTCGTCCATTACGGTACATGAATATTATCGAATATCAAATATGTTTTAGAATATTGGACGGCAGTAGGCTGTAGTCCCATTCAATTAACCATGGAAGTCATAAAAACTAAAGGACTATGCAATCCCTTGTCCAAGACTTGGTGCGCACCGACATCTATACTCAAATTCCACATTTTTATAGCTAAACTGAAAACCATATCAAATCGCTGCTGAAGTTAGAGTCTGGCTCGTTTTCATGATAGTGGCTTCAGATATACAGGCAGATCTATGTATAACAGCAACATATATATATTACGATATAATTTGACCTAGTGCCATAATTTGACATAATGCCACTTGTATAGTAGAGTGAAATGGCATTAGGTCAAATGGCATTAGGTCAAAGGGATTAAGTCAAATTATATTTCTATGTTCTATATGCTACTTGATATGTGAACGTTAATGCTACAGAATAAAAGAGTAGTTAGATAAATAGTATGCAGCCTAATCAACACTGGCCAAATGATAAAAGAAAGTGTGTATATTTTAGATATACTGAAAATTTGACCTAATGCTGTGAATTTGACTCAATGCCATGAATTTGACCTAATCCTGTTTATGTAGTTATATATATATATATATATATATATATATATATATATATATATATGGCACATCTTTTAGTGTCCTTGAACTTGACCTTAAACGACCTTGAAAGCCAAATCTCAAAATCTTGCCTGACCTTGCATGTGTAAATTGGCCTCTACAGACGAAACACTTGTTGATAAAGCTTATCTTTTTGTATTATGAACATAATATTAAGTTATACGCAGCATACCTTATGGAGACATTGAAATTCACAAAGATGACCTTGACTGGTAAATCTCAAAATCATATTTTACCTACAATGCTTAAAACCAAAATTGTCCGGTAACCTATCTTAGCCCTTGGGCTAATTTTTTCTTTCATAATGGGAGCTGCCTGGACTGTACTCATATTGACCTTCCAAATAGGAAGTCATGTATGGCGATTTGTGAGGTGTCTTTGAATTTGACCTTCGATGACCTTGAAAGGTCAAAACAGCCATTTTGGGGTTAAAACATAGGCCCAAGGAACCTGTAGCTTACCGGCTAGCCAATCGGTTATTGGACTGATTGTTTTGGTTACTTCAAGGTTACATGTATATTCAACATATATCATTTCCTATATGTCCACAATTGATTCGTAAGCTGTAAAGTTGACGACAAGTGAGATATGCGCCATTTCGTGCTCTGACTTTGAAAATGAGGTGAAAGGTCAAATTCAAGGTCATCAGAATATTTGGCATACCTGGTACATCATTTCCTATATGTCCACATTTGATTTCTAAGCTGTAAAGTCGAGATAATAGCCATTTTGTGCTTTGACCATATATCATTTCCTATATGGTCACAATAGATTTCTAAACTGTGAAGTCGATAATAAGCGAGACATTAGCCATTTTGTCCTCTGACCTCGAAAATGAGGTCAAAGGTCAAATTCAAGGTCATGAGAATATCAGCTTATATCAATTGTTATATGTCTACAATTGATTCCCAAGCTGTAAAGTGAATAATAAGCGAGATATTAGCGATTTTGTGCTCTGACCTTGAAAATGAGATCAAAGGTCAAATTCAAGGTCACGAGAATATTCAGCATATATCATTTCCTATATGTCCACAATTGATTCCTAAGCTGTAAAATCGATAAGAAGTGAGATATTAGCCATTTTGTCTGAAGACCTTGAAAATGGGGTCGAAGATCAAATTCAAGGTCATCAGAATATTCAGCATATATCATTTCCTATATGTCCACAATTGATTCCTAAGCTGTAGAGTCGACAATAGGTGAGATATAAGCCACCTTGAAAATGAGGTCAAACGTCACATTCAAGGTCATGACAATAATCTGCATATATCTTTTCATATATGTTCACAACTGATTCCTAAGCTGTAAAGTCGATAATAAGTGAGATATTAGCCATTTTGTCTGAAGACCTTGAAAATGGGGTCGACGTTCAAGGTCAAGGATTCCTAAGCCGTAGAGTCGACAATAGGTGAGATATAAGCCATTTTGATTCCTAGTCTCTAATCTCAATATTAAGTGAGATAGGCATAATGTGTCCCATTATAAAGCATAGGAGAATTTAGCATGGGAAAGTCCCATTTGGGCCGAGTTTGGGCCAAAATGGCCCACTTCGAGCGATTCAAGCGCAACGAAATTTATAGACATCATAGGAGTACATATGAGGAGTGTTATGTATCAAAAAGAAAAAAAGCTACTGAACAGATTTTGAGAGAATGGCCGCCAAAGTCCAAAATTAGGCATTTTTTGTCAAAAACGGCCGCCATTTGAAAAAAGTGTGAAAATCAAAAAACTAAATAATACCTCCTTCTTGAATTATTTTTGAGTATTTTTGTGCAAAATTCCAGAAAAATTCGCCCATAAACAAAAAAGATAAAAATGTGGACGACGACGATGACGGATGACGACAGACGACCGGAGCAACGCCATGCCAATAGGTTATCGGACCATAGGTCCGATAACCTAAAAAATGTTTTTGGTCGACCCGTCGAAAAAAACAAACCAAAAAATAAACCTATAAAAATCAACTTCCTGTTTCTCGTCCTCCTATTTCTTCAAAATTGTGTAGGGAGGGACTTTTTATTTTTAGGTTACCAGACCTATAGTTCAATAACCTATTGCCGTCGCGTTGCATCCGTCGTCCGTCCACAATTTTATCTTTAAAGTTTACAGGCAGATTTTCCTGAAATTTTGCACAAAAATGCCTAAAAATATTTCAAGAGGGGGTTATTTTTAGGTTACCGGACCTTTGGTCCGATAACCTATTGCCGTGGCGTTGCGTCCGTCGTCGTCGTCGTCGTCCGGCGTCGTCCGGCGTCCGTCAACATTCATATCTTTAAAGCTTATGATCGAATCTTCCTGAAATTTTGCACAAAAATGCTTAAAAATATTTCGAGAGGGAGGTATTTTTTAGTTTTTTGATTTTCGAATTATTTTCAAAATGGCGGCCATTTTTGACGAAAAACAGCTAATTTTGGACTTTGACGGTCGTTTTCTCAAAAACTGACAGATCAGATTTGAGATTTTTGTTTCAAAAGACTCTCCTTATGTACCTCTGTGATGTGTATAAGTTTGGTTGCCCATGAATCGCCGGTCTGCGTATGGCGGCCATTTTGAATTTTCGACAGGTCGACGAAAAAAAATTTTTTCGGCCCAAATCGCATTACTATCCATTTTGGGCAATTTCTAGACCAAAAAATTTTTTTCACCCTTTGAAAAATATTTTGGACTTAGAAAATTTTCGGCACCTTTTTCCTTCATAATGGGAGCTGCCAGGACTGTACTCATAGAACGCTTGAAGATAGAGCTTAGAAATTGGCACTTTCAAATGGGAAGTCATATATGGCGACTTGTGTGGTGACCTTGCATTTGACCTTGGATGACCTTGAAAGATCAAAATAGCCATTTTTTGGTCGAAAAATGCCCAAATTTGCACCTTGTCTGTCTTTACTCGAAAACTGTCTGATCAGTTTTGAGATTTTGGTTTCAAAAGATTCCCCTTATGTACCTTTATGATGTGTATAAGTTTGGTTGTCCTTGAATCGCCGGTCTTCGTATGGCGGCCATTTTGAATTTTTGACTGGTCGACGAAAAAAAAATTTTCGGCCCAAATCGCGTTACTATCCATTTGGGGCCAATTTTTTCACCCTTTGAAAAAAATTTTGGACTTAAAAATTTTCGGCACTTTTTCCCTTCATAATGGGAGCTGCCAGGACTGTACTCATAGAACGCTTGAAAGATAGAACTTAGAAATTGGCACTTTCGAATGGGAAGTATATGGCGATTTATGTGGAGACCTTGAATTTGACCTTGGATGACCTTGAAAGGTCAAAACAGCCATTTTGGGGTCGAAAATGCCCAGATTTGCCTCTACAGATGAAATGATTGTAGATATAGCTTAAGTTTGCATTAGGAAGTCATATATGGAACAACTGATGATGACCTTGACCTTTACCTCAGATGACCTTGAGTGCTAAATGTCCAATGTGAAATGTGTAAATTAGCCACCGAGGCTTAAACACTTGCACATACAGGTTATGATTGTGTATAAGCTTACAAGAAGTCATGTATTTATAGCACATCTCTTGGAGGCCTTGAATTTGACCTTGTATATGACCTTGAAATCCAAATCTCACAACCTTGCCTGACCTGACATGTGTAAATTGGCCTCTACAGACAAAATACTTCTTGTTAGAGCTTATATGTTTGTATTACGAATATATATGAAGTCATATGCAGCATATTTAATGGTGATATTGCAGTTCACAAAGATGACCTTGATTAGTAAATTTCAAAGTCATATGTCACTTGCAATGCTTAAAGCCAAAATTGTCCGGTAACCTATCCTAGCCCTTGGGCTAATTTTTAGTTTTTTGATTTTCACATTTTTCTCGAAAAGGCGGCCATCGTTGACGAAAAATGATTCCCCTTACATACCTTTATGATGTATAAAGGTTTTGTTGCCCTTGAATCGCCGGTCTCCGTGTGGTGGCCATTTTTGACGGGTCGGCGAAAACAAATTTTTTGCCCCAAATTGTGTTACTATCCATTTTGGGTAGTAGGCAAATTTCTATGCAAAAATTTTTTTTGACCTTTGAAAAAAATTTTGGACTTGAAAATTTTGAACATTTTCGGCACTTTTTGTCTTCATAATTAATGGGAGCTGCCAGGACTATACTCATAGTACGCTTGAAGATAGATCTTAGATATTGGCACTTTCAAATAGGAAGTCATATATGGCGATTTGGGAGGTGTCCTTAATTTGACCTTTGATGACCTTGAAAGGTCAAAACAGCCATTTTGGGGTCGAAAAATGCTCAAATTTGCACCTGGTCTGTCTTTTCTCGAAACCTGTCTGATCAGTTTTGAGATTATTGTTTCAAAGGATTCCTCTCATGTACCTTTATGATGTTTATAAGTTTTGTTGCCCTTGAATCGGCGGTTTCGGTCTGGCGGCCATTTTGAATTTTTGAGGGATCGACGAAAATTTTTTTTTCACCCCAAATCGCATTACTATCCATTTTGGGCCATTTCTAGGCAAAAAAAATTTTCACCCTTTGAAAAAATTTTAAACTTGGAAAAATTTCGGCACTTTTTTCCTTCATAATTGTAGCTGCCAGGACTGTACTCATAGTACGCTTGAAGATAGAGCTTAGATATTGGCACTTTCAAGTAGGAAGTCAGATATGGCGATTTGGGAGGTGACCTTGAATTTGACCTTTGATGACCTTGAAAGGTCAAAACAGCCATTTTTGGGTAAAAAAATGCCCAAATTTGCCTCTACATATGAAATGCATGTAGATAGAGCTTCAGTTTGCATTATGACCATATAGGAAGTCCTATATGGAACAACTCATGATGACCTTGATTTTGACATTGGATGACCTTGAGTGCTAAATATCTGGCTTGAAATCTTGAAAGTGGCCTCTAATATTAGCTTACCGGCCCTTTTGGTTTGATGAATTTCGCCATAAAATTGTCAGAACATTCCTTAAGCCAATATCTGAAAAAGTGTTTAAATTTTTTTTTATTGAATCGTTTTTGCCGAATTTGCGGCCATTTTTTCAAAAACTGTCTGATCAGTTTTGAGATTTTTGTTTCAAAACATTCCCCTCATGTACCTCTAAGACGTACATAAGTTTCGTTGCCCTTGAATCGCCGGTCTGCGTGTGGTGGCCATTTTGATTTTTTGACGGGTCGGCGAAAAACAATTTTTTTGTCCCAAATCAAGTCACTATTCGTTTTGAGCCATTTCCAGCAAAAAAACTTTTTTTTTTTGGCCACTGAATTTTTTTTTGGTTATCGGACTATAAGGGCCGATAAGCTATTGTCATGTTTTTTCGTCCGTCGTCCGTCATCGTCCAACACATTTGTTAACCTATGGTCCGATAACCTATTGGCATGGCGTTGCGTCCGTCGTCCGTCGTCGTCCGTCGTCGTCGTCGTCCACATTTTTATCTTTTTTGTTTACGGGCGAATTTTTCTGAAATTTTGCACAAAAATACTTTAAAATAATTCAAGGAGGTATTTTTTAGTTTTTTGATTTTCGCATTTTTTTCAAAATGGCGGCCATTTTCGACGAAAAATGCCTGATTTTGGACTTTGGCGGCCATTTTCTCAAAATCTGTTCAGTAACTTTTTTTCTTTTTGATACATAAGACTCCTTGTATGTACTCCTATGATGTCTATAAACTTCGTTGCGCTTGAATCGCTCGAAGTGGGCCATTTTGGCCCAAACTCGGCCCAAATGGGACTTTCCCATGTTAAATTCTCCTATGCCTTATAATGGGACACATTATGCCTAATATCTCACTTGATATTGAGATTAGAGACTAGGAATCAATTGTGGAGATATAGGAAATGATATATGCTGAATATTCTCGTGACCTTGAATTTGACCCCTGACCTCAGTTTCAAGGTCAGAGCACAAATTGGCTTATATCTCGCTTATTACCAACTCTACAGCTTAGGAATCAATTGTGGACATATAGGAAATAATATATGCTGAATATTCTCATGACCTTGAATTTGACCTCTGACCTCAGTTTCAAGGTCAGAGCACAAAATGGCTTATATCTCGCTTATTATCGACTTTACAGCTTAGGAATCAATTGTGAACATATAGGAAATGATATATGCTGAATATTCTCGTGACCTTGAATTGACATTTGACCTCATTTTCAAGGTCACAGGACAAAATGTCCAATATCTTGCTTATTAGCGACTTTACAGCTTAGGAATCAATTGTGAACATATAGGAAATGATATATGCTGAAAATTCTCATGACCCTGAATTTGACCTTTGATTTCATTTTCAAGGTCACATGACAAAATGGCTAATATCTTGCTTATTATCGACTTTACAGCTTAGGAATCAATTGTGAACATATAGGAAATGATATATGCTGAAAATTCTCATGACCCTGAATTTGACTTTTGACCTCATTTTCAAGGTCACATGACAAAATGGCTAATATCTTGCTTACTATCGACTTTACAGCTTAGGAATCAATTGTGAACATATAGGAAATGATATATGCTGAATATTCTCATGACCTTGAATTTGACCTTTGACCTCATTTCCAAGGTCACAGGACAAAATTGCTAATATCTCGCTTATTATCGACTTTACAGCTTAGGAATCAATTGTGAACATATAGGAAATGATATATGCTGAATATTCTCGTGACCTTGAATTTGACCTTTGACCTCATTTTCAAGGTCACAGGACAAAATGGCGAATATCTTGCTTGTTAGCGACTTTACAGCTTAGGAATCAATTGTGAACATATTGGAAATGATATATGCTGAATATTCTAGTGACCTTGAATTTGACTTTTGACCTCATTTTCAAGGTCAACAGGACAAAATGGCTAATATCTTGCTTATTATCGACTTTACAGCTTAGGAATCAATTGTGAACATATAGGAAATGATATATGCTGAATATTCTAGTGACCTTGAATTTGACTTTTGACCTCATTTTCAAGGTCAACAGGACAAAATGGCTAATATCTTGCTTATTATCAACTTTACAGCTTAGGAATTAATTGTGAACATATAGGAAATGATATATTCTGAATATTTTAATGATATTGAATTTGACCTAAATTTCAAGGTCAGTCATTTTATTTTCAAAGTCAGATTACAAAATGGCTTATATCTCGCTTATTATCAAATTTACAGCTTAGGGGTCCATAGTGAACATATAGGAAATGATGTATGCTGAATAGTTTGGTGATCTAGAATTTAACCTTTGATCCCATTTTCACGGTTAGAGATATGGCGATTTCACTGGTCACCTTGAATTTGACCTTCAACTTTCTCGGCTTAACTCTGTATATTTCTCCGGTAACCTTTCTAGCCCATTGGGCTAATTTTTATCTTTTTTTCAGGCTGATGAATTTGTCCATACATTTGTGTGAATATGTTTTGGGTCAATACCCCCAGATGTTTTTCTCATTTTTTTTATTTGATCGATTATGCAGTTTTGGCAGCCATTTTTATGCCGAAAATGGCCATTTTTGTATGTTTTCAACTTTAAAAATTATTTTCTCAAAAACTGTCTGATCAGTTTTAAGATTTTAGTTTCATAATGTTCCCCTCATGTATCCTTATAATGTGTATAAGTTTTGATGCTCTTGAATCGCTGGTCTGCGTGTGGCGGCCATTTTGATGTTTTTTACGGGGCCCAAATTGGACTTTCCCATGTTAAATTCTCCTATGCTTTATAATGGGCCACAATGTTCTTGATATCTCGGTTAATATTGAGAATAGAGACTTGGAATCAATTGTGGACATATAGGAAATGATATATGCTGAATATTCTCGTGACCTTGAATTTGACCTTTAACCTCATTTTCAAGGTCAGAGCACAAAATGGCCAAAATCTCGCTCATTATTGACTTTACAGCTTAGGAATCAATTGTGGACATATAGGAAGTGATATATGCTGAATATTCTCGTGACCTTGAAATTGACCTTTGACCTCATTTTCAAGGTCAGAGCACAAAATGGCTAATATCTCGCTTATTATCAATTTTACAGCTTAAAAATCTATTGTGACCATATAGGAAATGATATATGCCGAATATTCTGATGACCTTGAATTTGACCTTTGACCTCATTTTCAGATCAAAGCACAAAATGGCTACTATCTCGACTTTACAGCTTAGAAATCAATTGTGAACCTTTAGGAAATGATATATGCCAAATATTCTGATGACCTCGAAAACCGTTCAATTTGACCTTTGACCTCATTTTCAAGGTCAGAGCACAAAATGACTAATATCTTACTTAATATCGACTTCACGGCTTAGGAATCAATTGTGGACATATAGGAAATAATATATGCGGAATATTCTGATGACCTTGAATTTGGCCTTTGACCTCATTTGCAAGGTCAGAGCACAAAATGGCCAAAATCTCGCTTATTGTTGACTTTACAGCTTAGGAATCAATTGTGGACATATAGGAAGTGATATATGCTGAATATTCTCGTGACCTTGAATTCGACCTTTGACCTCATTTTCAAGGTCAGAGCACAAAATGGCTAATATCTCGCTTATTATCAACTTTACAGCTTTGAAATCTATTGTAACCATATAGGAAATGATATATGCCGAATATTCTGATAACCTTGAATTTCACCTTTGACCTCATTTTCAAGGTCAGAGCACAAAATCGCTAATATCTTGCTTATTATTCACTTTACAGCTTGGGAATCAATTGTGGACATATAGGAAATGATATATGCTGAATATTCTTATGACCTTGAATTTGACCTTTAACCTCATTTTCAAGGTCAGAGCACAAAATCTCGCTTATTAATGACTTTACAGCTTAGGAATCAATTGTGGACATATAGGAAATGATATATTCTGAATATTCTCATGACCTTGAATTTGACCTCTGACCTCAGTTTCAAGGTCAGAGCACGAAATGGCTAATATATCGCTTATTATTGACTTTACAGCTTAGAAATCTATTGTGACCATATAGGAAATGATATATGCTGAATATTCTGAGGACCTTGAAGTTGACCTTTGACCTCATTTTCGGATCAAAGCACAAAATGGCTATTATCTCGACTTTACAGCTTAGAAATCAATTGTGGACCTTTGGGAATGATATATGCCAAATATTCTGAGGACCTCGAAAACCGTTCAATTTGACCTTTGACCTCATTTTCAAGGTCAGAGCACAAAATCGCTAATATCTTGCTTATTATTCACTTTACAGCTTGGGAATCAATTGTGGACATATAGGAAATAAAATATGCTGAATATTCTCGTTATCTTGAATATTACCTATGACCTCATCTTCAAGGTCAAAGCACAATATGACTAATTTGCGCTTATTATCGACTTTTAGAAATGATATTGAATATGACCTTTGACCTCATTTTCAAGGTCAAAGCACAAAATGTCTCACCTATTGTCAACTTTACAGCTTAGAAATAATTGTGGACATATAGGAAATGATATATGCTATTGGCAAGCCGGTAAGCTACAAGTCCCTTGGGCCTGGTTTGAATAAATATGATTCAAACTAAGTGAGATATGCACCATTTTGTGCTCTGACCTCGAAAATGAGGTCAAAGCTTATATTCAAGGTCACGACAATAGTCAGCATTTATCATTTCGACAATTGATTCCTGAGCTGTAAAGTAAATAATAAGCAAGATATTAGCCATTTTGTTCTCTGACCTCGGAAATGAGGTCAAAAGTCAAAGAATATTCAGCATATATCACGTCATAAGAATATTCAGCATATATCATTTCCTATATGTCCACAATTGATTCCTAGTCTCTAATCTCAATATTAAGTGAGATAATTAGTAGGAACAATGTGATCCATTATAAAGCATAGGAAAATTAAACATGGGAAATTCCCATTTGGGTCCCGTAGAATACATCAATATGGCCACCACATGCAGACTGGCGATTCAAGAGCATTGAAACTTATACACATTATGGACAACCAGTCTCATGTGCTCAAAACATGAACTCAATCTCCCATTAACAAATATTTATTGACAAAAGAATGCCACATGTCACATATCATCACATATCAGTACTTCACTATTTCACAATGCATCTTGTGTAAAGTCTACGTCCATCAGGTTCCTTATTTTGATGGTCAAAATAACACTAACACGTTGGAACAAACGTTGCGGAGGCATGTGTGCTGTTGAGGTCTTGTTCGTTTGAGAGACACAGATAGCGGAGCCTCAAGATGGGGACTATTCCTCCGGTGACGCAAAACTGTCCTTTACGTGCATGTATAATTTCTGAAACAAAAGAAGTATCAAGTATAATCAAGTACTTATTAGGAATCCACATTCAGTAAAACACTGTTGAGGTGGAGCCTTCAAACATGACATAAATGACAAAATGAGTACTATGACAGTACAAATTAGTACAAGGTAAAGTAACATGAGAATATAATAAACATGACAAGATAAAACATAATATGCAGGCACACACTGGCTGACAGCCTGAGCGACGCGGTGACTTTTGAATAGTTCGCGTTTTCAAGTTGGGGATATTTCAGCGATAAAGTCATTGATTGTTTGTCAAATATGTATCCCCTATGTCCTCTCGGTATATAGATGGGGCCTAGAAGGTACAGTTGTGGAAAATTTTGATTTATTAGTTGAAAAGATGTCCAAACGATTTCCGTCCCGAGGGTGAATGACAGCCATCTCAGACGCTCCGCGTCGCTCAGGCTGACTGGCTGAGTGAAACAAATATACAAACTTAAACAGCTGAATGAGCTGATAAGAAATGTGAGAGAGGTTGCAGGAGAAATACCTAATTTTTACACTTAAAACGCCTTATCGGTAAGTTATGTTTATTCCCATGCGTCTCTATCAGTGTCTATACGCGTCATTACGGTAATCATGGCCTGGCAACTCTACCAGCCAAGTCAAGTGCCCCAAGCCAAGCCCAAGGTCAAAAAAATTACAAGCAGATTTATCGGTCTTTTTACAAACTTACGCCTTTGTTATGATGTTCAAAGAACATGTCTGCGCCTCGGTCGAATGTTCTTTCGAAAATGAATGCCCCAACAATGACAGTTAGGGCAAATGTTGAAGTTCTTTTCAGAGCAGAATGATAAAACCTTGCCAGAGCCGACATGATGGTAGTGTTATGCGCGTTCTTAGAATTTGATTATCTCGAGAACATACCAACTCCACTTATGGGGTTCCTGTTTGCCACCAGGATCGCCACCATGTAATTCGGGTATAGACAAACCATAGAAACAGTCTACTTGCCAAATTCATACAAAAACGTAATAATGTGACATTAAATTTTTGTCATGTTTGTTTTTGCATAATACAAACAATGGACATGACGTTTTTGTACTTCTTGGGCATAATAGACTGTTTTAGAGCCCCAAAAGCACATGGCATCAGCAGGTACCCCATTGTTTCGGCCATATTCTAAGAATGTCCATGATAGATTTCATGATTCCAAAGCGGATATGTACCATTTTGGAAGACAATTCTCGAGATTGTCATAATTCCTAAGATTGACCACAACGTTAAACGGTTGCGTTTGATTGTGCGACTCGAGTTGATTCTAGCGACCATACCGCGCATGCGTTGTTGCTCCCAGACATCGTGTACAACCGAACGGTGTGGGTCCACGGGTGTCGGGTCAATCATCAGATCATGGCTGTCTAAGAACGTGAAAAATTATATTTTTTTCTGCTCGAATGTTTATTGGAACATGATAATTCCGACGATACTAATGATGAACTACGGTATATTGTGATGACTTGATTGAAATCACGAGGGGCTAATGTAGTTTTTTTATACACAGCTAGCACCCAGGTATAGGGCCTCACCTATACCGCATTTATGTAGGCATTAGTAGGCTTATAGTAAGCGAAATTGTTCATATCTATTATGATTCGATTTTTCATAATATAACGAAGGTTGAAAAAACTCACATAAATTATTAATGGAACAATTAGATCTTCTGTAGCGATTTTATGACTATTTCAACCTGGTGTCATGATTTGTGTTGTCTTGTTTTGTTTTCTCTCCTTGTGTTTATTTTTCGTATAGTTCTTGTGCAGTACCTCTCGTCTCTGTGTCCGAACGCTATAGACAATTATTGGTGAGACGTCCGCAATTCCATAGTATTTCTCTGGTTAGAGAAAAGTGCTGAAGACATATAAATTCAAAGACACGGGTTTTATTACCAATATACGACGAGGTAATCACTCGCAAAATATATGCAATATTTCCAGATTACACAGTGACCAGGTTTAGACTAAGTCACCGGGTTTTACAATACTGAAAGGTTACACCGGGTCCAGGTTTGAACTAAGACCCTGCTTTAACGTTAAGCATCAGATCTAGCGTCAGTCTCTTCCTATGCTAAGTCCATGCGGAGGTAAAGGTTTCCTGGCTCCGCAATTCTTCCGTCTCCGGGGGTGTATATGTGTGGAGTCAACCTTGCCGCTCTCTTCGGAGGTGTCGCCTGTGCGAAGGTCCTCACTTCTGTGGTGGTCCTCTGGACCTGCGGAGGTCTTCTGCACTGTGGAGGTCCTCTCTCTGCCGAGGTCTTCCATGCTGCGGAGGTTCCGTGGCTCCTCAGAGCTTCCTCGTCCTTGTGGAGGGTCCTCCGCACGTCTGCTCCACCTCCTTCTTCCGCGGGTGCGGAGGTTCGTCTTCTTCGCAAGTCCGTGGATGCGGAGCAGCGGAGGTACGTCTACTGCGGAGACGGAGTGTCTCCGCACATCAGAGGACGTCCTTCACTGGTCCGCGGGTTGCACTGGTACACCAGAGTCTTCCCTAGTTACACTACTAGTAGTTCTCGATAAAGTAGATTCCGCACATGCGTGAATATAATGTGTGTCGTGGTCAGTGATTCTGTAAAAACTTATTGCCTAACACAAGTCATTTTAAATCAAGACGCAGTGGTGAAAAAAAGTATAGCTTAGCAAAAATATTGCAGAACGACTATATTTCTATTTATCTTGCCGCCCCTAATGTAAAACCTCTCCTAATAAATCAGTATCTAGCCTTACATTTATAGTAATCTGTACTGCTCGGTTTACTATAACTTTTATACCTACTAGGCCTACGCAGGATAAATGCAGCTTGCACTCAGACAATTTTCTGGTCTAAATGGTCTAAATGGCGTGAATTTAGAAAACGGCACAAACTGGAGAAGGATTGGAAAAACCCCAACTAGGCTATTGCTCATTTCAAATCTAATCAGGACAGTTTTAATGCAATTTGATCTATTATGATCTAGGATTCATGACTGAATGTAACGTTTGATGCCCGCTAAGTAGGGCACAAGCGTCCGGTGCGGTGGTACGGTCACGGTCACTGAAACTACAACCAGGTAACAGTCCGGCCGTCATATATCGCATCATAACACATCATAGACATACAAATATACATTATACATCAGTTACGGTAATGTAGCCTGTTGTGTGGAGCCTGAGACGCCATGGAAGTGGCACCCCAGAACCCGTGCAAGTGGGCGTACTATTGCTGGCAGGCCTCGCCGACGGCACTGCCGCGGAATAGAACCCCAGACAGCCCGATGGTCTGCCAGAGCCTGTGTCGCACCATCCCAGGGCGAGGAACTGGTGATCCAGGGACGAGCCCCGAGTCAGCAACAGTTCCCACTCCTGTAGCCCCGGTTAGAAATCGTCTTTGGGGCCTTACTGGCCCACTTCTAGCCGGACAAAAGGGACGTGGAGCTCATGGCCGCACCCTCCGTCGTCCTCTCGCCTTGCCAGCTCTGAGACAATAGCGAGCACAAGGGATGACGTAAGACCATTGTTTTCGTATAGTGGAGCGAGAGAAGGACGGTGGTTGCCTTGACATCACACGGGCTTCGAATAGAAGCGGCCAAAACAAGAATAGTGTTAACAACCAATCTCCTGCCGCGATTTTTGGGCAAATCGTCACATGAAGTACAGGGGTGGCACCAGGGAAATTTTGACACAGGGGCTAGGATCCCTGACAGGGGGTCTAAAGAAGTTTATTGTGAGAGTATGCGAGCAAGCATAGCGAGTGGAGCGAAACCGGTCTGGGGGTTTGGGGGGGGGGGGGGGGGGGGGGTTCGCCATAAGCTCCCCCCCCCCCCCAGGAAATTTTTAGATTTTAGTGTTTTTAGAGCATTTCAGAGCATATCTGGAGATGTTTTAACGGAATTTGTGAGGTTTTTCTCAAATTTATGGATTTATTCGGTAGGTTATAACTTATGAAGATCATTCATTCCAGAATTATGTCTTAGGCTTCGGCTCTCTGGATACACTGTATTTATTAATATATTGCCACCATTATGTCTATTGGACAAGAAAATAGCTTGGCTCAAGTTGGCTGAGATGGAAGAAATAGCGAACTTTGTTTATATCTGCTAAATATATAGACAAAACGAAACGTTGTATACGGTTCATTCAGTGTCACTATAAACAACAAACATGCTGTGGAAACTGGATATTTTGTGTCAGACTAAACAGTTAGAAAGAATCACATGCTCAACGAACGCGGACGGTGACATTTATGCCACAGTCCCATTGAAAGCGACTACACTAGGATTCATCAAGATTAATCACGATTAATCACGATTAATCCAGACTCATTAATCGGGATGAATCTGGAGGTTCTTGGGCAATCTGGATCCGATGGTCCGTCATCTCGACCGTCAACAGCCAAACATAACGGAAGAGCCCCGTTCCCCCCTGACAACTCCCTGTTAACTCCCGACCTCGCCCCGACACCCCCCAACTGCTCCTATCTAGCCCTGGAAGAGGCTCCGATTAACCCCGACCACTCCCGACCGTGACCCGACCAGTCCTGATTACTCCCAACTAAGATCCGACAGCTCCCGATCAAGCCCAGATTAAGCCCCGACCAGCCCTGACAGCACCACGACTGCAACTATCAGTATAAAAACAGGAGCCGATTTAGCCGATTCAAGCATTTTCAGGCCATTTCAAGCACTTAGCCGATTCAAGCTTTTTGTAGCCGATGCAAGCTTTTTGTCATGCCGACTAGCCCCGACAGTACCAGGATTCATCATGTCTGCGACCCGTTAACTACCGACAAATTAGGCAAGAGCTACGTTGCAACCCGGAACAACCCTGATACACCCCGATTTTGGCCTCAGAGCCGACTCGCCCCGTCTGACCCAGACTGTTTTGAGCAGTCCAAAACAGTCGGGGCTAACTCCCGACTGATCCCAACCCATCAAGATTCATCTCGATGCATTCCGACCCATCAGGACCCATCAGGACCTTGCCCCGACTCACACCCCATCCAAACCTGACTATATGTAAAGTCTAGCCCTTTCAAGTTGGGTCGTGTGCGCTGGGCTAGCTTCACAAATTAGTCCACTTTAAACGCATTCCAAGTTCTTGGCTCATTAAACTGGTGGATAGCAAGCTCGTGAAGTCTTCGATTCAATCATTAGTTTTATTCATCCACAATCAATGAAATGAAATCATTCAGTTACACAAATATATCCAAACTAATCTATGCTACATGTATGTGTGTGCAATAACCAATTCAGGTATCACATTCCCGTACCGACACAACACGTGCCGGCACGGAGGGCACAGGCCCTACGTGTCCGTGAAGAACTTCCAATATTTCGTTTCTCTATGTGTAATCCAAATTCTTTTTGCTTCTCTGGACAAAATGCGTGGAGTTTATATATCCCACAAGACAAAGGACAATGAAAACATAACATCATTCGGAAACTGCGTAGTAAGCAGAATCCTGATAGTCAATACATTAGCTGACAATGTCTGGCCAGCTACAGACCTGGAGAACTTTGTCTAACCCGGTGATGTTTACATTGCAATGAAATGAATCAGCAATACCAAAACAAGATGACGAAAGATACCTGCGTAAAACCTGGGACACGTGGATAAAAGACAATTTCGTTGCCATAGCTATTGGGGTCAAAGCCCGGTGATAGAACTATCTTGAACTTCTACCAAAGGTGAACCAATTGGTCAAAACACAGCATCTTTGTTCTAGCAACAACATTTAAATTATTCAATAACACATGCACCCCGATAACGCCTGTGACAACAATACCTGATGGTCAAAACTTAGGAATGTACAAAAATAATTATGAAACACAAATCACGACACACAATCAACATATTTGCTGTAAATATGAAACTTCCAGGTGGTAACAATATTCATAATAATTACTCTGATTATTATCAATAATTTTACTCATCAAAATGCGGGGACTTTACATATAGTCGTAGTGCTGTCGCCTCGCTGTCGGCCTCTCAATGGGACTGTAGCATAATCTATAAATATTTTGGCTTTCCCGAACTATTTTACCAGTTTCCCCGACGAGGGCGCTAAACTTCCCCAACGGGGGGGGGGGGGGAAGTAGCCGTAAATTGCATCAACGTAAGTTGACGTTTTTTGACATTAGAGCGTTGGGGGCGAAGCCCCCAACCCTCTACATGTCTATGTGCTGACTTTTTTATGGAGGTTTCATGCCAACCTATCGACGCCCGTTTTGGTTATAAAAACCTTTGTTCACCTACTTCAAATGAGGATTTTCTTCGTCCTTGACATAAAATCTCTCGATTTGATGGCAACCTTTGAATATTCCACACATATATAATGCATAAATCAATGTGTTAGGTTTGAGAAAATTACGCAAAACGGTCAGCTCGTCTGAAAAACGTCAAAATGGCGGAGCCGATGGAAATTCACGTTCCCAGAATGCAAAGCAAATTTTACCGCAATGACGCGTACTTTGGAACACACAATTTTCTGTGCAGCATTTTGTGCATGCACGTACATGTAACTTTGCTTGTGGCCTTCTTTGGCGTTATGAAGTAAACACAACGATTCGTCTGCGATACCACGACTACATTTACCGTAATCTGACATATTTTATCACTTGAGACGTGTTCCATGCTGGGTTGCGAAACCTTTTTATTTTAAACTGGTCTTTTAATTTGCTCAGTATGTATGTGTTATTTATATCATGATATCAGATGCAGATATTCATCATACTATCCAATATTTTAAGGATATTCTATTGAGGTTCAATATCATTTTATCAGGCGCACTGTTTCATTGAGTTCAAAATAAATGTTTACTCATTAGGAATATGATTGAAGTACGCCTATGTGTTTCATCATAATATAGGGAATGAATTGGAATCATATGGGGGCATGATGTGGTTCAATTTTCTTTCTTTTTTTGCAGAAGGGGGGGGGGGGGGGGGTAACGTTGTGTAAGATACATTCAGCTGTCGTGGTGCTGATGATGTGCTCGAGCTCTAATGTCGTCTCCCGCAGTTAGCTGCATTTTCTTGTTGAAGAATCGCAGGTCTTTGTTCTTTTGTCTAGGCAAAAACATGTTATAAATTATCGTGTTTGATCCAAGGTATTTTGGACATTGCCTGCCACACACACGACCGCATGAGACTGCCCTCGGCCGTGTGTCTGACAGCAATGACCGCACACCCAGGATCAAACCCTTAAACATTCTGCACAATGTGAACATGTATTGCGTGAAATTTGTCAAGAGATTCACCTTTGCATGTTTGATGCACCCGCCATTTTTTTTATCTGGTTCTTGTCTGGTTCTTGACGACCCTGCTGTTGAGGAGGGTCACTCGAATCGGGTCAAAACCAAACCCGAGTCAACAGTTCATGCCGTTCGATTCACGCACCCAAGCGACACTACTGTACAATGACTCGAGTCGCACAATCGAACGCAACCAAGAACAACAAAATGGGCAAGAAATATTACTGTGATTATTGTGACAAATCCTTTGCTGACAATCCGTCCAGCCGTAAAAATCATTTACGTGGTACGCACCACAAGAGACTCAGACAGCAACACTACGAGAACTTTAAAGGTCAACATGTATCTTATGTATAATTTTAGACAGTAGATCTACGACAGTACAATCTTGAATTATCGCTCATAATCAAGTTATCAGGCCTATAGGATCTACTCTGATTTTTCTAACTCGTTTACACTGTTTTTTGCAGATATTTTTGCGATGCTAAATGCTATCGTTCTATAACTTGGCATACTTCACCTGGGAGTCAAACGGCAATTATTTACCGAATTTCAGACTTCTATCACGAAAACTGAAAAAGTTGGCAATCTACACCAATGTTAAATTTAGCCCCTACATTTAGTTTCTGGATCCGCACACAATTTTGTGCTCTGCAATCTATTGAAATCACTATGTTTGTGTAGAATACACCCTAATGTGTCTTCTGGTCTAAAATTACAACAATTCATCGATTCCTGATGGATGTAAACAGGATCAAATTCTGGAATACGCCCAGATTCTCGAGACCCCGTTATTAGCTGAAATTTAACATTGGGGTAGATTGCCAACTTCTTCAATTATTGCGATAAAAGTCTGAAATTTGGTTGAAAATTGCCGTTTGACTCTTAGGTGAGGTATGCCGAGTTATTGAACGATACGATTTAGCGCCGCGAAGATATCGTCAAAAACCGGTGTGAACAAGTTGGAAAAATCAGAGTATAAGTATGGTCTCAGAACTCATTTTCAACACACGAAAGAGGACATCGCACTGATCATTGTGGTTTTTACGGCATGTTATTATCATAATTAGTTCCAAAGTCATGAGGATTTTTATTACAAATTTTAAGCAAAAATCCACACCTAATTAAGTAGATCTATTAAGGCATTTCGGAAGAAATGCCTTTATGGTTTTAGCAGAATTTTAGGTTACCGGACCTATGGTCCGATAACCTATTGGCATGGCGTTGCGTCCGTCGTCCGTCGTCCGTCCGTCCGTCGTCCGTCCGTTCACATTTTTATCTTTAAAGTATATGGTCCGATCTTTCTGAAATTTTGCACAAAAATACCTAAAAATATTTCCAGGAAAGGTTTTTTTTAGTTTTCTGATTTCCGCATTTTTTTCAAAATGGCGGCCATTTTCGACGAAAAATGCCTGATTTTGGACTTTGGCGGCCATTCTCTCAAAATCTGTTCAGTAACTTTTTTTCTTTTTGATACATAACACTCCTCATATGTACCCCTGTGACATGTATAAATTTCGTTGCGCTTGAATCGCTCGAAGTGGGCCATTTTGGCCCAAACTCGGCCCAAAGGGGACTTTCCCATGTTAAATTCTCCTATGCTTTATAATGGGACAAATTAAGCCTAATATCTCACTTAATATTTAGATTAGAGACTAGGAATCAATTGTGGACATATAGGAAATGATGTATGCTGAATATTCTCATGACCTTGAATTTGACCTCTGACCTCGGTTTCAAGGTCAGAGCACAAAATGTCTAATATCTTGCTTATTATCGACTTTACAGCTTAGGAATCAATTGTGGACATATAGGAAATGATAAATGCCGAATATTCTGATGACCTTGAATTTGACCTTTGACCTCATTTTCAAGGTCACAGGACAAAATGGCTAATATCTCACTTATTATCGATTTTACAGCTTAGGGATCAATTGTGGACATATAGGAAATGATATATGCTGAATATTCTCGTGACCTTGAATTTGACCTCTGACCTCAGTTTCAAGGTCAGAGCACAAAATGGCTTATATCTCGCTTATTATCGACTCTACAGCTTAGGAATCAATTGTGGACATATAGGAAATGATATATGCTGAATATTCTCATGACCTTGAATTTGACCTCTGACCTCGGTTTCAAGGTCAGAGCACAAAATGTCTAATATCTTGCTTATTATCGACTTTACAGCTTAGGAATCAATTGTGGACATATAGGAAATGATAAATGCCGAATATTCTGATGACCTTGAATTTGACCTTTGACCTCATTTTCAAGGTCACAGGACAAAATGGCTAATATCTCACTTATTATCGATTTTACAGCTTAGGGATCAATTGTGGACATATAGGAAATGATATATGCTGAATATTCTCGTGACCTTGAATTTGACCTCTGACCTCAGTTTCAAGGTCAGAGCACAAAATGGCTTATATCTCGCTTATTATCGACTCTACAGCTTAGGAATCAATTGTGGACATATAGGAAATGATATATGCTGAATATTCTGATGACCTTGGATTTGACCTTCGACCTCATTTTCAAGGTCACAGGACAAAATGGTTAATATCTCGCTTGTTATCGACTTTACAGCTTAGCAATCAATTATGAACATATAGGAAATGATATATGCAGATTATTGTCATGACCTTGAATTTGACCTTTGACCTCATTTTCAAGGTCACAGGACAAAATGGCTAATATCTCACTTATTATCGATTTTACAGCTTAGGAATCAATTGTGGACATATAGGAAATGATATATGCTGAATATTCTCGTGACCTTGAATTTGACCTCTGACCTCATTTCCAAGGTCCAAGGACAAACTGGCTCATATCTTGCTCCTCTATTGACTGTATGGCTTGGGAATCAATTGTGGACATGATATACATGATATAGAAAATGATATACACTGAATATTTTGATGACCTTGAATTTGACCTTTGCCCCTTCATTTTCAAGGCTACAGCATAAAATTGCTAATATCTCTCTGATTATTGAACTTACAGCTTAGCAATCAACTGTGGACATGATATATGCTTAATATTATATATGCTGAATATTCTCTTGACCTTGAATTTAACCAGTGACCTGGCTAACATCTAAAATATTAAACATTGTCCGGTAACCTATCTTTGGCCCTTGGCCTAATTTTTTTTTTCCTTTTTTTTTTCCTTTTTTTTTTTCTTTTTTTTTCTGCTGTTTTGGTTTCCGACCGATAACTTTAGTTTGCCTCGATGTATCTTCGCTAAATTTTCAGCATTGGTCAGACATATTATGTGGAAGAACCCTATTGTTTTTCAGCCGGATCCGAGGTCCGTGAGGTCCGTGAGGATGAAATCAATGTTTTTTTTTGGACTTTGTTTCCGCACGATAACTCAAAAAGTATGTAGGCAATGGCTGCAGAACTTCGCACGGAGGTTCATATATCAATAGGGAAGAACCCTATTGATTTTGGGATCAATCCGTCAAACGACCTTTGACCTAGAGGTCGGAAGAGTTTTCGCCCAGTCATCCTTGAGGTTTCCTGCATATGTTGGAAACGGTGCGTCGTAGAGTGAAACGGACGTTATTTTCGGACTCGTCGCCCTAGACAAATATGTCTAAGGGGTATTAAGGGTGACCTTCGACCTTGACTTTGAATTTTTCGCCGAGTCGGCATTTTTCGTTTTCGTCAATATCGCGGAAACGGTGCGTCGTAGAGCGAAACGAACATTATTTTCGGACTCCTGGCACTAGACAAACATGTCTAAGGGGTATTATGGATGAACTTTGACCTTGACCTAAAATTTTTTCGCCGAGTCGGCATTTTTCGTTTTCGTTGATATCTCGGAAACGGTGTGTCGTATAGCGAAACGGACGTTATTTTCAGACTCGTCGCCCTAGATAAACATGTCTAAGGGGTATTATGGATGAACTTTGACCTTGACCTAAAATTTTTTCGCCGAGTCGGCATTTTAGGTTACCGGACCTATGGTCCGATAACCTATTGGCATGGCGTTGCGTCCGTCGTCCGGCGTCCGTCGTCGTCCGTCGTCGTCGTCGTCGTCGTCGTCGTCCACATTTTTATCTTTTTTGTTTACGGGCGAATTTTTCTGAAATTTTGCACAAAAATACTTAAAAATAATTCAAGAAGGAGGTATTTTTTAGTTTTTTGATTTTCACATTTTTTTCAAAATGGCGGCCGTTTTCGATGAAAAATGCCTGATTTTGGACTTTGGCGGCCATTTTCTCAAAATCTGTTCAGTAACTTTTTTTCTTTTTGATACATAACACTCCTCATATGTACTCCTATGATGTCTATGAATTTCGTTGCGCTTGAATCGCTCGAAGTGGGCCATTTTGGGCCCAAACTCGGCCCAAATTGGACTTTCCCATGTTAAATTCTCCTATGCTTTATAATGGGACACATTAAAGCCTAATATCTCACTTAATATTGAGATTAGAGACTAGGAATCAATTGTGGACATATAGGAAATGATATATGCTGAATATTCTCGTGACCTTGAATTTGACCTTTGACCTCATTTTCAAGGTCACTGGACAAAATGACTAATATCTCGCTTATTATCGACTTTACAGCTTAGGAATCAATTGTGAACATATAGGAAATGATATATGCTGAATATTCTCGTGACCTTGACTTTGACCTTTGACATCATTTTCAAGGTCACATGACAAAATGGCTAATATCTCGCTTATTACGACTTTACAGTTTAGGAATCAGTTGTGAACATATAGGAAATGATATATGCTGAATATTTTCGTGACCTTGAATTTGACCTTGGACCTCATTTCCAAGGTCACAGGACAAAATTGCTGATATCTCGCTTATTATCGACTTTACAGCTTAGGAATCAATTGTGAACATATAGGAAATGATATATGCTGAAAATTCTCATGACCCTGAATTTGACCTTTGACCTCATTTTCAAGGTCACATGACAAAATGGCTAATATCTTGCTTATTATCGACTTTACAGCTTAGGAATCAATTGTGAACATATAGGAAATGATATATGCTGAATATTCTCATGACCTTTAATTTGACCTTTGACCTCATTTCCAAGGTCACAGGACAAAATTGCTAATATCTCGCTTATTATCGACTTTACAGCTTAGGAATCAATTGTGAACATATAGGAAATGATATATGCTGAATATTCTCGTGACCTTGAATTTGACCTTTGACCTCATTTTCAAGGTCACAGGACAAAATGGCTAATATCTTGCTTGTTAGCGACTTTACAGCTTAGGAATCAATTGTGAACATATTGGAAATGATATATGCTGAATATTCTAGTGTCCTTGAATTTGACTTTTGACCTCATTTTCAAGGTCAACAGGACAAAATGGCTAATATCTTGCTTATTATCGACTTTACAGCTTAGGAATCAATTGTGAACATATAGGAAATGATATATGCTGAATATTCTAGTGACCTTGAATTTGACTTTTGACCTCATTTTCAAGGTCAACAGGACAAAATGGCTAATATCTTGCTTATTATCGACTTGACAGCTTAGGAATCAATTGTGAACATATAGGAAATGATATATTCTGAATATTTTAATGATATTGAATTTGACCTTTGACCTAAATTTCAAGGTCAGTCATTTTATTTTCAAAGTCAGATTACAAAATGGCTTATATCTCGCTTATTATCAAATTTACAGCTTAGGGGTCCATAGTGAACATATAGGAAATGATGTATGCTGAATAGTTTAGTGATCTAGAATTTAACCTTTGATCCCATTTTCACGGTTAGAGATATGGCGATTTCAGTGGTCACCTTGAATTTGACCTTCAACTTTCTCGGCTTAACTCTGTATATTTCTCCGGTAACCTTTCTAGCCCATTGGGCTAATTTTTTCGTTTTCATTAATATCTCGGAAACGGTGCGTCGTAGAGCGAAACGGACGTTATTTTCAGACTCGTCGCCATAGATAAACATGTCTAAGGGATATTAAGGATGACCATCGACCTTGACCTTGAATTCGGCATTTTTCGTTTTCGTCAATATCTCGGAAACGGTGTGTCGTAGAGCGAAACGAACGTTATTTTCGGACTCGTGGCACTAGACAAACATGTGTAAAGGGTATTAAGGGTGACCTTCGACCTTGACCTTGAATTTTTCGCCGAGTCGGCATTTTACGTTTTCGTCAATATCGCGGAAACGGTGCGTCGTAGAGCGAAACGAACATTATTTTCGGACTCGTGGCACTAGACAAACATGTCTAAGGGGTATTATGGATGAACTTTGACCTTGACCTAAAATTTGTTCGCTGAGTCGGCATTTTTCGTTTTCATCGATATCTCGGAAACGGTGCGTCGTAGAACGAAACGGATGTTATTTTCAGACTCGTCGCCCTAGACAAACATGTCTAAGTGGTTTAAGGATGACCATCGACCTTGACCTTGAATTGTTCTACCGAGTCGGCATTTTAGGTTACCGGACCTATGGTCCGTAACCTATTGGCATGGCGATGCGTCCGGCGTCGTCGTCGTCCGTCGTCCGTCGTCGTCGTCGTCGTCCGTCAACAATTTTATCTTTAAAGTTTACGATCGAATTTTTCTGAAATTTTGCACAAAAATGCCTAAAAATATTTCGAGAGGGAGGTATTTTTTAGCTTTTTGATTTTCGCATTTTTTTCAAAATGGCGGCCGTTTTCGACGAAAAATGCCTGATTTTGGACTTTGGCGGCCATTTTCTCAAAATCTGTTCAGTAACTTTTTTAGGTTACCGGACCTATGGTCCGATAACCTATTGGTATGGCGTTGCGTCCGTCGTCGTCCGTCGTCGTCGTCGTCCACATTTTTAGGTTACCGGACCTATGGTCCGATAACCTATTGGCATGGCGTTGCGTCCGTCGTCCGTCGTCGTCGTCGTCGTCGTCGTCGTCGTCGTCGTCGTCGTCGTCGTCGTCGTCGTCGTCGTCCACATTTTTAGGTTACCGGACCTTTGGTCCGATAACCTATTGGCATGGCGTTGCGTCTGTCGTCCGTCCGTCCGTCCGTCCGTCCGTCCGTCTGTCCGGGCAAACGGAACGGAGTTATGGGGATTTCTTAGGGGGAATAAAGCTGAAAACGCCCCACAACCACAGTTTAAGCCAAAAGTGCTGTCTTATGGGGATTTTTTCAGGACTTATGGGGAAAGTTAAGATAGGAAATTTAACATTGGGTCCGCCCGTAACGCCCATCCGTTCACCCGTCCGTCCGTCCGTCCGTCCGTCCGGCGTTAACATTTTTATCTTTAAAGTTAACGATCGAATCTTTCTGAAATTTTGCACAAAAATGCCTAAAAATATTTTGAGAAGGAGGTATTTTTTTGTTTTTTGATTTTCGCATTTTTTTCAAAATAGCGGCCGTTTTTGTCGAAAAACACTCAATTTTGGACTTTGACGGCCATTTTCTCAAAAACTGTCTGATCAGTTTTGAGTTTTTGGTTTCAAAAGATTCCCCTCATATACCTCTGTGATATGTATAAGTTTGGTTGCCCTAAATCTGCCGGTTTTCGTGTGGCGGCCATTTTGAATTTTTGGCGGGTCGGCGAAAAAAATTTTTTTCGCCCCAGATCGCATTACTATCCATTTTGGGCCATTTCTAGAGCAAAAAAAAATTTTCACCCTTTGAAAAAAATTTTGGACTTAGAAAATTTTCGGCACTTTTTCCCTTCATAATGGGAGCTGTCCGGACTGTACTCATAGAACGCTTGAAGATAGAGCTTAGAAATTGGCACTTTCAAATGGGAAGTCATATATGGCGACTTGTGTGGTGACCTTGAATTTGACCTTGGATGACCTTGAAAGGTCAAAACAGCCATTTTTGGGTCGAAAAACGCTCAAATTTGCACCTGGTCTGTATTTTCTCAAAAACTCTCTGATCAGTTTTGAGATTTTTGCTTAAAAAGATTCCTCTTATATACCTCTGCGACGTGTATAAGTTTTGTTGCCCTTGAATCGCCGATCTCAGTGTGGCGGCCATTTTGAATTTTTGACGAGTCGGCGAAAAAAAATTTTTTCGCCCCAAATAACATTACTATCCATTTTGGGCCATTTCTAAGCAAAAAAAAATTTTCACCCTTTGAAAAAAATTTTGGACTTAGAAAATTTTCGGCACTTTTTAGGTTACCGGACCTTTGGTCCGATAACCTATTGCCGTGGCGTTGCGTCCGTCGTCCGTCGTCCGTCCGTCCGTCCGTCCGTCCGTCCGTCCGTCCGTCCGTCCGTCCGTCCGTCCGTCCGTCCGTCCGTCGTCCGTTCACATTTTTATCTTTAAAGTTTATGGTCGAATATTTCTGAAATTTTGCACGAAAATACCTAAAAATATTTCCAGGAAAGGTTTTTTTTAGTTTTTTGATTTTCACATTTTTTTCAAAATGGCGGCCTTTTTCGTCGAAAAATGGCCAATTTTGGACTTTGACGGTCGTTTTCTCAAAATCTGTTCAGTAACTTTTTTTCTTATTGATGCATGACACTCCTCCTATGTACCCCTTTGACATGTATAAATTTCGTTGCTCTTGAATCGCTCGAAGTGGGCCATTTTGGGCCCAAACTCGGCCCAAATGGGACTTTCCCATGTTAAATTCTCCTATGCTTTATAATGGGACACATTAAGCCTAATATCTCACTTAAAATTGAAATTAGAGACTAAGAATCAATTGTGGACATATAGGAAATGAAATATGCTGAATATTCTCGCGACTTTGAATTTGACCTCTGACCTTGGTTTCAAGGTCATAGCGGCCGTTCTCGTCGAAAATGGCTAATTTTGGACTTTGATGGTCGTTTTCTCAAAATCTGTTCAGTAACTTTTTTTCTTATTGATGCATAACACTCCTCATATGTACTTCTGTGACATGTATAAATTTCGTTGCGCTTGAATCACTCGAAGTGGGCCATTTTGGGCCCAAACTCGGCCCAGATGTGACTTTCCCATGTTAAATTTTCCCATGCTTTATAATGGGACACATCAAGCCTAATATCTCACTTAATATTGAGATTAGAGACTAGGAATCAATTGTGGACATATAGGAAATGATATATGCTGAATATTCTCGTGACCTTGAATTTGACCTTTGACCTCATTTTCAAGGTCACAGGACAAAATGGCTAATATCTCGCTTATTATCGACTTTACAGCTTAGAAATCAATTGTGAACATATAGGAAATGATATATGCTGAATATTCTCGTGACCTTGAATTTGACCTTTGACCTCATTTTCAAGGTCACAGGACAAAATGGCTAATATCTCGCTTATTATCGACTTTACAGCTTAGGAATCCATTGTGAACATATAGGGAATGATATATGCTGAATATTCTCGTGACCTTGAATTTGACCTTTGGCCTCATTTTCAAGGTCACAAGACAAAATGACTAATATCTCGCTTATTATCGACTTTACAGCTTAGGAATCAATTGTGAACATATAGGAAATGATATATGCTGAATATTCTCGTGACCTTGAATTTGACCTTTGACTTCATTTCCAAGGTCACAGGACAAAATTGCTAATATCTCGCTTATTATCGACTTTACGGCTTAGGAATCAATTGTGAACATATAGGAAATGATATATGCTGAATATTCTCGTGACCTTGAATTTGACCTTTGACCTCATTTTCAAGGTCACAGGACAAAATGGCCAATATCTTGCTTATTATTGACTTTGCAGCTTAGGAATCAATTGTGAACATATAGGAAATGATATATGCTGAATATTCTAGTGACCTTGAATTTGACCCTTGACCTAAATTTCAAGGTTAGTCATTTTATTTTCAAGGTCAGAATACAAAATGGCTTATATCTCGCTTATTATCAAATTTACAGCTTAGGGGTCCATAGTGAACATATAGGAAATGATGTATGCTGAATATTTTGGTGATCTAGAATTTGACCTTTGATCTCATTTTCATGGTCAGAGAACAAAATGGCTAATATGTCCCTTATTATCATATTTACATCTGCCCCTGATGACGCCAGTGTGTCTTTGGATAAACTATTTGGTCGGGCTTTGTTTCTATTGCAAAATGTTGTATTTTACCTTTCTTATTGGCATCATCAAAATTTGATTGTATTGGTGGTAATAGATTGATACTTACATTTATACCACTGAGTCGGTGTCACTGCTGGCGGACGTTAAATCTGTCCCCGAGGATACCATCAACTCAGTAGCCTTCGGGCTTGTGATTGGGTACTTTTGTACTTGTCATGTATCTATTCCATGGGGTTAGATTCGGATTTCTAAATTATTTTCATAGGTTGTTGGGCAGTTGTATACTAATTCCATCTGGTGTACAGTAGAAACAACTACATTTAACACATTGTCTGCCCCTGAAGACGCCAGTGTGTCTTTGGATAAACTATTTGGTCGGGCTTTGTTTGTTTCTATTGCAAAGTGTAGTATTTTACGTTTCTTATTGGCATCATCAAAATCTGATTGTATTGGTGGTAATAGATTGGTACTTACATTTACAGCATAGGAATCAATTTCGAATATAGAGGAATGATATATACTGAATTTACTGAATAATACCTTGAACTTGAACTTTGACCTCATTTTCAAGGTCACATCACAGAATGGCTAATGTCTCACTTATTATCGACTTTACAGCTTAGGAATTTATTGTGGACATACTAGAAGTGATATATTTGTTGAAAATTTCATGGCCTTGAATTTATCAGTGACTTTATTTTCAAGGTCACTGGACAAAAGGCTAATATCTAAAATGTATATTGTCCGGTAACCTTTCTTAGCCCTTGGGCTAATTTTTCCTTCATAATGGGAGCTGTCAGGACTGTACTCATAGAACGCTTGAAGATAGAGCTTAGAAATTGGCACTTTCAAATCGGAAGTCATATATGGCGACTTGTGTGGTGACCTTGAATTTGACCTTGGATGACCTTGAAAGGTCAAAACAGCCATTTTGGGGTCAAAAAATGCCCAGATTTGCCTTTGTAGATGAAATGCTTGCAGATAGAGCTCCTGTTTGCATTATGAACATATAGGAAGACATATATGGCACAACTAATGATGACCTTGAACTTGACGTCAGATGACATTGAGTGCCAAATGTCTGACTTGGAATGTGTAAATTGACCTGAGCGGCCTAAACGATTCCACCCAACATATAGAATATCAAATGCCGCACACGTACATGTAATGGTAACATCGAAGTTCATACAGATGACCTTGATTGGTAAATCCCAAGGTCATATGTTTACAATGCGAACCTTGATTGGTAAAAGGTCTGTTACCTGCCAATGCTGCCATGGCCAAATTAAAATTGTCCGGTAACCTATCTTAGCCTTTGGGCTAATTAAGGCATTTCGGCAGAAATGCCTTTATGGTTTTAGCAGAATTTTTTTTTTTTTTTTTTTTTTTTTTTTTTCTTCTTCCGCCACTTTTGGTTTCCGGACGATAACTTTAGATTGCCTTGACGGATCCTTGTCAAATTTTCACCGCAAGTCAGAAATGATATGAGGAAGAACCCTATTCTTTTTGAGCCGGATCGGAGGTCCGTGAGGATGAAATCAAGGCTAATTTTAAGACTTGGTTTCCGGACGATAACTGGAAAAATATTTATGCAATAGTTGCAGAACTCTGCATGGAGGTTCATATGCCACCAGGGAAGAACCCTATTGATTTTGGAATCGATCCGTCAAACGACCTTTGACCTAGAGGTCAAAATAATTTTTTGCTGATTCATCCTTGAGGCTTCCTGCATATCTCGGAAACCGTGCGTCGTAGAGCGAAACGGACGTTATTTTCGGACTCGTCGCCCTAGACAAACATCTCTAGGGTGTACTTTTATTTTTGATCCGGCTCCGAGGTCCGTGAGGTCCGTGAGGATGAAATCGAGGAACTTGGTTTCCGGACGATAACTCAAAAAATATTCAGGCAATAGTTGCAGAATTTTGCACGGAGGTTTATATATCACCAGGGAAGAACCCTATTGATTTTGGGATCGATACCTCAAACGACCTTTGACCTAGAGGTCGAAATAATTTTTTGCTGAGTCATCCTTGATTCATCCTGCATATCTCGGAAACGGTGCGTCGTAGAGCGAAACGGACGTTATTTTCGGACTCGTCGCCCTAGACAAACATGTCTAAGGGGTATTATGGATGAACTTTGACCTTGACCCGAAATTTTTTTGCCGAGTCGGCATTTTTCGTTTTCGTCGATATCTCGGAAACGGTGCGTCGTAGAGCGAAACGGACGTTATTTTCGGACTCGTCGCACTAGACAAACATGTCTAAGGGGTGTTATGGATGAACTTTGACCTTGACCCGAAATTTTTTTGCCGAGTCGGCATTTTTCGTTTTCGTCGATATCTCGGAAACGGTGCGTCGTAGAGCGAAACGGACGTTATTTTCGGACTCGTCGCACTAGACAAACATGTCTAAGGGGTATTATGGATGAACTTTGACCTTGACCCGAAATTTTTTTGCCGAGTCGGCATTTTTCGTTTTCGTCGATATCTCGGAAACGGTGCGTCGTAGAGCGAAACGGACGTTATTTTCGGACTCGTCGCACTAGACAAACATGTCTAAGGGGTGTTATGGATGAACTTTGACCTTGACCCGAAATTTTTTTGCCGAGTCGGCATTTTTCGTTTTCGTCGATATCTCGGAAACGGTGCGTCGTAGAGCGAAACGGACGTTATTTTCGGACTCGTCGCACTAGACAAACATGTCTAAGGGGTGTTATGGATGAACTTTGACCTTGACCCGAAATTTTTTTGCCGAGTCGGCATTTTTCATTTTCGTCGATATCTCGGAAACGGTGCGTCGTAGAGCGAAACGGACGTTATTTTCGGACTCGTCGCACTAGACAAACATGTCTAAGGGGTATTATGGATGAACTTTGACCTTGACCCGAAATTTTTTTGCCGAGTCGGCATTTTTCGTTTTCGTCGATATCTCGGAAACGGTGCGTCGTAGAGCGAAACGGACGTTATTTTCGGACTCGTCGCTGGATGAACTTTGACCTTGGCCCGAATTTTTTTTGCCGAGTCGGCATTTTTCGTTTTCGTCAATATCTCGGAAACGGTGCGTCGTAGAGCGAAACGGACGTTATTTTCGGACTCGTCGCCCTAGACAAACATGTCTAAGGGGTATTATGGATGAACTTTGACCTTGGCCCGAAATTTTTTTGCCGAGTCGGCATTTTTCGTTTTCGTCGATATCTCGGAAACGGTGCGTCGTAGAGCGAAACGGACGTTATTTTCGGACTCGTCGCCCCAGACAAACATGTCTGTGGGGTATTATGGATGAACTTTGACCTTGACCCGAAATTTTTTTGCCGAGTCGTCATTTTTCGTTTTCGTCGATATCTCGGAAACGGTGCGTCGTAGAGCGAAACGGACGTTATTTGCGGACTCTTCGCCCCAGACAAACATGTCTAAGGGGTATTATGGATGAACTTTGACCTTGACCCGAAATTTTTTTGCCGAGTTGGCATTTTTCGTTTTCGTCGATATCTCGGAAACGGTGCGTCGTAGAGCGAAACGGACGTTATTTTCCGACTCGTCGCCCTAGACAAACATGTCTAAGGGGTATTATGGATGAACTTTGACCTTGACCCGAAATTTGTTTGCCGAGTCGGCATTTTTCGTTTTCGTCGATATCTCAGAAACGGTGCGTCGTAGAGCGAAACGGACGTTATTTTCGGACTCGTCGCCCTGGACAAACGTGTCTAAAGGGTATTATGGATGAACTTTGACCTTGGCCCGAAATTTTTTTGGAAACGGTGCGTCGAAGAGCGAAACGGACGTTATTTTCGGACTCGTCGCCGTAGACAAACATGTCTAATGGGTATTATTGATGAACTTTGACCTTGACCTTAAATTTTTTTGCCGAGTCGGCATTTTAGGTTACCGGACCTTTGGTCCGATAACCTATTGCCATGGCGTTGCGTCCGGCGTCCGTCGTCCGTCGTCCGTCCGTCCGTCCGTTCACATTTTTATCTTTAAAGTTTATGATGGAATATTTCTGAAATTTTGCACAAAAATACCTAAAAATATTTCCAGGAAAGGTTTTTTTTAGTTTTTTGATTTTCGAATTTTTTTCAAAATGGCGGCCGCTTTCGTCGAAAAATGGCCAATTTTGGACTTTGACGGTCGTTTTCTCAAAATCTGTTCAGTAACTTTTTTTCTTATCGATGCATAACACTCCTCATAGGTACCCCTGTGACATGTATGAATTTCGTTGCCCTTGAATCGCTCGAAATGGGCCATTTTGGGCCCAAACTCGGCCCAAATGGGACTTTCCCATGTTAAATTCTCCTATGCTTTATAATGGGACACATTAAGCCTAATATCTCACTTAATATTGAGATTAGAGACTAGGGATCAATTGTGGCGATATAGGAAATGATATATCCTGAATATTCTGGTGACCTTGAATTTGACCTCTGACCTCGGTTTTGGACTTTGGTGGCCATTTTTAGGTTACCGGACCTTTGGTCCGATAACCTATTGGCATGGCGTTGCGTCCGTCCGTCTAGCCGTCCGTCCGTCCGTCCGTCCGGCGTTAACATTTTTATCTTTAAAGTTAACGATCGAATCTTTCTGAAATTTTGCACAAAAATGCCTAAATATATTTTGAGAAGGAGGTATTTTTTTGTTTTTTGATTTTCTCATTTTTTTCAAAATGGCGGCCGTTTTTGTCGAAAAACGCTCAATTTTGGACTTTGACGGCCATTTTCTCAAAAACTGTCTGATCAGTTTTGAGTTTTTGGTTTCAAAAGATTCCCCTCATATACCTCTGTGATATGTATAAGTTTGGTTGCCCTAAATCTGCCGGTTTCCGTGTGGCGGCCATTTTGAATTTTTGGCGGGTCGGCGAAAAAATTTTTTTTCGCCCCAGATCGCATTACTATCCATTTTGGGCCATTTCTAGAGCAAAAAAAAATTTTCACCCTTTTTCGGCACTTTTTCCCTTCATAATGGGAGCTGTCCGGACTGTACTCATAGAACGCTTGAAGATAGAGCTTAGAAATTGGCACTTTCAAATGGGAAGTCATATATGGCGACTTGTGTGGTGACCTTGAATTTGACCTTGGATGACCTTGAAGTTACCGGACCTTTGGTGACCTTTTTAGGATTCAATTGTGGACATGCTAGAAATGATATGGGCAGAATGTTCTCGTGACCTCGAATTGACCAACTACCTTAATTTCAAGGTCATGGGACAAAAGGCTAATATCTAAAATATACATTGTCCGGTAACCTTCCTTAGCCCTTGGGCTAATTTTTTCATTTTTCGTCCATATCTAGGAAACGATGTGTCGTAGAGCCCATGGCAAACATGTTTTAAATATTAAGAATTAGTCCTAACACCGAAATGCCTCCAAGGCATCTTTAGGCCTTGACGTCTAGTTTTTATCTTTTTTGTTTACGGGCGAATTTTTCTGAAATTTTGCACAAAAATACTTAAAAATAATTCAAGAAGGAGGTATTTTTTAGTTTTTTGATTTCCACATTTTTTTCAAAATGGCGGCCGTTTTCGACGAAAAATGCCTGATTTTGGACTTTGGCGGCCATTTTCTCAAAATCTGTTCAGTAACTTTTTTTCTTTTTGATAAATAACACTCCTCATATGTACTCCTATGATGTCTATAAATTTCGTTGCGCTTGAATCGCTCGAAGTGGGCCATTTTGGCCCAAACTCGGCTCAAACGGGACTTTCCCATGTTAAATTCTCCTATGCTTTATAATGGGACACATTATGCCTAATATCTCACTTGATATTGAGATTAGAGACTAGGAATCAATTGTGGACCTATAGGAAATGATATATGCTGAATATTCTCGTGACCTTGAATTTGACCTCTGACCTCAGTTTCAAGGTCAGAGCACAAAATGGCTTATATCTCGCTTATTATCGACTCTACAGCTTAGGAATCATTTGTGGACATATAGGAAATGATATATTCTGAATATTCTCGTGACCTTGAATTTGACCTCTGACCTCAGTTCCAAGGTCAGAGCACAAAATGGCTTATATCTCGCTTATTATCGACTCTACAGCTTAGGAATCAATTGTGGACATATAGGAAATGATATATGCTGAATATTCTGATGACCTTGAATTTGACCTTCGACCTCATTTTCAAGGTCACAGGACAAAATGGCTAATATCTCGCTTGTTATCGACTTTACAGCTTAGCAATCAATTATGAACATATAGGAAATGATATATGCAGATTATTGTCATGACCTTGAATTTGACCTTTGACCTCATTTTCAAGGTCACAGGACAAAATGGCTAATATCTCACTTATTATCGATTTTACAGCTTAGGAATCAATTGTGGACATATAGGAAATGATATAAGCTGAATATTTTCGTGACCTTGAATTTGACCTCTGACCTCATTTCCTTGGTCCAAGGACAAACTGGCTCATATCTTGCTCCTCTATTGACTGTATGGCTTGGGAATCAATTGTGGACATGATATACATGATATAGAAAATGATATACACTGAATATTTTGATGACCTTGAATTTGACCTTTGCCTCTTCATTTTCAAGGCTACAGCATAAAATTGCTAATATCTCTCTGATTATTGAACTTACAGCTTAGCAATCAACTGTGGACATGATATATGCTTAATGTTATATATGCTGAATATTCTCTTGACCTTGAATTCAACCAGTGACCTGGCTAACACCTAAAATATTAAACATTGTCCGGTAACCTATCTTTGGCCCTTGGCCTAATTTTCTAAAAATAATAAATATCCCCATAGCAACCATTCATGTGAACAATGGGCAATTGTCTTTACTTCTTCAAATTCTGAGCAGTTATAGGTCCAAGTGTCCACTGGTTCAACTTTCTGTGATTTGGTCCAACTTTTACTTGAACCAGTTCATATGAACCTTTTCTATGAAACGCGCAGGTTCGTATGAACTGGTTCAAATGAACTAGGTCATATGAACCAGCCTTGCGTTCAGTGAACAAAACGTTCTGTGGCGCTACAGGACGGAAGTAGTATTTTCTATTGTTCTTGCATAGCAACTAGGGGGCAACGGCGAACGTTAGCAAAGCGCTCGCTGTCACTGAACGCAAGGCAGTGCTTGTGAAATGCGCTCGTTGCTACATCTTCCAATAATATACATTTTTGATACCATGCAAATCAACGTCAGAATGACACTAATTAAAATCAATATCCCGGTGTGATGTCATGAATACCAAGTAAAATAGCAGATGCTAGGCATCAAGAGCAATAACCGGGGCCCATGATTCATGTTCAGAGTTTAAACGTGACTAACTTGAATAATTAATGTTCGTGACAAACTTGAATTAATAATGTTGGAAAAAGTAGGCCAAGATCTAGTCTATACGCTCTTGGTTGGTGTTGTCAACGTATGTATTTATGTGGGTTTCCCCATTTTAGAGGATCGGAATAAAATAAAATAAATAATATTTTCATAATATGAAAATTGAGCAATCAAATAATTCAGTAAGGTGTTGATCCTTTGACACATTCTAAGTCTTGGTGTTTCAGGGCATGCTTCTATTACATTCCAAACTGTTACATTTACTATAATCAACCCCTTAGACTATATTGGTAAACCGAATAGATCTATAACAAATCAATCTTCCAATGTTTCAATTTGAGTACAAGTAATTGATGCCATGAAGGGGTGTATTAACAGTAAGCATATGTAAAAGTATTGATGTGTTCCAATATCGAATATTGGTTACAGTGCGTGCCATATCAAGTGTTGAACAGGTGATGATCATGAACGAGTAAAATAGGCGTGCATGAATTTTACCTGTACAGTGTCCCCATATATCGAATGACGATAGAAATGCTGGCATTTGAAGCAAGAAAAAAATGTACAGGTTTAATTTGACCCATCAAACTTCCGAGCGATAATACCAGATTCTGGGCGATAATACCAGTTTCCGGCAAAAATTTTCAATGTTACTCCAGTAAGCCGCGGCCCTGGGGGGCCCCGGCAATAATTATAATTGCTAATGAGGCAAAATATTACAGTGAAAATATGGCCAAAATTGCCCACAAAAAGTTTAATATTTCGATAACTAATCAAGATAAATCAATTTTGTAAAAACCATTGTGTTCATTTCAATGTGTTCTTCAATATAAAATATAAAATTTGAACATCTATTTTGACTTTACTTAGGCTTTAACCATCCAGTCCAGTGGGGATGTGGAGCGTCTGAGATCGCGCTCATTCACCCTCGGGACGGAAATCAATTGCACATCTTTTCAACAAATAAATCGATTTTTCGTGGCTCTAGACAAACATGTATTACGGGTATTAGGGTTGACCTTTGACCTTGGCCTTGAAATTCTTTGCTGAGTCGGCATTTTTCGTTTTCGTCGATATCTCGGAAACGGTGCGTCTTATAGCGAAACGGACGTTATTTTTCGGACTCCTCATCCTAGACAAACATGTCTAAGGGGTATTATGGATGACCTTTGACCTTGACCTTAAATTTCTTCGCCGGGTTGGCATTTTTCGTTTTCGTCCATACCTCGGAAACGGTGCGTCATAGAGCGAAATGGACCTTATTTTCGGACTCATCGCCCTAGACAAACATGTCTTACGGGTATCAGGGATGACTTTTGACCTTTACCTTAAATTTTTTCGATCATTTAATAAAGTTTATACAAAAATTTTTTTTTCGATGGGTCGGCATGTTTCGTTTTTGTCAATATCTTGGAAACGGTGCGTCGTAGAGCGAAACAGACGGTTTTTTCGGACTCGTCGTCCTAGACAAACATTTCTAAAGGGTACTAGGGATGAACTTTGACCTTGATCTTAAATTTTTTCGCTGAGTCGCCAGTTTTCTTTTTCATCGATATCTCGGAAACGGTGCATCGTACAGCGAAACGGACGTTATTTTGGGACTTGTCGCCCTAGACAAACATGTCTTAATGGTATTAGGGATGACCTTTGACCTTGACTTTGAATTTTTCGATGAGTCGGCTTTTTTCGCTTTCGTCGATATCTCGGAATCGGTGCGTCATAGAGCAAAACGGACGTTATTTTCGGACTCGTCGCCCTAGATAAACATGTCTAAGGGGTATTAGGAATGACTTTTGACCTTGAGCTGAAATTTTTATGCTGAGTCGGCATTTCTCGTTTCCGGCGATATCTCGGAAACGGTGCTTAGAACGAAACGGACGTTATTTTCGGATTGGTCCCACTGGACAAACATGTCTAAGTTGACATTTTTCATTTTCGTCGATATCCCATGGTAAACATGTTATAAACATTATTAATTAGTCTTAACACCGAAATGCCTCCAAGGCATCTTCAGGCCTTGATGTCTAGTTGACTGAACAGCTTATGAATCAACTATGAACATATGGGAAATGATATATGCTGAATATTCTTATGACCTTGAACTTGATCTTTGACCTCATTCTCAAGGTCAGATTACATAATGGCAAATATCTTACTTATTATCGACCGCTGAGGAATCAATTGTGGACATACTAGAAAAAATATGTGCTGAATATTCTTATGGCCTTGAATTGACCAATAACCTTATTTTCAAGGTCACGGCAAAAAATGACTAATATCTAAAATATAAATTGCCACGGCGTTTCTCAGCCCTTGGGGTAATTTTTTCGTTTTGAATCATCATATCAACTTCAAATTTTGTGTGTCCTACTCGAGCATCATGCCACAATTTTTCACCAAATTTCAGGATTCTTTCTAATAAAATGACAGAGTTGGCAATCGTGACCATTGTGGTCGATGGTGTTGTGCATACATGTAGTTGTGTCACACGGCTGAGTTACCTCGCCAGCAAGACAAATGTCTGTGACTGTGATACTGCTTGACGAGATAATATCAAGAGTACCGGGTACATGTATGAGAGACCCAGGTTTCCATGGTTTTATGCTGTTCTGATAGGCCCTAACGCCTGTTGTATGATCTTTGTAATCTTTCAAAACTAAAAGTTTAAAGACTAAGTTGGTCGAACCACATGACATAACTGTTTGCATGAAACTTTAATACAATGTACTCATAAGCAAGATCAAAGTTCCGCATGAGCTGGTTATTAAGGCATTTCGGCAGAAATGCCTTTATGGTTTTAGCAGAAATCAAGGCTAATTTTGAGACTTGGTTTCCGGACGATAACTGGAAAAATATTTTCGCAATAGTTGCAGAACTCTGCATGGAGGTTCATATGCCACCAGGGAAGAACCCTATTGATTTTGGGATCGATCCGTCAAACGACCTTTGACCTAGAGGTCGAAATAATTTTTTGCTGATTCATCCTTGAGGCTTCCTGCATATCTCAGAAACCGTGCATCGTAGAGCGAAACGGACGTTATTTTCGGACTTGTCGCCCTAGACAAACATCTCTAGGGTGTATTATTTTTTTTGATCCGGCTCCGAGGTCCGTGAGGTCCTTGAGGATGAAATCGAGGCTGATCTTGAAACTTGGTTTCCGGACGATAACTCGAAAAATATTCAGGCAATAGTTGCAGAATTTTGCACGGAGGTTTATATATCAACAGGGAAGAACCCTATTGATTTTGGGATCGATACGTCAAACGACCTTTGACCTAGAGGTCGAAATAATTTTTTGCTGAGTCATCCTTGAGGCATCCTGCATATCTCGGAAACGGTGCGTCGTAGAGCGAAACGGACGTTATTTTCGGACTCGTCGCCCTAGACAAACATATCCAAGGGGTATTATGGATGAACTTTGACCTTGACCCCAAATTTTTTTGCCGAGTCGGCATTTTTCGTTTTCGTCGATATCTCGGGAACGGTGCGTCGTAGAGCGAAACGGACGTTATTTTCGGACTCGTCGCCCTAGACAAACATGTCTAAGGGGTATTATTGATGAACTTTGACCTTGACCCGAATTTTTTTTGCCGAGTCGGCATTTTTCGTTTTCGTCGATATCTCGGAAACGGTGCTTCGTAGAGCGAAACGCACGTTATTTTCGGACTCGTCGCCCTAGACAAACATGTCTAAGGGGTATTACGGATGAACTTTGACCTTGACCCGAAATTTTTTTGCCGAGTCGGCATTTTTCGTTTTCGTCGATATCTCGGAAACGGTGCGTCGTAGAGCGAAACGGACGTTATTTTCAGACTCCTCGTCCTAGACAAACATGTCTAAGGGGTATTATTATTGAACTTTGACCTTGACCCAAAATTTTTTTGCCGAGTCGGCATTTTTCGTTTTCGTCGATATCTCGGAAACGGTGCTTCGTAGAGCGAAACAGACGTTATTTTCGGACTCGTCGCCCTAGACAAACATGTCTTAAGGGTATTATGGATGAACTTTCACCTTGACACGAAATTTTTTTGCCGAGTCGGCATTTTTCGTTGATATCTCGGAAACGGTGCTTCGTAGAGCGAAACGGACGTTATTTTCGGACTCGTCGCCCTAGACAAACATGTCTAAGGGGTATTATGGATGAACTTTGACCTTGACCCCAAATTTTTTTGCCGAGTCGGCATTTCTCGTTTTCGTCGATATCTCGGGAACGGTGTGTTGAGAGCGAAACGGACGTTATTTTCGGACTTGTCGGTCTAGACAACATTTATCTGATATGTATTATGGATGAACTTTGACGTTGATTAAAAATTTTTTTGCCGAGTTGGCATTTTTCGTTTTCGTCGATATCTCGGAAACACTGAGTCGTAGAGCGAAACAGACTTTTTTTTCGGACTCGTCGCCCTAGACAAACATGTCTAAGGGGTATTATTTTAACGGTAAATTTTTTTGCGGAGTCCAAATTTTTATCATTTTCGTCGATATCTAGTATATATTATAAATTAATCATCACACCGAAATGCCTCCAAGGCATCTTTAGGCCTTGACGTCTAGTTATTTGTTAGGGTTTGTGTGATACTTGCAGATTCTTGTTTCAGGTCATGCAAGTCGTGCTGATGAATTGAAAAAACCTTCTTGCAGAGTGTTTTTCACAAGTGGTGAGAACACTGTCAAAAATTCATCTTGTTATTTTCTATTGTATCTGATTACTGTATTTTAAAATAAGAGAGAAGTATTCATGAGTACATTCGATATGCATTTTAATATAAATTTAATGTTCACTGAATTCTTTAGGTCTCATGTTTATTGTAACAGGTTCATGTCGTTATGGTAGCAGCTGTCGATTTTCACACTTGACACCAGAAGAAAAGGAGGATATGTTGAAAAAAGGTGACATTGTATGATTGTAAACTAGCAGTTTTTCATTGAAATGGAATTTATCAATTTCATTGTCTAGGCATGATATAAGGCCAAAAAAAAGGTGTGTGTTTAGGGTTTCATGGTCCCGGTAGGTAGGTTTTTTTTTTTTTTTTTTTTTTGCAAACTAGATTTATTTTGTGACCACGTGCACGGCTGTAGTCTCATATACTAGTATTGTGTTTCGTGTAGCATTATACTTCTCCCTCGTGTACCGAAAACGCACAAGCAATGGGTTCCTGCATGTATTTACTTACTTTCTGTTCAAGTTTTTCTTTTATGCCAATAAAAAACATGGAACACTGTCTGAAGAATTGGGGGAAAAATTGTCAAGTTAAAAAAAAAAAAAGTTATTTTTTCAGAAGGTGGAAAAACAGTTAGGGTAGGGGCCTTTGACCTAGGGTCGGTAGGGAAACCCTAAACACAAACCTTTTTTTTTTGGCCTAAATGTTATTAAGTGCTTGAAATATGAAGATGTTCTCTTTATTTACAGAGAAGTCCACCAATGTATCAACCACAAAATCATCCTGTACTAGGCTGCCAAGTTTGGAGGATTGGTTGAAAAAATTCTCTGCAAAACATAAGACAGATGACAAGGACTTTGGATCAATTGCTGTGAGCTCGGAGCCTCAAGCTGTCCTACCCGACTGTCTGAGGGACAGAATGAACATACCGCCATCATTATTGCCCCCAACCAGTGCAGACATGCAGGAAGCTCAAGCCAGCACATGGGGACTAACTGCCTCCAGATAACTCTCACGGGCCGCATGGTCCAGAACAAATCCAGAACAAATAGGATCTTATCATGACCAATAAACGAGATAAAGCTTGTGCATCCTGGTGAGACAAGGATGAGTGCCTCAAATGCATTACCAGTCCAGCTACCTCACTGATACCATAAACTGATGTTATATGCTTTCAAAATCACAAGTCAATATTTTTCTTAATATGAGCGTTGTTTTTCCTTTTGAGTGTGACTTTTATTATTCGACAGTGTCAGCGGATGACTTGCAAACATCCTTAGTATTACAGCCAAAGAAACGTTGAGAGTGTTCATTGACATACATGTATTTCAAAACTGAACGTGGGTTAAATGTTTGACCCATATGTGCCGTTCCCATAATTCATCGAGATGATTGCTTCATATTAAAAATTATAAGTTATATCAGTACATTTTGAGTCAGATTTGTAATAGTAGTGCTCGTATATCATTAAAATGAGGAAATTTGTGTCATACATGTATGTTGTGAATCCAGTATTTTGTGATAATAAAATATCCAATCATGTGACTGTAATGTATCCAATCTTGATTTTCAAGGAAGTTAAGTTTCACAGGCTCATTTGAAGGTAGTCTGTTCCAAATTGTCATACAAAATGATTTGACTACATCTGTATCACATCCATGGAATATATCGGAATGCACGCTGGCTGTGGTGCTTTCTCTCCGTTTTCTCTCTTGGTCTCCATCTCAGAAATGGTGCATCGCAGAGCAAAGCAGACCTCATGTTTGGACTCTTGCCCTGGACAAACATCTCTTTAGGGTCTGTTGGGTGAATTTCAACCTTGACGTAATTTTTTGCTGACTCTGCATTTTAGGCCTAGGCGTCTAGTTTATTGATTTATCTCGGTTCAGTTTCTCTGTTGGTATGGATTTGACCTTGTCATAGAGTCAGTCCATGAACAACTCTATCTGTACACTCAATCAAGATGAGGAGAACAATCAGTGTTTTGACAGTTTGGGGCATGGGTCCAAGGACTTCGAAAATCTTGGCTGTGGCATTTGCAGGTACACCAACTTTTGAGGCTGCCGCTGCCATATACGGAGGTGTCTGCTGCTGGGTGAGACTCTGTTGTGATATATGAATGTAAGGCTAGTAGCATATACAGATGTGTCTGCTGCTGGGTGGGACTCTGTTGCTTTAGATGAATGTGAGGCTAGCAGCATATACGGATGTGTCTGCTGCTGGGTGGGACTTTGCTGCTTTAGATGAATGTAAGGGTAGCAGCATATACGGATGTGCCTGCTGCTGGGTGGGATTCTGTTGCTTTAGATAAATGTAAGGCTAGCAGCATATACAGATGTGTCTGCTGCTGGGTGGGACTCTGTTGCTTTGGATGAATGTAAGGCTAGTAGCATATACAGATGCGTCTGCTGCTGGGTGGGACTCTGTTGTCTTAGATGAATGTGAGGCTAGCAGCATATACAGATGTGTCTGCTGCTGGGTGGGACTATGTTGCTTTAGATGAATGTGAGGCTAGCAGCATATACAGATGTGTCTGCTGCTGGGTGGGACTCTGTTGCTTTAGATGAATGTGAGGCTAGCAGCATATACAGATGTGTCTGCTGCTGGGTGGGATTCTGTTGCTTTAGATAAATGTAAGGCTAGCAGCATATACAGATGTGTCTGCTGCTGGGTGGGACTCTGTTGTCTTAGATGAATGTGAGGCTAGCAGCATATACAGATGTGTCTGCTGCTGGGTGGGATTCTGTTGCTTTAGATAGATGTAAGGCTAGCAGCATATACAGATGTGTCTGCTGCTGGGTGGGATTCTGTTGCTTTAGATGAATGTAAGGCTAGCAGCATATACAGATGTGTCTGCTGCTGGGTGGGACTCTGTTGCTTTAGATGAATGTAAGGCTAGTAGCATATACAGATGTGTCTGCTGCTGGGTGGGACTCTGTTGCTTTAGATGAATGTAAGGCTAGTAGCATATATGGATGTGTCTGCTGCTGGGTGGGACTCTGTTGCTTTAGATAAATGTAAGGCTAGTAGCATATACAGATGTGTCTGCTGCTGGGTGGGACTCTGTTGCTTTGGATGAATGTAAGGCTAGCAGCATATATGGATGTATCTGTTGCTGGGTGGGACTCTGTTGCTTTGGATGAATGTAAGGCTAGTAGCATATACAGATGTGTCTGCTGCTGGGTGGGACTCTGTTGCTTTAGATGAATGTAAGGCTAGTAGCATATATGGATGTGTCTGCTGCTGGGTGGGACTCTGTTGCTTTAGATGAATGTAAGGCTAGTAGCATATACAGATGTGTCTGCTGCTGGGTGGGACTCTGTTGCTTTAGATGAATGTAAGGCTAGTAGCATATACAGATGTGTCTGCTGCTGGGTGGGACTCTGTTGCTTTAGATGAATGTAAGGCTAGCAGCATATACAGATGTGTCTGCTGCTGGGTGGGACTCTGTTGCTTTAGATGAATGTAAGGCTAGTAGCATATACAGATGTGTCTGCTGCTGGGTGGGACTCTGTTGCTTTAGATGAATGTAAGGCTAGTAGCATATATGGATGTGTCTGCTGCTGGGTGGGACTCTGTTGCTTTAGATGAATGTAAGGCTAGTAGCATATATGGATGTGTCTGCTGCTGGGTGGGACTCTGTTGCTTTAGATGAATGTAAGGCTAGTAGCATATATGGATGTGTCTGCTGTTGGGTGGGACTCTGTTGTCTTAGATGAATGTGAGGCTAGCAGCATATACAGATGTGTCTGCTGCTGGGTGGGACTCTGTTGCTTTAGATGAATGTAAGGCTAGTAGCATATATGGATGTGTCTGCTGCTGGGTGGGACTCTGTTGCTTTAGATGAATGTAAGGCTAGTAGCATATATGGATGTGTCTGCTGCTGGGTGGGACTTTGTTGCTTTAGATGAATGTAAGGCTAGTAGCATATACGGATGTCTCTGCTGCTGGGTGGGACTCTGTTGCTTTAGATGAACGTGAGGCTAGCAGCATATACAGATGTGTCTGCTGCTGGGTGGGACTCTGTTGCTTTAGATGAATGTAAGGCTAGTAGCATATATGGATGTGTCTGCTGCTGGGTGGGACTCTGTTGCTTTAGATGAATGTAAGGCTAGTAGCATATACGGATGTGTCTGCTGCTGGGTGGGACTCCGTTGCTTTAGATAAATGTAAGGCTAGTAGCATATACAGATGTGTCTGCTGCTGGGTGGGACTGTTGTCTTAGATGAATGTGAGGCTAGTAGCATATACAGATGTGTCTGCTGCTGGGTGGGACTCTGTTGCTTTAGATGAATGTAAGGCTAGTAGCATATACGGATGTGTCTGCTGCTGGGTGGGACTCCGTTGCTTTAGATAAATGTAAGGCTAGTAGCATATACAGATGTGTCTGCTGCTGGGTGGGACTGTTGTCTTAGATGAATGTGAGGCTAGTAGCATATACAGATGTGTCTGCTGCTGGGTGGGACTCTGTTGCTTTGGATGAATGTAAGGCTAGCAGCATATATGGATGTATCTGTTGCTGGGTGGGAGTGTGTTGCTCTAGATGAATGTACATGTAAGGCTAGAACTTCAAATGTGACTTGAATTAGGGCATTTCGACACGAAATGTCCTGATGGTTTTGTCAGAATTTTTTTTTTCTTATTTTTTTTTCACTTTTTGGTTTCCGGACGATAACTCTAGAACGCCTTGACGAATCTTCGAGAAATTTTCACCAGTTATCACATATATTACATAGATGAACCCTATTGTTTTGGAGCCGGCTCCGAGGTCCGGTTAGTCCGTGAGGATGAACTTTGTGTCAGATGGTTTCCGGATGATAACTCAAAAAGTACTTGTGCTACCATTCTGACATATACGTTGATATAATGTCTCAGAGGAACCCTATCGATTATGGAATCCCCCAAACAACCTTTGACCCAGGGGCCGAAAACAATTTTGGTGAGTCATCCTTGAGGCTGATTGCATATCTCGGAAATGGTGCATCGTAGAGCGAAACGGACGTTATTTTCGGACTCATCATCCTAGACAAACATGTCTAAGGGGTATTATGGATGAACTTTGACCTTGACCCGTACGTTTTTTGCCGAGTCGGCATTTTTCGTTTCCTTCGATATCTCGAAAATGGTGCGTCGTAGAGCGAAACGGACGTTATTTTCGGACTCGTGACACTAGGCAAACATGTCTTAGGGGTATCTTGGGTGAATTCGGCCCTGGGGCAAATTTTATTTTGCTGAGTCGACGTTTTTCTTTTTAGGCCATATCTCGGAAACAGTGCGTCGTAGAGCGAAATTGACGTTATTTTCGGACTCGTGACACTAGACAAACATGTCTTAGGGGTATGTTGGATGAACTTGGCTTTGGGCCAAATTTTTTTTTGCTGAGTCGGCGTTTCTCATTTTCGGCCATATCTCGGAAGCGGTATGTCATAGAGTGAAACGGACGTTATTTTCGGACTCGTGACACCAGACAAACATGTCTTAGGGGTATCTTCGGTAAACTTGGCCCTGGGCCAAATTTTTTTTTGCTGAGTCGACGTTTTTCATTTTCGGCCATATCCCAAAATTTTTTCGCCAAGTCGGCGATATCTCGGAAACGGTGCGTCGTAGAGTGAAACGGACGTTATTTTCGGACTCGTGGCACTAGACAAACATGTCTGAGGGGTATTATAGATGAAATTTCACCTTGAGCCGAAATTTTTTTGCCGAAGCGGCATTTTTCGTTTTCGTCGATATCTCGGAAACGGTGCGTCGTAGAGCGAAACGGACGTTATTTTCGGACTCGTGACACTAGGCAAATGTGTCTTAGGGGTATGTTGGGTGAACTTGGCCCTGGGCCAATTATTTTTTCGCTGAGTCAGCGTTTTTCATTTTTGGCCATATCTCGGAAACGGTGCATCGTAGAGGGAAACGGACGTTATTTTAGGGCTCGTGACACTAGGCAATTATGTCTTAGGGGTATGTTGGGTCAACTTGATCCTGTGCCAAATTTTTTGCGCTTTCTTGACATTTTTCATTTCTGGCCATATCTCGGAAACGATGCATCATTGAATGAAGTGGATGTTATTTTTGGACTCGTGGTACTAGACAAACATGTCTTAGGGGTATGTTGGGTGAAATTGTGCCTGGACCAAATTTTTTCTGCTGAATCGGCATTTTTCATTTTCGGTCATATCTCGTTTATTTTCATTTATATCTCAGAAACCGTCGTCTTGGATTGAAATGGATGTATCTACATAATCATTTTGGTTGCAGAGTTGTCAGTAATTAACAGTTCACCTGTGATTGTGTTGTGTATCGAAATGCCCCAAGGCCTCTAGGCCTTTACGTCTAGTTCACAAAACAAGTTCATCTTAGGTCAATTTGAAGGTCACTAAAAGATCTGTGATATATGACTTCCAATATATATATATATATATATATGCTCACACTACCTCTATCTACATGTACATCCTTTTTGATGCAGCTGTTTTGTATACAGGGAACGAATTACACATATCAGATGTGACCTTTCGATTTACCACTCAAGGTCATCAGAAGTCACATAATCACAAAACGATCCACCATGCATAACTTCATATGTTCATAATACGAACCTCAGCAGAACATTCGGGTGTTTTGTGTAGCCTACAGAGTCCAATTTACACATCTCAGGTCAGATGCCACCTTCGGATTCACCACTCAAAGTAATCCGAGGTCAACTTCAAGACTTTCCAAAACAAACGTAATTTTTTAAGCTCTATCTGTAGCCGTCTAGTATGTGCTTTCCCCTTTCGGAGAGACCTCGTCCCCGAGGTCAGCTATATCCCACTGTTGAGCCACATCACAATGGTCATCAGGGATTAGGAACCTGATATTTACACACATGGCTGCGATGTGAGTCAACAGCGTGGGCCGATCCAGGACTGACGCCCAAAGAACCCAGTGGTTCGAAAGGTACGGCACCAATGTAAAGTTCGGTGACCCCACGATAAAGAGGTATACCCGGGCCATTACTGGAGTGTCGCCGAATGTCTTATAAATCCGCCCAAACTGCAGCACCTTAACCGTGGAGTCACTACTCATGCAGCCCACCAGTGTGTAAAGTTATGCCCCTATCTTATGTAACAATTTCTAATTATTATTTTATATTTTCTATCATGATATTATTGTCGATTTTGCTTTTGTTAAAATTCAAAAATCTTAATTTTGGGATATTGGCCTACTAGGTTATTGCGTGATTCTATTTTCACAAAGGAAACATGTGAACCAGATTTGACCTGTTTTGCTTATTGTCCAAACAGCAAGTTGCATCCACACAAGATTGGGTGTAAATTACATAATGTACGGAATTTCTTTGTTGTGGAGGTCGTGTCATGGCAGTGACCACAATGTTATTTAGACAGGAGCAATTGAAGCATCCAGTGCGCAAACTTTCAGTAGACATCTGCAGACGAAACAAAGGCAATCAAAGTTCATGAACTGATGAGACATAAATTTTACAACACTAGCACAGGATAAACAAACTTTCACTGTAGTCGTAACCGACATACCAGATTGGGCAATTCCTTTGTCTGAAACTTTTTGCGTAGTTTTAATGTAAGTTCTCTGTCTCCACCTAATATATTATTCATGCTTGTTCCAAACCAAATGCCCCTGTCTATCCAAACAATCTGCCTGACCAAATGTCTCTGTGTGTGTAACAATAGTTCGGTATTTAATATATTATATTCCCCAATTCCATTTTATTCTCACTACATCATATTTTACTTGTATTCGAATCCGACATACAGTTATCTTTTTATTGTTAGTACCTTATATTGTAAAGTAAAGTAAAGTTAACATTTATTAAGAGCTCCTTTATAGAACGTAGTTCTAAGCAAGGGCGCTGTACACTTTACCCCAGTCTAGAATGACTACACAGCTGCCACAATCGGCGCTACACTATAGCATCCTATTGAATGACCGGTACCCATTTAATCCTGGGTAGAGATAGACAATTAGTGGTGCACACCTTGCCTAAGGATGTTAGCGAAATAAACCAGTGGTCCAGCCTGAGTCTCGAACCCATGACCTTTGCGTTAGGAGACCAGCGCCTTATCCACTGAGCTACCCACTCCACTTTGTATATAGAAATATTTAGATCTGGAATTATCATATCATGATATCTACCTATAACCCAACCCAAGATAATATATTATTAATGTCATTGTTATCTTGTGTTATTGAAATTGTATATGAAGTTGTGCATGGAAGTTAGGATTATATCTATTGAAGCATGCTGTTAGAGAGCACAGCCTGCTTAAGTATCCCACATGAAGACTTGTAGAGAAGCTCTACATCGCCAACATGTGTGGCCACAATGAGAGGAAGCTGAGAATTGATGTAGAATTTTGTATTTGGAAGAATGAAGCTATTGATATCTTGTATATTATATATCTTGTGTGTAAGCCTATATTGTTTGGTGAAGGTGACAACTTAGTTGCAATTAAGTAGTTGATTGTTCTATATATCAGAAGCATTTACAATTAGTATACAATTGCAATTGTGGTCGGATCTAATAGATTATATTCATGGAAGTTACTTTTGAACTTGATATTTTTGCCTGGGTGATTGTTGAATGTAACCAATGTATCTTGTAATATTTGGATTGTAATTCATATCATTGTATGTGTGGACAGACTGACACCGACGGACTTAGAGTAGAACTAGGTAGAGACTTGGCTAGTGTAGTATGTAGTGACAGGCAGTAAGGGTCAGTTAGAAGGCCCGCCCACTTAGGGTATCGTGAGCCATTTGCTACGCCTGGGTGATCGCCCCAGTAGCCTGGGCCACAATGGGTTAGCCAATCAGGGTTCAACCCCGTGGCTCTCTCTGGGTGGACAGTGCTGTCTGAGGGAGATAAAAACCCCTGCATTAGCTCAGAAAGTTAAGTTCAGTTCGACCAGTTCAACAAGTGCAGCCCAGCTTCAGCAGCAAAGAAGAACCAACAGACGGACTGACTGGACTTGTGCCAGAGTATTCTGGCTGGTGACCACCAATGGAAGAAGCTAATAAATGAAGAACATGATTGAAACATCACTTGTGTTTTATTAACACACGAACTCGCCAGAAACATGAAAACCCTCCAAGCCTGAAAAAGGGGGATGTTTTCAAGTGCACGTCATATAATGCTACAATATGAAATTGGAAAGAAAGTTAGGGTAGATTCAGGTTGACCGATACATTCAGGTTGACTGATACACGGAAGGTTATGTTACGATAAAATAAAATGCGATAAATCCAGTATTGATTTTATATGGCGAACATAATAATGATATGGGGACACGTGTTTCGATAATGCGTTTTCCCGCCAAATCATCAAATTGCCGATTTGGCACGTTTTCGCAAAAATAGTGCAGTACAACGCTCGGCAAAACCAGGCGAGCAATGTTTTACTTTGATATTTATCGCTAAGCACGCCATTTGCTTCAAAATAAATACAGGACAAGATAATTAATATCATCTATCAGCTTTTCGGCGACAGTTTTGGATATCAACAAGAATTATTTTCCTAGAATGAAAATGGGCGATAATATGGTTATTTTAGATGTGTATCAGTCGACCTTAATACCTTCAGTTTGACCGATACAGCATGATTCAGGTTGACCGATACACTTAAAGGTCACCCGTTATGCCCCCTTACAAATTACCTAAATATATTATCCAACAATTTAAACATATATTAGTAATAATAACAATATATTATAGTAATAACAATAATACCAAAAGTTGTATATACATATGTAGCATGTTGGTATATGCTTGTCGAATATATGCCACATGCTGATTGGTCCTTTGATCTTAGCTAGATAGATTTCATCGAGAGATGAAAATTATTACCATATTCTGGAGTAAGGAGGGAAAACCATGGACTGGCGCCATCAGAAATATTATAGACACTACTGGTGGTATATTAACAGTATATGATGTCTGCAACTTCTGGCTCGATGTGCCATGTGCCGAAGAGGACTGAGTTTTTGATGATCATGACACGCGTTATATTTTAATTGCATGTAGTTTATGTACATAGGTAAATGATATGTATTCTTGAGTGTTTCCGTGACATGCACCTTGTTTTTGTTGATGACTGTCGTGCCACAAGGTATTTTATGTAAATATATTGCAATCGCCTTTAATCTGTTGATAATCAGAAGGATCATCTAAAGTTCCATATGCAATGTCTTGCAATTACGTTATTTCCACGTTGTATTTGCCGAATGTCTCCATACTTATGTAGTCCCTGCATTTAGTCTAATATATTGTGACTACCTACAGACACACAGTATGTAAAGTATATTGGTTTCATGCGGATACCATAACTTGTGAGTCAATAAATATGTACACACTCGCATGCTATTCGCACAGTTGTGCTCTCAGACGCGAAGATATGTGTGTGGTATCAGTTGGTGTATCGGTCAAACTGAAAGTACTGTATCGGTCAACCTGAATCAGTCAGGTTTCACCAATAGAGCAACACTCCGAATATATTTTTCTTTGTACAAAAATATATTCACATTAAAATGATAAAAACATTCGAGTTCGGACCGTTTGGATACTTAGATAATATAATTATCATCAGACCCTGAAAAAATTATATTGCCTAATCGTGAACACGGGTCGAATGCTTAAGTGTATCGGTCGACCTTAATCTACCCTACTGAAGAGATTTTGAGCATGGACATTAAAAGTGAAATTTTGGGCAAGCATTTCGGGCCTTTTGTTCAATTCAAGGCCCTAATAATCTTGTTGTAAACACAAGCTGAAGAGGCCTAAATAAGTATAAAAGTTAGAATAAACCCTATAGGACCTACTGTAGGCCTAGAGTGTAGATAGCCCTATGTGAAATTATCGGGGAGCTAGTCTACTGTAGATTTCGAGCAACCAAAAAGGTGCAATGTTGGCTATTTTGGGCCTTGTAGGCTTGTAGTCCTACATTTCGTGCATTACGAGCGGCATGTCCAGGGTCTTTCTATACACAGACAAATTTGATGAATGCTGTTCAGTTTCAAAGCAATAGGCCTATATGCTAGGCCTAAAATTTTAAAGCGCAAAAAAGAGTAGGCCTACAGATAGGGCCTAGATCTAGGCCTAAAAGATAAAACTATTGACGGACGAAGACGCACGCAACAATGTGCCAAAAAGTTATCGGACCGTGGATCGGCTTGGATCAACGCATATTTCGCACTCCAAACGATATTGTTGGATCCGCATGCAAAACCCAAGCCCAACGGAGCGCCTGCGGGATCCGCCTTTCTGAGAATCCGGTAGCGTTGCGACGCCTGCTGATGTTGTTTTAACCGGGGCGTGGTGCAAAATGTCAGCGGAACGCGGAAGACTCGAAGAAGATAAAACTCGCTCCAAGAATTGGAAAAGATGGGGTCCATACTTGTCTGAGAGGCAATGGGGAACTGTCAGGGAGGACTACTCAGCAAATGGAAGCTGGTCAGTCCCGGAAACAATGTGTTAAAACCAGTTGGGGAAGAGGGCTAGATCTAATAATTCACTGTAATGCTGCGTTCGATTCGAACGGTGCCGGTGACTAGCCAGGATCAGGCCGAATGTATATCGGCCTGGCGACAAGTCAATGATGAACGCGTCGATTTGAAAATATTCTTTTGCAACAAGATACAGCTATTGAAATGGACCTACTTTGTACCTGTAGCATGACAACACCTTTCTGAAATATTGGGTCTACATGGTCATACAATACACCAAAAGAAAGCTTGAAGCTTCAGGAAAACAAATATGTAACAAAATTGACCGTAGGTATTGATGCAAAGGTGCTAGAGCATTTCAAAGAGGGGTACCGTTAGGTACTTCTGAAGACAAAAATTAGGGAAAAGTCCAAAAAAGTGAAGCTCGCTGTTTACACACAAACAAAACGTGATAATACATATTTCAGGGCTTGACAATATTCAATATTAATTACTTTACACATTGCAACATCATACATACTAAAAAATATATGACGTTGGTGGTGATCATTGTGCCCAAAGTTGTCAAATTTGCCCTCATCAGGCCATTAGAAGTAGAACAAATGATCACTGAAGCAATTTCTGACAAAATTCTAGTCACAAAAAATTGTTTTATTTGTAGCAAAATGTCCAAGGTACTCCTTTACTGTAATATGTTATCAAAGGTCAATAAAAAAATCTTATGAGATATGCCCAAAATAGAATTTTTCTCTGATGTCTCCAAAAAACGATAGCCAAGCTTGTTTACATAGGCGATAATAGGGGCTTCGAGTGCCAACCAATACTAAACAGATGGCGGAAGTGCAGATGAAACACGACAGGCCCTTCATTTTGAAGCAATTTCCCAAGCAGTACGGGGGTTTATGATTGAAATATCGTTATATTATGAAAGAAAAAACATTAATTCACAAATTAAACCACGTATGATCGGCGACAAGAAGTTTTAACTTGTTTTTTGGAGTGAAAAAAAACTTTGAGCTGAACTTTCACCTCCAAAATTGGGTCAGATCTCAAAACGAGGGCTCTTGTCACCTAGGCCGATGTCTAACCTTTCCATACATACCAAATATGCTATGTAAAAGACATTCTGATTGGTCGAAAATGACCGTAACATGACCCCACCCAAACCGGGTTCAACGAGCTTCACTTTTTCTCGCTCCCGCGAAAAACTGCTTGCGCGCGCCGCCTAGCGGAGTGTTGTCATGCTAGTACCTGTGGATCCCAAGCAACATGTACACAGATGTCACACAGATGTATGTGCCACATATGAACTCTTTTCGCCCACTTTCAAAACAGTAAACAAATCGTCCACTTGTGGTTCGCCATTTGCATTCGTTTTGACGTTTTCCGAAGTTGGCCGAGCAATACCGAGCGGAATATGTATGGAACGAGAAAAGGGTCATCAGAAAAAATGAAAACACTCCCATAATAATTTACCTTCATTGGCTTTGTAGTTTGATTTTCGGAAATAAATGTTGATGTTTGGAATTGAACGGACTGTCCTAGTTCTCCATGCATAGTTTCTTTATCGCAATAAATCTTGGAGAATACTTGTAGATACAATGAAACAAACAAATGAACAGTAATCCTACATTGCACTTAAGAGAACCCACGCCCATAATTATGAACTAAGCCCGATCATATGAACAATTATATCTTCGTGGTATATCTTCGTGATATAATACTTACAGACGATTACAGCTATTGATGCCCTGCTGAATGCCACAAACTGTTAAAAACATTCGCTTTTATTGGGCGGGTTGCGTGCAACCAACCCGCCTATTAGATTGGCGTGTCCGTCTGTCTGTCCGTCCGTCCGTCCGTCCGTCCGGGCAAACGGAACGGAGTTTTGGGGATTTCTTAGGGGGAATAAAGCTGAAAACGCCCCATAACCACAGTTTAAGCCAAAAGTGCGGTCTTATGGGGATTTTTTCAGGACTTATGGGGAAAGTTAAGATAGGAAATTTAACATTGGGTCCGCCCGTAACGCCCATCCGTTCACCCGTCCGTCCGTCCGTCCGTCCGTCCGTCTGTCCGGGCAAACGGAACGGAGTTATGGGGATTTCTTAGGGGGAATAAAGCTGAAAACGCCCCACAACCACAGTTTAAGCCAAAAGTGCGGTCTTATGGGAATTTTTTCAGGACTTATGGGGAAAGTTAAGATAGGAAATTTAACATTGGGTCCGCCCGTAACGCCCATCCGTTCACCCGTCCGGCCGTCCGTCCGTCAACAATTTCTTGTGAACGCGATAACTTACAAAGTTTTTAACGAAATATCGCCAAAATCATACCAGAGGTACATCATGAGCAGATCTCGGACAAGTTCGATGATGGGTGACCTTGACCTATTATTCAGGTCGTGGCAGGACTTCGAACTTGATAATACATGAAAACAGGACTTTGTAACTTGTGAACGCGATAACTTACAAAGTTTTTAACGAAATACCGCCAAAATCATACCAGAGGTGCATCATGAGCAGATCTCGGACAAGTTCGATGATGGGTGACCTTGACCTATTTTTCAGGTCGTGGCAGGACTTCGAACTTGACAATACATGAAAACAGGACTTTGAACCTTGTGAACGCGATAACTTACAAAGTTTTTAACGAAATACCGCCAAAATCATACCAGAGGTGCATCATGAACAGATCTCGGACAAGTTCAATGATGGGTGATCTTGACCTATTTTTCAGGTCGTGGCAGGACTTCGAACTTGACAATACATGAAAACAGGACTTTGTACCCTGTGAACGCGATAACTTACAAAGTTTTTAACGAAATACCGCCAAAATCATACCAGAGGTGCATCATGAGCAGATCTCGGGCAAGTTCGATGATGGGTGACCTTGACCTATTTTTCAGGTCGTGGCAGGACTTCGAACTTGACAATACATGAAAACAGGACTTTGTACCTTGTGAACGCGATAACTTACAAAGTTTTTAACGAAATACCGCCAAAATCATACCGGAGGTGCATCATGAGCAGATCTCGGACAAGTTCGATGATGGGTGACCTTGACCTATTTTTCAAGTCGTGGCAGGACTTCGAACTTGATAATACATGAGAACAATGCCAATTCCTTCCACTAACAGCCCTCCTCGATGCAACCCGCCCAATTGTCGCGGGCGCGACTTATACTTGTTCGTGTTATTGCTGTCTCGTGGTTGATTGATCATCCTCAATTTTTGTCAGCAACATGATCAGGCGATCTGCTTCAGACTCAAGAATAAACCATGATTTTCGAGGTTTAGCAGAAGACTCCGTCTACACCTGCTCCCGAGTGCTACCATTGTCTAGTTTTATATGAGATTGTGATGAAGTCCATCAAACTTCTGGCCTAAGTAACGTGACCATGACGTGGTTACCTGAACTTCAATTCACCAGCCTTCAATATCAACTTCAAGATCAATATAACTCAGGCCCGCATTCAGTATTTCTAGACGATAAAACAAACTATATGAATAATGTTTAGTTTGTATTTATCAAAATATTTTTAACCTAATCTTCTGAAGAAATATATATACCGTAATGGCCCGAAATACCGCCCCGGCGCTTAATAGTGCTTTACATGTTTCAGCCCCGGCGCTAATACGAGACCGGCGGGTAAACGAGACCGGCGCTTAATAATACAATGAGCAAAAACGATATATTTTGAAGCTTGTGCGCGTGAACGCACCGATTTTCTTCACTGTATTTAGTGATATCCAGCGCGCGGTGCATGGCTGGAAGGGGGGAATGGGAGTTGAGGGCATAATGACGGGCGGTTGCATCGAGGATGGTGTTAATCCAATGGCTATGAACAGCAGATACACGGTGGATAAACTTATAAATTATAGTAAAATACATCGTGATGAAGCATGCAAATTCAATAGAAAATCTACCGGTGCTGGTACCTGCCGATACTCTGTAAATCAGTCAGTTTTTCAGAGAGTTTGGATTTAATATATCGGTATGTTTACTGACCGGTTCATACACGGACCTACTGCATACGTTATGTGCGTAGTAGATGTCGCATGGCGCCGCAATACATGCAACCAATAAAGATATATGGTAATGGTTATTTATATTATGCTGATATAAATGTAATGTAATGTTTGGTCTTGGGGAATGGATATCATTAAGTTAGTCAGTACAATTATATATACATGCAGCTGCTCAATTGCATCACCTAATTGGTTAGCAGGTGTTCTATTGTCATAATCAAAATCTCATATCGGTAAGTAAGTGTCAGTTGTGTTGTTTCACACATGTGTAATCAATTGCAATCACCGTGGGACTCTTGTGTGCTACGTGCACCGGTACATAGACTTACACCCGGCGGTTATTTGAACCGGCGCTAATTCGAGACCGGCGCTTATTAATGCTTTTAAAGACTTATCCCCGGCGCTTAAACGAGGCCGGCGGGTAAACGAGAACCGGCGGTATTTCGGGCCATTACGGTACTTCCGAATTACAAGCATTGGAAAATGGAAAATGTTCCAAGGTTTCACCAACCTATTACATTTTTACTCACTTATACTGATCACGCTGTAAAATACTGTAAGTTAATGTAATTGGCGGATTTGAAATGAAAAACATGATAAGGTGCCAAATTGATGATTATTTCAATCTGACCTCCAACTATCACTGTCCTGGCATTCAGGAAGCTTTTGTTGATATTATGAGCCATTCGAGGACTGGTAAGTAATTCAGAACTTCAGAAGTATGGAAACTAAATTAATTGACGTGAAGTAGCTAAAAAAATTTGAGCCCCGGCACCACTGGCCGCTACTTCTGATTATGACGAAAAAGCTGTTCCATACATCAGATGTACGTTCTCCCCAAAGATCACGTCGGAGTGAAATCGCGTGAATGCAGTCACATGACAGATATGTTCCGTGTAAACATTTGAAGATCCCGCTTCTGTGAGCAAGTTGGCGTCAGGCCCTGTACCATGTCCTGGGCCTGTATTCTGGCTAGCCGGTGACCAGCTCTCGGCAGGTGACTGGTGAATAGGCTCTGTATACTACGGAAGAGGATTAGGGCCACCAAACTAAAAAAAATTTTTATATTTGTCGACTTACGTAACTCGATATATCGACTTACGTAACCCGATAAATCGACTTACGTAACTCGATAAATCGACTTACATATCTCGATAAATCGACTTACGTATCTCGATAAATCGACTTATTACTCAGACATTTAAAGTACAAGTAAAATGAATATACATCGATGGTAATAAAGGCAAGCCATATACCATTTCCTTGGTTACCTTGGAAACGATAGGATAAAGAATTTATACTGATTACTAGTACTCATATTGAAAATTATATGGAGTTTAACAGTCATTACACTAATCACTGAAATAATACCAAACTATCCAATTGAAGAAGCCGTTCCAGATAACGTTACGTACATACATCATTCCATGTTTAATAGCTAAATAATTAAAAAAAAACAAACAAACAAACAAACAAACAATTAATTATACCAATTTCATTCATGAACATGTTGCATTGTTTGAAGAGATATGATATAATAACTTCAGTATAGTTTTTATTTCGGTAGCTTGTTCTGTATAATTTGATATTTAATGTCATAATGGTCGATCCTATAAGCCTACTCAATATAGTGTTCAATATACATAAGGCCAAAAAAAAAAATTCTATGTTTCTGGTTATCGCGCGCGTCACTCCAAACCCTGCGCATCATTTCATTTTTTAAAAAAAAAAATCGCACGCGTCACTTAGAATACCGCGCGTCACTTCGCTTTTTTATATTTTTTTGACTGCCGCCCTCAACGTTTGGTAATTGAAAGATAAAAGAGCACATACAGTGTCATATTTTACAAATGTAGCCGTGTTCGTGCTGTGGTGTGTGTTAGCTCAAATATCAGAAACGTTGATATTAATAATAATGTATATTTATTCACAGTGCGGCAATCTGCAAGCGATAATGATGTCGAGTGAGTACTAGTAACTGTGCGGTGTAACCATCATCAGTCAATTGAGTGGCAAATCGCAGCTAGCAAACTGTTTTATACGTGCGTGGCCAGGAATTACATGGCGGGCAGTACTTACCTGTTATCACACCCATGGGATGAATGAAATGCAGATGCAAATTGGTATGAATATGGACGAAAGGAATTACCGGTAATAAAACACGGAAGGAACTTGGACAACGATCTGTACAAAACATGCGTAATGCTACATGCTGGCCACATAAAGTTTAGTTAATAAAATGAATACAACATTTTCTTTTATATTAAAAAACAGTAGGATGTTCTATGCACAAAATATATTTAACATATAGGTGTTTTACTGGCCAAATTGAAGCTTACATGGCTTCGGCGAGCACGACTCGTGCCGATTTAAAAAAAAAAAAGAAAAAAAAAAAATTCGCGTCACCGCTTCACTTTTGGAAGACCGTTGTAACCAGAAACATAGAATTTTTTTTTGGTCTAATGTGACTCTAAGCATATTTCCAGTTTACTTGAACTTTAAATGCATAAGTCGATTTATCGAGATAACTAACTTGATTTATCAAGATAATAAGTCGATATATTGAGATAATTAACTCGATTTATTTATAAATCGAGATAATAAGTCGATATATCGAGATAATTAACTTGATTTATTTATAAATCGAGATATTAAGTCGATTTATCGAGATGTTAACTCAATTTATCGAGATAATTAACTCGATTTATCGATATAAATAAGTCGATTTATCGAGATAATAAGTCGATTTATCGAGATAATATCTCGATTTATCGAGATAGTAAATGGAAAAAAAAATTTAGTTGCTTGGCCCTAATCCTCTTCCGTAGTCACTGTCGGAACCCGACTACCGTAACGTCACGTTACGGTAGTCATGAAGATGGCGCAAGGTAAATCGATTCGTCTAATTGTCCACTGTTTTCTTGCTAACAATAATATACTGACACGAACTATTCCACAGACATATAGTATGTGACATTTAGAATATATATATTGTCATGCAGAATAGGCTGCAACGGCATTTTCGGGATAAAAGTCGTTGATAAGATTTGCTATTGACTAGCGTAACGTTTCGGTCCGACTACCGTAACGTGACCGATCGGCGGCTTAGGACTACCGTAACGTCACTACTGTGATTTGGCCAATACGCACGTAAAATTAAACAACAATCATTTTCATCATTACAGAGATGGGTTTCAGATGCAGAACAAGTGACAAAAAATATATATATAACAAAATGGTATCTATATTCAAACCGTCCGCTGTAAAAGTTGCTGCGATGATCTACAAATCAAATCCACACACATAAACCCTATGCCTATTTTGGAGTAACAACTTGAAAATTCGGATGTTTGCGTATTCATTACACTAATACCTTACGTTGACCACAAAATTTTAAACTACGAGAGTTATGACCAGATAATTGCTATAGATTCAACAAAATCAAGATGCAAAGCAGGCATAAATTCCAGGCAATCAAGTCCAAATCCGAATTCCGAGCTCCTGATCCATTAACATATCAGTCAACGACAAACAAGGAGCTGTTACATACAAGGTCTGTATAGTTATTGATGAAAGGCTATATAATATTAACTATATATTGATAAAGAGGCTATATAACATTGCAACTATATATATCCATTGCTATTCGATACGTGCCCTGCAATTAAATAGGATTATACATATACTTATTTGCAACAGTGGGACTGCCTATGTAGCCCTACATGAACGATATAATACTGGCAACAGATACACAACCTGGCAGTTGTATACCCACAAAAGAAAACGAGATATTTGTTGTAGGGAATTAGTATATGAAACAAAATAGCACATCAATGATCTGCTTGGTTTGCAACGTTACGGTAGTCGGCCGTTCGCGTTACGGTAGTCACTACTCTGATACCACCTGACGTTACGGTAGTCGTCATTGTTTTCTTATCGAACGATTATCACACGTACACTCGCTGCTCTGGCTACTCTAGTGGGCCTGATAACTGCATACACTTCGTGGCTTCAAAATTGTTCCAATTTGACACTGTATCGCACAACTTATCAAGAAAAATTGATAGGAAACAAAACGAATCGACATACCTTCCGCCATCTTAATGACTACCGTAACGTGACGTTACGGTAGTCGGGGTTCCGACAGTGGTAGTATACACCCATTGCACTATTGGAAATTCGGTATTATTGCCCCATTTGGTTTTCCCCTAAGTGGCCTTGACATTGCCTAAGTTGCCGAATAGGATCAAATAGGATCTGTAGGCTGTGGCTCCTTAATACTACTCATCTAACGAGACTCTTAATTGAGTTGTGTTCTCGCATTTTAAGCCTTCATGAAAAGAGAAGACCGAGTTATACAACATAGGTGTCCCTGGTGTGAGCTTAGACAAACAATATCGTCTTTTCTGAGGGCCAAAGGCTTAAGACGGAATGCCTCCCATGTAAAAGTTATGCGGAATTTCTGACAAAAAAAAAGTCAGAACTTCGAGTCTGTTCTAACTGGCTAAAAATCAGGAATGGTACTCACATTCTTGGTCAGAGGCGCCTCATGATGTCTATACTTCCTAAATCCAACGAAATATCCAGTTGTTATTGTGTTTGTCCTCACATTTTACTGTTCTGAAGCCGGTCGGGATACTTTTTCAAACGAATGTGCTGGCATCTTTGCCTGCCAAGTGACGCACAAATCACTCGTGCGGAATCCCTTGTCATTTCGGTCCACGGCCGATTTCACCAGATTTTTACTATGGACGAGCTAGGCCAACTTATCTGCTTTGCATCCAATCTTCTTGAAAATGCATTCTCAGTTAGGCGGTTCTGAGATGATATACCTGTCGAAATTCTATACGATTATCCTAAATATTGACGGAGTAATCGCGGAATAACCACCGCTCACAGACCGGTGACGCCGACTATATCAAATTCAAGTTTTCTGGCCGCCTCCTGGCAAGGGGAAATGCCATTCACCGTTGCTATATATCATGATATCAGATGCAGGTATTTCTGATGGTTTCTACTATTCTAAAAGATATTTTATGGATGTTCAGTATCATTTTGGCATGTTTTTCTTTGAGTTCAAAATAAATCTGAGACATATTTTCGTATTGGGTCACACGAAGGAAGTAGACCTATGTTTCTCATCGTACACGGGAATAAATTGGTATCATGTGGGGGAGGGTGGTAGTGAATTGAGCTTTCTTCAGGGGGGAGGGTTAACATTGTTTGAATTACATCCAGCTGTTGTGGTGCTAATGATGTGTTCGAGCTCTAATGTTGTGTTCCGCAGTGAACTGCATTTTCTATTGTTGACATCCTGTCCCCATATCCATGCTGTGATATTGATTGCCCTATTCAACCACAGGAAAATATGTTCATTACAATGCAACAATGGCGCCGCACAAGTCTAGTTTTCGGCTCTGAGTGCATGGTACTCCCACACAAGCTGGACAAACCTCAGGGAACACAACAGACACATTTTTTTGGAGACATGATACCTGTAACCAATTAAAATCTGAGATTTCTGTCATCCTGTGCAGGGTCAGACCAATATGTGACCGTTTCTGGTAAATGGAATCCTAATTGAGGCTGTTTGAGGCCTTCTAAATCAGGGCTGTTTGAGGTCTTCTAAGAACTTGCCTACAAATATAGGCTGTAGTAAAAGTACCCCTGACTCCTGACTTGCATGTTTGGCTTGGGTGTTGTATTAATGAGTGTGATTGTTTATTATAGCTGGGACTACTTCCCTCATGACCACGCACGATCCCGCGCCTACAGATGGGGTGAGGATGGACTGCTGGGGGTCACTGACAGGCAGTGCCGTCTCTGTGTGGCCCTCGCACTGTGGAACGGCAAGGACCCCATTCTCAAGGAGCGTCTGTACGGCCTGACAGGACCTGAGGTAGAGAAGCAGGCTATCAACGCATCATATCATCACAGCCTATTAATTTGTTTATTTCGAGTAAAAAAACCCTAAAAATAGATTTTGAAGCCAATTTGTTTCAACAACATATTTGATGACATTCACATTCAATAAGATGCTAGTATTGATGTGGGGAAGTTGTTTGGTTGGTAGGGTAACCATGGTGAGGATGTGAAGGAATGTTATTACTATCTGGACTCAAGTCCCACACACTCGTACATGAAGGCGTTGTACAAGTATCCACAAGCTGCATATCCGTACAGCGATCTGCTACACACAAACCGACAGCGCTCTGTTCATGATCCCGAGTACGAACTGGAAGACACTGGTCGGTATTTGACAAGTCCTTGCTTGCTACGATTGCAATATTGAAGCTCCGTTTTCTGTGTGGTTTGCAATGACTTCTTGCAACAACAACTAATAAAAAGTAAGGCAGGCTGGATGTGCGTGTGTTGTAACTTGTAAGTTGTTCTTGTTCTGGACAGGTGTGTTTGCCGAGAGTCGTTACTGGGACGTGTTTGCTGAGTATGCAAAGGCCTCGCCCAATGATGTGTTGTGTCGCTACACTGTACACAATCGGGGTCCTGAGGAGGCGACACTTCACATTCTGCCGACTGTTTGGTACCGGAACACATGGACCTGGGGCTGTACACATGAGGTGTGTAATTAACTTCTGGTGAACGATGTTAATGGTACAAGTGTTCACTTTGTATCACACTGAAAAGTCTTTCAGTAAAAACCTGTATAGTGCCTATGCTACCAGATTACTCACTTCAATAACGTGGTTACTGGTATAATACGACCATATAGTGCTCGGTATATATTATATAATGGTTGTTGTTCAGGGTTGTACGAGAAGACCAAGCATGCGCAGTGACGGGGAGCTTAAAGTGAAGAGCTGGCATGAATCCTTAGGTGAGTGAGGCTTTGAGCTTTGTTTGGTTTTATCACCCTCATACATCTTGTACTATTTCTGACTGTTGCACTGCAGGCCGCACATTCTTTGAGGTGGAGCCGTCTTCAGAAGCTGGTTCTCCCACGATTATCTTCACGGACAACGAGACCAATTCTCAGCGACTGTACAACTATGACAGTGGTGTCACTTACACCAGAGATGCTTTCCACCGTTACATTATTGATGGTGAGCTGTCTTTGTAACTAGGTGGATTGCTTGCTGTGTCTTCGTGTGATGCAGTCTAAGTGATGTACAGTTTGATTTGCTTGAATCAAATGTATATATCACAAGTGGGTTGTGTAATTATTGGTGAATGTTGCTTTTCAAGGTGAGACATCAGCTGTTAACCCCAAGAATCATGGCACAAAGATGGCAGCAGTGTATAAAGTGACAGTCCCTGCAGGGGGCAGCAGTGTAGTGCAATGTCGTCTTTATCACGAAGATGAGGCTCCAGCCGAAAGTTTTGGGCCCGCTTTCGAAGATGTGTTCGAACAGAGAATCAACGAAACAGATCAGTTCTATGCTGAGGTATATGATGATTAACTGGATAAAACAAATATGGAGTATTAAATTTTTGCCTGGCACTGATACAAAACACATGTATTGACTCTCAAATATTTTGAAGGAGTTATCCACTATCCCTAGTCTCTGAAGCATACATAGACTCTTGCATTGGGAAAAAAATATTGTACGCCATTATGTAAATTACCAGCATGTGCTATTTTTCTGGTGGAGAAAGAGGAGGCACTGTGTAGTTTTATTGAGACTATTGCGGTGTGTACAGGTGCTGCCCAATCAGACCCAGGAGCAAGTGCAGGTATCTCGCCAGGCCCTGGCTGGTCTGCTGTGGAGCAAGCAGTTCTATCACTATGTGGTCAAGGACTGGCTGCAGGGTGACCCTGACACCCCAGCGCCGCCCGCTGACCGTCTCCAGGGCCGCAACGCTGACTGGAAACACCTCTTCAACCGTGATGTCATCTCCATGCCGGACAAGTGGGAGTATCCTTGGGTGGGTTCTGGTTTATAGCATAGTGTCTTATTCCTCTGGTGATCCTAGGGAACTTTTTTGTGACAGTTCATAGTTAACAACCTGTCTGTTTTCAGTATGCATCATGGGATCTGGCATTCCATGTGATTCCGTTTGCGGAGATTGACATTGAATTTGCGAAGGATCAACTTCTGTTGTTTTTGAGAGAGTGGTACATGCATCCCAATGGTCAGGTAAACAAACTGGAGCAGTCTACCTCTATAAGTTATCCACGATTGAATCACTGTGGTCATTTGTACATACATTTACACATATACTCACCAAAGCTCTTCAAATTAATGTCAAGATAAGTTTTGGGAAAGACATCCTGTGAGTTCCATCTGATCAAGGTGACAGACTTGGATGTGTTGCAGATGCCGGCGTATGAGTTTGCCTTCGAGGATGTGAATCCCCCGGTACACGCGCTGGCCGTACATACCGTATGGAAGCGAAGTGGCAAACGGGGAGAGAGGGATATGACATTCCTGGCTCGCTGCTTCCAGAAACTCATACTTAACTTCACATGGTCATTGAATCTGAGACTTGTTATTGCTTTAGTCAAATTGCATCAAGTTATTGCATGATTCAAATTATCATAGTAATTTTGAAAGTTGTGTAGATTCCGAGGCTTTGCAAAGATACTCAAGGTGTTCTGCGGTTTTCCGATAGGTGGGTGAACAGAAAAGACCCAGAGGGCAAGAATATATTTGCTGGAGGCTTCCTAGGCCTGGACAACATCGGAATCTTTGATAGATCTCGTCCCCTACCGACCGGTGGTCATCTAGAGCAGGTAAGCATGCCTCTGGAGTTGATTTCTGACCTTGCTGGAATTGAGCTGTATGTTCTGAGTGTTATCTGTTGTGTAGGCTGATGGCACAGCGTGGATGGCGTTCTTCTGTACGATAATGCTGGACATCGCTGTGGAACTGGCTCGGGGCGCAGATCTCGTCTATGAGGACATGGCTAGCAAGTTCTTTGAACACTTCATCAGCATCGTGGATGCCATGAATGCTTGCGGAGGTACGTGTTTCCACACACTGGTCTTCTGATGGAGGTTCCTCTCAGGGGTACATGTAATTAATCCATGTAATTGTGAATCAAAGGTTGGAGAGAATTCTTAGACTGTTAAATCTGCAGTTACTGTATAAGTTACAAGGCTCTGTCGGTTTGAGTCAGGTCTGTGGGACTGGGAGGACCGGTTCTACTATGACCGCCTCAAGCTGCCGGACGGTCGGGCTGTGCCCCTCAAGATCCGCTCAATGGTGGGACTTGTGCCTCTCTTCTCATGTCTCATCATTGAGGAACGCGTGCTCGATCTACTCCCAGGATTCAAGAAACGCACCAAGTGGTTCATCCAGAATAGACCTGATCTAGCATCCCATGTGAGGCTGACTCTAATGATTGCTGCAGAGAGATTATGTAAAGGGTATAAAGAAAGAAAGTACATGTACGGTATATTGCTATAGTTTAGAATATCAGGAGACTAAAAGTCTTGAACACTCAGTGATCCAGATTCTGAATGTGAAAGGTACTGGTTTCAGATCATGTTGTCCAACAACAGTGGAAGTTTTTTGTTGGCGATCCCGACTCGTGAGCAGTTAGTCAGTGTTCTGGAGCGTGTGTTAGATGAGGAGGAATTCTTGTCCCCTTACGGCATCCGTTCTCTGTCTAAGGTTTGTGTCTTTTGGGAGGAGCTGGGTGCTTTATATACCTTATTTAATTAGAAGAAGTTTTATTCATAGAGTCGCGTTGTTAAGATGACTTTTCCTGGGAAGATGTCGATGACAAGATACTGACGCTGGTTTCAGGTGCACGAGCGGGAGCCGTTTGTGATGTCAGTCGGTGGAGAAGAACATCGAGTGGATTATATCCCTGGAGAGTCCAACACCTACTTGTTTGGAGGAAACAGTAACTGGAGGGGTCCCATATGGCTCTGCAGTATGTACACGAATTGAGGCTCGAAAACAAGGTCTAAAAATACGAATGCTCGGAATTGTTTCAACACTTATATGTTGTATCTTACTTGGCAGTGAACTTCCTGCTGATCAAGGTGTTGAACCGCTACCACCGTTTCTATGGTGACGAAGTGCGTGTTGAGTGCCCTCGGGGGTCAGGGACCCTGATGAATCTGCAGGAAGTGGGATTGGAGCTCAACGCGCGGGTGTCCCGTCTCTTCCTGCCTGACAGCTCCGGCCGCAGACCCTGTCATGGTCAGTGTCGCTTCCCCATCCATCACAGCCTAAGAACTCTCACTCCAGAGAATCAGGAAACATTTCCTAGTTCACGGACTTTGCAAGATTGCCAAGCATAATTAGGATATTCTAGATTAGACAGTTGGGCATTTTACAGAAAGATTACTTGAGGATGATTGCATACATATTTCTTGAAATATAGTGATAATGATGGCACATATTATTAAGGCATTTCGGCAGAAATGCCTTTATGGTTTTAGCAGAATTTTATTTATTTTTTTTTTTTCTTCTTCCGCCACTTTTGGTTTCCGGACGATAACTTTAGATTGCCTTGACGGATCCTCGTCAAATTTTCACCACAAGTCAGAAATGATATGTGGAAGAACCCTATTCTTTTTGAGCCGGATCCGAGGTCCGTGAGGTCCGTGAGGATGAAATCAAGGCTAATTTTGAGACTTGGTTTCCGGACGATAACTGGAAAAATATTTACGCAATAGTTGCAGAACTCTGCATGGAGGTTCATATGCCACCAGGGAAGAACCCTATTGATTTTGGGATCGATCCGTCAAACGACCTTTGACCTAGAGGTCGAAATAATTTTTTGCTGATTCATCCTTGAGGCTTCCTGCATATCTCAGAAACCGTGCATCGTAGAGCGAAACGGACGTTATTTTCGGACTCGTCGCCTTAGACAAATATCTCTAGGGTGTATTATTTTTTTTGATCCGGCTCCGAGGTCCGTGAGGTCCTTGAGGATGAAATCGAGGCTGATCTTGAAACTTGGTTTCCGGACGATAACTCGAAAAATATTCAGGCAATAGTTGCAGAATTTTGCACGGAGGTTTATATATCAACAGGGAAGAACCCTATTGATTTTGGGATCGATACGTCAAACGACCTTTGACCTAGAGGTCGAAATAATTTTTTGCTGAGTCATCCTTGAGGCATCCTGCATATCTCGGAAACGGTGCGTCGTAGAGCGAAACGGACGTTATTTTCGGACTCGTCGCCCTAGACAAACATGCCTAAGGGGTATTATGGATGAACTTTGACCTTGACCCCAAATTTTTTTGCCGAGTCGGCATTTTTCGTTTTCGTCGATATCTCGGGAACGGTGTGTCGTAGAGCGAAACGGACGTTATTTTCGGACTCGTCGCCCTAGACAAACATGTCTAAGGGGTATTATTGATGAACTTTGACCTTGACCCGAATTTTTTTTGCCGAGTCGGCATTTTTCGTTTTCGTCGATATCTCGGAAACGGTGTGTCGTAGAGCGAAACGGACATTATTTTCGGACTCGTCGCCCTAGACAAACATGTCTAAGGGATATTATGGATGAACTTTGACCTTGACCCCAAATTTTTTTGCCGAGTCGGCATTTTTCGTTTTCGTCGATATCTCGGGAACGGTGTGTCGTAGAGCGAAACGGACGTTATTTTCGGACTCGTCGCCCAAGACAAACATGTCTAAGGGGTATTATGGATGAACTTTGACCTTGACCCAAAATTTTTTTGCCGAATCGGCATTTCTCGTTTTCGTCGATATCTCGGGAACGGTGTGTCGTAGAGCGAAACGGACGTTATTTTCGGACTTGTCGCTCTAGACAACATATATCTTATATGTATTATGGATGAACTTTGACCTTGACTAAAAAATTTTTTGCCAAGTTGGCATTTTTCGTTTTCGTCGATATCTCGGAAACACTGAGTCGTAGAGCGAAACAGACTTTTTTTTCGGACTCCTCGCCCTAGACAAACATGTCTAAGGGGTATTATTTTAACGGTAAATTTTTTTGCGGAGTCGACATTTTTCATTTTCGTCGATATCTAGTATATATTATAAATTAATCATCACACCGAAATGCTAGTTAAACTCTGTCTGCGGCAAGTTTTCCGTGATAGAGCGATGCAGGTCCAGCAGTAAATTGAATGTTGTTTTGTTGACAGGTGACGCGGAGCACTACAAAACTGATCCTCACTGGAAAGATCTGATCCTGTTCTATGAGTATTTTCATGGTGACACAGGTCGAGGCTGTGGGGCCAGGTATGAAAATTGTCATACTAAGCTTTACTCGTGCTCTTCCACTTAAAATGCTCAGATAAAGCCACTGAAGCTGAATTTTATTTCACGTGAAATGTTATTATTATTACATTGACAGCCACCAGACTGGATGGACGGCCGTAGTGGCTTCCTGCCTCAAAACCCTGGCCGAAGGAAAATGGTAAAGCGGCACCAAACATCGAAGGCATGAAATATACAGCTAGGAACAATGGGAATCTCTGAAAATAGTCATTTGATTTCAATTTACAACTGAGCAGATGCACAAACTTAAGTCAGATATCTGCCAAATTGTGTGTTTTATTAATGTGTGCTTTATGCTTTGGACTTTAGAAGACGTTTCTATTACAGTATTCATGTATTTACTTGAAGATCTGTTACTTGTTTGCATTATTTTCCACTATGAATATAATATTTATGCTTGTAGATATGTGATTCCTTGTTGATGGTATGCACTATGCATTTGTTAGTTATACAAGACTTGATTATTTAAATGTACCTTGTTGGTGCTTGCAGTATTTTTCAAACCCAATAGACATGTTCGGAGTGATATTCAATGTTTTAAGCCATAATGTCCATTTTGTCTACCAAGATTCTTGACCACATTTTTGCTCAGTGGACTGTGTCCATGGACTATTTTACTATGTCCCTGGACGTTCTTATGATACTTACAACAATTGTATGTGAAATACTTCTGATATGAAGTGATATTGTTTTTGTTGTGATTGCTGCTTGGCTAGCTGTGAGTGGATAGCACTAGAGATTTTTCGAGAAGCCTGTGTGAGACACATGACATGTTTTTATGGTTCCACTGCGACAACTGCCGAAACTATCTGAAACCAATTATCGTGTGTATATATTGTTGAATTGTCTCTCTGTTGTTGATTCATTGTTATAAAATTTACCCTATCTCGATATTTTATATAACCGGTTAACATGGTATAGCTCTATAAGGATATATCCCAGTTACATGATACTAAAACAATAACAAAAATGAGGAAGGTGATATTCTTTACTGTATTATTAAATGTAGTTCTGAAATCTATTTATATGTCTTTTGTTTTTATTTCTTGTTCACAATGTTTTGCTGTGCGGTAGATCCATATATTCCAGATCACAATGTTTATCTGACAAATAAATGCTTCTTCTAATTGTTCCCTGTCTGATTGAATCCCCCGAACAGATACTATGGATCTGCAGACACTTTCTTTCCAGCGCTCTACAGGTGACATTTCTCATCCAATTGTGATAAACTTTTGTTTGAACATCTATTATTGTAAGACTACAACACCTACAAAAATGGCTGATTGGTAACGCGTTTTGTATGAAGTCAGCAATCCAACATACATGGACTGTTATCGCTCTCAAGGTGGTGTTTCTACAGAGTACAGATGTTGCAGCGATATCAGACAGGCTTGTTGTTCTCTGATATCAACGAAAATAGAAAATGTTGACTCGGCGAAAAAAATCAGTGAAGGTTTATCCTACCACCCCGAAGACATAAATTTTGTGACTGACCCTCGAGTCGGCTAAAAAAATTGGGTTCTTTCGCATATTATTTATGACCAGTAGTGAAAAATTTGGGAAAGATACATCACGGAAAACTAGAGTTATTGTCTGGAATCCAATACGACAGGAGAAAAAAATTAGCCTAAAGGCTAAGGAAGGTTACCGAACAATATATACCTATTACCAAAAGTCTGGAGTCACTTTTATCTGGGTTTAAAATAATTATGCTTTTGCGATAATACACATTAAATATGAATCAGATATTTGCTACAGATGTTTAAGACAAGCATACAGACGAAAAATGATATTTATTAGTGATAAAAGTTGAGCAAGTGCATTTGTTAGAAGCTAACAGTAATCATGATAATGCACAAAACGACAAACTCGCCAATGTGGTGTTCAACATGTCGGTCCTCCTTGACTATGCAGACAGACTTCTGGAATCTGCATGCACATGAACATTACAATTTATGAATATCCTTCTGAAGAATCTGAACATGAATACCATTATGTTTTTCATGAATACCATTATGTTTTTCAATGTAAATATGAATACCATTATTTCAAAACATGAATACCATTAACATGAATAAAAGATGAATACCATTATTTCAAAACATGAATACCATTATGTTTTTCAATGTAAATTTTTTGACAATGAAAGGAAAAGTTTAATTCCCAGGGAATTTATAAATAATCCGTCCACGTTAAAAATGAGTGTGTTGTTTAACAGTAAAGGAAAAATATTAACCTGTTTAAGCATATTTGTCAAAACCATTCAAAAAAAGATGCTGTAAGGAATGTAATGCCCAGATTGGGGCCTCATGTATATTCCAGTAAATACGATTCATTCTCCCCTCTTATATATATATGTTATATTGTAAGTGTATCAAAGTGTCAAAACCACTAAAATACATAATTGGAAATGATTATACATACCGGTATGTAATGCATAATGTATGTACCATGTGTCTATTACATGTACTTGTCATGTTTCTTGTGCCAGAATATGGCGTTGAATAAACCTTTACTTACTTACTTACTGAAACCTTTCTGCCCACAATACAACAGCGGGATCCCTAACGTTGATGACTGGTGATGAGTGGATATCAATATGCACCAGTGAACGCGGTTTTCGCCTTAAAACGCACAATTTTTCAGTACCTAGTGAGAACTGATCTGCTCTCCAAAATAATGGATTACAAACACATGAATCCTTCCGAAACATCATTTTTTTTTTATATGTTTGTTAGTATCGTAAAAAGTGAGCATATACTTCACAATTACGCCCAACCATCTAATATTTGTGCACATATATTATATTTGTGATTCCAGACTTTTGGTAATAGGTGTATGTTTTTTTTATTTTACATATTAGCCATTTTGGCCCATGACCTTGAAATGAGGTCACTGGTCAAATTGAAGATCACAAAGATATTCAGCATATATCACTTTCTGTATGTCCACAATGGATTCTCAAGTTGTAAAGTCGATAATAAGCAATATATTAGCCATTTTGTTCTCTGAGCTAGGAAATGCGGTCGAAGGTCTAATTCAAGGTCATCAAAATATTCGGCATACATCATTTTCTATATGTCAACGAATTATTCCCAAGCTGTAAAGTTGATAGTAAGCGAGATATTAGCAATTTTTTGCTCCGACCTTAAAAAAGGTCTACGGTCAAGTTCAAGGACATGAGAATATTCAGCATAATATCAATTCCTATATGTGCACAATTGATTCCTAAGCCGTAAAGTCAATTATTATATACCTATGCGAGTTGTCCTATTGTACAGTATAGACAATCGATCGTGCGATTAATTCCTGTATTGGAACATACAGGTCATGTGTTAATTGCACGGCGTATCCATGGCAAAGCGCTCAGCAACCGGCGGTGTTTATACGTTTATATTCATGCGCTGGTAACTCGACTTTTTTGTAGGTCAAAGAATTGATAAAAACACTTCATGTTTTCGTGTAAATAATCACAAATTAATGTCAGAAAATGGAATAGTTTGCTTTCCAATGGATGTACATGTCATTGTGCGGTATATAATAATAAGTTAATCATCTGAATTCGGTGTTTGAGGCACTCGGTCGTGTCTGGGCCTCGGACGCACTCGCAAGCTCGTGCGAGCTACGGCCCAGACCCGACTTCGTGCCTCAAACACTGAATTCAGTCGATTACCTATAATAATAAGCAAGATATTAGCCATTTTCTGCTCTGACCTCGAAAACGAGGTCAAAGGTCAAATACAAGGTCATCAAAATATTTGACATACAATTTATTCCCAAGCTGTAAAGTCGATAATAAGCGGGATATTAGCCATTTTATCCTGTGACCTTGAATATAAGATCAAAGGTCAAGAGAATATTCAGAATATATCATTTCCTATATGTCCACAATTGATTCCCAAGCCGTAAAGTCGCTATTAAGCGAGATATACACCATTTTGTGCTCTGACCTTGAAAGTGAGGTCAAAGGTTGAATACAAGGTCATCAAAATATTCGGCATACATCATTTCCTATATGCCCACAATTGATTCCCAAGACGCGGGGAAGTCGTTAATAAGCGAGATTTTAGAGACACACATTAAACCCAGAATCTAAGAATCAACCTTGACCTTATTTGCAAAAGTATGTTTATTTGGAATAATGTGAAATGAATGGGGTAAAGAAGACCATATTTGGGGACCCTTATAAAGTAAGCATTGGGAAGCGATGTGGGTACGACGTGGCCGGTGGTGTATTGTCTGGCGCGTATTGTAACTGTGAACATCTGCGGTATTCACGAACATATCCATGATACGGGACGGAAGGGTATGATGTGAACACAAATACATAAGTTTTGCTATTTCCAACGTGTAAAGATCAGATAATTTGAGTATTTTTGCATATCTAAATAAGGGCTCAGAATGTGCATTGTAACTAGCACGACAAACAATACGTATGGCCTTACGTTGCAAGACCTCCGCCCTTTTCAAATACTTTCGTGCCGCTGCACCCCAGCAAGAAATCCCGTAAATTAGATGGGACTGCACAAGTGCAAAAATATAAAATATAAAGTTTTCAAAATATTTTGTGGCATTATATTCTTTACAGATTTGAGCACATATATAGCGCTAGATAGCTTGGAATTAACATGAGAGATATGATCCTTCCAACTGAGTTGGTCATCAATATATATTCCCAAAAACTTAATAACGGATTTGCGTTGGATTGCTACGTTATCAATAAATATTTGTAGATGATTAGGCATTTCAATATCCGGTGTATGAGGAATGAACATATAATGTGTTTTCAGCACATTCAGAGACAATTTATTTGCCATAAACCACTCGCTCAGAGAGTTTAAATCAGTATTCAGACGTTCAACTATCTGAGTTAAATTCGATGAGGATGAAAATACGGTTGTATCATCAGCGAACAAGATAACACTAGATCGTTCCACTGCATTCGGTATGTCAATGACGTATATAATGAACAACAGGGGCCTAAAATGGATCCCTGTGGGACTCCACAAGTAACTGGTTGGATACCAGATTGAACATCGTTATAAGAGACAAATTGTTGGCGGTCACATAAATAACTACGAAACCATTCTAAAGGCAAACCACGGATACCATAATGATTTAGTTTGTATAAAAGTATAGCGTGATCGATCGTATCGAATGCTTTTGAGAGGTCAAGGAAGACACTAGCTGTGTCCTCCCTGGCCTCAATTGCACTTAAGCACTTACAAATAAATTCGCTGACAGCATTAACTGTCGACCGTTTCTGACGAAACCCGTACTGACCCTGATATAATAGATTTTGTGTATCCAGGAATGTATAAACGCGCCGGTGTATTATCCTTTCCAGTACCTTGGACAGTGTTGGCAATAAAGAAATTGGGCGATAGTTTGTTAGCAAGTCAGTTTCCTTTGATTTATGTAGTGGTATTACTTTGGCTATTTTTAAGTTTGACGGTACAGTTCCTGAAATCAAGGAGTCATTTATAGCTATAGATAAAGGAAGTGCAATTTCGGAGCTGATTTGCTTTAAGAGATGTGGAGAAATACCATCAAATCCGCAACTCGTTTTGGGTTTCATTTTGTTGATAATAGTGACTATTTCAGCAGGATCAGTTGGCGCAAAAAATATTGAACGTTCATGAATCCCATACAAATAGGACTCAAACGGTTTGGATGCTTGCGGTATGGATGCAGCCAAGTTGGAACCAATATTTGAGAAAAAAGAACAAAATGCATCACTTATATTTTGGCCATTTGTTTCCTGACAACCGTTTATTTTAAAAGTACTGTTAGTTGTTTTTTTTCACGCGCTTTCCGACACATTGCCTGATAGTATTCCAAGTATTTTTAACATCACCTCTAAATTTGTCAATGAGTTGTCCATAATGTAAAAACTTTGCTGTATGTTTAGTATGATTAAATATATTTCGATAACGCTTGTAGGCTGTCATTTCTGGACTATCAATAGTTAAGCCGATAGACTCTTACGCATCTTGTCTAGCGTACGCGATGAACGCAGAAGACCATTTGTCATCCATGGCTCCCGTAAATTGAATTTGGGAGATATATACTTAGTTGTTAAAGGCGCACTTAAATCGACATATTCAGAAATTTTATTCGTGATGAATTCAAATTTATTATGTACATCCAATGTGGCCATACATGACCAATCGGTAGCTGCGAGTAGCTGCCTGATTGTTTGCATTGCATGATCGTCCAACTTGCGAGATTTGACGGTGACGGGACCACGCTGTTTGACACGTGTCTTATCAACGCGTAGAAGGACAGGCAAATGATCCGAGATGTCTGTCAATAACAATGTCGATGTAGTTTGGTTCATTGAAGATATCTTCACATAAATATTGTCGATCAGAGTGGCTGTTGTGCTAGTTATTTTTATATTTTTAGGAGTATTTTTATTGAGCATATAGAAAGTCCTATGAAGGATCTTTGGCTGACCTTGGAGGTGACCTTGGAGGGGACCATGGAGGTGACCTTGGAGGTGACATTGGAGGGGACCTTGGAGGTGACCTTGCAGGGGGCCTTGGAGGTGACCTTGGAGGTGTCCTTGGAGGTGACCTTGGAGGTGACATTGGAGGTGTCCTTGGAGATGACCTTGGAGGAGACCTTGGAGGTGTCCTCGGAGGTGACCCTGGAGGGGGCCTTGGAGGGGACCTTGGAGGTGACCTTGGAGAGGACCTTGGAGGTGACTATGAAGAGGACCTTGGAGGTGATCTTGGACCCTGGATGTGACCTTGGAGGTGACCTTGGAAGGGACCTTGGAGGTGACCTTGGAGGTGAATTTGGAGGTGACCTTGGAGGTGTCCTTGGAGGTGACCTTGGAGGGGACCTTGGAGGTGTCCTTGGAGGTAACCTTGGAGGGGACCTTTGAGGTGACCTTGGAGGTGTCCTTGGAGGTGTCTTTGGATGTGACTTTGGAGGGAACCTTGGAGGTAACTTTGGAGAGGGTCTTGGAGGTGACCTTTGAGGGGACCTTGGAGGGGACCTCCAATAAGTGACCTTGGAGGTGACCTTGGAGGTGACCTTGGAGATGACCTTGGCAGGGACCTTGGAAAGGACCTTGAAGGTGACCTTGGAGTTGAACTTGGAGGTGACATTGGAGGTGTCCTTGGAGCTGTCCTTGGAGGTGACCTTGGAGGTGACCTTGGAGAGGGCCTTGGAGAGGGCCTTGGAGGTGACCTTTGAGGGGACCTTGGAGGTGACCTTGGAGGTGACCTTGGAGGTGACCTTGGAGGTGTCCTTGGAGGTGACCTTGGAGGTGTCTTGGAGGTGTCCTTGGGTGTGACCTTGGAGGGGACCTTGGAGGCGACCTTGGTGAGGGCCTTTGAGGTGACCTTTGAGGGGACCTCGGAGGTGACCTTGGAGGTGACCTTGGAGAGGACCTTGGAGGGGACCTTGGAGGGGACCTCCAATAAGTGACCTTGGAGGTGACCTTGGAGGTGACCTTGGAGGTGACCATGGAGAGGACCTTGGAGGTGACCTTGGACCTTGGATGTGACCTTGGAGGTGTCCTTCGAGGGACCTTGGAGGTGACTTTGGATGGAACCTTGGAGGTGTCCTTGAAGGTGACCTTGGAGGTGACCTTGGAGGGGACCTTGGAGGTGACCTTGGAGGTGTTCTTTGAGGTGACCTTGGAGGGGACCTCGGAGGTGACCTTGGAGGTGACCTTGGAGAGGACCGTGGAGGTGACCTTGGAAAGGACCTGGGAGATGACCTTGGAGGTGACCTTGGAGAGGACCGTGGAGGGGACCTTGGAGGTGACCTTGGAGGTGACCGTGGAGAGGACCTTGGAGGTGACCTTGGAGGAGACCTTGGAGGTGACCTTGAAGGGGACTTTGGAGGGGACCTGGGACGACGCTGAGTGGTAAACAAGGGCTGCGAAGATCAACGATAACCCAATACTCAAAATACAGCAAGCCCAAAACGGTAGACTATACCATTGTCAAGACCACCTATCCTACACAGATGTCAATCTATATAAAACAAAACGCGTCTATACATCTGGAACGAATAAGAATAATGTTTTGTTTAATTGGAGAGAGATAAAAGTGCAAAGAGATACTAGTACATAATAGTCTGAAAATTGCAAAGGGTTGATGGTTCCCAGTGGGTACGTAGTTGCAAATATATGGGCAGAAGAAATATCGAACATTAGTGTATATGTATTACCGGTATGACACTAAAGGCTTCGGTAAAGCCTTATGATTCAGCGAGTCATGCGTGCAGTTTTGACAAAAGAACAAAATATCATATTCCTTGAACCCGATATTATAGCATGTCATTGATAATATCAATTTATATTAAGCAGCATTACTAAAGTAATCGATATAGTCGATTACTAACACTCCTGTTAAACAATATTATTGTGAGCCTTGGTGCTTAATAAACGTCACCGTTACATCATTAATGGTCTACAAAAATATGATTGTAGTTAGTTTGCAGCGTTATAAAATATTTATTTACACCGTCAATTATCTAATATATATACAGATAATCCTGGTATTAATAACCCAATGTTTAGCATTGCGCAGATTACAGATTAAACACACGTGTTGGCATCTTATTAATAATCTTAGATACATGTATGATCTGAATGATTGATCAGTATTAATTACACGTATAACAAACACCGATGTGTATTAACACTTACTGATACAAATCTCTAAAGCTGATTCACTGACACTGTTTACTAATATAGAATGTTATGAAAAGTTCAGTAGGCAAACAATCTCCAATCGAAACGAAAGCCGTGAAAGCATTGAGATAATTGCTTGTCGTGACACTGAGCTGCGACATCTGATAGCAATACTGTATTCCGCAGATGTCAACTGCAAGTTTGGACGACAGATAATTAATTATTATGGATGATATGACAACAGAGATTTATTTTCACACGTGACTTCAATGTCGCTCATCAGCAAATCCCGTGTGGTTATATGCTAGTCATTTTTTAAACTGGGCGAGATCAGTAGCTGAATTCGAGGAACACCAGGAATTATAGGAGATATTACCGCCATGGCCGAGGACCGTGTGTGGTTGAACATCGGGGGCAAGCGGTTTGCGACTGCGCGTTCTACTCTACAGAACGTTCCCAGCACGCGATTGGCGCGTCTCTCCCGGGACGATGACACATTCGATCCCGTGTCGGGGGAATTCTTCTTCGACAGGAACCCCGTCTTCTTCCAGTCCATTCTGGATTACTACCGCACAGGTCAACTGCACTTCTCACACTGCCTGTGTGGCCCGTCCATCCAGAAGGAGCTGCAATTCTGGAAGATTGACGAGAATTGCATCTCGCCGTGTTGCTGGAAGTCCTACAAGCAGGCAGAGGAGGAGGCTAACACCATGAAGGAGCTGGCCAAGACGATCCTGCTGAAGACAGACCCTCGCCAGAAGCAGTTCTGTGCGGACTCTGAGGCCCAGTACGCGCGAGACGGCTGTCTGAACAAGTGGCGACGCCAGGTCTGGGCCGTGCTCGAGCTACCATACTCCTCGCTAGGGGCCAAGGTAGGTAAGTCCTGCCACCGCGGATCCTCATCGCACATACACAGGTACAAAGTGTCGTGAGCTTGGTTCAAATTACCAGAAACAGATCCAAATCATCCTAACATTCAACAGTTGAGTGTATAAGTCAGCTGTAATTAGATTGGCTCCACAAAAATAAACCAACACAACGAGACCTCCCCTTTCTCGATCAAGCTTTTATAACCACAACGGCGTTTCATTGGATTATTATCTGTACTATATCTTGCGTTGCACATCACGAACATTGTGTTTTGAAAAAAGTACAACTGGATAGTTTCTTTTTCTCGAAAAGACGCATGCTGCAATTCCAATGACACTCGATCGACACAAAACAACGAACTATAACTGGTGATATTGTTTCAGATCTGGGCAGCGCTGATTTTTCTGCTGATCCTGACGTCAATTCTGGTGGTTGCCCTGGAGACACACCCCACGTTCCGAGTATCGAGTGACGATTCAGAGCCGAACAGCGAGAGCAACAACGACACGAGCCAGAAACGCATCATGTTCCTATCCACTGAGCTGCACCCTGCCCTCAACTACCTGGACACTGTTTGCACCGTCGTGTTCTTTATCGAGCTCAGCCTCCGCTTCCTCTGCTCTCCATCCAAAGTTCGCTTTTTCAGGTCCGGCTTCAACATAGTCGACATTTTCTGCGTGCTGCCGATGCTGATTGTACGTGTGATCGAGTGGTGTAAGCCCGGAATCTGGAGCGAGAGTGAGTTTTTCCTGATGATCTCCTACCTGAGTCTGGCTAGTGTACTGCGAGTGTTCCGTCTAATCAAGCTCGCGCGTCACTACCGCGGTCTCAAGATCCTACAGCTGGCTGTGCGCTCCAGCCTCAAGGAGCTCTTCCTTCTTATTATCCTCATCATCATCGGTATGCTCATCTTCTCAACACTCATCTACTACGCCGAGTTCAACCAGGACAACAAGTTCACCAGCATCCCCGTCAGCTTCTGGTGGTCCGTGATCACCATGACGACTGTGGGGTACGGAGATATCGTGCCTGGGTCGGGGTGGGGGTACCTGGTGGGAGGAATGTGCGCCGTGAGTGGCACCTTGATCACCGGACTCCCCATCCCCATCATCGCTAGCAATTTCAACCATTACTATAACTACTCCCGTCTGCTGCTCAAGATCGCCGAGCGCAAGACGCCGAACAAGTCGGTCTGGCGAGGCCGGCTTCCTACAATCGACAGCTCTAACGCCTACTACACCTACTCCTCCCAGGGGAACCTGCAGCAGAGTGAGTCCCCGGCAGTCAGTCCGTCTTCCAAGCCCCGGGTAATTAGCGTGCCACGGCTCTCCATCACCACGAGCCGCTCTCGCTCCAAGACGCCCCGGGAGGCCTCCAACAACAACAAGGCTGTAGAAAATCCGTCGCTGCCCGGAATGATTGTGTCTGATGATGCAGAGGAGCTAGAACTGGGTGTACGGACGGCCAGGGACATCTATTGCGCCTGTCTGACTGACCGCGACAGCGCCCTAGGCTCGTCCTTCAACGCTACGATCGTGACACCGTCGCTACGTTCTCCCCGAGGTCGGTCTTCTCTCCAGCGTTCTGTGCTCTCATACAGTAGGCCGCAGCTCGAAATCTGTCAGCGCTCTCACGACGACTCTCATGTACACATGAACAGCCAGGCCTCAAACACGGCTTAACCCGAACTCACAGTCTCACGTGAGCCGACCTTCATCTGTCTGAGGCACAGTGGCACGGATCCCCACAGAGCTACTGTCCAACCAAGCCTGAACCTTTGCAGACTGACTCCAGGTCGGACACGGCCAGAACAGTGCAGCCACTGAGCACCTATAGTGTTAACAGGAACCCACAGGACCGGTTTGTTGGGTATCGTCAGGACATTCACTGGTATTTACAGCATTTCTCTAGTCAATACTGATACTGAGCAGCGAATATATTAAAAAAAAACTCAAAACTATTTGTACATGTACACGACTACATGTATTAATGAATGTTATTGAACACTGTTTTTTTTCTGACGAGGATCGACTAGCAAACTCGTACGCAAAGAGTGAATACAAGAACAAATGCAAGAACAAATGTGGCATACTCAGTCTCCAACACCCTGACGGTCCTGAAGAGCGACCAGGAAAACCCAAATATACATGCAATAAACGTAGCGGATGTTCTATAATTGTCATATAATCGTACATGATTATTGTATGTTGTAGCACACACAGCTATGCGGATGCAGGGTACATGTAAGTGTTGCAACCCTTGCATTGTTGTTATCAGCCCACCTTTCTGTCTGTTTCGTTGGAATAAATGGGCATACATCTGTACCTGTACTTGTTTCTGCAGACAGCTCGAGCTGACTCTACATTTGTACTTAATAAATCGCAGTCCATATAGTGAACTAAATATACAGATTCAGAACACATCGACCCTAAGTTCCACCTGGCTATTTGAAACAAGGAGATCCCTTGATAAACGAAAGGGTCAATTAACTGATTAACGTTATCTCCCTTTCCTGGAAAAAGAGTAAACAGTCTTGTGAGTGTGTTAAATTCAATCTCCAAAATACTGAGGAAAGCTGTGTACCATCAGCATGATCAGGTTGAGTCATATTGTAAGGTAAACGGAGTAGACTCTCTGCAGGTAGGTTTCAGGGCATATTGTCTCCAATACCTGCAAGAGCTCATCATATCATAAATTGCTACATTTTGATGTTCAAAGGGCGTTTAGATCATGTAATGTGGGAAAAAAATCAGCTCACATGAATAGATTTGATATGGTTAAATTGGCATATATCTACAGTATTTTCTACAACTAAATTGTTCTACAATTTAGTAACTACATATCACCCAAAACGGTGGATATGGAGTAACACAAAATAGCATATTACACCTATTGCAACTACCTATTTGTGTACGGCTCGACTGACGTATGATGACAACCGCACTTTTGTGGAGCCAATTTGTCTACTTGGCCTCACCCTGGCACATGGACACGTACCAGACTCCAACATAAACTTCAGGTAGCCCAGAATAGAATGGTCATATGATCAATCTAAGATCTATTTTCACATGTAGCCTACTTAACAGCTTAATGACCGCCAGATAGTCTAGAACACTACACTCTATGTGACCGGTCCACAATAACATAAGCTATTCTCGCATTTTACGCCTGTCATCTGCCAGGTCTGTGGGCGTGATAAATTTTTATATACATTCGCCAGAACATAAATTGGGCCAATATTTGAAAACGTTTCTCAAATTATTTCGATCGAATCGTTTTGGGGGTTGCATGGATTCTTCGAGAAATGAGGGTGAAAATTTTGCCCAAAGATCGCAAGAAGGTTTTTGGCCTTTTCCGTACACCTTATGCTTATTTTATCGATCCACTGCATTGTTTCATTGGTCATGACGACACACCCTGGTTCTCAGGCGCTGGTTGCTATAAATACAGCCAGGCTGCAATGGTTACTTTGATTTGTCTCAGAGATGCCAAGGCGAGAGGGCGACGGTGTAAGTACGGCCATGTGCTCCTGTCCCCCTCGTTCTGGCTAGAGCTCCTAGGGCCCCGGGGGTCAATTCCATTTGGGGCCCAGGAGGGGGGGGGGGGGGGGGGGCGGGGCTACTTTGATTCGGGTGCTCACGCACCCTGTTGTTGATATTGGTAGTCTTTCACCCTGAGGTGAGGCGTACTGGTTCTGGCAGACCGTCGGGCTATCAAGGTTTCTCTCCCCGTGGTGGACCATCGGCGAGGCAGGCCAGCAACACGCCCAAGTGCTTAGGTTCCGGGATGCCACTCCCATGGCTCTCGGGCCTGGTCATAGTTAGGTAATCACGGCGCCGACGTGACCGTGTCGCAGTGCGGAGCGTTTGTGCCCTTATAGCGGGTGCCAAACGTTACATTGGTAGCGTACTTTCTGAACCACTTGGTTTGTCTCGGCGTCGGTCCAGAATCGGCCCCCATTGATGATTCACATCACATATAAATATTGGGTTCCTGTTCCCTGACTGCAGACAGGTACTAGTATAGCTCTCATATGGGTGATTAACTTGACCAGAGTGATGTGTTCAATAGTACGATAAAGCTGACCTCGGGGACGAGGTCTTTCCAAAAGAGGGAAGCACTGTAGCATTTCGACGACGTGGTGGCTACACAAGTAGTGACACCACATTTACAGCGCACAGTTACTGTCATATTTATAAGACATTTGGTGTTTTATCGCGAATTTATTGTGCGGCGTTAGCCGTACTATATCTGTTAGTGTAATTTTGACCCCATGGTACTACTGGTGAGGAGCTTGTCCATGCGTGGACTTATTGCTACCGAATTAAGTCAGCGATGACATTATCCATATTTTATGTCATAATCTCAGATTACAACAAAGTTAAGTAGCAAATATTGAACAAAGAAAACACACACCTTGGTCATTTGTGGAAAGTGCAACTAAAACACATTTTGGCAAGAATAATGGACGAGTCGACAAACAAATGCGAGTAACAATCAATTTTCGCATGGACAAGCTCGGCACCAGTATTGGAGGTACTATGGTAGTGTAAGACCATCTACGAGAATTGTTCTCTGTGAGAGGGAAGTAGAGAGTTATTACAATACGAGTTCGAGTTACAATACGATTCGAGTTCATTGTTTCATATTGTTATCAAAGCGGACATCTTTGTTGTTATCAAACTAATCAATAGGCTTTAAGTTGATTTCCAAATATTGAGCAAGGGAAACACACACCATAGTCCTTTGTGGAAAGTTCAACCAAAACACATTTGGGCAAGAATAATGGGCAACTCAACAAAAGAGCAGGTGAGAATCAATTTACGCATGGACATCAAAATATTCGACAGGTTGTCATAACGTTCAGGTTCACAATTAGAATTTTCATATCACATAGAAACAAGACCCACAATATTTTGTTTGGTTGTTTAACCAAGAAATGGGTTTCGTGTCTACTTATCCTTGATTTTTTTTCGTGTTCACTCAGCCTCGAGTACTGGTTCTACTCTCCTTTGTCCCTGTGGCCGCACACGTAACCTCAAGTTCTGCTGTTGTGATGCTTGTTACACTATAATGTCAGTGGATATTATGAATTTGTGGTTTCCACCATGTCTATTGCTTCCAGTGTGAATACCATTACAATTGATTCCAATTATTATTTGTGGGCATGTGTCTTCTGATTGGATGCTGGAAACACCCCTCCCCCCCAAAAAAAGCCATCTTGAAACACGCGAGACATGGGTCGAAGGTCATTCAGTTTATCAATTGATTGATTTTTTGGTGGAATAAAAAAATCCTTGAATCTGATTTTTTTCTCACGGACTAACTGGACCTCAGAGCGAACTCTTCCACATGTCATTGATCATTCTGGACCGGTACTTTTCTGGTCTTGAATCAAATTTTTGTTGGTTCCATTATGGGTTCATGATGTTCCGTGATGATCCACAATTGTCTATCAATCTCTTGGCCACCAACAAGTCATGTAGGCCTCCATGAGATTTACTAGTGTCATCCGGGACGGTCCAGGACTACTAGTATTTTGCAATCCATATTTTGTTCATGGCGGTCCACGACAGTCCTGAGCTCATCGAGGATTATCCTCAGTGACCGGGGGTGGGGGTAAAGTGTTGGCAACATGTCGAGTGGAATATTGGTCTGTGTTTTTGACATGCTGGTTCAGGGTCATCGGAAGTGATGATGTTGGTCAGCATGCCATGGGCCCGGTGATCCATGGTTAGTCTATGTAAATAATAGTATGAGCCCTCCCCGCAATAATGTTGAAAATGACCTTGATGACGTTGAAATTAACTTCAACTGACCTCAAATTGTAAATCTGCAGGTCACGTTTGACCTGAAATGTGAAAATTGTAGATATGGCTTCGCTTTGTATTGTGAGACCAATTATTAGAAGGTAATTTGTATAGCTGATCTTTTGGTGACCCTGACCTTGAATTTTGGTGACGTTAGTACTAATGTCACGCGTGGTTGCTTGGGCATATGACTTAGGATGACATTTAATCATAGAGGAAGTTATGATCAATGTCGACCTTGCATTTGATCTCAATTTAACTTGAAGGTTAACTCTGAGGGTTACATTTGGCCTAAAATATATTTCATGCAAAAAGTTTTTTGGTGACCTCTAAAACAACATCAAATGACATTGATTGGTGAGTCTTGAGGTCAAGTCTCGCAGTCCGACCAAAAATGTATAGTAATTGACGTCTGCAGGCGAGACATATCTTTTGGTAACTTCGAACTTCACCGCAGAAGACGTATGAAGATTTTTGGATTTTGCGTATGCTTGTAACATGAGCACATCCTGCATCTCATGGACATTGAACTTGACTGCAGTTCACCTCGAGTGTTTAAATTCTGAAAGTCTTGAATTCTGAACAATCCGCTTTTGGTGCGGTTTCTTTAATGGGTCCATCATTGGACTTCTTGCTGTGTTTGCCAACGACCGCTTTCCTGTATGTGATCAACTAGACGTCAAGGCCCTGGAGGCATTTCAGTGTAAAGCATGAGAAAAATATATTATTAATTTATTAACTCAGGAGAAACACGATTAAGGGCCAACATCCCAATGAATGCTCTCAGACATTTATGCAATTCCATGTAGGTTAAGGGCAAAGTTGATACCCCTAAGTCATATCTGTCTGGGGCGACAAGTCTGAAAGACGCTCTATGAAGCACTAGTTCTGAGATATTGATGAAAATAAAAAAAAAAAATTCAGGTCAAGGTTAAAGTTCATGAAGGTCGAAGGTCAAAGGTCGAAGGTCAAGGTCAAACACATGTTTGTGTTTGAGCTTTGAGTCCAAAAATAACGTCTATTTCGCTCTATGACGCACCATTTCTGAGATATTGACGAAAACGAAAAAATGCCGACTCAGCAAATAAATTTGAGGTCAAGGTCAAAGTTCAGCCATGATACCCTTTAGACGTGTTTGCCTAGGGCGACGAGTCTGAAAATAGCGTCCGTTTCACTCTACGACGCATCGTTTCCGAGATATGCAGGAGGCCTCAAGGATGAATCAGACTGGGCCCCTCTCCCCGAAAGCGGAATGGGGAGCTGGTACTCAACCCCTTGTAGGGGCGGACATGAGATGCCGGGTGGTGGCATCACGCTGGGCGGCATTTGCATGCCGGGCCCCAGAGGAGCAGCCAGGATGGAGGCCGGAAGACCGCCTGCACCAGCGACTGCGGTGAACATGTCTATCCGATCCTGGATGTGAATCAGTTCGGCAATGCACTCCCCCATTTCTGGATTAGAATGGGGTAGATCACCTGTTCCAACTCAGCATCCGACGGCTGCACAGCAACTTGCGCAAGAGCGGACGACGTGGAGTTATCAACGCTATGAGCGGCTTCAGCATCGCGCAGGCGGAACCCCTCGTTCTCAGCAAGAAGTCGTTGTACCTCAGCGGTCATCTCGTCTCGTCATCTCTTCTCTGCCTCCGCAGCTCGAGCAAAGGCCTTCCCTTCTTTGAAGGCCCTCTGCTCGCGATCAGCTGTGAGAGACCGGTAGCTCTCCAGGCTCTGTCGGGTACCCTCTATGAGGCCCTGGTCGTGTGCCAAGCGGCACGCGGCCCGGGAGGATTCAGCTCGGTACCGGCTGAGCTGCTCCAGAGAGCAGTCCATCTCCACCACGAGATACTCTGCGGCACGAGTGAGCCTTCCTCGCTGGGGGTGGTCCCAGGGGAACTCGCTCGTGCGCGCACCAGCGCTCCTATTCCTGTGGACCCAGGTTCATTGATGGCCCAGGTCACAGGCAGGTTTGACAGCGCTGCCTCCATTGGTATACGATCCAGCCCTTCTCGGCGGTGGCCGAAAGCTCGGCCTACGGACTCGCGGAAAGTCTCTGCGGCACGAGTGAGCCTTCCTCGCTGGGGGTGGTCCCAGGGGAACTCGCTCGTGCGCGCACCAGCGCTCCTATTCCTGTGGACCCAGGTTCATTGATGGCCCAGGTCACAGGCAGGTTTGACAGCGCTGCCTCCATTGGTATACGATCCAGCCCTTCTCGGCGGTGGCCGAAAGCTCGGCCTACGGACTCGCGGAAAGTCTCGTAGGCCTGGGCAGTCTCGGAGCCATACTGACGGAGGATTTTCTCCACGGGATCAACGCCGTCTAGGGCCAGGGTGGCGGTGCACTGCCAACCCACGGCCATGCCGCTTGTTCCCACGGAGGAATTGGATGCAGACCTCGAGAGAGGTGGGGCGCACCCAGGATCGCCTGTTTGTGAAGGAGCCGCGCTAGGAGCCTTAGGCTGGGCCCCCTGCGTTGAGCTCGAGGGAGGTGATGTCTGCCACCTGACGTCCCTCTGACTGACCCGAGGGCACCGTCACTTCAAACAATGACTGATGACTGGCGAGGGGCCTCTGTCCCTTTCGGCAGATGACCTTCCAAGGTCATGACCCTTTCTGGACCACCTCGCTCAAAATTTTAGCTTGTTTACTGGGGTTTATTCCGAATTTTGGAGCGCGTTTCAGTATAGTCAGTAAGTCCAGACGTCATTCCCCAATTCTTCCAAAACGGACCCTTAAGATCGGAGTCTTTTGCATCATGACTTTCAGGTACCACCCACCTTGCTTCCTTCTGGTCCGCTTGGCGATGCTTCGGTCGTGTTTTTCGGTTTTGGGCTGAGGCGGAGCATGTTGGGGACCAACATTGTAATAAGGGGGTAATGTGGCAATTTTACCCAAAGATCGCGGCAGGAGTTTCATTGCTAACACTATTCTTGTTTTGGCAGCTTCGTGTTCGAAGCACATGTGTTGCATGGCAACGCTCTCTAATCCTCTCGCTCCACTATTCTGTAACAATGAGCTTACGTCATCCTTCGTGACTCGTGCTTGGGGTTATAAATACTACCAAGCTGCTTTGTGTGTACGGAGTTGTCTCAGAGCTAGCAAAGCGAGAGGATGACGGGTGAGCTCGGCCATGAGCTCCTTGTCCCTTTCCGGCTAGGGGGCCCGTAAGGCCCCGGGACGATTTCCAATTGGGGGCCGAGAAGGGGGACCGTGCTGAACCATGGCTCGTCCCTGTGGTCACCAGTCATCAGCGAGGTTATTCCTGCAGCAGCTGCAGTGCCGTTGGCGAGGCCGGCCAGCACCACGCCCACGTGCACGGGTTCTGGGGTGCTGCTCCCATGGCGTCTCAGGCTCCTCATAACGGGCTACATTACCATAACTCATGTATAATGTGTTTTGTATGTCTCTGATGTGTTATGAGGTGATGTATGATGCCCGGATTTGTTTGATGGACTGTTACCTGGTTGTAGTTCTAGTATTCACGAAGCCTGCCGTGATCGTGCCTCAGCGCGGGGCGCTTGCGCCCTAGGTAGCGGGCATCAAACGTTACACTATTTTGAATCGGCAAACAAATTTTAATCTTTTATTCAATCGTGTAAAGAATATTCGTCTAAGAATCTCCTATAGGCCTATGCGGGATTTTTTTCACTCAAAGGGACGATATTATACAAATTTGGGGCTTGGTTGAGTGCAATATCACTTTTAATTGCATTATATGGTACGAGGCAAAGCCGAGTGCCTTATAATTTTCAGAAGTGCCATTGAAAGTGATATTGAACGAAACCTAGCCCCCATACTAATTTTATTATACAATTTCTGATAATTTAAATATAAAAAAGTCATTACGAATATCCCATCTGAAGCAGCCAATGCTGATATCCATAACATGGCGCGATCGCAGCTGACCCGTGGAAAGTTATATTGGGCTGCTCGAGGGACCAATATAAGATTCCGTGGGTCACCTGCAGAAATACGTAAATTTATGGGAGACCAATCGACCAATCAACGTGCGGTAAACAGCAACATCATTTGTATTTATGTGGTAGAGAATACTAGAGATGTGTTTGATATAATACTAGGGATGTGTTTGATATAAACGTGCGGTAAACAACAACGTCCTATAGGCAGAGAGTGTATACCGTGTATACCATACACGAGAATTTCCGCGGAATGTTTCGAAGGCCTGATAGGAAAGATGCGGAACAACGTCATAGATAGGCCTATCCTATACCACAGCGTATAAAATTGGCAATCACGTTGAGGTAGACATACAAATGTTTAAACAATATTGTCATGATAATGCATTTATACATCATAATGTTTTACATGTGAATCATAATGGTACCATGTTTCCACTGTACGTCAGTTCTATGTTGTGACCGTGACCTACGTTAGTGACGTAAAAAAGAGATACGTGAGTTACACCAATGGCCGGCTACTTGTTATGACAAATATAATAAAATTCCATGATAAATTCATAATGATATGAAGTTTGGTAGGCATATACTTTTAAAAATATTTATTGATATTCATATTGAAGTAACATTTTAGACGTCTGAAACATTCAGTGTTTGTGAATTATTCATGGTTGTTGTGGATTTGGTGTTTTGGGAAGTTTCATAGCCTAGATATCCATATTAAGAATGAGTTCCAATTTTCAGTTTGATCCTTCTTTTGGTTATGACAAAATTGGTCTTATTACCAAGAAGGAAAACTTGTAAATTTGAAGCAAAATGGACTATTCAAAGATATTATATATTGTCTCCCATGAAGGAAACAAGAAAATGCAGCTAACTGCAGAGACGACATTAGAGCTCGAGCACATCATCAGCACCACGACAGCTGAATGTATCCTGCTCAACGTTTTCGCCCCCCCCCCCCCCCCCTCAAAAAACTTGCTACCATTACCATATCCTCCGCCAACTCTCTTCTATGTCTATGGTCAAATTATGGTAGATGTAGCCGTGTCATCGCGGACGAATGGTTGTGTTACTTCCTAGCACCGAAGAATGCCACACTCAAAGCTTATGTATCCATTTTGTTGTTGTTGTTGTTGTTAAATTCCTCCCTGCTGGGAGCACCACTGTTCACAGTGTAAGATGCAGTCCGTAAAATCCATAAAATCCACTAAAATCTGTTCCACTAAAATCAGTAAAAATCTGGAAGCTAAGAACCGGTTGCGCTGAGGTGTCTGCACACAGCAAGTCTGTTACTAGTACATGCAGAAGTTCTAGTAGTGTGGGTTTCATTCAACAGCTTCCATCTACGAACATGCAGAGAGTAGATCCAGTCTCGGGAGATCTTCTCTACATGCTGGCACACATCATTAGTCACTGCCAATCTCCTTTGATGGCACACATCAAAGGAGATTGGCAGGTGGTTAGCGTCCAGCAAGATCATTAGCTTGTCGTCTTGTGGTAGATCCTCCCAAGCCATGCCGAGGCACACAGTCATCAGCTTGGCATGGATACTTCGTTGGTCGGCTAATGCGGCACAGCGCAGCAGGAAATGGGCCCTGTCTTCTATTTCTCTTAGGCAGAGATAGCAGGTGGATGGCATGTTGGCATAGCCAAGGTAATACATTGCCTCGTGGGCTTGAAGCCGATACGAGCCCGTCAGGACCTTCACCTTGATGTGAGCTTTGACAGTATCTCTGTGAGACTGTAGGCAGCTGGACCATAGGAGAGCAGGGAATCCAAGCTTGAGACTTGTGGGTGCCACGTATCGCATGGAGGGCTGGGCGGCCACTTTTGCAAATAGGATCTCTTCCCAGTGTTATTTTCTGTGAGATTTTCTTCTTCCATGAGTGTTTTGACGGCGGATCTTCCATGATAGTATTGGCCGAGGGAAGGTCATATTTCAGGAGTGTTTTCTCAACTCTGATGAACCAGCTACTAGATGTCATTGTCTTTGTAGCAAGTTGTCTCAGTCCAATGTGATGTTCGATGGAGTTAGGAGCATCAGCAATGTTTCTGAACGTGGTGAGAAGACGGCAGTCTATCTCAGCCTCGACTGGGCGGACGCCGATGAGCCCTAGAACTGCCACATTGGATGTCTGTTCTGCCAGACCTTGGAGCTGCCTCAACCTTTTCCGTTGGAAATCCTCAAGTCTCGCAATGTGCTTCGGCTCCAACAGCCACAATTCGGACCCGTGCAGTAGCCGAGGAAGCAAGTATGTAGACCGGCTCCGAAAAGTGCATAGAGTGTCTTGGATCCCATGGTGAGACGTTCATCCACTCGCCCGTTGTTGATGTTGGGATCTGGGCTCTGCAGAACACCAAGGTGTGTGGCGGCATCCATCACGGCTGAGTTCACTGTTATTGAGGGTTAGGGTTGGCACATGCTGGGTCTGTCGGCCCGAGTTGGTGAACAAGAGCTTAGCAGACTTTGTGTTGTTAATAGAGCGCCGGTCTCTATTGGAGTGGTTTTCCACGATGGACATCAGTGGCTGGAGTTCAGACATCATGATGGGGGAGGCAATCGCGACATCGTCGGCGCATGTGGGGGCGCCACAGCAGACGGTCCCAATGGTTGCTCCAAGGTGCTTCCTCTCTCCAAAAGCATGTCGTTCATGTCGGCCTTGAAAAGATCCGGGGATAGGCTGCCGCCCTGAATGGTGCCCTGTAAAACATCAAATGGTTTTGACAAAGATCCGCCCTATCTGACACAACTGGAAAAACCAGAGTACCAATCCCTCATGACGTTCTAGAACTGAGTTGGTACACCAAGATGGTGCAGTTTGACGAACAAGTTGTCATGACAGACTCTGTCGAAGGCCTTCTCTGCATCCAGCAGAACAACGCAGATGTCGCCCCCTTGATCCCTGAACTCTTGTATTGTCTCTGTGATGAGCAGAGCTGCATAAAGGGGGGAAATTTTCTCTGTGAATCCTCTTTGGAGTGCAGACTGCGCCTGGGTGAACAGACATCGAATGCGGCCAAGAATGACAAGTTCCAGCAGTTTTCCAATGATGGAGATAACCGTGATTCCACGATGGTTGGTGGGAATGTGCTTGGGCTTATTTGCCTTCTTCAACAGAGGTATGAGCAGCCCGATCTTGATGGCTGTAGGCACTGTTCCAGTTCCCAGGATGCTGTTGAAGAGCTCAGTAATGAATGCAGTGAGGCATTCAGCAGCGTGCATGACATGTTCGGCACTGATCCCATGAACGGCCTTGCCTTTCTTCAAGTGACGTATGGCAAGGTGCACCTCGTCTGTGGTAACTGGGTCGACGGGGGCGAGATTGCAACCAGATGGGGTGGCCGACTTCACCAGACCCTCCATAATGGTGCTCATGAAGGTATGATGGGTCTCATCGAATGTGGGACTAACATGAGGGGATGCGAGATCGCCAAAGTAGTCTGCCCAACCCTCTCTGATATCGTCTACTGTGTTATGGATGTGTTCTTGGTAGTGGAGCTCGTTGGTACCCTTGGTGCTGTGTTTTCTCTGCTGACTAATAATGGAGTGGAATGTCTTCTGGTCATTTATGGATGCATCTTGGATCTTCTGGACCAGTTGGTTCCTCTTAATTGCTCCACATTGCCTCTGAATTGACCTGAGATCTTTCTTGAGCTCCATCACTGTGACATGCAGTGGGTGCCCCACTGGGCGGCCAGTTCTCTTCCACTTCCAAAAGGCTTCCTTCAGGTCTTTCTTGGTGATGACAAGCTCAGGAGGCTGCTCGTTGCATTTTCGTTTGGTGGTGAGTTTTTGTGGGACCGTACACTTCTCCGCCATCTTAAGGGCATGAATGATGTCCAGGGCAGCCCGTTCTACACTCCAGCTACTGGTTGGTGTTGGGGTGCTGAGATGTTGCAGCCTGCCTGCTACCTCTTGACAATACAGTTGTGTATCGGCTTTGTGAGATGTGGTGGCCTCCTGAGTGGTCTGTCGCTGTGTTGAGAGGGCACGATCCAGAGTGGCAATAACTGGAAAGTGGTCAGAGGTGTTGAGCTCTGTGTCCCGTACCGTGATGTCTAAGATGAAGTTAAGACTGTTGTGGCAGAGGATGTAGTCAATGAGGCTGGATGAACGGTTCTGTGGAGTGAACGTGTGATCGTTAGGGTATGTGATGTTGGTGGGCAGTCCAAAGCTAACTTGGCGGCAAAAGCTCTGTAAGATGCTGTCTAGTGGAGTCAGACGAGTCCTGTGGAAGGAAGCGTTCATGTCGCCACACCACACAACATCTTTCGCACCAAACTTGCACAGGATCTCTTGTATTTCCAGTGTGCTGTCTTGGTATGAGGTAGTCGAGTCCCTATATCCATCACAGGGCATGTATGAATTCAAGATGTAGATGGGGCTGGGGGAACACATCACTTGCACTATCAGAAGCCGGTCGATGCCATCTTCTAGGGGCTTAACAAGATGGTCGATTGTATGCCTTCACAGAATGCTGACGCCAGCTTGACCGTGCTTCGTGTTGGTGTGTGGAATTGGGTTGTCCCTGTCATACGTCTTGAAGGTGCCCATTATGCCCTTGGATGCCAGGTGATCCTTTGTCATGTCAACATCAAATTGATGTTGCCAGTGTTCTTGGATGCACAACACGTCACATGAGTCCATGAGGTCGGTGATCGCCACAACACTGGAGGTCCATCCATGGACGTTGTACGTTCCCACCCTCATCGTTCCCTTAGGTTGCGTTATTCCTGACAGTTGGTGGGCCGGGGCTATTCTAAAAAAAACTGCTCGACCGTGATGTTGTTCCTCCTATGTTCCGCCATCAACTCACCAGTCAGATCGAGGTCGGTACTGCACTGTCTGGGCTGGAGGTCATGCTTGAGGTAAAGTCAGAGGTGTTGTTGCATGCCGACGAGTGGGGTGCGAGCGCTAGTCGGGCGAGAGTTTCAGTCGGGTGCAATTTGCAGCACCGCTTGTTGACCGTAGGTGGGGATGGGGGTGGAGTTGGGCTCAGTGCATGTGTTGAGGACTGCTCGGGGCACCTTGGTGGGCAGTCTGACACTCGCTGTCTGGGTTCCATCCTCGTGGAGAGCCTTGAGGCTGTGTGTTCCGGCTCCTTTCTAGCTAAGTTGTGGTGACTTTGAGCTGAGCTCCGCCAGTTTGGGTGTTTGTAAGGTCGGCGTTGATGACAGTGTGAGCTGGAGTAGTGCAGCGACTGCTCCTGCAGTCCATGGTGTCTCTGATGTGAACCTGCGTCACTTTGAGATTGTTCCTGGTGTACACGAAACACCTGTGCTTGGAATTTCTGGGAGGCATTGTTCATCTTTTGAGTTGGTTGGACATGAATCGTCATTTGTGTATCGGAAGGGTGCTTGTGCACAGTACTGGGGCCGTCGTAGCCTAGGGAGACTGCACCATCACGAATTTGCTGGAGTTGAGATTTTAGTTCTCAGATTGTTTCCTTCTGTAGAGAGAGCGCCTGTTGGAATTCCAGCTTCATGGTGGCCATTTGGGCTTGGAACTCCAGTTTTTGTTGGAGATTATCTTTTTCTAGTTGGTGAACACGGTTTAGTAGTTCTGGGTGAGGAGCTGAGCCTGAGTGATGGCGCTGGTGTTGGTACTGGCAGGGGGCAGCTGCACCTGGAGATGTGTGCAATGTGGTTGTCGCATTGTGGGGGCCGTCTGCCAAGGTGATATTTCGCTTGAGGTCGTTAACCTCTCTTTCCAGTTTGAGAAAGTAGCGCTCCCTTGAAGCTTCTCGGCAATAAGGTTGTTGAGCTCCTGTAGCTTATTGTCAAGTTCTTTCTCTCTCATTGGTACTCTGGTGCTCCTTGGGGCTTTGTTCACCTCTGTACGTGATACGGGTACACGTGCTCTAGTATCAGTGGCTCTTGCTTGACTCTGACCGGCCTCTGATGCTGTAGTGGTATCAGGTGGGGGCTGGGGAAAGAGCCTGGCCGGTGTTGGAATGGCACCTGTAGCAGAGGTGACAACTGGGGTAGAGGTAACGACCGGACTGGAGGTAACTACCGGAGTGGAGATAACTGGTTGGGTTGGCACTGCTTTGAGAGTCAGATTTCGGCTCGCAGCTGTGGACATGATGAGATTTGGTGTTGAATTTGTGCTGGCAAGGGCTAGTGTCGCTACATCAGCAACATGTGCGGGGGACATGTTCGGTAGGTGGCTTCTGTGGCTTGCTATTGGAGTTTTAAGGTTATTCGGCTCTGTTTGGGTGTTGTCAATCGCCTGATTATTGGGACACTCAAATTCCTTGCTGGCACAGCTGGGACACCAGTAATCTTCTTCGCTAGAAACCAGTTTGCGCCATTTGTCATCTGGGATGGTAACACAACTTCTGTGCACCCATTCTCCACACGTATCGCATTCCACCATTGCTGAGTCTGTGGGGATAGTTGCGTCGGTGCAGTATGGACAAGAAATTACCTCAGATGTTGCCACATCTTCTCCAGCAACATCTGGCTGAGTACGGATGGATCTCAGGATTTTTGTGCCAGGTTCATGCAATCGTGGCTTGACTGTTCTCAGCGTTCTGATTTGCTCCAGAATGGATTAAATCAGGGCACGGGCACTCACTCGGCAGCCATCGACTATCACATTTCCGATAGCGTCAACCATTTTGGGCAGGATATTTTCACAGAAAACCTTCTCGTCATTGCCGTTTACAAGGGCAGATGACTGTGTGTAATACAGTGTTAATGTGAATGCGGGATTTCCATTGACTGATTTCGCTCAGTACCTGGTGATGTACTCAAGACATGTGGCGTCGTGGTCGTTGTCGATCGTCACGTCATAGCGGTTGTTGCAGACTTCAGCTAGCTTTTCTCTCATTGCCGCCTTGAAGATCTCGTATATTCCAGTTTGCAGCAGCAGACGGGTCCCACCGCCAGTGGAGATGACCTCGACTTGATGGTTATGGAGACATGACACTTCCTTCTTCTGGAATGTTTTAGTCTGGCTCAGGTGGAAGCTCTTGGGTTTTGCTGGCCCTTTCTTCTGCTTGAGTGTTTTGTCTTGTCTGGGTACAACACTCATGGTGGTAGCTGGTCAGCACTGGGCTAGTCTCGGTGTCTGTAGGGGTGGTGCAGGGGTGGCGAGACCTGGTTGAGAGCAGCAGGGGTAGAAAGACAGTGACAGTCAACTACAGACAACTACACGGTCAACTACACAGAAGTAATGCGTGCAGACACCACATACGCAATCGGGATGGCTGTCCAAACTGTTACTAAAAGCTATTTGGACAGGCTGGCTGGATTGCACATTTAAAATAACAGTCAATATCGGGCTTGCAGTTGTGAGCCTTGTTGGCTACGATCCCACATTGATCAGTACTACACACCGATCTGTTGTTTTGGGACACAATTCTAATCACAAACCGAGTACCATCCGAGTACCATAGTTGATCTACACACTACAGTTCAAACTATTGTCCAACAGAATTATTTGCCGATGCTGACATCTGCCATTTTCCATTTTTTTCAAGCTTTATGTATTATACACATGCACGCTTCACAGAAAATTGTGTGTTCCAAAATACGCGTTATTTCGGTAAAGTTTGCTTTGCATTCTGGGAACGTCAATTTCCATCGGCTCCGCCATTTTGACGTTTTCAAGACGATCTGAGCATTTTACTAGGGGTGGGGGATAACTAAAAAATGAAACAATATCAAGCAAAACCCCCTTCTAAATGTTGGTATGGTATAACTACAATACTTCAATGCCACTTACCTGCTGATTCTTGGTTGTTACTCCACATGTACATGCGTGGTCAAAATATCGGTGATTTGGCCATTTTCACGACCACTTTCACAGGTTTGCAGCAAAGCATCTATATTCATTTGTTTGGTGTGTTCACTGAAAACGTGTCACATATTTACCTGGTCTGTTCCAATGCTTTGCACATGATATGTTTCTCAATCCTTTCAGTAGTTCTCGACTTCACTATCTGAAAATCGCAAATATTCCTGGTACCGCAGAACCACCGCAAGCCACAGCCGCAAGAACGGTCACCAGGTCCAGGTGTCAGAAAATTATACATGACACTGTTTATACCAAACGATGTAAACTTCCAAATGGAACACTTCCAACAGAGAAGAGCATTACGTGTTGTATGCTGTACTTGTCGAGACCTGATAGCGCAGGTAAAACCCGTACTCTTCAAGCGTACTAGTCAAGAAGTTGCCACACAGATGATCAATGCCCTGGTTGAACACTGGCATTTCTGCATTATGTATACAATTGCATAGGGACACATAGGAAGAAACATAATATCTTTGCATATTATGCACAAGGGATTCTACCAATTTAGAAAAATAGAAAGTGAAAATGTCAGCATACAACTACAGTAGTGGATAAAAATATATCTTTTTGACATATCGACAACGATCAACAAAGCAAGAAGAGACTTTATATTGGGTGAAAAACAATATTGGGTGAAAATTACAGTATGAATTTGCCTTCCTGAAATAACAGCAAGAAGCTAAAATTGTTATTGTGCTTCAATTGCCGATAAGAAATGGGAGAAAACAACCCAGAAGAGGTAGAGAGACTACATGTAGCTCATTTATGAGAGAATGAATAAAGAGCACGAATCTGCTCAGCAAGTAGACGGAATATCTTCTGAAGTGGTGAAGGGCGACAGTACAGCTAGCAAAGATGAGTACAAAAGACAACCGATGTAACACACGGCCATCAAGCTGAGACGAATCACCTATGTGAGAGAATAATTATCAGATACGATGTCAGAGCAGTTCTGTCAAATACGGATATACATCAAGCTAGTTAAACCTGAATTCTACAATACATTCTACAATCTTATCGGCTCAAACCACTGCTCAAAGAAGTATGCTTTTTCTGTTGTTATATGGCGATTGAACGGCAGGTGGTACGAATCAACTATGAGATCAAGTTTAGGACTAGTTGAGGTGGATTCTGTTGTACTCAAAGGGCATAGGATGCTCTCCGAAACAACATATATCCAAAGGAGAACCTTGAAGTATGATATGCTCGCGTTAGTTTTTTTTGATTTGATTTGATTTATTCAGTGTATAAAAACAACATGACATGCACATACATATAATTGATAAAATACAATGGAATGACATGCATACTGACAGAATACACTATGGATAGCGCCCAAAAGCATTGCTGCTTATTTCCAGGACGGTCCATTTAGGTGAAAGATGACGGTAGGCAAGATATGACATACAGAAATACGAGTATATATGAGTTGGATTGTTATAATAGGTGATACTAGTATCTAATACAGTCGGATTGTTCTTTACTCAGAGCCTGAGTTTGGAGCCAAGTTTTGACTTTAGTTTTGAAGACATTTTTTGTATTGACGTTTTTGAGAGCTGCTGGAAGACTGTTCCAGAGCTTTACACCCTGAGTTGTGAAATTGAACTGAGAGATCCCTTTGGATATTGGTACCACAAAATTAAATTCTGAGTTGCGGGTACAGTGAGAATGTTGAGACTGAACTTTAGCGAAGCCCTGTGACAAATATCTAGGACTTGTTCCGTGGTATACATTGAACATATGGTTTAACATTAACTGAGCGGTCCGATCTGCTACGCAGAGAAAATTGATGGAGGTAAGTTCACTCTGACCAATATGAGTACGTGGCCCAGCATTTAGAATGAAACGGACTAATTTGTTTTGTGTTACTTGAAGTTTGTGTTTACAATACTTTGATATACCATGATACCACGCAGAAACGCCATAGTCAAAATGACTCTGTACTAGAGCAGTGGTCAAAAGTTTTCGATATAGTTGTCTTTCTCTGAGACAACCATGCTTACAAAAGCCTGTGTTTCAGGGAAACCTGAAAAAAAAAAAATTCTAGAAGGTGGCAACAAATGCTTCAGCCACACGAATGAACTTTCTTGCTACGCTAGACATTTAGTTCCATATTGTAGAAGACCTGTGTTACAGTGCAAATTGCATACCTACCGGTATTCTCCATAACTTACCTGCCAGAAAGCCAGAAAATGCATTCTGGCTATCATACACTATAAGAGCATGATAAACAATGAATGTTGATTGATAAATAATGACACAAAACTACTTTAACCGAATACAGTATTTTGGCATTTTCATGCATTTTGCTCGATTTCGGTACTCACCATCACACCACATGTACATGGGGGTTACCTTGCTAATAAAACAAAATGCTTTCGGAATATGATTAATGATATTATGGACCATCTTTTTGAAGGGGGTCTTAGATTTTGTTAGATTATCCCCTACCCCTAATTTTACGTAATTTTCACGAACCTCACATATCGATTTATGTATTACACATGTGAAATATTCAAAGTTTGCCATCAATTCGATAGATTTTATGATTTTACGTCGACGCGCGTCGCTCAGGCTGTTCTCGGACTCGGTTATAGTGACGGTCTTTGGTTATAGTTATTTTAACGCAGAATATACGAACGATATTGAACGCAGTCATCTTGCACGAGTGTACGTGTTCGCCACCTGGCGAATGGATGGTGAACAAATAACAGGCTATGTCGACCAAAGCAAAGACGCTTATTTCATCTGTTTCCTATCTATTTATAGTACACCATTAGAACATAGGAGGTCTCACAACAACTGGAGATCTGGGCCTATAGGCCTATATCTTGGTGAGCATCCATCAGATGATTGCATGCTGCTCCCCGATTGGCTAATTCGAGTGGTTTTGTAGTGTCACACTCACACCCAGATCTTACTGTGCAGTACAGCGCTGTATGGACAATACATTGTCCAAACAGCGCTGTACACAGTAAACCCAGATCGGAAGCCCCGAAGACGAAATGCCCCTTCCGAAGGGCCCCTTGTGTCAAAAATCAGCTGAATTTCCCGACAAAAAAAAAGTCGGAACTTCGAGGCTGTTCTAACTGGCTTATACTCTGATTTTTTTGAAACTCGTTTACACCGTTTTTTGCCTTCAGTTCAGTCAAGTAATTTCGAGCGAACTATTCAACTGAATATTGCATGTCTGTGATAGTAGATACAAACGGCAATTAGATCTAGTTCACACAAACCTGCCTTCTGGAACGCTATCTATTTCTTTCAAAACACAAAAGTTTTATTTAAGTGAGGATTTGCTCGAACCATGGGCGCCGACATATTACTTGGTTCTCGACAACTGATGACGGAATCAAAATGGACAAGTTCAAATTAGCTATAATAGGGGGATCGGGTTGTCAGTTGTCGTCAAGGTGCCTGCACGTGCGAGTCATTTCGAATCAGTTTACCTGCATGGGCGGTCCCCAATCCTAACCCTCGCCCCTATGCAAATTATCCGAACAGGATCGCCCATCACGTGCCAAAGGAAAACAATATTTGTTGACATGCATACGACAGGACTTCAGGGAAAATTTATCTTCGCAGTAGATTGCTAACTCTCACAGTTCTATGAGCAGAAGTGTGAAAGTTTGCAGAAAAATGCCATTTGATCTCCAGGTGAAGTACGCAAGTTACAATACGATACCATTAAACATTGCAAAAATATCGGCAAAAAAAGGTGTAAACGAGTTATAAAAATCAGAGTATAAAATCAGGAATGGTACTCGCATTCTTGGTCAGAGGCAGCTCATGATGTTAATACTTCCTGAATCAAGCGAAATATCCACTTATTATCGTGTTTATCCTCACAAAGAAAATGATATACAACTAGTGTGTATTTCATGCATTCAAAACAGGTTTTGTTCTGAAATACTATAGATATATACCTAGTAAGTTCACAAATCTTGACACACTGTGGCTGGGTTTCAGGCACCATCGGTGACAGGCCGGATGACTGAGGTAGTACTTAACCCTGTTAATGAGGCCCAACTACCCGGAGGCTGGATATACTCTGTGTTGAGCATTTTGAGTCTCTTCTACAAATGTCAAATACAATAATTTAGCTTTTACCTAGTAGATCTAGACTCTAGGGCTAAATATGTTTTATGTAGAATAAATGGTAAATTTTTTACCTGTACCATGATTGACCTATAGACGTGGAATCAATACCCAGTATTAAGTATTCCGAGCAAACAAAACAGGGTCTGTTATCCAATCTCATAGTCCGGGGACAGAAAGTCATATCAGGCATACGAAGTGAGAGAAAACAAAAATGACAGGGAAACTCATGAACCCCCCAAAATGGCCATTAGGAGGTAAAATCAGGTGTTCCGGAAAGAGTGAGCATTTCCTGCCCCACTAGTGGCACCCGTATGACCTATAGGTCATACTAAGCCTAAATTCAAGTTCATGTATCAGTGAAACACGCTTTTTGGCTGTAGTTTTGTTTTGGATCATCTGATCAACTCGAGGTAACAAGTGTGTCATAATTGGGTATCATGCTGCAATTTTTCACCAAATTTCAGAATTCTATCTCAAAAAAATTAAAAAGTTGGCAATCTACCCCAATGTTAAATTCCAGCCCCAACAGAGATTGTTTATTTTGGGCATGTGACGGAATACTTTATTTGGATGATTTGCGTAGGGAGTGTGAGTTAGAAAGGGGACCATCCCAGCATGTAATTTGTTCATATATACTGCAGCATACGACCCTATAGTAGGCCTACCTAATTTGAACTTGTCCACTTGAATTGTGTAATTAACGAGGCAAAATGGCAACTCCCTAAAGCAGTGAAAATCCTTGCCCAAGTCAAAATTGTGTGTTTTGAGAAAAACAATTTCAAACAAATAGCATTTTGGAATCCAGGTTTGTGTAAATCCATTGCTGTTTGTATCTCAGACATGTAATATTCAGTTAAATAGTTCGCTCGAAGTAATTTGACTGAAACAAAGGCAAAAAATGGTGTAAACAAACCAAAAAAATCGGAGTATGCAGTACATGTATACATATGTATGTATGTTATTGCACGACCAGTGCATCTTAAATGCTGGGTGCATTATCATTCAGCTATTTTATAACATAAAATCAAAAAGTATGTTTTTATCTAAATTATTATTTACATCAACTTGATTCAGAGTGTTAGGACACAAGTAGATAATTTCACCCTCAGCTGACGGCATGCAGGGTGTGTAACTCTATTAGGTGGACAGTACAGTTATGTATTACAGCTATCTTTGCAGGTCAGTGAGTTACTGAAGCTGGAGGCTTGTAGTGCTCAGCGAGTGACGCGATGACGACGTTAGCTGCCCAGAGCTTGTTTCAGCGAATCCAGAGTCAGGATGTCGCGGGGGCCGCGAGTCTGCTGCAGAGTGGCGTCATCAACCTGGACGAGCGCGACAATGTCAGTCCTTACAGCACAGAAAACAGCGCAGTTCTCAGTTTGACATGAAAGTAGTCTGATCAATGTACTTCCCTGTCAGTGAATCATATTCACTGCATTACCATGTGTTGAGCATTACTTTTATTATTTACGATAACACATTATGTTATATAATATTTGCAGATCGGTCAGACGTTCTTGATGGTAGCTTGTCAAATCGGATGTGTGGAAGTTGTCCGGTTGCTCCTTGAGTTGCCGAATGTCGATGTCAATGCAGTCGATAATGTAATAATTTGATTTACGATTTGAAAAGTGCATGTCCCAATGTCATGAGTGTTAATGGCAAACTGTAATGATCGGAACTCTGGTTCCTGTACTGTGAACATCTATTCAGTTTGCAAAGCAAGCCAGTACAATGCACCATAGCTTATTTTCTCTGCCATTCTTGTGTTTTGTCATTGTTCTAAGTACGGCTTTTCAAAAATTGTGCTGCTGTGTTCATGATGTTCTTCCGAAGCATATTCCAGTGATGTCTGACAACAAAGGATGGCAAAAGGATCATGAGATTGGTGATTTCCTGCACTATTCTTTATTTTGTAGTTATACATTCAGGTGGCCATTGATCAACACTTGTGACCTTGGGACTGCTGCTTGATATATAATAGCAGAATACATAAGACTGATGATAGTCCAATAACTTACCAGTATATTTTTTCTGAAAAATCTATTCATGTTGATACTTAAAAATATATTCCTAAATCACATGAGACATACTTGTACATGTACTTACTGGATTGTATTTTTCTGTAAAAATGTTACGAAACAAAAACTAAGTTTATGCAGTGACAACTATGCCAGGGAGAGTTGTGTTGACTTTGCGTGTGATACTGTTGGCAGGACAGCTGGACGGCGTTGATGAATGCCAGCAAGGAAGGGTTTCTGGAGATCGCTATGTACCTCCTGGACAAGGGTGCAGATCTCGAACGCAAAGACATTGTCAGTATACATCAGCGTGATAGATGATAGAACATTACGGTACAATGTCACATCATCGAGTACCCTGTGATAACCTCTAACTGTGAACACAGGGTGGCTGGACCGCGCTGACCTGGGCATGCTACAAAGGACGTACTCTGGTTGTCGTGGAGCTTCTGAATCGAGGAGCCTATCCAAATGTCCGGGGCGAGGTTTGTTTTACTGATCCGTGTATTCCACCATCATGTCGTCTGTAGTCGATGATACTTTCATCGTGTGTCTCATCCTGTTGTTTGACAGCACAACATGAGCTGTCTAACTTGGGCATCTGGTCGCGGCTATACCGATATCGTCAAGACCCTGCTGGCATGTGGCGCCAAACCCAACACAAACGACAAGGTCAGTTTGCACAGCAGGGATACACATCGTACAACTGAATATTTTGTGGTCAGGCGATTTCATGGTGCGGTACAAGACTTCACATCTATTCCTACTTTGCAGTATGGCACGACTCCCCTGATGTGGGCTGCCAGGAAGGGGCATGTACAGGTCGTGGCGATGCTGCTGGAGGAAGGAGCAACATTGGACAACGCTGGCATGGTCAGTGGCCTGATTTAGTTACACATATATATGTATGGAGGTTTTTGGATACAGCATAATAAACTTTGAGCTCAAGTTTGGGTCGTAATTGACCTATCGCCAAAGCCCCAAAAATTGTCCGAGTTTCACAGATTACGTCGGCAAACTTCTCTTTGGCCAATGATAACGTTTTGCAGAATGCGTTGAGAATGGCGTAAAAAGACTCGGACAAATGGGTTCGGCGATAGTTCAGTTTGCTTGCAGTACCCAAACTTGTGAATTCTGAACACTGGAAAGCAACACTCTTGAAAGCATTTAAATTTGTACATTCCTCAATGTAAATCATATGTTTGGGCAATAATTAGGTGCTGTTGTCTGTACAGCCAGTGATCACGTGTGTATGTTTTAGAACTCGTGGACCGCTCTTATAATAGCTGCTAGAGGAGGCTACACTGACGTGGTACAGTTGATTCTGGAGTACGGTCCAAATGTCAACGCTGTGGATAAAGTGAGTCACACTCCGTGTATATCAAAGGAACTTTTGTGATGTGATTTTGTCCAGATATTTAAAACATGCATCTAGTGTTGTAAGTAATGTTGTTATTGCTCACAGGACAGTTATACCGCTCTGACACACGCGGCCAAGGAAGGACACATCATGATTGTCAACATGCTGCTAGAAAAAGAGGCCTATGTCAATCGGCCAGACAGGGTAAGATACTAACCAAATACTGCCCTATATGTGGTTTTATCTTGCCTGCGGTCGTTTCCAGGAACCCAAGCTTGCAAGGGGTCCAGAAACGACCAAGGGCAGAATAAAAGCATATTGGCAGTATTTGGTTTATTATATAATATATATCTACAATAACGTTTTTCAACGTGTAAACAATTACTTCAACCAATCAGAGCATGGGTGGAATATGGGTGGTTGCTAGTGTGGAATACAGGATTTTATTTCCCCCCCCCCACCCCCCGCTGAATTACATTGTATTAATAAAGCAGAAATACGATGAGATATATAATAAATATATAACAGACTCTAGGTATACCAGGAGGTCTCCCTTCAACAGAAAACCTCTCCCTTCACTGTCCCTTCAATGGAATCCTAAGTAATTTGTCTTCTTCATGTGACTTTTTAACGACATTGTTGTTACAGTATGGTGACACGATTCTGATCCACGCCACGAAGGGTGGACACCTGGAGGTCGTCAGTGCACTGCTGCGTAACCATGCCGACGTCGAGATACAAGGAGTGGTATGTGACTGGATCTCGAAAAGGGGTTGTTGAGTTTTTAGGTTACCGGACCTTTGGTCCGATAACCTATTGGCATGGCGTCCGTCCGTCCGTCCGTCCGGCGTTAACATTTTTATCTTTAAAGTTAGCAATCGAATCTTTCTGAAATTTTGCACAAAAATGCCTAAAAATATTTTGAGAAGGAGGTATTTTTTTGCTTTTTGATTTTCGCATTTTTTTCAAAATGGCGGCCGTTTTTGTCGAAAAATGCTCAATTTTGGACTTTGACGGCCATTTTCTCAAAAACTGTTTGATCAGTTTTGAGTTTTTGGTTTCAAAAGATTCCCCTCATATACCTCTGTGATATGTATAAGTTTGGTTGCCCTAAATTCGCCGGTTTCCGTGTGGCGGCCATTTTGAATTTTTGTCGGGTCGGCGAAAAAAATTTTTTCGCCCCAAATCGCATTACTATCCATTTTGGGCCATTTCTAGGGCAAAAAATTTTTTTCACCCTTTGAAAAAAATTTTGGACTTAGAAAATTTTCGGCACTTTTTTCCTTCATAATGGGAGCTGTCTGGACTGTACTCATAGAACGCTTGAAGATAGAGCTTAGAAATTGGCACTTTCAAATGGAAAGTCATATATGGCGACTTGTGTGGTGACCTTGAATTTGACCTTGGATGACCTTGAAAGGTCAAAACAGCCATTTTTGGGTCGAAAAATGCTCAAATTTGCACCTGGTCTGTATTTTCTCAAAAACTGTCTGATCAGTTTTGAGATTTTTGCTTAAAAAGATTCCTCTTATATACCTCTGTGACACGTATAAGTTTTGTTGCCCTTGAAACGCCGATCTCCGTGTGGCGGCCATTTTGAATTTTGACGAGTCGGCGAAAAAAATTTTTTTCGCCCCAAATCGCATTACTATCCATTTTGGGCCATTTCTAGGCAAACAAAATTTTTCACCCTTTGAAAAAAATTTTGGACTGAAAATTTTCGGCACTTTTTTCCTTCATAATGGGAGCTGTCAGGACTGTACTCATAGAACGCTTGAAGATAGAGCTCAGAAATTGGCATTTTCAAATGGGAAGTCATATATGGCGACTTGTGTGGTGACCTTGAATTTGACCTTCGATGACCTTGAAAGGTCAAAACAGCCATTTTGGGGTCAAAAAAATGCCCAGATTGGCCTCTATAGATGAAATGCTTGCAGATAGAGCTCATGTTTGCATTATGAACATATAGGAAGACATATATGGCACAACTAATGATGACCTTGAACTTGACGTCAGATGACCTTGAGTGCCAAATGTCTGACTTGAAATGTGTAAATTGACCTGAGCGGCCTAAACGATTCCACCCAACATATAGAATATCAAATCCCGCACACATACATGTTATGGTAACATCGAAGTTCATACGGATGACCTTGATTGGTAAATCCCAAGGTCATATGTTTACACTGCGAACCTTGATTGGTAAAAGCTCTGTTACCTGCCAATGCTGCCATGGCCAAACCAAAATTGTCCGGTAACCTATCTTAGCCTTTGGGCTAACTTTTTGGTTTAATAGTCATAAACTAATGTATTGTAAGTCTGTCACTAATGCTACTGTCGCCTTCAGCTATCTAGTTGATGTGAGAAGTAGAGTTGTGAAGTAAGTATAACCCCCTTGTTCTCCAGGATGAGAAGACGGCGCTGTACTGGGCGGTGGAGAAAGGTCACACAACAATCGTCAGATTACTGCTTGACCACAACGCCAGTACAGAAATACCCAACAAGGTAGCCAAGTGTGACGTACCTGCTTGTCAGTAAACATGTAGAGAGACCTGTTTTACATCAGGTGTATGTACATGATATATGTACCACAGGATGTGCTATCTGTTTGTTAGGATGGTGACATGTGTATTTTAGGATGTGCTATCTGTTTGCTAGGATGGTGACACTCCCCTGCTGAAGTCAGTCAGGAGCAGGAACTTGGAGATCAGCAAGCTGCTGATGGATAAGGGTGCCAAGGCCTCTTCTGTGGATAAGGTCGTTAATGTATTTCATATTGCTTGAGAAAACCATATCAATTAGGCACAATTTTCATGTTCCTATTCAGCCTTTCAATAGTTTTATGCATATTATAATAGAAATGGTTATTAATATATGTACACCAGTTCAGTAATTATGTGTGTTCTACATGTTGTCACAGAAAGGTGACACAGCTCTGCACATAGCAGTGAGAGGACGCAGCAAGCGTGTTACCGAGCTATTGCTGAGGAACCCAAAAGATGGCCGCTTGTTGTATCGTCCTAACAAGTCCGGGGAGACGCCGTACCAAATAGACTCTGCACATGAGAAAAAAATCCTGACCCAAGTTTTTGGAGCAAGTACGTTCTTGTTCTTGTTGATTCACTGATTGTCAACATTCCTGGAGTCAATCTTTCCCAAGAACTGTCCAAGCAATGTGTAAATGTTGGTGAAAAGATGTTGTGTAGAACTAGCCAACCCCATGTATATATTCACTCAGGTAGTTCTACAAGATCATTCCTCGTGATGTTGATCACTGTTCCTGTTCTCTCCCACAGGAAACCTGAACGCGGATGATAATATTGAAGGCTATGACTTGTACAGCAGCACGATCGCGGATGTGCTGAGTGAGCCGTCTCTCAACACTCCTATCACTGTCAGTCTATACGCCAAGTGGGGCAGTGGAAAGTCCTTCCTCATCAAAAAGCTCATCAGTCAGTGTCTACACGTGAAAAAACATTGAGATAATGTCCATTGTATATTTCATGAAGTTAGTGTTACTGAGCTGAGTGATTTATCCGTGTTGTATATGTTTACTATTCTTACCAGTCAATAACACCAAGACATGAATTGATTGTTACAGAGGAGATGAAGAACTTCACTCAGCACAACGCGGCTGTGATGTTTGAGTTCTCAGTGCTGCAGTTCTTTATGTCCTTCCTGATGAGTTCACTCGTTGGTGTCATTCTTGCCCTGTCCGTCGGGTGGCCAATAGGACTCGGTGTCGGTCTCGGGATTTTTGTTCTGCAGTACCTCTTCCTGTGTAAGTCACTGCATCCGTCGCTATTTACCCTCAGGATGACATTACTGCATACAATCAAGTACTAGCTGGTTAACCTTTAAATGTTGATTGGTAAGAGATGATTATGGAGTTGATGTTTGCTGGTGCAGTGACGGTTTGGGTTGGGAGTTTGAAGCGTGACTGGCGATGGGCGTACTACCTGAGTATGGGTCTGTCCCGACGACTCCGCGCCTGCCGACTGCTGATGGAGGTCACCTTCTGTAACGAGCCAACTGTCGTCAGCCGTGAAACTGCTGCAGTCAAGTTGGTCACACGTTCATACTGTTACACTTGTATACAGTCAGAGATTACTTTAGATCGTAGCTTCCAAACACTTCAGCATCACAATACACCTTAATTAAACAAAACATAACTGATATCAATTTACCCGTACAGATTCTTGTTCACGGACAATGCGCGTCTGGCCTCAGTGGTTGGGGAAAAGTCAATCACTGCTATGATCTGCACTCTGTGTGATTCCTTGGAGCGGGAGTATGGGACCCTTGTCACTCGTCTCTACAAGGTCCTCAGACCTTCCAAAGGTAGGCTCTCATAGGGCATCTATGTTAAGCTTTGTATAAAGGTTAGACGTCTTTGTTCCCCATCTCACAACAGTCCTGTGGAGCAAAATGTACATGTATATGTGTTGGCATTTCGTCCACAGCCTCGGAAGAGGGGCGCTTCAAGAGCCTGTGCTGTGTGCCGTACTTCGTCATCGTCATCTTCGTTGCCTGCTGCGCCATTGCTGTCTGTGCCCTGATCTATGTGTACGGGTTCTCGGAGGTCTTTGACTCCAAGATCACGACGGCTGATGGTATTGTGATCGCCCTGCTCGTCATAATTGGAGTGGCACTCCTGGGGAACATCTACACGTGGGCCTGCATGTTAGGTACACAACTTATCAGCCTCTAGCTATCACTGTCAAGGTGCCACAAAGTCACCACAACGGTGTCAATAATCAAGTTGATATGAGCATGTCCTGTCCTTTGTCCTGTCAGTTGGCTATACTTTCCCTGATCACTTCCAGCTAATTTGGTTGTCTCACCCAAGAAGCGAGTGCAGAAGATAATGGCTAACTCAGACTCGGCCAGGATTGAAGGAATGATTCAAAACCTCAAGAAAGAAGTGGAGCTGCTGGGCCACATGACTCGCTGTATGGACGCGTTCTTGAACAAGCACACGCGTCTCGTCGTCATCGTGGACGGCCTTGACAGCTGTGAACAGGAGAAACTTCTGCAGGTCATAATACCTGATCAGCCCACATAACCCCCAGCAGTAAAGTCACTCAGTCACTCGCTAACCAGTCCACACTATCCAGTTCAAATGATTGTTCTAACAAAAAGCTTTGATGTATACCGTATTTATTAAATTAGTTCGAACACTCTAATAATTCGAACACCAAAAATTATTGAAGACAATAATTTTCAAATTGACTCGTTTAGTTCGAACAGGCAAATTTACGATCAAAATTTCGATTGAAACAACGAACGAAATCAACTTGTCAGATGCCAAAACTGACAACTCACCAGGCGGCAGCATTACGAAATGAGTAATCAGCGATATATTCGGCAGGTGGCAGTGTTTGCAAAGCCATAGAGGTACATTATGACGGGCTCCTAATGTACCTCTATGATAGGAGCAGAAATATTGAAAGCGCGGACCTCAGAGTGCCAGGCAGTTTGCAAAGTTTTTCCGATTCGAGTGACTCGAATGCACATGCAATATAGAATTTAGTATCAATGTGAGATTATAAACAACAGTTACCGGGCGATTTAGCAGGAAGTTATTCAAGTTTTCTAAAAATGCTAGTTGTCTGCGGTTAACCCATCAATCGTACAGTACAAACCCTAGTTCCAACCACCATGATGAACGGTATCTGTCAACTCGCGCATGATAAATCTGGGTTTGCGTTTTGGTAAAAGTATAGTATAGCGGGCCAGATTCAATTCTTTAATGGGACCACATTTTTTGCTATATAGGGCAAAAATGTGGTCCCACTGAATAAGAAGAGTCTCTTCTACCATAAAAACAGGCATACATCAATGAGGATTTATTATAAGTATGCAATTCACTCCGTTTTCTGCAAGCATTTCCATCAACTGTTCCGAGTCCAAACTTCCCTCCATTTTGATGTGACGTCATCAAAACTTGTGCAGAATTATTTCAGAAAGAGGCATATCATGACATCATTCATATGACGTCACAGGGGATGCCCCTGGATTCTTTATATTGATTGTTGTGACATGAAATAAAACGGAATGAATCTAATATTTATAAGACATTAGTTTTAGATTCTTTGATGTGATTCATTCCGTGTATCTGCTTTGAACTGGACCACATTCAGAAATAGATTCTATACATGTGAAGGAAAGGAATGAAAACAATATTCAAGACAATTGTTTTATGTCCAATGTAGGATAATAAATGTTATTCATTCTGTGTATCTGCCAAAATTGAGACAATTCCCAGCCTTTTATTCCGCCTAAAATATGTGTTCTAGTTTATTTTTATGTTGGACCACATTTTCAGTTATAGGAAAAAATGTGGTCCCGTTTATTTTATTTGAATAAAAATTAATGGGACCACATTTTTGTCTATAAGCAATAATGTTGTCGAGAAAGATTATGTTTTATGTTGGACCACATTTTTGGCTTTAGGCAAAAATGTGGTCCCATTGAAAACTGTTATTGGAATATAATGTATTGGGACCACATTTTTTACTATAGACAAAAAATGTGGTCCCATTATTTTTTTTCAATACTGAATGAAAGTAATATATAAAGACAATTGATGTTGGACCACATTTTTGGCTTTTGGCAAAAATGTGGTCCCATTGTAAACTTATATTGGAATATATATTATTGGGACCACATTTTTGGCTATAGGCAAAAAATGTGGTCCCATTGTTTTTTCGATACTGAATGAATATAATATTATTCAGTTGTACAACATTTTTTGCCTATTTTAGGCTAGAAATGTGATGTTGAAAATTGCGTTTGGCCCACATTTTTCACCTATTTAATGCTAAAATTGTGGTCCCATTAATTTGAAATAAAAAGTAATGGGACTATACATTTTTAGTTATAGGGAAAAATGTGGTCCCAGTAATCAATCCCAATACTGAATGAACATACATGTTATCTCCAAAAAACAATATCTGTTGGACCACATTTTTGCATATATCCAAAATGTGGTCCCATTAATTTTATTGGAAGAAAGTAATGGGACCACATTTTTTAGATAGAGGGAAAAAATGTGGTCCCAGTAATTAATTTCAATACTGAGTGAAGGTAATCTCCAAAAGACAATTGCACTTGGACCACATTTTTCATATCCCCAAAAATGTGGTCCAAATTATAGTTTCAAGCCACATTCTCGTGAGGGGAAATCTCTGGGGTATCCCTTTTTTCCTAATTTTGCCGCCAGGGAGCGATCTGGACAGTCAACACAAAAGTGACGTCATCAATGTGCGTGCACACACAAAAATGTCTGCAAAAAGACTTGTAAACTTTTCATTGAACATCGAGTGAAAAAAGGCATTGAATTTCATTTTTTGGTCCTCATATAAGAACAAAAACATATCCAAATTGAAGACAAGAATGTTTTCTTTCATTTGGGACCACATTTTCGCCCTATATAGGGGAAAATGTGGTCCCAATAATGAATTGAATCTGGCCCGCTATACTATACTTTTACCTGCGTTTTTAGGTTACCGGACCTATGGTCCGATAACCTATTGCCATGGCGTTGCGTCCGGCGTCCGTCCGTCGTCCGTCCGTAAACAATTTTATCTTTAAAGTTTACGATCGGATTTTTCTGAAATTTTGCACAAAAATGCCTAAAAATATTTCCAGAGGGAGGTATTTTTAAGTTTTTTGATTTTCACATTTTTTTCAAAATGGCGGCCGTTTTCGTCGAAAAATGGCCAATTTTGGACTTTGACGGTCGTTTTCTTAAAATCTGTTCAGTAACTTTTTTTCTTTTTGATACATAAAACTCCTCATATGTACTCCTATGATGTCTATAAATTTCGTCGCGCTTGAATCGCTCGAAGTGGGCCATTTTGGCCCAAACTCGGCCCAAATGGGACTTTCCCATGTTAAATTCTCCTATGCTTTATAATGGGACACATTAAGCCTAATATCTCACTTAATATTGAGATTAAAGACTAGGAATCAATTGTGGACATATAGGAAATGATATATGCTGAATATTCTCGTGACCTTGAATTTGACCTCTGACCTTGGTTTCAAGGTCATACGGCCGTTCTCTTCGAAAATGGCTAATTTTGGACTTTGATGGTCGTTTTCTCAAAATCTGTTCAGTAACTTTTTTTCTTATTGATGCATAACACTCCTCATATGTACTTCTGTGACATGTATAAATTTCGTTGCGCTTGAATCACTCGAAGTGGACCATTTTGGCAGGGGCGCAACCACGGTGTAAAAGTTGGGGGGGTCAGTCCAATATTTGGAAAAAACATGATTTCCTAACGTGAGCCCCAAAGGGGTGAAGCAACACTATAGGGGGGTCTGGCCCCAGGAAAATTTTTGGAATTACACAGGATAAATGGTGGTATTTGGTTTCATCTGATGGCTTTTTAGCATTAATTCCACAAACATATAACATTATATCTCCCACAAAAAATAACCTCTGTCCCAAAGTTGGGGGGGGGGGGGGGTCACCACAAAAGTTGGGGGGGTCGTGACCCCCCCAACCCCCCCAGTGGTTGCGCCCTTGCATTTTGGGCCCAAACTCGGCCCAGATGTGACTTTCCCATGTTAAATTTACCTATGCTTTATAATGGGACACATTAAGCCTGATATCTCACTTAATATTGAGATTAGAGACTAGGAATCAATTGTGGACATATAGGAAATGATATATGCTGAATATTCTCGTGACCTTGAATTTGACCTTTGACCTCATTTTCAAGGTCACAGGACAAAATGGCTAATATCTCGCTTATTATCGACTTTACAGCTTAGAAATCAATTGTGAACATATAGGAAATGATATATGCTGAATATTCTCGTGACCTTGAATTTGATTTTTGACCTCATTTTCAAGGTCACAGGACAAAATGGCCAATATCTTGCTTATTAGCGACTTTGCAGCTTAGGAATAAATTGTGAACATATAGGAAATGATATATGCTGAATATTCTAGTGACCTTGAATTTGACCCTTGACCTAAATTTCAAGGTTAGTTTTTTTATTTTCAAGGTCAGAATACAAAATGGCTTATATCTCGCTTATTATCAAATTTAAAGCTTAGGGGTCCATAGTGAACATATAAGAAATGATGTATGCTGAATATTTTGGTGATCTAGAATTTGACCTTTGATCTCATTTTTAAGGTCAGAGAACAAAATGGCTAATATGTCGCTTATTATCATCTTTACATCTGCCCCTGATGACGCCAGTGTGTCTTTGGATAAATTATTTGGTCGGGCTTTGGTTCTATTGCAAAATGTTGTATTTTACGTTTCTTATTGGCATCATCAAAATTTGATTGTATTGGTGGTAATAGATCGATACTTACATTTATACCACTGAGTCGGTGTCACTGCTGGCGGACGTTAAATCTGTCCCCGAGGATACCATCAACTCAGTAGCCTTCGGGCTTGTGATTGGGTACTTTTGTACTTGTCATGTATCTATTCCATGGGGTTAGATTCGGATTTCTAAATTATTTTCATAGGTTGTTGGGCAGTTGTATACTAATTCCTTCTGGTGTACAGTAGAAACGGACGTTATTTTCGTACTCGTCGCCCTAGACAAACATGTCTAAGGGGTATTATTGATGAACTTTGACCTTGACCCGAATTTTTTTTGCCGAGTCGGCATTTTTCATTTTCGTCGATATCTCGGAAACGGTGCTTCGCAGAGCGAAACGGACGTTATTTTCGGACTCGTCGCCCTAGACAAACATGTCTTAAGGGTATTATGGATGAACTTTGACCTTGACCCGAAATTTTTTTGCCGAGTCGGCATTTTTCGTTTTCGTCGATATCTCGGGAACGGTGCGTCGTAGAGCGAAACGGACGTTATTTTCGGACTCGTCGTCCTAGACAAACATGTCTAGAGGGTATTATGGATGAACTTTGACCTTGACCCGAAATTTTTTCGCCGAGCCGGCATTTTTCGTTTTCGTCGATATCTCGGAAACGGTGCGTCGTAGAGCGAAACGGACGTTATTTTCGGACTCGTCGCCCTAGACAAACATGTCTAGAGGGTATTATGGATGAACTTTGACCTTGACCCGAAATTTTTTCGCCGAGTCGGCATTTTTCGTTTTCGTCGATGTCTCGGAAACGGTGCGTCGTAGAGCGAAACGGACGTTATTTTCGGACTCGTCGCCCTAGACAAACATGTCTAGAGGGTATTATGGATGAACTTTGACCTTGACCCGAAATTTTTTAGCCGAGTCGGCATTTTTCGTTTTCGTCGATATCTCGGAAACGGTGCGTCGTAGAGCGAAACGGACGTTATTTTCGGACTAGTCGTCCTAGACAAACATGTCTAAAGGGTATTATGGATGAACTTTGACCTTGACCCGAAATTTTTTCGCCGAGTCGGCATTTTTCGTTTTCGTCGATATCTCGGAAACGGTGCGTCGTAGAGCGAAACGGACGTTATTTTCGGACTCGTCGGCCTAGACAAACATGTTTAGAGGGTATTATGGATGAACTTTGACCTTGACCCGAATTTTTTCGCTGAGTCGGCATTTTTCGTTTTCGTCGATATCTCGGAAACGGTGCGTCGTAGAGCGAAACGGACATTATTTTCGGACTCGTCGGCCTAGACAAACATGTCTTAAGGGTATTACGGATGAACTTTGAACTTGACCTGAAATTTTTTTGGCTGAGTCGACATTTTTCATTTTCGTCGATATCTAGTAGATATTATAAATTAATCATCACACCGAAATGCCTCCAAGGCATCTTTAGGCCTTGACGTCTAGTTTTTTTCCGTTTTGATGGACGATTTTATCGTGAATCTAATAATTCGAACATTTCGAAATTTAATTATTTTTAGCTGTTCGAACTAATTGGATAAATACGGTATAATCCGTGGTTCCTGTGAGATACTACACTAATGATACAGCTCAGTATGTGAATGATTCCACTGGACTGGTTTGATTAGCTGCGATTTGCTTCTGTTCTAGGTGTTGGACACAGTCCATATGTTGTTCAGCGATGACAAGTCGCCTTTTATCACGATCCTCGCTGTGGATCCACACGTCATCATCAAGGGTATAGAACACAACCTGCAGGGACTGTTCCGGGACTCCAGCATCAACGGCCACGACTATCTGCGCAATCTCGTACAGCTGCCGTTCTTCCTGCATGGTCAGACTATGCCACGGGCTCGCCTCAGCACGCTCAAGTCTGATGTCATGGCAACGCCGTCGTCAGGGACACTGAAGGACGCCCCTTCAGAGCAAGAAGCCAGCCAGTCGGCAAGTTCTAGTAGCTGTGACGTCTTGTCGGCTTCTGTCTTTATGCTTGAGTTGGAAGTGTACCATGCATGTGTTAGTAGTAAGCCTTTCCAAGACGAATATCCAATATGACACTTGGTATTTGATAGAATACACTGTAATTCTGTCCTCACAGACCCATCGTCAGGAGAGCGTCGTGTCAGGCACGTCGTCAGTCTCTATACCCGACCTACACAGTGTCTCCTCCACCAAGAAGAAGCGGAGTTTGGCTCACATGAGTGCCACTGGCACCTCGTATGGCAGCTCAAACTTGGCGCGGAATGCCTCCCAGACTGACCTCTCCAAGTCACTGGGGAAAAGTTCCTACTTCAGTGACATCAACCCGAGAAACATGAAACGCATGATGAACATCATAGCTGTCACAGGTAGTGTCATGATGAACATCATAGCTGTCACAGGTAGTGTTGTGATGAACATCACAGCTGTTACAGGTAGTGTCATGATGAACATCATAGCTGTCACAGGTAGTGTTGTGATGAACATCACAGCTGTTACAGGTAGTGTCATGATGAACATCATAGTTGTGACAGGTAGTATCATGATAAACATCACAGCTGTCACAGGTAGTGTCATGATGAACATCATAGCTGTCACAGGTAGTGTTGTGATGAACATCACAGCTGTTACAGGTAGTGTCATGATGAACATCATAGCTGTCACAGGTAGTGTTGTGATGAACATCACAGCTGTTACAGGTAGTGTCATGATGAACATCATAGCTGTCACAGGTAGTATCATGATAAACATCACAACTGTCGCAGGTAGTGTCATGATGAACATCATAGCTGTCACAGGTAGTGTCATGATGAACATCATAGCTGTGACAGGTAGTGTCATGATGAACATCATAGCTGTCACAGGTAGTGTCATGATGGACATCATAGCTGTGACAGGTAGTGTCATGATGAACATCATAGCTGTGACAGGCAGTGTCATGATGAACATCATAGTTGTGACAGGTAGTATCATGATAAACATCACAACTGTCACAGGTAGTGTCATGATGAACATCATAGCTGTGACAGGCAGTGTCATGATGAACATCATAGTTGTGACAGGTAGTATCATGATAAACATCACAACTGTCACAGGTAGTGTCATGATGAACATCATAGCTGTGACAGGTAGTGTCATGATGAACATCATAGCTGTGACAGGTAGTGTCATGATGAACATCATAGCTGTCACAGGTAGTGTCATGATGGACATCATAGCTGTGACAGGCAGTGTCATGATGAACATCATAGTTGTGACAGGTAGTGTCATGATGAACATCATAGCTGTCACAGGTAGTGTCATGATAAACATCACAACTGTCACAGGTAGTGTCATGATGAACATCATAGTTGTGACAGGTAGTGTCATGATGAACATCATAGCTGTCACAGGTAGTGTCATGATCAACATCATAGTTGTGACAGGTAGTATCATGATAAACATCACAGCTGTCACAGGTAGTGTCATGATGAACATCATAGCTGTCACAGGTAGTGTTGTGATGAACATCATAGCTGTCACAGGTAGTGTTGTGATGAACATCACAGCTGTTACAGGTAGTGTCATGATGAACATCATAGCTGTCACAGGTAGTGTCATGATGAACATCATAGCTGTCACAGGTAGTGTTGTGATGAACATCACAGCTGTTACAGGTAGTGTCATGATGAACATCATAGCTGTCACAGGTAGTGTTGTGATGAACGTCACAGCTGTTACAGGTAGTGTCATGATGAACATCATAGTTGTGACAGGTAGTATCATGATAAACATCACAGCTGTCACAGGTAGTGTCATGATGAACATCATAGCTGTCACAGGTAGTGTTGTGATGAACATCACAGCTGTTACAGGTAGTGTCATGATGAACATCATAGCTGTCACAGGTAGTGTTGTGATGAACATCACAGCTGTTACAGGTAGTGTCATGATGAACATCATAGCTGTCACAGGTAGTATCATGATAAACATCACAACTGTCACAGGTAGTGTCATGATGAACATCATAGCTGTCACAGGTAGTGTCATGATGAACATCATAGCTGTGACAGGTAGTGTCATGATGAACATCATAGCTGTGACAGGTAGTGTCATGATGAACATCATAGCTGTCACAGGTAGTGTCATGATGGACATCATAGCTGTGACAGGTAGTGTCATGATGAACATCATAGTTGTGACAGGTAGTGTCATGATGAACATCATAGTTGTGACAGGTAGTGTCATGATAAACATCACAACTGTCACAGGTAGTGTTGTGATGAACATCATAGCTGTCACAGGTAGTGTCATGATGAACATCATAGCTGTCACAGGTAGTGTCATGATGAACATCATAGCTGTGACAGGCAGTGTCATGATGAACATCATAGTTGTGACAGGTAGTGTCATGATCAACATCATAGCTGTCACAGGTAGTGTTGTGATGAACATCATAGCTGTCACAGGTAGTGTCATGATGAACATCATAGCTGTCACAGGTAGTGTTGTGATGAACATCATAGCTGTCACAAGTAGTGTCATGATGAACATCACAGCTGTTACAGGTAGTGTCATGATGAACATCATAGCTGTCACAGGTAGTGTTGTGATGAACATCACAGCTGTTACAGGTAGTGTCATGATGAACATCATAGCTGTCACACGTAGTGTCATGATGAACATCATAGCTGTGACAGGTAGTGTCATGATGAACATCATAGCTGTGACAGGTAGTGTCATGATGAACATCATAGCTGTGACAGGTAGTGTCATGATGAACATCATAGCTGTGACAGGTAGTGTCATGATGAACATCATAGCTGTGACAGGTAGTGTCATGATGAACATCATAGCTGTGACAGGTAGTGTCATGATGAACATCATAGTTGTGACAGGTAGTGTCATGATGAACATCATAGCTGTGACAGGTAGTGTCATGATCAACATCATAGCTGTCACAGGTAGTGTCATGATGAACATCATAGCTGTCACAGGTAGTGTCATGTTGAACATCATAGCTGTGACAGGTAGTGTCATGATCAACTTCATAGCTGTCACAGGTAGTGTCATGATGAACATCATAGCTGTCACAGGTAGTGTCATGATGAACATCATAGCTGTCACAGGTAGTGTCATGATGAACATCATAGTTGTGACAGGTAGTGTCATGATGAACATCATAGCTGTCACAGGTAGTGTCATGATAAACATCACAACTGTCACAGGTAGTGTCATGATGAACATCATAGCTGTGACAGGTAGTGTCATGATGAACATCATAGCTGTGACATGTAGTGTCATGATGAACATCATAGCTGTCACAGGTAGTGTCATGATGAACATCATAGCTGTGACAGGTAGTGTCATGATGAACATCATAGCTGTCACAGGTAGTGTCATGATGAACATCATAGCTGTCACAGGTAGTGTCATGATGAACATCATAGCTGTCACAGGTAGTGTTGTGATGAACATCACAGCTGTTACAGGTAGTGTCATGATGAACATCATAGCTGTCACAGGTAGTGTTGTGATGAACATCACAGCTGTTACAGGTAGTGTCATGATGAACATCATAGTTGTCACAGGTAGTGTCATGATGAACATCATAGCTGTCACAGGTAGTGTCATGATGAACATCATAGCTGTCACAGGTAGTGTCATGATGAACATCATAGCTGTCACAGGTAGTGTCATGATGAACATCATAGCTGTGACAGGCAGTGTCATGATGAACATCATAGTTGTGACAGGTAGTATCATGATGAACATCACAACTGTCACAGGTAGTATCATGATAAACATCATAGCTGTGACAGGTAGTGTCATGATGAACATCATGGCTGTGACAGGTAGTGTCATGATGAACATCATAGTTGTGACAGGTAGTGTCATGATGAACATCATAGCTGTCACAGGTAGTGTCATGATGAACATCATAGCTGTGACAGGCAGTGTCATGATGAACATCATAGTTGTCACAGGTAGTGTCATGATGAACATCATAGCTGTCACAGGTAGTGTCACGATGAACATCATAGCTGTCACAGGTAGTGTCATGATGAACATCATAGCTGTCACAGGTAGTGTCACGATGAACATCATAGCTGTGACAGGTAGTGTCATGATGAACATCATAGCTGTGACAGGTAGTGTCATGATGAACATCATAGCTGTCACAGGTAGTGTCACGATGAACATCATAGCTCTGACAGGCAGTGTCATGATGAACATGATAGTTGTGACAGGTAGTGTCATGATGAACATCATAGCTGTCACAGGTAGTGTCATGATGAACATCATAGCTGTGACAGGTAGTGTCATGATGAACATCATAGTTGTGACAGGTAGTGTCATGATGAACATCATAGCTGTCACAGGTAGTTTCATGATGAACATCATAGCTGTGACAGGTAGTGTCATGATGAACATCATAGCTGTCACAGGTAGTTTCATGATGAACATCATAGCTGTGACATGTAGTGTCATGATGAACATCATAGCTGTCACAGGTAGTGTCACGATGAACGCCATAGTGGTCACAGGTAGTGTGGCTGCCTTGAACTCTTGTAACAAGATTACTAGTGATGTAAATGGACGTCAAAATCATAGAAGCCAAATAGGATATTGTTGTTCTATTGTTGTTTTCAATTCAAAGTAATGTCTGGTCAATGATGTTATTTTCCCATTATTTGATGATTATGGTGCTGTAAATATATCCAGTTTCCTGCCATTCAGTTTGTTCAGTTGTTTGATAGACTCCCCCTATTGCTGTGTACAGGTCGCCTACTTCGCGCCTATCATGTGGACTTTAACTGGTACAAGCTGGCGTCCTGGATCAACATCACAGAGCAGTGGCCATACCGTCTGTCCTGGATGCTTCTGGAGCTGGAGAGTAACCAGGACATCCAGGACTCCTTGCCGCTCAAGGCCGTCTATGATATGTGAGTCTTACATATCAACCTCACCGTGCAGGAATACTCTCTAGGGAAACTAGAAGTGAAACTTTGTGTACATGAGCTACTGAAGTTCAAAATGTGATCACAATTCTAATTTATATGTGTTTTTTGCAGGATTTCCCCAAAGCTGCCACCATCAAAAGACGTAGACCCTCGTCTGGAGATAGACCGCAATGAGCACAAACTTCAGGTGTTCCTGTCCAGTAAAAACCCGCTGATGACGGTTGGCGACCTCCGACGTTTCATGCCATGCACCATCAATGTGGACCCTTACCTCCGCAAACTCATCAAAGGTGTGCAACACACAGTGGCCATGTATCAAATTATATGTGATTAACATAAAGCATCTGTGTTCATTAATTAACTTTCGCTTCAGAACAAATCCAGGCCAATGAATCCATGGCTATGGAGCATGGTATGGGAGTGTTCAACCCGAGCATGGGCAATTTTGACAGCTATGGCTGGCCTCTGAACATGAGAAGACCCTCTACTCGGATAGATCCAAGTCCTGTGCCACGGTATGAACAGCAGGAAATAGATCTCATATCTGATGAATACTTCAACATGCACTGCATTGTACTCCTATATAAAGATACTTTCTTCCACAAGTTCCAAAATTCTTCAAACAATGTGATTACACCCTCAGTTACTTGATTGAAGATGTTTTGAAGACTAATATCGTGTGTATTTTCCTCAGAGCTGGCATGTCACGTTCAGGCTCTGCTGTTCCTATGGTGTCCCCAGTACCGGGAATGTTCGGACCGTACGGCATGTACCCCATGCCTGGGTACACCACACCAGCTCCCTATCTCAGTCCCAACGCCAGCGTTGTCAATATGGCCGGGCTGAACCAAACCGCCCGTGCCTCTCCCAAAGTCAACCTGCAGGTACCAACCATCATGTCATCTATGCAACAGTAGCAGTAAGAGTCTGATGATCTGACTGTGGGTCTATGTAGTTCACTGGGTTGCTATTGTTATTATGGTAATCAGCTCTAATGTGCTATCATTCCAGGGCGGACTCCCGAGTGATGCTCTGTCAACAATGTCCGTGGAGGATGTCTGTGGAGTCCTCTATCGACTTGAGAACATCAACAAGTCAAGACTCCCTCTCTACATCAATACGTTCCAGGAGCACAATGTCAGCGGCCCGGTACTCCTGACCTGTGACCTGCCCGAGCTGAAGGATGTCTTAGGCATGACCTTCGGGGACTGGGAGGTCTTCAGGACTCTCGTGCTTGCCCTCCGCGACCAGGAACAAGCGGCCAGTGAAGATTTCAAAGATGGACCACAGTCACCGCGACTCAAGTTTACGGGAGACGCACCACCGATGGAAGGGAAAATTCACATGCCAAAGCCCAGCTACGGCATGGAGAGTGTAAGAGTGAAGCGGGTACTCTCAGAGCAGGCCAGGGATTCAGGCTCCCTAGCCGGGGATCATCACAGGACAAAACCGGGACTTGGCTTCAAGAAACATGGAAGTTTTCCAGGTGGGAGACTGCTCTCCAGGGATGGCCAGAGTCAGTATTATACACTTGAGCCTCCAATGGAGTCAAAGATTTCCCGCAAGGACAGTTTCTTTGGGGAAGTGATGCTGGAGTCAGCCGCGCTGCGTAGTGTTGTGGAGGCAGTTGGTGTCACAGACATGGGCGAGGACACGGACGAGGATGTCGTCAAGGTGATGACACCAGTACCAGAGGAAAAACTGTCACCTCTCAAACGCAGAAAGAGTTTCCAAAAAGAGTCCATAAAGAAGAGGTCAGATTCCAAGCAGGAGGAAGACCCTCGCTACAAAGTGAATGACTCAGAGTCTGGGGATTCTGATTCTGAAGTTGTGTTGTTGTCACGCAAATCAAGCCGTAAGTCTCCAAAGAACCAGAAAGAACTGACAAAGCTCAAAGCTAAGAGTGGTTCTACTGTTAGTCTTTCTTCGAATTCTGTGCCGAACACAGTGAATAGCAGTAGGTCATCCACATCGCTAGCTAAGGATTATCAGAAGTTACCAGCAAACCCACTGTTAGATCAGGCTGATGCAATGTCACAAGAGACAGAAACTATCCAACTGCTGGGAAGCAAGAAAGGCAGTTACAAGAAGCTGAGCAGTGCGGACAAGAACAAAGATTTAAATCTGTACTTGGGAAGTGACGAGGAAATCATTGATGTCCCTAATAACATGGCGATGAGTAAACTAGATACACCATTGACCTCGGCCAATTCAGAAGTAGAAAGGTCATTCCAGAATCGGGAAAAACCTGACCAGGTTTTGGTGCAAGCCAATGAGCACTTAGCCTTGCGGAATCTTAGTCACACAGACAACTCGGTACCTTCTGCATTCAAGGCTGTGACCCCGACGTCCTCACGAGCATCATCCAGAGCGTCATCACTGGGTCTCTCTCGGGCGTCCTCTATCCGCGGGATGTCGAAGGATGAATCCATGGACACGCTGAGACTCAGCATCTCTGAGAGCGATCCGCCATACAGCTCATCCAGACGCTCCTCGCAGAAAGTCAGCCCGATCTTCGCGGCTCCGTCGTCCGAGCAGATCAACGAGGGATTCTTAGACGGACTGGAACTCCAGGGGCATATCTCACAGGAGCCTCTTGTGGAGACTAGAAGTAAAGCTGGTCATACCAGTTCTGATGGTGACTTATTGATTTAAACATCTAGTTGATGTTAAGAACTAACTGACTCCATGTTATAAACAAGGTGCAAAGGACAAAGTATATATTGTCACAGTATTATTCTTTCTAATGAACAATGTGCAGTTCTTCCATTTAAAAGATAGAAAGGATATGATTGTGTTATGAATAAGAATATGTTATTGTAATTTCCAATTTTTCAAACGGAAAACCAAAAACCGATTATTCCATTTTAAACAGCAAATCTCAAACACTCACTGGATACTGGTATTTGTAGATGATTGTTATTATGTTATGTGACCCAAGTCGAGTATGCTGTGCCCTAATATATGTCCAATAAACAAATGTCATTTATAATCCATTTTTCGCTTTTTACATATAATGCAAATAGAATAAAGCGCAGGATATACTACTTGTTCCGGTATGTTTCAAATGTGTGGGAGCTTTTCTGGAAAATACAATTCCATGTACCGGTACCAATGTTGAAGAAAGCCAGAGTAACGACGGGAAATACACCACACATGAACTTCCAAGGTCAAGTATAAACCTAAGAACATGTGCTACAAAACAAACATAGCACCAAGGGTGCTGTAGCTTACCGGCAATCATGTGCATTGCGTAGAATACTAAGTACATATTAATTGTTACACTGATGTTAAAATTTATATGTTGAAACACGATCGTAAATGTTGATAGAAACACATTTTCTGTATGGACTATAATACGAAATTAAGGTACATCTTGGAAGATTTTTTTCGTTAATGACAAAATTTCACAGACAGTCGATTCAAAGGCAACAAAACTAATACACATCACTAAGGTACATAAGGAGAATCTTGTACATGATTTTGAAGAAAACTGTCTGAATAGATTTTGAGAAAATGGATACCAAAGGCAAAATTCATCGTTTTTTCGACAAAAAAGCTCGTTTTGACCTTTCAAGGTCATTGAAGGTCGAACTCAAGGTCACCACTCAAACCGCAATATATGATTTCCCATTTGAATGTGCCAATACTTAGCCTCTATCTTGAAGTGTTCTATGAGTTTAATCTGCACAGCTAGCTCCATTATAAAGGAAAAATTGGGTGAAATTTTCCAAGTCCAAAAGAAATTTTCAATGGGCAAAAAAAATTTTTTTTTTTTTTTGCTGGAAATGGCTCAAAACGAAAAGTGACTCGATCTGGGACAAAAAAATTTTTTTTTGTCGACCCGTCAAAAAATCAAAATGGCCGCCACACGCGAACCGGCGATTCAAGGGCAACGAAACTTATACACGTCATAGAGGTACATGAGAGGAATGTTTTGAAACAAAAATCTAAAAACTGATCAGACAGTTTTTGAGAAAATGGCCACTGAAGTTCATAATTGGCAATTTTTCGTCAAAAATGGCCGCCAAATCGGCAAAAACGATTCAATCAAAAAATTTTTTAAAAACGTCTTTAGATACTGGCCCAAGGTATGTTCTGACAAATTTATGGGGAAATTCATCATGTCAAAAAAAAGTTACAGACCCGGACGGACGACGGACGGACGACGGACGCCGGACGAAATACCATGACAATAGCTTATCGGCCCAAAGGGCCGGTAAGCTAAAAATAGTCCCAAATCTCAATATGTATTGTCTCAGACCGATAATTGGTTACAAATATAATATACACTGAATGCAAATATATACATGTATTCAGAATTGAATATTGGCTGCAGAGCAGTGTTCAGTGGAAATCAGTTGAAGGTCATGGTAAGATTAACATTGATGCGAAGTTGACTCTGTCTGTAACAATAATAGATTGACCATAATAAAATTTTACAGACATTTCGAGAGGATATCCATCCTTTATATGCAAGCACAGAATATGTCCGAAGTCCAACATAAATGTGTACAAAATAACCTTGCACACTAGACGAAAACCAAGGTGAAAGAGACATTCATTTTATCGTCAATCACTAATTGTCTCAATTCACAAATTGCTCCAAAGCAGATAGACTAAATGAACGATTCAATTCCTCGTGTTGTGGATTGATAGGTTTTTAGGTTACCGAGCCTATGGTCCGATAACCTATTGCCGTCGCATTGCGTCCGTCGTCCGTCCGTCGTCCGTCCGTCGTCTGTCGTCCATCCACATCTGTATCTTTGAAGTTTACAGGTGGATTTTTCTGAAATTTTGCACAAAAATGCCTAAAAATATTTCAAGAAGGGTTTTTTTTCTAGTTTTTTGATTTTCGAATTTTTCCCAAAATGGCGGCCATTTTTAACGAAAAATGGCCAATTTTGGACTTTAGCGGCCATTTTCTCAAAAACTGTCTGATCAGTTTTGAGATTTTTGTTTTAAAAGATTCCCCTCATTTTACTCTATGATGTGTATAAGTTTTGTCGCCCTTGAATCGCCGGTCTTCGCGTGGCGGCTATTTTGAATTTTTGACGGGTCGGCGAAAAATTTTTTTTTTGCCTCAAATCGCATTACTATTCATTTTGGGTCATTTCTAGGCAAAAAATTTTTTTCACCCTTTGAAAAAAATTTTGGACTTCGGAAAATTTTCGGCACTTTTTTCCTTCATAATGGGAGCTGTGAAGACTGTACTCATAGAACGCTTGACGATAGAGCTTAGAAATTGGCACTTTCAAATGGGAAGTCATATATGGCGACTTGTGTGGTGACCTTGAATTTGACCTTGGATGACCTTGAAAGGTCAAAACAGCCATTTTTGGGTCGAAAAATGCCAAAATTTGCCTCAGCAGATGGAATGCTTGTAGATAGAGCTTAAAATTGCACTATGAGCATATAGGAATCATATATGGAACAACTGATGGTGACCTTGAACTTGACCTTGGATGACCTTGAGTGCTAAATGTCCGATGTGAAATGTGTAAATTAGCCACTGAGGCTTAAACACTTGCATATACACGTCAAGATTGTGTATAAGCTTACAAGAAGTCATGTATTTATGGCACATCTTTTGGTAACCTCGAATTTGACCTTATATGTGACTTGAAACCCAAATCTCACAATCTGTCCTGACCTGACATGTGTAAATTGACCTCTACAGACAAAATATTTGTTGATTGAGCTTTTATGTTTGTGTTATGAAGTCATATGCAGCATACCTAATGATGACATTGGTAAATCTCAAGGTCATATGTCAGTAATGTCACCTGCAATGCTTAAAACTAAAATTGTCCGGTAACCTATCTTAGCCCTTGGGCTAATTTTTATAACTTAGTTGCCATAGCGAACCACTTTGACATCAGCAAACCGACTGACGCACCAATTCCCGAAAACAATTTTGGATCAATTCCCTCGGTGTGGTTTGGAATTGCGTGACTTTGACCTCCAGCCTCATAGCAGTAGATCAACCAGCTCCCAGCGGAGCTAGTCCCGAAATCACATCCATATTTTCTCATTAGCCTCGCTGTAGTGCTTTCTCGTTAAATCAGACTACATCATGAAATCAGACCAAGCACCGTGCAGTGATCGAAATAGAACAAATCTAAGAATGGACACAAGTTACTTGAGTTCTGAAAATGATATATTACTAAAATCACTTGAAACGCGTTCAGAAACGAGACAATCTGGGTGACTATCTGGGCGACGGTCAAGTTGAAATAAAGAAAAACAATGAAATATTGTAAGGGTTTTTTTGAGCCAATTTTCAAGGAGAAATTCGATCATGCTCTAAGATAATGTTGACCGGAGACGGATGACAAATGATGGACGCATCTTCATTGGTACGATATGCTGTAATTTATTTCATAAAATATTCATCACGTCAGTGAATGGGTTTACTTTACTCTGATTAGCAATGTGGAAACACTGCTAAATTAAATTAAATTGAGATATAATGTAGAATATTTATGACTGTTATGGCCCGAAACCCGTCCCTGACACATTCTCCCACTCGACATACACGGCACAGATTCATCACATGACTTCATACTTACTTACCTTACGTCACCGGGCACGCACCGTCCTCGCACCACATCTACATGTAAACAACACTGCTCACGTTAACACTTCCAACAATCCCACCAATCACCACATTCCCAGACACATGACTCCGCCCATACAGACATGACATCACTTTCCCGCCATTTTACATGAACACCTGCCACATTACGCGGGAAAACCCACACACATCATAGACTTAGCCCCGCGCTTTCCCACGGACAATGTAGTTGGGTAGGATCTTTTGAATAGAAAGGTTGTATTGAGAGGTACTACGCCAAATATTGTGATTAGGAGATATCAAACTTATATTGGACTATTAATACTTCGGACTATTGTGGGGATTACGATAGTGTGAGTGACCGTGATCGTACATCGGACTAATCATCTAAATAAACTCGGATATTATTGAAATTTACGTCGGACTTCCTGTTGGTGTGTTAACGCACAACATACATCGTACTATTCGATCAGTGGGCGTAATAGCCGCCCGAAGAACTCCGCTATTCCGTCACATTGGTGCTGTGACCAGGATAGCGAAGGCCAGTTCTCGGCTTACGAACTATCCCGACGTACGAACTTCCAATGAATACCCGATCTACGACTCGGAACCCGATCGGACCAAGCCCGGAAGATGAGGTGACGATGAATCCCGCCCAGTCGAACCAGCGAACTGCACGACCAAGGTCAGTGGCGATGAGCGATACTATTACACTATCGCAAGTACAACCGCCAAACGAACTGTACGAACTATCGTCGGCGGCATCCGTAGAGTACATGCCGGACTGGATGCGAGCCGATAGCAACCTCGAAGAACTGTTGGACGGTGACCCGTACCAGCCGTCGCGCACGGTGACAGAAATCCTTGACGCGCATGCGCGGTCATACCACGCGACACCTGCCGGACCGCCAAGGTCGCGACCAGGCGACGGAAGTGAAACGGACTATGCGCGCTTCCAGCGCCAACCCAATACCGACCCGCTACCTAAGTCGGTGAGTCAACGCCCAACGAACTATGACAATTCAATGTTAACGCACCCGCCGAGTCGGTCGCGTGTCCAACAATGGTCGCATGAATCGGATACGCATGCTGAACTGTATCCGCGACACGACAATGTAATGTCGCGCCCATCGGTAACGATCCATACAATGACGCGACCAGACAGAACCCCGCCGGTGTACTCCAGAGTACCGGTCGACCCAGTCGTCACGGGAGAGCTGCCGGATGTTCACCTGCCAAACCGGAGAAGAGCCGCCACTGAGAGTACCCCCGCGACCGACCTCAGGTTCAACGCTGCCCAGACGAACGACCCGCCGACACGATTCCACGCACCCGCGCCGAGATCGGAGGTCCGATACGCCAGCGACACCATCGATCGCCGACCGCGCAACATCGGAGTACCGATCTCTGACACCAGCGAAAACACGCACCCTGCGCATCTACCACCACCGGTAGTCAACATCGGACCATCGAACGGCGAACCGTCGCTACCAGCGGAACATTCCGCCTCACACGGCTACGTGCCCAACCATGGAAATGCGGTGCCCATGCACAATCATGGGGGAGTAGCAGTATCGAACTATGGAATAGCAGTACCCAATCATGGGGGAGTAGCTGTACCAAACCATGGAGTACCAGCGTACTGTGTCGCCGCGTACAATCACGGAATAGTGCCCAATTTGGGAATTGTGCCGCAAAACCCTGGAGTAGCAGTTCCAAGTGTGTACGCTCCTGGTTTGGGATATCAGTTCCCACAAATGCCACACCCAACTCCGTCATACGGAATGCCGGAAATGTCGCCGCCATACGGACCGGTCTCCCAAACCGCGCCGTTGTCAAATCACGCTGGCTATCCGCCCGCACCCGACGCTACGCCATACGTCGTACCGGTCACCATGACCACTGCCACACCGACCACGGAGGTCGCGCCGCCAACTCCCGCCGTTTCTACGACGACTGCCAGCGCTACGACAGCAGCATCACAAGCGCCCATCATCCCGACGCTAGCGCTGAGCACTGCCAAACCAGCACAGTGGCGAGCCACGTTTAAGGAGGGCAATCTGAACCAGTACCTCCGCAGCTTCGAACAGTTTACGGCTGCATTCACGTACACGGACCTGAACAAAACTACGACATTCCGTAGTACGTTACGCGGACGAGCGGAAGCAATCGCTCTGAACATTCCATTCAATACGCCTTGGGATGAATTCAGGCGTCGTCTCCTGGAAGGATGGGAACCCGCCGCCCGCCGACAGTCGAAACGAGACGACTTTCCCTTCTTGAAGCGTGAACGGAAAGAGGATGCCGAACATTTCGGTTACAAGCCATAGCAGAACAGGTGTTTGATGACGTCACACCTGAGTTTCTCCAACGAACTGTTATTTCGCAATTTGTCAATGGTCAGCCTGACCATATTGCGGATAGACTTTGTGTAATGACATTTACCTCGTACAGCGACGCACTCACGGCTGTACTGAAAGCGGAGAGTCGCCAGCAGCGGACCAAGAGAGATCAGCCCCACGGTACCCGCCGAGCGGATGCTACCTACCACGGGTATGCCGACGACACGGAAGCGAACGATGAACTTTCATGTGCGATCGGACAGTTGAACCATTGGGATACACCAACTCCCGATCAGATCGCTGCATACTACGACCCTGCCGATAGCGACACGACCGGACTGCAAGGGTGTGAAGAACATTCCGTCCCTTCCTGCTCCCGCGAATGGGTCGCGGAAGCGTTCCAGTGTGTTGTCAGTGATGAGTGCGGACAATATGGTGAGGACGCACTATACTCTGTTCTACGAGCTATCGCTCAGGCTCGTAGCGACCGTCCGACGCCTCAAGGTCGAACTGAAATATGTTTCTTCTGCAAGAAACCCGGACACAGATGGATACGGTGTTTCCGCTTGAAGGACATATTGGTACGAAACGGAATGAAACCGTTCCCGCCACGCTCTGGCGCAAATCGGAATAACGGACAGATCAGTATACCAAACTCGAACTCTCAGCCAATGGCTACGACGCCACCGGCTCAGCCACCACCACAGGCCAGGCCGTCAAACTAAGGGAGGAAGGAACTGCGGAGCAAGAACCTTCCGTTAAACCGAGCTACGCTCAAAGCTCCAAACCAGTGGTTGTGTCCACAGCTACGAACACGACGCCACCCAAGCTGGCGCCGACACCACGGGCCCTTCCGCTCCGCGAAGGGGTGTGCGCCAAGTGTGCTTCGTCGACTTCAGGTACGGAATCCCTCCACGAAGGGGTGTCGGAACCATTGCCACGCAGGCCATCACGGACTAATCGTCACGAAGGGGTGTCGACACGCACCACCGGCGATACCGGAACGGACTCTATGTCTGAAATCGAATGGGTGTCGGATGATGGAGGCTTTTACGCTTTCCCATCGGGACCTGAAACTAAACCGGGAAGACTGAAACTTCCACTCCTACTGCCTGAGGAGGACCTCGATGGACCGATTGTTATCAGTCGAAGTCTGGCCGCCCATGAGTGCTGGATATTGCCAGTGCATGTCGGGGAACGAACCTTTAAAGCAGTAATGGACTCAGGAGCACAGGTTTCCCTGCTCCGAAAGGACATGATGCGACATGTGCCTGTCGAACAGCGCACTCTACGCCCGACCATGGCGACCATTCGGGATGTCAATGGAGACTCCAGCCCGATCGACGGACTTCTAGACCTTACGATCAAGGTCGGAACAAAAGAAATGACAGTAACATTTTGTGTAGCAGCAATTCATGACGAAATGATTTTGGGCATGAATTTCTTCTGACAAACGAAAGCCATCGTTAATTACGGTGATGGAACTGTCGAAATTAACAAGGAAATCCTGTTTGCGTACAAGTACTTCGAAGCTAATGTTGTACGCATGGCTGAACGTCGAGCCGTTACGGTACCGCCACGCAGCGAGGCCGTAGTCGAACTTGTACCGACCTCAAAGGTCAGGGTGCGCCAACACCCTCGGCTCATTCAGCCCATGACGAACTTTCCGGAGGAAACAGACTTGATTATGGGTCGTACATTGACCTCATTGAACCGGAAGTGTGTTAAAGTGACTGTGGTGAACCCCACGGATACGGGCGTAACTCTGACTCGCTCAGATCCAATAGCCATAGCGAGCCCCATTGACAGTATTGTGGGCGCTCTGCCGAAGTCAGGAGAGGAACCGGAAGTTCCCCACACGAACGTTAACCATTACGAAGACCTCCCGCCACACCTACGGGAGATGGTGGACCGTGCCGGACTAGCACCCGAACAGCAACGGAGCTGTGCCAATTTGGTATATCGGTACAGAGACACTTTCATGTGCCCCGAAGGACAACTCGGACGGACGCATGTAGTGCAACATCGGATCGACACGGGTACAAGCGCCCCAATTCGTCAGCGACAACGTCGCGTACCCCAAGCGCAACAACACATCATAGATGAGGAAGTTGACAAAATGTTGCGACTTGGATGTATCGAACCTTCGGAATCACCATGGAGTTCACAAGTGGTGTTGGTACGAAAGAAAAATGGACAGGTACGGTTCTGTGTGGACTATCGTCTGCTTAATGACGTAACACGGAAAGATTCGTACCCTCTTCCGAACATTCAAGACACGCATGATGCACTCGCTGGAGCGAACTACTTCTCGGCCTTAGATCTCGCCTCGGGATACTGGCAGGTCGAAGTGGACCCGACGGACCGACCCAAGACGGCCTTCGCCACCCGGAAAGGCCTATACCAATTCAGGGTTATGCCGTTCGGACTGAGCAACGCGCCAGCGACTTTCGAACGTCTCATGGAGACCATCTTACGCGGATATCTGTGGACCAGATGTATGTGCTATCTGGATGACGTGATAGCATACGGACGCACTTTTAATCAGGCGCTTGCCAATCTGGAAGCGGTCCTCGATCGGATACGAACTGCCGGGTTACGCTTACAACCCAAAAAGTGCGAACTCTTTCAACGCGAAATCCTGTATCTGGGATTTATCGTCAGTGGACAAGGAATCAGGGTGGACCCGAACAAGGTCAAGGCTATTAGGGAATGGCCGACTCCCTGTGAGATTACGGACGTACGAGCTTTCCTGGGGTTTGCAAATTACCACAGGAGGTTCATAAAAGACTATGCCGAAATTGCTGAACCTCTGGTGTCACTCACCCAGGGTGAATGTCGCTTCACGTGGGGATCGCCCCAACGGAACGCCTTTAGGAGGCTCCAGAACGCACTTATCAAGGCCCCCAAGCTCGCCCATCCGTCACAAGATGCGGACGATTATTTCATTCTTGATACAGACGCCAGCGGCCACGCTATCGGAGGCGCGCTTTCACAGCGTGTCAATGGAAAGGAAATCCCGATTGGCTTTGCGAGCAAGACGCTGTCCCGCACGCAACGGAATTATTGTACGACCTATAGAGAACTGTTGGCTGTCGTTGAGATGATTCAACATTACTGACATTATTTGTGGGGACGCAGATTCCTGTTACGAACTGACCATAGCTCTCTGCGATGGTTAAAGAACTACAACGATGCGGACGGAATGTTGGCTCGCTGGTTAGCCAAACTGCAGCAATATGACTTTCGTATTGAACATCGTCCTGGAAAGCTCCACGGAAATGCTGACGGACTTTCCCGTTGCCATAGTTGCAAACATTCAGACTGCCCTGGATGCTTAGTCGTTCCACCAACGGACCCGGAAACGAGTTCTGGAGAACTTCCCGTCAGACGGATTACGGTGGTTCCTGTCGGACCCGAGAAAGACCTCCTGGACAGTGATACCATGACATCACCAGTCTTGTCTCGGATGATCTCAATACGCCAAGCTGCACGTGTGCGAGCATTGGATGTGAAATTGAACGGACAGGAATGGTTGTCGGACTATTCAACAGCGGACATTGTTGCCGCTCAGCAAGTCGACCCGAGTGTCGGATTCGTACGACAGTGGGTATTGAACGGAACGAAACCCACGTCAAAGGAAGTCGCCCGCTACGGCGAGGAAGTGAAAACTTTGGTTTCACGATGGACTTTGTTGGCGCTACAGGATGGAGTCCTCATACGAACTACCAAGCCGGACCCAGCTGGTCGGACTGTTGTACAAACTGTGTTACCAGCGGCATTACGAACGGTGGTTCTACACCAACTCCACGACCTCAAGGTCGTAGGCCACCTCGGAATACAACGGACAGTTGAGAGAGTAAAGCGCCGGTTTTACTGGCCAGGTCTCGCCTTGGATGTTGCCCGCTGGTGCGCCCGCTGCCCGCAGTGTGTGTCACGGAAAGGAAAACCAGCGCCCAAGAAATCGCCTCTAACGCAACTACCAACTGGGCGCCATTTGATCGTATTGCCATGGATATCTTAGATACCCATAAAGTTACCGGACGAGGTCACAGGTACATTCTTGTCATATCGGACTACTTTTCAAAGTACACGGACGCATTCCCGCTCCGCCGCCATACGGCCAAAAATGTCGCCGATGTTCTGGTGAATCGTTGGATCGTGTACCACGGGGTACCGAAAGCCATACACAGCGACCAAGGAACGGAATTTGAGTCGTCGTTATTTCGGAGCGTTGTACGCCTTCTGGGCGCCAAGAAAATTCGGACCACGCCCTACCGCCCACAAAGTGACGGTCAAGTCGAACGATTCAATCGGACTTTGTTGAATATGTTGAGTGCATTCGTCAGTGATCGTGGGAATGACTGGGATCTGCACTTACCATATGTACTCATGGCGTACCGCACCTCGGTGCATTCTTCTACTGGGTGTACACCACACCTGATGGTATACGGACATGAATGCAATTTGCCTGTTGACTTGATGTTTCCCACGCATCACCCAGAACCGCTACCTCCATGCGGACCTGAATACGTCGAGTATCTCCGAACTGCCATCAGAGCTGCCCATGGGTTTGCGCAAGACCATCTACAAAAAGCTGCAACCCGCCAGAAAATGGGGTATGACGCACATGCTAAATCTCGCCCTCAGTTCCAGCCGGGAGAATTGGTACGGTACTACTACCTGCCCCTCACTCAGAACAACAAATTCGCCCGACCCTGGACCGGACCCTGGAGAGTCCTGGAACGCGTTACTGAGGTAGACTATCGAATTGCTCTAGTTTCCAATCCACGAAATACTAGAGTCGTCCATCTGGACGTCATTAAACCGTACAAAGGCGACGCACAGTTGCTGAACCTTCAACCTCAAGTCGGATCACCACCGGAGTCGTCAAGTAGTACAGACTCCAAGACCGAACCATCGAACGATCCCCTGGAGCTCCTCAAGGAATTCCTCTATCCTTGGGACGTCACCGTACAAGACAAATCGTCAGATACAGATCGGACTACCGAGACTGATACTTTGTCATCACCCGCCAGTCGGAGAAGCCAAACATCCGGACTGCGACGCCGTCGCCAGAAGCGAAAATCACGCAAGTCGAACTCCAGCGCTTCACAGCGAGCGCCAAAACCCCGCGGACCCAAACCCGCGATTGCTACGGACTCATCAACAAGCGAGGCTACGCCCCAGCCTGCTCCGTACAATCGACCCAGACACACGATTCGCCGCCCAGCCCGGTTCAGATAACCACGGCTGTGCCAAGGGACTGATCTCTATGATGATGAATAAATGCCTGTCTATTGGACTATGATGTCATATCACCCCAAAATATATTTATAATATAATAATATTATGTACATATTCATGTACTGATGTCAGTGAGGCAATTTCATATATAATATTGATATGACGTTATAATATTGATGCTGGTTACGATGCTATAATGTGGTATATGTGTGTTATGCATTGCATATAACTTCGTACTTCTCCATACCATCTCGCGCCTGTTGCGCACTACCTAAATATTGCATGACTAACAATTCCACCCATGTGTCAGCCGTCATGTCCTGCCGTGAGTAAGATCACTTTGTCGCGGACGAGGTGAGAGGATAGCCGTCTCCCGAGCAAGCGTCTGATAAGAGCCTCAGCTCCCCCTACGCACCATTCAGGGGAATGCCCTCCGGAGCAGGATTCAGCTATGAACAAACCTCTGCATTCCAACGCGCGATCTGTCATCACATTCATTGAAAATTATGCAACGCGCCACGGCAGGGCCGCCCAGATCACCCCATCACCCCTCATGATAATATCAGCGGTTCCATTATCTACGGCACTAGATGAAAATGAACGGACTGAGCAAACTTCTGTGAGCTTGGTATTTATACCTCAGAATATGTACGGACAGTGATCATCTGTTATAAACAAGTTGGTCAAAAGTTTATTGTGTGCTAATTGTACAGATAAGGAACGGTCTAATTGTAAGAGTTCACACGGAAAAGCATGAAGCGCAAATAAACATTGAAGCCGCCCGCGGCACCTCCATATAAACATTCCCAGTTAACTTCAATAGAGAGTGGAAGCACGTAAAAGGTGCAGTAATTCTGGCTGTATGCTAGACGGACAGTGAAATGATTGGACTGCGTTATCCAGAAGTTTGTGTCGGACTATGGGAAAATAGAGCAGCTGTGTGCTAACCTACTGCCCCGCTTGACTGGTGTGATGAACCAGAGCTTTGATGTACCCGCGTTGCCTAGGTGATGGACCGCCCCCTCTTCGCACGACTGAGAGCCGAGATGGATCAAGCGAACGTAAAAAGACGTATAAAACAATAGACAGAGCGCACCCCCCGATTGTGGAAAACCGCAAAAGACACTGTCAGCACTTTGTGTGTGTACGGATGCCAGATAAGCAGGAAAGTTTTAGAAGTGGATCATTCTGGCTGCGGACACTGGAGAGTTAACATCTAGCAGAAAAGTGTTGATACTACAGTGATCTTGAGAGACAATTAGACATTACTTTGAATATATATATACTTCGTACGGCAATAGCACGCAATAGCACAGACTATTGAATAACATTTTACAAACTTTGTGTGTGAATAATCCTGGTACGCACCTTGTATTAGGATAAAAGTCGGACTCGTGAGTGTGGGCTCACGCCAGTGAGCGAAGTTCGAACCATGTCGTCTTCCGACAAGGAGAGAGATAAGCCACCGGACAAGAAGACGGCATCTGATGCCGATAATAACGAACTGCCACTTGCCGTGAGGATAGTGGAGGCTGGGGATGAGCCGGAACATCCCATCGTACTTGGAGAATCGGCGACAGCCGATAGCGCACCGGGAACAGTTTCCCCTACCTCGGACCCGATCACGATATCGGATACAGAAATGGCCTCTGGGGCCGAAACGGACATTCGAAAGAAAGTAATGGCGAAACTCGCTCAACGTGGAGAGCGTCATATTCCGAGTCCATCATCAGACTCGATGTCGGACTTGAGTGCGCCTGACTTCCAGCGCCTGGAAGAAGGCGGAAAAATTGTCGAGCTAGCCATGGCTGCTAGAGATGCACCTAAAGCCACGGCTAGTGTTACTTCGGACTCCGGACCAAAACAAATGATGGCTACTCCACCAGTGACAGCCGCACGACCGACCGCCGTGTCGGCTACTTCGCCTGCTTCAGCCAAACCGGCCAAGCCCGTACGACCTCTCGCGTTGCTCCCGCACGCGACGACATTGCGAGGATATTCCTCGGCATACAAGGACTTATTCCGGACTCAGGGAAATCATGAGTCGCGGGATTTACGACAACGGACTTATCGCCGTCAAGTTGACGAGTTGATGGAGCTCGTACCTCGTCCCCCCACACCCCACGGGACGAGTCCAATCGACTGGAACGCGGTTCCACTCTACGACCGGAACCGGCAAGCAGGATATGGACATGTCCATGATTTCTCCGTACCGTCGACACTGACAGAGAGTCAGTACTTGACTCTGATGCCGCTACGCCTCGGAACAGGGGGATTCGACTGCCCCTTCTGTACCAGTGAGGAGGAGTCAGAGCATGAACGGACCTGGCCCACGGTGCATCGCCGGGCCCCACTTCGGACCCCACAGGAGCTGGATGCTCATGTTCTGGCGTACCATATGCCATTCGTACGTTTCTTTGTGTGCCCCGCACGGGTACATGACCCTGACACTTTCGGACATGATACAGCATATCTCGACGCCCACGGCGAGTCACGCGGACCGGTTCCCAATTTTTCAACGGGGATCACTAATGGCCACCGAGAACATGGTTACTCGTTTCGCCAAGCGATGTGGGGTTGACATGCAACGCAACCCGAACTATCGGCCACCACGCGTACCAGCGCACGTACCCATCTTCCGACGGACGCCGGACTCAGTACTCACTTTCGGCATCTGGGCGATGGCGCCCGCGGTGATGTCACAGTACCCGCCGAACACCGCACCAGAGGTCCAACTGGTACTGGACCGTATCGAGTTCGCCCAACTGAAAACCAGGGCCGACGAAGCCAAAGTCGAACGGATGGTACGGGACATCCAGCTGATCAACCGTCACGTTCGCTACCGAAAGCCTGGAGCTTTCTATTTCGACCGTCCTGTTGTATACCGGACCTCGGCCATGAAGGCCGCCGAATCTCGGACCTCGGCTTCACCAGCCACAGGAGTTTCAGCTCCCGCACGGAGTTCGCCCTCGGGGGCAATACCCAAGAGTTGTGCCACCCCCGGACGAATATCCGCCCCTGCTGAGTCGACCCACGGTCGAGACAGACACGGCTGAATCTTCGGACTCAGTTAAAACATGGTTACTCGTTTCGCCAAGCGATGTGAGGTTGACATGCAACGCAACCTGAACTATCGGCCACCACGCGTACCAGCGCACGTACCCATCTTCCGACGGACGCCGGACTCAGTACTCACTTTCGGCATCTGGGCGATGGCGCCCGCGGTGATGTCACAGTACCCGCCGAACACCGCACCGGAGGTCCAACTGGTACTGGACCGTATCGAGTTCGCCCAACTGAAAACCAGGGCCGACGAAGCCAAAGTCGAACGGATGGTACGGGACATCCAGCTGATCAACCGTCACGTTCGCTACCGAAAGCCTGGAGCTTTCTATTTCGACCGTCCTGTTGTATACCGGACCTCGGCCATGAAGGCCGCCGAATCTCGGACCTCGGCTTCACCAGCCACAGGGGTTTCAGCTCCCGCATGGAGTTCGCCCTCGGGGGCGATACCCAAGAGTTGTGCCACCCCCGGACGAATATCCGCCCCTGCTGAGTCGACCCATGGTCGAGACAGACACGGCTGAATCTTCGGACTCAGTTAAAACTTCGGACCCAGCCGAACCCATGGAAACGGCTAAGATTACGGACTCTGTGGATAGGGAGCCTTCCCCAAGGACGGCTTTTCAAGCCCCAACCACGGACACTGAGTCGCCAATGGAGTGTGATCAGCCGCCACCACTTCGGACGATCGAGAATGAGCCAGAGCCTCGACAACGTCGAACACCCGACAGCAGGCCGGGCTCCCCCATGGAGCCGTCCCGCGGCTTAATCAACTTCGGACCACCTCCTCCGTACCTGGATTACGAGGAGGAGTTGTTGCCCCCAACGACCACCTTGGTCACTTGAGCCAACGACCCGGACAGGCCTCGGTTAAGAATGGAGGTCCTGGAGGACCAGGATCCATTACCTCGCGACCTGGAGGTCAACTTCGGACTTCACGGATCTGGTGAGTTCGGTGCGGACTACCAGCTACTTCGCCAGCATGGGCAAAGGTTGCTCGAACGGACTCTACCCGGACTACAAGTCCTCCCCGGAATTAACCCGGACTTCGCCGAACTTTACCAGGACGACAACACACGTCGTCTTCCCGCCGGACTTGGACCGCATCAGTCCTACTGGATGGATCAAATCACCCAGGCTGCGACGGACGCGGACCCTTTGCTGCTAGCGGAGGACGCCGAACATCACCTCCCGTCGTTGGCACTGGCCAGCGCGGACGACCTGGCGCTACAACATCTGCGAGCCATCCGCCGCGGGTACGTACTTGCCATGGACGCACATATCCGCCAGGCGGAGTATAATGCCATGTCCCTCGGATTCGGGATGGGGTCGCTCCACGAGCGACAGACCCCTACGGCTCCGCACCCTCTCCTGGAGGAGAATCGTCGGCTCCGAAAGGAACTCCGTACGGCGGAGCGAAATAATTCGGACTTACGGGAGGAAAATCAGGAGCTTCGAGCCCGCCTTTCCGCTACCCCGTTGTCACCACCAGAGGCTTCCGGAATTCCGGATGAGTTGTGGACGACCATCGTGTCGGTGTTGCCGCACCTACCGGCTGACGACCAAAGGCGGCTGATGCAACAGGCATCGCCAGCCGCCCGGCCTCCCGCGTCACGAAGACGCGACCGTCAGTCGGACTAGATTTCGTACCTCAGGGCACAGCACCAGGATAGCTGTGTCCTGTACATATCGTACTAATCATACCATATGATATATATGTGTGTATCTCGAACTAATTAATCCTGGTCATTTTCAGGTGTTTCGGACTTTAAATTGTTTCCGTTCCGCTAGGGAACGTAGAGGAGTATTTCTATCATTCCAATAATATATATGTATATATTTGTGATTCTTTTAACTGTGATTTATGTCTTGATTTATGTGTTTCATCGTCACCTGTCGTTGTTTTATATGTATTTGTCAAATGTGTTCATATCATCTTAGTGACTGTTGACTGACCGACTAATGACTTTATTTCGACAGTTAGAAATTTTTATTGTACTCATTGCTTTACCATTGTCTCGCGGGGTGAATGTGTTTCCCTTTAGGACTTTTAGCTTATCATGTTTAGATTTTTGGACAGTTAGGTTTCGGGGAGGGTAAATTCCCAGGGGGTAATTTGACGAAGGGGTGTTTTGTAGAATATTTATGACTGTTATGGCCCGAAACCCGTCCCTGACACATTCTCCCACTCGACATACACGGCACAGATTCATCACATGACTTCATACTTACTTACCTTACGTCACCGGGCACGCACCGTCCTCGCACCACATCTACATGTAAACAACACTGCTCACGTTAACACTTCCAACAATCCCACCAATCACCACATTCCCAGACACATGACTCCGCCCATACAGACATGACATCACTTTCCCGCCATTTTACATGAACACCTGCCACATTACGCGGGAAAACCCACACACATCATAGACTTAGCCCCGCGCTTTCCCACGGACAATGTAGTTGGGTAGGATCTTTTGAATAGAAAGGTTGTATTGAGAGGTACTACGCCAATTATTGTGATTAGGAGATATCAAACTTATATTGGACTATTAATACTTCGGACTATTGTGGGGATTACGATAGTGTGAGTGACCGTGATCGTACATCGGACTAATCATCTAAATAAACTCGGATATTATTGAAATTTACGTCGGACTTCCTGTTGGTGTGTTAACGCACAACATACATCGTACTATTCGATCAGTGGGCGTAATAGCCGCCCGAAGAACTCCGCTATTCCGTCACAATAATATTTGATATCTCCGCATTTTCAGTTGAATTATATGCACGAATACAGTTTTACAAAAGAAGAGCGTCAGTATTCACTATTTATAGATCATAAGTACTCAATTGTATTCTAGTAGGGCTTGGACGAAGCCTCGTGATGGGGAACATACTGATAGAATTCATAGGAACGATGATACAAAAATATCGTGCAGAACTCTATCTCATTATAGAAATTTGTGTGTAGCAAAACATCATTCAAAAGGTAATTGCCTTCATCAATTTGCCTGGATCACATCAAAGAAAACCTTCATACGCACTGAGTGTCTGGCATTAGAATCTGACATTAGAACTGAACATAGTTGGGACTGGCCACGGTAAAACTCTGACACAAAGTCTGATACATAAGCTTGGTACATAATACACAATTGTAATCCAATATAATTATGGTATTGAGGTAACATGAACGAACGTAGACCAGCTTACTGCAGACAACATTTTATGGTGCCACCACAAGACTCACACACCACAATATTTATCTACACTTGGAGATTTCCACACATAAAAACTCATAATTATGTTTATGGTGTCCGTTTACTGGTACCAGGATCAACAGCTTTAATAATAGGCCAGTCCCTCATCCATTCCACGTAAACACACCCGTGGTACAAGTACAATAGACAACTCACAGCCTGGAGTATGACACCACGACACGTCCTTCCGCCGAGCCAGATACATGTGTCCAGGCTTTGGAGTTACCAGTAGTGCTCAACCGCACCGTAGCTCAAATGTACATGTTTGAAACAATTGTAAAACCATTGACATTGATGACCTGATGGAAAGTGAAAGCATTAGGCATCAATGAAAAAAAATTAGGCCAAGGGCCAAAGATAGGTTATCGAACAATGTTTAATATTTAGATGTTAGCCAGGTCACTGGTTAAATTCAAGGTCAAGAGAATATTCAGCATATATAATATTAAGCATATATCATGTCCACAGTTGATTGCTAAGCTGTAAATTCAATAATCAGAGAGATATTGGCAATTTTGTGCTGTGGCCTTGAAAATGAAGGCAAAGGTCAAGTTGAAGGTCATCAAAATATCCAGTGTATATAATTTTCTATATATGTCCACAATTGATTCCCAAGCCATACAGTCAATGGAGGAGCAAGATATTAGTCATTTTCGTCCTGTGACCTTGAAAATGAGGTCAAAGGTCAAATTCAAGGTCACGAGAATATTCAGCATATATCATTTCCTATATGTCCACAATTGATTCCTAAGCTGTAGAGTAGATAATAAGCGAGATATAAGCCATTTTGTCCTATGACCTTGAAAATTGGGTCAAAGGTCAATTTCAAGTCATAGTAGCAAGGTACCATTATATGGTTTTATTCCTGTTCAGATAAAGGCATTGTGGACATTTGGTGATAAAAAAGATGTTCGCGTTAATTGGTAACACAACAACATATAATCGAGTATATTGAGCCAGTATTGCAATCGCCTTCTCATGCCGATGAAAAAAATAGCTTCGGCAGTTTCCGTAATCGTGACGTCAGTTGAGGCAAAATGTGCTTTGATGGCTGGCCAAAAACGTAAAACACGTAATTTGGGCGGTCAGCTCAAAGATAGAAAACCACTCCAAAATGCATGAGATTCAAAAGAAAACACATGAAAACCAACAAATACTGGACATCTTGCAGTTCAACAAACCTCACTTCTGGGAGAATGAATAGTACTGATTCTAAATATCAAGACAAGAAATGCCGTATTCCAACCATCTCACCCGTTCACTTGAATTGTCAAACATACACAACGAGAATAAATATGCGACATGCAGTTTACCTTGCTGGCTACAGGTACTTTCAGTACTGCCTCAAATGACGTCACAAACCACGTGACCCATACTAAAATCTTGATCAAAATCTTCGGCAATTTACGGAAGGAGTGCCTATTTGATTCAATATCTCGAAACCCATTGATTGTATTCGTAAAATTCGTTCGAATTTACAGCTAACTATTCATAATGGACTAAATGAAAAGCACTTTCATCGACATGCAACTAGGTCTTTAAAGGTCATCAGAATATTCAGCATATATCATTTCCTATATGTCCACAATTGATTCCTCTGCTGTAGAGTCGATAATAAGCGAGATATAAGCCATTTTGTCCTATGACCTTGAAAATGGGGTCAAAGGTCAAATTCAAGGTCATCAGAATATTCAGCATATATCATTTCCTATATGTCCACAATTGATTCCTAAGCTGTAGAGTCGATAATAAGCGACACAATTGATCCACAATTGATTCCTAAGCTGTAGAGTCGATAATAAGCGAGATAAAAGCCATTTTGTGCTCTGACCTTGAAACTGAGGTCAGAGGTCAAATTCAAGGTCACGAGAATATTCAGCATATATCATTTCCTATATGTCCACAATTGATTCCTAGTCTCTAATCTCAATATTAAGTGAGATATTAGGCATAATGTGTCCCATTATAAAGCATAGGAGAATTTAACATGGGAAAGTCCCATTTGGGCCGACTTTGGGCCAAAATGCCCCACTTCGAGTGATTCAAGCGCAACGAAATTTATGGACATCATAGGAGTACATATGAGGAGTGTTATGTATCAAAAAGAAAAAAGTTACTGAAGAGATTTTGAGAAAATGGCCGCCAAGGTCCAAAAGCCATTTTGAAAAAAATGCGAAAATAAAAAAACTAAAAAATACTTCCTCCTTGAATCATTTTTAAGTATTTTTGTGCAAAATTTCAGAAAAATTCGCCTGTAACCAAAAAAAATAAAAATGTGGACGACGACGGACGACGACGACGACGGACGACGGACGCAACGCCAGGCCAATAGGTTATCGGACCATAGCTCCGGTAACCTAAAAATCTCATAATTTAAAATATATTATTCCTACTGTATTTATCATGGGAAATTGTTTTAGATGATTTGAAGAATCTGGATTGGATATGAATATGGCCATTTGCAGTCAAGTAGAATAGGCTAATACGAAATTAGTTATTTCTGAAAACGTTTGCTCCATGCCGCCCAAACTCGGTTTGTTCAGTTGTTTAGTTTCACACAAACTGACATGCTCCATTTTCATAAAGGCCGGTATACCCAAATATTTCAAGTCCAGTATGGCTTAGTTCTACAAAATGTTCACACATGTATGTATCTCCTGGGTTTCAAACAGGCTGAGGGATTGTGTCGTAATGGACAATCCATCATTTATTGAGTCTTGTAGCGAGGAACTGTGACAGATATCGGTGGTGAATTGTAAAACACAAGAACACGTGCATGTATCGACAAAAATTGCTATTTCCCGTACACAATATGCAGATTGAGAATGATCGCTCAGTCGCTCGGGCGCGCCATCTGGCGAATGATGGGTATACAAGGTCTGTCAGAAATGGAAGGGGTTCAGCGAAGAAGTGAGGATGGTATAGTGGGACACGGTGGTCCCACTAGCACATCACAGTGGGACCGCCTTCTGCCAGACAGGGAGCATTTATTAATTGTCGATGTCCCGCAAAGTGTACTAGTGGGACCGGCCTCACAAAGTGAGCCATGTACAGTGGGACCAGCCTCACAAAGTGAGCCATGTTCTAGTGGGACCAGCCTCACAAAGTGAGCCATGTTCTAGTGGGACCAGCCTCACAAAGTGAGCCGTGTACAGTGGGACCAGCCTCACAAAATGAGCCATGTCCTAGTGGGACCAGCCTAACAAGGTGAGCCATGTACAGTGGGACCAGCCTCACAAAGTGAGCCATGTTCTAGTGGGACCAGCCTCACAAAGTGAGCCGTGTACAGTGGGACCAGCCTCACAAAGTGAGCCATGTTCTAGTGGGACCAGCCTCACAAAGAGAGCCATATTCTAGTGGGACCAGCCTCACAAAGTGAGCTGTGTACAGTGGGACCAGCCTCACAAAGTGAGCCATGTCCTAGTGGGACCAGCCTCACAAAGTGAGCTGTGTACAGTGGGACCAGCCTCACAAAGTGAGCCATGTTCTAGTGGAACCAGCCTCACAAAGTGAGCCGTGTACAGTGGGACCAGCCTCACAAAGTGAGCCATGTTCTAGTGGGACCAGCCTCACAAAGTGAGCCCTGTACAGTGGGACCAGCCTCACAAAGTGAGCCATGTTCTAGTGGGACCAGCCTCACAAAGTGAGCCGTGTACAATGGGACCAGCCTCACAAAGTGAGCCATGTTCTAGTGGGACCAGCCTCACAAAGTGAGCCATGTACAGTTGGACCAGCCTCACAAAGTGAGCTTTGTCCTAGTGGGACCAGCCTCACAAAGTGAGCCGTGTACAGTGGGACCAGCCTCACAAAGTGAGCCATGTTCTAGTGGGACCAGCCTCACAAAGTGAGCCGTGTACAATGGGACCAGCCTCACAAAGTGAGCCATGTCATAGTGGGACCAGCCTCTCAAGGTGAGCCGTGTACAGTAGGACCGGCCTCACAAGGTGAGCCATGTCCTAGTGGGACCAGCCTAACAAGGTGAGCCGTGTGCAGTGGGACCGGCCTCACAAAGTGAGCCTTGTCCTTGTGGGATCAGCCTCACAAAGTGAGCCTTGTCCTAGTGGGAACAGCCTCACTAAGTGAGCCTTGTCCTAGTGGGAACAGCCTCACAAAATGAGCCTTGTCCTAGTGAGATTAGCCTCACAAAGTGAACCTCCTCGTAGTGGGAGTAATGGGAGTCCTAGTGGGGGTATTGATTAAATATGATACACCTCGATTATTGCAATGAACCAAATAGTACAAAACAAATTGTTTATTGCATTCCTACTGCCAGGTAGCATTTTTAAGCATAGTCATACATGTAAATGTATGCATGTACGTAAATTGGACAAGGAAAAACCTCCTCGTAGTGGGAGTAATGGGAGTCCTAGTGGGGGTATTGATTAAATATGATACACCTCGATTATTGCAATGAACCAAATAGTACAAAACAAATTGTTTATTGCATTCCTACTGCCAGGTAGCATTTTTAAGCATATAGTCATACATGTAAATGTATGTATGTACGTAAATTGGACAAGGAAAAAATATATATGGAATTTCACACTGACAAGTATTAAGTTATTGAAAATGCATTGGTTATAAAGCAAAGTTCAAAATTACTTCAAGCTTATATGCATCGGTTACTCCGAAGAAGATATTTGTGAAGACACAAGTGACATGACTTGCTGTGATAATGATTTGAAATGTTAACATAAATAGAGATGCTTTAACATTCCATGCATCAGTATAATTCGACTTAAGCAGCTACATCTGTCAGTTCAGCAAAAGAACAAGGTGGTAAACCAAAGATACCAAAATGGTGTAACAAAAGTGAAATATCCCTTCAGTGATGTTCACTATAGATATATGTTTGGAAGAATTTACAATATGTGCACATCAAAAGGGAATATCATGGCAGTTCCAGGTAAGCTAATTCACAAATATACTCGTATGGATATAATCGAGTGTGAATTTAAATGATATTGATGTAATTTCTTGCTGACTTTCGTATTGTGATTCAATAACATATAATTTTAATATTTCTACCATGGAACATGCACAAATAATGTCATATTTCAGGATGTTTGAGCAAAAATAGTAGACATGATTGATTAAAATTATGATAGCATGAATCTTGTACAATTATGATGAATTATAGGAGTGTATAAAGTAGGTAAGATATCATATCTGGGCAAATTAGTTTTTCTATTCCATAAACATCACAAGAATGTAGGTGACATATAAATGGATACAAAGTGAGAGATACTTCATGACACACTGAAAACTGTATACATACAATAGCAATTATATTCTGACAAATATGTATGCGAATATTGTTTCAATCTCACACACACACTGCCTATTGGTATACAAGTAAGGTAACAGAGATATTTACATTACAGCTTTTTTACTATGAAACAATAAAAACAAGTTGCTGCACATTATGCACCGTGTTTAATAACCATGAAATATCATAATTAAACTGCAAACATATACTCATTTCTGAACAATAAAATATCGAGAGTTTCCACATATCAATTTCCAAACGCAATTATTTGTGTAATGTCACAATATACACTAACTGTCTCATGTTACACTTGCCATTGTGCTGTTACACAAACAGCTACATGTATCTGAAAATTTTCGAACTGTTCGTTCTCTTATCACACATATTCAGACTTAAACCATGAAAATCATGATAACTTATTCAGTAATAGTAATCTGTTTTGCACAAACCATCAACTCTACACATATACACACTTTCAGAATAATTTGTTTTCAAACTAGACATAAAAGCCTATAGGCTTTGTGGCATCCCCCAAATTGTTCTTATCATTTCAAATGGTCATACTGGACTGAGAAAAAAGGATACATAGGCCATTGTATGTGGGTAAGAGTGAGAGCTCATCTGACACTTTCTTACCAGAACTGCTTTCTATCATCTTGAAAACTTGGCCCACCAGATATTTGCCACCCAAAATGAATGGACAATTACCAGCCAATATTGTTCAGAGTACTAGTATATTTAATCAGGATGTTCGTGATATTTTTTAGGTGCTCCTGTCAAATGTAAAATGATACGTGACTAAAAGAATGCTGTGTCATCTTGGCCAATTTTGTGATTTCAAAACTTGTACAATACAGCGGAATTTTCGCATTCATAGTATAACCAAAGTCAAACATTTCCCAGCTAACTAAAACAATGATGATCTGGTCATTGTATGTGAAATAGAGTTGAATAACAAAACATTCAAACAATACATGTTTGTACAATATAAATGTAGACAGGGCAAATCATTCCACAAGCATTTTGTGTCATGTGTGTTGGCTTATTAACCAACTATTGTTTTCTGTGGGTTGGAACTTCATTCTTTTACCATGTACACACACTGATAAACCAGGCTTTGGAAGAGGGAGTGGCGATTATGCATGGATGTGAGCCTAGGGTCATGTTGGACATTACTGCTGTTTCACTTTTCAGACATGACTGAGCAGGGCTGGCTGAGAGGGGCGGAGCCTATTGCTGTGCTGGACAGACTGGCTGAGCTTGTAAGGCATGACTGAGCAGGGCTCTCATATACTGCACTGACTGAGAGGGCAGAGCCTAGCCTCATGCTGGACATGCAGGCTGCAGTCAGTGAATACAGTAGCATGGCTCAGTCACAGTATTGACTGCATGACTGACCAGGCTTCTGGCCGCATGGAGAGCCAGCATCTGCCTGGGTTTTTTTTCACCTGGAAATTGCCTGAATCAAATTATGACATTGACAGGAATCGCCCGATTTTTTTTTCCAAAATGGCCGCTGGCGGCCATCTTCGATTTCGGATCTCGACGAAAAACAATAGGGGTTAGGAGCAAAGTATTTCGGATGAGCTGTGAAAAGTTCGGAAAGATAGATCAAGGCGTTCAAGAGTTATGATCCGGAAACCAAACGGCGGAAGAAAAAAAAAAAAAAAAAAAAGAAAAGAAAAGAAAAGAAAAAAAAACATACAAAAACATAAGGCCGCCCGATTTTCAATCGGGATGCCTAATTACAACGAAATAGAATATCTCGAACCTCAATCTGGAGGTTTCATATTGTTGTAATAAGGTTACCCGTTAACCTATTGATATTCATGAAATCTTTTTGTCAACATTGAAACAAATCAACATTCCTGTTTTTTTTTTTTTTTTTTTTTTTTTTTTTTTTTGTTTAAACGTAATTTATTTTGCGAGGATTTTCACACGCATTTATGCACAAGGTGAGTCTCCTCGTCCAGAACGAGTGAGGTACCAGATGTTCTGCAATTAATGATATACAATTGTTACCGAAAACGCTGTGTTTGTAAAATATATTCATGAACATTTTTGAATAGATTTATATTCCAAGTTTTACTTTCCGATGAGTTCCCGAAGAGGTATATTTTGACAACAGTCTTTTTTTGCTGAGTGTTCATTGAATGTATGTTCAAATCGGGCAATACAGTGTTAAGGAGGGGGGCGGACGTGGCAAAAAGAACTTGGCGGGCAGCTACATAGGTTGGGCAATCAACAAAGTAATGTAATGTATCTTCGTTACGGAACCCACAACTGCAAGATGCATCAGATATGAAATTGTATTTTTTCCTATGCGAGTTAAGGCCGCTGAGGCCCATTCGTAAACGTGCTTGAAAAATTGGCGCTCGACCAGTGCCGTATGAATAAAGTGGATTACTTTCTGGAAAGAATGAATCTTTGACACGTTTTTTGAACAACGGAAGTGATGGAACATTCCTCGTGTTTACATCAAGGTTATTCCAAAGTCTCGATGCAGATGGGATGAACGATTTCCTATATGAAACAGTTTTCGCTTTTGGTACCCTGATATCGTTCGCATTACGAAGGCCGTGATCATGGAAATGTGAAACAACGCCGGGACACATATCCACCAAATATCGCGGCGCGATGCCGTTAATAATTTTATACATGTACGTCAACTGGTAGTAATCTCGGCGCATTTGCAGAGTTGGCCAGCCTAATTCGGAAAGCAAGGCATTGTTACTCACTGACGAGTAAGCCCCAGTACATGTAATCGCAACTGATCGTTGACATTTCTCCAAATTCTCGCTCAAATATGCACTACAATTGTGATATAACAAACAGCCATACTCCAATACAGACCGTATGAATGATCTATAAACGTTTTCCTTGCATTTTCTAGGCAAGAGATTAGACATGCGTTTCAGCATATTGATCATGGGTCCAGCCTTTGCAATCCGATCATGAATATGACTTTCCCATGACATATCGTTACTTAATAACCCCTAAATGGCAGTGTTCTTTAACTGGTACTATGACTTGACTGTTGAAAACGACATCATCATATTGAATTCGAGATTGCTTTTTGGATATAATCATCATTTTCGATTTAGTTGTGCTGAATGTAACAGCCCATTGTTTAGCCCACTGATTTATAGTCTCCAAGTCAATATTTATCTCTCTTATGCTCTGTCTAGGGTCAGTGATGACTTTCATAAGTGCAGTATCATCTGCGTATAGAAAAATGTCGCTATGTATATCAACTGTTATATCATTGATAAATATCAGGAAAAGTAGTGGCCCTAAAATAGACCCTTGAGGAACTCCAGATTCAATAATAATTGATGACGATTCTTGACCGTTTATGACCACTCTTTGTTTTCTTTCGGAGAGGTAGTCATCTATCCATTTGAACATCATATCATCTACCCCATAAGTTTGGATTTTATGCAATAAACCTTTGTGCCATACTTTGTCGAATGCTTTAGAAATGTCAAGGTAAACCATACAGACATCATCTCTATTATCTAAAGCACGGTGAATCTTATGAGTTAATAAAATTAGTTGATTCATCGCTGAATCCATGGGCTTGAAGCCTGAATTTCGCCATGTAAGGAGGTCGTGTGCAGCACAATACGAATATAAATGTTGGAAAACTATTCTCTCAAGAGTTTTTCCGACGACAGATATAAGAGACACAGGTCTATAATTTGTCTTCAATTGACGATCACCTTTCTTGTACAATGGGGTTACATTGGCGAGTTTCCAGATATTTGGAAATTTCCCTGTTCGCAACGACAGGTTGAAAAGGTCTGTCAGATGCTTACTTACTGAAGCAGATGTATATTTTAGTAAGCGATTGCTGATACCATCGGGTCCATGGGCTTTATTGATGTCCAGTGAGTCAACTATATTTCGCACAGTGGCAATGTCGGCTGTCAAATTGCTTAAGCGAGCAGAGGTTAGTAGCCTTAGGGGTGGTAACGTGCCAGGGGGCTCGAAAATAGAGGACTGTTGTGAAAAGTAGTCATTCAATAAAGTAGCTTTCTCGATATTTGTAGTGAATACCCGGTCTCCGTCACATAATGGAGGTATACCAGCTTTAGCTTTGTCTCCTAGTAAAATTTTAGTGATTTTCCAATATTCTTTTGAGGTAGATATATTATCAAGGCGGTCAATCATTTTTTGGTTATATGCCTGTTTTGCAAGGGCCCGTGTTATCTTGGCTTTACTACGTTTTTCTTTGAATATAACATAATGGTCGGGGTTTCCACTTCGACGATATCGTTTGTGCCAACGATCTCTTACACGGTCAGCATGACGACAAGCACTCGTAATATATGGCTTGTCTCTTGGTCTAATTCTGACAGATTTGTTAGGGATAAATCGCTTTGCTTCATCCAAAAGGAATTTTGTAAATCTCACTGACTCAGTGTCAACATCTGTGGAGTTATTAATATTGAAATCTCTCAGGGACACGTTCAACTGTGTATAGTTTGCATTTGCGTAGTCCCAGATTTCACGGACAAACGATCGTTCCTTCATATGCGAGAAAGCAAGTGTACATGACACCAGGCAGTGATCCATATTTGACAGGGGAGAGTGTATTTCTACATCACTTACATAGCCCGGGGAATCAGTAATAATTAAGTCAAGCAAAGACGCTGTTGTCTCTGTATATCTAGTCGGTGCAGAAACCAATTGATGTAAATTGTTGGCATTAACTAAATCGAAGAGTTTCAATTTCAATTCGCTAGTAGGGTGGGGATCGTCCCAGCTGGTACACCTATCGTTGAAATCCCCAGTTATGATAATACATTCAACATCATTGGAGAGCGCTAAGTCAATGCTATTTTGCAAATGATTTATGAATTGATCCGCGCGTTGATTCACATTTCCATGAGACACAGGAGGTCGATAATATACTGACAGCAGTGCATTTTTATGTCCGATGTTCACCTGGATCCACAAGCATTCTATTCCAATAGGTTCTAGTTCAACTTTTCTCGAGACACACAATATATCTGAGAAATAAATTAGGACACCTCCTCCTTGTCTATTGCGATCCTTGCGAATTATGGAATATCCATTAATTGATATATCAGCGTTTGAAACAGAGTCATCGAGCCATGTCTCGCTAATACATACGATGTCTAAATTTTCACTTAAAACGAATGATTCGATTTCATCCAACTTGAAATTGGTTTGAGAGACATTATCTCTGCTCCCGAGACTACGTGCATTCATATGGCATATAGCAAGCTGTTTGCTCTTTGCGTCAGGACCTGGGTTGGTGTGCACGTCACCAGACAAGAGGAGGAGGATACACAATATAAACGCTAACCTAAACGTAATAGTAGATACTCCAAAGCTATTGGACGTGGAGCGACAAGATTTTACCCGTACATGTATAGTTTTAGCGCAACAATACAAATGCCACCAGCCTATAGCTGCCCTATATTGACCAATGCATATCATGGTGGATCGTGGTGCACAACGTGCACAAGGAAGCTGATTATTTGCCAACAGCGTGCGCCCCCCTCAGAGCGAAATTCGAATGGAATATGTATACGGCTTCCAGTAGTTTTCAACTTGCAAAACACATAGTTCAATCTGGGAAGATCACCCGTTCTGGCGATTACAATTAGTAACCACGAAATAAAACACAAGTAATGCATAGCCGTACTAAAGTGAATTTGAATCCAAAGACTTCTGGGACTGGACCACCATATTTACATATCTCACAAGTACATATACATGCGTTGAGTGCTATCTCTACACATAGATCACATGAAGTATCGAAATCAACAAGCACACACACAAAATCAAATAATTCATAGGAATGAAAATTTGTCAAGAGCGAGACCAGTTTTGCATACAATACCCATAGTACTCTGGTTAGATTTCTTATAAGACATACGGTGTAATACGGGTTTACAGGACATAATCTAACATTGACCGGTTGCACTAATTTATACTCATTCGAGTCGATGGACGTTTCCGTTTTCAGAAAATAATTTCTGACGTATATACATGCCAAGACATTAATTCAGACCAAAACAGTGCATCGAGTTGTTACTGTCCGGTGCATTAAATGAAGAGACAGTGTACTTACAAGGTGGTGTTGGGATGAATGTTATATTAATTACATACATACCAATCGTTTATAATGCCGACAGGGACTTCTCAGACCGAAGTAATACATCCACGTCAAACTACCCTAGACACTTAAAAATATATGATGGTCATTTCGGTGTCATACGCCATACAATGCCAGTCAGATATAGAGCTTTGCATTATTTGCAGGCGACACTGGAACTTAATATTTCACCGAATAACCAAGAAGCGCACTTTGGGGTGAAAAGTTAAGAAAAATGTCAGTACCAGACCAGAAATATACACTCGTTATTAGAGCTTTTTCAGCAGTTTTGGGCTGAAAAGGACTATTCTACAAGTTCCAGTACCAAGGCAGACACATATACAACAATATCAGATATTATTAAGGCTTTCTGATTTTTGTAGGAGACACTTATGTGCAGGAGACACATATCATTTCAACCAATACGCATATACCTAATGCACCTTGGGCTGGAAATAGTACATTGTATGTGATAAATACCTGTCAACGTTATAGCTTTACATGTATCTGCACTTGATAGTGGAACATGTTATTTTCTGTTCGAACATTCCTGTTCGATATGAGTCCCCAATTGGTCTCTTTGGTTGTTATGGAAAACAAAATCTATAGGCAACATGACCTTACCATAATATGTGTTTGTGTAAATAATTATCAAAATTGGATTAGAAATGTGACCTGTATAGCGCTCACAAGAAAGTGCTTTCAGTTTACAGCAGTGCGACAACTGCAAATCAGTAGTATACGCCAAACTTTGTTCGGGGGGTGATCCTTCATGGACGGTTTCCTGATGGTGTGCATCGTGCAAGTGGTGCACAACACTTTACACACTGCATCTGGGAAAATAGGAATGTGTACAATCAGCAAATGTATGTTTTGCAAAAATATGCAAAGTTTGGCAAATATGTACCTCGGGTAAGCTGACCGGTTTTTATTCAATTATTGGTAAATGATTTCTTTATAGACTTGAACAATTAAACTTCAGTGAAGATTACATTTGACCTATCCCAAACGCCCCCAGAAGTTGTCCGAGTTTCACAAATTACTGTACGTCAGAAAACTTCTCTTTGGTCAATAGTAACGTCAGAGAGTGTAGATTAGAGAGGTGTCACTCTGCAAATTTCCATTGTCTACCATTTTGTCTCATGGAGCCCTGTAATCCTGGCGGCGGGAGGGGGTGTTGTAGTTCGTCGCCCAAAGAGACGATTGAGAGTTACGTCATTTCGTTTTGCCAGCATATTCTTTCATTCATAAATTCATGTCGTAGTAATAGTAGTAAACACTTTCATTCATAAACCCCCTCCACACGCCAGGATCGCCACCAGTTCAAAATACAAAATGGTGCCAGTGGAGTGACACCTCTCTAATCTACACTCTCTGGTAACGTTTTGCAAAATACGTCGAAAATGACGTAAAAAAAAACTCAGACAAACCGTGTCTGGGATAGGATATCAGTTGTACCTGTCGTACCTGAGATAGACCACCTGGACAGTTATTCTATGACATAACCAGTCTTGTCTCGACTGACTCAGTGCGCCAAACGGCCCGAGTACGCGCACTAGTAGTGAAACTGGAAGGACAAACTTCGTTATTGGATTATTCCACTGCTGACCCCATACAAATTGTTCTACCCGCCGCACTACGAACTGTGGTCCTACATCAACTACACGACCTATAGGTTGTAGAGTACCTCAGAATACAGCGAACCATAGAAAGATTTAGGTGCCGGTTCTACTGGCTGAGCCTCGCACTGGACATCGCCCGCTGGTGCGCCTGCTGCCTGTAGTGTGTGTCACGCCAAGGAAAGATGGGATTTGACGCCCATGCAAAGTCGTGCGTGCAGTTTCAGCCGGAAGAACTGCTATGGTATTACTACCTACCACTCACGCGATATTCGCGCATCCCTGGACCAGACCCTGGAAGGTTCTCGTATTGCCTTGTGTCTAACCCTAGTAATACCCATGTCGTCCACTTGGATATGATCAAGCCGTATGAAGGTGATGCACATCTGATGCACCTCTACTCTAATGTCGTATCGCCTCCAACTAGTTCCGATGAAACTGACATTGGTACTGATAGGACGACGTGAGTACCATCAGAGAGTGTACATGTAGAATAGAGAGGTGTCACTCTGCAAATTTCCATTGTCTACCATTTTGTGTCATGGAGCCCTGTAATCCTGGCGGCTGGAGGGGGTGTTGTAGTTCGTCGCCCAAAGACACGATTGAGAGTTACGTCATTTCGTTTTGCTAGCATATTCTTTCATTCATAAATTCATGTCGTAGTAATAGTAGTAAACACTTTCATTCATAAACCCCCTCCACACGCCAGGATCGCCACCCGTTCAAAATACAAAATGGTGCCAGTGGAGTGACACCTCTCTAATCTACACTCGCTGATAGGTCAAAACTCTGTAAACATACCAGCATAGATTCTTCATCTCCAAGGCCACACCGCATACAAAACTTGTCTCGGACATCTGGAAAAATGTAGTATGAATAAATCATCTGCCTCAGTGAAAATAATACATTCACAATGGCATAATTTTACAAAATTTTCTTAACGAAAAATGCATAGCATAATAAGGAAGAGAAATTGATAAATCACACCAAACTTGGGGTATTAATATATCACTCTTGTAATATTTGTATAGTTACCTAGTATATTCCATGACATGACATTTTTCTATCTGTTATCAATAACAAACACAGAGACATTCAGTGAAGCAGGAGACAAAAATTCAAATTCAACATACCGGCTTTCTCATACAATGCCCTCGCAATCACACGTCTTGTGTAGGTGGGGGATGGCATTTCCAGGCGATTTGTTGACAATCTGTCGTGCAGGAACTAAAAAGTAACAAAATAGCAGGAAAATATAAAACATTTGCTGACACATGCTATTAGTTTGTTTTCTTTATGAGCCTTAAAGCCTAAAACTCATTATTTGACACACAAAAGATGACATCGCACTGATCATTGTGGTTTTCACGGCACTGTGGTTTTATTACAATTTTCAACCAAAAATCGACACCTAATTAAGTATTATAATGAGCATTCATGACGTAACAAGGGGAACACATTTTAATTAGCTACATGAAAGTATTGAAATCAAATATTTGATTAAAGATATCAGTTTAATTCAATACTTTCAATGTTCAACATGAAATATAAGCAGTATTTAGTTATCTTGATTGGTTATCATGGTAACCATCCTTTTGATAGAGCCCATAGCAACATGGTTGCTAGGGGCCTGTTTGTCATTAATATTCGATTATGTTGCTCGAGAAAGTGAAAATATCAATTATCTTCATTCATTTATTTCATACAAAACTTTTAAAACCCAATTTCGCTTTTAGGCTGTGAGTTACGCCCTTAGCATCCATGGTTGTCAGGGGCAGTATCGAAAGAATGGTTGCTATGCTGGTGGACCACTCTACATAATCATGGTATAAATTTATATAGCTACATCTTCCAATAATATACATTTGTGATACCATGCATATCAACATCAGAGTGACACTCTGAGTCACTAATAAAAATCAATATCCCGGTGTGACGTCATGGATACTAATTATAATAGTTAATGACGCAAAATATTACAGTGAAAATATAGCCAAAATTGCCCACAAAAAGTTTAATATTTCGATAACTAATCAAGATATATCGATTTTGTAGCAACCACTGTGTTTATTTCAATGCGTTCTTCAATGTCAAATATAAAATTCGAACATCTATTTTGACTTTACTTAGGCTTTAATGTACAATGTCTAATTTGAATGCAGGTGATATTTGCATAAGCACTTAAAGTTTACAGCACAATTACCGGTATACTTTTCAGCATGTATGGTACAATGGGAAAATATTTGCAAGAAATAGTGTTACAAAATATATCATTCTCACTTAGTATACCTTGAGAGCAAACACTCTACAGTTGTGAGAATCTGTCCGTCTCCTGGTGTGTTTCGAGGGGACCACCTGGAATGTTCAGCATTCCAGGTGATGTTCAGCAACAATGTTCAGCAACACCGGGCGCCATGTCAATGTTCAGCAACACCGGGCGCCAATAATTGACTGAGATGAGCATGTGTTCGGCGTAGATCTCGACATTCTTGCTGAGTTACACTCCAAGCAGATCGGTTGGTGAAAGGCATGGGAATGAGTCCATCAGTCACATCCTTAACTGAGACATCACGAATGACAGAATCTTCAGATTCGGCGATAAACTTACATATCTGGCAACTTTTGTCACTGCACTCGATTGGAGAGTGACTGCTGAAGTCGGATGGAAGGTTAGCAGCACCAGAAATGTGTCGGATTTGAACGGTGTAGCGGCTGGCAATAGACAGAAATGTGGACACCCTGGAACTTGCAGAAAATTTACCTCGTTGCAGTTTCTCGTATGCTTGAACACATGGTCTTGAGTCAGTGAGTACTTGAGTGGTGTGAGCACTTTGGACGATGAAAGGTGCGAAATGTTTGACGGCCATACCTATGGAGAGGGCTTCAATCTCACAAGGCAGCCAGGGTACCTGGTGTTGTTTGAGCTTAGCATTGAAAAACCCAGCCAACTTCAAGTGATCCTCGCGCAGAACATACAGAGTGGCCGCTAGACCTCTGTTCCTGACGGCACCGTCAGTGACAATCCACATGATGTCATTTGTTCGAGGCATTGTTATGGTTTTGCAGGATTTGAGCGCATCCTGTGCAGCTTTGAAGGCTTCAGTTAACTCAGCTGTCCAAGTGAGCTTATCAAGAGACTGTTTGCCAGCCACTGCTTGATCGAGTGGTGTGAGCAAATCAGCATAACCTTTCAAGACACGACTCAGGGTTTTGTAGGCTCCAATGAATGACCGTAGGCCATGCACTGTAGATGGAGGCTGAACAGACATCAAAGCTGAGATGCGGTGAGGAGTTGCAGCGAGAGTGCCACAAGACCAGTGCCAGCTTAGAATTGTTGTAGTCTTAGGGCAGATGATGGTTTTCTTAGCAGATAGTCTCAGGTTGTTTTCATGTAGGGCAGAGAGCACCTTGGACCAGTTTGACAACAATTCTTGAGGTGTGTTGCCTCCACAGTAGAGATCATCTGCTATCTTAGCTACGACTCCATCTTGTACAAGGTGACCAAGAACACGACTCATGACTTCTTCCAGGCACGTCTCAGATCCCGGCATGCCCATAGCACACCTGGTGTACACACGAATGCCTTTAAATGGGGTTGATACACCACAGTACTTCATGGACCTGTGAGACAAGGGAATCTGATAGAAGGCCTCGCTATGTCACGAAGAACCGAATTGACGTCAGGCATGAGTGATGGCTGTTGCTTTGAGTAGAGACCCACTTCACCGAATGACGTAACTAGACGATGGCCACCATTTGACTTTTTGATCAGGAATGACAGATTGAGGTACTCAACATCAACGTTGACCTGTTCAGGTTTGGCGAGTACACCAGCAGACTCTAGCTCATCAAACTTGTTCTGAAATGTGACTAGAGTCTCACGGTTATATAGAGGCATTCACCCTTTTCTCTGTGGCGGCATTGTGGGGCCCATGTTAACAACTGCTTCGATTGGACCACTGGCGCCATTATACTTAGCGATGGATGGATTGAAGATGTCATAATACTGATGATGGAGCTCCTCAAACTTGTGTTGCAAAGCTGGAGACAGGAAACCGTCTGGATTAACCGAGACAGAGGATGAAAATGGATGGCTGGTCAGGCATTGGGTGACCTGGCGTGTATTTGAAGGTGTATTTTCAATCTCCGGTGAACCAATGGCACGAATCTGACACAACTGCTCATGGCGTTTGAGAATGATTGGGTCTTGGGTATTGTTAGAGAGGCGAATGCTGTGGTCGATGGAATTCAGTTCTTGTGGTTCAGGCCAGGCAGCCTCTGTTTTCTTGTGAATGTTTGTTGGACAGTCAAATCTGGGTTCCACTGCCCAGCTGGTGTCTGGGTCAGAATCGATTGGGGTTTTGAGCTCGACATATTCACCCGGGAATAGGACTGTCTGACTTGGAGGGCACCGCAGAAGGTAAGCCTGCGTCCTGCGGATACTGGTAGAAGACTGGCCACCACAACCATACTGGACTGCCTCACTGCCCTGTATGACAACTTGATTCTTGGCTGGACGAGAGGCGATGTCATTCAGGACACGGAAGGGGTAACCTCCTAATATGTCAACATCAAGTTTGTCGACTACCAAGGCATCCAGTTGAAAGACGAATTTACCGTGGTTAAGCTGACAGTGAACTTCACCAATGACCTTGAGTGGTGTTTCTCCATCAGCTTGGCGGGCCCGTTGTGAGGCAGGCCGAATAGGAAGATTGATGCGTCGAGCGAATGATGACCTTATCATGTTAGATGTAGCGCCAGTGTCCAATGTTATGCGTACTGGATGTTCTAGGTAGAAAGCATTCAAATATGGTGACTGGACTATGTCTACACGACGAGACGCTGCCTGGTCCAGCAGGGGGTTGGCGGTTCCAGGCACTGGAGTAGGGTCTTGATTCTGATCATCACTGCCGTCGTGGTCCACGTCATCACAATCGTATGCATCCAAGGGCTCCTGACAGACAAGTCGGCTGCGACTGATGGCACGTCTGTCACTATCGGGAAGTAACTTGCACTCAACTAAGTTGTGTGTTGTTGCACCAGACCGACCAGCAGTTTTGCAAAGTGTGCATGACTTGAATTGAGGCCGACGTCTTTGCCGAGTGGGCTTGTTGAAGGCTCGACATATCTTAGCATCTTCCATGGATCGGAGTTCCTCTAGGAGGGATGGGAGGGCTTGAGAAATTTCAGGCTTCAAAGATGCCAGGGACTTGTTGCGCAGTTCTGTACCATATCTGAGTTTGATCAGCTGTGGTAAGCCAGAGTGCAGTTTTTCTAGCCACAAAACAACGACCGTATTTTCAATAGTGGGAGTGAAGTCTTCATCTGTGGTGATTCGATTACCATGGTGAGTAATCAGGCCTCCTGCAGTCAGTAAGTTGTCCTAAAAAAATGCAGTAAGCCTCTGAAACAGGTCTTCGGGCTTTTCGTCAGACTCAAGATGAATGGCGGACAAGTCTAGAAAGTGGGCACCAGTGGACTGCAATCCAAAATGCTGTCTTATTTTCTGCCAAATGTCAGAAAGGGATGTTGAGTTTTTCAGAATGTTATTTCTGGAAATGACTGAGCAATAGTTCGCTATTTGTCCTAAAAGTAGTTCTAGCTGAGCATTCTTCTGAACAGCAGTTTTCCTCTGAGCAGCTTGGACATCAACATCATCATCGGTGAGACCACGGACAGGGTTTGCAGCTGTTTTCTTTTCCCATTTAGCATCTTCTTTCAAAAATGGGGCAAAGTTATTATCGAGTGACAACACATACAGTAGATTCTGTCGCCAATTCTCGAAAGTGGTTATAGTTTCGTTTTTGGTGAGTGACCATTGTTTTGGTGCTCGTGGCTGAGCCATAGTTTTGATCGGGATGGCTAGCGATAGGTGTGAAGACAGGCGATAACAAGTTCGTTTGGCGTTTCGTGGAAATACTTGCTATTGTGAAGTGGAATGACCTGATATACTTCAGCTTCGTTGGAAGGGTCTTTAATTGTACTGTAAGGTTCGATCTAAAGCTGCAACCACGCCAATAATTTAGGCAATGGAATAAAGACGAACTGGTCAAACGTTCATGTTGTTTATTTTCGGAGAAACCAAACGACCGAATGAATACAAAGTCATAGAAACAAGAATGAGCACAGGCGATAACTACATGGCGGGGGGCAGGCGACATGCCGACATTGCTGGGCTGGCCAGGGCTGATGAAAGTGAAGGCTGGTACAGGTAGTGGTCAATTCCCAGTGCATGATCACTGGGAATTGGGCCACTAATTCGCTCACTCATTCATAGTGACCGCCAATGCTATTTCCATCAATGCTGAAAGAGAATGTTGGGAATGCCATGACTTTTTACCGCTATATATTGGCATGAAATATATAGCCTAAACGATATGTTTTTAATCTTTTCTGTAGTCATTTGAATTCCACTGGCTGGTCCCACTAGCACAAGCTCACTTTGTAAGGCCGGTCCCACTAACCTAAGCTCTTTTCGTAAGGCCGGTCCAACTAACCTAAGCTCTTTTTGTGAGGCTGGTCCCACTAGGACCAGGCTCACTTTGTGAGGCTGGTCCCACTGTACATGGCTCACTTTGTGAGGCCGGTCCCACTAGGACAAGGTTCACTTTGTGAGGCCGGTCCCACTAGGACAAGGCTCACTTTGTGAGGCCGGTCCCACTAGGACAAGGCTCACTTTGTGAGGGCGGTCCCACTAAGGCAAGGCTCACTTTGTGAGGCCGATCCCACTAAGACAAGGCTCACTTTGTGAGGGCGTTCCCACTAGGACAAGCTCATATTGTGAGGCCCGTCCCACTAAGCTCACTTTGTGAGGCTGGTCCCACTAGCAAAAGCTCATATACTAGAAATTATAAACTTGTATGTCAGGTGCAGAAAAGTATCTTGATAGAGTCTATATAAGATTCCTTCAATATCGCCCGACTTGTCTGACAAAAATTTACATTTGTTCTCAAATTCATAGCCCTTAGTTGAGAAAAATGTGTTCTATTGCTCACACGTAGTCCTATCTCTGAGACAGAGTCCTATGTAAGCAATGACAATAATTTACCGACGGAGTGGGGAATTTCCGCGCCAACGAACATCGGGTTATATTCGACGAATAGAACGATTTACCCTTAAAACAACATATGAATCCTGATGAGGGTGATAAATGTACTCAATTTGCTATGTTCGAATAAGCTGTTAAGCGATATATTCCAAAGAACATTGAATTAACGTCAGATGACAGCAAATATTGCAAATCACAGCCTTCCCAGCATGTTCGCCTTCCCAGGGTGCTTTGCGAAGAACCCCTTTAATTTGGATTTTTATTTTAGGCGGAGCCTATATGTTTTGATAAATCGCATGATACAATGAACGCAGAGAAAGATTTCCCGACATAGCTGACACAGCTCATGCAAATAATCCGAATTCAAGGCCAGAAAATATATAAATATTTATGTACTCAAAGAGTATATGGATTTTAGAAGGTGAATAAGCCTGTTGTAGATGAACGGCATAGGAAGTAGCCAAGTATGTACAATTATAGTACATACGTACATGTATGCATTAGCCCCGCTGTGACTGACCGCAATGTCTTCTCGTGTTTATTAGCCAGTAGATGATGCTACATTTGCGTACAGGTCACTTTGTATTTGTGAGATAATGAGAACAAAACGTATTAGCCAAATCCTGACAATTGTGGTTATAATGAATGTTTGAGAATGAGCCATGGTCACATAAAATATTACTTGCTAAAATCTTAATAATTTTACAAATTAAGGAGATATTTTTAATGAATTGCAATCAAAAAGGTGATTATCTGATTGGAATACACAGACAACCTAAATGTAATTGAAGAAAATATTGCCCCATTGCTGTAGATCAACAGCAATAACAATATTCGACACGTAATGGAGCAATGTATGGGAGTGTTTTCTGAATGAACAGATAGCAATTACTTTGTTCCTGTTCGGGTTGAACTCAGTATTGTTTGCATGCATACAAGTCATGATATACCAGGAAAAAAAACTCAGAGAAATATCCGAAGATTACGCGCAAACACATGCACATATTCATATATTTTGTTTACTTATCGAAATTGAAAAGCAAAGTCAAAGTCAAAGAACGGTATACTGTTCTGTATACCGTAGGCATCAAATGTAGCTTTCTGATCCACCATTAGTGCTATTAGTGGCGACACAACCAGCACGATGTGTGGAGCATTATCCGGTTCAATCTGATTAACATGAATACATCTCAAGTTATCTTCACTTTCTTATCAGACTGTGGGGGAGGTGTTTAAAACATATATGTGGGAGTATATGATAAATCTATCTAATTTAATGTAGCACTATTTGACTATACATTTCACCATATCGCTTATTTATGTCAATAATCATTTCGCTATTGTCCTGGAATAGGCCAAAATTATTGTTGTGTTTATTTCATTCACTTCTAGGATCATATAGACTAATTCTCTACAATAATTTGTATTTACATACCACTAATGTCCAAGTCAATAACATGTGTCTTCTCCAGCAAGATTCTAAATGTTTTTACATCAATGTACATTAGGTGTACATCATGCCTATTCTCAATGAACTACCAAAGACTTTTTTTCAAATAGTAAATGGGCATACCTTGTCCATAATGAGAGGTGCAACTGTGTACACAAAACTTTTCCCGTATCCCGTTGGAAGCACTCCTGAAACATTTTTCCTGTTGCATATGTGCCAGATTATGTCCAGTTGTTCCTGCTTTAACTGTATCTTGAATCTTTCTTCATAGTGGTTCTTGTATATTCCACTGATTTCTTCTTTGGAAAACATTGTCCGCAAAAAATTAAAATACTTTTGTTGATGTCAAAAGGTTACTCGTTGTCAAGTGTCACCTCATACATGTACATCTCCTGTCCAGTCTATGTGTGTGATATTCAATGTGTTTACGCCTTTTCTAAATCTTGTTCTAGTTTGCATTCACCAATAAACCTTGCCCTCACCTGATTGGCTGAGCGTTTGACAGTCAGCTGAAAGCGGGGGGAGGCGCCATTAAATTGTAAACACAAAAAAACCGCGAGATGTAGCGGGTGGATTATGATAGATTATTTGATAATGTCGCCATATGTCAGACACCTAATTGCGTTTACAGAAGGACAACAACACACAGTAAGTGGAAATCAAGTTTATTTCAGCATATAATGCAAACTTTGGAGGCATGGCCTTACGCGTAACTCTGTTACGCTGCGGAATTAGCTCACACGTGATACCTCAATCTACTGAACTCTTTTGTATGTAATTACCTTTTGTTTCTGCCAATTTTTGTATTAGATTCATGGATCATTCTGTATATTTTGCCATTTTCTCCAGTCGGAAGCCCGCCGTTTCAATAATTCTAATTAGAAAATGAATGATCCCTCAGCTCTAATTCCGTAACAGAGTTACGCGTAAGGCCATGCATAAAATTCCCTACGAGATTCCCGCTATAACCGGCTATTACGGTTGTTGTTTTTTCCTCCAAAGTTTGCATTATATGCTGAAATAAACTTGATTTCCACTTACTGTGTGTTGTTGTCCTTCTGTAAACGCAATTAGGTGTCTGACATATGGCGACATTATCAAATAATCTATCATAATCCACCCGCTACATCTCGCGGTTTTTTTGTGTTTACAATTTAATGGCGCCTCCCCCCGCTTTCAGCTGACTGTCAAACGCTCAGCCAATCAGGTGAGGGCAAGGTTTATTGGTGAATGCAAACTAGAACAAGATTTAGAAAAGGCGTAAACACATTGAATATCACACACATAGACTGGACAGGAGATGTACATGTATGAGGTGACACTTGACAACGAGTAACCTTTTGACATCAACAAAAGTATTTTAATTTTTTGCGGACAATGTTTTCCAAAGAAGAAATCAGTGGAATATACAAGAACCACTATGAAGAAAGATTCAAGATACAGTTAAAGCAGGAACAACTGGGCATAATCTGGCACATATGCAACAGGAAAAATGTTTCAGGAGTGCTTCCAACGGGATACGGGAAAAGTTTTGTGTACACAGTTGCACCTCTCATTATGGACAAGGTATGCCCATTTACTATTTGAAAAAAAGTCTTTGGTAGTTCATTGAGAATAGGCATGATGTACACCTAATGTACATTGATGTAAAAACATTTAGAATCTTGCTGGAGAAGACACATGTTATTGACTTGGACATTAGTGGTATGTAAATACAAATTATTGTAGAGAATTAGTCTATATGATCCTAGAAGTGAATGAAATAAACACAACAATAATTTTGGCCTATTCCAGGACAATAGCGAAATGATTATTGAGATAAATAAGCGATATGGTGAAATGTATAGTCAAATAGTGCTACATTAAATTAGATAGATTTATCATATACTCCCACATATATGTTTTAAACACCTCCCCCACAGTCTGATAAGAAAGTGAAGATAACTTGAGATGTATTCATGTTAATCAGATTGAACCGGATAATGCTCCACACATCGTGCTGGTTGTGTCGCCACTAATAGCACTAATGGCGGATCAGAAAGCTACATTTGATGCCTACGGTATACAGAACAGTATACCGTTCTTTGACTTTGACTTTGCTTTTCAATTTCGATAAGTAAACAAAATATATGAATATGTGCATGTGTTTGCGCGTAATCTTCGGATATTTCTCTGAGTTTTTTTTCCTGGTATATCATGACTTGTATGCATGCAAACAATACTGAGTTCAACCCGAACAGGAACAAAGTAATTGCTATCTGTTCATTCAGAAAACACTCCCATACATTGCTCCATTACGTGTCGAATATTGTTATTGCTGTTGATCTACGGCAATGGGGCAATATTTTCTTCAATTATATTTAGGTTGTCTGTGTATTCCAATCAGATAATCACCTTTTTGATTGCAATTCATTAAAAATATCTCCTTAATTTGTAAAATTATTAAGATTTTAGCAAGTAATATTTTATGTGACCATGGCTCATTCTCAAACATTCATTATAACCACAATTGTCAGGATTTGGCTAATACGTTTTGTTCTCATTATCTCACAAATACAAAGTGACCTGTACGCAAATGTAGCATCATCTACTGGCTAATAAACACGAGAAGACATTGCGGTCAGTCACAGCGGGGCTAATGCATACATGTACGTATGTACTATAATTGTACATACTTGGCTACTTCCTATGCCGTTCATCTACAACAGGCTTATTCACCTTCTAAAATCCATATACTCTTTGAGTACATAAATATTTATATATTTTCTGGCCTTGAATTCGGATTATTTGCATGAGCTGTGTCAGCTATGTCGGGAAATCTTTCTCTGCGTTCATTGTATCGTGCGATTTATCAAAACATATAGGCTCCGCCTAAAAACAAAATCCAAATTAAAGGGGTTCTTCGCAAAGCATCCTGGGAAGGCGAACATGCTGGGAAGGCTGTGATTTGCAATATTTGCTGTCATCTGACGTTAATTCAATGTTCTTTGGAATATATCGCTTAACAGCTTATTCGAACATAGCAAATTGAGTACATTTATCACCCTCATCAGGATTCATATGTTGTTTTAAGGGTAAATCGTTCTATTCGTCGAATATAACCCGATGTTCGTTGGCGCGGGAATTCCCCACTCCGTCGGTAAATTATTGTCATTGCTTACATAGGATTTTGTCTTAGAGATAGGACTACCTCAGCTCTCGCGCGCGCGCAGAAAGCGGTCCGGTTGGCCATGTTATACTGGGACACGCATCCCACTGTACCATCCTCACTTCTTCGCTGAACCTCCTTTTGGAGAAATGTCCGCTTTCAAGCATATTATATATGTGTGGGCTTGACGATTTTTGGAATGACCAGAATAAAGACTGGTAGGTGACTTCGGCCCATGGTGACCTCGGCCCGGTGATGTCGGCCCGCCTATACAGGGCATACTAGTAGTACAGTAACTCGCTTAGCCAATCAGCGAGCGTTCACCTCACTTAGGCAATTTATAGGGAAACTATTGTGTGACATCACCTCAAAAAATTTTTTTATGCCAGATGTATGGACGAGTGTATATCCCATGTGTCGTCAACTATATTCATGCTTATCACGCGATGCCCAATACGTCAATTGACAAAAATAGCATAGTGGTTAGGCTGGGATTTTTTTTTTAAAGTCATAGTAGCAAGGTACCATTATATGGTTTTATTCCTGTTCAGATAAAGGCATTGTGGACATTTGGTGATAAAAAAGATGTTCGCGTTACTTGGTAATTAATAACAGCGACATATAATCGAGTATATTGAGCCAGTATTGCGATCGCCTTCTCATGCCGATGAAAAAAATAGCTTCGGCAGTTTCCGTAATCGTGACGTCAGTTGAGGCAAAATTTGCTTTAATGGCTGGCCAAAAACGTAAAACACGTAATTTGGGCGGTCAGCTCAAAGATAGAAAACCACTCCAAAATGCATGAGATTCATAAGAAAACACATGAAAACCAACAAATACTGGACATCTTGCAGTTTAACAAACAACCCTTCTGGGAGAACGAATAGTACTGATTCTAAATATCAAGACAAGAAATGCCGTACTCCAACCATCTCACCCGTTCACTTGAATTGTCAAACATACACAAGGAGAATGAATATGCGACATGCAGTTTACCTTGCTGGCTACATGTACTTTCAGTACTGCCTCAAATGACGTCACAAACCACGTGACCCATACTAAAATCGTGATCAAAATCTTCGGCAATTTACGGAAGGAGTACCTATTTGATTCAATATATCGAAACCCATTGATTGTATTTGTAAAATTCGTTCGAATTTACAGATAACTATTCATAATGGACTAAATGAAAAGCACTTTCATCGGCATGCTACTAGGTCTTTAATGATGAAATCACTGAAGGCAATCAATGTCTCAACTAATATCTATAGCTTATATAACTTCTGCAGTATTTGTTGGTTTTTTGTAATACGTTTGTGAGACATGTTTATTGTTTTTTACAGTATTACTCATTTTGTTTATTCACACTTATATTCTTCTTATGATTTTTGTTTATTCACACTTATTTTCTTCTTATGATTTTTTTTTTTATCTCTGTTCACTTTGATGTTCAGTTTAATTAATTGTAGAATATTTATGACTGTTATGGCCCGAAACCCGTCCCTGACACATTCTCCCACTCGACATACACGGCACAGATTCATCACATGACTTCATACTTACTTACCTTACGTCACCGGGCACGCACCGTCCTCGCACCACATATACATGTAAACAACACTGCTCACGTTATCACTTCCTACAATCCCACCAATCACCACATTCCCAGACACATGACTCCGCCCACACAGACATGACATCACTTTCTCATCACTTTCTCTTTCTCTTACTTGACGTATGGATTGATATTCTGGGGCTCAGCATATAAAAAGGACATCAAACCAATTGAAATAATGCAGAAAAGGGCTGTACGCGTGATAACTAATTCGAAATATAACTCGCACACACCACCACTTTTCAAACAAACAGGAATTTTGAAAATCAACGATGTTTACAGGCAACAACTTAACTTACTTATGTTTAACTCACATGTTTATGTTTAAAGCACATTATGTTTAAAGCACATCCTTCCTCGGCCGCTGAATTCTATTTTTGTCCGAAATAATCAGATCCATTCTCATAACACAAGAAACAACAATGATCCTCTTGTGATCGCAAGAAAGACTAATATAATGTCAAATAGCTTTATATGCCATGGTCCTGAATATTGGAATAAACTACCAGAAACGATTCGATCAGCGCGTACTATCGCTATCTTCAAGTCGAGATTAACTGGCTACTATGTGTCCAATTATTGAACCATCTCACTCTGTGAATACTCTTCCGGATTTTCCTTCAGATAGGTCGGATATCAATAGCATAGCAACAGTGTATCAACATTTATTTGTATGTGTTTTAATCAGAAATCAAATTGCTGACATTTTTTTTTTTTTTTTTTTTTCAAAAGTGCTGCTATGTAAAGCCTACCGCACTATTTGTTACTAGCAAATGTTCGAATATGTGATGAATGATGACCGCTTGTGGGCAAAGGGTACGTGTGTGTGTGGGGGGGGGGGGGGGGCTTTTATTTTGTGTGTTTCACTAATTCTTTTAATAGGTTTGAATATGTGATTGTGTTTATAAAATATGTGATTATAAAATTCCAGCTGTGTTTCAGGAATGTTGTAATATCGTTCGGTTTCTTTTGCTTTGTTTTGTACGGCCCACACACCCAGTTTTGTATATATACGAAATTCTTTTAAACAGGGTATCATCATTGTCTGTCAAACAGGGCACAGACACATTGTGTCTTTGTGTGGTACCACGGGAATATATGTGTTAAAGATGTATTGTTTAATATCGAAGTTATAAATGTGCAGATGTATTCTCGAAATAAACACCTACCTACCTACCTACCTACTTTCCCGCCATTCTACATGAACACCTGCCACATTACGCGGGAAAACCCACACACATCATAGACTTAGCCCCGCGCTTTCCCACGGACAGTGTAGTTGGGTAGGATCTTTTGAATAGAAAGGTTGTATTGAGAGGTACTACGCCAAATATTGTGATTAGGAGATATCAAACTTATATTGGACTATTAATACTTCGGACTATTGTGGGGATTACGATAGTGTACGTGAGTGACCGTGATCGTACATCGGACTAATCATCTAAATAAACTCGGATATTATTGAAACTTACGTCGGACTTCCTGTTGGTGTGTCAACGCACAACATACATCGAACTATTCGATCGGTGGGCGTAATAGCCGCCCGAAGAACTCCGCTATTCCGTCACATTGGTGCCGTGACCAGGATAGCGAAGGCCAGTTCTCGGCTTACGAACTATCCCGACGTACGAACTTTTGATGAATACCCGATCTACGACTCGGAACCCGATCGGACCAAGCCCGGAAGATGAGGTGACGATGAATCCGGTCCCAGCGAACCAGCGAACTGCACGACCAAGATCAGTGGCGATGAGCGATACTATTACGCTATCGCAAGTACAACCGCCAAACGAACTGTACGAACTATCGTCGGCGGCATCCGTAGAGTACATGCCGGACTGGATGCGAGCCGATAGCAACCTCGAAGAACTGTTGGACGGTGACCCGTACCAGCCGTCGCGCACGGTGACAGAAATCCTTGACGCGCATGCGCGGTCATACCACGCGACACCTGCCGGACCGCCGAGGTCGCGACCAAGCGACGGAAGTGAAACGGACTATGCGCGCTTCCAGCGCCAACCCAATACCGACCCGCTACCTAAGTCGGTGAGTGTACGACCAACGAACTATGACAATTCAATGCTAACGCACCCGCCGAGTCGGTCGCGTGTCCAACAATGGTCGCATGAATCGGATACACGTGCTGGACTGTATCCGCGACACGACAATGTAATGTCGCGCCCATCGGTAACGATCCACACACTGACGCGACCAGACCGAACCCCGCCGGTGTACTCCAGAGTATCGGCCGACCCAGTCGTCACAGGAGAGCTGCCGGATGTCCACCTGCCGAACCGGAGTAGAGCCGCCACCGAGAGTACCCCCGCGGCCGACCTCAGGTTCAACGCTGCCCAGACGAACGACCCGCCGATACGATTCCACGCACCCGCGCCGAGATCGGAGGTCCGATACACCAGCGACACCATCGATCGCCGACCGCGCAACATCGGAGTACCGATCTCCGACACCAGCGAAAACACGCACCCCGCACATCTACCACCACCGGTAGTCAACATCGGACCATCGCACGGCGAACCGTCGCTACCAGCGGAACATTCCGCCTCACACGGCTACGTGCCCAACCATGGAAATGTGGTGCCCATGCACAATCATGGGGGAGTAGCAGTATCGAACTATGGAAATGCGGTGCCCATACACAATCATGGGGGAATAGCAGTACCCAATCATGGGGGAGTAGCTGTACCAAACTATGGAGTACCAGCGTACGGTGTCGCCGCGTACAATCACGGAATAGTGCCCAATTTGGGAATTGTGCCGCAAAACCCTGGAGTAGCAGTTCCAAGTGTGTACGCTCCTGGTTCGGGATATCAGTTCCTACAAATGTCACACCCAACTCCGTCATACGGAATGCCGGAAATGTCGCCGCCATACGGACCGGTCTCCCAAACCGCGCCGTTGTCAAATCACGCTGGCTATCCGCCCGCACCCGACGCCACGCCATACGTCGTACCGGTCACCACGACCACTGCCGCACCGACCACGGAGGTCGCGCCGCCAACTCCTGCCGTTTCTGCGACGACTGCCAATGCTACGACAGCGGCATCACAAGCGCCCATCATCCCGACGCTAGCGCTGAGTACTGCCAAACCAGCACAGTTGCGAGCCACGTTTAAGGAGGGTAATCTAAACCAGTACCTCCGCAGCTTCGAACAGTTTACGGCTGCATTCACGTACACGGACCTGAACAAAACTACGACATTCCGTAGTACGTTACGCGGACGAGCGGAAGCAATCGCTCTGAACATTCCGTTCAACATGCCTTGGGATGAATTCAGGCGTCGTCTCCTGGAAGGATGGGAACCCGCCGCCCGCCGACAGTCGAAACGAGACGATTTTCCGTTCTTGAAGCGTGAACGGAAAGAGGATGCCGAACATTTCCTTGAACGGTTACAAGCCATAGCAGAACAGGTGTTCGATGACGTCACACCTGAGTTTCTCCAACGAACTGTTATTTCGCAATTTGTCAATGGTCAGCCTGACCATATTGCGGATAGACTTTGTGTAATGACATTTACTTCGTACAGCGACGCACTCACAGCTGTACTGAAAGCGGAGAGTCGCTAGCAGCGGACCAAGAGAGATCGGCCCCACGGTACCCGCCGAGCGGACGCTACCTACCACGGGTATGCCCACGACACGGAAGCGAACGACGAACTTTCATGTGCGATCGGACAGTTGAACCATTGGGATACATCAACTCCCGATCAGATCGCTGCATACTACGACCCTGCAGATAGCGACACGACCGGACTGCAAGGGTGTGAAGAACATTCCGTCCTTTCCTGCTCCCGCGAATGGGTCGCGGAAGCGTTCCAGTGTGTTGTTAGTGATGAGTGCGGACAATACGGTGAGGACGCACTATACTCTGTTCTACGAGCTATCGCTCAGGCTCGTGGCGACCGTCCTACGCCTCAAGGTCGAACTGAAATATGTTTCTTCTGCAAGAAACCGGGACACAGGTGGATACGGTGTTACCGTTTGAAGGACATATTGGTACGAAATGGAATGAAACCGTTCCCGCCACGCCCTGGCGCAAATCGGAATAACGGACAGATCGGTATACCGAACTCGAACTCTCAGCCATTGGCTACGACGCCACCGGCCCAGCCACCACCACAGGCCAGGCCGTCAAACTAAGGGAGGAAGGAACTGCGGAGCAAGAACCTTCCGTTAAACCGAGCTACGCTCAAAGCTCCAAACCAGTGGTTGTGTCCACAGCTACGAACACGACGCCACCCAAGCTGGCGCCGACACCACGGGCCCTTCCGCTCCGCGAAGGGGTGTGCGCCAAGTGTGCTTCGTCGACTTCAGGTACGGAATCCCTCAACGAAGGGGTGTCGGAACCATTGCCACGCAGGCCATCACGGACTAATCGTCACGAAGGGGTGTCGACACGCACCACCGGCGATACAGGAACGGACTCTATGTCTGAAATCGAATGGGTGTCGGATGATGGAGGCTTTTACGCTTTCCCATCGGGACCTGAAACCAAGTCGGGAAGACTGAAACTTCCACTCCTACTGCCTGAGGAGGACCTCGATGGACCGATTGTTATCAGTCGAAGTCTGGCCGCCCATGAGTGCTGGAAATTGCCAGTGCATGTTGGAGAACGAACTTTTAAAGCAGTAATGGACTCAGGAGCACAGGTTTCCGTGCTCCGAAAGGACATGATGCGACACGTGTCTGTCGAACAGCGCACTCTACGCCCGACCATGGCGACCATTCGGGATGTCAACGGAGACTCCAGCCCGATCGACGGACTTCTAGACCTGACGATCAAGGTCGGAACGAAAGAAATGACAGTGACATTTTGTGTAGCAGCAATTCATGATGAAATGATCTTGGGCATGAATTTCTTCCGACAAACGAAAGCCATCGTTAATTACGGTGATGGAACTGTCGAAATTAACAAAGAGATCCTGTTTGCATACAAGGACTTCGAAGCTAATGTTGTACGCATGGCTGTACGTCGAGCCGTTACGGTACCGCCACGTAGCGAGGCCATAGTCGAACTTGTACCGACCTCAAAGGTCAGGATGCGCCAACACCCTCGGCTCATTCAGCCCATGACGAACTTTCCGGAAGAAACGGACTTGATTATGGGTCGCACATTGACCTCATTGAACCGGAAGTGTGTTAAAGTGACTGTGGTGAACCCCGCGGATACGGGCGTAACTCTGACTCGCTCAGATCCAATAGCCATAGCGAGCCCCGTTGACAGTATTGTGGGTGCTCTGCCAAAGTCAGGAGAGGAACCGGAAGTTCTTCACACGAACGTTAACCATTACGAAGACCTCCCGCCACACCTACGGGAGATGGTGGACCGTGCCGGACTAGCACCTGAACAGCAACGGTGCTGTGCCAATTTGGTATATCGGTACAGAGACACTTTCATGTGCCCCGACGGACAGCTCGGACGAACGCATGTAGTGCAACATCGGATCGACACGGGTACAAGCGCCCCAATTCGTCAGCGACAACGTCGCGTACCCCAAGCGCAACAACACATCATAGATGAGGAAGTTGACAAAATGTTGCGACTTGGATGTATCAAACCTTCGGAATCACCGTGGAGTTCACAAGTGGTGTTGGTACGAAAGAAAAACGGACAGGTACGATTCTGTGTGGACTATCGTCTGCACGTAACACGGAAAGATTCGTACCCTCTTCCGAACATTCAAGACACGCATGACGCACTCGCTGGAGCGAACTACTTCTCGGCCTTAGATCTCGCCTCGGGATACTGGCAGGTCGAAGTAGACCCGACGGACCGACCCAAGACGGCCTTCGCCACCCGGAAAGGCCTATACCAATTCAGGGTTATGCCGTTCGGACTGAGCAACGCGCCAGCGACTTTCGAATGTCTCATGGAGACCATCTTACGTGGATATCTGTGGACCAGATGTATGTGCTATCTGGATGACGTGATAGCATACGGACGCACTTTTGATCAGGCGCTTGCCAATCTGGAAGCGGTCCTCGATCGGATACGAACTGCCGGGTTACGCTTACAACCCAAAAAGTGTGAACTCTTTCAACGCGAAATCCTATATCTGGGATTTATCGTCAGTGGGCAAGGAATCAGGGTGGACCCGAACAAGGTCAAGGCTATTAGGGAATGGCCGACTCCCTGTGAGATTACGGACGTACGAGCTTTCCTGGGGTTTGCCAATTACCACAGGAGGTTCATAAAAGACTATGCCGAAATTGCTGAACCTCTGGTGTCACTCACCTGGGGTGAATGTCGCTTTACGTGGGGATCGCCCCAACGGAACGCCTTTAGGAGGCTCCAGAACGCACTTATCAAGGCCCCCAAGCTCGCCCATCCGTCACAAGATGCGGACGATTATTTCATTCTTGATACCGACGCCAGCGGTTACGCCATCGGAGGCGCGCTTTCACAGCATGTCAATGGAAAGGAAATCCCGATTGGCTTTGCAAGCAAGACGCTGTCCCGCACGCAACGGAATTATTGTACGACCTATAGAGAACTGTTGGCTGTTGTTGAGATGATTCAGCATTACCGACATTATTTGTGGGGACGCAGATTCCTGTTACGAACTGACCATAGCTCTCTGCGATGGTTAAAGAACTACAATGATGCGGACGGTATGTTGGCTCGCTGGTTAGCCAAACTGCAGCAATATGACTTTCGTATTGAACATCGTCCTGGAAAGCTCCAAGGAAATGCTGACGGACTTTCCCGTTGCCATAGTTGCAAACATTCGGACTGCCCTGGACGCTTAGTCGTTCCACCCACGGACCCGGAAACAAGTTCTGGAGAACTTCCCGTCAGACGGATTACGGTGGTTCCTGTCGGACCCGAGAAAGACCTCCTGGACAGTGATACCATGACATCACCGGTCTTATCTCGGATGATCTCCATACGCCAAGCTGCACGTGTGCGAGCATTGGATGTGAAATTGAACGGACAGGAATGGTTGTCGGACTATTCAACAGCGGACATTGTTGCCGCTCAGCAAGTCGACCCGAGTGTCGGAGTCGTACGACAGTGGGTATTGAACGGAACGAAACCCACGTCAAAGGAAGTCGCCCGCTACGGTGAGGAAGTGAAAACTTTGGTTTCACGATGGACTTTGTTAGCGCTACAGGATGGAGTCCTCATACGAACTACCAAGCCGGACCCAGCTGGTCGGACTGTCGTACAAACTGTGTTACCAGCGGCATTACGAACGGTGGTTCTACACCAACTCCACGACCTCAAGGTCGTAGGCCACCTCGGAATACAACGGACTGTTGAGAGAGTAAAGCGCCGGTTTTACTGGCCAGGTCTCGCCTTGGATGTTGCCCGCTGGTGCGCCCGCTGCCCGCAGTGTGTGTCACGGAAAGGAAAACCAGCGCCCAAGAAATCGCCTCTAACGCAACTACCAACTGGGGCGCCATTTGATCGTATTGCCATGGATATCTTAGATACCCATAAAGTTACCGGACGAGGTCACAGGTACATTCTTGTCATATCGGACTACTTTTCAAAGTACACGGACGCATTCCCGCTCCGCCGCCATACGGCCAAAAATGTCGCCGATGTTCTGGTGAATCGTTGGATCGTGTACCACGGGGTACCGAAAGCCATACACAGCGACCAAGGAACGGAATTTGAGTCGTCGTTATTTCGGAGCATTGTACGCCTCCTGGGTGCCAAGAAAATTCGGACCACGCCCTACCGCCCACAAAGTGATGGTCAAGTCGAACGATTCAATCGGACTTTGTTGAATATGTTGAGTGCATTCGTCAGTGATCGTGGGAATGACTGGGATCTGCACTTACCATATGTACTCATGGCGTACCGCACCTCGGTGCATTCTTCTACTGGGTGTACACCACACCTGATGGTATACGGACATGAATGCAATTTGCCTGTGGACTTGATGTTTCCTACGTACGACCCAGAACCGCTACCTCCATGCGGACCTGAATACGTCGAGTATCTCCGAACTGCTATCAGAGCTGCCCATGGGTTTGCGCAAGATCATCTGCAAAAAGCTGCAACCCGCCAGAAAATGGGGTATGACGCACATGCAAAATCTCGCCCTCAGTTCCAGCCGGGAGAGTTGGTACGGTACTACTATCTGCCCCTCACTCAGAACAACAAATTCGCCCGACCCTGGACCGGACCCTGGAGAGTCCTGGAACGCGTTACTGAGGTAGACTATCGAATTGCTCTAGTTTCCAATCCACGAAATACTAGAGTCGTCCATCTGGACGTCATTAAACCATACGAAGGCGACGCACAGTTGCTGAACCTTCAACCTCAAGTCGGATCGCCACCTGAGTCGTCAAGTAGCACAGGCTCCAAGACCGAACCATCCAACGATCCCCTGGAGCTCCTCAAGGAATTCCTCTACCCTTGGGACGTCACCGTACAAGGCAAATCGTCAGATACAGATCGGACTACCGAGACTGATACTTCGTCATCACTCGCCAGTCGGAGAAGCCACACATCCGGACCGCGACGCCGTCGCCAGAAGCGAAAATCGCGCAAGTCGAACTCTAGCGCTTCACAGCGAGCGCCAAAACCCCGCGGACCCAAACCCGCGATTGCTACGGACTCATCAACAAGCGAGGCTACGCCCCAGCCTGCTCCGTACAATCGACCCAGACGCACGATTCGCCGCCCAGCCCGGTTCAGATAACCACGGCTGTGCCAAGGGACTGATCTCTATGATGATGAATAAATGCCTGTCTATTGGACTATGATGTCATATCACCTCAAAATATATTTATAATATAATAATATTATGTACATATTCATTTCAATAACCATTTTTATGTACTGATGTCAGTGAGGCAATTTTCATATATAATATTGATATGACGTTATAATATTGATGCTGGTTACGATGCTATAATGTGGTATATGTGTGTTATGCATTGCATATAACTTCGTACTTCTCCATACCATCTCGCACCTGTTGCGCATTACCTAAATATTGCATGACTAACAATTCCACCCATGTGTCAGCCGTCATGTCCTGCCGTGAGTAAGATCACTTTGTCGCGGACGAGGTGAGAGGATAGCCGTCTCCCGAGCAAGCGTCTGATAAGAGCCTCTGCTCCCCCTACGCACAATTCAGGGGAATGCCCTCCGGAGCAGGATTCAGTTATGAACAAACCTCTGCTTTCCAACGCGCGATCTGTCATCACATTCATTGAAAATTATGCAACGCGCCACGGCAGGGCCGCCCAGATCACCCCATCACCCCTCATGATAATATCAGCGGTTCCATTATCTACGGCACTAGATGAAAATGAACGGACTGAGCAAACTTCTGTGAGCTTGGTATTTATACCTCAGAATATGTACGGACAGTGATCATCTGTTATAAACAAGTTGGTCAAAAGTTTATTGTGTGCTAATTGTGCAGATAAGGAACGGACTAATTGGAAGAGTTCACACGGAAAAGCATGAAGTGCAAATAAACACTGAAGCCGCCCGCGGCACCTCCATATAAACATTCCCAGTTAACTTCAATAGAGAGTGGAAGCAAGTTAAAGGTGCAGTAATTTTGACTGTATGCTAGACGGACAGTGAAATGATTGGATTGCGTTATCCAGAAGTTTGTGTCGGACTATGGGAAAATAGAGCAGCTGTGTGCTAACCTACTGCCCCGCTTGACTGGTGTGATGAACCAGAGCTTTGATGTACATGCGTTGCCTAGGTGATGGACCGCCCCCTCTTCGCAAGACTGAGAGCCGAGATGGATCAAGCGAACGTAAAAAGACGTATAAGACAATAGACAGAGCGCACCCCCGGTTGTGGAAAACCGCAAAAGACACTGTCAGCACTTTGTGTGTGTACGGATGCCAGATAAGCAGGAAAGTTTTAGAAGCGGATCATTCTGGCTGCGGACACTGGAGAGTTAACATCTAGCAGAAAAGTGTTGATACTACAGTGATCTTGAGAGACAATCAGACACTACTTTGAATATATATACTTCGTACGGCAATAGCACGCAATAGCAAAGACTATTGAATAACATTTTACGAACTTTGTGTGTGAATAATCCTGGTACGCACCTTGTATTAGGATAAAAGTCGGACTAGTGAGTGTGGGCTCACGCCAGTGAGCGAAGTTCGAACCATGTCGTCTTCCGACAAGGAGAGAGATAAGCCACCGGACAAGAAGACGGCATCTGATGCCGATAACAACGAACTGCCACTTGCCGTGAGAATAGTGGAGGCTGGGGATGAGCCGGAACATCCCATCGTACTTGGAGAATCGGCGACAGCCGACAGCGCACCGGGAACAGTTTCCCCTACCTCGGACCCGATCACGATATCGGATACAGAAACGGCCTCTGGGGCCGAAACGGACATTCGAAAGAAAGTGATAGCGAAACTCGCTCAACGTGGAGAGCGTCATACGCCGAGTCCATCATCGGACTCGATGTCGGACTTGAGTGCGCCTGACTTCCAGCGCCTGGAAGAAGGCGGGAAAATTGTCGAGCAAGCCATGGCTGCTAGAGACGCAGCTAAAGCCACGGCTAGTGTTACTTCGGACTCCGGACCAAAACAAATGATGGCTACTCCGCCAGTGACAGCCACACGACCGACCGCCGTGTCGGCTACTTCGCCTGCTTCAGCCAAACCGGCCAAGCCCGTACGACCTCTCGCGTTGCTCCCGCACGCGACGACATCGCGAGGATATTGCTCGACCTATACGGGCAAACGGAACGGAGTTATGGGGATTTCTTAGGGGGAATAAAGCTGAAAACGCCCCACAACCACAGTTTAAGCCAAAAGTGCGGTCTTATGGGGATTTTTTCAGGACTTATGGGGAAAGTTAAGATAGGAAATTTAACATTGGGTCCGCCCGTAACGCCCATCCGTTCACCCGTCCGGACTTATTCCGGACTCAAGGAAACCATGAGTCGCGGGACCTACGACAACGGACTTATCGCCGTCAAGTTGACGAGTTGATGGAGCTCGTACCTCGTCCCCCCACACCCCACGGGACGAGTCCAATCGACTGGAACGCGGTTCCACTCTACGACCGGAACCGGCAAGCAGGATATGGACATGTCCATGATTTCTCCGTACCGTCGACACTGACAGAGACTCAGTACCTGACTCTGATGCCGCTACGCCTCGGAACATGAGGATTCGACTGCCCCTTCTGTACCAGTGAGGAGGAGTCAGAACACGAACGGACCTGGCCCACGGTGCCTCGCCGGGCCCCACTTCGGACCCCACAGGAGCTGGATGCTCATGTTCTGGCGTACCAGATGCCATTCGTGCAGTTCTTTGTGTGCCCCGCACGGGACGGGTACATGACCCTGACGCTTTCGGACATGATACAGCATATCTCGACGCCCACGGCGAGTCACGCGGACCGGTTCCCCATCTTCCAACGGGGATCACTAATGGCCACAGAGAACATGGTTACTCGTTTCGCCAAGCGATGTGGGGTTGACATGCAACCCAATCCGAACTATCGGCCACCACGCGTACCAGCGCACGTGCCCATCTTCCGACGGACGCCGGACTCAGTACTCACTTTCGGCATCTGGGCGATGGCGCCCGCGGTGATGTCACAGTACCCACCAAATACCGCACCAGAGGTCCAACTGGTACTGGACCGTATCGAGTACGCCCAACTAAAAACGAGGGCCAAGGAAGCCAAAGTCGAACGGTACGCGATATCCAACTGATCAACCGTCACGTCCGCTACCGAAAGCCGGGAGCTTTCTATTTCGACCGTCCTGTTGTATATCGGACCTCGGCCATGAAGGCCGCTGAATCTCGGACCTCGGCTTCACCAGCTACAGGAGTTTCAACTCCCGCACGGAGTTCGCCCTCGGGGGCGATACCTAAGAGTCGGACTGTTGAGAGGCCTACAGTGCCTAATGTTACGGACTATAGAGTTCGGGAGGGACTTGTGCCACCCCCGGACGAATATCCGCCCCTGCCAAGTCGACCCACGGTCGAGACAGACGCGGCTGAATCTTCGGACTCAGTTAAAACTTCGGACCCAGCCGAACCCATAGAAACGGCTAAGATTACGGACTCTGTGGATAGGGAGCCTTCCCCAAGGACGGCTTCTCAAACCCCAGTTACGGACATTGAGTCGCCAATGGAGTGCGACCAGCCGCCACCACTTCGGACGATCGAGGATGAGCCAGAACCTCGACAACGTCGAACACCCGACAGCAGGCCGGGCTCCCCCATGGAGCCGTCTCGCGGCCTAATCACTTTCGGACCACCTCCTCCGTACTTGGATTACGAGGAGGAGTTGTTGCCCCCGACGACCACCTTGGTCACACGAGCCAACGACCCGGACAGGCCTCGGCTAAGAATGGAGGTCCTGGAGGACCAGGATCCATTACCTCGCGACCTGGAGGTCAACTTCGGACTTCACGGATCTGGTGAGTTCGGTGCGGACTACCAGCTACTTCGCCAGCACGGGCAAGGTTGATCGAACGGACTCTACCCGGACTACAAGTCCTCCCCGGAATTAACCCGGACTTCGCCGAACTCTACCAGGACGACAACACACGTCGTCTTCCCGCCGGACTCGGACCGCATCAGTCCTACTGGATGGAACAAATCACCCAGGCTGCGACGGATGCGGACCCTTTGTTGCTTGCGGAGGATGCTGAGCATCACCTCCCGTCGTTGGCACTGGCCAGCGCGGACGACCTGGCGCTTCAACATCTGCGAGCCATCCGCCGCGGATACGTACTTGCCATGGACGCACACATCCGCCAGGCGGAGTATAACGCCATGTCCCTCGGATTTGGGATGGGGTCGCTACACGAGCGACAGACCCCGACAGCCCCGCACCCTCTCCTGGAGGAGAACCGACGACTCCGGGAGGAGCTCCGCACCGCGGGACAAATAAACTCGGACTTACGGGAAGAGGTACAGGAGCTTAGAGCCCGCCTCTCTACGACTTCGTCTTCGTCGCCGGAACCTCAGGGAATCCCTGACGAACTTTGGACGACGATTGTGGCGGTTCTACCGCACTTGCCGGCCGACGACCAAAGGCGGCTGACGCAACAGGCATCGCCAGCCGCCCGGCCTCCCGCGTCACGGAGACGCGACCGTCAGTCGGACTAAATTTCGTACCTCAGGGTACAGCACCAGGATAGCTGTGTCCTGTCCATATCGTACTAATCATACCATATGATATATATGTGTGTAGTTCGAACCAATTAATCCTGGTCATTTTCACATGACGATATTGAACTAAAAGAATTGGTTCCATTCTGTAAGAAATATTCCAGATGTCTCAAAGTGTCACATATTAATATAAATAGTGTCAGACACAAATTTGATCCTCTGAAAGAGGCTCTTGTCAAAGGATATGTTGATTTGATGTTTGTTCAAGAAACAAAATTAGACGATTCATTTCCAGTAAATCAATTTCATGTTCCAGGATTCAAACATTATAGATGTGATTATAAGCATAATATGGGTGGAATCATGGTGCATGTCCGCAACGATATTGTCCACAAAAGACGTGATGATCTCGAAATCAACACAAATGAAAATGGCAGAGTTGAAAGTATTGCCATACAAATAGTTATCAATAATGAAAAATGGCTCTTTGTAAGCCTGTACAAGCAGCCTAAAGTTCCAGATAATTATTTTAGCAATATTGTGGAATCTATGTATCTGAGCTGCAACAAAGAATTCACCAATATAGTGTTCACTGGTGATTTCAATGTTGATTTCTCTAAATCAGGCCATTGTCTCATTGATTTTTTAGATATCTATGGTATAAAAAATATTGTGAAAACACCTACATGTTTCAAAAGTTCTAAGCCCACATGTATTGATGTTGTGATGAGCAATGCATATAAGCGCTTGCAGGGTGTAATAGTATTTGATACTGGTCTCAGTGATTTTCATCATATGGTTTCATTTGCCACCAAAATTCATATTCCATCCAGTAAACCGAAGAAAATTGTTTACAGAAGTTTCAAACATTTTGATGAAACTGAATATATTGATGATTTATTTAAGGCACCTTTTCAGGTTGCTGAAATTTTTGATGATGTTGATGATGCATATTGGTTTTGCGAATCTTTATTGAGTGAAGTTATTGAGAAACATGCCCCTTGTAAAAGCAAAACCATAAAGCATTCACAAGTGCCGTACATGAATAGCCAATTACGGCGAGCAATTAACTTCAAAAATATGTTGAGACGAAAATATGAAAAGCACAGGACAAATCAAATCTGGGAAAAATATAGGAAGCAGAGGAATCTAGTTGTAAAAGCAAAGCCTTGCAGTATATATGAAAACCAAATGCAAGGTAGAGAAAGATTCCAAAACATTCTGGAAAACAATTAAGCCCCTTATATCTGATAGATCCGGTGTTGGGAATGACCGAATTATGCTGTCTGAAGAAGAAAATCTCATAACTAATCCTGTGGCTGTTTGCACAACACTTAATGAATTTTACAATACTATTGCAAATACTGATAACTCTGTTGCAATTGTCAGAGATGATCTGAATGATGGATGCCAACACGGGGAACATAATATTTATAATATTTTGCGACATTTTGATGATCATCCCAGTATTTTAAAAATACTTGCTTCACGGGATGTCAATAACATATTTGAATTCAAAAAAGTTTCTATTGATGATATTCATAAACAGTTATGCAAGCTTAATCCTTCCAAATCTACCGGATATGACATGATTCCACCCAAATTATTGAAGTTGGGAGCTGAGGCTCTCTGTATACCTTTTATGTTCCTAGTCAATGAAAGTATTACATCCGCTACTTTCCCAGCTGCATTGAAATATGCTGATATAATTCCTTTGTTCAAGAAAGGTGATATTCTCTCGAAAGAAAATTATAGACCAGTCAGCATTTTGTCAAGTATATCTAAACTGTTTGAAAGAATCCTGTTTGAACAGATCTCTAATTATTTTGAGGGTGAATTTAGTATTTATGTATCTGGATTCAGAAAAAGTCATTGTTGTCAAAATGTTCTGACTCGATTTGTTGAAACAGTCAAATGTAAGCTTGATAATAAGGAAGTTGTTGGAACCGTTATGACAGATTTATCCAAAGCTTTTGATCATTTGCCTCATGATTTGTTGATAGCTAAAATGAATGCTTACGGAGTGAATATTCATTCATGTAACTTACTTCTGAGCTATTTTCAGGATAGATTCCACAGAGTAAAAATGATGTCTAATGTTAGCGGGTGGCTACCACTTAATGTTGGAGCACCCCAAGGATCAATATTGGGGCCTTTCTGTTATAATGTCCATTGTAATGATTTGATGTTTGATATTGAGAATGAATGTGATGTTTTTAATTATGCTGATGATAATACAATATGCTGTTATGGCAAAAATAATGATGAGGTGAAGACAAAACTACATCATATAATATCTAAATTATTAAGTTGGTTTGATGATAATAACATGAAAGTTAATTGCAACAAGTTTCAATATATGTTATTTGGAAATGGTTATAACCAAGATGACTCCATTGTAATTGATGGCAACACTATTCGTGCACAAAAAACTGTTAAGCTATTGGGTGTATATTTTGATGTAAATTTGAATTTTGACTACCATGTGCAAGAAATATGTAAGAAAGCAGGAAGGAAATTGAATGTTTTACGTAGGCTGTCAAGAAATCTAAATGAACAAAATAAGATGCTTCTATTTCACTCATTCATATTATCAAACTTTGAATATTGTTCTATTGTGTGGCATTTCTGTAGTAGGGGTAACATGGCAAAAATTGAAAAACTGCAAAAGCAGGCTTTAATATATGTGTACAATGATCATGATTCTAACTATAGTTCCCTAAGACGTAAAGCAGCTATCCCACTCATGTATGTAAGGAGATTGAGGTGTATTTTATTAGAAGTATACAAATGTGTCAATAAGTTAGGACCCAGCTATTTACATGATATGTTCGTATTAAAAAATGTACCATACAATAGGCGTAATATATTACAGGTGCAACAACATAAATATAGAACAGTCAAAAATGGATTAAATACGATTATGTATCAGGGGAGTAAACTTTGGAATTCGCTTGAAAATGATATCAAAGATGTGGGATCTCTCACGGCCTTTAAAAGGAGAATTAATATGTGGCAGCCACCAGAATGTAATTGTTCATGTTGTGTTCTATGTCATCTAAAGCAAGTGTAAATGTATCATCTTCACTGTATATATCTCATTCCTCATTGTAAATATCTTGTCATGTCGGTTAATAGCTGAATTCAGCTAATGTTCATGTTATGTGTCTTATCCGACGTTAAATAAAGTTTTATCTTATCTTATCTTATCTTGTTTCGGACTTTAAGTTGTGTCCGTTCCGCTAGGGAGCGTCGAGGAGTATTTTTATCATTCCAATAATATATATGTATATATTTGTGATTCTTTTAACTGTGTCTTTTATTTATGTCTTGATTTGTGTGTTTCATCGTCACCTGTCGTTCTTTTAAATGTATTTGTCAAATGTGTTCATATCATCTTAGTGACTGTTGACTGACTGACTAATGACTTTATTTTGACAGTTAGAATTTTTATTGTATCCATTGTTTTACCATTGTCTCTCGCGGTGAATGTGTTTCCCTTTAGGACTTTTAGCTTATCATGTTTAGATTTTTGGACAGTTAGGTTTCGGGGAGGGTAAATTCCCAGGGGGTAATTTGACGAAGGGGTGTTTTGTAGAATATTTATGACTGTTATGGCCCGAAACCCGTCCCTGACACATTCTCCCACTCGACATACACGGCACAGATTCATCACATGACTTCATACTTACTTACCTTACGTCACCGGGCACGCACCGTCCTCGCACCACATCTACATGTAAACAACACTGCTCACGTTATCACTTCCTACAATCCCACCAATCACCACATTCCCAGACACATGACTCCGCCCACACAGACATGACATCACTTTCCCGCCATTCTACATGAACACCTGCCACATTACGCGGGAAAACCCACACACATCATAGACTTAGCCCTGCGCTTTCCCACGGACAGTGTAGTTGGGTAGGATCTTTTGAATAGAAAGGTTGTATTGAGAGGTACTACGCCAAATATTGTGATTAGGAGATATCAAACTTATATTGGACTATTAATACTTCGGACTATTGTGGGGATTACGATAGTGTGAGTGACCGTGATCGTACATCGGACTAATCATCTAAATAAACTCGGATATTATTGTAACTTACGTCGGACTTCCTGTTGGTGTGTCAACGCACAACATACATCGAACTATTCGATCGGTGGGCGTAATAGCCGCCCGAAGAACTCCGCTATTCCGTCACATAATATTAAAAAAATTGTTATTTTTGTATGTTGAAAATAAAGATATTTGAATGAATTGAATTGTCTCCATGATACTTCAATGAACAAACTGAGAATGAATAGAGGCATCCTGGGTATGTGAATTAAATTGCAATTAACTTTTATCTGCTCAGGTGACCGAGAATCTGTTTTAGCAATTCTCATTGAGTTTTCTTGATGTGCTTGAAGTTTACTTGATTTGTGGGCCGAGGTCACCGCACCCTGAATAGACTATGCTCCCTGAATGTTGAAGCTTTGTATAAAAGAAAGCTGTATACTGTATATCATAACAAATGGCAAGAATCTCTTGCTCTGTCATCAAAATGTCTCTGGTATAAGAGCTACAAAATGGAATTGGTCTTGGAAAAATCTTAGATCTATTATTCTAAATGAACCGTTCAAATCAATTTTGTCCGAATTCAGACTGAGTAATCATAGGTTGCCAATTGAAGCTGGTAGACATAATAATGTAGGTAGAATGGATAGAATCTGTAATATTTGTTCATCAAACAGTATTGGTGATGAATATCACTATATTGCTGTATGTCCTGCCTTTGCCAAACAGAGAGAAATGTACTTGCCTGATAGTCTCACAGAAAATCCAAGTGTTCAGAGGGTGAACCTATTTAAGCTAACTAAATTTGTGAGGCTGGTCTGTAAGAAAGTTGCTGAGAATGGCTTGTCATCTCCTTAATTAAGCTGTTTTTGAACCTTACATTGTTTAAGGACTCTCATACCCTCAGGACTTTGTCCAGGGTCTTATTGAGTGAATAAAAAATTCTAAAAAATTCTCAAATTCTTCGATTTGTTGCTAAACGTTTGGAAGTCAAGTTTACCAATAAGAACCTACTATTTGGAAATATCGTAAGTTTCTACGTGCAGCTGTGTTCGTGTAGATCACATAGGCAGTCTTCGGGTATACCCTGTATGTTAGTTAAGTGCCACAGATGATTTGCTCGTACATATGTCCCCCAATCCCGCCCACAAGATGATGCAGTGACCACGAAACTGACATTGTACCAGAGAGTGTAGAATAGAGAGGTGTCACTCCACTGGCACTATTTTGTATTTTGAACTGGTGGCACTCCTGGCGTGTGGAGGGGCTTTATGAATGAATGTGTTTACTACAATAAGTACTATTACTACGACATGAATTTATGAATGAAAGAGTATGCCAGTAAAACGAAATGACGTAACTCTCAATCGTCTCTTTGGACAACAAACTACAACACCCCCTCCAGCCGCCAGGATTACAGGGCTCCATGAGACAAAATGGTAGACAATGGAAATTTGCCGAGTGACACCTCTCTATTCTACATGTACACTCTCTGATGGTACTCACGTCGTCCTATCAGTACCAATGTCAGTTTCATCGGAACTAGTTGGAGGCGATACGACATTAGAGTAGAGGTGCATCAGATGTGCATCACCTTCATACGGCTTGATCATATCCAAGTGGACGACATGGGTATTACCTACTAGGGTTAGACACAAGGCAATACGAGATCCTTCCAGGGTCTGGTCCAGGGATGCGCGAATATCGCGTGAGTGGTAGGTAGTAATACCATACCAGTTCTTCCGGCTGAAACTGCACGCACGACTTTGCATGGGCGTCAAATCCCATCTTTCCTTGGCGTGACACACACTACAGGCAGCAGGCGCACCAGCGGGCGATGTCCAGTGCGAGGCTCAGCCAGTAGAAGCGGCACCTAAATCTTTCTATAGTTCGCTGTATTCTGAGGTACTCTACAACCTATAGGTTGTGTAGTTGATGTAGGACCACAGTTCGTAGTGCGACGGGTAGAACAATTTGTATGGGGTCAGCAGTGGAATAATCCAATAACGAAGTTTGTCCTTCCAGTTTCACTACTAGTGCGCGTACTCGGGCCGTTTGGCGCACTGAGTCAGTCGAGACAAGACTGGTTATGTCATAGAATAACTGTCCAGGTGGTCTTTCTCAGGTACGACAGGTACAACTGATATCCGCCTGACTGGGAGCTCTCCGGAGCTGGTTTTCGGGTCCGTGGGAGGTTCGACCAAGCGACCAGGGCAGTCCAGATGTTTGCAGCTATGGCATCAGGAAAGTCTGTCAGCATTTCCGTGAAGCTTTCCAGGGCAGTCTCAATCTGAAAATTGTACTGCTGCATTGGGTGTATTGACGAGTGTGTCCCGTAGCCTCTTGAAGTCTCTGTGCTGAGGCGATCCCCAGCTGAAGTGACAATCAACCTGGGTCAGTGCGACTAGTGGTCCGGCAATATTGGCATAATCTTTGATCAACCTCCTGTGGTAGTTTTGATGTCTGTCGTTTTGCATGGAGTCGGCCAATCTTTTATAGCTTCCACTTTGTTTGGGTCAGTCCATACCCCTTGTCAGCTAATGATAAATCACAGATACAAGATTTCTCATTGAAACAGTTCGCACTTTTTGGGTTGTAGGCGCAACCCTGCAGGTCGAGTTCTGTCCAAGACTGCTTCCATATTGGCAAGCACCTGGTCGAAAGTACGTCCATGTGCTATTACGTCATCCATATAGCACATACACTGAGTGCACAAATATTCACGGAGGATGGTCTCCATGAGACGTTCCAAGGTCGCCGGTGCATTGCATAGTCCGAACGATATGACCTTGAACTGATATAGTCCCTTCCGGGTGGCGAAGGCAGTCTTCTGTCTGTCGGCTGGGTCGACGTCGACCTGCCAATACCCAGAGACGAGTTCTAAGGCAGAAAAGAACATAGCTCCTGCAAGTCAGAGTACTTGTGCATGACATCATTCAACAGACGATAATCAACACAAAAACGAATCTGACCTTTCTTCTTACACAAAAGGCTGACTTGCCAACTCCAAGTTGACTCGATGCATCCCCGTAATGATTTGCTGTAATAATTTACGACAGCGTTCGTTTGTCAAAAGAAATTCATGCCAAGTATCATTTCGTCAGTAAATCATGAGCTACCTGCTCAAGGGCTGGCGACTCCCATTTTTCGATCTGCCCCATGGCACATGAGAGTTTGTTATCTGCCTGTTCATCCCCCATGTATCCAACATACGTGGTTTCTGTTCGTCGAGCACCATGACGCCGGTTTCTTCAGGTACGCTGTTTTCGGCTCTCCGCTTTCAGTACTGCCATGAGTGCATTACTGCACGAATTGAATGTTAGTACACACAGTCTATCTGTAATATAGTCTGGCTGGTCGTTAATGAATTGTGAAATCATGGTACGCTGTTTTAGATTTTGGTGTGATATCATCGAACACCTGTTCGGCTATGACTTGCAGCCGTTCAAGGGACAGTATTAGTTGTGGCGACATATGAAGTATATGAAGCGACTCCAGGTGCAACCGGATATCCGACAATGCTTGGTATCGGCATGGTACCATAGAGTGGTGACAAACTGTTCATAGCTATGGATGTATTGCGTGAGGTTCCCTTCTTTAAATGTTGCATGCCATTGAGCCGTTCTGCCTATGGTTGATGGTTGTGGCTCAGACGTGATTCCTTGGGGCACAGTAGCTGCGACGCTTATAGGCGACGTGGGTGCAACAGTTTCAGCACCAGGGGTCTCGGCCACAGGAATGGTAGTAGTCGTGGCGATGGGGGCAGCAGGCAAAGCGACTCCAGGTGCATGCCAAGCCATACAAGAGTGACACTGATGGTAATTCGTTCAGTTGGAGGTATTGATATACCTAACCGGCAGTAAGCACACTTGGACACACTGCTATTCCATGGTTTGGCACCGCTAGTCCAAGATTTGATATGGCTACTCCACAATTAGGCACTATTCCAGGATTGGGTGTGTCAATCCCATAACTGGGCACTATTACGTGATTAGGTGCAGGTACTACATGACTGGGTGTGGCAGTGATTAGACACTACTCCATGATTGGCTATGGCGATCCAATGATTTTTCACTATTTTATAACTGGGTACATTGTATCTATTCGAGGCAGTGTACACCGTGTGAAACGGCGTTTCCGTGGGAGCAGGGGCCAAACAATGGTCACTGGCGGTGGCTGGTACAGAGCGTGTGCGTTGACACTGGTGCCGGAGATCGGAGCTCCAAAGTCAGGTGCATGGGCGGCGACTTGATGTGTAGTGTTGACTCGGTTGGTGTTCATGGAGTGGGTTCGCGAAGTCTTGTTGTAGTGTGGTTGTGCATCGGAAGGGGGAGAGGCACGGTCGTCATAGCGATGGTCAGCAGAGCAGAAGTGCGGTCGGCAGTGGTCATGGGTGTCTCTCCACAGTCGGTCTCGTCCGACTCAGTTGGAAGTCTCCTGGTAGCTCTCCCATCACAACTGGGTCGATTGGTACTCAGGAATGTCCTTGAGATTTTAGATTGTGTCGTGTTAGCGTTATTGGCGTGGCTAACGGACGTGATTGTCACACACTCATTGCTGTGTCTTTGACTAACTCGGCAGGTGAGGTATCGAGGAAGCGTTAACATTCACGGGTTGCACATCGACCGTTTGTGGGTTCGAGTCAATGTTTGTTCGTTGGTGTGAACGAGCCTCAGCATTGTCATTAGGTAACAACAAGGACGGCTTAGTAGATGTGGTGGTGTACGATTGTGCCTGCGCTACCAAGATGTCGCTCACCACGTTGAGTGGCGCTAGCGGGTCTTCCTCCAGAAAACCTTGTATGGGACCCTCAGGTGGCTCCGACGACCTCAAGAATGAGCGTCCGTCTAGAGACTCCTAGATTCTGGCTGGCGGCTGTACTAGAAACAATGTCAGAGTGTCGCTCAGGGCAACCGAACGTAATCGTGAAGGTCGTCGATTAAGTGGGACTGGATTGAATGTTACTTCTTCATCTGAACATGGTACGCCAAGGCTGTACGTCTTGTGGTGGGTCTCCATCGAGGGTTGCAACAGGGTTGCAACATGTACACCGGAACAGTCCTTCAGCCGAGAACTGGCCTTGTGACGAATCAGTTTCTTCTGGGCACGATCAGCCCGTATACTGACGTAGAGTACGATGTATTGTTGTGCTTGAGTACGACAAAATAAGTATGGCACTCAATATTATTCCACTCATTGGGATGATTGGTCCGATGGTCACGGCCACTCGCATACGATTCCCTCTCTATGTCTGGCAATACTCTAGTCCGAGGTATATCCCAATTTGTCTTCTATAATCACAATATTATTCTTAGTATAATATCTTCTTAACTTGCATTCACGTCTACTCTCTTCTATGTCTCAAAACCAAATCCTCAAAAGCGCGGGAAAAGCACATGCCGCGTTTTGTAGCAAAGGTCGTGTTGGATTGGTGGAATGTGATGTCATGTCTGGGTCCGTGTAGTGAGTATGTCTGGAAATGTCCTGATTGGCTGTGGTGTCCGATGTCAAGCCTGTGCACGTGTTGCATGCATGTTTGTGAGTCTCGTAACAGCTGTGTAGGTGCGCTTGCATAGTTGACTTAATGTGCAATTATGGATCATGTATTGATTCTATGATGTGTATGTTGCGTGGGCGTGCGTGCGGGGGAGGGTTTGGGTCTTTACAGTCATAAGTACTCTACACATATTCCAATGGCATTGTGTTCATCAAAAGTAATTTGAGTTTTCCACAAAAATTAACAATAATTTCACATTCTTTATCACTAGTTAATGGATGACCACGCTGTATGTGACGTCATTCACGTTAAATGGCCATGATCAATGGTAGCGTACGTATCCTTTCATAATGAAGGACCATGTGTTTTGTATGGTATACCAGGCATGTTGTCTACCTGAGTGAAGTTGTCAGAGAATGACAGGGAAACCGATAGTCTTTTTAGGTGCTGTTCAACAGAATTGTCTTATAATTCAGACAGCTTCATAATCATATATAGCTTCATAACTAATGGAACCGTGTGACTCAGAGATTATTGTGTAAAAATACATGATACATGCACTGCGATGTTCAAAGCTGTGACAATCAGCTTACTAGTATTGCCATAGGAATCTACATGAAGACTTCTCGGGAAATATCGTGTCAATCACAACACATGTCAATGTCAATTTGTCATAGTCATTCTGTAGTTTGAAAAAGACAATATTAGATTCAAGTTTCTCACCTTTGTCAGAAAACGTCATGTATACAGTACGGGTCCTTGAAACAAAAAGGTTCAAAATGTAGAACTCATGGCACTTCAAACTGATGAAACTGTTTGTTATGCCCCAGTTACAGTTGCTGAATACTAGTATGTCAATGAATTCTTTGTCAATACAGCTCACAGGTTGGTGGAGTCATTACCTAAACTATCTGTTGTGTTCAGTGCCTTCTGAAAACTGTAAACAGTTCTCCTGTAATAAAGGATTGTCTTGAATGTACCGGCTTAAAATCGTTGACAGACTGCTTGTACTTAATAAACCAAAAAACTTAAATGTATAAAAAAACCCAGGCCTAGATGACATAAACACAAGTATTCTGACAGATGCTTAGGCGTCACTGTCTGAAGTATTGGACAAGGCTGTCCACAGGCAAGTAGGGTTGTATTTGAAGGAAATCAAATTATATGCTCACTACAGTCTGGATTCAGGGGCCAACAGTCAAGTGGCTTATATCAGATCAAGAATCAGCGAAAGTCAGTTCGCTGGAATAGCAATGTTTGATGTTCATAAAGCGTTTGACAGCATGGATCACAAAAAAAACGTGTTGCAACTGAATCTACTTGGTTTGCTCATAAAATTTCAGTTCAAGATAGGTCAAAGATGACAAATAAACAATAAAGTGTTGTACGGGCCCTATAACACGATTGACGCTACTTCTCCTGGACTATTTTTTACATTAATTTGTATATTTGTAGTTGTTTATGTGACGGAATAGCGAGTTCTTCCGGCGGCTATTACGCCGACAGATCGTACAGTTCGATGTATGTCGTGCGTTTAACACAAGGCAGGAAGTCCGACGTAAATTCCACAATAATCCGGAGTTTATTGGGATGATAGTTCGCTAATGATCACGGTCACACACACAATCGTAATCCCGTATATAGTCCGAAGTATAGAATAGTCCAATATAGCTTGATTTCTTCTAATTCACAATCTTCTTTTATAGTACCTCTCTATATAACTTTGTTATCAAACTTCTCTTGTCAGACTCTAATCTGGAACTCTTTTTGCAACTGACCTGGGTACAACTGACCTACAGTCCGGGGAAGCGCGGGGCTAAGTACAGGGTGTCTGAGTTTTCCAGCGTCGTGAGGCAGGTGTTCATGTGATTGGTTGAATGTGATGTCATGTCTGGGTGGGCGTGGTTATGTGTCTGGAAATGTAGTGATTGGAGGGAATATGGGGTGTGTCATCGTGAGTAGAGTTGTTTACATGCGGTGCAGTGCTAGGACGGTGTGTGCTGGTGACGTAAGGTAAGTATGTATGAAGTCATGTGATGAACCTGTGCCGTGTATGTCGAGTGGGAGAATGTGTCAGGGAGGGGTTTCGGGCCGATAACTGTCATAAATATTCTACAAAACACCCTTCGTCAAATTACCCCCTGGGAATTTACCCTCCCCGAAACCTACCTGTCCAAAAATCTAAACATGATAAGCTAAAAGTCCTAAAGGGGGAAACACATTCACCTCGCGAGACAATGGTAAAGCAATGAGTACAATAAAAATACTAACTGTCAAAATAAAGTCATCAGTCAGTCAGTCAGTCAACAGTCACTAAGATGATATGAACACATTTGACAAATACATTTAAGACAACGACAGGTGAGAATGAAATACGAAAATCAAACACATAAATCACAGTTTAAAAAAATCACATGTATATGTACATATATTATTGGAATGTAAAAACAGTCCTCACGTTCTCTAGCAGAACGGAAACATTTTTAGAGTCCGAATTACCTGAAAGTGACCAGGATTAGTACACATGCATATATCATACGGCATGATTAGTCCGACTTACACAGGACACAGCTATCCAGGTGCTGTGCCCTAAAGTTCGATGTGTGGTCCGTCCTCATGCACACCTAGCACTCTAGTCCGTTGGTCAATCTCGTCTCCGTGACGCTGGTGGCCGAGCGGCTGGTGATGCCTGCTGCATCAGCCGCCGAATTTCGGGAGATTCCGGGGGTGAGGACGGTGCTGTGGAGAGGCGGGCTCGGAGTTCCTGGATCTCCTCCCGCAAGTCCGTGTTCTCTTGGTTCGAAGTCCGAAGTTCCTCCCGGAGTCGTTGATTTTCCTCCAGGAGAGGGTGCGGGGCTGTGGGGGTCAGTCGCTCGTGAAGCGACCCCATCCCAAATCCGAGGGACATGGCGTTATATTCCGCCTGACGGATATGTGCGTCCATGGCCAGTACGTATCCGCGACGAATGGCACGGAGGTGCTGTTGGGCCAAATTGTCCGCACTGGCCAATGCCAAGGACAGAAGGTGATGCTCGGCATCCTCGGCTAGAAGCAGCGGGTCCGCATCCGTCGCTGCCTGAGATATCCGGTCCATCCAGTAGGTCTGGTGCGGGCCAAGTCCGGCGGGAAGGTGACGAGTGTCGTCGTCCTGGTATAGTTCGACAAAGTCCGGATTGATTCCAGGTAGGACTTGCAATCCAGGCAGAGTCCGTTCGAGCAATCGCTACCCGTGCTGACGAAGTAGCTGGTAATCCGCACCGAATTCATCAGATCCGTGAAGTCCGAAATTGACCTCTAGGTCGCGAGGTAATGGTTCCTGGTCCTCCAGGACCTCCATCCGCAACCGGGTTCGATCCGGGTCATTTGCCAGAGTGACAAAATTGGTTGCAGGCGGCAACAGTTCCTCCTCGTAATCCAAGTACGGAGGAGGGGGTCCGAAGTTTATCAGTCCGCGAGACGGCTCCATTGGTGAGCCCGGTCTGCTGTCGGACGTCCGATGTTGTTGAGGCTCCGGCTCGTCCTCGATCGCCTGAAGTGGCGGCGGCTGATCGCATTCCATTGGCGATTCCGTGTCCGGTGCTTGGGCTTGGGAAGCCACCTCCAGGGGAGGCTCTTGTTCCACTGAGTCCGTATCTTTGGCCTTTTCCATGGGTTCGGCCGGGTCCGAGGTCTTTGAGTCCATAGTCTCAATAGTGCGGCTTGATAGAGGCGGGTACTCCTCCGGGGGTGGCACAAGGCCCTCCCGCACTCTATAGTCCATTACATTAGGCACTGTTGGCCTTTCGACAGTCCGACGTTTTGGTATCGCCCCCGTGGGCGAACTTCGGGTGGGAGTTGAATCCCCTGTGGCCTGTGGAGCCGAGGTCCGAGGTCGAGGTTCGCCTTCATGGCCGAAGTTCGGTATGTGATGGGACGATCGAAGTAGAACACCCCTGGTTTTCGGTAGCGAATATGCCGGTTGATTAGTTGAATGTCGCATACCATTCGTTCGATATGTACTTCGTCAGCCCGAGTTTTCAATTGGGCGAATTCAATTCTGTCCAAGACCAGTTGGACTTCTGGTACGGAGTTCGGCGGATACTGTGACATCAGGGCAGGCGCCATTGCCCATATTCAGAATGTTAGAACAGAGTCCGGAGTACGCCGAAAGATCGGTACATGCGCTGGTACGCGGGGCAGGCGGTAATTGGGGTTTGGCTGCATGTCAACCCCGCAGCATGTGGCAAACCGCTTAATGATGTTCTCCGATGCCATTAATGATCCCTGTTGGAATATCGGGAATTGGTCGGTATGATTCGCCGTAGGCGTAGAGATATGCTGATTCATATCCGACAATGTCAGCGTCATGTACCCATCCCGTGCGGGGCACACGAAGAAGCGTACGAACGGCATATGGTACGCTAACACATGAGCGTCCAGCTCTTGTGGAGTCCGTAATGGGGCCCGGCGGGGTACCGTGGGCCAAGTTCGTTCATGCTCTGACTCCTCCTCGCTCGTACAGAATGGACAGTCGAAGCCTCCAGTTCCAAGACGCAATGGCATGAGGATCTGGAATTGGCGCTCCGTTAACGTAGAAGGTACGGAGAAATCGTGTACGTGTCCGTACCCGGCATGACGATTGCATTCGTAAAGTGGAACAGCATTCCAGTCTATTGGGCTCGTCCCGTGAGATGTGGGAGGACGAGGTACGAGTTCCATTAGTTCATCGACCTGGCGTCGATAAGTTCGTTGTCGTAGTTCCCGTGACTCGTGGTTTCCCTGAGTTCGGAAAAGGTCCGTATAGGTGGAAGAATACCCCCGCGATGATGATGCGTGTGGCAACAAAGCGAGAGGTCGTACGGGTGCGGCCGGTTTGGCCGGAGAAGTCGAAGTAGCCGGCACGGCGGTCGGCCGTGCTACAGTCACTGGTGGAGTGGCTGTCATTGATTCAGGTCCGGAGTCCGTAGTATTAGCCGGGGCCTTTGCCGAATCTCTGGCAGCCCTGGCCTGTTCCACAATCTTTCCGCCTTCTTCCAGTCGCTGGAAATTAGGCGCACTAAAGTCCGACATGGAGTCCGAGGACGGACTCGGGGTATGGCGTTCTCCGCGCTGTGCGAGTTTCGCCATAACCTTCTTACGTAAGTCCGATTCAGGTCCAGAGGCTGGCTCCGAATCAGATACTGTAATCACATCCGAAATAGGGGAATTTGTTCCCGACGCTCTGGCGGCTGTCGCCGGTTCTTCAAGTACGATGGGATGTTCAGGCTCATCCCCAGCCTCCACTATTCGAACTGCAAGTGGAAGTCCGTCATTATCTGCAGTAGATGCCGCGCCTTTGTTTGAAGTTTTATCTCCCTCCTTATCGGAGGAAGACATAGTTCGTCTCCGCTCACTTAAGTGAGCACACACTCACTAGTCCAACTTGTTTAATTCCAATACAAGGCGTGTATCAGAATTATCCACAAAGTCCTCCAAACACTATTCACAAGTCCGTCCAATTTCCGTACAAAGTTCGTACAATATATTGTTCAATTGTCTCTTAAACACTGTTAAAATGCAACACTTTTATCCGCGTGATGTTTTCTCTTCAGTGTTCACAGCCAGAATGATCCACTTGCAAAACTTTCCACTTATCTGGCCTCCGTACACACACAAAGTGCTGACAGTGTCTTTTCACTGGTCTTTCTACAATCGGGGGGTGCGCTCTATCTATTGTCTATATACGTTTTTACGTTCACTTGATTCATCTCGGCTCTCAGTCGTGCGAAGAGGGGGCGGTCCATCACCTAGGCAATGCGTATACATCAAAGCTCTGGTTCATCACACCAGTCTGGAGGGGGCAGTAGGTTAGCACACAGCTGCTCTATTTTCCCATAGTCCGTGTCAAACTTCTGGATCACACAATCCAATCATATCACTGTCTTTCTAGCATACAATCAAGTTTACTGCACCTTTTTCGTGCTTCCACTCACTATTGTAATTAGCTGGGAAAGTTGATGGGGGTGCCGCGGGTGGCTTCTGTGTTCATTTGTGCTACTTGTTTCCCGTGTGAACTCTATCACTTAGTCTGTTCCTTATCTGTACAATTAGCACACAATAAACCGTTTGATCGAGTTGTTTATGACAGACGATCACTGTTCGTATAATTGCTGAAGTATTAATACCATGCTCACAGAAGTTTGTTCAGTCCGTTCATTTTCATCTAGTGCCATAGATGAGGGAGCCGCTATTATTTTCGTGAGGGGGTGATGGGGTGATCTGGGCGGCCCGGCCGTGGCGCGTTGCATAATTTCAATGAATGGGATGACAGGTCGCACGTTGGAATGCAGAGGGTTATTCATAGACGTTCCTGCTCTTATAAGGCATTCCCCTGAATGGTGCGTAGGGGGAGCAGAGGCTCATATCTGTCGCTTGCTCGGGAAACGACTATCCTCTCACCTCGTCCGCGACAAAGTGACCTTGCTCACGGCGGGGTATGTTTCGGCTAACACATGGGTGGAATTGGTTAATCATGAAATATTTAGGCAGTGCGCAACAGGCGCGAGACGATATGGGAGAAGTACGAAGTTATATGCAATGCATAACATTATATACCACATTTTAGCATCATAACCATCATCAATATTATAACGTCATATCAATATTATATATGAAAAGCGCCTCACTGACATCAGTACATAAAATGGTTATTGAAATGAATATGTACATAATATTATTATATTATAAAAATTTTTTTGGGGTGACATGACATCATAGTCCAATAGACAAGCATATATTCATCATCATAGATATCAGTCCCTTAGCACAGCCGTGATTATCTAAACCGGGCTGGGCGGCAAATCGTGCGTCTGGGTCGACTGTACGGAGCAGGCTGGGGCGTAGCCTCGCTCGTTGATGAGTCCGTAGCAATCGCCGGTTTGGGTCCGCGAGTTTTTGGTGCTAGCTGTGAAGCACTAGAGTTCGACTTGCGCGATTTTCGCTTCTGGCGACGACGTCGCGGTCCGGTTGGGGTCCTTCCACGACTGGCGGGAGATGACGAAGTATCAGTCTCGGTAGTCCGATCTGTGCCTGACGAGTTGTCATGTACAGTGACATCCCAGGGGTAGAGGAATTCCTTGAGGATCCTCAGGGGATCGTTGGATGGTTCGGTCTGTGAGTCCGTGCTGCTTGACGACTCAGGTGGCGATACGACTTGATTGTGAAGGTTCAGCAGCTGTGCGTCGCCTTCATATGGTTTTATGACGTCAAGATGGACGACTCAAGTATTTCGTGGATTCGTGACTAGTGCAATTCGATAGTCTACCTCAGTGACGCGTTCCAGGACCTTCCAGGGTCCGGTCCAGGGTCGGGCAAATTTATTGTTCTGTGTGAGAGGCAGATAGTAATATCGTACCAACTCTCCCGGCTGGAACTGAGGGCGAGATTTCGCATGTGCGTCATATCCCATTTTCTGGCGGGTTGCAGCTTTTTGCAGATGGTCTTGCGCAAACCCGTGGGCAGCTCTGATAGCAGTTAGTAGATACTCGACGTATTCAGGTCCGCATGGAGGCAGCGGTTCTGGATCGTATGTTGGAAACATCAAGTCAACAGGCAAATTGCACTCATGGCCATATACCATCAGGTGTGGTGTACACCCGGTAGAGGAATGCACTGAGGTACGGTACGCCATGAGTACGTACGGTAAGTGCAAATCCCAGTCATTACCACGATCACTGACGAATGCACTCAACATATTCAACAGAGTTCGATTGAATCGTTCGACTTGACCGTCATTTTGTGGGCGGTAGGGCGTGGTCCGAATTTTCTTGGCGCCCAGAAGGCATACAACACTCCGAAATAGCGACGACTCAAATTCCGTTCCTTGGTCGCTGTGAATCGCCTTCGGTACTCCATGGTACGCAATCCACCGATTCACTAACACATCGGCGACATTTTTGGTCGTATGGCAGCGGAGCGGGAATGCGTCCGTGTACTTGGAAAAGTAGTCCAATATGACAAGAATGTACCTGTTACCTCGTCCGGTGACTTTATGGGTATCTAAGATATCCAAGGTGATTCGGTCGAATGGCGCCCCAGTTGGTAGTTGCGTTAAAGGCGATCTCTTGGGCGCTGGCTTTCTTTTTCGTGACACACACTGCGGGCAGCGGGCGCACCAGAGGGCAACATCCAAGGCGAGACCTGGCCAGTAAAACCGGCGCTTGACTCTCTCAACAGTCCGTTGTATTCTGAGGTGGCCTACGATCTTGAGGTCGTGGAGATAATGCAAGACCACCGTTCGTAATGCCGCTGGTAACACTGTTTGTATGACAGTTCGACCGGCTGGGTCCGGCTTGGTATTTCGTATGAGGACTCCATCCTGCTTCGCTAACAAAGTCCAGCGTGAAACCAGAGTTTTCACTTCTTCGTCGTAGCAGGCGACTTCCTTTGACGTGGGTTTCGTATTGTTCAATACCCATTGTCGTACGACTCCAACACTAGGGTCGACCTGCTGGGCGGCCGCAATGTCGGCAGTTGAGTAGTCCGATAACCATCCTTGTTCGTTCAATTTCACATCCAGTGTTAGCACACGTGCGGCTTGGCGTATTGAAATCATCCGAGACAAGACCGGTGATGTCATGGTATCACTGTCCAGGAGGTCTTTCTCGGGTCTGACAGGAACCACTGTAATCCGTCTGACGGGAGTTCTCCAGAACTCGTTTCAGGGTCCGTGGTTGGCACGACTAAGCGTCCAGGACAGTCCGAATGTTTGCAACTATGGCAGCGGGAAAGTCCGTCGGCATTTCCGTGGAACTTTCCAGGACGATGTAGAATACGAAAGTCATATTGTTGCAGTTTGGCTAACGAGCGAGCCATCATCCCATCCGCATCGTTATAGTTCTTTAACCATCGCAGGGATCTATGGTCAGTTCGTAACAGGAATCTGCGTCCCCACAAATAATGTTGGTAATGCTGGATCATTTCAACAACAGCCAACAGTTCTCTGTAGGTCGTACAATAACTCCGTTGTGTGCGGGACAACGTCTTGCTCGCAAAGCCGATCGGTATCTCTTTTCTGTGCACACGCTGTGAAAGTGCGCTTCTGATGGTGTAGCCGCTGGCGTTCGTATCAAGGATGAAATAATTGTCCTCGTCCTGTGACGGGTGGGCGAGCTTGGGGGCCTTGATAAGTGCGTTCTGAAGCCTCCAAAAGGCGTTCCGTTGAGGCGATCCCCATGTGAAGCGACACTCACCCCGGGTGAGTGAAACCAGTGGTTTTGCAATTTCGGCGTAGTCTTTTATGAACCTCCTGTGATAATTGGCAAATCCCAGGAAAGCTCGTATGTCCGTAATCTCACAGGGAGTCGGCCATTCCCTAATAGCCTTGACCTTGTTCGGGTCCACCCTGATACCTTGTCCACTGACAATGAATCCCAGGTATAGGATTTCACGTTGAAAGAGTTCACACTTTTTGGGTTGTAGACGTAACCCAGCAGTTCGTATCCGATCTAGGACCACTTCCAGATTGGCAAGCGCCTGATCAAAAGTGCGTCCGTATGATATCACATCATCCAAATAGCACATGCATCTGGACCACAGATATCCACGTAAGTTTGAAGGTCGCTGGCGCGTTACTCAGTCCGAACGGCATGACCTTGAACTGGTATAAGCCTTTCCGGGTGGCAAGGGCTGTCTTGGGTCGGTCCGTTGGGTCCACCTCGACCTGCCAATATCCTGATGCAAGGTCTAGGGCCGAGAAATAGTTCACTCCGGCGAGTGCGTCAGGCGTGTCCTGGATGTTCGGTAGAGGGTACGAGTCTTTCCGTGTTACGTCATTGAGCAGACGATAGTCCACACAGAATCTGACCTGTCCATTTTTCTTTCATACCAACACCACTTGTGAACTCCATGGCGATTCCGAAGGTTCGATGCATCCAAGCCGTAGCATTTTATCAACTTCCTCATCTATGATATGCTGCTGAGCCTGGGGTACGCGGCGTTGCCGCTGACGAATTGGGGCACTCGTACCTGTTTCGATCCGATGTTGCACTACATGCGTCCGTCCGAGCTGTCCGTCAAGGCACATGAAAGTGTCTTTGTATCGATATACCAAGTTGGCACAACACCGTTGCTGTTCAGGTGCTAGTCCGGCACGATCTACCATCTCCCGTAGGTGTGGCGGGAGGTCTTCATAATGGTTAATGTTCGTATGGGGAACCTCCGGTTCTTCTCCTGACTTCGGCAAAGCGCCCACAATACTGTCAACTGGGCTCGCTATGGCTACTGGATCTGAGCGAGTCAGGGTTACGCCCGTATCCGCGGGGTTCACCACAGTTACCTTAACACACTTCCGATTCAATGAGGTCAATGTGCGACCCATGATCAAGTCCGTTTCCTCAGGAAAGTTCGTCATGGGCTGAATGAGCCGAGGGTGCTGGCGTACCTTTGAGATCGGCACAAATTCGACTACGGCCTCACTGCATGGCGGCACCGTTACTGCGCGGCGAACAGCCATGCGCACAACATTAGCTTCGAAGTCCTTGTGTGCGAACAAGATTTCTTTATTAACTTCGACAGTTCCTTCACCGTATTTAACGATAGCGCTCGCTTGTTGGAAAAAATTCATGCCCAAGATCATCTCGTCATGAATCGCCGCTACACAGAATGTCACTGTTATTTCTTTCATTCCGACTTTAATCGTGAGGTCCAGGAGTCCGTCGATCGGGCTGGAATCTGTTTTGACGTCCCGTATGGTCGCCGTGGTCGGGCGTAGAGTGCGCTGTTCGGCAGGTACATGACGTAACAAGTCCATTCGGAGCAGAGAAATCTGCACTCCCGAGTCCAACACTGACTTAAAAGTTCGTTTACCAACACGTACCGACAGCTTCCAGCACTCATGGGCGGCCCGACTATTGCTGATGATGAGCGGTCCGTCGAAGTCCTCCTCCAGTGGCAAGAGCGGAAGTTTCAGTGTCGCTGGTTTGGTCTCAGGTCCATACGGAAAGGCGTAGAAGCCTCCATCGTCTGATACCCATTCGATCTCGGACATGGAGTCCGTTCCAGTATCTCTGGTGGTGCGCGTCGACACCCCTTCATGACGATTAATTCGTGATGGCCTGCGCGGCAATGGCTCGAACACCCCTTCGTGGAGGGATTCTACGCTTGAAGTCGACGAAGCACACTTGGCGCACACCCCTTCGCGAAGTGAAAGTGCCGGTTGTGGCGGCGCCGCCCTGGATGTTGTCGTAACTGTGATTGCGGGTCCGACTGGTGTGGAGCTGTGAGCGTAGCTCGGGTTAACAGAAGGTCCTTGCTCCACAGTTCCTTCCTCCGTTAGTTTGACGGCTTAGCCGATGGTTGTGACTGCGCCGGAGGCGGCATTGTAGCCGGTGGCTACAAGTTCGAGTTCGGTATACCGATCTGTCCGTTATTTTCATTTGCGCCAAAGCGTGGCGGGAACGGTTTCATTCCGTTTCGTACCAATATGTCCTTCAAACGGAAACACCACATCCATCTGTGTCCCGGTTTCTTGCAAAAGAAACATATTTCAGTTCGGCCTTGAGGTGTAGGGCGGTCGCCACGAGCTTGAGCAGTGGCTCGTAGGACGAAGTAAAGTGCGTCTTCACCATATTGTCCGTATTCATCGCTGAGAGCGCACTGGAACGCTTCCGCAACCCATTCGCGAGAAAAGGAAGGGACTGAATGTTCTTCACACCCTTGCAGTCCGGTCGTGTCGCTATCGGCAGGGTCGTAATATGCTGCAACCTGATCGGGAGTTGGCTTATCCCAATGGTTTATTTGTCCGATTGCACAAGGAAGTTCGTTATCCACCTCTTCGTTTTCCGCGTACCCATGGTAGGTAGCGTCCGCTCGGCGGGTACCGTGTGGTCGGTCTCTCTTGGTCTGCTGTTGTCGACTCTCCGCTTTCAGTACAGCCGTAAGTACATTGCTGTACGAATCGAATGTCAACACACATAGTCTATCTGCAATGTGGTCAGGCTGACCATTGACAAATTGCGATATAACAGTTCGTTGGAGGGATGCAGGCGTGATGTCATCAAACACCTGTTCCGCTATGGCCTGTAGCCGTTCAAGGAAATGTTTGGCGTCTTCTTTCCGTTCGCGTTTCAAAAACAGAAAGTCGTCACGTTTCGATTGACGTCAGGCGGTGGGTTCCCACCCTTCTAGGAGACGGCGCCTAAACTCCTCCCAAGGCGTGTTGATCGGGATGTTTAGAGCGATAGCTTCCGCTCGTCCTCGTAATGTACTACGGAATGTCGTAGTTTTGTTTAAGTCCATATACGTAAAGGCAGCCGTGAACTGCTCGAAGCTGCGGAGGTACTGGTTCAAGTTGCCTTCCTTGAACGTGGCTCGCCATCGTGCCGCTTTGCCGGGGATCAGCGCTGATGGTTGGGCGACGAGCGCTTGAGGCTCCGCTGTTGTAGCGCTGGCGGTCATCGTAGAAACGACTGGAGTTGGCGGCGCGACCTCCGTGGTCGGATTGGCTGTGGTCGTGGCGACCGGTACGACGTATGACGTGGCGTCGGGTGCGGGCGGATAGCCGGCGTTACTTGGCAATGGTACCGTCTGGGGGACTGGTCCGTGAGGTGGCGACATTGCTGGAATTCCGTATGACGGAGTTGGGTACCACATTTGCGGGAGCTGATATCCCGAACCGGGAGCAAACACACTTGGAACTGCTACTCCAGGGTTTTGTGGAACAATCCCATGATTGGGCACCATTCCCTGATTGTATACGGTTACACCGTGTGCTGGTATTCCGTTCGTATATGACCCCGGAGAGTATGCTGCTACTCCAAGGTTTGGTACGGCTACTCCGCCATGATTGTGCATGGGAACCACATTTCCATGATTTAGCGTGTAGCCGTGTGCAGCGGAATGCCCCACAGTGAACAATGGTTCGACGTTTGGTGGTCCGATGTTGACTACCGGTGGTGGTAGATACGCGGGGTGCGTATTTTCACTGGTGTCGGAGATCGGGACTCCGATGTTGCGTGGTCGGCGATCGCTGGTGTCGCTGGTATATCGGACCTCCGCGTTCGGCGCAGGTGCGTGAAGTCGCGTCGGCGGGACGTCCGGCTGGGCATCGTCGGGTCCGGCGGCAGGTGCGGGGGTGCTCTCCGTGGTGGGTCTCCTCCGGTTCAGCAAGTTGATGTCTGGCAGCTCTCCCGTCATGACTGGGTCGATCAGTACTCTGGAATACACCGTCGGGGTTCGGTCGGGGCGCGTCAGCATATTTGTCATCGCTGACGGGCGCGACGTCACAACGTCGTGTTGCGGATGCAGTTCGATTGATTGTCTGAGTCATGCGCCCATTGTTGGACACGCGACCGACTTGGCAGGTGCGTTAACATTGACGTGTTATAGTTTGTAGGGCGTGCACTCACCGACTTAGGTAGCGGGTCGGTTACAGGCTGGCGCGGGAAGCGCGCATAGTCCGTTTCACTTCTGTCGCTTGGTCGCGACCTTGCCGGTCCGACTGAAGTTGCGTGGTATGACCGCGTGTGTGCGTCGAGGATCTCTGTCATCGTGCGGGACGGCATCAGCGGGTCACCGTCTAACAGTTCTTCAATATAACTATCGGCTCGCATCCAGTCCGGTACGTACTCTTGGGATGCCGCCGATGATAGTTCGTATAGTTCGGGTGGCGGTTGCACTTGCGATAGCGTAACAGTATTGCTCCTCACCACTGACCTTGGTCGTGATGGTCGCTGATTCGACGGGACCGGATTCATCGTCACCTCATCTTCCGGGCTTAGTCCGATCGGGTTCCGGATCGTAGATCGGGTGTTTATTGAAAGTTCGTACAGCGAGATAGTTCGTAAGCCGAGAACTGGCCTTCGCTATCCTGGTCACGGCACCAATGTGACGGAATAGCGAGTTCTTCCGGCGGCTATTATGCCGACAGATCGTACAGTTCGATGTATGTCGTGCGTTTAACACAAGACAGGAAGTCCACAATAATCCGGAGTTTATTGGGATGATAGTTCGCTAATGATCACACACACAATCGTAATCCCGTATATAGTCCGAAGTATAGAATAGTCCGATATAGCTTGATTTCTTCTAATTCATGTATGAAGTCATGTGATGAACCTGTGCCGTGTATGTCGAGTGGGAGAAAGTGTCAAGGAGGGGTTTCGCGCCGATAACTGTCATAAATATTCTACATTTAGTAATAAATATTTCATTCCACTGATCCCTTATCGCTTCCCCCTCAAGTAGCTGTAAGCCTAAATGTAATAATAGTATAGATAAAATATTCGTCTGACATTCGATTCAAACGATCAGAAAATAGGAGTGAAATTAACCATGTCATTATACATGTTAGCCAAAACGTTTACGATGGCGACACTTCTGAATACATATACCCAATATATTTGTACCACGGTTGACGCTAGTGGTGTGATCAATCATCGATTATAATCGATGATTGGTTGGTTGAGTCATATTTCAAGCGCTCGATTGTATTTGTGCACAATCGATTAATTGGAATCATACACAAATGATCAACAAAAATCGTCAGTCGAGTTCGTAATGCAGCAATAACATCATTGAGTTGGCACATTTGACAGGTGGTTTTTCACATCATAATGCACCCAAAATTTCCTGTGCTCCCATGCAAATAACCCGATGCATGAGCGCCATCTATTGAATATCACGCACGGTATAATGGTATAATTGTAACACCACTATTATTGGTGAACTCATGGCATGGGATTCTTGATGGGATATTGTTAGCTGTGTTTCCTGGATAATTTTGAGTCACATGTTTAATGTTGATGAAATTATAATCATGGATTTAGTTTGGTTTGTTTTGTGCTGTATCCTATAATATTTAGCAATTATGTTATATTGCATATGTGGTATATGGCTAAATAGCAATATATTTATCCTACAATGTTAGTAAATATTGAATTACATCAAGTCATTGCTGGTGTAATACACATTGATCTAAATAATATTTGGTGATTTTATACGTGTCTATCCAACCAAACCAATCATCGAATGGTTGTGACCAACCAATCATCAAACATGAAAGTCCAACCAATTCCCAACACTAGTTGACGCCTTAAACAACAGGCCAAACCAGAGGTCTATTTCACGTAGACATACCCGTGGTACAAGTACAAGAGACAAATAACAGCCTACGGTATGCCTCTACATACCCTATGACTCATGTATTGGTGGTCCCGCTCCGTCACCACAAGCAAGGCGATCAAGCTTTTGATATGGCCGCTGCAAAGCTGTGGAACATTTTACCTGGCAAAGTTAAAGACGCTGAATCTTTGAAATCATTCAAGAGAGCACTAAAGACTCACTTCTTCACATCTGTATACTAGTCGTCTATTTGTTCTAGTCAATCAATGCTGTTTTGGTTTTATCCAGTTCTTAATGTCGCCTTTTATTTTTTCCTGTTGTGTAATACTGTCTCTGTCATATTTACATTCCTCTTTCACACATTATTTATGTACAGCGCCGTAGAGCAGATTCATATCTGGATAGGGCGCTATAAAAGTTGCCATTTAATAATGTATTCGTTATACCCTACGGCTGTTCGTCGTCTATTCTATACATAGATATATATAATTTTCACCTGTTTGCTTACGTGTTTGCTCGTAGGCCAGCGCTGGTACATGCCAAGTTGTTTAGCTTCACTTGACACACTTACCCTGGGTGAAATAACAGCTTTCTACCAAAACAAATCGGATTCTCTTTAACATAAAACTCCTTTCAAAAATAAAATTAAAAGAATTGGCAACTACCCAATATGGAGTTTACCAATGGCTCGGGTGACTTGGGTAGCCGATTCAACAGACTTGCTGGCACGATAGCTACAAGGTCCATGTCTATCATGCATGTGTAGATCAGTGGTTGCTAAGTGACGGAGATGGAGAGCGGGTGGGGGGGGGGGGGGGAGGGTGGGAGGGGCACTGGCCCTGTGTGAATTAGTATACACACAGACGGGGCGGATTTGAAACTTAATTAGGGGGGAATTCGTCTGTAGCACAATGTCGTCTGCAGCACAATACAAAATGTCTGAAAGGGTTGATTTGGGAGTTCCTACTCCTTCTCTTGCTGGGGATTTGTAATGTGTTTTAATTTGACTTTTTTTTCACGCACACTGAAAACAACGTGCCCTGGTGCTATCCCCTGGAAATTTAGGCGAAGTTATCATACAACAATCTGATATATTATTGATTGCAGTTTCTTTCATAATACGATGGTTGAGAAATAATGATTGAATACATTGACAAATAAATGTATAAGTATTACATAGTAAAGACACTAATAATAATCAGTATGTAATTATCATATTACATAATAAAACAGCAATTAAAATATGCACACTGATATTTGCCCTTTGTTTTAAAACAAAATCTCCTGATTTTGAAGGATAGTATAATAGAAGGGCCTGAACTATTCATACTTGAATGATGCAAGATGAGAGAAATACATACAATTGAAGTATAATTGGACTATACTGATATCAACATTTGTGAACTAGCAACAAACCTGCTAATCCTAAGGTAATATACTACAAACTATATACTGGTACATTATGATAATACATTATGACAGTGACAATTATGTCAATGTTAGCGACTCATAGGTCAAGCTCAATAATCATATGGGACACTGATATAGCCATATTATATATTCAGGCCTAGGTTGCATGTATACTGCATGCTTCTTTGGAGCATTGTACATGTACAACATATATGATCAACTTACAAATGTGAGTAGTTGAAATTATACAATAGTAAATGAAAATACACAATTCCCATGAGTATATTAATTACACACATGACACATACATCAATATAATGCATTTAACATAATTGTATGCTTGTGATGTATCCAAGTATAGACAAAATGGAATATACCCTAGGATCTCTCTAAGAACATACCCTGAACAACCATGAAATAACACAAACATGTGCAAGGGGTTGAATTTAATAATTATAACCGAAAGAGTGTGTAAGCATTACATAGTAAAGATACTAATAATAATCAGTGTGTAATTATCATATTACATAATAAAACAGCAATTAAAATATGCACTCTGATAATATGTACCACATGTGGTGGCCTGACAGAGGGTTCTTGTCCTTTTTACTTTGTAATATTGTCAAACTTGACTCGATGTTTCAACCCTTGATATTTCGATGGACTTTTAAACAGTTCAATTAGGGAATTCTTTGAAGACAGGGCAAATAACAAAATGATTTTGGTTTCCTGCTTAAGGCTGAATACTATATATGTATACATATATATGTATATATGGTTTTTTTTTTCCTTTTCAACAAATATAACTGACACGACGCCCGTTTGAGTTTGTTCACCACCCGTGAACACTATTCATTGGCCAGCGCATCGCGCTGGTCTTCTAAGTTTGCCTAAAATGAGACCCACGGAGGGTAGATATGAGTGGGCCCGGTCCTGCTCATGCTGCTATCCTTTGTTAAATACAGTAATCTCAACAAAAGGACACGGCACTTTCAAAAATAATATTTCTGATTGTTTCCATGAGGTTTTACATTTTAATCTTGTGAATAAACACAAATACTGTGAGAGCTTTGCGATATTTGTTGATTTACCGTAATACATACGCATACAGTAGCGCAACAAAAATATTGAGCTAAATTTTTGATGTTGACAGAACAATTACGAAAGGTTGCCAACTTTTATAGTTTAAGATATAAAAGTGATAAAATGTGATGACAAATGCTATTTTTACACCATAATAGACGCATAAACTATCAATTTGATCCAAAACATTCGGCCACATTAAAACCATTGAATGTCTGTGCTCGGATATACATCGACATCTTCTTTGTTTATTATATGGAGAATGATGAGCAATATAATCCAATAAATTGAGGTTATTAATCACATAAACTTTCCCATCCCAACATATTTCTGCTGGCCACGAAAATAATTATCTCCACTGTAGGTTACTTGTGGAGTTTATGGTTGATGGAACACAACAAACAAGTCACACCCTCGGCGCTTTACCGTCTTGTGGCTGACATCACGCCAATGAAATGTGACATATATAAAATCATTTAACATATAAAACATATGGTCTATGCCACAGCAGAGTGAGATTACAGGTCTCGCCGGCCGCCGTTAGGTGATGGCACGCTCCAGTGGTTGTGGGTTGAAATGACGAGAATCACCCCACGTTTGCCAGAAGCTTCTCCGGGTATCGACCGCCCCGGGTCGACACACCGAAACATGCTTGTCTGACTGAAACTCAAGCAAGGTAAATCAGGTTCATAAAACAAACATTGTTCCTTTGATTACTGGAGTCAAGTGATGTAAGTCTGGAGAGTATTACATTTATCTGATGGTAACTTTTCATTTATAGATACAAAAGATTGATGTCTACGGATTTATCTGGATACTACTCCGTGGAATGTGGAATGTCATAACTTGTAAGTTCAGTACGTACAAGTTCAGCTAAAATTTGAATGGTGAGATAATTCATTTGATGAGAACTGTTACAGTCCACTTAAGTCGGACTACCAGTATCACAAGATATACTAAGTAGTGACACTGACTGAGGAGCATCATAAAACTTGCATAAGTGTTGCGAATATCAATATGGTCCCATAAATGTTTTGAATATCATAATTTACCCATAAATGATTTTTGAATGTACTCCCTGATTCATAATAAAATCGACGTGGGAGACGAAAATACGCCAAAACACAAAGCCTTTTCGGGTAAAGTTAATTTCCACATTTATGATGAACTAAATGTCACAATGCACCCAAAATGTTTGATTATCAAAATGCACCCATGAATGGTCTGAATACCATAACCATAGAGTACATCATGACAGGCTGCCCGTCATAACGTACCTCTATGACCATAACACACCTATAATTGTCTCGAATATCATAATGTATATATGGACGTTTTGAACATTATGATTTATACTTTTACATTTTATTTCTTTAGAATTGTATTATTTTCTTTAAATTTGTTGTGATCTGTTTTCAATTTATCTTCATTGATTATTGTTTTCAATAATTTTTGTGTGGAAATTTTCAGTTTTTATCCATCATAAAAAGAGCAAACCACGGCCAGCAGCAGCACTAGCACCCGACAAAACAGCAACAGACAGAGCAGTAGCAGACACAGCAGCTGCAGACACTGCAGGAATGCACAAGCCTACACGTATGTATGTATGTGTGTATGTAGGTGGAATATTTATGTATCACCTTTTCATGTAATTTGCTCGAAGTGTTTCACACAAGAACACGAACAATTACACCCTAATTACATCACACGATTACAAAGCAGCAGCAGATGCAACAGCAGCAGACATTGCAGCAGTTTCAGGGTCAACCTCAACCACAACCTCAGAGACAGACTCGCCAGATCCACAGCCACAGCCACAGCCACAGCCACATACACAATAACAGCCACAACTACACCCATATCTACAACTTCAACCACTGCTTCAGCTAGAGCCTCAGCAACTGCCGCAGGTTCAATTACAACCACAGAGTCAGCCATAGCCACAGGCTCAGCCACCACCACATCTTCAGACTTGGCAGCCTTGGCAACATCCACAACTTCAACCACAGCTTCAGCTAGAGCCTCAGCAACTGCCGCAGGTTCAATTACAACCACAGAGTCAGCCATAGCCGCAGGCTCAGCCACCGCCACATCTTCAGACTTGGCAGCCTTGGCAACATCCACAACTTCAACCACAGCTTCAGCTAGAGCCTCATCAACTGTAACAGCCACAGGTTCAGTCACAACCTCAGCCTCAGCCACAGCCGCAGTCTCAGGCAATGCCACATCTTCAGACTTGGCAACATCCACAACTTCTACCTCAGCTTCAGCTAGAACCTCAGCAACTGCCACAGCCACAGGTTCAGTCACAACCTCAGCCCCAGCCACAGCAGCAATCTCAGCCACCGCCACATCTTCAGATTGGCAACCTTGGCAACATCCACATCCACAACTTCGACCTCAGCTTCAGCTAGAACCTCAGCAACTGTCACAGCCAGAACTTCAATCACAACCTCAGCCCCAGCCACAGCAGCAATCTCAGCCACCACCCCATCTTCAGATTGGCAATCTTGGCAACATCCACATCCACAACTTCAACCACAGCTTCAGCTAGATCCTCAGCAACTGCCACAACCACAGGTTCAATCACAACCTCAGCCCCAGCCCCAGCTGCAGCCTCAGCCACCGCCACATCTTCAGACTTGGCAGCCTTGGCAACATCCACATCCACTACTTCAACCTCAGCTTCAACAAGAGCCTAATCAACTGTAACAGCCACAGGTTCAATCACAACCTCAGCCCCAGCCACAGCTTGGCAGCCTTGGCAACATCCACATCCACTACTTCAACCTCAGCTTCGGCAAGATTCTCATCAACTGTAACAGCCTCAATCACAACCTCAGCCCCAGCCACAGCCACAGCCTCAGCCACCGCCACATCTTCAGACTTGCCAATCTTGGCAACATCCACATCCACAACTACAACCTCAGCTTCAGCTCGAGCCTGAGCAACTGCCACATACACAACTTCAGTCACAACCTCAGCCATAGCTGCAGTCTCAGGCCCCACCACATCTTCAGACTTGGCAATCTTAACAACATCCACATCAACAACTTCAACCTCAGCTTCAGCTAGAACCTCAGCAACTGTCACAGCCACAACTTCAATCACAACCTCAGCCCCAGCCACAGCAGGAATCTCAGCCACTGCCACATCTTCAGATTGGCAACCTTGGCAACATCCACATCCACAACTTGTACCTCAGCATCAGCTAGAGCCTCAGCAACTGCCACAGACACAGGTTCAATCTCAACCTGAGCCCCAGCCATAGCCGCAGCCTCAACCACCACCACATCTTCAGATTGGCAACCTTGGCAACATCCGCATTCACAACTTCAACCTTAGCTTCAGCTAGAACCTCAGCAACTGTCACAGCCACAACTTCAATCACAACGTCAGCCATAGCCGCAGCATCAGCCACCGCCACCGCAGACTTGGCAATCTTGTCAACATCCACATCCACAACTTCAACCACAGCTTCAGCTAGAACCTCAGCAACTGCCACAGCCACAGGTTCAATCAAAACCTCAACCCCAGACATCGCTGCAGCCTCAGCCACCACCCCATCTTCAGATTGGCAATCTTGGCAACATCCACATCCACTACTTCAACCTTAGCTTCAGCTAGAACCTCAGCAACTGTCACAGCCACCACTTCAATCACAACCTCAGCCATAGCCGCAGCCAAATTTTGATGATTTCAATAACAAACATAAAACACAATATTTTGCAATAGAAACAAAGCCCGACCAAATATTTATCAAAAGACACACTGGCGTCATCAGGGGCAGACAGTGTGGTAAGTTTAGTTGTTTCTACTGTACACCTGATGGAATTAGTATACAACTGCCCAACAACCTATGAAAATAATTTAGAAATTCGAAACAATTTAGAAACTCAGCAACTGCCACAGACATAGGTTCAATCTAAACCTGAGCCCCAGCCATAGCCGCAGCCTCAGTCACAGCCACAACTTCAGATTAGGGGAACCTTGGCAACATCCATATCCACAACTTCAACCACAGCTTCAGCTAGAGCTTCAGCAACTGCCACAGACACAGGTTCAATCACAGTCTCAGCCCCAGCCACAGCCGCAGCCTCAGGCACCACCACATCTTCAGACTTGGCAACCTTGGCAACATCCACATCCACTACTTCAACCACAGCTTCAGCTAGAGCTTCAGCAACTGCCACAGACACAGGTTCAATCTAAACCTGAGCCCCAGTCATAGCCGCAGCCTCAGTCACAGCCACATCTTCAGATTAGGGGAACCTTGGCAACATCCATATCCACGACTTCAACCACAGCTTCAGCTAGAGCTTCAGCAACTGCCACAGACACAGGTTCAATCACAGTCTCAGCCCCAGCCACAGCCGCTGCCTCAAGCACCGCCACATCTTCAGATTTGACAACATCCATCTCCATAACTTCAACCACAGCTTCAGCTAGAGCCTCAGAAACTCCCACAGACACAAGTTCAGTCATAACCTCAGCCGGGGCAATAGCCACAGCTTCAGACACCGCAACATCTCCAGACTTGGCAACCTTGGCAACATGCACAACTTCAACCACAGCTTCAGCTAGAACCTCAGCAACGGCCTCAGCCACTGGCACAATTTCAGACTTGGGAATCTAATTTGTTGTGGTAGATGATATTGTTGTTGCTGTTAGTGTTGACTTCCGATCAGCATGTTTCTTCAGTTCTGGTCAGATGACGGCAACCCCTGAAGAACCAGGAATTGGAGTCCTTTACATTGTGTATAAAGATGGAGTGTTTGATTTGTTGGAAAGGCCCAAACTGTTGGCTCAAAAAATCCCAAACGACTCAAAATACAGTTTTCTGCTGTGAAGAACAGTGTTGATATTAGGTTACCGGACCTATGGTCCGTAACCTATTGGCATGGCGATGCGTCCGGCGTCGGCGTCGTCGTCGTCCGTCGTCCGTCGTCGTCGTCGTCGTCGTCGTCCGTCAACAATTTTATCTTTAAAGTTTACGATCGAATTTTTCTTAAATTTTGCACAAAAATGCCTAAAAATATTTCGAGAGGGAGGTATTTTTTAGTTTTTTGATTTTCACATTTTTTTCAAAATGGCGGCCGTTTTCGTCGAAAAATGGCCAATTTTGGACTTTGGCGGTCGTTTTCTCAAAATCTGTTCAGTAATTTTTTTTTTATTGATGCATAACACTCCTCATATGTACCCCTGTGACATGTATAAATTTCGTTTCCCTTGAATCGCTCGAAGTGGGCCATTTTGGGCCCAAACTCGGCCCAAATGGGACTTTCCCATGTTAAATTCTCCTATGCTTTATAATGGGACACATCAAAGCCTAATATCTCACTTAATATTGAGATTAGAGACTAGGAATCAATTGTGGACATATAGGAAATGATATATGCTGAATATCCTCGTGACCTTGAATTTGACCTCTGACCTTGGTTTCAAGGTCAGAGCGGCCGTTTTCGTTGAAAAATGGCCAATTTTGGACTTTGACGGTCGTTTTCTCAAAATCTGTTCAGTAACTTTTTTTTCTTATTGATGAAAACACTCCTCATATGTACCCCTGTGACATGTATAAATTTCGTTGCCCTTGAATTGCTTGAAGTGGGCCATTTTGGGCCCAAACTCGGCCCAAATGTGACTCCCATGTTAAATTTTCCTATGCTTTATAATGGGACACATTAAGCCTAATATCTCACTTAATATTGAAATTAGAGACTAGGAATGAATTGTGGACATATAGGAAATGATATATGCTGAATATTCTCGTGACCTTGAATTTGACCTTTGACCTCATTTTCAAGGTCACAGGACAAAATGACTAATATCTCGCTTATTATCGACTTTACAGCTTAGGAATCAATTGTGAACATATAGGAAATGATATATGCTGAATATTCTCGTGACCTTGAATTTGACCTTTGACCTCATTTTCAAGGTCACAGGACAAAATGGCCAATATCTTGCTTATTAGCGACTTTACAGCTTAGGAATCAATTGTGAACATATAGGAAATGATATATGCTGAAAATTCTCATGACCTTAATAATAATAATAATAATAATAATAATCAGATTTGTTTAACGACGGTCCATGATGATAGGCAATTCTGCCTGTCTTCCCCATCCCCCGTCGGGTGACAATTTTGAATTTGGAAAGCACATTCGAATGGAGAAACCTTTGCGTTGCCAGGATGAAAACTCCACCTACTTTGTGCCGGTGACGGGGTTTGAACCCGCGTCACCTACCGCCTCTGAGCTTCTTTGCTTCAAGAGCCACCAGTCCAATCCACTCGGCCACAGAGGCGGTTTTAAGAATTTGAATTTGAATTTGACCTTTGACCTCATTTTCAAGGTCACAGGACAAAATTGCCAATATCTTGCTTATTAGCTACTTTACAGCTTAGGAATCAATTGTGAACATATAGGAAATGATATATGCTGAAAATTCTCATGATCTTGAATTTGACTTTTGACCTCATTTTCAAGGTCACATGACAAAATGGCTAATATCTTGCTTATTATCGACTTTACAGCTTAGGAATCAATTGTGAACATATAGGAAATGATATATGCTGAATATTCTAGTGACCTTGAATTTGACTTTTGACCTCATTTTCAAGGTCAACAGGACAAAATGGCCAATATCTTGCTTATTAACGACTTTACGGCTTAGGAATCAATTGTGAACATATAGGAAATGATATATGCTGGAAATTCTCATGACCTTGAATTTGACCTTTGACCTCATTTTCAAGGTCACATGACAAGATGGCTAATATCTCGCTTATTATCGACTTTACAGCTTAGGAATCAATTGTGAACATATAGGAAATGATATATGCTGAATATTTTCATGACCTTGAATTTGACTTTTGACCTCATTTCCAATGTCACAGGACAAAATTGCTAATATCTCGCTTATTATCGACTTTACAGCTTAGGAATCAATTGTGAACATATAGGAAATGATATATGCTGAATATTCTCGTGACCTTGAATTTGACCTTTGACCTCATTTTCAAGGTCACAGGACAAAATGGCCAATATCTTGCTTCTTAGCGACTTTACAGCTTAGGAATCAATTGTGAGCATATAGGAAATGATATATGCTGAATATTCTAGTGACCTTGAATTTGACTTTTGACCTCATTTTCAAGCTCAACAGAACAAAATGGCTAATATCTTGCTTATTATCGACTTTACAGCTTAGGAATCAATTGTGAACATATAGGAAATGAGATATTCTGAATATTTTAATGATATTGAGTTTGACCTTTGACCTAAATTTCAAGGTCAGTCATTTTATTTTCAAAGTCAGATTACAAAATGGCTTATATCTCGCTTATTATCAAATTTACAGCTTAGGGGTCCATAGTGAACATATAGGAAATGATGTATGCTGAATAGTTTGGTGATCTAGAATTTAACCTTTGATCCCATTTTCAAGGTTAGAGATATGGCGATTTCAGTGGTCACCTTGAATTTGACCTTCAACTTTCTTGGCTTAACTCTGTATATTTCTCCGGTAACCTTTCTAGCCCATTGGGCTAATTTTTTTGTTACAATACATGCATTTTGTGGTCTTCGTCGTTGAGTACATATACATACTTATAGTTTGTTTCTTATATAGTATCTTTCCATAAAGTGCTCAAGGCGCTGTATAGTTAGTTAACACACATAAAAAATGATACATTCATGAGTCCTATTCCAGCTTAAAAAGATGAGTAGAGAAAGGAACTGTTTTGAATTGATTGAAAAGACTTCAATGTAGCCTTCAATTGCCCTATGAGGCAAACATGATTGTACATGGGCTTAAGTCATATATGGCACATTTTGCAGTGACCTTGAACTGAAAAATAAGTCTCAAGGTTTCACCCAACCTGAAATGTGTAAATTGCTTTCAGACGAAATGATTGGTAAAGCTTACATTTGTATTATGAACATATGTGGACTTGTGGAGTCATATACTGGACACTCCTACCGATGCAAATTGTAATATTCTTGCTTTTCTTGTAATGTGTAAATTAATAGCTGCAGATAAAGCAATTATAAATAGAGCTTAGCTTGGCGACATCTAATGAGCGGTGGTGGCGTCATCATACTCCTATTCAAAGTGATTATAACCTGTGAGTGTAGATGCAGTCCAATTGAAGCCGGATCATATTATGCATGGACCACCCAGGAACAGTTCAGATCTAGAGATGTTGGCCCAAGTAGCGCACCTTACTCTGTTAGTACAACTCTCCCACTGAATGTATATCATGTTTAATCCGTCTGGCACATTTTTAATCTTCATTGAATTTAGAAGAAATAGTAAGCTGCGCTACTTGGGCCGAGATGTTGCAATCATGGTGAATATGCACTCACGATCACGGATGTCGACCATATGACCATACAAACACTCCACATCAAACTCTTGTCACCTGGATCAACTCAACTCTCCCAAACTTAAGACAAGGGCGATACTCATATAACAGTAAATCACGACCAGGAGATTCATACACCATCTATAAAGTGTTAGTTTGATGCTCCAATTGCCATGTTCACTATCATCTGCGTTGAATACGGAGGCAATATAAATTAATTCTCAGCCACATTAATAACGTCACCATGGTACATAAGCGAGATTGCAACAAAATACCTTGCTTACTGAGGTGTGCAGAAGAACTGCCGAGGAACGAATAGATATATCTTGTCACCTGGCCACAGACCTCTTACATGGACCCAGGTATCCGAGGAACAAGTAGAGATATCTTGTCACCTGGCCACAGACCTCTTACATGGACCCAGGTATCCGAGGATCGAGTAGATATATCTTGTCACCTGGCCACAGACCTGTTACATGAACCCAGGTATCCGAGGATCAAGTAGATAAATGTTGTCACCTGAACACAGACCTCTTACATGGACCCAGGTATCCGAGGATCGAGTAAATATATCTTGTCACCTGGACACAGACCTGTTACATGGACCCAGGTATCCAAGGATCGAGTAGATATATCTTGTCACCTGTGCACATACCTGTTACATGGATCCAGGTATCCGAGGCTCGAGTAGATATATCTTTTCACCTGGCCACAGACCTGTTACATGGACTCAGGTATCCGAGGATCGAGTAGATATATATTGTCACCTGGGCACATACCTGTTACATGGATCCAGGTATCCGAGGATAGAGTAGATATATCTTGTCACCTGGCCACATACCTGTTACATGGACCCAGGTATCCGAGGATCGAGTAGATATATCTTGTCACCTGGCCACAGACCTGTTACATGGACCCAGGTATCTGAGGATCGAGTAGATATATCTTGTCACCTGGCCACAGATCTCTTACATGGACCCAGGTATCCGAGGATCGAGTAGATATATCTTGTCACCTGGCCATAGACCTCTTACATGGTCCCAGGTATCCGAGGATCGAGTAGATATATCTTGTCACCTGGCCACAGACTTGTTACATGGACCCAGGTATCTGAAGATCGAGTAGATATATCTTGTCACCTGGCCACAGACCTGTTACATGGACCCAGGTATCTGAGGATCGAGTAGATATATCTTGTCACCTGGCCACAGACCTCTTACATGGACCCAGGTTTCAAAGGATCGAGTAGGTATATCTTGTCACCTGGCCACAGACCTGTTACATGGACCCAGGTATCTGAGGATCGAGTAGATATATCTTGTCACCTGGCCACAGACCTCTTACATGGACCCAGGTTTCAAAGGATCGAGTAGATATATCTTGTCACCTGGCCACAGACCTGTTACATGGACCCAGGTATCTGAGGATCGAGTAGATATATCTTGTCACCTGGCCACAGACCTCTTACATGGACCCGGGTTTCAAAGGATCGAGTAGGTATATCTTGTCACCTGGCCACAGACCTGTTACATGGACCCAGGTATCCGAGGATCGAGTAGATATATCTTGTCACCTGGCCACAAACCTGTTACATGGACCCAAATATCCGAGGATCGAGTAGATATATCTTGTCACCTGGCCACAGACCTGTTACATGGACTCAGGTATCCGAGGATTGAGTAGATATATCTTGTCACCTGCCCACAGACTTGTTACATGGACTCAGGTATCCGAGGATCGAGTAGATAAATGTTGTCACCTGGCCACAGACCTCTTACATGGACCCAGGTATCCGAGGATCAAGTAGATATATCTTGTCACCTGGCCACAGACCTGTTACATGGACCCAGGTATCCCAGGATCGAGTAGATATATCTTGTCACCTGGCCACAGACCTCGTACATGGACCCAGGTATCCGAGGATCGAGTAGATATATCCTGTCACCTGGGCACAGACCTGTTACATGGACCCAGGTATCCGAGGATCGAGTAGATATATCTTGTCACCTGGCCACAGACCTGTTACATGGACCCAGGTATCTGAGGATCGAGTAGATATATCTTGTCACCTGGCCACAGACCTGTTACATGGACCCAGGTACCCGAGGATCGAGTAGATATATCTTGTCACCAGTCCACAGACCTGTTACATGGAGCCAGGTATCCGAGGATCGAGTAGATACATCTTGTCACCTGGCCACAGACCTGTTACATGGACCCAGGTATCCGAGGATCGAGTAGATATATCTTGTCACCTGGCCACAGACTTCTTGCATGGACCCAGGTATCCGATGATCGAGTAGATATATCTTGCCACCTGGCCACAGACCTGTTACATGGACCCAGGTATCCGAGGATCGAGTAGATATATCTTGTCACCTGGCCACAGACCCGTTACATGGACCCAGGTATCCGAGGATCGAGTAGATATATCTTGTCACCTGGCCACAGACCTGTTACATGGACCCAGGTATCCGAGGAATGAGTAGATATATCTTGTCACCTTCCCACAGACCTGTTTCATGGACCCAGGTATCCGAGGATCGAGCAGATATATCTTGTCACCTGGCCACAGACCTCTTACATGGACCCAGGTTTCAAAGGATCGAGTAGGTATATCTTGTCACCTGGCCACAGGCCTGTTACATGGACCCCGGTATCCGAGGATCGAGTAGATATATCTTGTCACCTGGCCACAGACCTGTTACATGGATCCAGGTATCCGAGGATCGAGTAGATATATCTTGTCACCTTGCCACAGACCTGTTACATGGACGCAGGTATTAGAGGATCGAGTAGATATATCTTGTCACCTGGCCACAGACATGTTACATGGACCCAGGTATCCGAGGATTGAGTAGATATATCTTGTCACCTGCCCACAGACCTGTTACATGGACTGAGGTATCCGAGGATCAAGTAGATAAATGTTGTCACCTGGGCACAGACCTCTTACATGGACCCAGGTATCCGAGGATCAAGTAGATATATCTTGTCACCTGGCCACAGACCTGTTACATGGACCCAGGTATCCCAGGATCGAGTAGATATATCTTGTCACCTGGCCACAGACCTCGTACATGGACCCAGGTATCCGAGAATCGAGTAGATATATCCTGTCACCTGGGCACAGACCTGTTACATGGACCCAGGTATTCGAGGATCGAGTAGATATATCTTGTCACCTGGCCACAGACCTGTTACATGGACCCAGGTATCTGGGGATCGAGTAGATATATCTTGTCACCTGGCCACAGACCTGTTACATGGACCCAGGTACCCGAGGATCGAGTAGATATATCTTGTCACCAGTCCACAGACCTGTTACATGGAGCCAGGTATCCGAGGATCGAGTAGATACATCTTGTCACCTGGCCACAGACCTGTTACATGGACCCAGGTATCCGAGGATCGAGTAGATATATCTTGTCACCTGGCCACAGACTTCTTACATGGACCCAGGTATCCGATAATCGAGTAGATATATCTTGCCACCTGGCCACAGACCTGTTACATGGACCCAGGTATCCGAGGATCGAGTAGATATATCTTGTCACCTGGCCACAGACCCGTTACATGGACCCAGGTATCCGAGGATCGAGTAGATATATCTTGTCACCTGGCCACAGACCTGTTACATGGACCCAGGTATCCGATTAATGAGTAGATATATCTTGTCACCTTCCCACAGACCTGTTTCATGGACCCAGGTATCCGAGGATCGAGCAGATATATCTTGTCACCTGGCCACAGACCTCTTACATGGACCCAGTTATCCGAGGATAGAGTAGATATATCTTGTCACCTGGCCACGGACCTCTTACATGGACCTAGGTATCCGAGGATCGAGTAGATATATCTTGTCACCTGGGCACAGACCTGTTACATGGACTCAGGTATCCAAGGATCGAGTAGATATATCTTGTCACCTGGCCACAGACCTGTTACATGGACCCAGGTATCCGAGGATCGAGTAGATATATCTTGTCACCTGGCCACAGATCTCTTACATGGACCCAGGTATCCGAGGATCGAGTAGATATATCTTGTCACCTGGCCATAGACCTCTTACATGGACCCAGGTATCCGAGGATCGAGTAGATATATCTTGTCACCTGGCCACAGACCTCTTACATGGACCCAGGTATCCGAGGATCGAGTAGATATATCTTGTCACCTGGCCACAGACCTCTTACATGGACCCAGGTTTCAAAGGATCGAGTAGCTATATCTTGTCACCTGGCCACAGACCTGTTACATGGACCCAGGTATCCGAGGATCGAGTAGATATATCTTGTCACCTGGCCACAGACCTGTTACATGATACAGGTATCCGAGGATCAAGTAGATATATCTTGTCACCTGGCCACAGACCTGTTACAGGGACCCATATATCCGAGGATCGAGTAGATATATCTTGTCACCTGGCCATAGACCTCTTACATGGACCCAGGTATCCGAGGATCGAGTAGATATATCTTGTCACCTGGCCACAGACCTCTTACATGGACCCAGTTATCCGAGGATCGAGTAGATATATCTTGTCACCTGGCCACAGACCTCTTACATGGACCCAGGTATCCAAGGATCGAGTAGATATATCTTGTCACCTGGCCACAGACCTGTTACATGGACCCAGGTATCTGAGGATCGAGTAGATATATCTTGTCACCTGGCCAAAGATCTCTTACATGGACCCAGGTATCCGAGGATCGAGTAGATATATCTTGTCACCTGGCCACAGACCTGTTACATGGACCCAGGTATCTGAAGATCGAGTAGATATATCTTGTCACCTGGCCACAGACCTCTTACATGGACCCAGGTTTCAAAGGATCGAGTAGGTATATCTTGTCACCTGGCCACAGACCTGTTACATGGACCCAGGTATCCGAGGATAGAGTAGATATATCTTGTCACCTGGCCACAGACCTGTTACATGGATCCAGGTATCCGAGGATCAAGTAGATATATCTTGTCACCTGGCCACAGACCTGTTACATGGACCCATATATCCGAGGATCGAGTAGATATATCTTATCACCTGGCCACAGACCTGTTACATGGACCCAGGTATCCGAGGATTGAGTAGATATATCTTGTCACCTGTCCACAGACTTGTTACATGGACTCAGGTATCCGAGGATCGAGTAGATAAATGTTGTCACCTGGCCACAGACCTCTTACATGGACCCAAGTATCCGAGGATCGAGTAGATATATCTTGTCATCTGGCCAAAGACCTGTTACATGGACCCATGTATCCCAGGATCGAGGAGATATATCTTGTCACCTGGCCACAGACCTGTTACATGGACCCAGGTATCCGAGGATCGAGTAGATATATCTTGTCACCTGCCCACAGACCTGTTACATGGACTCAGGTATCCGAGGATCGAGAAGATATATCTTGTCACCTGGCCACAGACCTCTTACATGGACCCAGGTTTCAAAGGATCGAGTAGGTATATCTTGTCACCTGGCCACAGACCTGTTACATGGACCCAGGTATCCGACAATCGAGTAGATATATCTTGTCACCTGGCCACAGACCTGTTACATGGATCCAGGTATCCGAGGATCGAGTAGATATATCTTGTCACCTTGCCACAGACCTGTTACATGGACCCAGGTATCCGAGGATTGAGTAGATATATCTTATCACTCGCCCACAGACCTGTTACATGGACGCAGGTATTCGAGGATCGAGTAGATAGATCTTGTCACCTGGCCACAGACATGTTACATGGACCCAGGTATCCGAGGATCGAGTAGATATATCTTGTCACTCGGCCACAGACCTGTTACATGGACCCAGGTATCTGAAGATCGAGTAGATATATCTTGTCACCTGGCCACAGACATGTTACATGGACCCAGGTATCCGAGGATCGAGTAGATATATCTTGTCACTCGGTCACAGACCTGTTACATGGACCCAGGTATCTGAAGATCGAATAGATATATCTTGTCACCTGGCCACAGACCTCTTACATGGACTGAGGTATCCGAGGATCAAGTAGATAAATGTTGTCACCTGGCCACAGACCTGTTACATGGACCCAGGTATCCGAGGATCGAGTAGATACATCTTGTCACCTGGCCACAGACCTGTTACATGGACCTAGGTATCCGAGGATCGAGTAGATATATCTTGTCACCTGGTCACAGACCCCTTACATGGACCCAGGTATCCGAGGATTGAGTAGATATATCTTGTCACCTGGCCACAGACCTGTTACATGGACTCAGGTATCCGAGGATCAAGTAGATATATCTTGTCACCTGCCCACAGACTTGTTACATGGACCCAGGTATCCGAGGATCGAGTAGATATATCTTGTCACCTGGCCACAGACCTGTTACATGGACCCAGCTATCTGAGGATCGAGTAGATATATCTTGTCACCTGGCCACAGACCTCTTACATGGACCCAGGTATCCGAAGAATGAGTAGATATATCTTGTCACCTGCCCACAGACCTGTTACATGGACTCAGGTATCTGAGGATCGAGTAGATATATCTTGTCACCTGGCCACAGACCTCTTACATAGACCCAGGTTTCAAAGGATCGAGTAGATAAATGTTGTCACCTGGCCACAGACCTGTTACATGGACCCAGGTATCCGAGGATCGAGTAGATATATCTTGTCACCTGGCCACAGACCTGTTACATGGATCCAGGTATCCGAGGATCGAGTAGATATATCTTGTCACCTGGCCACAGGCCTCTTACATGGACCCAGGTATCCGAGGAATGAGTAGATATATCTTGTCACCTGCCCACAGACCTGTTACATGGACTCAGGTATCCGAGGATCAAGTAGATATATCTTGTCACCTGGCCACAGACCTCTTACATGGACCCAGGTATCCAAGGATCGAGGAGATATATCTTGTCACCTGGCCACAGACCTCTTTCATGGACCCAGGTATCCGAGGATTGAGTAGATATATCTTGTCACCTGGCCACAGACCTGTTACATGGACTCAGGTATCCGAGGATCAAGTAGATATATCTTGTCACCTGCCCACAGACCTGTTACATGGACCCAGGTATCCGAGGATCGAGTAGATATATCTTGTCACCTGGCCACAGACCTCTTACATGGACCCAGGTATCCAAAGAATGAGTAGATATATCTTGTCACCTGCCCACAGACCTGTTACATGGACTCAGGTATCCGAGGATCGAGTAGATATATCTTGTCACCTGGCCACAGACCTCTTACATGGACCCAGGTTTCAAAGGATCGAGTAGATAAATGTTGTCACCTGGCCACAGACCTGTTACATGGACCCAGGTATCCGAGGATCGAGTAGATATATCTTGTCACCTGGCCACAGACCTGTTACATGGATCCAGGTATCCGAGGATCGAGTAGATATATCTTGTCACCTGGCCACAGACCTCTTACATGGACCCGGGTATCCGAGGAATGAGTAGATATATCTTGTCACCTGCCCACAGACCTGTTACATGGACTCAGGTATCCGAGGATCAAGTAGATATATCTTGTCACCTGGCCACATACCTCTTACATGGACCCAGGTATCCAAGGATCGAGGAGATATATCTTGTCACCTGGCCACAGGCCTCTTACATGGAGTCAGGTATCCGATGATCAAGTAGATATATCTTGTCACCTGGCCACAGACCTCTTACATGGACCCAGGTATCCAAGGATCGAGTAGATATATCTTGTCACCTGGCCACAGACCTCTTACATGGACCCAATTATCCGAGGAATGAGTAGATATATCTTGTCACCTGCCCACAGACCTGTTACATGGACTCAGGTATCCGAGGATCAAGTAGATATATCTTGTCACCTGGCCACAGACCTGTTACATGGACCCAGGTATCCAAGGATCGAGTAGATATATATTGTCACCTGGCCACAGACCTGTTACATGGACCCAGGTATCCAGACTCACGTGGGGTACTGCCAAAAACTACAGATTGCAGGCATACAAAGTCACAACTAATATGGAATGTGTTAATGTGAATAACCAGAAGGGTCATATGCTGGAAAATATGACTATATATCTTTTATGATTCCAAAGTTAATGATCAACTGATTGGACGAGTGTCCGGTCTGCCCTATTTCCTCCCTGGGTTCGTGTTACTGAGAGTTATTAAGTGTTGGAATAGTTAGGATGTACTATTAGGATGTATTTGCAGCCATACAAGAGGAGTGTCACCATTCGCAAGTTTGTGTAATAGGCGACTTCAATGCTCGCATGGGACCCCTCTCACACTTGAACTCAACTGGATTAACATATGATGTGAACCCGGATACAGTGATAAATATGAACGGTAAAGACCTGCTATCACTCTGCAGTTCTTACAATCTCAAACCCATAAACCACCTGAACACTCACCAAAACAACATGTAATGGAGGGTTGACTTTCAGACAAGGACACAGATGGATATCACAACTCGACTGGGCAGTTTGCTCAGAGGGTGTAACAAACTGTATAAAAACACTTTAGCTTAGACCACCAGCCAATGTTGCCAACTGACCACGCTCCTCTTCACCTCACACTAGAGTTTAGCAGATATGACACCAGCATCAGCCACCTCATGAAAGCAGCCCAGGAACTGGGATCGTATAACACCGGCCAACAGCACTCCACGAGCCGCCGCACCATAAAATCGCAGGATATCAGCGTCCCGAACATGCTGGATCAGCTGCCACAAGTTGAGCAGCTACTAGTGAAGTATCAGAGCATCGAGAACATCGACGTTGTAGTGAAAGACTTAGCGGACACCATCTACGTGGCGGCTAAAAAGTCAGCTGTGAAACCTGTCACTCGCTCGTTGAACCCTCCGGATGTGTCCTTCGACCGTTGGAATCATATATTATCCCTTCAAGATGAAAAGAAAATTTGGGCTAGTAGAAACTGGAGAGGACAATTTGAACAACCAGATGTCAGTAATGACACTCCCAAGGACGAATCATTCTGCGAGCACTTTGAAAAGTTACTAAACCCAGTGACACGCTTAGTCACTCCAGAATTAGACATGTCACTCCAACCACTCATCCCAGTGCTGGATGATCCAATCCGACCAGAGGAAGTCTACTCAGCCATGATAAACCTCAAACCAAACAAAGCGGCAGGAACGGACGGAATAAGCCCGAACTCTTACCAGATAGCTGGATCCAACTGCCCTCTAGTGTCTTTAACAAAGTGTTCTTTGGTCAGTTCCCTATGGAATGGACATATACTAAACTCAGAACTTTTTTCAAAAAAGGATGTAAAGCCGACCCCTCAAATTACAGAGGAATAAGTATCATCGGAGCTATACCCAAATTATACGACATGGTCTTGTCAAATAGGCTCAAACTCTGGTATAAGCCAGACCCGAACCAGGCAGGGGCTCAACCTGGTTGCGGGTGTGAGGAGCTCACGACCATGTCGACAGACAAGCATTAATATATTATCTCGCCCAGAAAGGATGCGGCCGTCACTTCTTGAATGTCTTTAAAAATGCAATGAACACCATAGGCAAAATAGGGGACCAAACATTTAAGACGTCCATAGGAGTGAAGCAAGGAGGAAGCTCAAGCTGTCTTGCATTCACGGCTAACATCGACTTAACAATACAAGCCGTAGAAGCTACAGGCAAAGATGACTGGCTAGATGACCTCAGTGTCCTTCACTTCATGGACGACACGATCATCCTAGCATCCTCTAGGACTAAACCCATCGACAAACTGCAGAAACTTAAAGACTGTGCCGACCAAATTGGCATGAAAATTCACCCATCAGTGATGTTGGCAGGAAAACTATTTTTTCTAACTACTATCAGTTAGACAGAGCACCTGCAACGACATCATCTACATCGAAAGTGGGATGGCGGATGCCAAAAGTATCATCACAGACAAGCAAGCCTACTTCTTGAAAAAACTCCCGTCTACAGGAGACTTGTATGTCTTGACAGCCGTGAACAAAGCCATCACATGCAAGTCCCCGGCAGGCTTGAAGCTACAGGAACTCCAGGGGCTAGCCACATCTCAAACGGACAATTTCCTCAATGAAACGAAAACCAGAATGCAAACCTCCGAAAGTTCCAGAGGAAAACATATGTCTGCATGAACTCAAAGCTCCTCCCATGCTCAGCACTGCTGCCCCATGCATCTGTACTCAACTCTTTATCTGAACTTTTAAATCCTGACTCACAAGAACTGGCTAAAACAGCGCACTATTGCTATCAGACTTTATCGTATTTTAGGATGTAACATATATGCGTAACATGTGCTGATTCTATGGATTGACTTTTACAAGCATTATACAAATGTGGAAATGAAGATCTCTCTCTACGAACCACAAATTTCTCTCACCCGATTTTCTGCTCAAACTCTTTGTGGCTTAGTAAATGTCAATTATAAGCCAATGTAAAGTATGATTGTTTATGTCAATAAACTATACTACTACAACTATTAGTTACAATTTTAACTGCTGTTTGATGTTGTTTCCATGACTTGGAATAATTCATAATGATTAGACTGATATCGTTTCCTCTCTACTAGCTCCACTAGTTGCCGTTTTAATCTGAAAACATGGGATTCAGATGGGAATCAGCATTGAAGTCGCCTATTACACTATGATGGGAATCATTGGATCTAGCCTGTACCAATTCTTTGCTTGCACTGTACTGGGAGGCACAATGTATTGTATAATTTGCTGCAATCCTTCTTTGACACATAGTTGGGGCGGTTGTCATTAATTGCACCAGAATAGTTGCCGATCAGATATTCTCAGTTGCCACAAGCACACACACAAAAAGCTCCACTAGTTGCCACTGAAATGTTGATGGCAATGGTCACGAATGATTGTAGGCCCTTGATAGATCATATAGCTCACAGTGAATGATAGGAATAATTGGTGGTATGCCTGTGGAAATTTACGTGAGCAATTATCCAAGATTTTTACTGAAAACCACAGAGATCGGTCCAGTTTGACAACTTGTTGTTAGTTATAAGAGTGCTATATGGAGATGAAATAATATTATTCAGGTATTATTCTGAGTAGAATATTGATGTTGTTGTTTCGCAGTTGAAGTGTGTTCGTCTGCCATTCCTCGTTCCTGTCATCATCCTCAAAGTTACTGATTCTGGTGAGTACCTTGTCCTTTAATGCCTAAGTCACATTTGCACCGATGCCTCCTCAGATGTGGTTACGATGCGCGAAAAGGCTGAAATTTGGCCATTTCGGCCGGTCACCCACCGAGCGCCGGAGGGTCATCCGTGACTGTCGGGCAGCAATCGGACATCGTAGACACGTCGGTGGAGGCATCGGAAGAAAATAACGCAGAGTTATTTTCTTGCGGCGACCGGTGGAAAAAATGACATCGCCTGTTAACCGTTATCACACCTGCCGGCGACCGATCATAGCTCCTCCATGTGCCCACCGGGCGCCGAGGGGATCGATACAATTTATCGGCCGATTGATATGAGTAGTTCACCAGGCGATCACCGCAGGGTATCCTGTCATGCGCCGATGGATGTGCGGTGGGTGTTTTTCAGATTATCGATCGATTTTGACATACGAGACGGTCAACGCAGGGTATCTTGCCAGGCCCCGATGGATGTGCGGGAGGTGCTTTTCCGATATTCGGCCTATTTGTACATACGAGACGGTCACCTAGCAGTTATCTGTAGGGTACCGTGGGGTTTCCGATAGGGCGTGATTGGTTGGCCGGTTGATACCCATTATCTTATGGATAATATTTATTAATTATTTTTTTGTCTATTATCTTCATTAATTATTTTTTGTGTCTATTAATTTGTCTCTTGATTACTTGTCTATTAGTTTTTGTCTAAGCGATTTGATAATAATTTGTATTAACTGGTATATTGTCTAAAATTAAACAGGGTCTCCGAAAGTACTGTGAAACCATCTATTCTAGAAGTGGTATAAACCAAATGTGGATATTACAAAATTCCAAATCTTTATTGGAATATCCACATGCTCACACACTTTCAAAAATAACGTCTGTCAAAGCATTTGATTTTCCACTTTGTACACAACTATACCTCATTCTGAACTGAAGTCTGAGCTAAAAAAAACTCATCAATAATTCATTTTTCTCTAAAAAGGGACAACGTCGGTACCAATATATTGTAGTTAAATATAATACCGCTTAAAGCAACTCTGATGCCCCATACAAATATACTGAAATAGATGTGGTAAATATGGTTAACTTTATGATTGATAATATTTTTGGAATTTGGTGGTCGAATATTTCAACAAACTATTGGTATTCCCATGGGTACAAACTGTGCACCATTATTGGCAGACCTGTTTTTATACTCATATGAATCAGATTTCATCCAACATTTACAATGAGGAGGTTCTAAGAAACAAACATGTAATTTTAATTTCACTTTTCGATATATAGACTATGTATTGTCGCTAAATAATCCCAAGTTCGGTGACTATCTGGATGTCATATATCCCAACTTGAAATTAAGAATACTACAGACTCTGCTATTTTTTTTCAACTATCTGATGATTCTAACCTATCAATCAGATTGTATGACAAGCGTGATGATTTCTATTTTTCCATAGTCAATTACCCTGGTGGTAATCCAAGCATTTCCAATCTATGAGAAAGTTCGAATAATTCTGTAATTTTGCGTGGACACCTTACGCGCCTTCTAATGTGTATCTGGCGGGCAACCACCGACTGCCTTTATATATCGGAGACAGACTGTCCGGCACCCGTCCGGCAATCGGCCGATGTTTCACACGCCAGGGAAGAACCGTCCGGACGTCAGTCAGTCACCGGCCGATGCCTGCTAGGTGACTGGTTGGTCTCCGGTGGGCATCAAGGTACACATTCTCCCCACATTCCTACTTATGCCGGCCGGTCAGTGTACGATGTCCGGATAGGTGTCCACCGGTGATCTGCCAATGCCCGTTGCTTTCATGACTACTTGAGAGATATGTGAAAGATACCTGAAAAAAGTTACCGGCGGCCGGAACATCGGTGAGAACCACCGATGTATTTGCATCGGCCGGCGACCGGTGCAAATGTGACCTAGGCATAAAGCGACTGTTGTAAATTCAGTCATAAAATTATTATGGTTGAGTTCGAGGTATAAATTGCTCCCCTCTCCAGAGAAGTCTATCTTTATCGCCTCAGATGGCAATTTACCCTCGGGAATTAATCCACCATGTCTGAACACCAACATAGCAGAACCTCTATAATATACGTTTCCGGTTTACTTGCACTTTAATAACCAAACCAACATTCTGCCACTTTCCAGTGGGATGATACACTCGGCCATGTCACCCACTACACTGCAAACCTTGACTATCATGAACAGTTTGGCCAGTCCCAGGTCACCATCGTGTTATTGGTGAAGGTAAGTTATGTTGTTTGATCTACCATATATATTCAAGTGGACGAAGCGTATTAAGGGGTACATGCGCTGTGAAGGCCGTGTTGGTATCAATTTCCAATTTTTAGGTTACCGGACCTATGGTCCAATAAACTATTGCCGTCGCGTTGCATCCGTCGTCCGTCCGTCGTCTGGCCACATTTTTATCTTTAAAGTTTACAGGCGGATTTTCCTGAAATTTTGCACAAAGCTGCCTAAAAATATTTCAGGAGGGATTATTTTCAAGTTTTTAGGTTACCGGATCTTTGGTCCGATAATCTATTGCCGTGGCGTTGCGTTCGTCGTCCGTCGTTCGTCAACAATTTTATCTTTAAAGTTTATGGGCGGATTTTTCTGAAATTTTGCACAAAAATGCCTAAAAATATTTCGAGAGGGAGGTATTTTTTAGTTTTTTTATTTTCGCATTTTTTTCAAAATGGCGGCCGTTTTCGTTGAAAAATGGATAATTTTGGACTTTGACGGTCGTTTTCTCAAAATCTTATCAGTAACCTTTTTAGGTTACCAGACCTTTGGTCCGATAACCTATTGCCGTGGTCTTTTCGACGTTGCGTCCGGCGTCCGGCGTCCGTCGTCCGTCCGTCCGTCGTCCGTTCACATTTTTATCTTTAAAGTTTACAGTCGAATCATTCTGAAATTTTGCACAAAAATACCTAAAAATATTTCTAGGAAAGGTTTTTTTTCAGTTTTTCGATTTTCGCATTTTTTTCAAAATAGCGGCCGTTTTCGACGAAAATTGCCTGATTTTAGACTTTGGCGGCCATTTTCTCAAAAACTGTTCAGTAACTTTTTTTCTTTTTGATACACAACACTCCTCATATGTACTTCTGTGATGTGTATAAGTTTCGTTGCGCTTGAATCGCTCGAAGTGGGCTATTTTGGGCCAAACTTGGCCCAAATGGGACTTTCCCATGTTAAATTCTCCTATGCTTTATAATGGGACACATTATGACTTATATCTCACTCAATATTGAGATTAGACACTAGGAATCAATTGTGGACATATAGGAAACGATATATGATGAATATTCTCGTGACTTTGAATTTGACCTCTGACCTCAGTTTCAAGGTCAAAGAACAAAATGGATAATATCTCGCTTATTATCGACTTTACAGCTTAGAAATCAATTGTGGACATATAGGAAATGATATATGCCGAATATTCTGATGACCTTGAATTTGACCTTTGACCTCATTTTCAAGGTCATAGGACAAAATGGCTAATATCACTTCTTATCGACTTTACAGCTTAGGAATCAATCATGAACATATAGGAAATGATATATGCAGATTATTGTCATGACCTTGAATTTGACCTTTGACCTCATTTTCAAGATCACGGGACAAAATGGCTAATATCTCACTTATTATCGATTTTACAGCTTAGGGATCATTGTGGACATGTAGGGAATGATATATGCTGAATATTCACGTAACCTTGAATTTGACATTTGACCTCATTTTCAAGGTCACAGGACGAAATGGCTAATATCTCACTTATTATCGATTTTATAGCTTAGGGATCAATTGTGGACATGTAGGGAATGATATATGCTGAATATTAACGTAACCTTGAATTTGACACTTGACCTCATTTTCAAGGTCACGGGACAAAATGGCTAATATCTCGCTTATTATCGATTTTACAGCTTAGGAATCAATCGTGGACATATAGGAAATGATATATCCATAATATTCTTGTGACTTTGAATTTGCCCTTTGGCCTCATTTTCAGATCACAGCGCAAAATGGGTGATCTCTCTTTTATTATCAACTTTACAGCTTAGGAATCAATTGTGGACATATAGAAAATGATATATGCAGAATATTCTCGTGACATTGAATTTGGCCTTTGACCTCATTTTCAAGGTCAGAGCGCAAAATGGTTAATATCTCGCTTATTTTTGACTTTACAGCTTTGGAATCAGTTGTGAACACATAGGAAATGATATATGGTGAATATTCTAACGACCTTGAATTGACCAATGACCTTGTTTTTAAGGTCACCAGACAAAAGGCTAAGATCTAAAATATATATTGTCCGGTAACCTTTCTTAGCCCTTGTGCTAATTTTTTCTTATTGATGCATAACACTCCTCCTTTGTACCCCTGTGACATGTATAAATTTTGTTGCCCTTGAATCACTCGAAGTGGGCCATTTTGGGCCCAAACTCGGCCCAAATGGGACTTTCCCATGTTAAATTCTCGTATGCTTTTAATGGGACACATTAAGCCTAATATCTCACTTAAAATTGAGATTAGAGACTAAGAATCAATTGTGGACATATAGGAAATGATATATGCTGAATATTCTCGTGACCTTGAATTTGACCTCTGACCTCGGTTTCAAGGTCAGAGCGGCCGTTTTCTTCCAAAAATGGCCAATTTTGGACTTTGACGGTCGTTTTCTCAAAATCTTATCGGTAACTTTTTTAGGTTACCGGACCTATGGTCCGATAACCTATTGGCATGGCGTTGCGTCCGTCGTCTGTCCGTCCGTCCGTCCGTCCGTCCGTCCGTCTGTCCGTCCATAAACAATTTTATCTTTAAAGTTTACGATCGGATTTTTCTGAAATTTTGCACAAAAATGCCTAAAAATATTTCCAGAGGGAGGTATTTTTTAGTTTTTTGATTTTCGCCTTTTTTTCAAACTGGCGGCCGTTTTCGTCGAAAAATGGCCAATTTTGGACTTTGACGGTCGTTTTCTCAAAATCTGTTCAGTAACTTTTTTTCTTATTGATGCATAACACTCCTCATATGTACTTCTGTGACATGTATAAATTTCGTTGCGCTTGAATCACTCGAAGTAGGCCATTTTGGGCCCAAATTCGGCCCAGATGTGACTTTCCCATGTTAAATTTTCCTATGCTTTATAATGGGACACATTAAGCCTAATATCTCACTTAATATTGAGATTAGAGACTAGGAATCAATTGTGGACATATAGGAAATGATATATGCTGAATATTCTCGTGACCTTGAATTTGACCTTTGACCTCATTTTCAAGGTCACAGGACAAAATGGCTAATATCTCGCTTATTATCGACTTTACAGCTTAGGAATCCATTGTGAACATATAGGTAATGATATGTGCTGAATATTCTCGTGACCTTGAATTTGACCTTTGACCTCATTTTCAAGGTCACAGGACAAAATGGCTAATATCTTGCTTATTATCGACTTTACAGCTTAGAAATCAATTGTGAACATATAGGAAATGATATATGCTGAATATTCTCGTGACTTTGAATTTGACCTTTGACCTCATTTTCAAGGTCACAGGACAAAATGGCTAATATCTCGCTTATTATCGACTTTACAGCTTAGGAATCCATTGTGAACATATAGGAAATGATATGTGCTGAATATTCTCGTGACCTTGAATTTGACCTTTGACCTCATTTTCAAGGTCACAGGACAAAATGGCTAATATCTCGCTTATTATCGACTTTACAGCTTAGAAATCAATTGTGAACATATAGGAAATGATATATGCTGAATATTCTCGTGACCTTGAATTTGACCTTTGACCTCATTTTCAAGGTCACAGGACAAAATGGCTAATATCTCGCTTATCGACTTTACAGCTTAGGAATCCATTGTGAACATATAGGAAATGATATGTGCTGAATATTCTCGTGACCTTGAATTTGACCTTTGACCCCATTTTCAAGGTCACAGGACAAAATGGCTAATATCTCGCTTATTATCGACTCTACAGCTTAGAAATCAATTGTGAACATATAGGAAATGATATATACTGAATATTCTCGTGACCTTGAATTGACCTTTGACCTCATTTTCAAGGTCATAGGACAAAATGGTTAATATCTCGCTTATTATCGACTTTACAGCTTAGGAATCCATTGTGAACATATAGGAAATGATATGTGCTGAATTTTCTCGTGACCTTGAATTTGACCTTTGGCCTCATTTTCAAGGTCACAGGACAAAATGGCCAATATCTTGCTTATTAGCGACTTTGCAGCTTAGGAATCAATTGTGAACATATAGGAAATGATATATGCTGAATATTCTAGTGACCTTGAATTTGACCCTTGACCTAAATTTCAAGGTTAGTCATTTTATTTTCAAGGTCAGAATACAAAATGGCTTATATCTTGCTTATTATCAAATTTACAGCTTAGGGGTCCATAGTGAACATATAGGAAATGATGTATGCTGAATATTTTGGTGATCTAGAATTTGACCTTTGATCTCATTTTCAAGGTCAGAGAACAAAATGGCCAATATGTCGCTTATTATCATCTTTACATCTGCCCCTGATGACGCCAGTGTGTCTCTGGATAAACTATTTGGTCGGGCTTTGTTTCTATTGCAAAATGTTGTATTTTACGTTTCTTATTGGCATCATCAAAATTTGATTGTATTGGTGGTAATAGATTGATACTTACATTTATACCACTGAGTCGGTGTCACTGCTGGCGAACGTTAAATCTGTCCCCGAGGATACCATCAACTCAGTAGCCTTCGGGCTTGTGATTGGGTACTTTTGTACTTGTCATGTATCTATTCCATGGGGTTAGATTCTAATTTCTAAATTATTTTCATAGGTTGTTGGGCAGTTGTATACTAATTCCATCTGGTGTACAGTAGAAACAACTACATTTAACACATTGTCTGCCCCTGAAGACGCCAGTGTGTCTTTGGATAAACTATTTGGTCGGGCTTTGTTTGTTTCTATTGCAAAATGTAGTATTTTACGTTTCTTATTGGCATCATCAAAATCTGATTGTATTGGTGGTAATAGATTGATACTTACATTTACAGCATAGGAATCAATTGCGAATATAGAGGAATGATATATACTGAATATTTTCATGACCTTGAACTTGAAATTTGACCTCAGTTTCAAGGTCACATCACAGAATGGCTAATGTCTCACTTATTATCAACTTTACAGCTTAGATATTTTTAGTGGACATACTAGAAGTGATATATTTGTTGAAAATTTCATGGCCTTGAATTTATCAGTGACTTTATTTTCAAGGTCACTGGACAAAAGCCTAATATCTAAAATGTATATTGTCCGGTAACCTTTCTTAGCCCTTGGGCTAATTTTCGATTTTACAGCTTAGGAATCAATTATGAACATATAGGAAATGATACGCTTAATATTGCTATGACCTTGAATTTGACCTTTGACCTCATTTTCAAGGTCAGAGAACGAAATGGCTAATATCTCGCTTTTTATCGACGTTACAGCTTAGCAATCAATTGTGGACATATAGAAAATGATAAATTCTGAAAATTGTCATGACCTTGAACTTCACCTTTGACCTAATTTTCAAGGTCACGGGACAAAATGGCTATTAGCTCGCTTATTATCGACTTTAGGGCTTAGGAATCAATTATGAACGTATAGGAAATGAAATAAGCTGAATATTGCTATGACCTTGAAAATGAGGTCAAAGGTCGAATTCAAGGTCACAGGACATAATGGCTAATATCTCGCTTATTATTGACTTTACAGCTTAAGAATCAGTTGTGGACATACTAGAAATGACATATGCCAAATATTATCGTGTCCTTGAATTGACCAATGACCTTATTTTCAAGGTCACGGGACAAACTACTATTATCTAAAATATGTATTGTCCGGTAACCTTTCTTAGCCCTTGGGCTAATTTTTTGTTTATGGGGGAATTTTTCTGAAAGTTTGCACAAAAATACTTAAAAATAATTCAAGAAGGAGGTATTTTTTTTGTTTTTTGATTTTCGCATTTTTTTCGAAATGGCGGCCGTTTTCGACGAAAAATGCCTGATTTTGGACTTTGGTGGCCATTTTCTCAAAATCTGTTCAGTAACTTTTTTAGGTTACCGGACCTTTGGTCCGATAACCTATTGCCGTGGCGTTGTGTCCGTCGTCCGTCCAGCCGTCCGTCTGTCCGTCCGTCCGTCGTCCGTTCACATTTTTATCTTTAAAGTATATGAACGAATCTTTCTGAAATTTTGCACAAAAATACCTAAAAAATATTTCAAGGAAAGGTTTTTTTTAGTTTTTCGATTTTCGCATTTTTTTCAAAATGGCGGCCGTTTTCGACGAAAAATGCCTGATTTTGGACTTTGCAGCCATTTTCTCAAAAACTGTTCAGTAACTTTTTTTTTTTTGATACACAACACTCTTCATATGTACTCCTGTGATGTGTATAAGTTTCGTTGCGCTTGAATCGCTCGAAGTGGCCCATTTTGGGCCAAACTTGGCCCAAATGGGACTTTCCCATGTTAAATTTCCTATGCTTTATAATGGGACACATTATGCCTTATATCTCACTTAATATTGAGATTAGAGACTAGGAATCAATTGTGGACATATAGGAAATGATATATGCTGAATGTTCTCGTGACCTTGAATTTGACCACTGACCTCAGTTTCAAGGTCAAGGAACAAAATGGCTAATATCTCGCTTATTATCGACTTTACAGCTTAGAAATCAATTGTGGACATATAGGAAATGATATATACCGAATATTCTGATGACCTTGAATTTGACCTTTGACTTCATTTTCAAGGTCATAGGACAAAATGGCTAATATCTCACTTTTTATCGACTTTACAGCTTAGGAATCAATTATGACCATATAGGAAATGATATATGCAGATTATTGTCATGACCTTGAATTTGACCTTTGACCTCATTTTCAAGGTCACGGGACAAAATGGCTATATCTATCTCACTTATTATCGATTTTACAGCTTAGGGATCAATTGTGGACAAGTAGGAAATGATATATGCTGAATATGCACATGACCTTGAGTTTGACCTTTGACCTCATTTTCAAGGTCACCGGACAAAATGGCTAATATCTCGCTTATTATCGACTTTACAGCTTAGGAATCAAATGTGGACATGTAGGAAAGGATATACACTGAATATTCTGATGACCTTAAATTTGACCTTTGACCTTATTTTCAAGGTCATAGCACAAAATGGCTAATATCTCGCTATTATCGATTTTACAGGTCAATAATCAATCGTGGACATATAGGGAATGATATATCCATAAGATTTTTGAGACTTTGAATTTGACTTTTGGCCTCATTTTCAAGTTTCTTTTTAGTACATAACACTCCTCATATGTACTCCTGTGATGTGTATAAGTTTCATTGTGCTTGAATCGCTGGAAGTGGGCCTTTTTGGCCCAAACTCGGCCCAAATGAGACTTTTCCATGTTAAACTCTCATATGCTTTATAATGGGACACATTATGTCTAATATCTCACTCAATATTGATATTAGACACTAGAGATCAATGTGGACATATAGGAAATGATATATGCTGAACATTCTCGTGACCTTGAATTTGACCTCTGACCTCAGTTTCAAGGTCAGACCACAAAATAGCTAATATTTCGCTTATTATCGACTTTACAGATTAGAAATCAATTGTGGACATATAGGAAATGATATATGCCGAATATTCCCGTGACCTTGAATTTGACCTTTGACCTCATTTTCAAGGTCACAGGACAAAATGGCCGATATCTTGCTTATTAGCGACTTTGCAGCTTAGGAATCAATTGTGAACATATAGGAAATGATATATGCTGAATATTCTAGTGACCTTGAATTTGACCCTTGACCTAAATTTCAAGGTTAGTCATTTTATTTTCAAGGTCAGAATACAAAATGGTTTATATCTCGCTTATTGTCAAATTTACAGCTTAGGGGTCGATAGTGAACATATAGGAAATGATGTATGCTGAATATTTTGGTGATCTAGAATTTGACCTTTGATCTCATTTTCAAGGTCAGAGAACAAAATGGCTAATATGTCGCTTATTATCATCTTTACATCTGCCCCTGATGACGCCAGTGTGTCTTTGGATAAACTATTTGGTCAGGCTTTGTTTCTATTGCAAAATGTTGTATTTTACGTTTCTTATTGGCATCATCAAAATTTGATTGTATTGGTGGTAATAGATTGATACTTACATTTATACCACTGAGTCGGTGTCACTGCTGGCGAACGTTAAATCTGTCCCCGAGGATACCATCAACTCAGTAGCCTTCGGGCTTGTGATTGGGTACTTTTGTACTTGTCATGTATCTATTCCATGGGGTTAGATTCGGATTTCTAAATTATTTTCATAGGTTGTTGGGCAGTTGTATACTAATTCCATCTGGTGTACAGTAGAAACAACTACATTTAACACATTGTCTGCCCCTGAAGACGCCAGTGTGTCTTTGGATAAACTCGGGTCGGGCTTTGTTTGTTTCTATTGCAAAATGTAGTATTTTACGTTTCTTATTGGCATCATCAAAATCTGATTGTATTGGTGGTAATAGATTGATACTTACATTTACAGCATAGGAATCAATTGCGAATATAGAGGAATGATATATACTGAATATTTTCATGACCTTGAACTTGAACTTTGACCTCATTTTCAAGGTCACATCACAGAATGGCTAATGTCTCACTTATTATCGACTTTACAGCTTAGGAATTTATTGTGGACATACTAGAAGTGATATATTTGTTGAAAATTTCATGGCCTTGAATTGATCAGTGACTTTATTTTCAAGGTCACTGGACAAAAGGCTAATATCTAAAATGTATATTGTCCGGTAACCTTTCTTAGCCCTTGGGCTAATTTTTTCTTTTAGATACATAACGCTCCTCATATGTACTCCTATGATGTCTATATATTTCGTTGCGCTCAAATTACTCGAAGAGGGCCATTTTGGCCCAAAACCGGCCCAAATGGGACTTTCCCATGTTAAATTCTCCTATGCTTTATAATGGAACACATTATGCCTAATATCTCGCTTAAAATTGAAATTAGAGACTAGGAATCAATTGTGGACATATAGGAAATGATATATGCTGAATATTCTCGTGACCTTGAATTTGACCTCTGAACTCAGTTTCAGGATCACCGGACAAAATGGCTAATATCTCGCTTATTATCGACTTTACAGCTTAGCAATCAATTGTGAACATATAGAAAACGATATATGCTGAATATTCTGATGGCCTTGAATTTGACCTTTGACCCCATTTTCAAGGTCATAGTACAAAATGGCTTATATCTCGCTTATTATCGACTCAACAGCTTAGGAATCAATTGTGGACATATAGGAAATGATATATACTGAATATTCTGATGACCTTGAATTTGACCTTTGACCCCATTTTCAAGGTCATAGGACAAAATGGCTAATATCTTGCTTGTTATCGACTTTACAGCTTAGGAATCAGTTATGAACATATAGGAAATGATATATGCAAATTATTGTCAATACCTTGAATTTTACCTTTGACCTCATTTTCAAGGTCACAGGACAAAATGGCTAATATCTCACTTGTTATCGATTTTACAGCTTAGGAATCAATTGTGGACATATAGGAAATGATATACGCTAAATATTCTTGTGACCTTGAATTTGACCTCTGACCTCATTTTGAAGGTCCAAGGACAAACTGGCTCATATATTGCTCCTCTGTTGTCTGTATGGCTTGGGAATCAATTGTGGACATATAGAAAATGATATACAATGTACACTGAATATTTTGATGACCTTGAATTTGACCTTTGCTTTCATTTTCAAGGCCACAGCACAAAATTGCTAATATTTCTCTGATTATTGAATTTACAGCTTAGCAATCAATTGTGGACTTGATATATGCTTAATATTATATATGCTGAATATTCTCTTGACCTTGAATTTAACCATTGACCTGGCTAACATCTAAAATATTTAACATTGTCCAGTAACCTATCTTTGGCCCTCGGCCTAATTTTTCTTATTGATGCATAACACTCTTCATATGTACCCCTGTGACATGTATAAATTTCTTTGCCCTTGAATTGCTCGAAGTGGGCCATTTTGGGCCCAAACTCAGCCCAAATGGGACTTTCCCATGTTAAATTCTCCTATGCTTTATAATGGGACACATTAAGCCTAATATCTCATTTAATATTGAGATTAGAGACTAGGAATCAATTGTGGACATATAGGAAATGGTATATGCCAAATATTCTTGTGATCTTGAAGTTGACCTCTGACCTCGGTTTCAAGGTCTGAGCACAAAATGGCTAATATCTCGCTTATTATCGACTTCACAGCTTAGATTCAATTGTGGACATATAGTAAATGATATATGCCGAATATTCTGATGACCTTGAATTTGACCTTTGACCTCATTTTCAAGGTCACAGGACAGAATGGCTAATATCTCACTTATTATCGATTTTACAGCTTAGGAATCAATTGTGGACATAAAGGAAATGATATATGCTGAATATTCTCGTGACCGTGAATTTGACCTTTGACCTCGGTTTCAAGGTCAGAGCACAAAATGTCTAATATCTCGCTTATTATCGACTTTACAGCTTAGGAATCAATTGTGGACATATAGGAAGTAGAAATGTATACCGACAAACAGACAAATTCCTATTCCAAGACCGAATCCATGGACGAATTTTACAAGATCAGTGTGAGTAGTCAAATCCGAGAGATACTAAGGTATCAAAGTCAAATGCTGGCATATCGAGACGGAAATATATGCACAAAACTATAAGGATGGGATGATATCTTCCATCATATGTGTGACAGGCTTGGCGTAACCTTCAACCAGATCATAGTGACGACCATAAAACTTCTTGAATGTCGACGTCAGCCTAGGCATTTGGTATCCTTGTTTGAGCAATTTGGTAGTCAGAACCTGTGCTCTAACTATGAATTCCTGGTATGATGAACATGCTCTATCTAGCATAACGAATTAACTGGGACACGTAGATGCCATAGGCTGGTGATGCTGGGATATTACTACTCAAGACAGGAAAGTTGATAATGGGAAAATCAACATCGTCACGTTTGTCATATAACCTTGTACACAATTTGCCTTTATGGTCAATTTCGAGATAAATGTCAAGATAAGAAGCTGACACTGGAGAATCAGTTGTTTCTTTGATTTCCAGTTCGTCTGGATATATCTGAGGTAGGTATTCACCAAATCTAGGGTTATTCAAGGATATGACATCATCAATATACCTGTAGGTAAAATTGAACGAACTGGCCAATCGTTTATCTCCTCGTTTCATAAGATTTTGGATGAACTCAGCTTCATATGAGTATAGGAACAAGTCCGCTAATAGTGGTGCACAAATGGTACCCATAGGGATACCAACCGTTTGTTGGAAAATAGCACCACCAAATTCAACAAATATGTTGTCAATGAGAAATTCCAGCATACTAACGATATCATGTTCATCATATTTAGTAGCACAGTCAGTGTGTTCTTTAACAAAATAAACTGAATTGTGATTAACCACAAGATATTTATATCGTCTTTTGCCATTCTTGTGCAAAAATGATTGTTGAATAATATCCTTCAACCTCGCTTTCAGCTTAGTATGAGGGATAGTAGTGTACAGTGTGGAAAAGTCATATGTTCGAATGCTGTTAACAGTGGAAAATGAATTAGATTTAAGGTTATGTATTAACTCTTTGGAGTAATTCAATATCCACATTTGGTTTATACCATTTCTGGCATAAGCCATGTCACAGTACTTCTGGAGCCCTTCCTTCACTGCAGATAACAGTTTAGTTAGGAGTGACGAAAGGGGTTTAGTGGAACATACAGCAGAACCTGCAATATAACGCTGTTTGTATGGACATTTGTGTAATTTAGGTATCCAATATAAACTAGGAAGTTCCATTTCCTTCTGACTGATGTTAATATTATTAGACACTAGGACAGATTTATGGTTGTCCAGCACTTCCTCTTTAGATAATAGTACAGGTGTATATGTTGGGTTGCTGTATGTGCCAAAAATACCTAATTCATCAATTAGGTGGAGATGGAGTTCGAAAGTCATTCACCTTTGACTGACATTAATCCAGATGATAATTATTTTAATATTGTGCAAAGTAGTATAAATACTTGTGATTACTATTTGCCGGAACAGTTAAACACAGCTATTAATGAACGTGTTACTGCCACACCAAAGTTGTCCTTTATGCATCAGAACATTAGAAGTCTGAACAAAAATGTGTCGCATCTGGTTAATTTTTTGAGCGGTATAGACATGTCGTTTGATGTAATATCTTTAACTGAAAACTGGATCAGTGAGCCAACGGATGTAACTGGTATAGATGGATATAATCATGTTTTTAATTATCGTAGTGATCGAATCGGAGGTGGTGTATCTGTATTTTTAAGGGAGTTCATTATATATGAAAAGCGAAATGATTTGACTCTCTCGGAACATGACATTGAAACAGTATTCGTGGAGCTTGTGGACAGCGATAACAAAAAAATACTAGTTGGGACAATCTATAGACCACCCAACTCGAACTTTGTCACATTCTCAGACAATATGAACTCTTTGTTACAAAAGGTAAACAAAGAAAAGAAAGTTTGTTATCTTTTGGGTGATTTCAACATCGATCTTATCAAATCAAATGCAAATAATATGACGGGAGATTTTGTAGATCTGATGTTCAGCAACCATTTTGTGCCAATGATTAATCGACCAACCAGGGTGACCGAAAAAACGGCTACCTGTATCGATAATATTTTCACTAACAATCTGAATTTTGATATTGCCCTAAACGGGATTTGTTTGACCGATATTACCGATCATTTCCCAATTTTCCACATATGTCTCGGCAGTGATCTTCAGACTGAAAATGCTGGAGTATGTAAGCGAATTATTACTGAGCAAAAGCTCGAAATCTTGTCTGAACGTTTGACGGCAGCAAATTGGGACCATGTTATAGGGTGCGATGATGCACAATCAGCATATACAGCATTTTCTGAAACAATTCTCAACTTGCTTGATGACGTTATGCCTATAACCAATGTGAAACGAAAAAAAAATTCGGGAATGCCTAAGCCGTGGCTCAGCCGAGGGTTGATAACCTCAATAAAGAATAAAAACAGACTCTACAGTGATACACTTGATGGTCGCTTCTGTACACAGCTGTACAAAAAATATAAAAACAAACTGAATCACTTGCTGCGTATCGCTGAAAGGAGTCATTATAAAGCACTTCTTGATTCCAATAGGTCAAACTTACGAAAAACATGGTCAGTCCTAAATAAAATTATTAACAAAACAAGAGATACACTTTGCCAATCTCGATTCAAAATTGGAAACTCGCATATTTTCGATAAATCCGAAATTGTGGATAATTTTAATAAATACTTCTCAAATATCGGCAAATCATTGGCCGAAAAAATACCAACTCAAACAAAATGCCCCGCTGACTATTTGCGGGGGGAGTATCCTGAATCGATTTTCCTCACGCCAGTAACGGAACATGAAATTCAGAAAATCATAGGACAATTGAAGTCAACAGCATTCGGTTGGGATGGGTTAAATTCTAAAATCCTAAAATCTGTCTCTACGGCAGTACTACGACAGATAGAACATATCTGCAACTTAGCACTTAGAGATGGAATTTTTCCGAATGAGCTGAAAATAGCAAAAGTAATTCCTATTTTCAAAACTGGTGCTACGGACGAAATGAAAAACTATCGTCCAGTATCTGTTTTACCCGTCATATCTAAAATATTTGAAAAAATTGTATATAATCGCATGATATTTTTTTTCGAAAAGCACAACATTATCAATGATTTCCAGTTTGGATTTCAGAAAGGGAAGTCTTCTTACATGGCCCTCCATTTACTCGTCGATAAACTGCATTCTGCAATGGAAGCAAATAAATATACGGTGGGACTCTTCATTGATTTGTCGAAAGCGTTTGATACGCTGGATCACCATATCTTACTCACCAAACTTCATCATTATGGGATAAGGGGAAATGCATATGGATTGATAAAAAATTATCTCTCCGACAGAAAACAGTACGTATATTTCAACAACACCAAATCAGAGAATTGTGATATTAAATGTGGGGTGCCGCAAGGCAGCATACTCGGACCATTACTGTTTATCGTTTATATTAATGATATTGTTAACATTTCTGATCTCTTGTATATGATCTTGTACGCCGATGATACGAATATATTCTCCTCAAATACTACACTCGACGATGCCATCAATGTCATGAATCGCGAGGTCATAAAAATTGATGAATGGTTCAAGGTGAATAAGCTTTCATTGAATGTGAGTAAAACTAAATGTATGATATTTTCACCTAGAAGTCGACTCTTTCGAAACAATAAGGACATGTTTATTAGTGGTAATCGAATAGAAATAACCCATGAAACAAAATTTTTAGGCGTCATGATAGACGACAAATTGAACTGGGATTCCCATTTCAGAAACATCAAAGCTAAAGTTTCCAAAAGCATCGGTATTTTGTACAAGTCAAGGCACAAACTATTTACAGATACACTTATAACTATATACAATGCCTTGGTTTTACCATATTTATCATATTGTATCGTTGTATGGGGTCGTTCATACAATAGAAATACCAACTCAATTTTATTGCTACAGAAGAAAATTGTTCGACTGATAACTTTCTCCGAATACAGGGCGCATACAAACAACTTATTTCTTGAATGTAGGATTTTAAAGTTTGATTCGTTGTATTCATATTTTACGGGTATACTTATGTTCAAGTTTAGTCAGAATAAACTGCCAATGTTTTATTCTGCATTTTTTTCAAGAAATGACTTCAATCACATGTACGATACAAGACAAAAAAGCAACTATAGGTCAAATGAGTGTAGATCTTTAATATCTTCTTTCAATGTGAAAATACATGGTCCAAAGATCTGGAATAACATTCCAAATAATATCAGAGGGAGTAGAACACTATATGCTTTCAAATCAAAACTGAAAAACCACCTGATCACTTGTCAAAATATCACATAGTTGTGTTTCATGTCAATTATTACAAAATTGTGTGTTGTTCTATGATGGTTAGGTTTGAAATCTATATGTATGTATTTTAATTATGTCAATATTTTAGGGGAAAAATAAGCCTTGTGGTTTCATTTCCCCACCCATGTAAATATGTTTATGTTGGGTGAATAAACTACTTATGACTTATGACTTATGACAATGAGGCATTGATAATAATATTTCTTGCAAACAAAAACAATGTTGTTAGATGCCTTGTCTGCTGGTATCATGACAAATTTCTCATGTAAACTTTGCAAATATTCATGAACATCAGGATCTCCCAGTACTGATTTGGGTTGTTGCTCATTGATCCTTTCAGTTTTTGTATTCTATTTCGGACACATGTCCGTACAGCCTTAACCCATTCTGACAGGGTTTCGGCCTCAACCTCCTCACGTCTAGCCCACTTCCTTGCATAGTCTTCAACAGCATCCATGATCAATTTGAAATTGAATTTCCAGTTGAATGGTTGGGCTTCACGGTATTTAGGACCTTTCTGTAATAGTTGTCTCAAAATTGAAATGATATATTGAAATGTTATATGCCGAATTGAAATGATATATGCCGAATATGATATATGCCGAATAATTGAAATGATATATGCCGAATATTCTGACAACCTTGAATTTGACCTTTGACCTCATTTTCAAGGTCACAGGACAAAATAACTAATATCTCACTTATTATCGATTTTACAGCTTAGGGATCAATTGTGGACATAAAGGAAATGATATATGCTGAATATTCTCATGACCTTGAATTTGACCTCTGACCTCAGTTTCAAGGTCAGAGCAGAAAATGGCTAATATCTCGCTTATTATTGACTTTACAGCTTAGGAATCAATTGTGAACATATAGGAAATGATATATGCCGAATATTCTGATGACCTTGAATTTGACCTTTGACCTCATTTTCAAGGTCACAGGACAAAATGGCTAATATCTCACTTATTATCGATTTTATAGCTTAGGGATCAATTGTAGACATACAGGAAATGATGTATTCTGAATATTCTCATGTCCTTGAATTTGACCTCTGACCTTAGTTTCAAGGTCAGAGCACAAAATGGCTAATATATCGCCTATTATTGACTTTACAGCTTAGGAATCAATTGTGGACATATAGGAAATGATATATGCCGAATATTCTGATAACCTTGAATTTGACCTTTGACCTCATTTTCAAGGTCACAGGACAAAATGGCTAATATCTCATTCATTATTGACTTTACTGCTTAGGAATCAATTATGAACATATAGGAAATGATATATGCTGAATATTGCTATGACCTTGAATTTGACCTTTGACCTCATTTTCAAGGTCACAGGACAAAATGGCTAATATCTCGCTTATTATCGACTTTACAGCTTAGGAATCCATTGTGAACATATAGGTAATGATATGTGCTGAATATTCTCGTGACCTTGAATTTGACCTTTGACCTCATTTTCAAGGTCACAGGACAAAATGGCTAATATCTCGCTTATTATCGACTTTACAGCTTAGAAATCAGTTGTGAACATATAGGAAATGATATATGCTGAATATTCTCGTGACTTTGAATTTGACCTTTGACCTCATTTTCAAGGTCACAGGACAAAATGGCTAATATCTCGCTTATTATCGACTTTACAGCTTAGGAATCCATTGTGAACATATAGGAAATGATATGTGCTGAATATTCTCGTGACCTTGAATTTGACCTTTGACCTCATTTTCAAGGTCACAGGACAAAATGGCTAATATCTCGCTTATTATCGACTTTACAGCTTAGAAATCAATTGTGAACATATAGGAAATGATATATGCTGAATATTCTCGTGACCTTGAATTTGACCTTTGACCTCATTTTCAAGGTCACAGGACAAAATGGCTAATATCTCGCTTATCGACTTTACAGCTTAGGAATCCATTGTGAACATATAGGAAATGATATGTGCTGAATATTCTCGTGACCTTGAATTTGACCTTTGACCCCATTTTCAAGGTCACAGGACAAAATGGCTAATATCTCGCTTATTATCGACTCTACAGCTTAGAAATCAATTGTGAACATATAGGAAATGATATATACTGAATATTCTCGTGACCTTGAATTGACCTTTGACCTCATTTTCAAGGTCATAGGACAAAATGGTTAATATCTCGCTTATTATCGACTTTACAGCTTAGGAATCCATTGTGAACATATAGGAAATGATATGTGCTGAATTTTCTCGTGACCTTGAATTTGACCTTTGGCCTCATTTTCAAGGTCACAGGACAAAATGGCCAATATCTTGCTTATTAGCGACTTTGCAGCTTAGGAATCAATTGTGAACATATAGGAAATGATATATGCTGAATATTCTAGTGACCTTGAATTTGACCCTTGACCTAAATTTCAAGGTTAGTCATTTTATTTTCAAGGTCAGAATACAAAATGGCTTATATCTTGCTTATTATCAAATTTACAGCTTAGGGGTCCATAGTGAACATATAGGAAATGATGTATGCTGAATATTTTGGTGATCTAGAATTTGACCTTTGATCTCATTTTCAAGGTCAGAGAACAAAATGGCCAATATGTCGCTTATTATCATCTTTACATCTGCCCCTGATGACGGCAGTGTGTCTCTGGATAAACTATTTGGTCGGGCTTTGTTTCTATTGCAAAATGTTGTATTTTACGTTTCTTATTGGCATCATCAAAATTTGATTGTATTGGTGGTAATAGATTGATACTTACATTTATACCACTGAGTCGGTGTCACTGCTGGCGAACGTTAAATCTGTCCCCGAGGATACCATCAACTCAGTAGCCTTCGGGCTTGTGATTGGGTACTTTTGTACTTGTCATGTATCTATTCCATGGGGTTAGATTCGGATTTCTAAATTATTTTCATAGGTTGTTGGGCAGTTGTATACTAATTCCATCTGGTGTACAGTAGAAACAACTACATTTAACACATTGTCTGCCCCTGAAGACGCCAGTGTGTCTTTGGATAAACTATTTGGTCGGGCTTTGTTTGTTTCTATTGCAAAATGTAGTATTTTACGTTTCTTATTGGCATCATCAAAATCTGATTGTATTGGTGGTAATAGATTGATACTTACATTTACAGCATAGGAATCAATTGCGAATATAGAGGAATGATATATACTGAATATTTTCATGACCTTGAACTTGAAATTTGACCTCAGTTTCAAGGTCACATCACAGAATGGCTAATGTCTCACTTATTATCAACTTTACAGCTTAGGAATTTATTGTGGACATACTAGAAGTGATATATTTGTTGAAAATTTCATGGCCTTGAATTTATCAGTGACTTTATTTTCAAGGTCACTGGACAAAAGCCTAATATCTAAAATGTATATTGTCCGGTAACCTTTCTTAGCCCTTGGGCTAATTTTCGATTTTACAGCTTAGGAATCAATTATGAACATATAGGAAATGATACGCTTAATATTGCTATGACCTTGAATTTGACCTTTGACCTCATTTTCAAGGTCAGAGAACGAAATGGCTAATATCTCGCTTTTTATCGACGTTACAGCTTAGCAATCAATTGTGGACATATAGAAAATGATAAATTCTGAAAATTGTCATGACCTTGAACTTCACCTTTGACCTAATTTTCAAGGTCACGGGACAAAATGGCTATTAGCTCGCTTATTATCGACTTTAGGGCTTAGGAATCAATTATGAACGTATAGGAAATGAAATAAGCTGAATATTGCTATGACCTTGAAAATGAGGTCAAAGGTCGAATTCAAGGTCACAGGACATAATGGCTAATATCTCGCTTATTATTGACTTTACAGCTTAAGAATCAGTTGTGGACATACTAGAAATGACATATGCCAAATATTATCGTGTCCTTGAATTGACCAATGACCTTATTTTCAAGGTCACGGGACAAACTACTATTATCTAAAATATGTATTGTCCGGTAACCTTTCTTAGCCCTTGGGCTAATTTTTTGTTTATGGGGGAATTTTTCTGAAAGTTTGCACAAAAATACTTAAAAATAATTCAAGAAGGAGGTATTTTTTTTGTTTTTTGATTTTCGCATTTTTTTCGAAATGGCGGCCGTTTTCGACGAAAAATGCCTGATTTTGGACTTTGGTGGCCATTTTCTCAAAATCTGTTCAGTAACTTTTTTAGGTTACCGGACCTTTGGTCCGATAACCTATTGCCGTGGCGTTGTGTCCGTCGTCCGTCGTCCGTCCAGCCGTCCGTCTGTCCGTCCGTCCGTCGTCCGTTCACATTTTTATCTTTAAAGTATATGAACGAATCTTTCTGAAATTTTGCACAAAAATACCTAAAAATATTTCAAGGAAAGGTTTTTTTTAGTTTTTCGATTTTCGCATTTTTTTCAAAATGGCGGCCGTTTTCGACGAAAAATGCCTGATTTTGGACTTTGCAGCCATTTTCTCAAAAACTGTTCAGTAACTTTTTTTTTTTTGATACACAACACTCTTCATATGTACTCCTGTGATGTGTATAAGTTTCGTTGCGCTTGAATCGCTCGAAGTGGCCCATTTTGGGCCAAACTTGGCCCAAATGGGACTTTCCCATGTTAAATTTCCTATGCTTTATAATGGGACACATTATGCCTTATATCTCACTTAATATTGAGATTAGAGACTAGGAATCAATTGTGGACATATAGGAAATGATATATGCTGAATGTTCTCGTGACCTTGAATTTGACCACTGACCTCAGTTTCAAGGTCACATCACAGAATGGCTAATGTCTCACTTATTATCAACTTTACAGCTTAGGAATTTATTGTGGACATACTAGAAGTGATATATTTGTTGAAAATTTCATGGCCTTGAATTTATCAGTGACTTTATTTTCAAGGTCACTGGACAAAAGCCTAATATCTAAAATGTATATTGTCCGGTAACCTTTCTTAGCCCTTGGGCTAATTTTCGATTTTACAGCTTAGGAATCAATTATGAACATATAGGAAATGATACGCTTAATATTGCTATGACCTTGAATTTGACCTTTGACCTCATTTTCAAGGTCAGAGAACGAAATGGCTAATATCTCGCTTTTTATCGACGTTACAGCTTAGCAATCAATTGTGGACATATAGAAAATGATAAATTCTGAAAATTGTCATGACCTTGAACTTCACCTTTGACCTAATTTTCAAGGTCACGGGACAAAATGGCTATTAGCTCGCTTATTATCGACTTTAGGGCTTAGGAATCAATTATGAACGTATAGGAAATGAAATAAGCTGAATATTGCTATGACCTTGAAAATGAGGTCAAAGGTCGAATTCAAGGTCACAGGACATAATGGCTAATATCTCGCTTATTATTGACTTTACAGCTTAAGAATCAGTTGTGGACATACTAGAAATGACATATGCCAAATATTATCGTGTCCTTGAATTGACCAATGACCTTATTTTCAAGGTCACGGGACAAACTACTATTATCTAAAATATGTATTGTCCGGTAACCTTTCTTAGCCCTTGGGCTAATTTTTTGTTTATGGGGGAATTTTTCTGAAAGTTTGCACAAAAATACTTAAAAATAATTCAAGAAGGAGGTATTTTTTTTGTTTTTTGATTTTCGCATTTTTTTCGAAATGGCGGCCGTTTTCGACGAAAAATGCCTGATTTTGGACTTTGGTGGCCATTTTCTCAAAATCTGTTCAGTAACTTTTTTAGGTTACCGGACCTTTGGTCTGATAACCTATTGCCGTGGCGTTGTGTCCGTCGTCCGTCGTCTGTCCAGCCGTCCGTCTGTCCGTCCGTCCGTCGTCCGTTCACATTTTTATCTTTAAAGTATATGAACGAATCTTTCTGAAATTTTGCACAAAAATACCTAAAAATATTTCAAGGAAAGGTTTTTTTTAGTTTTTCGATTTTCGCATTTTTTTCAAAATGGCGGCCGTTTTCGACGAAAAATGCCTGATTTTGGACTTTGCAGCCATTTTCTCAAAAACTGTTCAGTAACTTTTTTTTTTTTGATACACAACACTCTTCATATGTACTCCTGTGATGTGTATAAGTTTCGTTGCGCTTGAATCGCTCGAAGTGGCCCATTTTGGGCCAAACTTGGCCCAAATGGGACTTTCCCATGTTAAATTTCCTATGCTTTATAATGGGACACATTATGCCTTATATCTCACTTAATATTGAGATTAGAGACTAGGAATCAATTGTGGACATATAGGAAATGATATATGCTGAATGTTCTCGTGACCTTGAATTTGACCACTGACCTCAGTTTCAAGGTCAAGGAACAAAATGGCTAATATCTCGCTTATTATCGACTTTACAGCTTAGAAATCAATTGTGGACATATAGGAAATGATATATACCGAATATTCTGATGACCTTGAATTTGACCTTTGACTTCATTTTCAAGGTCATAGGACAAAATGGCTAATATCTCACTTTTTATCGACTTTACAGCTTAGGAATCAATTATGACCATATAGGAAATGATATATGCAGATTATTGTCATGACCTTGAATTTGACCTTTGACCTCATTTTCAAGGTCACGGGACAAAATGGCTATATCTATCTCACTTATTATCGATTTTACAGCTTAGGGATCAATTGTGGGCAAGTAGGAAATGATATATGCTGAATATGCACATGACCTTGAGTTTGACCTTTGACCTCATTTTCAAGGTCACCGGACAAAATGGCTAATATCTCGCTTATTATCGACTTTACAGCTTAGGAATCAAATGTGGACATGTAGGAAAGGATATACACTGAATATTCTGATGACCTTAAATTTGACCTTTGACCTTATTTTCAAGGTCATAGCACAAAATGGCTAATATCTCGCTATTATCGATTTTACAGGTCAATAATCAATCGTGGACATATAGGGAATGATATATCCATAAGATTTTTGAGACTTTGAATTTGACTTTTGGCCTCATTTTCAAGTTTCTTTTTAGTACATAACACTCCTCATATGTACTCCTGTGATGTGTGTAAGTTTCATTGTGCTTGAATCGCTGGAAGTGGGCCTTTTTGGCCCAAACTCGGCCCAAATGAGACTTTTCCATGTTAAACTCTCCTATGCTTTATAATGGGACACATTATGTCTAATATCTCACTCAATATTGATATTAGACACTAGAGATCAATGTGGACATATAGGAAATGATATATGCTGAACATTCTCGTGACCTTGAATTTGACCTCTGACCTCAGTTTCAAGGTCAGACCACAAAATAGCTAATATCTCGCTTATTATCGACTTTACAGATTAGAAATCAATTGTGGACATATAGGAAATGATATATGCCGAATATTCCCGTGACCTTGAATTGACCTTTGACCTCATTTTCAAGGTCACAGGACAAAATGGCCGATATCTTGCTTATTAGCGACTTTGCAGCTTAGGAATCAATTGTGAACATATAGGAAATGATATATGCTGAATATTCTAGTGACCTTGAATTTGACCCTTGACCTAAATTTCAAGGTTAGTCATTTTATTTTCAAGGTCAGAATACAAAATGGTTTATATCTCGCTTATTGTCAAATTTACAGCTTAGGGGTCGATAGTGAACATATAGGAAATGATGTATGCTGAATATTTTGGTGATCTAGAATTTGACCTTTGATCTCATTTTCAAGGTCAGAGAACAAAATGGCTAATATGTCGCTTATTATCATCTTTACATCTGCCCCTGATGACGCCAGTGTGTCTTTGGATAAACTATTTGGTCAGGCTTTGTTTCTATTGCAAAATGTTGTATTTTACGTTTCTTATTGGCATCATCAAAATTTGATTGTATTGGTGGTAATAGATTGATACTTACATTTATACCACTGAGTCGGTGTCACTGCTGGCGAACGTTAAATCTGTCCCCGAGGATACCATCAACTCAGTAGCCTTCGGGCTTGTGATTGGGTACTTTTGTACTTGTCATGTATCTATTCCATGGGGTTAGATTTGGATTTCTAAATTATTTTCATAGGTTGTTGGGCAGTTGTATACTAATTCCATCTGGTGTACAGTAGAAACAACTACATTTAACACATTGTCTGCCCCTGAAGACGCCAGTGTGTCTTTGGATAAACTCGGGTCGGGCTTTGTTTGTTTCTATTGCAAAATGTAGTATTTTACGTTTCTTATTGGCATCATCAAAATCTGATTGTATTGGTGGTAATAGATTGATACTTACATTTACAGCATAGGAATCAATTGCGAATATAGAGGAATGATATATACTGAATATTTTCATGACCTTGAACTTGAACTTTGACCTCATTTTCAAGGTCACATCACAGAATGGCTAATGTCTCACTTATTATCGACTTTACAGCTTAGGAATTTATTGTGGACATACTAGAAGTGATATATTTGTTGAAAATTTCATGGCCTTGAATTGATCAGTGACTTTATTTTCAAGGTCACTGGACAAAAGGCTAATATCTAAAATGTATATTGTCCGGTAACCTTTCTTAGCCCTTGGGCTAATTTTTTCTTTTAGATACATAACGCTCCTCATATGTACTCCTATGATGTCTATATATTTCGTTGCGCTCAAATTACTCGAAGAGGGCCATTTTGGCCCAAAACCGGCCCAAATGGGACTTTCCCATGTTAAATTCTCCTATGCTTTATAATGGAACACATTATGCCTAATATCTCGCTTAAAATTGAAATTAGAGACTAGGAATCAATTGTGGACATATAGGAAATGATATATGCTGAATATTCTCGTGACCTTGAATTTGACCTCTGAACTCAGTTTCAGGATCACCGGACAAAATGGCTAATATCTCGCTTATTATCGACTTTACAGCTTAGCAATCAATTGTGAACATATAGAAAACGATATATGCTGAATATTCTGATGGCCTTGAATTTGACCTTTGACCCCATTTTCAAGGTCATAGTACAAAATGGCTTATATCTCGCTTATTATCGACTCAACAGCTTAGGAATCAATTGTGGACATATAGGAAATGATATATACTGAATATTCTGATGACCTTGAATTTGACCTTTGACCCCATTTCAAGGTCATAGGACAAAATGGCTAATATCTTGCTTGTTATCGACTTTACAGCTTAGGAATCAGTTATGAACATATAGGAAATGATATATGCAAATTATTGTCATGACCTTGAATTTTACCTTTGACCTCATTTTCAAGGTCACAGGACAAAATGGCTAATATCTCACTTGTTATCGATTTTACAGCTTAGGAATCAATTGTGGACATATAGGAAATGATATACGCTAAATATTCTTGTGACCTTGAATTTGACCTCTGACCTCATTTTCAAGGTCCAAGGACAAACTGGCTCATATATTGCTCCTCTGTTGTCTGTATGGCTTGGGAATCAATTGTGGACATATAGAAAATGATATACAATGTACACTGAATATTTTGATGACCTTGAATTTGACCTTTGCTTTCATTTTCAAGGCCACAGCACAAAATTGCTAATATTTCTCTGATTATTGAATTTACAGCTTAGCAATCAATTGTGGACTTGATATATGCTTAATATTATATATGCTGAATATTCTCTTGACCTTGAATTTAACCATTGACCTGGCTAACATCTAAAATATTTAACATTGTCCAGTAACCTATCTTTGGCCCTCGGCCTAATTTTTCTTATTGATGCATAACACTCTTCATATGTACCCCTGTGACATGTATAAATTTCTTTGCCCTTGAATTGCTCGAAGTGGGCCATTTTGGGCCCAAACTCAGCCCAAATGGGACTTTCCCATGTTAAATTCTCCTATGCTTTATAATGGGACACATTAAGCCTAATATCTCATTTAATATTGAGATTAGAGACTAGGAATCAATTGTGGACATATAGGAAATGGTATATGCCAAATATTCTTGTGATCTTGAAGTTGACCTCTGACCTCGGTTTCAAGGTCTGAGCACAAAATGGCTAATATCTCGCTTATTATCGACTTCACAGCTTAGATTCAATTGTGGACATATAGTAAATGATATATGCCGAATATTCTGATGACCTTGAATTTGACCTTTGACCTCATTTTCAAGGTCACAGGACAGAATGGCTAATATCTCACTTATTATCGATTTTACAGCTTAGGAATCAATTGTGGACATAAAGGAAATGATATATGCTGAATATTCTCGTGACCGTGAATTTGACCTTTGACCTCGGTTTCAAGGTCAGAGCACAAAATGTCTAATATCTCGCTTATTATCGACTTTACAGCTTAGGAATCAATTGTGGACATATAGGAAGTAGAAATGTATACCGACAAACAGACAAATTCCTATTCCAAGACCGAATCCATGGACGAATTTTACAAGATCAGTGTGAGTAGTCAAATCCGAGAGATACTAAGGTATCAAAGTCAAATGCTGGCATATCGAGACGGAAATATATGCACAAAACTATAAGGATGGGATGATATCTTCCATCATATGTGTGACAGGCTTGGCGTAACCTTCAACCAGATCATAGTGACGACCATAAAACTTCTTGAATGTCGATGTCAGCCTAGGCATTTGGTATCCTTGTTTGAGCAATTTGGTAGTCAGAACCTGTGCTCTAACTATGAATTCCTGGTATGATGAACATGCTCTATCTAGCATAACGAATTAACTGGGACACGTAGATGCCATAGGCTGGTGATGCTGGGATATTACTACTCAAGACAGGAAAGTTGATAATGGGAAAATCAAAATCGTCACGTTTGTCATATAACCTTGTACACAATTTGCCTTTATGGTCAATTTCGAGATAAATGTCAAGATAAGAAGCTGACACTGGAGAATCAGTTGTTTCTTTGATTTCCAGTTCGTCTGGATATATCTGAGGTAGGTATTCACCAAATCTAGGGTTATTCAAGGATATGACATCATCAATATACCTGTAGGTAAAATTGAACGAACTGGCCAATCGTTTATCTCCTCGTTTCATAAGATTTTGGATGAACTCAGCTTCATATGAGTATAGGAACAAGTCCGCTAATAGTGGTGCACAAATGGTACCCATAGGGATACCAACCGTTTGTTGGAAAATAGCACCACCAAATTCAACAAATATGTTGTCAATGAGAAATTCCAGCATACTAACGATATCATGTTCATCATATTTAGTAGCACAGTCAGTGTGTTCTTTAACAAAATAAACTGAATTGTGATTAACCACAAGATATTTATATCGTCTTTTGCCATTCTTGTGCAAAAATGATTGTTGAATAATATCCTTCAACCTCGCTTTCAGCTTAGTATGAGGGATAGTAGTGTACAGTGTGGAAAAGTCATATGTTCGAATGCTGTTAACAGTGGAAAATGAATTAGATTTAAGGTTATGTATTAACTCTTTGGAGTAATTCAATATCCACATTTGGTTTATACCATTTCTGGCATAAGCCATGTCACAGTACTTCTGGAGCCCTTCCTTCACTGCAGATAACAGTTTAGTTAGGAGTGACGAAAGGGGTTTAGTGGAACATACAGCAGAACCTGCAATATAACGCTGTTTGTATGGACATTTGTGTAATTTAGGTATCCAATATAAACTAGGAAGTTCCATTTCCTTCTGACTGATGTTGATATTATTAGACACTAGGACAGATTTATGGTTGTCCAGCACTTCCTCTTTAGATAATAGTACAGGTGTATATGTTGGGTTGCTGTATGTGCCAAAAATACCTAATTCATCAATGAGGCATTGATAATAATATTTCTTGCAAACAAAAACAATGTTGTTAGATGCCTTGTCTGCTGGTATCATGACAAATTTCTCATGTAAACTTTGCAAATATTCATGAACATCAGGATCTCCCAGTACTGATTTGGGTTGTTGCTCATTGATCCTTTCAGTTTTTGTATTCTATTTCGGACACATGTCCGTACAGCCTTAACCCATTCTGACAGGGTTTCGGCCTCAACCTCCTCACGTCTAGCCCACTTCCTTGCATAGTCTTCAACAGCATCCATGATCAATTTGAAATTGAATTTCCAGTTGAATGGTTGGGCTTCACGGTATTTAGGACCTTTCTGTAATAGTTGTCTCAAAATTGAAATGATATATTGAAATGTTATATGCCGAATTGAAATGATATATGCCGAATATGATATATGCCGAATAATTGAAATGATATATGCCGAATATTCTGACAACCTTGAATTTGACCTTTGACCTCATTTTCAAGGTCACAGGACAAAATAACTAATATCTCACTTATTATCGATTTTACAGCTTAGGGATCAATTGTGGACATAAAGGAAATGATATATGCTGAATATTCTCATGACCTTGAATTTGACCTCTGACCTCAGTTTCAAGGTCAGAGCAGAAAATGGCTAATATCTCGCTTATTATTGACTTTACAGCTTAGGAATCAATTGTGAACATATAAGAAATGATATATGCCGAATATTCTGATGACCTTGAATTTGACCTTTGACCTTATTTTCAAGGTCACAGGACAAAATGGCTAATATCTCACTTATTATCGATTTTATAGCTTAGGGATCAATTGTAGACATACAGGAAATGATATATTCTGAATATTCTCATGTCCTTGAATTTGACCTCTGACCTTAGTTTCAAGGTCAGAGCACAAAATGGCTAATATATCGCGTATTATTGACTTTACAGCTTAGGAATCAATTGTGGACATATAGGAAATGATATATGCCGAATATTCTGATAACCTTGAATTTGACCTTTGACCTCATTTTCAAGGTCACAGGACAAAATGGCTAATATCTCATTCATTATTGACTTTACTGCTTAGGAATCAATTATGAACATATAGGAAATGATATATGCTGAATATTGCTATGACCTTGAATTTGACCTTTGACCTCATTTTCAAGGTCAGAGAACGAAATGGCTAATATCTCGCTTTTTATCGACTTTACAGCTTATCATTCTATTGTGGACATATAGAAAATGATATATTCTGAACATTGTCATGACCTTGAACTTCACATTTGACCTAATTTTCAAGGTCACAGGACAAAATGGCTAATAGCTAGCTTATTATCAACTTTACAGCTTAGGAATCAATTATGAACATATAGGAAATGATATATGCTGAATATTGCTATGACCTTGAATTCGACCTTTGACCTCATTTTCCAGGTCACAGGACATAATGGCTAATATCTCGCTTATTATTGACTTTACAGCTTAGGAATCAATTGTGGACATACTAGAAATGACATATGCCGAATATTATCCTGTTCTTGAATTGACCAATGACCTTTTTTCGAAGGTGACGGGACAAAATACTAATATTTAAAATATATATTGTCCGGAAACCTTTCTTAGCCCTTGGGCTAACTTTTTTATATCCACATTTTTCTCAAAATGGCGGCCTTTTTGACGAAAAATGGCCAATTTTGGAATTTGGCGGTCATTTTCTCAAAAACTGTCTGATCAGTTTTGAGATTTTTGTTTTAAAAGATTCCCCTCACGTACCTGTATGAAAGTGAATGAGTTTTGTTGCCCTTGAATCACCGTTCTCCGTGTGGCGGCCATTTTTAATTTTTGACGGGTCAGCGAAAAACATTTTTTTTGCCCCAAATCGTGTTACTATTCATTTTGGGTCATTTCTAGGCAAAAATTTTTTTCACCCTTTGAAAAAAATTTTGGACTTAGAAATTTTCGGCACTTTTTTCCTTCATAATGGGAGCTGCCAGGACTGTACTCATAGAACGCTTGAAGATAGAGCTTAGATATCGCCACTTTCAAATAGGAAGTCATATATGGCGATTTGGGAGGTGACCTTGAATTTGACGTTTGATGACCTTGAAAGGTCAAAACAGCCATTTTCTGGTAAAACAAAATGCCCAAATTTGCCTCTACAGATGAAATGCATGTGGTGAGCTTCAGTTTGCATTATGCACATATAGGAAGTCATATATGGAACAACTAATGATGACCTCGATTTTGACCTTGGATGACCTTGAGTGCTAAATGTTGGCTTGAAATTTTGAAAGTGGCCTCTGAAGCTTAAACTTTTGCACGTACAGGTTAGGATTGTGTATAAGCCTATTAAAAGTCATGTATAAATGGCACATCTTTTGGTGACCTTGAACTCGACCTACGACCTTGAAGGGCAAATCTCTAAATCTTAAATTGGCCTCTACAAACGAAATACTTGTTGATAAAGCTTATATGTTTGTATTGTGTACATATGTGAAGTCATATGCAGCATACTTAAAGCTATAATCACTTTTAGAATTGACAAAATGTATTTATTCTGCAGTAGCTTTGTTTTGTCTATAGAATGAGAAATCATAAAAATTTGGGTCTGAAAATGTGTATTACGTGCCTAAATTGAGTTGCCAAATCGAGATTCAAACTCGGGCCAGTCGATCTTTTCCTCAAAGCGGCCCGCCTTGAGGGCGAGTTCTACACACAGTCTCATGACGTCATTGGTATTTGTCTAGATACTGTGGCAACCGGCAATGTAGGCAGGCAGATCATTCTCTATTCACTGTTTTCATGCACGATTAACGGTCGAACTGTACATATTTCCTATATATTCCCGACTATCTCGAGATATACTTTCAAGTTTGCGTGACAAACAAGAATGCTAAATTTGGCTGATTTTAAAATTGATTCCAACTTTAATGGAGACATTGAAATTCACAGTGATGACCTTGACTGGTAAATATCAAAATCATATGTCACCTACAATGCTTAAAACCAAAATTGTCCGGTAACCTATCTCAACCTATCTCAGCCTTGTACTGGCGGCCACTTATTAACCAGACCAATTGCCATTGTTGCCAGAATTTCAAAGGAAATGTTTTCGTGATTTCATGCTGCTAGAGGCCATGGACACATCCAAGTTTTAGCATCAAATTCTGAAATTCCACTCGAGCTAAAGTGATTAGCGTGAAGGGTGTGAAATTGAGCACTTTATAAAATTACTTTTAAAAAATATCTTCAAAGTTCTACAACTCATCTGAATGGGAGAACACAGATTTTGAGCATTTGTAACACCCACTTAATATTGCATTCGATGAATTTTAGTGAGGGTCATTACGAATGTATGCGGTTACAATATGGTTACGAAAATAGTGTAGATAATGTGCCCCATTTGTTTTTCATTTCCTTGGAATAGGCCTATTACCATTTGTTCTTAAAATGTCATGAGGCAACACTTACAGGTACAATTGTACATATGTTAGTATCCAATATTAGACACTATTCACTGGTGCGCAGAATTAGCATTATCATGTTATACATGAATATCTAATTATTCCGTAAATATGATGAATGTGATGAAAACAATTACATCAATAAATAAAAAAGTAAATAATTAAATAAATATATGTTCTCGTACAGGTTGAAGCAACACAATCTCTCAATCAATAAACAACATTGAATGAACTTGGAATGGCGTCCCATGGTGAGGCTCCGAGATGCATAAATTGTAACTTTCCCATTTACTAATACATCATTCTGTAATACTTCCGATAATATCAGTTCCACTAATTTTAGGCGTATAGTGTTGGGACATACGACAATTTCGAATGGATGTTTCACGCACACATATTCTTTACAGCTTTATCAGCAAATGATGTGGAGAGATCATTTTATGAGATTCAACAAAAAGGGAATGGGAAGGATGGTGTCACATATAATGTGGACCAACAACTCAAGCACAAGCCATTTCACGACTACTTGTCGAGTTTGAGTCCCGTATACCTAAAGGATTCCGTGCTGATATTCAAAGATTCTGATCAGGACTTGGTCATAGACTTGGAACAGCTACAAGCAGATATCCATGATGGGTTGAAGGCGAAAGATTACCATGGCAAACTTATCTCCATAGGATCCTCCAAGGGACAAGTAAAGATCCAGTCTTTAAATGAATTAGACCTAGCATATTTGCTTGATCGAGAGAAGTCGAATGTCATCAAGGTCACTTCAAAGTCACATGTCTACCATATCGAGAAAGGAAACAAGACCCTAAATGCCAGAGAATTCAGAGAGAAGTTTGGTCAAGATGTCCAGGAGATCCTCAGCAATATCAAACTGCCATCTCGACTGGCACATAGTGGCTACTGTTCGCCGAAGTTCAGTGGGATACGGTACAATGGTCCAGCAACAACAATGTTATTGACCTGGGACCCAGAGGGTGAAGCACGTGAGATCTCAGTGGATATCACACCTATGTTCCAGCTGCCGACAGAAGACGAGCAGGCGATAAAAAGAAAAATCACTGAGAAATATCGTCAAATACGAGATGAGATGCCACGAGAAATATTCCGATTTGAAGGCATATATCTGTTTCCCAATCCGATCTCGAATCAGTGGGAGTTGACCACAGCCTGCTATGAAGCTACAAACTTGATGCCCCATCTTTCACACGACACACCTTTCAAGAGCTGCATCGTTATGTGTAAAACTATGGCAAGTTTGATGGCATCTCTGCCAAATCTATCTGTGACACAGAAAACACAAGAGACAAAGATCATGAAGCGAGTTGCTGATGCACTAAGTAAACCAAGCAAGCAAATAATGGAAGTGATGAAATATGGCCATGCATTTCTCACACCCACTACTGGCGACAACCACAAGGAGATGACGAAGAAAGCCATATCAATAAACACTGCTGCCATAACACACATCACACTGGACCTGGCCAGTGGGATGCGCGGGGCCTTCACTTCAACACACGATCGAGATGAACGAGAAGGGGTCACCCTGCAGCTGGCTACAAATATTTTTCGGTACCTGTCATCAGAGAAGAATGACGTTCAGCACTTTTTCTTGGGTTCTCCGATCAGCCTGTTTTCTGTGGCCACCTGGTCCCGGCAGATGTGCGACACTCAGCAATTGATCAACGACATAAAAACACAGTGCTTGTTAACAGCTCATTTACTTGCACACGTGAGTAGAGTATATATATAACTCATCAACTTGAAAACTATTGAGCTATTGGGATTGATTGACACGTGTCTGTCGTGTTTTTGTCAGTGAAGGCCTCATGACTTCCTGACTTCACACATCAAATCTTATTGTTCATTATTTTGACATTAGTAATCAGTAACCCAGTACCCATTTACCCTAATCGGCAACCGATTGCTGGAACAACACTTAATCACGAAAAGTGATAGTCAATTTTCCAACCTCATGTACATCTGTCTACTTTTTTTCCGTTTGTCATTTGACAGATACGCACCCTAGGAAACTCCACATCAGACCTAACAATTTCTACACTAGGTAACTTACTGTGGCGACCATGTGGCTGGTTGATTCCTCTGGTGTGTGTGCATGTATAATTTCATTCAAGAACGACGAGAACTCCAAGAATGCTAAAAATTCCGATTTATTCAAAGACACACAAAAATAGTCACAGACACAGAAAATATACTTCAATAGTAAACCTCCTTTTATGGAATGAGTTACTGGAAAATGCTATATGCCTCGTGATTTCACGAGCAAAACAGATACGGGGCTCACAATTGTGGCAAAATACAACTCCTAATAGTATCACAAAAGGTAACGTTAAATTCTACCAAATCAGAATTATCAATATAAAATCATGGATAACTCCAGATACACAACTCTATAGCATATGTATGTAAAAGAGGACTGTCAGAATAGCACTGAATATTTCACAACATTAAACAGACAATCAAAAATAGTCAAGAGGCCACTAGTGGTCAGAACTTCCCAAAAATATAATGCAAAATAAAATAAAATGTACAAGATAAAATGTACACAGGCCGGTGAAATATAAATCTAGTAAAAATCAAACAACTGTGGAATTATGCCTAGATATCCAGGTCTATCTAGATATTTCCCAAATATAACTGAATACCCAAGTAATATGTAGAGCTGGACAAAAATTAATCTTTCTCAAATATCTTCAGATCAAGATGAACCTACAACCTGATAATATGACAAATATAAAACTTAGAGTTCCCCAAATCAAAACAAGTCTGGCACGGCTCACCAAGTAACACTTGGAAAAATTTTTAAAATCTAAATGGCAAAGAAATGATCTTGTGAGGCACCAAATACCTTGTGGATGTGAAGTTGGAGCCTGAGTTCCAATGGCTTGACTGTATAGCTTGTAGTGTGGCTCCCAGGAAATGTTCCCTCAAAATACAACTGGTACTGTGTCAGTTTGTGAAATAACTTGGCTGTAAAAGGGCCCGGCGAATAAATCCCCTATATTCTGATCAGCAATCTTGATCTTCGAACTTCTTGGCTTGGCGTCCAAATGTGAGTGAGAGACTGGACCATGTGCATCCGGCTATTTATGCTGCCTGGATGATGCTAACCAAAACGAGGCTAAACATCTCCAGAGACCATCTGATTGGCCAAAATGAGGTCAAGCTGGCCCCGAAATCAGCGGTCGATAAAATTATTACCCAGAATGCAACGCGAAAACACGTTTTGCATCCTGGGCGGAATATGGCAATTAGTGCCAGAAATAATGAATATCGCTTCCGAGATGTGATATGAGCATATAGATAAGCCAAATGGAATCAAAAGACACCAAGAAGAAAGCTGGTCAACTCTCCCTTGATGCATAGTGATCACATGAAAATCGGCTCAAAATGTAAACATTGGTCGTACAAAACTCATTAACGCAATAATATCGCCTCCTATGAGCTATGGACGGGACCTCCAGGGACCGATGTCAAGATGGCCCCCAGTACGAAAAATAGTACGATAAAATCGCTCACAATTGACGAACAACCACATATGACATAAAATCGGGACAATAAAATAAAAAAAGGGGCCTACAAAACACATTCCCCAAATATGGCGTTATTCCCTTCCCGCAATAAAATGTAATCGGCCAAAGTCGCTGGTACCTGACTGACAAAATCTGTCCGTGCGCAACCATATACAAAAGCATCACGTAATTTACAAAGGCTCGCGGCCGACATCAACATGCAAATCATCACAATACTTCTAACCTTACGATTTAACAACCATTTGATTTTCCAGTCGTCTTGTGGGGAGTGCTATGGTAAAGACCCACACTCAGTCGTGCGATTTTATTGAACCATCACTGGAAGAATGGAAAAAATAGATCGTAAGCAGTCAAACGACTAGTGGCAGTAACAACCGATCCGTCGTACCTTCAGTCGTAGCCATCACCAACCTATCATATAACCAGTCGTTTCGACCAATGACCAGTCGTAAATCGTGTTCGACCCACGATGTTCGACCCCATTGGCTGAACCTGAACATCACCTGGAGCCCGAAAGAGCTACCCAACCAGGATGGAGATTGGGAGCATCCTGATGAAACCGAGGATCCGGACGACTTAGTGAATGAATTGACCCGACTCCTGGCAACCCAGATGGAGTTGTTCCAACAACATCTGAAGTCAACAGAGAAAGCACCCCATACCGAGCCATTGTGACACCAACCGAGAGGAGGAGTCAGCCAACTCATGACCTATGATGGGTCCGACCCATGGCCTGAAAATGAAGCTCATCTAGACGAATATGCCCGATTCTTCAGGTGGACTTCAGGTGGACCGAGAAAGAGTTACCCGATCATCCAAGCTGCACTGAGACAACAGTTTTGCCTGGCTGAGAAGACGTTCATATACCAGGCTGAGTTCCAAGGAAGACAACTTCAACCTGATGAAGATCATTCGGAGCTTGCCAGAGACGTGAGAAATCAAGTAGGTTGGCCTACTAGAAAGCCGGCTGACCATCTTGAAAGTACTAATGAAGATGGACTTCTGCAACAGCCTGAGTCCTGAAGAGTCATACAGAAATGCTGACCCAGGCTCTGGCGTTTGCCACTGAGTTTGAGAGCATCATGCAGACTGATGGAAGCAAGACGGGGGGACAACACAAGTTTCTGCAGCTAAAAGATGAAGACCCCGAATGGAGCCAACAAGTGCAGAATTTGTGGCAACAGACTGACAACACACAGACGCAGTTGCAAGAACTGATGGATCAAGTGAAGGCTGTACTGAATAGGCCGAACATGACGTGACGATGAGTGTGCAAGATCACGACCAGAGATCGCAGGTTGGAAATTTTGCTGCGACTAGTTTCTTGTTCTTGACACTCACGACCTCTACGACAAGTCGTACGTTCGTGTCACGATTTGTCCACGATTACCAAGATTTCAGGTCACAACAAGGTCTTAGGTTGGTCTTTCATCATAGTCAGACAGCTTAGCAACTTGAAGGGGAACGACTGGACGAAAGCACCATCGAATACAAGAGATTTAGGGTCGGTTCCAAAAAATCTGAAGAATATTTCGATAAAGAATCCACAAAAACAGAATATCAGACCTTTGTGCATGATTCATAGTGTAAAGATTGGGTCCCTGGGGGGTAGGCATTTTACTGTGATTTGGCCAAACTTTCGTGGGAGGGCAGCTATGTCTACATTCGGGAAGGGATTTTGATTAGGGAAGTTTCTTTTTTACTCACTGTTAGCAATTTTCATCAGAGTCAGCTCAGATTATCTTGATTTTCACGCATTTTAGTTCGTTTATGTTTTGCCCGCTGTCAGTCGTATCCCATGTGGTCTTATTGCATTCGCTAGGGGGCGCGACGGTCAACTTGTTCACCTTCTGGCCGGCCGCTTCGAGAGGGATTTTAATGCCTGGGAGGCATAATTATCTCAACCTATACATTTATTTACGGGGCAGGGTGTGGGAATTCATTGGGGAAACATAATTTAGGGGATGTTAGGGCATATTTCTTTATATGAGCCTCAATCTGAGCCAGAATCCGGCTTGCTTGACCCCTGAACCTGATCTGGGTCACCGTGGCCTGGTTCTGGAGCCAGTGTATTTAAGCAGCGATCCCAGGGAATATTTTCAGTCTGCAGCCCAGAAGGGCAAGGAGCAACATCTGGAGACAGGAATCTATCAGGAGCAACTTTTAGCCGGGAGCTACACCAAGCCTGACCCAGGAGCTACGTACACTTAGGAGCTACAGTGAAGTCAGCTTGCCAGGAGCTACACAGTTAGGATCAAGGTATATCTTATGCTGGAGCCACAATTATTTTAGGCTGCGGACCTAAACAGTTAGGCTGCATACCACCAATATTTTAGGCCAAGTTAGGCTGGATGCAATTTGACAATATTTTATTTAGCCAGTTTTAGGCCTGGTGGAGCCATGTTTTATGAATTACATTTAGGCTGAATTAGGATATCATATCAGTTAGACAGGGGGAAGTTTACAACTCTATTCATTTCGGGTTTCGGCTGTTTGTCCTGTGAAAACAGCCACGTATATATTTTATCTGATTTATACTGGGTTTTGATTGTTTAGCTCATGAAAACAATCGCTTTGTCTGATTCACTCTGGGTTTAGATTGTTTAGCCCGTGAAAATGATCACATGTACATTGCCTGTTGTGCATATCATTTTACCATTTTGTACCTGGTAGCGTATTCAGTGTCCGAGTTTTCTCTCTCGTGCAAAATTTGAAGGAAGCAGGAATACTCGCTCGCTTATCCGTGACAAACTGGTGTCAGAAGTGGGATACTTTTGCTCCGTTGGCACTAGTATCCTACGATACGATTCCACGTTCCTGACCAATTCCTTGCACATTGAGTAGAGATGATCACTCGTGGAGGTACGCGAAGGGCATGACTGGTACTGGCCCTGATATGGGAGACTCTGACTGTGGCAGTGAGGCCTCTAATAACACCTTGCGGCAGGAGCCCGTTCGGTCCGTGGCTGCTAGTGTTAGTGATGGCCAGATGAGAGGGCTGGATACTAGCTCCAGGAGGTGGAGTGAGGGAGCGACTGAGATGACCTTCTACTCTAGTCTGCTGGAAAACACAGTGAGGCAAGCACCTCAGTTGCCAGCATACTCAGGGCCAAGTGATTGGAGCAACATGGCGACTAGCACTCCCTCTGGTGTACTAGCTCCGGGGCCTGTGTCCCGACCTTCTCCTCTGCTTCAGAGGATGGGACGCCCAATGCCTGCAGTGAGCAGCATTGACGGCTGCCCCAGGTTGAGGTCCGCCATTCTGGAGGAACCACAATCAGTGGAGATGGGCTGGACAATGGCATGTATGGAGCTGTGCAGACAAGCAGGGATGGAGATAGGGCTGCTGGGCTCCTGGGCCCAGAGTGGCAGGTGGGCCATGTCCCTCTGCCCTTGGAACCAGAGTTCATCCCTGGCACAAGGCCCTCGGTACGAGAGTCTCGTATCGCCCCTAGCCAGTCTGAGTACCTGGGGCTGGACCAACAGGTGGTGTCCCCCAGCAGGCCAGACAGCCAATCTGGTTCTAGGCGTCAGCCCCGTAAGTCATTCCGTTACCATGACTCGGATGATGAGTCCAGTTGGTCGGATATGAATGACTGTGAGCAGGTCCGTCCAAACAAGGTACCAGAACCTTGCAATAGGTCATGGTCATGCCTGAGCAGGTTCGCCCAAGGTCGACTCACAGTCATAGAATTGGGCGGGCGAGCCAGAATGAAGCCCTTTGGGATGACCTCTATGCAAGGCAGGAACCTGCCAAACAAATGTCCCGCCGAGCGGCACGTGGTGATGACTGCCAACCTAGGGCTTGTCCGCCTGGCGTCCTTGGTGATCAGCAATTGCTCAAGCAGCAGTTTGCTGAAATCAAGGGGATGCTGCAGGGCCACAAGATCACCGAGCAGGCAGAGGTCCGCAAGGGGAAGATAGATCCCAGTCCTACTTCCAGAAAAAGGTAGTTCGCCGGACATGGTCGTCCAGCTCCTCTTCATGCACTGATCGGTCTAGCGGGGACATCAGCAGTGATGATACTGCACAGCTGTGCAGGAGTGTCGGGTCAATGCGCCGATACACAGGGCGAGGGCCTCGCTTCACCAGTTTTACCGGCAAGGAGCAGTGGACCGTGTGGTTCAACCGGTTCGAGGACGTGGCCGATAGACTGGGATGGGACGAGGAGGAGTGACTGGTGGAACTCATGTCCAAACTCCAAGGTGTAGCTGGTGAATTCGTGTATGGGCAAATCTCCAAAAGCACCTGCCAAGACTACAAATCTCTTGTGGACGAACTTGCTAACCGATTTAGGGTCGTTGAGACAGCCAAGTCTTATGGGGCGAGGTTCAGCAACCATTGCCAGAAGGCCTCTGAGTCCGTGGAAGAGTACACCGCCGAGTTGAAGCACCTGTACGATAGAGCTCATCCCTCACGGGACCGCCAGACTCGCCAGGAGAATCTCCTGCGTAGGTTCCTAGATGGGCTCCAGGACGAGAGGGCCCGGCAGCAGGTCGAATACGTTAAGGCCGGAATGGAAACCTACCCAAAAGGAATGCCCGGGTGCTGCACCAGGAAGTTTCTTACTCCAGTAACTCTGAGGACGAGGAGCAACATGTCGCTCGAGTACAGAGTAGGCCCTCCAAGCCCCCGAAGACTGACGAAGGGAGCCCCAAGAAGGAAGAGTCTAAGGAACAGACTGATCCAGGGATGATGGTCGTGTTACAGGAGATCCTGAAGACCCTGCGAGAGCCTAAGTCTGGTGAACAATCATCCAGTGGGCAAAACCACGGCAGACGCCATGGAGGAGGGCGAAACTTCCCGAGAGCGCCTCGCAATATGGCGTGTTTCGGGTGCGGCCTAATGGGACATTTTGTTGGTGAGTGTCCGACCCGGGGAAATGGTGGTGCCAACCAGCCACTAGCCAATGTTCACCCAAACGGACAAGGGCCTGCTCCCCTGGCCACGGGGCAGCCCAGTCAACAGTGACTGGCCAATTTGAAGGTGGGCCTGTAGAGATGAGGGAACCGGTCCAGCTGGTCCAGAGCAGTGACCACCACGTGAGGGAAGCAAGTGAGTCCGAGGGGACTGATGCCAACATGGGTACCTCGGCAGACACCAGCAAGGGTTCCGACCCAGGGCTGTTTGGGACAGCACCAGTCGAGGAGCTGGGTCTGCAGGTGGCATGTTGGGGCATTGCAGTCGATAGGGACCCCAACATAGGTGTTGGAGAGCTGTACGGGGCAGCAATGGCTTCTTCGTGTGGTGAGAATGGTTCTGGGAAAGCTGGTAGTGAGACCAGTGAACACCTGGAGAGTGTGGGTGCGGACTCTGAAGTGATGACAACCCAGGAGACTAGTGCCGACGTGGGCGCCTCAGTGGACACCAGCAAGGGAACCAACCAAGGGCTGTATGGGACAGCGCCGGTTGAGGGGCTGGGTGTGGAGACTGCATGTCTGGGCAGCCGAGTCTATGAGGATACCAGTACTGGGAGTACTGGAGGGGAGTCATCTGTAGAGGCAACGTCTCCAGAGTGCACTTTCACTGGCTCTAAACCCAAGCGGAGGGACTCAGGGACCACAGTGGTGGACGGAGCAACGATGCCACTTCCAGCAGTGGAGTTGGAGGTCCCAGACTGCAATGGACAGGCCCGGGTGGGGGTTACACGTAAGGATCCCCCTAGGTTTGATGGAGTGTATGTTGATGGATCGATGCAGGGTCTTGAGGTATCTTGTACAATCGACACGGGAGCGACCGGTTCAATCCTCTCTTATGCCAAGTTCAGGCAGATTGAGAAGGCGAAGCGACCGGACCTCAAACCAGTTGGGTGGAGCAAACCAGTTAGCGCAGCCGATGGCCATCAGATGAAAATCCGAGGCCAGACTGACTTTTCACTCAGTCTGGGCCCACTAGACCTCAAACAGAACCTCATGGTCGCGGACGTTCGAGATGATCTGTGGATAGGGGCGGACATCTTGCAGCAGAATCCCGCGGGTCCAGCAGACTTGCTCTTGTCCAAGGACATGCTAGTTCTGAACGGGTTATCCATACCACTTCGTCCGGTGGGTGTCCCCGGTAGGTTGAGGAGGGCATGTGCTGCAGACAGACATGTCGTTCCAGCATTCTGCGAGGCAGTGATATATGTGTTCGTGGACCGGTACACCAGTGATGAGGGTCATGACTTTCTCGTGGAAGCTAACCCTGACTTGGCAGAAAAAGTACCAGCAGTAGTGGCACCTACCCTCGTAGGGTGTGACGACTATTGCACAGTCAAGGTGCGGGTAATGAACCCCACAAGTGAGAATCTTGTCCTGATGCAGGACATGGTCATTGGTTGTGCTGAGCCACAAGTCAGCTGCAGGATTCTGCCTGTAAGGCTGCCGTAGAAGCCATGCTTGTTCGCCACTCTGAGGTCTTCTCTAAGGACGATCACGATCTAGGTCTTACTCACCTGACAGAACACATCATTGAGACGGGTGATGCCAAGCCAATCAAGCAGCCCCCTAGATGGGTGCCCTTGGCGTTTGCTGGTGAGGACAGAGCAGCCATCAAAAAGCTGATAAAGCAGGGGTCAGTCAGACCATCGAACTCACCATGGGCATCTCCCATAGTGTTGGTCCGCAAAAAGGATGGCAGTGTGTGAACTTGCGTGGATTACAGACGCTTGAACTCTGTCACTAAGAAGGACGCCTTTCCAATCCCACGGACACAGGACTGTCTTGATGCTGTGTCAGGCTCCGTGCTTTTCTCCACTATGGACATCACGGCGGCTTACAACCAAATTCCAGTCCGGGAGCAAGACATCCCCAAGACAGCCTTCTGCAGTCGGTATGGTTTGATGGAATTTGTGACCATGCCATTTGGGCTGGCGACAGCCACAGCCACATTCCAGCGTACCATGGAATTAGCCTTGAGTGGTCTCCAATGGATGTCCTGTCTCATATACTTGGATGACGTGATCGTCTTCGGGAAGTCGTTTGAAGAGCACATGAGTCGGCTCGAGGAGGTGCTCGGTCGCATTGAGAGCTCTGGGCTGAAGCTCAAACCCTCAAAATGCCGGTTGTTCCAGGAACAAGTGCCGTTTCTTGGGCACATAATCTCCCGTGAGGGAGTCTTGCCCAATCCGGACAATATCGGGAAGCTCATGGCCTGGGAACCCCCCAGGAATGTTACAGAGGTACGCTCGTTTCTTGGTTTGGCCACGTCCTATCGCCGGTTCGTCAGGTAGTTTTCAAGCATCGCCAGCCCATTGACATACCTCACCAAGAAAGGGGTGAAGTTCCACTGGGGGGCGTCCTGTCGGGAATCATTTGAGACACAGAAGGCAAGCCCCGATGTTATGGCTTATCCTCAAGATGACAGGCTCTTCATCCTGGATACGGACGCCTGTGAGGTTGGCATTGGAGCGGTGCTGTCCCAGATGCAGAAAGGAGAGGAGAGAGTGGTCGCTTACGGCAGCCGCACCCTGGGCAAGTCCGAACGCAACTATTGCGTCACAGACAAAGAATTGCTGGCCGTGCGGCACTTTCTGGATCACTACCGGCACCACCTCCTTGGCCGCAGAGTTCTCGTTCGGACCGATCACAGGCTCTGCGGTGGCTCTTCAGCCTTAGGGAGCCAAAGGATCGGACCGCGAGGTGGATCGAGTCCATGTCGGCGTTCGATTTTGAGATCGAATATCGCCCGGGTAAGAAGCAAGGCAATGCAGATGGGATGTCCCGATGCAGACATCCCACTGCTTGCGAATGTGAAGAGCCCATGAGCCTCGAAGACTTGAAGTGCGGACCCTGTTCTGTGCGAAGGCACAGGTGATGAATAGTGGTCTTCCCTGTCCAACCCAAGGGGACGAGGGTACTGAGCCACAGGTTCGAGCAGTGCGGTGGAGCCGCCCAAGCTGCGGCCTCCAGTGGTTTGGTGCTTGGTTATGTCTGATCCTCTCTGTTGTGTGGAAGTGCTGTCATGAGCAGTGTGTGACCCATTGGCAATAGCAAGTGTTTGTCCAGGATCTGGGGAGTCCTCCCTTCGAAACGCTACTTCAGGAGAGTTGCCCGGGTGACACGTCAGACTGCGGAGTGTGGGGCTCCGTTGGCACCCCCTTATACCTCCGGCAGCAGCAGCTGCAGGATCCTGACCTGAGTGTGGTGTTGAATTGGGTGGAGCAACAGGAAAAACCGTCTAGCAAATGGATGGAGGACAAGAATCCCACTCTGCGCCATTATTGGTGCCAATGGAGCAACCTGGAGATGCGTGATCGGGTTCTAGTCAGGCGGTTCTTTCGTAGGAATGGGACCGGAGAGCACTTGCAACTGGTCGTTCCAGTCTCACTTCGCAAAGAAGTTCGTATGCAGATGCACAGCGCTCTGCTGTCTGGCCATCTCGATCGGAAGAAAACTCGTGAGAAGGCGCTTCAGCACTTCTACTGGTTTGGTATGCGCACAGACATCATTGTCTTTGTAGCTAAGTGTGACGTTTGTGAGGCGATCAAAAGCCCCCAGGAAAGTCTATGCAGGCCCTGCTAGGTCAGATGCCTGTGGGCGCTCCAATGGACCGTTTGGCCACGGACGTACTTGGCCCATTGCCTGAGACCCCCAGGGGGAACAAGTATGTACTGGTAGTCACTGGTTATTTTTCCAAGTTTGTCGAAGTCTTTGCGGTGCCGGATCAGACTGCACAAACATTAGCCACTGTCAACTCTCGTTTTGGTTGCCAGCTGAGCATCCACAGCGACCAAGGAAGGAATTATGAGAGTGAGATCTTCAAATGACTGTGCCAACTTCTGGCACATCTGCCCGCAACCCCCGTTGCAATGGCCTGACTGGGCATTTCAATCGTACACTGATACGCATGGTTAAATCCTTCCTCGAGGGTGAGCAGAGAGAATGGGATCGCCATCTCGGTTGCCTTGCTGCAGCATATTGTGCTACTCCCCAGGAATGCTCAGGGTTGACGCCAAACCTGGTCATGCTGGGACGAGAAGTCAGGTTGCCAGAGATCCTGCTTGGTATCCATGATACTGGGCAGGCGGTTGAATCCTATGGGACATATTTGGACCGGTTACGGGAGCGACTGCAGTGCGCACATAAGGTGGTCCGTAGCCATCTCAAGACAGCGGCTGTCCGCCAGAAGGAACAGTATGATGTGAGGGTCCACCACCAACCTTACCAACCAGGGGACTATGTGTGGTTGCAGACTGAGATAGGCCAGCTGAACCTGGCCCCTACGAGGGCCTCTTTCTGGTATTGGAGCGACTGGGTGGAGTAGACTATCTTGTGCAGATGATGGTCTCAGCTGTTACAGTCAAGTCGACCACCAAGGAGCGACCTGACAAGTCCCAGAAGGAGCTACCTGACAAGACCAGGAAGGAGCTACCTGACAAGACCAGGAAGGAGTGACCTGAGCAGTCCTGGCCTGACAAGACAAAGGGGCGACCTGACAAGGCACTGAGAGAGCAACCAACCAAATTACAGAAGGAGCAATCTGACGATTCAGCCGATGAGGGACAGATGAGCCAGAAGCCAACAGCAAAGAGGCTGTTCTGATGTGACTCATGTGGTTACACAGGCTCACTCTCCAGGGTGCAGACCCACTATGTTCGGAAACATATGACTGCAGATGAGGCACCCCACCGGTGTTTGAAATGTCATAAAATTTTCATGAAGAAGTCCCTGCGCCAACATGCTCGGCTGGTGCACTCGGAGTGCCAGTCTTTGGAAGTCTGTGGAGGAACAGGGCGTCTGCCTTACTTTCAGGGCAAATTCTCCCCTGTCTTAGAGGAAAAGACTCCGGAGCTCATGGTGGATAACATCTTGAATGATTCAGCACTCCTCAACCTGCTTCGGGATCGAATCCAGGAAAGAGAGACAAATCCACTGGTGGAGCTACATGCACCCTGTCCAGCCGATATGGATGCAGAGCTAGAGAGAACCACGACCGTACTTCAGAAGCTGACATGGTTACCACTTCTGAGCACACCATGGAGACACCTGTTCTGCCACAACAGCCCACGAGTGCAGCAGAGGATGCGACGACGCGAGGAGAGGAAGCCGACAGTCAGGCCGAGGAGACAGCCGAGACCACAGAGGAGACCATGGCACCTCCGTTGGTGATAGACCTGTCTGACAGCGATGGTGACACCACCCAACCACAACAAGATACCCGACAGGTCACACACAAGAGAGCTGGCGAGGAGCTGGAGGAAGAGCCGCCGTTGAAGAGGCCCTGCCTTCCCCCATCCACCTCTACTGATGAGAGGTTAGACAGGCTCATTGGGATGGTGGAGGAACTCAGGAACGAGGTTCGAGTTCAGCAGGCCCAGAACGAACAACTCCGGAATGATCTGCAGGAAGTCCTCCGGACCAAGCACGGACACGACAACCAGCGAGGGGACCGTCGGCACCGTCAGGACGACCAGCAAGACTTCGGGTTCGTCGCACGATTCCGAGATTACAACCCTCACCGAGGACAACCAAGGCGCGCAAACATTCAACCCTGGAGATGCTGACGCGGTTACTCAAGGACAACCGGGATTTGTCAGCAGTGGACACTTGAATTGTTTTGATGACAGTATTATGAATGTTAGTTTTGTCATTTTGTATGTGCATGTCATTTTGTATGTGCATGTATTTGTGTATTTCCATGTTGTACTTATATGTCATATGTCATTTGCTTGTAATTATGTGGGGACACTTTTAATTACAAGCGGGGAGTAGTGTAAAGATTGGGTTCCTGGGGGGTAGGCATTTTACTGTGATTTGGTCAAACTTTCGTGGGACGGCAGCTATGTCTACACTCGGGAAGGGATTTTGAATAGGGAAGTTTCTTTTTTACTCACTGTTAGCAATTTGAGTCAGCTCAGATTATATTGATTTTCACGCATTTTAGTTCGTTTATGTTTTGCCAGCTGCCAGCCGTATCCCATGTGGTTTTATCGCATTCGCTAGGGGGCGCGACGGTCAATTTGTTTACCTTTTGGCCGGCCGCTTCGAGAGTGATTTTATTGCCTGGGAGGCATAATTATCTCAACCTATTCATTTATTTACGGGGCCTCAATCTGAGCCAGAATCCGGCTTGCTTGACCCCTGAACCTGATCTGGGTCATCGTGACCTGGTTCTGGAGCCATTGTATTTAAGCAGCGATCCCAGGGGAGATTACCAGTCTGCAGGCCTGCAGGGCAAGGAGCAACATCTGGAGACAGGAATCTATCAGGAGCAACTTTTAGCCGGAAGCTACACCAAGTCTGACCAAGGAGCTACGTACACTTAGGAGCTACAGTGAAGTCAGCTTGCCAGGAGCTACACAGTTAGGATCAAGGTATATCTTATGCTGGAGCCACAATTATTTTAGGCTGTGGACCTAAACAGTTAGGCTGCATACCACCAATATTTCAAGCCAAGTTAGGCTGGATGCAATTTGACAATATTTTATTTAGCCAGTTTTAGGCCTGGTGGAGCCATGTTTTATGAATTACATTTAGGCTGAATTAGGATATCATATTCAGTTAGACAGGGGGAAGTTTACAACTTTATTCATTTCGGGTTTTGGCTGTTTGTCCTGTGAAAACAGCCACGTATATATTTTATCTGATTTATTCTGGGTTTTGATTGGTTAGCTCGTGAAAACAATCGCTTTGTCTGATTCACTCTGGGTTTGGATTGTTTAGCCCGTGAAAATGATCACAGTCATGTACATTGCCTGTTGTGCATATCATTTTACCATTTTGTACCTGTTCATGTGGAATAAACCCTGGTAGCGTATTCAGTGTCCGAGTTTTCTCTCTCATGTGCAAAATTTGAATGAAGCAGGAATACTCGCTCGCTTATCCGTGACAATACATTTATTCATATATATCCTATACTATTACTGGTGTATCAACATTGTAAATGCATCAAAATTTGCACGAATCCAAGATATATATATATTGCAATATATTGCAATATCTCGGCCAGTATTTTCACTAACATGGATGATAACAGGTTTATTTCTATGTTTTCAAGCATGCTGAAGTCCATTTCGGGATATTTTGTTTTTCATTTGAGAAAAAAAAGTTCTGGCCAAATGATGTCAAATCCAGACAATATCTTGCTACTGTTCGAGTAGCATGTATAAACTTATTTGTCTGGCTGTTTAATTCAGGCAGATGCCGAACTAATATAATGCTCAACAGCGAAACTTTTAGTCGTATGATGAAGATTCAAGTATGAGATATACATATAAAGGTAGTAACATCATAATAATTATTACTAATGTTCAATTACCAACTGTACATGTATGTTCATGAACAAGAGTTACGGGTGAATACTACCTCCTTGTAGTTCTCAGCAGACCTCCATCAGCATATGTTACCTTGTTTTTTTCCTCATTATAGTGAGGTAGGCATTTGGTTCGACTCTTCATCTGGACCTGCTCATCCAAGACGGGACCTCACTGGACACATCTTTGGCATCAAACACCAGTGCTTTCTTGTGGGACAGGAACTGCTCAATCACAAAATCACATCGGTGGAAGTTTGACAGCGGGCTCTCTTTGTGAAAAAAGAGGCTGTGGCATCAGCCGACTGCCTCATACATAGTGGGCTCTGGACTCTTTGTTCAACGTAGTGTGAAACCTCGAGGTTTTCAAGCGTGAATGTTTGGTTGTTTAGATGCAGTTCATCAAATTGCATGTAAGCTGATACCTGTCCATTGGGGTTGGCAGGATCCCATTGTAGTGCGGCTTTAAGGTTCGGCCACAGTTTGGTGCGTCTGCGTTCAATTTCGTTCAAGAAAACCTCCTCGATCCACATGCCGTGTGGAGAGTTGCCACGCATCTTCCAGTCAGCCTTTCTGTTTTCATACATCGTCAACCTTGTGATGATTGGGCGCGTCTTTCCTCGCTTTGGCTTGTATGGACCAGAGGGTACTCGGTGACAGGCCAGCAGCTGAATATCGGGTGTGTCGATGCCGAGGTCGGACATAAATAAACTGGTACGGATTCTCATCTTTATTCTATAGCACACCAAGAAACAACAGGTTGTCCCGACGTCCATATGATTTGAGGCCAAGGATCTGTTCATACATAGCTGACTGCTGTTTCTGCTTTCCTGTAGGATGCTTTCAAGCTGTTTCATACGTTTTTCATAGGTACTTGCAAGCTAAGATACAGAGACTGCAGCAGTTTTCGCTTCGGTCGCCACCACCTGGGCCTAGAGTTTTGGCTTGTAAACGTTTACACATCTACTTCAAATTAGGATTTTCTTCGTCCTTGACATAAAATCACTCGAATCGATAACAAACTTTGTATATTCCACAGATATTTAAAGCATAAATCGATGTGTCAGTTTTGAGAAAATTACGAAAAATGCTCAGGTCGTCTTGAAAACGTCAAAATGGCGGAGCCGATGGAAATTGAGAATGCAAAGCAAATTTTACCTCAATGATGCATATTTTGGAACGCACAATTTTCTGTTCAGCGATTCGTGTACACATACATGTAAGCTTGCGTGTAGCCTTCTTTGGCGTTATACAGTAAACAAAACGATTCATCTGCGATGCCACGGCTATATTTACCCTAATTTGATGTGTTAAAGTGTTTCATGCTGGGTTGCGAAACCTTTTTATTTTCAACTGGTCTTTAATTTGCCTGTGTTAGGCTATATGATATCAGATGCAGATATTCCTCATAGTTTCCAATATTTTAAAGGATATTTATCAAGGTTCAATATTATTTTAGCAGGCGTATCTGTTTCATTGATGGACGTCGAGGGATTTCCTCGGTCACTTCATCGGTTCACTCGTTGGCTCAGCATGCGGTCATGCGTGATATTTGCATATATTGATGGGTTTGTGAGTGTTGATGTCTCAAATACAGTGCCCATTCGTTTCGCATTGTTGCTAGTTAAAAAACGAATTCCGCACATTTTCAGCAATATCATGAGAATATCAATATTCTGAGGAACTGGTGTTGTACACCAATAGTCTATGTATGAATTATCGCATTTTACCAGGACCATGTTGGCACGTAGGCGCATCCAGTGTTTTTATAATGACACGGACCCACACCATACTAAAATTGAGTTCTTACCAGCGACAATGCGGAACGACTGGCCACCGTGGTTGGATGTGTGACGTGTCAGGGATTCCTCTCTCAAAGACCTGATTCCAATGTAAACATAAACATAAACTTGTGTGCCTGTCAATCTTGATGTAAACACCACTTTCAGCCTTCTGTTTCGGGTGAAATAGCGGAAAAATAGCCATGTGTATGCAATTTTGGGGATCATGCTTAATTGTTTTGATGTAATTTGGTCAACTGAGCTGGTTTTTCAATTTGAACAAATATTAGTAACTAAGTGCAAATGCCGCTTAAAACTATTGTGATGCGGATGATGTGCTCGAGCTCTAATATGTCGTCTCCGCAGTTTGCTGCATTATATTTCTTGTTCTATAAGTTCGTGATTCTTACCAGCCTTCTGAGACATCTTGTGCGTTTTCATCATAGGGTGTCAATACAGTCAAAAAGTGACAGTCAAGCCTAGTCTCAGATATGTATAACCGAGAACCAATAGATGAGAACAGTCACATAATGTCAATGCAAATAAACTGTGTCTGTAAAGCATATATGTATTGTCCAGGGCAACAGTAAGTAGATGAACACAGGCAGTAGAGTGTCGGTCAATAGTTCTTACTCAAGCATGATGGATGACTTCGAACGTGAGGTGTCCTATTTTAGCATGACAACACCAATCATATTACGTCACTTCCGTCAGAGAATTCCCCATCTTGAAAACGGCGGATGCCCTTGATCCTCTGCAGAATGGTGGGGGATATTTTGCTATGGCTGATTGCTGATCCGAGCTGGTTGGCATTGCACACGAACAGTTTCAAGACCACAGCACGCACAGAATGGCTCAGACGACGAACGATATTGGTTGTCTGGCATGAAAATCAGTCGTTTTAAGGGGGTACCCTCAGAACTCGTGCTGTAGCAAAAAATCCAAATTTTCAATGTCATCAATGTCATCATTCGTGCACACATATATGTAAGCTTGCGTGTAGCCTTCTTTGGCGTTATACAGTAAACAAAACGATTCGTCTGCGATGCCACGGCTATATTTACCCTAATTTGATGTGTTAAAGTGTTTCATGCTGGGTTGCGAAACCTTTTTATTTTCAACTGGTCTTTTAATTTGCCTGTGTTAGGCTATATGATATCAGATGCAGATATTCCTCATAGTTTCCAATATTTTAAAGGATATTTATCAAGGTTCAATATTATTTTAGCAGGCGCATCTGTTTCATTGATGGACGTTGAGGGATTTCCTCGGTCACTTCATCGGTTCACTCGTTGGCTCAGCATGCGGCCATGCATGATATTTGCATGTATTCGTGGGTTTGTGAGTGTTGATGTCTCAAATACAGTGCCCATTCGTTTCGCGTTGTTGCTAGTTAAAAAACGAATTCCGCACATTTTCAGCAATATCATGAGAATATCAATATTCTGAGGAACTGGTGTTGTACACCAATAGTCTATGTATGAATTATTGCATTATACCAGGACCATGTTGGCACGTAGGCGCATCCAGTGTTTTTATAATGACACGGACCCACACCATACTAAAATTGAGTTATTACCAGCGACAATGCGGAACGACTGGCCACCGTGGTTGGATGTGTGACGTGTCAGGGATTCCTCTCTCAAAGACCTGATTCCAATGTAAACATAAACATAAACTTGTGTGCCTGTCAATCTTGATGTAAACACCACTTTCAGCCTTCTGTTTCGGGTGAAATAGCGGAAAAATAGCCATGTGTATGCAATTTTGGGGATCATGCTTAATTGTTTTGATGGTCAACTGAGCTGGTTTTTCAATTTGAACAAATATTAGTAACTAAGTGCAAATGCCGCTTAAAACTATTGTGATGCGGATGATGTGCTCGAGCTCTAATATGTCGTCTCCGCAGTTTGCTGCATTATATTTCTTGTTCTATAAGTTCGTGATTCTTACCAGCCTTCTGAGACATCTTGTGCGTTTTCATCATAGGGTGTCAATACAGTCAAAAAGTGACAGTCAAGCCTAGTCTCAGATATGTATAACCGAGAACCAATAGATGAGAACAGTCACATAATGTCAATGCAAATAAACTGTGTCTGTAAAGTATATATGTATTGTCCAGGGCAACAGTAAGTAGATGAACACAGGCAGTAGAGTGTCGGTCAATAGTTCTTACTCAAGCATGATGGATGACTTCGAACTTGAGGTGTCCTATTTTAGCATGACAACACCAATCATATTACGTCACTTCCGTCAGAGAATTCCCCATCTTGAAAACGGCGGATGCCCTTGATCCTCTGCAGAATGGTGGGGGATATTTTGCTATGGCTGATTGCTGATCCGAGCTGGTTGGCATTGCACACGAACAGTTTCAAGACCACAGCACGCACATAATGGCTCAGACGACGAACGATATGGTTTGTCTGGCATGAAAATCAGTCGTTTTAAGGGGGTACCCTAAGAACTCGTGCTGTAGCAAATAATCCAAATTTTCAATGTCATCAATGTCATCATTCGTGCACACATACATGTAAGCTTGCGTGTAGCCTTCTTTGGCGTTATACAGTAAACAAAACGATTCGTCTGCGATGCCACGGCTATATTTACCCTAATTTGATGTGTTAAAGTGTTTCATGCTGGGTTGCGAAACCTTTTTATTTTCAACTGGTCTTTTAATTTGCCTGTGTTAGGCTATATGATATCAGATGCAGATATTCCTCATAGTTTCCAATATTTTAAAGGATATTTATCAAGGTTCAATATTATTTTAGCAGGCGTATCTGTTTCATTGATGGACGTCGAGGGATTTCCTCGGTCACTTCATCGGTTCACTCGTTGGCTCAGCATGCGGCCATGCGTGATATTTGCATATATTCATGGGTTTGTGAGTGTTGATGTCTCAAATACAGTGCCCATTCGTTTCGCGTTGTTGCTAGTTAAAAAACGAATTCCGCACATTTTCAGCAATATCATGAGAATATCAATATTCTGAGAAACTGGTGTTGTACACCAATAGTCTATGTATGAATTATCGCATTTTACGAGGACCATGTTGGCACGTAGGCGCATCCAGTGTGTTTTTAATGACACGGACCCACACCATACTAAAATTGAGTTCTTACCAGCGACAATGCGGAACGGCTGGCCACCGTGGTTGGATGTGTGACGTGTCAGGGATTCCTCTCTCAAAGACCTGATTCCAATGTTAACATAAACATAAACTTGTGTGCCTGTCATTCTTGATGTAAACACCACTTTCAGCCTTCTGTTTCGGGTGAAATAGCGGAAAAATAGCCATGTGTATGCAATTTTGGGGATTATGCTTAATTGTTTTGATGTAATTTGGTCAACTGAGCTGGTTTTTCAATTTGAACAAATATTAGTAACTAAGTGCAAATGCCGCTTTAGACTATTGTGATGCGGATGATGTGCTCGAGCTCTAATATGTCGTCTCTGCAGTTTGCTGCATTATATTTCTTGTTCGATAAGTTTGTGATTCTTACCAGCCTTCTGAGACATCTTGTGCGTTTTCATCATAGGGTGTCAATACAGTCAAAAAGTGACAGTCAAGCCTAGTCTCAGATATGTATAACCGAGAACCAATAGATGTGAACAGTCACATAATGTCAATGCAAATAAACTGTGTCTGTAAAGTATATATGTATTGTCCAGGGCAACAGTAAGTAGATGAACACAGGCAGTAGAGTGTCGGTCAATATTTCTTACTCAAGCATAATGGATGACTTCGAACGTGAGGTGTCCTATTTTAGCATGACAACACCAATCATATTACGTCACTTCCGTCAGAGAATTCCCCATCTTGAAAACGGCGGATGCCCTTGATCCTCTGCAGAATGGTGGGGGATATTTTGCTATGGCTGATTGCTGATCCGAGCTGGTTGGCATTGCACACGAACAGTTTCAAGACCACAGCACGCACAGAATGGCTCAGACGACGAACGATATGGGTTGTCTGGCATGAAAATCAGTCGTTTTAAGGGGGTATCCTCAGAACTCGTGCTGTAGCAAAAAATCCAAATTTTCAACGCATATTTTCCTTACTATGGTGAGATGAGTAAATGAATTAGCTAGCTTGTTATGTAAGCTGCTAAGGTTTATCTCGTTCTGGGACAGAGCTATGAAGACTTGAATTTAGGCTTTGGTTATTGCTTTGAATGGCTGGGGTTATGACTGAAATCTGTGCTTTTTGCATTGACCAGGATATTATTTTATGGGACCTCCATAAATTGTGTAATTATAGGTCTTTGGAGATAACTTTCAGGAGCTTCGTAGTATCGATACAAGGACTCATTTTATAATGCATCTTTGGTGACCCTGAACGCGACTCAAAATGGCATTGGATGAAAGTCAATGTTAAGTACACCACGAATGTAGGAATTGGTCCGTATCCACAAAAGCTGCTTAAATATATGTACTTTAATATTGTAATGTGAATATATGTTTATGAAATAGAACTTCTGATATGCACCACTTAAGCCACCTATATATGTAATTGAATAATCCTTTTGGTTATCTCCCGGTCAGCTACAGGGTCGTTGATCCTATGTTTGATAATTACATACTTTTATTTACGATTTAATTACGAATACTCTAGAGTATTCAATCATAAACGTTCTAATTGATGATGTGTTGTTACTATGTTGCAGTGGGATATTGAAGAACTCCACCAAGACGTGAATCAGCACATAGAAGAAGTACCAGATGAGGATCTACAGTACATAGAAGACACATTTCGAGTACGAGCAAACTTCAATGGACAGGGCTGTAACCAGACGTTCAGTGTCATCATAGAGCTTGCCAATGCTTTGGGAAACACAATGTGTGGCATCATTCATGTGCATGATCCGGAGTCAACTGATATCAGTAAACAAGAATTGTGGAAAGAAGCCTTCAGTCAGTATGCTACACACTGTAGTGTCAAGAAAAACATTCAGATTCTAGATGCAGAATATAGAGCATGTACAATTGTCTTGTATGTGCCACCATTCCCTCAGAGGATGCCACTCACTTCATACAAGATCCAGATTCCTGCTACACAAGATACAGGTGAAAGAATTAGAGACACTGTAGCTTACCAGAAGCAACAGTTCCACGTGACACGTAAGATACACTGCATTTCAGTGACCAGGCGCATCACTTCAACAGTTACATCTGTAGAACGGAGCAACTACACGGATGTGAGAGACTCGAGCAATAACGCCACACATAGGGAGGCAAGGTCAACAGAACCATCAGCAGATGAAAGTTCAGAGACAAGACAAACTCAGATGGACCAGGATGCACACACGCCAATATACAGTCATGTCAAGTCAACAGATACAACTGCAGAGCAGAGCGGCTACATGGAGCTGAGAGACTCGGGCAATGACGCCACACATAGGGAGGCAAGGTCAACAGAACCATCAGCAGATGAAAGTTCAGAGACAAGACAAACTCAGATGGACCAGTATGCACACACGCCAATATACAGTCATGTCAAGTCAACAGACACAACTGCAGAGCAGAGCGGCTACGTGGAGCTGAGAGACTCGGACAATGGCGCCACACAAAGAGAGGCAAGGTCAACAGAACTATCAGCAGATGAAAGGTCAGACACAAGACGAACTCAGATGGACCAGGATGCTCACACGCCAATATACAGTCATGTCAAGTCAGCAGATATGACTGCAGAGCAGAGCGGCTACATGGAGCTGAGAGACTCGGGCAATGACGCCACACACAGAGAGGCAAGGTCAACAAAACCACCAGAAGATGAATGCTCAGACACAAGAAAAACTCAGACAAAACCGGATGCACACTCATCTAAACACCCATATGGTGTCCCAATAGATAGTGTATCAGTTGTTGACACCAATATGAAACTGAAGATGAGCAATGAGCTTGGATGGACAACCAATAAACATGACTGGGAGAAAAACCTAAAGCAGATTAACATTGATGTTGAATCCAGTGCTAAACAACTTATTGACAGTCAGAAAACCACCCTGAAGCTGACATCGCCAGGGACGTTCATCCCTTCCAAAGAATCCATTCTTTGTCGACATCCACACCTGGATCAACTGCTAAGGTCCATCGAGAAAACGATTGGTTCCAAAGATGCACTCATATTCGTATGTGATTCTTGGCCGGCACAAGTGGATATTAGAATAGCAGCACCTGCCCCACACCACCATGTGCTGGATGTCGTGGTATTCGATAGATCTGGAAGAGTAAATATTTGGTGTGTGGTTGACAACATAGATGATGCCACGCTGTCCCACATTTGGAAGTATGCAGTGGAGATATGCAAGTCCACAAAGTCATCATTCCACCACCTTGACCAGGACCTACACATTCAATGTAATGTGTACTCATCATCCGACAACAAGATATGTATGTCTTCACAGGTACTTCCACAACAAATTGATACCGGGAAGGAAGTCTTGCACGCATTGGCATGTTTGCTAATTCGCAAGAAATCACACCAGCGAAACTGCCTTGGTGAAGAAATTGATGTGTATTTAACTGCGAAACAAATGGAAGTCATTTTACTGTCGGAAAGTACTCAAACTGTCCTTATCGAAGGACCTCCTGGTTCAGGAAAAACTTTCATGGCGTTTCACATCTGCTCGAAATACAGCCAATATCAAGTACTGTACATATGCTCTACAGTAACATTCCAAAACTACTTGGACTTTCAAGGTAATTGCAGATCAGAGTTGGTTCAAAACGAGGCCGATATGATGAGACTACTTGAACAGGCGAAAGAGAAGAACTATAAATGTATCATCATCGATGATGGACACCAACTTGCCTGTTCCTACAAAACGTGGAGGAAGTTTCTGTTGATAGCAAAAGAAAAATCGTGTCGAGTGTACATATTTGCTGACAGTCAGTATCAAAATTTCAGTGCTGTCGATTTAGGGCCTCTGAAGAAGTGCATAGGAGAATTGACGAATACAGGTGATGCATCTGAACACCACCTGCATGACATCCACAGAAACAGTAGGAGAGTAAGCTCCTTCTTGGTGGCGTCAACAGCAGATACCCATACGAGTGCAACGTCTGGGGATACGATAGGCTGCTCGTCAGTATATGAAGGGCATGATGTGGAAGTAAAGTACGTCAGCAACATCTTGGAGGAAAGTGAGACGAACGGATTGCTACAGTTGATACAATCACAGATACCAGCCGGACCAGTGACTGGACAAGACAACATGTACACGACACGGGACATAGCAGTACTGGTTGACACAGAACATGCCAGAGAGGATATATATAGCTTGTACAGAATCATCACAAAATTCACAACATTTCAGGTTCATTCTGCCGGAAGCTTCCCGATCGAAGGAATTACTCTAGACACCTTAGACAACTTCATGGGCTTCGATAGGAAAGTCTGCATTTGTATTGTCAGACGAGTTAGAGGTAAAAAATGGTCATTTTTCAGTCAACGAAAAAGCGACTTAACCCGTGAACTGCAGAACCCAAAGTACAGAACGTTTGTGGCATCTCGAGGTGTATCTAGAGTCATCTTCGTGATCGATGTCCCGCTCAGCGTTGACATCGCCCGCCTCATGAAGATGGATTTGCTACCCCCTGTGAGTAAGATGGTGAAACGCGTGTAAAACTACTAGTGCATGATCTTTGCATTTCTAAATCGCTTTGCTTCCCAGCACAGTGCGTTGTTACTGGTATGATGATGGGCCAAATTGCATTACAAGCCGTATATTCATTGCAGATTTAACCGATATACTCCTCTTTTGTCTATACAGAGCTGAAACAAATCTCAAAGTATCCCACCACCTATATCAGCCGACAGGGCTTACTTATGCACACCGCGCCACCGCTTGTCTACAGTGATTAGCATTACCATGTAAAATAACTTTCTGCTCACAATAATTATTCTCGGCACAAGTCTATTTCATAATCAGTAGTGTAGTTTAAGGTAAACAGTTTTGTAGCTTACTGGCCCATATGGGCCGATGAACTGTGGATGTTGTGGATTTCCGTTTGTCGTCCGTTCGTCTTCTGTCTGGCAAATAACTTTTTTTTGGATTGATGAATTTTTCTAAAAACATGCATTGAGCTAATATACCCTGAGACATTTTTCTTGCTTTTTTTCTTGTTTTTTAACCTATTGCCTTCACGTTGCGTCCATCGTCCGTCCGTCTGTCTGTCCATTTAGCTGAGTAAACTTCCAGGGTTCACGGGTTTTGAAATAGCCCCTAAACCCACTTTTCATGAAGCAAATCGGTTTAGGGGCCTAATTTGGGTTAACGACAGAAAATTTAACGATGGGAAGGCCTTTAACCTAACCAAAATGACCGGGCATCCGTCCGTCCGTCTATCCACAATTTTATCTTCAAAGTGTATGGTCCAATCTATGTGAGAATTTTGGAAAAGATACCTTAAAATAATTCAATAAGGAAGTATTTTTTAGTTTTTACCATTTTTATTTTTTCTCAAAATGGTGGGTTGTACGTCGAAATATGCTCAATTTTGAACATTGGCGTCATTTTCTCGAAAACTGTCTGATCAGTTTTGAGATTTCTTTTTAAAAAGATTACTCTCATGTACCTTTGTGACGTGTATAAGTTTTGTTTACCTTAATCGCAGGTCTTCTTGTGGCGGCCGTTTTTTTAAGGGGGTGCCGAATTTCTTTTTTGCCCAAATCGCATTACTATCCATTTTGGGCCAATTCTAAGGAAAACAAATTCTCACCCTTTGGAGAACAAGTGTTGAATTTAGGAAAATTTTGGCACTTTTTAGGTTACCGGACCTATGGTATGATAATCTATTGGCATGGCGTTGCGTCCGTCGTCCGTCACTGGCGTCGGCGTCGTCCGTCCACATTTTTATCTTTAAAGTTTACGATCGGATCTTTCTGAAATTTTGCACAAAAATACCTAAAAATATTTCAAGAGGGAGTTATTTTTTTTGTTTTTTAATTTTCGCATATTTTTCAAAATGGCGGCCATTTTCGCCGAAAAACGGCGGCCATTTTCTCTAAAAATGGTAAGACAGTTTTGAGATTTTTATTTCAAAAGATTGCTCCCACATACCTCTGTGCTGTGTATAAGTTTCGTTGCCCCTGAATCGCCGGTCTGCGTGTAGCGGCCATTTTCATTTTCTCGACGGATCCCAAATAGGACTTTCTCATGTTAAATTCTCCTATGCTTTATAATGGGACACATTATATCTCACTTACTATTGAGATTAGAGACTAGGAATCAATTGTGGACATATATGAAATGATATATGCTGATTATTGTCATGACCATGAATTTGACCTTTGACCTCATTTTCAAGGTCAGAGCACAAAATGGCTAATATCTTAGTCGAGTTGCCGGTTATATCCCTTCCACAGTGAACCTAGAAATTGTTGAAACAGCAAGGTTTTTTGATTGATATGCATTCATATGTGTCTCCAGGTGATTTTGAGCTTTGTTGGCACTGCGCCAACTTTGGGGAAATTTTTTTATTCGCTCATTAGCATACTAACCGCCAGATATGGATAATTAGCATAATCAAAATATAACTTTTTTGGTAATAGGCCTAGAATCAAGTGTGATAGCACTTTCCTATACAAGTCTGACCCAAGGATTTCATTTCTGGTGAAACTTTTGTGATCCATGGTCAAGGTCACCACATAAGATCAAAATCAAGGTCAGTTTTCACACACAATTGTCAAAGCTTCTGGATTAAGGGGATATGGCTGATTCACTTCTGTGTTTATGTAATACTGCTACATGAATGCCTTTTGAATTAACTTTAAGATGGTTCATTAATTACTGATGTGCAATATATCGTTGACCAATATTCAAATAGCCTTCATCGTGGCGTTGGTTTGACATGTGGCATTGATGTGATCTACAAAGTTGCTGTTCGTAGTCTTCTATAATTCTTGTCATTATTTGGTACGCACAAACGATATAATCTGACTATAATGTGTACTCATAAGTTCATGTCCATGACTGCTTGATCAATTCTCATCCTCACTATTCACTACCATCTTCTCTTTTTGGGACAACGTAAAAGCGAACATCATGAACCGGTTCACTGTGCATATGCAACATGTGCATATTCTTAACAGTCTTTCTCCAGATGGGTCTCTGTTGATACAATGAGATGAAATATCATCTTCCATTTCCCAAATATAATCTTTTATGCTGACATCTACAGGACACAATTTCAAGTGCCTAGCATAGCAGCATAGATGAGTAGGACGCCTATGAAGGTACAAGTTCTTGTCTGGCCGAGTGAGTGTCAATACGGCACTGCAAAAACGTGCTCGCTAACTGGTCCGATGATGCTTCTGTTGCATTATCCTCACCTGTAATGTCGGACAGTTATGAGAGTCACCTTTCTCCAAAGTCGGGCATCTTCTTGCATGATGAAGCAGGTGTCTCAAGCCGTTGATTCTCCCTGTCAGGTGGTCAGATTTCTCAGTGACTACACTGATATTTCAGTGCTTCTAGTTATTGGACTGTGTGATGTGATCTACAGAGTTGCCGTTCCGATGAAGAAGTAAAAACGGACTCGATGCCAACGTCACATATGCCAACTTGGGAGAGAGGCTCTGCTCCCAGATGCTTGTGCCCATGCGACTTGTTGTGATATTGTGTAGTATCCATTTACCAAAGCAAGGTTTCATTCCTGAAGAAGCTGAAGACTCTGAACATGCTAGATGAGGACAGTGCAACAGAAGCTGTTGTTGGACAGCAGTTTTTTTGCAGGTGTCATATGGGTAGCAGATTGATACTTCAATGACACATGTCTCTCAACCACGGACATATGACAACTTGTCTCTTCATGGGCGCTATACTCATCTTCATATGCTGCTATTGTAGGCAGCTTCCAAGAATATGGTTAGGAATATGGAATATGGTTGGGAAGTGACAGATGACATTGTATAAGAAAAGGCCCACCTGGACCACCACTGTTGATGAGGGCCATCAGTTGTGGCTGTTGAGCAAAGGACAATGCCTGCTAGGATACCAGCTGCGGTTGTTACCATCAGATCTGAGCCGTACCACATATTTTTCCTACAGGTGACAATTGTTATAAACTGTTCACAAAAAAGATAAGGCGGTGGTGAACAGTGTGGATGAGCATCAACACAATATTGAATTTGTCCTGTAGAATAATCTCGGCATGCTGGGAGATGATAAGTTGGATAGTAGTTTTCTTGTACAACTTTACAGCCGCAGCTAATCACAGTAATGGACATTAACATTACTGGACATGAAGACAACTCGTACTGTTTCTATTACTACCATGAGCGCTAAAATTGTGGTAATTTGTTTCAATGCTTCGTCCAATGTAAAATGGATATTTTCTGTCGAATGTATCAACCTGTGTAGATCCCATTATTTAAAAAATGTAGTGAATGCTTGATGGGTCATGAATTGACTATATATATATATTACCGGCAGTTGCACTGTTTGGTGTCATTATTGCGTAGTTGAAGATAAATGTTGTAAATCTGAAGCCACGTTTGTTTACAAAACGATATACTCTGATATTTATTCTAACTCATTTACATCGTTTTTTGCAGATATTTTTGAGATGTCTGACGATATTATATTACAACTTGGCATACTTCATCGGGCAGTCAAATGGCACTTTTTTAATGAATCTCAGACCTCTATAACAAAAATTAGGCCAAGGGCCGAAGATAGGTTACCGGACAATGTTTAATATTTTAGATGTTAGCCAGGTCACTGGTTGAATTCAAGGTCAAGAGAATATTCAGCATATATAACATTAAGCATATATCATGTCCACAGTTGATTGCTAAGCTGTAAATTCAATAATCAGAGAGATATTAGCAATTTTGTGCTGTGGCCTTGAAAATGAAGGGGCAAAGGTCAAATTCAAGATCATCAAAATATTCAATGTATATCATTCTGTATATCATGTCCACAATTGATTCCCAAGCCATACAGTCAATAGAGGAGCTAGATATGAGCCAGTTTGTCCTTGGACCTTGAAAATGAGGTCAGAGGTCAAATTCAAGGTCACGAGAATATTCAGCATATATCATTTCCTATATGTCCACAATTGATTCCTAAGCTGTAAAATCGATAATAAGTGAGATATTAGCCATTTTGTCCTGTGACCTTGAAACTGAGGTCAAAGGTCAAATTCAAAATCATGACAATAATCTGCATATATCATTTCCTATATGTTCATAATTGATTGCTAAGCTGTAAAGTCGATAACAAGCGAGATATTAGCCATTTTGTCCTGTGACCTTGAAAATGAGTTCGAAGGTCAAATTCAAGGTCATCAGAATATTCAGCATATATCATTTCCTATATGTCCACAATTGATTCCTAAGCTGTAGAGTCGATAATAAGCGAGATATAAGCCATTATGTGCTCTGACCTTGAAACTGAGGTCAGAGGTCAAATCCAAGGTCACAAGAATATTCAGCATATATTATTTCCTATATGTCCACAATTGATTCCTAAGCTGTAGAGTCGATAATAAGCGAGATATAAGCCATTTTGTGCTCTGACCTTGACACTGAGGTCAGAGGTCAAATTCAAGGTCACGAGAATATTCAGCATATATCATTTCCTATATGTCCACAATTGATTCCTAGTCTCTAATCTCAATATCAAGTGAGATATTAGGCATAATGTGTCCCATTATAAAGCATAGGAGAATTTAACATGGGAAAGTCCCATTTGGGCCGAGTTTGGGCCAAAATGGCCCACTTCGAGCGATTCAAGCGCAACGAAATTTATAGACATCATAGAAGTACATATGAGGAGTCTTATGTATCAAAAAGAAAAAAAGTTACTTAACAGATTTTGAGAAAATGGCCGCCAAAGTCCAAAATCAGGCCTTTTTCGTCGAAAACGGCCGCCATTTTGAAGAAAAAGCGAAAATCAAAAAACTAAAAAATACCTCCTTCTTGAATTATTTTTAAGTATTTTTCTGCAAAATTTCAGAAAAATTCGCCCGTAAACAAAAAAGATAAAAATGTGGACGACGACGACGACGACGACGACGGACGACGACGACGGACGACGGACGACGGACGCAACGCCATGCCAATAGGTTATCGGACCATAGGTCCGGTAACCTAAAAATTGACTATCGACCAAAATATGAATTTCAGCCCGAACATCATCACAGAAATCTGATCACATCCCAGTAAATGGTCATATTTACATTTACCAGAGTTGGAAATATTGTTGGAGTTTTGGAACAAAAAACACATTAGACCTAGATTTTGTACAAAAGCAAGCAAATACACAAAGTTGTAATCGAACCAATAAATTCAATGATGGAGCTAAAATTAACATTGGGAAAGAATGCCAACTTTTGCAAATTTTGCGATAGAAGACTGAAATTTGGTAGGAAACTTCCATTTGACTTTGCTTAGAGTGAACATTGCTCAATGGTTTATCACACATAAGTAATCAATACATCATCACAGGTAACAATCATCATTCCAACAATGTGAAATACACACAGAAATGAAAAAGTAAAATCAACTGGTGTGGATGAATGTCCATATCCCATAAAACCGGGAATTTTTTTGACAGTTTCGTGTGAAAACTGACCTTGACCTCGATCTTATATGGTGACCTTGACCTTGGATCACAAAAAATCACCAGAAATGAATTCCTTGGGTCAGACTTGTGTAGAAAAGTGCTATCACACTTGATTCTAGGCCTATTACTAAAAAAGTTATATTTTGGTTATGTTAATTATCCATATGTAGCGGTTATTATGCTAATTAGCGAATAAAAAAAATTCCCCAAAGTTAGCGCAGTGCCAACAAAGCTCAAAATCTCCTGGAGACACATATGAATGCAAATCAATAAAAAACCTTGCTGTTTCAACAATTTCTAGGTTCGTTGTCTGGCAACTGGACTATCTCGCTTATTATCGACTTTACAGTTGGAGAGTCAATTGTGGACAAATAGAAAATGATATATTCTGATTATTCTCATTCTAATTATTTGAATTTGACCTTTGACCTAAATTTCAAGGTCAGTCACCTTATTTTCAAGGTCAGAATACAAAATGGCTTATATCTCGCTTATTATCGAATTTACAGCTTAGGAGTCCATAGTGAACATATAGGAAATGATGTCTGCTGAATATTTTGGTCGAGAATTTGACCTTTGATTCCATTTTCAAGGTCAGAGAACAAAATGGCTAATATCTCGCTCATTATCGACTTTGCAGCTTAGGAATCAGTTGTGAATATAGATGAAATGATATATGCTGAATATTTTCATGACCTTGAACTTGAACTTTGACCTCATTTTCCAGGTCACATCACAGAATGGCTAATATCTCACTTATTATCGACTTTAGAGCTTAGGAATCTATTGTGGATATACTAGAAGTGATATATTTGTTGAATGTTTCATGGCCTTGAATTAAGGCATTTCGGCAGAAATGCCTTTATGGTTTTAGCAGAATTTTTTTTTTCTTTTTTTTTTTTTTCTTTTTTTTCTTCTTCCGCCACTTTTGGTTTCCGGACGATAACTTTAGATTGCCTTGACGGATCCTTGTCAAATTTTCACCGCAAGTCAGAAATGATATGAGGAAGAACCCTATTCTTTTTGAGCCGGATCGGAGGTCCGTGAGGTCCGTGAGGATGAAATCAAGGCTAATTTTAAGACTTGGTTTCCGGACGATAACTGGAAAAATATTTATGCAATAGTTGCAGAACTCTGCATGGAGGTTCATATGCCACCAGGGAAGAACCCTATTGATTTTGGGATCGATCCGTCAAACGACCTTTGACCTAGAGGTCAAAATAATTTTTTGCTGATTCATCCTTGAGGCTTCCTGCATATCTCGGAAACCGTGCGTCGTAGAGCGAAACGGACGTTATTTTCGGACTCGTCGCCCTAGACAAACATCTCTAGGGTGTACTTTTTTTTTTGATCCGGCTCCGAGGTCCGTGAGGTCCGTGAGGATGAAATCGAGGAACTTGGTTTCCGGACGATAACTCAAAAAATATTCAAGCAATAGTTGCAGAATTTTGCACGGAGGTTTATATATCACCAGGGAAGAACCCTATTGATTTTGGGATCGATACCTCAAACGACCTTTGACCTAGAGGTCGAAATAATTTTTTGCTGAGTCATCCTTGATTCATCCTGCATATCTCGGAAACGGTGCGTCGTAGAGCGAAACGGACGTTATTTTCGGACTCGTCGCACTAGACAAACATGTCTAAGGGGTATTATGGATGAACTTTGACCTTGACCCGAAATTTTTTTGCCGAGTCGGCATTTTTCGTTTTCGTCGATATCTCGGAAACGGTGCGTCGTAGAGCGAAACGGACGTTATTTTCGGACTCGTCGCACTAGACAACATGTCTAAGGGGTATTATGGATGAACTTTGACCTTGACCCGAAATTTTTTTGCCGAGTCGGCATTTTTCGTTTTCGTCGATATCTCGGAAACGGTGCGTCGTAGAGCGAAACGGACGTTATTTTCGGACTCGTCGCACTAGACAAACATGTCTACGGGGAATTATTGATGAACTTTGACCTTGACCCGAAATTTTTTTGCCGAGTCGGCATTTTTCGTTTTCGTCGATATCTCGGAAACGGTGCGTCGTAGAGCGAAACGGACATTTTTCGTTTTCGTCGATATCTCGGAAACGGTGCGTCGTAGAGCGAAACGGACGTTATTTTCGGACTCGTCGCACTAGACAAACATGTCTAAGGGGTATTATGGATGAACTTTGACCTTGACCCGAAATTTTTTTGCCGAGTCAGCATTTTTCGTTTTCGTCGATATCTCGGAAACGGTGCGTCGTAGAGCGAAACGGACGTTATTTTCGGACTCGTCGCACTAGACAAACATGTCTAAGGGGTATTATTGATGAACTTTGACCTTGACCCGAAATTTTTTTGCCAAGTCGGCATTTTTCGTTTTCGTCGATATCTCGGAAACGGTGCGTCGTAGAGCGAAACGGACGTTATTTTCGGACTCGTCGCACTAGACAAACATGTCTAAGGGGTATTATGGATGAACTTTGACCTTGACCCGAAATTTTTTTGCCGAGTCGGCATTTTTCGTTTTCGTCGATATCTCGGAAACGGTGCGTCGTAGAGCGAAACGGACGTTATATTCGGACTCGTCGCACTAGACAAACATGTCTAAGGGGTATTATGGATGAACTTTGACCTTGACCCGAAATTTTTTTGCCGAGTCAGCATTTTTCGTTTTCGTCGATATCTCGGAAACGGTGCGTCGTAGAGCGAAACGGACGTTATTTTCGGACTCGTCGCCCTAGACAAATATGTCTAGCGGGTATTATGGATGAACTTTGACCTTGACCCGAAATTTGTCGACATTTTTCATTTTCGTCGATATCTAATATTATAAATTATTCATCACACCGAAATGCCTCCAAGGCATCTTTAGGCCTTGACGTCTAGTTCATTCATGACTTCATTTTCAAGGTCACTGTATAAAAGGCTAATATCTTAAATGTATGTTGTCCGGTAACCTCTCTTAGCCCTTGGGCTAATTTTTTCCTTCATAATGGGAGCTGCCACAACTGTGCTCATAGAACGCTTGAAGATAGAGCTCAGATATTGCCAAATAGCAAGTCATATATGACGACTTGAAAGGTGACCTTGAATTTTACCTTCGATGACCATGAAATGTGTTCCTTGAATCGCTCAAAAGGCCCAAAATCTAGGCTCAAAAAGCCAGGTTACTGGACCTATGTTCAATAACCTTTTGACGACGTGTTGCGTCCGTTCGTCGTCCATCCATTCAGGTTCACGGTCGAATCTTTCTGAGATTTTGCACAAAATACCTAAAAATATTTGAAGAGGGGGGTATTTTTTAGTTTTCTGATTTTTGAGGGTTTTTTTCAAAATGACGGCTATTTTCGTTGGAAAACGGCCAATTTTGGATTTTGGCAGCCGCTTTCTCAAAAACTGTCTAATCAGTTTTGAGCTGTTCATTTCAAAATTATTCTTCTCATGTATTTTTTATGATGTGTATAAGTTTCGTTGCCCTTGAATCACCGGTCTGCGCATGGTGACCATTTTGATGGTTTGACGGCTCAGTAAGAAATATTTCTTTCGTCCCAATCGCAGTTATTATCCCATTTCTAGGCCATAAAAATTCACCCTTTGAAATAAATTCTGGACTTGGTTCTAAACTCTTGACGTTATGTGGGGATACGCCAAAGAATCTTACTCGAGAAGCTGAAATGATAATTTTATGATGCTTACTACATGATTCTTATTAGGCATCCCGATTGAAAATCGGGAGGCCTTATGTTTTTGTCTGTTTTTTTTTTTTTTTTTTTTTTTTTTTTTTTTTTTCTTCCGCCGTTTGGTTTCCGGATCATAACTCTTGAACGCCTTGATCTATCTTTCCGAAATTTTCACAGCTCATCCGAAATACTTTGCTCCTAACCCCTATTGTTTTTCGTCGAGATCCGAAATCCAAGATGGCCGCCAGCGGCCATTTTGGAAAAAAAAATCGGGCGATTCCTGTCAATGTCATAATTTGATTCAGGCAATTTCCAGGATAAAAAAATTTTTTGGGTGTATTTTTTTTTTTTTTTTGGACTTGGAATTTTTCCCTTGCCTGCCCCCATGCAGATGTAATACTGTAACTGAGCCATGCTACTGTATTCACTGACTGCAGCCTGCATGTCCAGCATGAGGCTAGGCTCTGCCCTCTCAGCTAGTGCAGTATATGAGAGCCCTGCTCAGTAATGCCTTACAAGATCAGCCACTCTGTCCAGCACAGCGATAGGCTCCGCCCCTCTCAGCCAGCCCTGCTCAGTTAGCCTTACAAGATCAGCCAGTCTGTCCAGCACAGCAATATAGGCTCTGCCTTCTTAGCCAGCCCTGCTCAGTCATGCCTGACAAGTGATACAGCTAGCATGTCCAACTTGACTCCAGGCTCATATCCATGCATAATCCCTCACTCCCCCCCTCCAAAGCCTGGTTTACTAGTGTGTGTACATGGTAAAAGAATGAAGTTCCACCCCACAGAATACAATAGTTGGTTAATAAGCCACACACATGACACAACATGCTTGGGGGATGATTTGCCCTGTCTGCATTTATATTGTACAAACATGTATTGTTTGAATGTTTTGTTATCCAACTCTATTTCACATGCAATGACCAAATCATCATTGTTTTAGTTAGCTGGGAAATGTTTGGCTTTGGTTATAATGTGAATGCGAAAATTCCGCTGTATTGTACAAGTTTTGAAATCACAAAATTGGCCAAGATGACACAGCATTCTTTTAGTCACGTATCATTTTACATTTGACAGGAGCACCTGAAAATATCATGAACATCCTGATTAAATATACTAGTATTCTGAATATTGGCTGGGTAGTACTCTGAATATTGGCTGGGTTATTGTCCATTCATTTTGGGTGGCAAATGTCTGGTGGGCTAAGTTGTCAAGATGATAGAAAGCAGTTCTGGTAAGAAACTGTCTGATGAGCTCTCACTCTTACCCATATACAATGGCCTATGTATCCTTTTTTTTATGACCATTTGAAATAATAACAAATTGGGGGATGCCACAAAGCCTATAGGCTTTTATGTCCAGTTAAGTGTAGGGTTATACTCATAATATTTTTCCCATCTTCATGTTGATTGTTCATTATTCTTAGGACCACCCACAAATTGCTCTATGTATAGCAAACAATACACGTGAGGCCTTAGTTCGTCATATTCATCCACGTGTATGAGATAATTTGTTCTTCACTGACATAGGGGCGTCGAGTAAATCTATGACGTCGCCTGCCATTTATTCCTCGTAGGTCCAAAATTCTCATCATTTCTAAAATTGTGAAGCTATTTCATGACCTCAGCTTACTTTAAATTTGACTCATAAACTGGCCATACGAAGCATATTTATAACAGTCCATAGCGTTGGTGCATCACCGAGCATGACCTTGGTATTACTTCTCCATATTTGCCATATTTGGACAGTATTCTTCTGTACATTGATAGACTCCCGAGAATGTGTCATTGCCAGACCGTTCCAGCTGAAAAATACATCAAACTGTCATGTTAACTTCATTTATTTATGGCCAGAATCAAATTAAGAGTAAGCTTCATAAATTATTTTTTTCAGCTTCTCGGGAACGAGTCTTCGGATGCAGGGGCACCAGAAGCAAATTTGAAAGACGGCGGGGGGGGGGGGGGGGGGGAGGGGAGTAGTTTCCATCAGAAGAGCATTATAGTTTACTTAATAGTAACTCGTAAATCAAAATATAAACCTAAGGCCAAGAAAAAAAGTATTATGGTTCTGGTTATTGGGGTCCCCCAGAAAGTGATGCGACGACACGATTTTCTTCTTTTTCTATCATTATTTTTTTTTGCTAAAATTGGCGCGCCGATGACTGATCCGGGCAGATATGGCATTTGGCCAACCATTTTCGTCTAAAATTGACTGTTGGTAAGCGACCCGATTGAACTTGCCCTGTTTGGCCAGCCATACACCAAGTTTTGCAATGTCAAAGACACTGGGGACTTTTACTTGATCATTATCTCCCAAGAATCGGTGTACGGGTGTCAATTTACTAAAAAAAAGAAGAAGAAATTCAGGTCTCAAAAAGTGATGCGCGCAATTTTTTTTTCAAAGCAAAACGAGTGATGCGCGGGGTTAAAACTGATGCGCGCCTAACGAGAACCATAATACTTTTTTTTTGCCCAAAGGTGTATGTGATAACCCTCATGCGCTTGCTCACAGACGTGTGTTCTTGTTCATTAAACATTACTCATTATCCAAAATACTAATGCCTTACTTTGTCATGCCTTACTTGCCTTACTCCACGTTATAATTGTTTAAAATTAAGTATTAAAATTGTTTTTACTAAAATTGATTAAATTAATTGAAGGTCAAAATCAAGGTCACCAAACGATCACCTACATGAACGTCATCTCTATTCACAAACGTTTTGTCCGCAGCGGCTAGTTTACACGTTTCAGGCCTTCAACAATTACCACTCAAGGTCATATTAGGTCTAGTCAATGGTCACATAAAGATGTCCCATATACGACTTTAGTCTTGTTATGCTCATCATTCATACCCAAGCTGTATCTAGAAGCGTTTCGTCTACACTTTGGGCCATTTGAGCCTGCATTATGGACATTTCGAGCAGTTTGAGGCAATCCATCTTTATCATCAAGCCAAGTAGTTCAGAATGTCGTGCATATGTCAAAATAGAGAGCAAGATAATGAATCGATATCCAGCTATATGAAGTGAATTTTCGGATTTTTTCTGGCCTTTTGGAACTACATATTGGGCCTTTCGAGCGATTCAAAGCATTTAATATGATTTGAATCATCCTGCTTGTGCTGAATTATAAAAAATTTTTGACAAAAAACGATTTTGACGATTATCAAAGTCCAAAATTACCTTTTTTGTCAAAATGTGAAAATAAACTTCCTCTAAAGATTTGGCTGTGATCTTGTGGACGACGAAAATGTTGACGACGACGCACCAAAAAACCCCGGATGCAACGCCATTTTAATAAATTATGGGGCCATAGGTTAGGTAACCTGACAACTAGGTATCGGCGGGTTACCTGGCTTTTGGTGAAATTATCCCAACTTCAACAACAGGTACGGATCAACTCAGTATTATTTGTGAAGATTTTACTGATTTTTAAGCCATTTGTCACAACGTCAGATAATCTACCTTGCGAAAAGGCACATTTCTGCCTCCGTGCTGCCTTCGCTGTCCCTGTGGTTCCAGCGCCTAACTATTATTTGAACTTTGTGGATGAAATAAAAGGGAAAATGGTTTCATCGTTTGTAGATGTTTGTGATATTGTTATTTAAATGTGCCAATGACGTGACACATCAATCCTCACTCATTGGCCAGCGCCTTGTTTGTTAAAAACAGACCCCTGCGTTGCCCTGGTCCTGCTATCTTACGGCAACATTTGCTTTAAAAATAGTGCTTTGATCAAAGCACTTTCTAAAATATATTTATGTTTGTTTCCATGAGGTTTGACAATTTTTTTCGTAATGCCGGGGATTCATTCTCCACATGGTGATCACCATATATTAACTGTACACAGTGACCGCACATCGTAACTTCGTGGCCGTGCATGGTAACTTCATGACCGCACATCATCACGTGACCGCACTTCGTGGCCGAGCATCGTGACTTCCTGACCACTCATCGTGACTTCGTGACCGTGCATCGTAACTTTGTGTCCGAGCTTCGTAACTTTGTGTCCGAGCTTCGTAACTTTGTGTCGGAGCATGGTAACTTGGCCGTGCATCATAACTTCGTGTCCGAGCTTCCTAATTTCGTGTCCGAGCATCATAATTTTGTGGCCGTGCATGGCAAATTCGTGGCCGCGCATCGTGACTTCGTGAGCGTGCATGGTAACTTCTTGACCGCGCATGGTAACTTCATGGCCACGCATCGTAACTTCGTGTCCGAGCTTCGTAATTTCATGTCCGAGCATCGTTATTGTGTGGCCGTGCATGGTAACTTCGTGGCCGCGCATCGTAACTTCGTGACCGCACATCGTTAGTTCGTGAACGTGCATGGTAACTTCATTGTCACTTCATGTCCGAGCTTTGTAACTTCATGTCCGAGCATCGTGACTTTGTGGCCGTGCATGGTAACTTTGTAGCCACGCATGGTAGCTTCGTGCCCACGCATCATATTCTTCATGGCCGTGCATCAGGACTTTGTGGCCAACCATGGTAACTTCGTGGAAGCGCATGGTAACTTCGTGGCCATGCATCGTGACCTTGTGCCACGCATCGCAACCTCGTGACCGTGCATCGTAACTTCGTGGCCATGCATCGTAGCTTTGAGTCGTGGCCGTTTATTGTAACTTCGTACCCGCGCATCATGACTTCGTGGCCGTGAGCTATTTTTGGTTGATTTGTCTTCGAGAGCTGAATGGCTGCCATCGTACACCATAGATAATCGTGATGATTTCCCTGGGTTTCTGAGACGTCGATGTTCATTTAATGTACACAAAATATTCTTCAGAAATGGAAACTATGTCATGATTTCAAAGCTGCATGTACTGATCTGTAGTTTGATGGCAGAAAAAAAAAACGCATGCAAAAACCTGGGGGGGGGGGGGTATACTCGAGCCCCTCCTTCCAGTAAATTGGGAGCCCGGGCTCACAGCCCCACCCCCTCTCCTCCGACTCGGACGCCAATGTTATTAATCATAGCGACCGAAACATCTTGTGTGTCACAGATTGAGCAGGAGAGAACACCCCAATAGTTTTATTTATGGTTCTTTGGCAAACAAAGGACACTACCTTTACACTATAACTCCAGACATTAGGTTCTACATTGTGACATACGTTTTGTATGACATCAAGAAATAAAACAAAATTGTTTCAACATATTTTGAGAAAATGCCTACCAAAATTCAGAATTGGCAACTATCTGACAAAATTATAGTTATGGGGTTGCATTATGCGTGTTCATTGAGTTCAAATTCAGGTTTGTGACATGTTTAACACCAAATCCAAAATTATATCTTATGTATGTATTTCAGATGGAGACAACGGGAAGACAATCTACTGTGGTTACGTTGTTCCTCTACCCTCATTACTTTTTAGGTTACCGGACCTATGGTCCGATAACCTATTGCCGTGGCGTTGCGTCCGGCGTCCGTCTAGCCGTCCGTCCGTCTAGCCGTCCGTCCGTCCGTCCAGCCGTCCGTCTGTCCGTCGTCGTCGTCGTCGTCGTCGTCCGTCCACATTTTTATCTTTAAAGTGTACGGTCCAATCTTTCTGAAAATTTGGGAAAAGATACACTAAAATAATTTGAGGAGGTATTTTTTAGTTTTTTGATTTTTTTCAAAATGGCGGCCGTTTTCGTCGAAAAACGGTGAATTTTGAACTTTGGCGGCCATTTTCTCCAAAACTGTCTGATCAGATTTGAGATATTTGTTTCAAAAGATTCTAATTATGTACCTCTGTGATGTTTATAAGTTTGGTTGCCCTTGAATCGCCGGTCTGCGAATGGCGGCCATATTGAATTTTCGATGGGTCGAAGAAAAAATTTTTTTTCGGGCCAAATCGCATTACTATCCATTTTGAGCCATTTCTAGACAAAAAAAAAATTTCACCCTTTGAAAAAAATTTTGGACTTAGAAAATTTTCAGCACTTTTTTTCCTTCATAATGGGAGCTGCCAGGACTGTACTCATAGAACGCTTGAAGATAGAGCCTAGAAATTGGCACTTTCAAATAGGAAGTCATATATGGCGATTTGTGTGGTGACTTGAATTTGACCTTTGATGACCTCGAACAGCCATTTTGGGGTAAAAATGCCCAGATTTGCCTCTACAGATGAAATGCTTGTAGATAGAGCTTAAGTTTGCATTTTGAGCATATAGGAAGTCATATATGGAACAACTGATGATGACCTTGACCTCAGATGACCTTGAGTGCTGAATGTCCGATGTGAAATATGTAAATTAGCCACCGGAGCTTAAACACTTGCACATACAGGTTAGGATTGTGTATAAGCTTACAAGAAGTCATGTATTTATAGCACATCTCCTGGAGACCTTGAATTTGACCTTATATATGACCTTGAAATCCAAATCTCACAATCTTGCCTGACCTGACATGTGTAAATTGGCCTCTACAGAGAAAATACTGGTTGATAGAGCTTATATGTTTGTATTATGAACATATATGAAGTCATATGCAACATACCTAATGGTGATATTGCAGTTCACAAAGATGACCTTGATTGGTAAATCTCAAAGTCACATGTCACTTGCAATGCTTAAAGCCAAAATTGTCCGGTAACCTATCTTAGCCCTTGGGCTAATTTTTAATTTGTTCCTTTTGAAAGCGTTTACACGAATTTGTTAATTATGTGGGAAATAAATAAACTACATCAAGCCAAACTACATAAACTACATCAACTACATGGGTTTTTTTGCCCTTGGATGCCCTTGATTCGCCAATCTGCATGTGGTGAGCATTTTGATTCTTGAATGGGCCAACGAAAAAAAACGTTTGGTCTGAAATGAAGTCACTATCTGTTTTGAGCAATTTTTTGGGGATAAAATTTAGCCAATTTTCCTTCATAATGGAGCTGTATGGTGTGAACTCCGGAAAATCCTAGCCTGCACATAAATATACCAATAATGTGATCTGAAAAGGGCGAACCAGATCACATTCTATCAATATATATAAGTCACAATGACCAAAGTAGGATACTAATTCACATTCCTTGTGTTCTATAAAAGTTATCGCTTCGAACTGTCGAATTCCAAGTTTCCATGTGCCAGAACGACCGACGTGCATTAGCAAATCAGAACGGTCATTTAAGTAAGCGAAACGAAGTTTACGGGCTTAAATCAGATATTTATACACGGTGCGTCTTTGTTCATTTTCCACAGTCCTTTATACATTATTAATATTCAACAAATTATTACAATATTGATAAAAATATACATTCAATCGGGAAATTATATGGCGGTTTGAGCAGTAAACCTGAAGTTGAACTTCAATTAGACGTTAAGGCCTAAAGATGCATTGGAGGCAGTGTAAAAGTAAAGTTACAAAATTTGTAACGTGTTTATCTTGAGTGATGAGTATACTCTATGATAATATTGTGTAGACCGGCGAATCAAGGGCCTCCAGTTGCAATAAAAAAACTTAGTTCAATGGTTGTAAACATGTCAGAAAGGTGTATTGGAGAATCTTTAAGGAATGATTGGGGGGGGGGGGGGGTGGAGAAGGTGCCAAAGTCCCAAAATTGGCCATTATTTTTAAAAAAATGGCTGCCATTTCAGGAAAAATGCAATAAATGTAGCTCTCTCTGGAATTTCCCCAGATTATCAGAAAGATTTGACAATAAACTTCAAAGATAAAAACGTTGATGGACGTAAGACCAATGGACGAAATACACAATATCAGGCCAATAGACGTGGAATCAATACCCAGTATTAAGTATTCCGAGCAAACAAAATAGGGTCCGTTACCCAATCTCATTGTCCGGGGACAGAAAGTCATATCAGGCATACGAAGTGAGAGAAAACAAAAATGACAGGGAAACTCATGAACCCCCAAAAATTAGGAGGTGAAATCAGGTGTTCCGGAAAGAGTGAGCATTTCCTGCCCCACTAGTGGCACCCGTCATGATATCCCCAAAATTATCATGAAAATAGATCTAGTTGCATGGCAGACATGGATTCGCTGTATTTATCAACCAGATCATGATGACGTCCATAGAATTTCTTAAACGCAGCTATAAGTCTTGGTAAAACATATCCTTGTCGCAGCAGTTTAGAGACTAGCTGGGCACTTCGATAGACAAAGTCCTCATATTTGCAACAAGCTCTGGAATAGCGTATTAGTTGAGAAACAAACACACCATATGCCGGTGACATAGGAATGTTGCTGCTTAGAAAAGGGAAATTGACTATGGAAAAATTGAAATCATCACGTTTGTCATATAATCTAGTTGACAGGTTAGAATCATTATCAATCTCCAACGTCAGGTCTAGATAGTTGGAAAAATTAGCGGAATCTGTAGTATCCTTAATTTCAAGTTCCTTAGGATATATGACATCCAAGTAATCACCAAATTTGGGATTATTTAGCGACAATACATCATCTATGTATCGGAAAGTGAAATTAAAATTACAATGTTAGTTTCTTAGAACCTCCTCGTTGTAAATGTTGGATAAAATCTGATTCATATGAGTATAAAAACAGGTCTGCCAATAATGGTGCACAGTTTGTACCCATGGGAATACCAATAGTTTGTTGAAATATTCGACCACCAAATTCCACAAAAATATTATCAATCAGAAAATTAATCATATCTACCACATCTATTTCAGTATATTTGTATGGGGCATCAGAGTCGCCTTTAACAAAATAAGCGGTATTATATTTAACTACAATATAGTGGTACCGACGTTGGCCTTTTTTTAGAGAAAAATGAATTATTGATTAATTTTTTAAGCTGAGACTTCAGTTCAGAATGAGGTATAGTTGTGTATAAAGTGGAGAAATCAAATGTTTTGATAGACGTTACTTTTGAAAGTGTGTGATCATGTAGATATTCCAATAAATATTTGGAATTTTTTAATATCCACATTTGGTTTATACCACTTCTAGAATAGATGGTTTCAGAGTTCTTTTGGAGACCCTGTTTAATTTTAGACAATATAACAGTTAATATTTTAGAAAGGGCTTTGGTAGAACATGATGCTGAACCTGAAATATATCTTTGTTTGTGGGGATTTTTGTGCAACTTTGGGATCCAATATAAGTTTGGTAGATTAGAATCTTTACATGAGGTAGTAATACCAAACGAATGCAATACAGACAAATGATTTGATAAGATATCCTGTTTGGGCACGGTAATGGCTTGGTATGTACTATTGGAGTGAGTATTGTTGGCAATACCCAGTTCGTCAAACAGGCACTGTATATAGTATGCTTTACAAACAAAAACAACATTATTAGAAGCTGCAGGGACAATGACGAACCTTTCTTGAAGTTCCAACAAACTATTAGTAACCACGGGATCATTGGAGACAGAGCTATATTTAGTACTAACTGACTTTGACAAAACATTAATGCGTTTGTTTACCAATGACCTAATCTGTTTGACCCATTCTGACAGAGAATCAGTTTCTGCCTTTTCTCCGTTGTCCGTCGTCCGTCCGGGTCTGTAACTTTTTTTTGGCATGATGAATTTCCCCATAAATTTGTCAGAACATACCTTAGGCCAATATCTAAAAACGTTTTTTAAATTTTTTTGATTGAATCGTTTTTGCCGATTTGACGGCCATTTGTGACGAAAAATTGCCAATTTTGGACTTTGGTGGCCATTTTCTCAAAAACTGTCTGATCAGTTTTGAGATTTTTGTTTCAAAACATTCCTCTCATGTACTTCTATGACATGTATAAGTTTCGTTGCCCTTGAATCGCCGGTCTGCGTGTGGCGGCCATTTTGATTTTTTGACGGTTGTCCCAAATCAAGTCACTATTCGTTTTGAGCCATTTCCAGCAAAAAAAAAATGTTTTTTGGACCATTGAAAATTTTTTTGGACTTCAAATTTCACGCAATTTTTCCTTCATAATGGGAGCTATGCAGAGTAATCTCATAGAACACTTCAAGATAAAGCCTGAGAATTGGCACATTCAAATGGGAAATCATATATTGCGGTTTGAGTGGTGACCTTGAATTTGACCTTCAATGACCTTGAAAATTTGTCTGTGAAAATTTTTCATTAACGAAATAAATCTTTCAAGATGTAACTTGATTTCGTATTATAGTGCATACAGAAAACGTGTTTCTATCAACATTTACGATGATGTTTTAACATATTGATTTTTAACATCAGTGTAACAATTTATATGTATTCAGTATTCTACGCAATTCACATGTTTGCCGGTAAGCTACAGCACCCTTGGTGCTATGTTCTTAATATTGCCAATTTATTACAACAATTGAAGCATATTCAATGTTACCAAATGTGGTATTGCCGGGAGGGGGGGGGGGGGGGTTATGACATTGCCTTGTTCAAGAAACAGTGTAAGTGAACAGGATCAAATAGTCAATTTAGATACTAATTAGTAACTTATTTACCACACTGTCTGCCCCTGACGACGCCAGTGTGTCTTTTGATAAAGTATTTGGTCGGGCTTTGTTTCTATTGCAAAATGTTGTATTTTATGTTTGTTATTGGTATCATCAAAATTTGGCTATATCGGTGGTAATAGATTGATTCTTACATGTGGAGTGAGTGGCGCAGTGGTAAGGGTGCTGTAGCTTACCGGCAAACATGTGAATTGCGTAGAATTTATGTGGAGTGAGTGGCGCAGTGGTAAGGCGTCGGACTCGTAATCCAAAGACCATGGGTTCGAGTCTCGAGCTGGACTGCTGTGCCATTTCACTAGTGTCCTTAGGCAAGGCATTTACCACTAATGTGTCTATCTTCACCCAGGATTAAATGGGTACTGGTTGATAATGGGTGTTGTATAGAGCGCTCTGAGTGTGGCTGCTCCAAGTACAATCACTCAGACTGGGGTTAAAGTGTAAAGCGCCTTTGAAAGCGGATTTAGTTTGGCTGAAAAGAGCGCTATATCAAATCAGATAACTTTAACTTTACATTATAGATACGGACCATTCAAATGCGTGGACGGTCCCATTCCCTGCCCGTGCTCCCTATGTAAATAGTCTGATTAGACTCTTCTGTCACGCGCCGAATATGAACAATGTCTGTTGACATGGAGACCAAAATACTAACACTCGCCTGAACCGGCTAGCCAGCGGCGGGAAATTCTGTGAACAGGACCATTCATCACTGAGAACTGCAGTAACTGCAATAAGTTTCTTACATTCACGAGCAGAAATCTGACAATTTGCGGAAACTGCCACTCGATCTTAAGTTGACGTACGTTTGGTCACGCAAAAAAAAAAAATCAGCTCGAAACGGAGTGAATGAGTAATGAGTTTGACTGAGGGAAAATCAGAGTAGATCTCTTTGTGGTAGGGCGTATTACCAGTGGATGTCATCAGCGGAATTTTTAGCCATTTCCTTAACAGCGAAAATTCTCTTGTTTTTGCAGATCACATGGGCATATATAATAGATCTGGACAGTTATGCCTCTTGTTATCACACTCTCGGTATATGGCATATACCATATGCACAGCGTTGCAGTGAATATATGCATAGTTAACTCTTCGGTGGTAATTAGGCCTTTGGTCCGATAACCTATTGCCGTGGCGTTGCGTCCGTCGTCCGTCGTCCGTCCGTCCGTCGTCTGTTCACATTTTTATCTTTAAAGTTTACAGTCGAATCTTTGTGAAATTTTGCACAAAAATACCTAAAAATATTTCCAGAAAAGGTTTTTTTTTAGTTTTCTGATTTTCGATTTTTTTTTCAAAATGGCGGCCGTTTTCGACGAAAAATTTTCTCAAAATCTGTTCAGTAACTTTTTTTCTTTTTGATACATAACACTCCTCATATGTACTCCTGTGATGTGTATAAGTTTCGTTGCGTTTGAATCGGTCGAAGTGGGCCATTTTGGCCCAAACTCGGCCCAAATGGGACTTTCCCATGTTAAACTCTCCTATGCTTCATAATGGGACACATTAAGCCTAATATGTCACTTAATATTGAGATTAGAGACTAGGAATTAATTGTGGACATAAAGGAAATGATATATGCTGAATATTCTCGTGACCTTAAATTTGACCCCTGACCTCGGTTTCAAGGTCAGAACGGCCGTTTTCGTCGAAATATGGCCAATTTTGGACTTTGACGATCGTTTTCTCAAAATCTGTTCAGTAACTTTTTTTCTTATTGATGCATAACACTCCTCATATGTACCCCTATGACATGTATAAATTTCATTGCCCTTGAACCGCTCGAGGTGGGCCATTTTGGGCCCAAACTCGGCCCAAGTGGGACTTTCCCATGTTAAATTTTCCTATGCTTTATAATGGGACACATTAAGCCTAATATCTCACTTAATATTGAGATTAGAGACTAGGAATCAATTGTGGACATATAGGAAATGATATATGCTAAATATTCTCGTGACCTTGAATTTGACCTCTGACCTCGGTTCCAAGGTCAGAGCACAACATGTCTATTATCTCACTTATTATTGACTTTACAGCTTAGGAATCAATTGTGGACATATAGGAAATGGTATATGCCGAATATTATGATGACCTTGAATCTGACCTTTGACCTCATTTTCAAGGTCACAGGACAAAACAAAATGTCTAACATCTCACTTGACCTTTGACCTCATTTTGATTTTACAGCTTAGGAATCAATTGTGGACATATAGGAAATGATATATGCCGAATATTCTGATGCCTTGAATTTGACCTTTGACCTTATTTTCAAGGTCATAGTACAAATTGGCCAATATCTCGCTTATTATCGACTTTACAGCTTATGAATCAATTGTGGACATATAGGAAATGATTTACGCCGAATATTCTGATGACCTTGAATTTGACCTTTGACCTTTTTTTCAAGGTCATAGTACAAAATGGCCAATATCTCGCTTATTATCGACTTTGCAGCTTAGGAATCAAATGTGCGCATACAGGAAATATTCTCATGATCTTGAATTTGACCTCTGACCTCATTTTCAAGGTCAGAGCACAAAATGGCTAATATCTCACTTATTATTGACTTTACAGCTTAGGAATCAATTGTGGACATGCTAGAAATGATATGGGCAGAATGTTCTCGTGACCTTGAATTGACCAGGTACCTTATTTTCAAGGTCATTGGACAAAAGGCTAATATCTAAAATATACATTGTCCGGTAACCTTTCTTAGCCCTTGGGCTAATTTTTATTCAGCGAGTGCCCACATTACTCCCTAATTTTCACCCCCGCCCCTCCCGAACTTCGTAAATCTGATATGGTACTAGTAGGCCAATATAGATAAATTGAGAGTTTTTTTGTCGTTTACACAGAAAGTCATTGAATGAAAATATTTTCCTTTGAACTTGAACATTTTAGCAAATGAGCAGTCAAACTAGAGGAAGATTCGCATAAAAATAGAAATATCCCAACCTCGGTAAAATAACTCCTCAAGTACATACACGTACTAGCCTTGAATATCCAGACCGTCCTTGCCCGTAAAAGGTGGGTGAAAGTTGGGCGAGGACCGATCGTTGTTCCTCATAATGCAAATGAGCGAATATTTGGGTAATACACACAATCAACTCAACTTTTGGTGATTGGGGGGTTTTTTGTTAGCAAAATTCGATTGTGATATTTGATATTGTATAGCTAGAATATTATCAGAAAGGAAATCGACATACCAAAATACGGTGCCCCAGAAATTATGTATCACATGTACATCTTCATAAAACTTGAATCTTGGGGGCGGGGTGTTCAGTGGGCATCTTGGATTTATGCTAATTAGTACAATTTCCCAAACTAAATTGGATTTGTTAAAGGACCTATTGGGAGTGCAAGTCAGCAAGAAACTTTATTGAAAATACAATTGCAAGATCCACAATCAATTAAGACAAGTTGAGTGTCAAGTGGGCTCCAGTGGAAAGATATGTAAATGAATATATGTGATGTACCTCGCATGCAGGTGTACATGCCTCATGAGGGATAGCTTGAATGTATTTATTTTGGTCTAGATGGATTGTACATGAAACCAAGGTATAGACACGCAAATTAAATTCTATGGTTAAATCAGTCTGAAGTTATGGACATTTTAGTGGAAATGTATCTAAATTTGACGGCAATCTTGGATTTATGGAGATAATAATATTATATATGTATTGACCATTCTTCACTCATGAACAATATATTATGACTTTACGATATGTATCAAAATATAACAAATATATTTTGTAGACCTATGCAGTCTAAAGTGACACAACCTCAAAATTTGAGATTTTGCGGTACAGCCATTTTGGAAAATCTGTTTTTGCAAAGGATGCGCCACCGCAGACATGTAATATTTTCAAAAAATTTGAAGAAAAAAATCGTTGCGGGACCATGGGCGAGGGATGCGAAGGAACACCCGTATATACCCAACTAGTCCCTCACAGACTGCAATTTCCTCAAGAATAACGCGAACTCGGGAATTTGCACGGCACCCCATGAATGACAGCTAATGACGCGTAGCTTATACCACATCTATAGCTCCCGTGTATAGACAATTATAACAAGGCATCAGTGTCACACCACGTGTTTTTATTGCCGGGGTATATTGCCAACTTTTTAAATGTCTGAGATAGAATTTTGAAATTTTATGAAAAATTTCAGCATGATACCCAACTACGACACACAAAATTTCAAGTTGATCCGATGATCCAAAACAAAACACTACCAAAATGCGTGTTTCACTGAATAGCAATATTTCTCTCACAGGACGGGCCGCGGGCATCGTACCGTTAATCTAATTCAGATACTGGGCGACAAAACCCACTACAGAAAAAATAATTATTGCATGTATGTTGCATATAATCAGTTTGTAGGTCTACACGTATTTGGTTTTTTTTTACAGGTGATATCATTAGGCCTATATTGATTGATGTATATATAATTAAAACCATACTAGCTAAGGAATAACTATTTGGGCCCAAGTATCTTATCTCGCGCATTCCTCTATATTCAATAGCTAGGATTAACAAAGTGACAGGCGGATTATCAAATGGTATTCATTTAGGCCTACATGTAGTGAGTTCAGTGTTTGATACTTGGGCCATTATGTGCTCACTGGTTGCCCCTAACAACAAATTTCTCATTGTGTAAACATAGATGTCTACTCTGTACACTTGCTGTAGTCTATACATTATTTGTGACATTTTATCCAGGTTCCCCGCCGAATGTGGACCAGAGAAACATCAGCCCGTGACGTCAGCTGGACGGCGGCCCTGGCTTCCCCTGCTCTATACTACAGCACAGAGTCAGACATACGCCTGGTGTCTGAGAGCGGGGAGAGTCTGCCGCTCCAGATCGACATAGCCCTGATACAGTGGACGCGCTGTGTCGACTCGACACCTGATGGGGCCGCTGTCGTGGTGGTTGACGGGGAGAGGCCATACAACTGGACAGTGTTCAGACGGGAGTCGGGGGGATCTTACCATCGCCAGGCAACCTACCAGCTACAAGATCAGTCGTCAGAGGAAGACATAGAACCCCGAGCTGCACGCTGGACACCAGACGGAGGAATAGTTATGGTGGTGAGAAGCTTGATTTGTTATGTGCACTGTGTAGTCGGATTCCATTGAATATGGATTACGTAAATATATCACAAAATGTTGTATAATTGGCAGTTAATACACATATATTGAATGATTATGTTATTTGTAATATTTATTGCTTTTGTTTAGAATACATGCATGCCGGTGATATCATCATCGATACCATTCATTATTATTATTGTTATTATTATTATTATTATTATTATTATTATTATTATTGTTAATACCATCAGATGTCCAGTTATCACCTGCGGAAGTACCGAGTGTCTGACGGTGACCTGCTCTGGGAGGTGAAGGATGTCTACAGTGGCTATGTGTCCCCAGGCCAGCTGTCTGTCTGCCAGCAGAGCGGCCACATCCTCCTGTCTCGCTGGCCGTGGGGAGTCTGTGTGTACAGCCCGGCCGGGGAGCTCCTACATCGTGTTCCTCGCCCTGCCTGGCTCCCAGGTATCCTCTCAGTGTGCGCAGTGAGGAAGGACACGTGGTTATCTGGACACAATGACGGCTCTGTCCGTCTGTGGGGGGTCAGTGACACCGCTAGGGCCGAGCACGTGCTGGTTGATACAGGAGAGATTGACGTCACGGGTCTGGCGCTGTCCGGGGACAGACTCCTCGCCGTACTTACCTGGACCGGGCGCAGTCACAAACTGATTGTGTATAACGTGGCGGGCTGCCTGGAGTAAGCACCACTGTCACTATCCCATCGATATGTACATAATCATTGCTAGTCACTGTACACACACATATATATATATAGGTGTGTGTGTGTGTGTAATATGTTCAAAACAAACTGATAGTAATCGATGATAAATGTCAATATATGAAACAGTATGACCAGTGTAAATTGAATGTGGATACATATGGGAGTAAAATTGCTGAATGCAAGGTGTTTGTGATTTTATAATGCTTCATGGTGTCATGCTTATGTAGGTTGGTATGATATTAATCATATTTGCCATATTTGTGTCAATTTATAATTAAGTAGGTGTGATATAACTTATATCAGAATGAATTCCTTACGATATCATTTCTTTTGTACATGTTTTATACAATACCCTGGTGATGCTAGTAGACTGAAATGTATTTCTGTAGTATTTTGTTTTGTTCAGTCTCTAAAATTGTTGTAATGTTTATTCCTGTCAATAAAATATTTGTTGTTCAATGTATGATTGTTGTTGTTTACATTGAGCCGAATCACTTCCAATCGTGTGAGTGACAGAGAGATGCTTCTAATATTTATACTAATGTTATAAGACACTGAGACACAGATTAAAAATACATAGACATAAAATCGTGGTAAATTTATATCAAAGAAATCGCTTGTATGAATTGTACGTGGTTATTGCAAACAAATAACAATTTCAGTTTAGATGTTGAAGCTATCGCAAAAGTTGACATTTATTAACAGAATCGTGAGTGACAGATGTTTATCAATAAACGCGCCACTTGTTCTCCAAATATCGGTGGCTTGTTTTGTCTACGACCAGTCGTGTTGTGACATTCTCTACAAATACTCGTCCGTGAGTTCGTTTTTTTGCATTGGATACAAACAACAACAACATATCCAATCTATATTTACCAGGAAAATTCACAGCGTACCTAACAGCAATTCGAATCTCTCGTTGCAACGATTTTAATTTGATTTTGAATCACCGTGACCGAGATACATATATATGTATATGAATATAGTAACAATGTAACGTTTAAATACATTTGATACTTCTAGCCACACTGAGCTTATTAGTCACTATAACACACGTGTTACGTAGTGAAGAAATAAGTATAAAACTTTTGCCTGTTTACAGAAGTAATATGCTACACTCTCGGGTAGGAGCCCGAGGGGAATAGTTCACTGACACCTTCACATCACCTGGGTCAACAGGTTAAAGTTGTTTTATTATTATACTGGGTAAAATTTACAATGCGTATTAGCTAATTAGGCTCAATGGCGCATTTTCAGAGCTATACTCTGATTTTTCTAACTTGTTTACAGTGTTTTTCGCTGATATTTTTTGTGGTGGTAAATGGTAACGTTCTGTAACTTAGCATACTTCACCTGGGAGTCAAACGGCAATTTTCTACCGAATTTCAGATTTCTATCTCGAAAATTGAGAAAGTTGGTAATCTACCCTAATGTTAAATTTAGCTCTATCATTGAATTTCAGCATCCGCACAAAATCTTGTGCATGTGCTCGGTTTTCTAGCGGTGCAATCTTACGAAATCAACATGTTTGTGTATAATACACCCAATGTGTCTTCTGGTCCAAAATTACAATAATACTTCGAATCCTGATGGATAGAGACCGGACGAAACCCTCGAATATGCTCAGATTCTCGAGATCCCGTTTTAGGCTGAAATTTAATATTGGGGGTACATTGCCAACTTCTTCAATTTTTGCGATAGTAGTATGAAATATGGTCTAAAATTGCCGTTTAAATCCTAGGTGAAGTATGCCCAGTTATAGAACGATAACATTTAGCATCACATAAATATCGTCGAAAACCGGTGTAAACAAGTTAGAAAAATCAGAGTATATACATTCTCCGGCTCCAGAGATTACATAAGCCTACATACTATTTTATATAGGATACAGAATATCTTTATGAATGTCGTTAGTAAAACACCATTGAGCACAAGAATAATGAATTCAAATATTGTTTACACAGCACGACATAAATATATTGGACATTTTTGGACAACGTTTGCAAACTTATCAAGATCCTTATACTCATCATCATCTGGCAAATTATTCTCAAAACACGGTTTTATGTGGATTGCATAAGCGGGACAATAATAGTGAATTAAATTTTTCAATCTCTCTAAGTTTACACACACTGCATATACTATTTTGTAAGGGGTGTTGATATCTTCCAGTTTTGATTTCCAATGAATTTTGTTTTTTTCTGCACGTTGGACAAACTCTAAGCACCCCAGAATGATTTACGCACCCTATCATGAACGCATTGTGATGAGGCACAGAGGCCACACATTTCACGCCATATTATTGTATTTACAAGGTGATATAGGTTGAAGAATTATGAGATTACGGGCTCAAAAAGAATACAGCCGACAAGATTTTTCTCATGATTCGCTGAACGATTGGATAAAATCTGTACTTAGGCTTCGAAACATTTGCAGCTGAGTGAAACTGAGTGAAACATTTGCAACTGAGTGAAACTTTACAAAAAATTGTTTGATATTGCAAGGGTATACTACGGAGCCTCTGAGAGGACATGGAAAAAATAGTTTTAGCACATTGTTATTGCGTTCCCTCGCAATCCGGATCGCGTTCCCTCGCGATATTATTGCGTTTCCTCGCATTCCGGATCGCGTTCCCTCACGATCTTGTAGAAAAACCTTCTCAGAAGTCATTGGCGTCAGCACAATGCGAGGGAACGCTATCCAGAATGCGAGGGAACGCAATAAGATCGTGAGGGAATGCGATCTGGATTCAAGGGAACGCAATAATATTGCGAGGGAACGCAATAACCATATGTCAAAAAATATTTCTTCCATGTCCTTTCAGCGGCTCCGTAGTAATATACTGATATTAGGTCTGTTAATTATTTTCCAGAGAACTCGTACCATGCTGTGAGTTTGGTGCGCCCTCAGCAATGTGATACATCCCATGTACAAAAAACCCCAAAATAGATGCAAAATTTAGTTCAATGAAATTTAGTGGCAGGAATCGGAACAAATCTCATAACCACTTGGTGAGGTACAACAGGGTCACTGTTATCAATATAAATATACATGTATATATTGATATTGTTTGATATCAATTTATTTAATGATTATATAATTATTTCGTATTCGCAGAAGTTACCATTAAGAGGTAACCAAATTAACAGCCCACAAGTTACCGTTGTCCATGAGCTCTGGTATCGAGTCCCGATAACAAGATCCTGATAGGACGCGGATGCTTCTAACCTAGGGGGTGTAATGTCTTTTTCACAATTTTCTCAATATATCTGTACTAGGCCACGTTATACTAGATATCTAAATCTTCGTTGTTGTACTCTTAGCTCACACATCAGTTACATGGGAGATGAATTATCATTGTAAGTTATTTATTTTCACTCAATTACGTGAAGGCAAATATAGACCCAAAATCCGTTGTTTTGTCATTGTATTCAATGTTGTATTCAATATAGATATATATATTGCAGGAGCCACCTGCGATACGAGTTCCCGTATCCCTTGACAGTTTCGTTTTCAGTCTATACCAGCGACACCTTCATTTATTTCCCGTGATGTGTAAAATATTTTTTTACCAGTATAACTGTCGTATGATATCAGCAACGGATATATTCTCACTGGAAGCAAATGGTATTTCCTTCTGAAGTTGTGTTGTCTCTGATCGTGCGATATATTGAGTGAATATTTTGGATTTGAATATCATACTATATGAAGACGTCATAAAGACATCTTCACCACAGAGACCTCCAAGGAACCCGAGTTGTGCAGCGGATGTTTTGTGCTTCTGGCTCGCTGGATGTGGTATGGCAGCTATTATTGACATGCAAATTTTTTTAAGACACCCCGCTCTTGAAGCGGAGCAAGATCCCCACAGAACACCCGAGTATCAATGAGATATCGATTGGATGGTCCGAGATGGTTGGAGCTAAAGATTGCTAAATCTGGGGATGTCATGTCATGTATCACATGTATCACTTGCAAAACCTTTTATTTGTGCATGCTTCATCTTACGTTATGAGATCTTAATAAAAGGATTTTATTTCTATATCTCTTTAAATAGAAATTTCGATGTCATGGGATCATTTTCAGGTCAGCTCATTATGGTGTCTGCATCCTCTATTGGAGCTGGAAACTTCACAGAGACCAAAGACAAAGTTGTTTGATTTTTATCAGAGAATATATTTTATATAGGCCAATCCTGATTTTTTTTGTTTCTCGTGCTTTGGAAAACCAAAAGCTACGAGGGAGAGCGGAGAAAACGAACGAATCCTCGAATAAAAAACGGCATACCTTGCAACGAGTCTCTGAAAGCAAGCGATGTTGAGGTAGGGATACTAAGTTTTGAGCATCTAATAATATATCATAGTTCTATATTGAATTCTAGAACTTCATTCGTGGTAAGGATTGTTAAATTAAAGTGTTACTCTGAGCAAAACTGTGGATACATCTTGTCTACACACTCGACAGTCGGATAAGTTGTACTGTAAAACCCCTATGAGTAAGCTTTACAGATATTGGCAAGAATCTGTGTGTCAAAATCGCATTTATTTCCATAATATTACATATTTATCTTGTTTGTTTTTTTTCTCATAATTTCGCAAAAAGCGAGGCGCGCGGGGACGAGAAACAGAAAATTGAACAGGAATGGCCTTACCTTCGTACACCACAACACGCCCTTCAGCCGAGTAAAATACGTGTTTCAAGGCTTTGGAGCTACAAGTAGTGCTGAAATGCAACGTAGCTCCAATCTGTGAAAACATTTATAAGACATTTATCTCACACTGATGACCTAAGTGAAATTTTTGTTCATCAAGTGAAAGATATATTATTTTATTTCCAAATATATTATTCCAATTGTACTTATTATGGGGAATTGTTTTAGATGATTTGATCAAATAGAATATTTCGAAGTTAGTTATTTCTGAAAAAGTTTGCTCCATGCTGCCTAAACTCATTTTGTTTAGTTTAGTTTCACAGAAAGCTGACATTCTACTATAATAGAGCGTTATGCGGGAACGCTATGACTTGTCTATATATTCGATTATCATTATGCGCTACAAAGGTTCGATTTATTTTGTGAGTATTGCTTACATCGTTCATGCGTGATTATACTTTTGCGCTGCGTTCAATCGTCGAATTGTTCCGATTATTATTCCGATAATTTCTACATAATATTCCCTGCTAATAGTCTCATGTAGTAATAAGTAATTGTAATAACAACCTGTTTATCATTGTAGAATATTTATGACTGTTAGCGGCCCGAAACCCTCCCTTACACTTTATCCCACTCGACATACACGGCACAGATTCATCACATGACTTCGTACTCACGAGAACCGACGCACACCGTCCAAGACATGTAAACAACTCCTCAAATGACGTCATGCAGAACACACCACCAATCACAACATTTCCAGACACCTAACCACGCCCACACAGACATTACCTCACATTCAGCAAATCACATGAACTCCTGTTCCACGACGCGGGAAAAACCAGACACCCATGAAAAAGTCCCCGCGCTTTTCGGAGTCGAGTTTGAGAGATTTAGAGAGTGAAGACGTGTCTCTAAAATATTGAAGAAATTAAAGAAGATTTATAGAAGAATATCTGTAATATAACATTCCACGTGTCGGACTGTTAATCGGACTATTTCGGGAAGTGTGAATGAGGCCGTGATCGTGCCATCGGACTTATCATCCTAATAAACTTGGATTAATCGAATTCGGACTGGTTTGTGATATTTCAAGCACAACGCTACGAACACTATACGCTAGTAAAAGGGCTGATCGGACCCTGAAGAATCCCGATTTCGTAACATTGGCGCCAGTGACCAGGATATCGAAAGCCAGTCTCGGCTTAGAAACTGTTAACGTCAATGCCGGATACACGAGAGAAAACCCATAGCCAGCAGCCGAATTCCCGTGAGGAGTCACAGACGACAGACGGAACGACCGCCAAACGGGTCCCGCTAAGCCAGCGACCGTCGCGACCCCGATCAGTAGCGATGAGTGACACGTTAACTCTGTCACACGTGCAACCGCCCGACGAACTGTATCAGATATCGGAATACTGTGATCATACTGGTTCGTCATTGTCGAAAGAAGATTACGGACCGAATCTCTTTGCTGATGAAGAGTACATGAACGAACTGTTGCTACGTGAAGACCCGTCATCGCCCCGTCACACGATTGGCGAGATCTTGGAAGTCCATGCCAAGTCGTATCGCACTACACCTGCCGGACCGTCTTGCTCGCTAGCCAACGATCGAAGACGAGTGAACTCTGTGCCTGCAAAACAGAGACCGGATACTGACACGTTGTCACAACCGGTGAGCGTACAGCCAGTGAACATTAACACTTCCATGGTGACGCAACGGCCCAGCCAATTGCGAATTTGTCGGTGGTTGGACGATTCGGACAGTGCTGATGAGTTCGGACCAAGCCGTGACCAACCTGCGTCACGACCTTTGACGGCCACCCTGACGCGTCATGAGCGTAACACGCTAGTCCAGTCGAGATTGCCGACCGACCCGATCGTGACCGGAGTCCTGCCCGAGGGGTTCCAGCCGAACCGGAGACGTCCCGCTACAGAGAGCACTCCAGCACCTGCTGCCGACCGGACCCATACACGACCGACCTTCACCGCGATCGACTCCCGCGGACCAGTGAACAACCCGCCTTGGCGATCACACGACATCGGTGTTGCGATCTCGGACACGAGCGCTCGCACACGCGACGAGCATCAGCCGCCGATGACCATCATCGGACTCGAGCTCCCTGTCGAGCCCGCGGATCAAGCGATATCAGTTGTTCCTGATGGATATCACCATGTTGCTCCTGGCGGATATCGTAATGTTGTTCCTGATGGATATCATAATGTTGTTCCTGACGGATATCACAATGTTGTTCCCGATGGATACAAACCGCCGTACCCCGGAGTGGTACCTCGTCGCGGTGGTCTTGTGCCATACTCCGGAATAGCAGCTCAATATCCTAGGATAGCAGATCAGTACCCCGGAATAGCAGATCAATATCCCGGAATAGCAGTATGCCCGAGTGTGTTTGTTAACAGCCCCAGATCCTACGGTCTGTCGCCGCCGTACCCTCCTCACTCGGAAGGTGTACCGCAGATGACTCAATCGTACGGGCTCGCTTCGCAGGCCGCGCCGGTGTCAAGTTGTGTCGGATACTCACCAGCGGCTCACAACGCGACCTCGGAACGCCAGTCACCATACGACCGCCGTCTCCCCAGCGGAAGCTGCTACGACTGTGCCCGATGGATCGCCAGCGAACATCGGTACTCCGATCACTACGACACCCAACAATGGTACTTCACACTCTACGACATCGAACGTCGGTACTTCGATCTCAACGACATCCAACATCGGTGCTCCGATCACTACGACATCCGATAACGGTACTTCGAACTCTACGACATCGAACATCGGTGCTCCGATCTCACAGCCGGTGGAATCTACGACCGGACCACCACCATTGGCAACCGGCAAGACCGCCCAGTGGCGTGCCACCTTCAAGGAAGGCAACCTGGTACAGTACCTGCGCAGCTACGAGCAGTTTACATCCGCCTCCACGTATACGGACTTGAACAAGACCACGACTTTCCGCAGTACGCTGCGAGGCCATGCCGAGGCACTTGCCTAACACATCCCCGTCGACACCCCGTGGGAAGAGTTCCAACGTCACTTGCTGGAGGGATGGGAGCACACACCTCGCCGTCAGGCAAAGCGCGACAACTTTCCGTTTATGAAACAGGAACGGAAAGAGGCCGCAGAACATTACCTTGAGCGGTTTTAAGCGCTTGCGGAACAGGTGTTCGACGATGTGACCCCGGAATCTCAGCAAAGAATCTCAGCAAAGAATCTCAGCAATTCATTAACGGCCAGCTGGACTATATTGCGGATAGACTATGTGTGCTGACGTTTGGTTCATATAGTGAAGCACTCACGGCTGTTCTAAAAGCGGAAAGCCGACAGCAAAGAACGAAATGAGAGCGACAACACGGTGCTCGTTGGACTGAAGTCATTGGTTACGCAGAGGATAATGATACGGACTCAGAAATGGCGTGTGCTCGGACAGATTGACACTGGGGAAAAGCTAACTCCCGAACAGATAGCATACTACGATCCAGCACGCCCGGACTTGAAGGTTGTGCCGAACATTCAGTGCCGGCCTGTTCTCGTGAATGGGTAGCGGACGCATTCCAGCCGGACAGTATGGTGAGGATGCATTGTACTCTGTGTTGCGAGCTACGGCTCAGGCCCGAGGGGACCGTCCTACACTAGCGGGTCGAACTGAAATCTGTAAGAAACCCGGACATCAGTGGATACGGTGTTTCCGACTGACGGATATTCTGGCACGGAAAGGTATGAAGCCATTCGCACCCAGATCGGGTGTCGCAGGGAACACTGATCGGACTAATAAGGCTACGCCTAATGCCAAACCTACCAACGTACCGCCACTCCAGGTCGGTTAAATACCTGAGAGTAAACCGTCAAACTAGAGGAGGAAGGAACTGTGGAGCAAGGACCTTCCGATAACACGAGCAAAGCTCCCAGCTCCAAAACAGTAATCGTACCGGCAGCCATAACCATCTTGCCGGTCAAATCAGCGCTACCGCCCCCGGCGGCTAAGCCTCACGAAGGGGTGTGCACTAAATGCGCCTCATCGTCTTCCGCTCAAGATTCGCTCCACAAAGGGGTGTCGGAGCCTTTGCAACAGCGCTCATCGCGGAATAAGCGCCACGAAGGGGTGTCGCCACGCACCGCCAACGGAACCGAAACAGACAGTATGTCCGAGATTGAATGGATATCGGACCCGAAAATAAACCAGCGACGCTGACACTCCCGCTGAAGGTTCCGTCAGACGATTCGGACAAACCGATCATTATCAATAACAGCCGCGCCGCCCATGAGTGTTGGAAATTGCCGGTACGCATTGGTAAACGAATTTTCAAGGCAGTGATGGACTTGGGGGCACAGATCTCGTTGCTTCGTTGAGATCTGCTTCATTGTGTGCCTCCCGAACAATGCACTATGCGTCCTACAACCACGACTATCCGTGATGTCAACGGGGACCAGCCCTATCGACAGACTCTTGGACCTTGTGATTCAAGTCGGAACTAAAGAAATGTTGGTGACATTTTGTGTAGCCGCAATTCATGGCGAAATGATTTTGGGCATGAATTTCTTCCGGCAAACCAATGCCATCATTAATTATGGCGAAGGAACAGTACAGGTTAACAAGGAGACACTGTTCGCGCACAAAGACTTTGAAGCGAATGGCGTACGCATGGCTGTACGTCGTGCAGTCACTGTGCCACCACGCAGTGAAGCAGTGGTCGAACTGGTCCCGACCTCGAAGGTCAGAGTGCGGCAACACCCGCGCCTCATTCAGCCAATGGTGAACTTTCCCGAGGATACGGACTTAGTAATGGGGAGGACACTAACCACACTGAACCGGAAGTGTGTAAAAGTGACAGTAGTGAACCCCGTGGATACGGGCATCACTCTGACTCACTCAGACCCTGTCGCTATTGCGAGCCCTGTGGATAGCATTGTGGGTGCATTGCCGAATCCCGGAGAAGAACCAGACATTCCCTGGATGAACATTAATGTTATAGTGATCTACCGCCATATTTACATGATATGGTGGACCGAGCTGGGTTAGCTCCCGAACAGCAGCGCCAATGTGCTAACCTAGTGTACAGGTATAAGGACACCTTCATGTGCCCAGACGGACAGTTGGGACGAACCCAAGTCGTACAGCATCGGATTGATACCGGAGCGAATGCACCGATTCGCCAATGACAGCGACGTGTCCCTCAGACTCAACAGCATATCATTGACGAAGAGGTCGACAAAATGTTACTGCTCGGATGTATTGAGCCGTCGGACTCACCGTGGAGCTCGCAAGTGGTGCTCGTGCGGAAAAAGAACGGACAGGTACGGTTCTGTGTTGATTACAGTTCTGGGTTGAACACGGAAAGATTCGTACCCACTTCGGAATATACAAGACACGCATGATGCGCTTGCTGGAGCGACGTACTTTTCGGCTCTGGATCTTGCCTCCGGATAGTGGCAAGTCGAGGTGGACCCAGCGGATCGACCAAAGACCGCCTTTGCCACTCAGAAAGGCTTGTACCAATTCAAGGTTATGCCGTTCGGACTGAGTAACGCGCCGGCAACCTTTGAGCGTCTCATGGAGACAATTCTCCGTGGATATCTATGGACTAGATGTATGTGCTATCTGGACGATGTGATAGCATACGGACGCACTTTTGATCAGGCGCTTGCCAACCTGGAAGTGGACCTAGATCAGATGCGAACTGTTGGGTTACGTCTGCAACCCAAAAAGTGCGAACTATTTCAAAGAGAAATCCTATATCTGGGATTTATTGTGAGCGGACAAGGTATCAGGGTTGACCCGAACAAGGTCAAAGCTATTAGGGAATGGCCAGTTCCATGTGAGACCACGGACATTAGGGCCTTTCTAGGGTTCACGAACTATCACCGGAGGTTCATTAAGGACTACGCCGAAATTGCCGAACCTCTTGTCGCACTCATCAGAGGTGAATGTCTCTTCACCTGCGTACATTGGATACTTAAATCAGTGGTCAACAGTGGTTGTCAGACTATTCTACTGTTCACATTGTCGCAGCACAGCAGGCCGACCCCAGTGTCGGGCTAGTACGTCAATGGATAGCAGCCGGAATGAAAGCGACCTCGAAAGAAGTCGCCCGTCACGGAGAGGAGGTTAAGACCCTGTTCTCGTGATGGAGTCTACTGGCTCTACAAGATGGAGTCTTGGTACGGAATACCAAGCGGATTACCACCGTCTACGGACGGTGGTTTTACATCAGTTGCACGACCTCAAGGTCGTAGGTCACCTTGGAATACAGCGAACCGTCGATAGAGTCTGTCGCCAATTCTATTGGCCGGGTTTATCGTTGGACGTCGCACGCTGGTGTGCTCATTGTCCTCAGTGTGCGTCGCGTAAGGGGAAGCCAACGCCAAAACGGTCGCCATTAACTCAATTGCCGACCCGAGCCCCCTTTGACAGAATTGCATTGGATATTCTAGACACCCACAAAACTACCGGACGTGGAAATAGGTATATCCTTGTGATTTCGGACTATTTCTCCAAGTACACGGACGCGTTCCCGCTCCGACGCCACACGGCTAGGAATGTAGCTGACGTCTTGGTGAAAAGGTGGATTGTGTACCACGGAGTGCCGAAAGCCATTCACAGTGACCAAGGGAATGAATTCGAATCCTCACTGTTTCAGAATGTCGCGCGCTTGCTAGGCGCCAAGAAAATACGGACTACGCCCTACCGACCACAAAGCGATGGTCAGGTTGAACGATTCAATCGAACTTTACTGAATATGCTAAGCGCATTTGTCAGTGATCGTGGAAACGATTGAGACTTACATCTACCGTATGTGTTGATGGCATATCGCTCCTCAGTTCACTCATCTACCGGGTGTACTCTACACCTGATGGTGTACGGACATGAATGTAATTTACCAGTGGACTTGGTATTTCCAACACGTGACCCGGAGCCGCTACCTCCATGCGGACCAGAGTATGTCAAATACTTACGAACTGCCATCAGAACTGCACATGGGTTCGCACAAGACCATCTGCAGAAAGCCGCGACCCGTCAAAAATTGGGATATGACACTCACGCAAAATATCGGCCCCAATTTCAACCCGGAGAGTTGGTAAGATACTATTATCTACCCCTCACGCAAAGTAACAAATTTGCACGACCATGGACTGGACCCTAGAGAGTTCTGGAACGTGTTACCGATGTGGACTATCGGATAGCCCTCGTACTTACGTAACACACGTGTCGTCCATCTTGACGTCATCAAGTCGTATGAAGGTGATTTACATCTTCCAAACTACCGCGATAACGTGGTGTCGCCACCTGAGTCGCCAAGTGATGCGAACTCTAAAAACAAGTCATCTAGTGATTCACTGGAGCATATCCGAGCTCTGTATCATCCCTGGGATGTCACAGTACAAGAGAAGTCTACAGAGACAGATCGGACTACGTATACAGATGTCACGCCATCACAGTCTAAACGCTAACCCGTGTCGCCGCCCTCGTCGAACACGAGACAACGTAATAGGAAATAAAATCGTGCAAATCGAACTCGAGTGCCCCACAGCACGTGCCAAAGAAACGCGGATCACGACCCGTGATCAGTACGGACTCGTCAACGAGTGAGGCTACGCCCCAGCCTGCTTCGTACAGCCGCCCTAGACGGACTATTCGCCGACCAGCCCAATTCAGATAACCCTGGCTGAATTCACTGATTGATAAAATTGATGATGAAATTATGAATGTTGAATGGACTGTGATGTCATGTCTTTTCGATAATTTCTATAATAATATAATAATAATATGTACCCATATATTCATCATATTTCTTATGTATTCGATGTCAGTGAGGCACTTTTTCATATATTTTAGTGACATGATGTCGTGGAATGAGCATGGTTATGATATTGGCCGTATAATGTGGTATAATGCATTCGTATATATATCACCGTATTATTCATGTGTGTTGTCTCGCGCACTGTGGCGCACTACCTAAAAAAATTCATAATCATGTAATTACACCCATGTGTCAGCCGAACAGCCCTGCCGAGAGTAAGATCACTTTGTCGCTGACGAGGTGAAAGGAGAGCCGTTATCAGAGCAAGCACCGGGATCGGGGAACGCGATACAGCGGATTTCGTCTCTGAACCCACCTTTCCACACCAAAGCGTGATCTGTCAAACACTCTCATTGTAAAACCACCATCAACGCGCCTCAGTAGGGCCGATCCAGATCACCACCCTCACCCCCTCACAGTAATAACCGCGTTCCTCGAACCTAGGAACTGATGATAATGAACGGACTGATGAGACTCCTGTGAGCCTAGTATTCATACTACTATATTTAATGAACTGAATCGTCTGCTAACGCAATTCGATTAACTGTTTACTGTGTGTTAAATCACGAAGATAAGGAACGGAATTAATGTGAAGAGTTCACACGGACTGCATGTAACACAAGTAGACACAAAAGCCGTGATCGGCTCCGCCACAAAACTTTCACGCGTAAAGACAATAGTGATTGGGAGCACATGAAAAGTGTTGTAACTCTGAATGTATGCCAGATCAACTCGTGATATGATTGGATAGTGAAATCCAGGAGCCGTAGTCGGACTTATGGAAATCAGAACGGTGTGTATGTCAATCCACCGCCCTGACTGTTGGCGTGAAAGGCCAGCCTTTGATGTACAGCGTTTCGTAGGTGATGGGTCCGCCTGCCGCAAACACAGGCAGAGACAATTGCATGAAACGAAAAGACGTATATAGATAATAGAGCGCACCCCCCCCACCCGGGGACTCTAAGAAGTGATGCTGTCAGCATCTTTGTGTGTACAGTGCGGACTTAGTGGAAAGTTGCGTGCGGTTGCGGGAAGCGGGTCACTTGCCTGCTGACCATCGAGCGGATAACACCAATCTGTGGATATTAGAGCGGAATTCACTTGACTGTTGCAAGGATTATTCAAAGCGGATATCTAAGCAAAGTTTATACATTTGTACTATAGACGGACTGTGTACGGACTGTGGAATAAGTTCCTGTCGGGATAAGAAGTTTGTTGCAAACTTTTGATCGGAATACGGAGTAACAATCTGTGGTAGCGGACAGAGTATTCGGTTGTTGCTGACGGATATTACCCGAACTAAGCCGGAGTAGAGTGTGTCGGACTTGTGCCTGGAGGCTGTTGTGACACACGTCAGTGTCACTGCGGCCGGGCATGTCGTCTAAGGACGAGAAAGAAAGCGGACTTTCACCGGCTCGAGCTGAGAGCCCTATCGTTGACGACGATGAATCGGACACGCCCGTACCATCACCAGCTCCCGTCGTCATCAACGGCGAGTGTATAGCCGTTGAGATTGCGAACATGGGGATGTCCGTGAGCATCCCATTGAAATTATGGACTCGGACACCCAGCAGTCGGAGAGCGTCCCGGAACAGCCCCGAGGAGCGGAAGCCCCAGGAGCCGAACCTCCGCTCACCCTGCAGCAGCATGTCATCCGCAACTTACAGCTGCGTGGGGAACGACATACACTAAGTCCGCCACCGGATCAGTTAGCGGACTTAAGCGACCCGCGACTGGAGCAGCTCCAGGAAGGAAGCTGATTGTGGAGCGCGCCTTGGTCGCACAGCGACAGTCACCAGTCACCTCTTCCGCCACCAGTCACCTCTTCCGCCCGCTACGACGGCGCCGGTACCCGTACCCGCCACACGACCCGCCGTATCTCCAGCGCAACCCTCAGGGCCACCACCTGCAGCGGGACCTTCAGTGCCAGCTCCGAACCCGGATCGGGGACCCCGAATTTCCCCGTTCCGACGTCAAGTAAACGAGCTGATGGCGCTTGTCCCAGCACCCATCACGCCGATCGGGACCCGCGCCATCCGCTGAGACGAAGTCCCGATGAGTCAGCACACGCGACTCGCCGGATACGGGCCCGAACATGACTATGCAGTCCCGTCGACTCTGTCAGAGGGTCAAATTATGACCTTACGCGGAATCCGCCTAGACAACGGGCGGTATGACTGCCCCTTCTGCACTGGAACAGAAGAGCCTGTCGGATCTTTGTTGTGGCCGACCGTGAGTCGGCGCGGACCGTTCCGTACGCCCCAGGTATTGGACGCGCACGTTTTGGCGTACCACTTCCCGTTCATCAGATTTTTCATCTGCCAAGCGAACGACGGATTCGTGGCCCTCACCCTGGCCGACATGGTGTGCCACTTGTCCACACCTACGGACGAGCACATCTTGCGTTTTCCGCTATTCAAACGCGGACGACTGACGGCGACCCCACAGATTGTGCGGAGGTTTACCGTGAGGTGCCACGTAGATATGCAGCCGAATCCGCACTATCGGCCGCCTCGCGTACCCGCTCACCTTGTTATCTTCCGCCGGACCCCGACATCTGTTTTGACCTTCGGCATTTGACTGATGGCCCCGGAATTAATGGAACAGTATCCGCCGAACCTTGCGCCACACGTCATGCTGGTACTCCAATGGATAGAGGCTCCGAACATTGACACCAGGGAGGGTGAAGTCCGTCTCGCCAACATGGTCGGCGAGATCCAGACCATAAATCCACAAGTGCGATACCGCCGACCTGGAGCCTTTTTGTTTCCACGACCGATCACATATCATACCTCGGCCATGGAGGCGCCTGAAGCGCGCCGACCAGCGCCCGTGCAACCACAGCCCGACCAACTGCAGGAGCAGCTTCAGCGCTCGGACACTGCTCGAGCGGAACTACAGCGCGAAGTAAACCAGCTCCGTACCCAGCTCACCCAGACTCCCGCACCTCAGCCGGATGCCACTGGGGAGGCCCCGAGTCTTCCCAGCGAACTGGTATCAACCATTATCCGAGTTCTGCCGCACTTGCCCCATGAGGAGGCGCTTGAACTCATGGCGCACACTCCCGCCACACCAGCTCGGACTCAGAGAAGGCGCGATCAGCCTAAATAGGTAGTGATCGTCGGACGGACTATGTGATAAGTGGACTCTAAGGGAGTCATCCCCTAGAGTCATGTGTCGGACTGTCGGATTAACAAGCATTGTTTCGGATTAGCAAGCATTGTGTCAGATTAACAAGCATTGTGTCGGATTAACAAGCATTGTGTCGGAATAGCCTGATAGACTCAAAGAGGGTCATCCTCTTGGGTCATGGCCCGTGCCTGTCGGATAAACACATCTAATCGGAATATTAACTATGTGATGCATGTCATATATGTATGTGGTGTGTTTTAGTATTCAATTCATATGATAATATGTCGTATTCACAGTAACTTGTGTGTAATGTCGGACTCTGGCCTGAATCACTCAGGTACGAACTTTAAGTACATTTTTTTTTAATTTTGGGACGTCGAGGACAGTTGCTTTTATTCTGTGATTTTACATGTCGTTGTTCATATGTGTGTTGATTTATGTCGTTGATTCCTCATATGTCGTTGTGATGCATGTATTTGTCCTATGTGTTCATATCATCCTAGTGACTGCCGACGGACTGACTGATGACTTTATTTTGACAGTTAGAACTTTTATTGTACTCAGTGTTTTCTCATTGTCTCGCGCGGTGTGTGTGTTTCCTTCTAGGACTTTTAGCTTATTCTGTTTAGATTTTTGGACTGTGAGGTTTCGGGAAGGGTAAATTCCCAGGGGGTAATTTACCGAAGGGCCCGAAACCCTCCCTTACACTTTATCCCACTCAACACACACGGCACAGATTCATCGCATGACTTCGTACTCACGAGAACCGACGCACACCGTCCAAGACATGTAAACAACTCCACAAATGACGTCATGCAGAACACACCACCAATCACAACATTTCCAGACACCTAACCACGCCCACACAGACATTACCTCACATTCAGCAAATCACATGAACTCCTGTTCCACGACGCGGGAAAACCAGACACCCATGAAAAAGTCCCTGCGCTTTTCGGAGTCGAGTTTGAGAGATTTAGAGAGTGAAGACGTGTCTCTAAAATATTGAAGAAATTAAAGAAGATTTATAGAAGAAAATCTGTGATATAACATTCCACGTGTCGGACTATTAATCGGACTATTTCGGGAAGTGTGAATGAGGCCGTGATCGTGCCATCGGACTTATCATCCTAATAAACTTGGATTATCGAATTCGGACTGGTTTGTGATATTTCAAGCACAACGCTACGAATACTATACGCTAGTAAAAGGGCTGATCGGACCCTGAAGAATCCCAATTTCATAACATCATTATCACCATGACTTCATATCATTGCTGACCAATCACGAATCGACACAGACTGTAACCGTCCAATCAGATTCAACTCTCTGTGGCGGACCATAACACTATGATATGGACCGGACTAGTGGTCAGTCTCATCTCAGCTGTCCACGCAGACAGACGGACGGACAGGGACCGGTCAGGCATCAACACACGTGGGAAGTTTCACGGCAGTATACGCCGAGACATGTATATTTCTACTAATAGTGGAAGTACTCACGGGTATGTGAATTATTGTGATTTAGGTGAACTATGGTAAACACATTTAATGTATTAATTATTGGAGTTTATTGAATTCTGCAGTAATGAATTATCAGTAACAAATCCGAACATGGGATTCACATGTAATCTATCATATTTTGTTATTTACTTTGTGTATATTTTGTTACTGTATATTTACACTACTTTTATACATTTTATAGGTTTGTTGTCAATAAATGATTATAAACTCAGCCGAGTCGAGTCTGTGCACACTACATATTCACAAAGACCAGTATGCCCAAATATCCGAAAGTCAGTATGGCCAGACAAAAGCCAGTATGACTCAGTTCCACAAAGGACAGTATGGTTTAGTTCTACAAAGGTAAGACATTTTCGAAAATAAACTACCTACCTACCTATCTAATTCGTACTTGGGGTTTTATTGTACACATATGTGTGTCCTGGTTTCGGATAGGCTGATGGATTGTGTCGTTTTGGACAACTCATCATTTATTGAATCATGTAGCGAGGAACTGTGACTAAATCGGTGGTGCATTGTACCACACAATGGCGAGTTGGATATCCCCTCGCTGTCAGTTTGTGGTGTTCGTAATAGTTTTGTGTGCACGGTGTGCAGTATATTATTCTCCGAATTTTTGCCATGTCAAATAAATAATCCATGGTTCCTGATGTTGCATATACATTAGTGATGTTTAGAACAGTTATCCCAACAGTACCTAAACTCACTAATGTTTGTGTATCTGGTTGTTCATCTGGTCGCTCATCTGGTTGTTCATCTGGTCGTTCATCTGGTTGCTCATCTGGTTGTTCATCTGGTTGCTCATCTGGTCATTCATTCTGGTTGCTCATCTGGTTGTTCATCTGGTTGCTCATCTGGTTGTTCATTCTGGTTGCTCATCTGGTCGTTCATTCTGGTTGCTCATCTGGTTGCTCATCTGGTCGTTCATCTGGTTGCTCATCTGGTCGTTCATCTGGTTGCTCATTTGGTCGTTCATCTGGTTGCTCATTTGGTCGTTCATTCTGGTTGCCCATTTGGTTGGTCATCCGGTTGCTCATCTAGTTGTTCATCTGGTTGTTCATATGGTCGTCCATCTGGTTGCTAATCTGGTTCATCTGGTTGCTAATCTGGTTCATCTGGTTGTTTATCTGGTCGTTAATCTGGTTGCTTATTTGGTCGTTCATCTGGTTGCTCATCTGGTCGTTCATTTGGTTGCTCATCTGATTGCTCATTTAGTCGTTCATGCTCACTGTGCTCATATTGTATTTCAGTGTTTTCTCGCAAATTCATATCATTCAATCATATCTTGTGCTGATAATGTTGTTTAGCAACATCACAAAACATGGTTATTCATTATATGCATATTTTGTATGTTAACACTCTAATAATTGCCATATGGAACGACGTACTAAATAAGTTAATTTGCTATACTGATGTTCTGTGCATTTTACTAGGAATATGTCTGTATCCCTGGTTAAATGAGATTTATCTGGTAGGTATGTGTTCCACCATCAAGCCATGACTGCTGAACCAATCTTTACATGTTGCAATGCAACTACGTCTCAAGGACAGTGTTGAAGTAATTCCGAGTCTTCATTGCGTATCGAACAAATGTAACCAATTGAAGGGCAATGTTGTTATACAATACCAATATTATTGTTAAAGAGGCAGAAGAATTGGATACTGATAGATGGCAAGGATGCATTGAATTACATCCTTCTTTTAATTTTGCTGAAGATATATTCACTCTTAACGATTTGGTTTTGATCCATTATGTTTGCCTCGACGTTGTAATAATTTCAAGGAAATTACCTACAATTTACATGTGTATCAAACCGATACATAATAATGTTCAAATGACATTTCTAAAATCTATTTGAAAGACGAGATTTACCCTGGTGGACACAGATTTCTCAAACTGTGTAGTCGAAACACTGTCTTTATATAAACTTGTATGTATCCACAAGATGCACAATGTAAGCTTCGAGATTCACTCATTTTAGAACAAATGTTGAAGACTTATGTTGCACACATTATTTTTTATTGTCTGCCTCTGACTGGTTATTATTGGTAATACATTGGTGACACATTCATACACTCAGTTTTATGTCATTTATTTTTAGTGATCTTTTTGTATCTGGTTTATATAGATGTTTGGAAAACACTGTGGGATTTCTATCTCACCTCTATGGACGTGTACAGGACAGTGCATAAAGAATATATATTCGGTAGCTGCAGGTTGTAGATTGATCACTATTGGGGATTCCCATTGAGGGCCTGGAGTAGAGAACACAATGGTCTGCCGGGAAAGCTTTGCATTCCAAATGTACTCTAGAGAGGTCAGCAAACAATATCACTTGACTGTCATTACCAGTGCGATGAGCTGCTCGTGTCATTCATGAGCTGTGTTGTGAATCTTTGGTGTAGAGAGATGTTTCTAGCACTCTACACGAGAGGCGATATCAATGTTTCACTACCACAAGCGTTCAATGATTAGCAAGCTCCACAACTGTCAAATATTTCCATATGGCTCTATTCACATGGTGAATAAACTGTTCAAGGCCTTCATGACATTGGTTGATATATAATTTATATGTATATGATAATAATATGATTATTATGTGTCTTTTATTTTATTGTTCTCGATCTGTTCAATGTCTGAACAATTCGAAGTCTAATATTCCCATAGTGAGTCATATCTTATGAATATTTTATCATCAATATACCCATGCACAAGTCAATCCACGTCATTGAGGCCACAGGAACAGATGTTAAAAAAGTTACCCGGGGTTGAGATGGTACACATCACTACTGTTTTGAGAGATGAAAAAACATAAACAAAATCCCAGCAAAGACTGTGGCCTTACGAGCTGTCATCATGGACCTATATTGACACTGGTGCTGTGAATCATGCCGGATGTCTCTTTAGTAGGGGTGGGGGGCAGTAAGAACTGCTGGCACAGTGGATATGTTCTGTCATGATGAATGGGTCTGGACGGATATAGCGGGGCTTCAGTGCTGGGTCGGCAGCGGTGCTACTGGAAATAGCAGCGTGTCCTCGACGCGGTCTTCAACTTCAGTATATTTACCTTGTGACAGTCATATTTCGCCACTCACGTGGGATCAAACCTATATCTTCAAGTCGTGGAAAAGACTTTTCGAATGTCGGTCAGAAAACAAGTACTAGCCATCATGATACACATGGTGGGTTTAATGCTTTCGGATCACAAGGCGATTCTAAACAGGATCAGATTTCTTACCTGAACACTGAAAAACAACCCTGATTATAAAATTCATTCTCACTATGCTAGAACGATAATAAAAGAAAGTATACAATATTCTACTTGTTATATTCATCTTCGGGATTGGTATGCACATTCCACAAATCATCACATTTTTTTTTATCTCATAGGCTACGTATGACATAGTTTCTGATATGTATGAGTTAAAATTTAACTTCTCTTTTTGTCGCACGAACAGGACGCCATAATTATAAGATATTACATGAAAGTATAAATTTGCGTGTTTCTCATCTATACATATCAGTGTCCATCTGCCACCCACCCACCTCTGCGAACATCCCAATACATACACATGTCAGAACTGTACACAGGATGACGTACTCAGGACATTCAATACCTGTCGGAGTACACTTATGTTGTTCGAGCTCCGGAATTATTGTAATAACTAGGCTGATTACTTGAGAAGAGTGTTGTGACGTTTAACGTACTATCTGTAGATTAATCATATAACTCTTCTCAGTCGACACGACACCAGATCATTCCACCGTGTCACGCTGTGATAATCGGTTTTTGATGTTAAGTTGTCTGTACCTGGTGTTATTGGTTTGACACCTGGTGATATCAGTTTTGATGTAGGTGAGACGGCACAAATGATCACAAGTAATGCTTTTCTTCCAGTTAAACCCTGATTAATACCTCTTGAGTATAAACGTGTTCTTTGATAATTGAATATGTAGTTATCATAAATATATATATATATATATATATATATATATATATATATATATATATATATATATATATATATATATTTGTCTGGAGGTATCGACTTTTGGACGAAAATGAAACAAATTAATTTTATTTTATATTATATTAATTCGGACTGCATGCATGATTAAATGAAGCGAATGCACTCACTCAAATTCAATGGAATATATTTGTGACAGTGAGTGTTGGTGTTGCCACCTAGTGGTTTTGAATGTGTATGAATGTGTGTGCGTGCTGCCACCTGTAGAGTGAATGTTTGTGTCTGGTCTCACTTTTACTTAGTTACTGTTTGTTTATTGTTGATCACATGACTATGTGATATTTTGGCGGGAGTTTTTACTTTGTTCACTTGCACTTTGAAAGTCAGAGAGGAAACATCTGATCGATTTTCCTCGTTACTTTATATGTTGCACTGCGCCATCATTTTACAAACCATCAACGATCATTACATCATTGATCATTACTTCATTCATCTTTATTTGGATCATCACACGTTTGATCAGGTCAGTTCATTCTCATGCTCATAATGTATTTTAATGCTATTCATTATCATATTTTACTCGTAGAAGGTTAGGGGAATTAGATTTCATTTATATGTGTAGTGGTTGTTCGATTATCAACCATTCTGCATTATTTCATTGCAGGCTGTATTATACACGAATAAACCCTCGAATCGAATCAAGCAAGTGTTTGTTATTACAACACCACCGCTATTACAACTGGCGCCCAATGTGAGTCGTGTAGCTGTAAGCCTGATCAGCGTGTTGAGGCAGCCCTGAAGCCAGCGTGATAGTCGCTACCCAGTATAGGCTCTGAAAGCCACAGCCGTGTCGACGCCGACAGTGTGGTCGTTGGGGTAGGCCTGGGAGCAGCCGCAATTCGCCGTTCTGCTACACAGATCGCCGTGGGTGAGAGCTCTTGTTCCAGTCATCACGCCTGTTGTTCATCGCCTGGTGATTGTTGCCCTGATCCATTCTGCGCGCGTCGCTATGCTTCACGTCGTTCATCGCCATCCTCGGTGAACTACAGTGCTTTTCCATCGTCTACGGTGGCGCCACCACGCGAATATGTGCACGAAGATCAAAGTCACAAACGTCAAAATGTGTCAACTTTGACAATACTGTGAGTGCATTTCAACGTGTAGTTAATTATCTCTGTGTATTGACACTGTCATATAGTTAGTCAAAGTTGATTGCAGTATATCTGCCAATTCAATTTACAGTTTGTAACTGTCCAGTTATTCACAGTGTATACAGGAATTTGGGAATTAGTTTTTGTAATCATTTGTGTAAATTGCCACTGTAATTTTGACAGTGTCAGTTTCGTTTACTTGTAACAAGTTATATTTATCATTGTCTAGTATTTCACAATATTTACTTGTGTATACAATTGCATTTGATATACACATACTTTGTTGAACATTATTTGTCATTCAATTGTTGGGTGACTTGTGGTAATATATTTAAACATATTCAATTGTGGGTGTATATTTGTGATTGGTCATTGTACACACAGTGTGTGTGTGAGCCTGTTATAGTCGTGTGGATAGGACATAGGTATTCATCACTCAGTATTCAGTCATATCATATCACTTCATTCATTTCATATCAATCATTGTCATTGACTCGTTATCATTTCTGACTTGTCATCGTTATTTTTTTTTAATCATACTAATTGTTTTCTTGGATTGGTACTTGATTTCAACTTTGTTGTTTTTTGGAGTCGGTTTTGATTTTCGCCTTTGCGAAATTTGGACTTCAAGGTTTTTCACAAGTCAAATATTCAAGGTCAGAACTTTGGTCTTTTTGGACTTTGTGTCTGTTGACTGAGTAAATTGTTGTGTGTATTGATTGACAGTGTGTTGTGTAACTGAGGTGTGCTTGTTGTGTGGTGTGTGAATGTATAAGTGTACTTAACATATATAACGTGTGAATATATACAACAGTGTTTGCTGTTTACCATTGCATGATTGCCACCTTTTGCATTCAACACTTATAGTGTACTGATATCGAGTTTAACACTTTACACCTGGTTTGTTTATTTACCGGGGTGGACTTAATTGTAATCCATCATGTCGGATCCATCAGAGGAAGACTTGGCCAAACTTGGTGCTGCTTTCTATGCTTTGGGTGCCAAGCCGGAGTATTCTGCTTCTGAGTTGGAGAAGTGGATGGAGGTCCAGTACGCAGATACTCTCAAGCTGAGAGGGGAAGGTGGTAGTGGTGTTTCCCAGGTCAAGAGTGAGACTCCTAGTTCTGTTCCAGCTGCTCCGTCACAGGTTCCTTTGAATTCTCCCAAGTTGCCCAGCTTCTCGGGTGATAACTCCAAAGGTGATGTCTCCTATGCTCATTGGAGGTATAGTGTCAAGTGTTTGATGGGGGAATACAGCGAGTCTACAATTCTGAATGTCGTTCGCAGATCTCTGAAGGGTACTGCTTCTGAAGTGTTACTTCACCTTGGGGAGAAAGTTTCTGTTCACGACCTGCTTGTCAAGTTTGATGTCGTCTTTGGGATTGTGTTCAGTCCAGAGCAGTTGCTTGAGCAATTCTACAGCTCTTCACAGAAGCCTTCTGAGTCAGTAGCTTCTTGGGGATGTCGGTTGGAGGAACTGCTTGACAAAGCCAGACAACGTGGTGCGATCTCTGAGGACACTGCTCCTACACGTCTTCGTTCCAGGTTTTGGAGTGGTATTTCCGATTCCAAGCTGCAGGAAGCCCTCAGACACCATTTTGATAATGGTATGTCATACAACAATCTTTTGTTGGAAGCTCGGGCTATTGAGTTGGATTTCTCAAGGCGGTCATCAAAAGGAAGTTGTCAGCAGACTGCTGCTGTTGCATCTGATTGCCCCACGATTAACGACAAGTTGGACACTTTGCTTTCCAAGATGGAGAAGATGGAGTCAAGGATCAGCAAGATCGAGAACCGACGTTCAGGTTTCTCGAAAGGTCGTGTTCCTGTCTGTTTTCGGTGTTCTCAGCCCGGTCATGTTGCTCGGGATTGTCCGTCAAAGTCGGGAAACGCAGCAGCGTCAACTTCAGGGGACCGAAGTTAGACGTTGACGGTCTTGGTCCCACTGCATCTAATGGTGATGTTTTTGCTGGTTCAACATTGGTTGGTAAAGGCTGCGAGGTGAGTGTCAAGGTAAATGGTGTTCCTTGCAAGGCCTTGTTGGATACTGGTTCACAGATTACAAACATCAGTGAGGATTTCTTCAGAACGCATCTGCGTGATGTTCCTCTGCAACCAGTTACTTCTCGATTGGATATCTTTGGATCAACTGGCCATCGACTTAGGTATCTTGGATTTGTTGAGTTGAATCTAGTCTATCCTGCGTTGGATGGAGTTGAACAGGAGGAAACAGTTTTGGCTCTGGTTGTGCCCTCGACATCGTACAACTTGGATGTTCCTGTATTGGTCGGTACAAATGTTCTCAAGCCGCTCATTTGTAATAGTCTCAGTGAAGGTTGTGGTAAGGTGGTCCGGACAACACGACCCGAGGTGATACCCCCTAATTCATCTGTTCTGGTGAAGGGTATTACACGGCCATGGGTTGGTGATCATGGTGGTTTGGTAGTCGCTGAAGCAGTCGGAGAGCCTGCACTTGCAATGCTACCAGGTGGGGTTCGTGTCACGCCTTCGTTGTTGGAAATGCCGAATACAGGTCAGCATTCTACAGCTAGAATCCAAGTTCAGGTCCAGAATTTCAGTTTGAAGACAGTCACAATTCCTGCGAAATCTGTTCTTTGTTCTTTGAATAGGGTGGAACTTACCAATTCAGACGATTTGGTTCCCAGTAGTGCCCTCGGTGGTTCTCTGGACAAGGATTTCCTGGATTTGATTGATTTGTCTGGTTGTTGTGGTTCTCCGGAACGGATTGGTTCACTCAAACAGTTCTTGATTGACTGGAAGTCAATATTTTCCCAGAGTGATTTCGATATTGGTCACACAGATGTGGTCAAGCACTCTATCAATCTTTTGGATGATACTCCAATTAAGCTACCCCATCGCAGAATTCCGCCTGCCATGGTGAAGGAGACGAAGGCTCAATTGGATAAGATGTTGGATACAGGTGTGATTCGTCCATCTCAGAGTCCGTATTCAGCTCCGATGGTATTAGTCAGGAAAAAGGATGGTTCGCTTCGTATGTGTGTTGACTATCGGGCTTTGAATCGGGTTACCAAGCGTGATGCATATTCATTGCCACGTATTGATGAGACCCTGGATACTCTTCAAGGGGCTAGTTTGTTTACATCATTAGATCTCAAGGCTGGGTACTGGCAACTGGAGGTTGAGGAAGGTCACAAGGAGAAAACGGCATTTACTGCAGGTCCCTTGGGATTTTTTGAGTTTAATGTGATGCCTTTCGGTTTGTGTAACTCTCCAGCTAGTTTCCAGAGGCTCATGCATCTCTGCATGCATGATGTGGACAACTGCCTAATGTATTTGGACGACATTATTGTCTACTCATCATCATACGAGGATCATCTTGTCAGGCTCGGTAAAGTTTTCAATCGGCTTCGGGAGTTCGGTTTGAAATTGAATCCCAAAAAATGTCAGTTTTTGCGGAAGAAGGTCAAATATCTTGGTCATGTCGTGTCCGCCGCTGGAATCGAGGTTGATCCAGACAAGGTTTCGGCCGTCAGGAACATGAAACCCCCAAAGGACATTGAGGAGCTACAACGGTTTCTCGGATTCATTGGTTTCCAGAGGAGGTTTATTCCCAACCTGTCCAAAGTGGCCAAACCTTTGACTGATCTTCTGAAAGGCCATGATGTGACAAAGAAACATCGACGTAAGGTTGTGAGTCCTGTTCCATTTGTTTGGGGTGATTCGCAGCAATCCGCATTCGAACAGCTGATCCAACTTTGTACTTCTGCTCCAATTTTGGCGTATGCAGATTATTCCCTTCCTTTTGAACTCCACGTGGATGCCAGCATGTCTGGTTTGGGTGCTGTTTTGTATCAGTCCCAGAGTGGTCAGCGTCGAGTTATCGCCTATGCAAGTAGAGGTTTGACACCTTCTGAGTCCAGATATCCTATACACAAGTTGGAGTTTCTTGCTCTGAAATGGGCAGTAACAGACAAGTTTTATGACTACTTGTATGGTCATACCTTCAAAGTTTGGACTGACAACAATCCTCTTACGTATGTCCTTTCTTCAGCCAAGTTGGATGCGACAGGTCACCGGTGGTTGGCTGCGTTGTCTGCTTTTGACTTCTCTGTGTCGTACAAGCCAGGAGCTCACAATTGTGATGCAGATATGTTGTCCAGGCTGCCGAGGCAGGAGGATTCAGAAGAGGTTGTTCGGGCTGTCATGCAGTTGAAGGATCAGGAGGCCTATGTTCACTCCTTGTGTGTCAGTGGTTCGGTGGTTGAGGTTCTCGGTGAAATCACGGTTATGGATTCAGTCGATGTTCTGAAGCTCCAGCATGAAGACCCAGTTCTTGGGAAGGTTATTGGGTTCCTGGAGACATCCAGTGAAAAACCTTCTGATTTGGACTTGACACAACTGGATAAGGATGTTGTTTTGTTATTGCGTCAATGGGACAAGTTGCATCTTCGGAATGGTGTTCTGTTTCGTACAATTCAGAATGAAGGCCATGGGATGGATCAGCTTGTGGTCCCACGTCAGTGTCGATCAATGGTTTTGAGATCTTTGCATGATGACATGGCTCATATTGGAAGAGACAGAACTGCAGATTTGCTCCGATCCCGTTTCTACTGGCCTGGTATGTTTGTGGATGTCGAGGAGTATGTCAAGAACTGTACTCGGTGTATATGTCGTAAGGTTCCTGGTGATAAGGCTCCGTTGATTTCTATGACTTCTTCATACCCTATGGAGTTGGTCTGTATTGATTTCTTGACTGTAGAACCTTCCAAGGGGTACGAAAACATCTTGGTCATGACTGATCACTTCTCGAAGTTTTCTCAAGCGTACCCAACAAGAAATCAATCAGCCAAGACAACAGCTCGGGTTCTGTTTGATCAGTTCGTGGTGCATTATGGTGTTCCTGCAAAGTTGCACAGTGATCAAGGACGGAATTTTGAATCCCGAGTGATCAAGGAGTTGTGTCACCTTATGGGCATTAGTAAATCCAGGACTACTCCATATCATGCCATGGGGAATGGTATCGTTGAACGGTTCAACAGGACTTTGTTGCAAATGCTTGGTACATTGGAGTCCGACAAGAAGAAGAACTGGAAGGACTACCTACCATCTGTCGTACACTCGTACAATTGTACCAAACACCCATCTTCGGGTTTTTCTCCCTACAAACTTATGTTTGGTCGTGACCCTAAGCTCCCTGTCGATCTTCAGTTCGGTTTGTCTCCGGATGGTGAAACCCAGAGTTTCAGCAAGTTTGTGGAAGATCTGGATAAGCAGTTACGGTATTCCTGGGAATTGGCAGCAAAGAATCAGCAGGTTGCGTCGGGTAGACAGAAGGATCACTATGATCAGAAACAACGTGGTGTTATGCTGCAGGTTGGTGATCGGGTTCTCATCAGGAATGTTGGGTTGAAAGGTCGTCACAAGCTTGCGGATAAGTGGCAGGATGTGGTCTATGTTGTGCAAGGGCAACCAAATTCTGAGATCCCTGTGTTCCGTGTCTCTCCAGAGGGGGGAGGAAAGTGTAAGGTTTTACATCGGAATTTATTGCTTCCCATCTCTTCTAAGGTGGAAACCGGGACAAGACCCATCGCTACTCCACGTGTTACCCGTCGTAAGACCAGGCAGTCTATTCCATTAGTCGGTTCAGGATCTGAGTCCTCTGAATCTGAATCGTCAGACGAAGATTTTGTTGTTCTGGTTCCTGTGGTTGCTCCAGCAGATGAGGCCAGACTTGAGTCTTCTAACTCAGAGTCCGAATTGATTGAGGATCCTGTGTTGTCAGATGGTCAGCTTTCACCAGTTCCTTTAGTTCAGGATAGCCCTGTCGGCAGTGTGGCTTCACCACAGCTGGTCGATATTAGCCCTGTTGGCAGTGTGGCTTCACCTCAACTGGTCGATCAGCAGTCTGATCCAGAGGACAGTCCTGTCCCAATTCCACAACCTCGTCGTAGTGTCCGGGAGCGTAAGCCACCAGCACGGTTCCAGTCGGATGGATGGATTTTAAACCACACTAACACTTCGGCACCTTCTGCTCCTGAGTGGATGCAGAAAGCACAATTTCTTTTAAATGTTGCCATTAACTACTCACATTTGCCTGAATCGGTGTTGTTGGAAGTTATTTCCATGGTTAAGGGCACATAGGTTTTTGCGACTAACATATTGGCACCGTTACTTCAGGGTTAATCTTAATTCTCATTTATTATGGGAATATGTAATTAAGATTTAATTTGGTGAGGGAGGATGTGACAGTGAGTGTTGGTGTTGCCACCTAGTGGTTTTGAATGTGTATGAATGTGTGTGCGTGCTGCCACCTGTAGAGTGAATGTTTGTGTCTGGTCTCACTTTTACTTAGTTACTGTTTGTTTATTGTTGATCACATGACTATGTGATATTTTGGCGGGAGTTTTTACTTTGTTCACTTGCACTTTGAAAGTCAGAGAGGAAACATCTGATCGATTTTCCTCGTTACTTTATATGTTGCACTGCGCCATCATTTTACAAACCATCAACGATCATTACATCATTGATCATTACTTCATTCATCTTTATTTGGATCATCACACGTTTGATCAGGTCAGTTCATTCTCATGCTCATAATGTATTTTAATGCTATTCATTATCATATTTTACTCGTAGAAGGTTAGGGGAATTAGATTTCATTTATATGTGTAGTGGTTGTTCGATTATCAACCATTCTGCATTATTTCATTGCAGGCTGTATTATGTAAGGGATAATCGGTGAAGTGGAGCGCCTCTTCGAAATAATGTACGAGGCCGAAGGCCGAGTACATTATTTCGAAGGGGCGCGACACTGAACCGATTATCCCACTTAGTACACGGTCTCTATGGAACAATACTCCCCCCCCCCCCACACACACACACCCACCTATACACACCTACATGCAAACAAATATACGACCGTCTTGGATGATTGAATTCCTTGACCAAGCTATTTGACATCATGCCTCCGATGGTGCACAATATTTGTCCCAAGATTTTCAGTAATTTTGTTCTCATTCATGCGGTCAAGTGGAACCAACATCACAGCGAGTGCCTTCCACTCAACTCTGATATTTACATGGCTAAGCTAAATACGACAGAGAGCTTCCTGTTGTTATGACTACAGTTTACACGGTTCCGATTGAATAGTTTTTTAGTTGATTCACAATGTGCGTTTAGTCGTTTTCGCCTCTTTTCAAATGGTTGTGAGTATTACTCGAATGAAGCAGTATAAAAAGAAACACGACAACACACGCGCTCTCTTTTGCCACAGAAAGCTCACTGGAAAAGCTCCGTGATGTCGGAATGAAGCATTTGGATAGTACAATTGGATTTCAAAGCGGGAGCCTCTAAAATACCAGGGAATGCTACTTGAGTATTTAAAACGGCATTCATTTATTTAAAACGGCATTCAAAACGGCATTCATTGAAAGAACCTAAAAAATGATGCGAGCACATATCGGCAAACAGGTGAGTTATTTACTAAACTGATTTCATTGAAGGTTCAACAGATATAACATTCTTTTACTTTCTGAATCAAAATGCGGAAGCCTTAAAGTCCATACAAAATGGATATGAATATTCTGCATCCTTTAATTCGTTTCAAGATATACGATTTATCTATGGCAGAATTTTGCGTGGATTCAAGACTGGTTGAAAAGGTCCATCCCTGGCCTCGATATATACGATCCATCATACTGGTGAGTAGGTGTATTTTTACTTATTTATTCGACAATGTATTATGCCGCCAAATAGGCACTATAATTATTACGTTATATTCAAAATGACGAGCTAAGCACTTAATGTTTCATAGGCTTGTACATTCTGTATATTTGCAGGAAATGGGTGAAATGTTTGCGAATATGATCTGGAGATTTCTGGCAGAAATATTCACAATTTTGGACCTACGGAATCTCCAAGGAATATCAAAATATCGAGGATAACGTTTTTACTGGATATCTGCTAATGGATTATATCACGAAGTGAAAAGCCAAATACAACCCATGGATATAAATCAGCATCTCATGGCTGCAATGATCATCTGTACGTCGAGAATTGAGAAATGTTCCAACATTGCTTTTTGTTTTTGCAATTTGTGATGCATCTCGTGCTATAATTTGTTACCTGAATAAATATGTAGCGTTCATACATCAGGTTTTTGTGGTTCGTTATTTCTACACAGGAGTATATTATTGGAGTACATTATTTGAATAATATACTCCAATAATCTACTGAACGCAAATAATCTACTACTGGTAATGGATTCTGAAAAATAGTCGATTGCATAGGACAATAGAACCGTGTACTAAACACGAATAAACCCTCGAATCGAATCAAGCAAGTGTTTGTTATTACAACACCACCGCTATTACATATTTAAAGCATCCATATTATTGCTCAGTATGGTTAAACATGTAGTTCATGTCAGGCTACACTATAGCTAAATTTTACAAAAAACAGTATGGCTAAATTTTACAAAGGCCAATATGGCCAAGTTGTAAATAGACCAGTATGACCAAATTTTACAAAAAGGGATGGCCAAATTTGACAAAAACACTAGTCTAACAAAGTTCTACAAAATACCAGTATTGCCAAATTTTACGGAAGATTTAGTATGGCAAAATTGGGATAAGAATACTTATTCCAACAATACTTAAATCACTTGTTAGTTTAACATCATTGTGGCATGGTCTTCCTTAGCTGAAGGCCGATAGACGACGTTCATGTTGTAACCGTTATTCCCATATTGTTTTCTAACAAATTCTGTATATTTAATCACATATTGTGCTGATTCACATTGACAATGTAACAAAAGGTTTCAATAAGCTCAATGTCGTTTATTGACATCACAAAACACAATCTACTACATTACCGCGGGTATATATATTTTGTACATTGACGCCCTACTAACTCTCAGTTGAAGCGACGCAAATAAGATGATTTGACATACATGTATGACTTCAATATAAATATCATATACACTAAAAATTAAAGCACTTGTGCGACGCATGCATACATTGCATCAGTTATATAATCAACTTGAGGCCTGTACTCGGCCCTGTATTTGCTGTTGACTCTTGTTGACGTCACTTGTAAGTTGATAATATTTCTGTGCAATCAGCTCATCGGACTAATATTTTGTGCACTTCTGTTTCTGGGAATTTATGTGTTTCCTTGGTGAAATGATATTTTTCTGATACGTTACGGTACCTCACCAAGTTATGACTGTTGCACCGATCTTGACATGTTGTGATACATTTGCTTCCACTGATTATCCAAGCACAGCCCAACATTTATTGTCAGGAGGCCTTGACATTCTCGAGACCTGTATTGAAATGACTTTTGGTGTTGCAAAACGTGAGAAATAGGCTAAAGTGTAATGTCACTAAAGCTTGCATTCATACAACTTTAATATCAGTCAGTCTAGACAGAGAGAGACAGTGAAAAAAGGTATCACAGTTGCTGTTCGGAGCTGTGATAGATAATGTTCACCATTGATTTGCCACTCTGTGTAGACAGGGGGTTGGACACAGCGGGTTAGAGACAGGGGGTTTGGGTATTGATATGTGTCGACGATACACTTAGATAAGATCAACTAAATTATACTCATTAATTCCCCTGGTTAAAAGCACATATGTAGGAAATTTCTGCCTTACTTGAAATGTTTAGATTGATGTTGTTTGCTGATCTCTCTAGCGTACATTTAGAATGTGGAGTAGAATGTCACGTGCTCTTCTGAAAACCCATGTGTGCTCTGCTCCAGGCCATCAATAGGGATATACAACAATGGTCAAAGTATTGTCCATGATCCATCAACTATACCGTCTTTATGACTTTACATATGCATGTATTCTATAGGGCAAAAACGAGACGAAAATGCATGTATTCTATAGGGCAAAAACGAGACGAACAATTTGTGATCCCAGAGAGGGTATTACGCTTCTGTTACGCTTCTGCCCAGAATAAATGCATATGTAAAGTGGCACACTGTGGCCTTTAAGGACAATCCGAATGGACCAATATTGACACTGGTGCTGTGAATCGTGCCCAGGTGTATCTCCAGGCGGGGTCTGTGGTATAGAGTGCTGCTGGGACGTCTGTCTGAGAGCCATGATGGATGGGTGTAGACGGATCTAGCAGGTATCCAGTGCTGGGTCAACAAGGGTGCTACCGAGAATAACAGCATGTCCTTGACGTGATCGTTGTTTATGCCAGTTTTACCTTGCAACAGTCACATTTCCCACACTCATATGGAACCACACGTGTGTCTCCTTGGATCTCTCTGAAATGTCAGTCTGACAACAGATATTAGTGAGCATGACACTGTGTATGTTGTATCATCTGTTTTGGTCTGCTTTTGTCCAATTATCGCACACTATGCAATAATATTGTTGTGAGCTCATGCATGCAAGGTCATGTCTGGAAAACTTGTCCCTGAACGTGTATAAACATTATACATTACTTCAACAGATATATAGATTATCGATGTATAGATTTATTTTGTTGAGCAAAACATATTCTAAATATAATTATCTTTATCAGGGTTAATGCCAAGATCAGAAAACCCACAACAGAACTTTGAACTTATTGAAGCCTATGGCTGACACTGGAACTATACACATTATTATTGACACCCTTTTATATTAATCTTTTTCTGCATTGTCTCTGATCGCAATATATATTCAACAGTCTTTTGTAATATCACATATTGTGAACGGGCATCCAGGTTCTATTATGAGCAAAATTTGTGGCATGATGCCAAGATCATCAACCACGTCACTCTAAAAAGTGTGTAAGATACAACGTAATACTCGAGTGTCACTGTCCTACCGAGAGTGTTGGTCCAATTATATCTGGTCTTGGAACGTGTCATGTTCTTTTTCAGGTGGTCACTTGTTGCAACCACATCTCATGGGTGATAAATTATCTGAACTTCATTCTAGATGATATGTTCCACGTTACTTAGGTGTTCATGAAGCTAACCTTGGAAAACTATACAAAATTATGTTTTCATGATAAGCTGTCTCATAATAGTCTCATACTTATAGTACCGTATATTCTATTCAAAGCCAAATTCATTGATGTCGAAGCAGTTTCTGGCATTTGCCAAACAAAAATCCCTATCCTCATACTGTTTGATGCTTACAACATAAGTCAACTCGGCTCTTGGACTGTAAGTATATAGACAATAGCTGACTTAGAAAGGGATGGATAGATTGAGTGGTCATTGTGGGGCTAAAATACTGCAGCTCAGTGATTATCCCTTCAAGAGTCCAATCAGTTTGTATGCTCAACGACGTGATTGGAATGAAGCACACCATAAATTTTGTTGGAATAAGCATTTTCAATTTTATATACTATCAAAATGATAGTAAGAGGTAAAAATTACTTCATATATGATTCCTCACATCAGTTGATAGCTCGACTATGATTTGCAATGTGGAAAAGCTACTTCACTAGTTGTCATTAAGGATTTAAGATATAATAGTTGATATCTCCCCAATTCCGGCTGAATTATATAGACGGTTACAGTATCGCAAAAAGGAGTCCATCACTATTCAAACATTTGATTTTATATACACAGACGATGCCTCGTGGTGGACAACACACTAATAGAAATAATAGAAACCATGATACAAAAATATCTTACAGAACTCCATCTAATTATGGATGGTTGTGTACAGCAAAACATCACTCAAAAGGTAATTGCCTTCATCAGGTTGCCTGGATCACTTCAAAGAAAACCTTTATACTCACTTACGACTGTGACTGAGAAAGAATCTGACAATAGAACTAATCATAGCGTGGACTTGCCACGGTAATACTTACAGCTCCGGCACATACTCTTAATATAATTGTGAAACTGAAGACACCTGAACGTAAGTAGAAAACCGCACTGCAGGAAATATTTTATGGTGCCAGAGCAGTATTCACACAACCAATATCTATCTACACTAGATTCCCACATTTCTCAGGAATAAAACAATAACATATCATATTTTTCATGATATCGGTAAAAAGTCAATAAATTCTACAGGAGAACCATATGACTGCAAAGAAAACCTATTGGTGAATGTTGTATCCGAAACATCTATTATAATTAGGAATGGAAAATGGTACAGATATTGTTGTGGAGGAATTCGGGGCTAATCACACTCAATATTGCATCAAACTATGGGTTCAGTATTGGTAGTATTAAACCTGCTCTTTTTGTATTCAATGCGGTGTCTGCAGCTGGCCGTACATGTGTGGAAGATATACGACGGTTAAAGAAGCTGAACGTGTTGATTACCCTTTTTGACAATAGGCACAAACATGGAAGGATTTTCGTTTATTCTTAGAGGTACGTTGATATTTGTATGCATAGTATCTTTCTAGTTTAGATTCCACAATCTTTCCATAATAGTGCATGTGGTACATCTTGACAATTATTTGAACCAAAACTCACAGACTCACATCCTTGATATTTTTTTGATGTAATTCTTCTAGAATGAGATGCTAAGATATAAACTATATTTAGAAGTAATATGGCTACAATATTCCACATTTCTAGATTCATACATCATGCCGATATTACTTGCATGTCACGTTGTTTTGGAATATGTTATATATTAACAGGTTGGTGTGAACAAATTAGTTATCTCTTCAAATTTTCAATGAAATGGTAAAATGTTTGTGATATATTGTCGATGGTTCATAAAGAAATATTTGTTGCATCGACTGAGTTATTGCCTATGATGTGTGAACATCGTTTTGTTATATACAGCTATCATGCAGTATCAGTAATAGTTATATCCTCATTATAAATAAATGGTGTTTCCCTTTCGATTTTCAAATTGAGTTGTCTCTGACTGTACGATATATTGAGATTTTGTTTTGGATTGGAATGTCACGCTATATGGAGACATCTTCAAAACACATCGATTCCATGGAGTGGACCATTTTTATAGACCATATAGATATCCAAGGAACCCGATACAAAGCTGTGCTGCTGGCTAGCTCGACGTGGTATGAGTTTGTCATGAAAATATGCCAAGTTTGTCAGACACCCGACCCTTGAAGCGGAGCAAGATGCTCACAGGACACCGAGTGTCACCGAGATATCGATTGGTTGGTCTGAGAGGCTCTGTCTCAGATACATGTTGTAAGTCCTTAGCATGAGTACTTAGGAGATCCTTTATATTTGTGTGTTTTCATCTCAGGGTATGAGCTGTTCTTGAATGATACTAACATATATATGCTTACTTGTCAATGAATAGATGTAGAATATATCCTTGGGATGCATGAGGTCGTGTTCCAATCCCAGGTTTAAGCGGTGTTAGGGCTGGTCATTGATGTCTACATCCTACTTTGGAACTTGAGCCTTCCCAGAGGTATGAGGGTGTTGTTGTGACCAAACACGGATTTCCTACATTTTTGTCTGTGATTATTTCTGATAATTACATTTATTCACCACATCTGTCCTACAACCTTGTCAGATACGTGTTTCCAAGCTATCATACATTATAGCATTTTGGAGCCAAAAGAAGCGCATCATTAAAACAATATATTTCTACATTTTCAAATTATCAGGCCTATTGTATCTAAGTTGTGAATTTATTTCAGGCCATTGATGGATATGGAAATTTGAATATTTCCGTATTCCTAATATTTGCAAAGCAAATTTTTCCTAAAAAGGTCACGTTTACTCCATGCTGTTGAAACCTGTTTTGTTTACAAAGTATTGATTTCATTTCATTTTCATTTTCATTTTTCATTTTCACATTGGCTAGCATTCCTGAGTTCTACAAAAGACAGTATGTCTTAATTCTAATGAGGCCAGAATGGCCGAGATTCACAAATGACAGTATGGCTCGATTCCATAAAAACAGTAGGGCTCAGTTTTCCAAAGGCCAACATAGTTTAGTCTCACAAAGGCCAATATGCCCCAGATTTACAAAGGATACAGTTCTCATTCGCAGAGCTGTGACCTGGATGTGAGCAGGCTGGGTTGTGTAGTAATGGACAACTCATCATTTATTGAGTCATGTAGCGAGGAATTCGCTACATGACTTGTACCACACAATAGCGAGTTTGATGTCCCCTGGCTGTCAGTTTGTAGTATTAGTCGTTTGTGCGCTATGTGCAATATATTTTTTTCAGATGTTTGTCATGCCAAATATATAATTCATAGTTCATGGTGTTTAGAACATTTATCCCAACAGTACTCAAACTCTCATTTTTTGCTTTGAATTGGCTTGTTCTCAGTAGCTGAAGTCTGAGAGAACATGGTCATGTTGTACTGTCTTGTTTTCTCACAAAGTCAATATACTTCATTCAATCACAAATTGTGCTGATTCGTAATAACAATGTGCTGGATAAAATAAGCTCAATAATGTTTAGTGACATAAAAAAAATATGGACTTAAAAAAATATGGACACATATACTATGCATATTTTGTAGGTTATCATCTTATTATCTGTGAGTTGGAACGATGTATATGTTGCCTCAACATATATGAATTCAACATACATATCATAATAGTTTTAGTTTATATCATCAGGCCCTCACCCGACTCGGTATTTGTTGTCAGCTCTTGCTGGTTTCATAATTCTGGACGATATTCCTAGCGCAATCAGCCTGTGAGATTGGCGGTTCTGGGTTCACCAGTTTGTATAAATCTTTGTACTCTCCTCGGTATACTGGCATTCTTCCTTAGTTCCTTAGTTATGTCACAACATAAGCAGAATTTAGCACATACTCAGTATGTTTTATTTTATCATAGTAAAATACCACAGGATAAACAAGTGTTAATATCGTATCGGTTGTTCAGTCTGATTATGTCTGGACATAAATGTCTTGTTCTTGTCTCATTTTCTCATTTGTTGCAAAAATGTATCATGGGTGCTGAAACATTCGGAGATCCATTTTTGATGATATATTTGAAGTTTCATAGATGATGTTATTGTAGCTATTCTTGAAAGGATATATTAGAGTCAGTGCATCTTGGTTTGGTTTTGAGTCATATTATAATATCCTTATGGTACCATATTTTTGTTAGGTTTGCACGCAAGGGTATTTTAGAAACATTCAAATTCGAATTCACGGATGTCAAAGTAGTTTTTCACAAAATATCAAAACAATTCATTTCTGAAACAATTATGTTTGCTTTATGCCGATAAATCACGTTTTCCTACAAACAAAAAATCTGGTATGGTTCATGTTGATGTATTTTGTGGACTCATCATTTATTGAATCCCATATAGAGGAACTCTGCCAGTTGCTGGCGGAGAATTGTACCACACAATTGCGAGGTTAATGTCCTAGCTCTGCCACTTTGTGGTGATCATTTGTGTGTGTACTATATGCAACAAATATGTTTTCGATACTTTCATCCCTTGAAATATTTCATGGTTCATGGTATTACATTAGTGTTATTTAGAAAATATATCTTAGCAGTACATTCACTTAATTCTTGGCCTTCAATCATGATGTTCTTATCTGAAAAATCATACACCACGTACATGCTGTATTGTGTTGTTCTTTCACCAATCGGTATATTCAACTCTTTGTCAAATCTCGTGTTACTAATTCGTATTGAAAATGTGAATACCAAAATGTAAAGATTATATTCAGTGACATCACAAACATGTCTATTTGTAGTATGAATACACATTATATAGCTTATGATCCAAATGCCACTTGCAAGTTTTCCTTATTGCCATGCAGGATATTTGTAGGATTTAATATTCACATTCTAATATAAATATCAAAACAAATTTGACATGATGTATATTGCTTGTCAGCTCTCGTTGGTTTCACCGGAAATATTTTACTAAAATCAGTGCACCAGATAATCAAGTCATGACAGTTGAACGGATTGTGACATGTTGCAATGCAATAATTTCACAACAACCCACTAATAGTGCAAACAGGGGGTTTGCACACACCTCGACATAAATTGCTAGAAAGCCTAGATATTTTTCAAGGCCTGTATTGGGATGATTTTGTGTGTGCTCCACAGGATGAGGGAATGGGGCAGGACGAGACTTGTAGTGTACTGTCAGGAAAGCCCCCGTTTATACAACTTTAACTGTCAGTCTCAATGGAGACAGACAGCTCCAAGCTTGTTGACCAGAACTGTGACAAATGTTCATCATTGCTATAGCACACAATTGAGGGAACAAGAGACGGAGAAACTGATACACATATGATCATCTGAGTTAAGAGATGATTGTTCTCGGTAATCCTCTCGGCTAACGCCTCGAGTATAACCTCGTGTATGACCTATACCCACGGGTGCTCGTGCTCTGCGTATTATTCTATATTTTCTGCTATTTTTGTTAATTTTGCACTGCTGCATGGGAACTGTTCCGTGCGAAACTATTATTAAAATTTAATTTTCAATGTCAAATTCGTGTGCGCTTTTGCATTGTACAGCTGCTCTAAAAATAGCTGTTGATAATTTTCAATTGGAAAACCAAAAATCGATTATTCCACTTTAACTTCGCTTCTATGGATCGAGAATCTGGGTGAGGATGTTAACAAACGTTTATACACTAAATCAGATTTTACATCATTAGTTCATACCGATCTATCCATATTTCCAAAAAATATTCAAGGATGAATGATATAAGGACGCGGGGACTGATGACGTGCCTGATATCGCGAGGGATGTGCTTGACTCATTACATAGAGGTATGATGGGTGATTAAATATCGAGGAATTGTGATTGAACAGCAATGAGAATTTAATCGATCTCCATTGTTTGTAGTGGGTTTGTTGGCACGATCAGTCAGGCATTTACAACGCATGCATCTCTGTGGGCTATGGACAGTCACGTCTGATTTAGTTCTGTTCATCAACTCTGTCATGATGTCATGCACGGCTGCTGGGTGCGTGCTTCGAGTGTGGGAAGTCTCTTGTAACAGGTGTTCCCCTTCAAACGTTCTCCAACCGATTCGAAATAGCTCACTTAATTCAAAAATGAATATGGCTGCCATCAAAATATGTGGAAAATTTGCAAACCACGTTTCCACTATATATCAGCTTCTGTGACAGATAAAAGCACGATTTTGGTGTATATTTATGTTTTACCCAGTGAAATAAATACCAGCACCAGTGGACCCATTTTCAACTAACAAGTTGAAAATGCCACATGATCTCTGTGCACTCATAAACTGAAGTGTAAAACCAACACAGACATTGGCTTACTACAATTTATTGATGCGACATAATGACAATCACAGTGTCGAATTGCAGAATTCAATTTGCAGGAATGTGGAGGGACTGCATCTCAGCAGAGCCATTTGAAAGCAAACAAATTATTGACTCTTCAGTATCGACTTCTTACCTTGATATTTTCCTCGAAATTGTACTTCTCACCTCGATATTTTCCCTGAATGTGTACAAGGTTTATGCTATCTTACACTTTGGTCAGCTGCTGCACAGACGCCTCCAGACACCTTAGCAGCGCTTGGGATATGTCTGCGTGGAGTCTTGGCAAGAATCACCCAGGATATTTGTCTGGATCTCGTCAGGAGCTTGTCGTGCAGAGCCCAGGACAATCCAAGGACGACATGCATGTTACTAGTATTATTTCAATACATGTCTTCACTTCTTGGGTATATTCATTATTAACAACAAGGTTCTGACAAGATCCAGACAAGATCCAGAAGAGTGTCCTTGGTAGTTCATGCCCAGTTTTCATTCAAACTTGTTTCAAGAGCTGACAGGGCGTCTGAAGGCTTCTATCGCACCATCCGACGGAGGTGTGAAAGTTCAGACGAGGTTCAGGACTTTAGGAGCTGATCTGGACTTTGAACTGACCATTTCTAAGTCCCGATGTCACTCACATGTTGAACCTAAACTTTTGGTGGGTAGTGTATATTTATTCGGGTAATTTAGCCAGAAACCCGATGTTGAGGTTTCGATTGCACTGGAGCTTTGATACTACAACGCATCCCAGAGACTATTATAACCGTTCCAACATTACCATTGGACTCTCTGGGTCAGAAAATATCAGGGTAAACACCGAAATCTTGTTTCGATCTGGCAGAGAAGCTTACCTAAATCGAAATTTATTTTTGCTAATTTCACAAGTTTTGATGACAGCTATAGTTAATTCTGAGGTCACTATTAGTGAAAGAAACTCAGCAATATCTTTAGAATATCCTCTGATCAGAACATACGGGGTAGATACCAAAACGTATACCATATCATTAGCTGAAATATTGCAAGAAAACCTGATTTTGCAAATTCCACCGGTATTGATGGCAGCCATTTTGAAACTCCGAGGCAATCAACAGCAACACAGACCCAGCATTATCGCCATCGGATTCCTTAGGTAAGAAAACGTTGGGGTTGACACATTTTTGCCTCTATTTGCCATAGCAACTGATATATAGCTGGAAACGTGATTTTTCGAATTTCCCGGGTTTTCATGGCAGCCATATTGGATTTTAAAACAACCAACAATCACAGAGACTCGGCAATATCACCATCAGATACTTGGGTCGGAAAACATGGAAGTAGACACTAAAATCACCAACGTGCAGTAGATAACTGACTAGATCAATTTTAAGCTATTTCGTGTATAAATGGCGGCCATCTTGGATTTTTGATAAACCCCCATGGGATTGATGGGGACTTTTTTGTGGGTTATCTATATGGTCTCCAGAGTCACTGTGCAAATATACAGCTTTGACACCCAAATGTCTACCTTATGGGCTTTTTTACCTAATTTTTGTAGACTATTTCAGTATGGAACAATATTGACCCTGATTCTATGAGTCGTGCCGGATGTTTCTTCAGCAGGGGGCTGGAACTGAAAAGAGCTGCTGGCATGGGTCAGAGATGTTCCATGTGTCTGTCATGATGAATGTGTGTTGACAGATCTAGTGGAGCTCTAGTGCTAGGACGGGTCGGAGATGTATGACGTATGGCATGATGAATGGGTGTTAATAGATCTAGCGGCTCTCCAGTACTACGTCAGCAGGGGTGTTACCAACAATAGCTGCATGTCCTTGAGTCACTCTCATAACTGTCACATTTCCAAAACTCACACAGAATCAACTTGTATCTCTTTAGATCGTGGAAAAGACAAATCTCATGTGCCATTGAGATGACAAATAAAAGTCAACTTCATTCTGTGGATTGTTATTCATAGATATGGTCACCTTTTGCTCAATCATTACATACGTTATTACCGTGCAGAAGTGCAAGTTGATTTTGTGAAAGAAACACATCAAAGTTTAGGTTGACAGAACAGAACCATCACAGCTATGTTTATATTTAATCTTCAGAATTTCATTTGTCATCTGACCATGTATCGCCCACGTCTCTGCCACTCCTTTTGATATGGGACACAGTGACTGTTCCCCGGATTACGCTGAGATTCTGAGCAGAACCAGTGACAGAGTACACAGAGATTTCTCAGAAGAGAGCGTGACGGTTTGCTGGTCCATACCAATGTCGACGGGAGATGGTAAACAAGGATACTTGACTGTCAATTTGAAGTCGGAGTGGAGCATGCCAGAATCACCACTTATAGGCATATATTGAATATCTGGATATTTTTACAACTATACAGATCAGTATCCACCAAGCTCACACCCCTTTCCCCAATACACAAATGCAGAGCTAAGAAATGCTATATCATATCAATTAGCGCTGAAGACATAGATGGACGTGTGAGGCCAGCTCACTTATTGTGCAGTACGTTACACAGAGTATCTTTAATCACGCCATTCATTACATGTCGGGAGTATTCTCGGGCTGTTCAAGATCCGAAATTACTATAATAACCAGCCTTTAAGTCTTGGATGGTGTTGATGGTCGATTTATGGATTATCTAGAGAATAATCATACTAACTCCCCTCAGTCCATACTGTCGGTCATTACCCAGGTCATTTCAAATGTATAGGCCCTACACTGTGACAAGGAGATGATGATGTCAGGCTATATGTCTGTACCTGGTGTTATCGGTTTTGACGCAGGTGAAACGGCAAAAATGATCACACGTTCTGTGTCTCTTCCACCAAAAGCCTCATTAATACCTCTTGGGTATAAACGTGTTATCTGGTAATTGGAAATGTGTTTAGAATAAATACATATATATTTTATACTGACAATGTATAAGCAAACCGAAAATGATCGGCGTACAATTCTTCAATAACATATACAATAATGTAAAATAAACTACAGAAAATAAACTACCTACCTAACTACCTTATTTCTGTAAGTATCGACTTTTCTACCAAAACGTAAATATATCGAAATTATCCCACTATAGTTGGCACTCTATGCATTATTAAGTACAGTGAGTGCACTGATGTACATTTTATGAAGTATATTATTAAAGCATCTATGTTAATTCTTTCACGTTATCTGAACAGGGCGTTCTCTTTTGTATGCTATATATATATATAACTCGTTGGTTCAAGGACACTTTATTCCGGAACCTGCAGTGCGATTTCACTATTTGGGGGGGGGGGGGGGCAGAACATCTATTGTCAGGCTGAAAACACATGTATTAGGCCAGGCAATGAGCACCAAAAAAGGGCTGAGGTTGGACAAAAATCTTAAAGGAGGACTTCCTATCAAATTCAAACACAATTCGGTAACATATAAGTTTCGCGCACATGGAGTACTCATTCAGATGACTTCAAAATCGAAGAGATCATATTTTTAAAACTACTATCGAATGTAAAATCGAATAGAAACTAAACTAGCGGGCCACGCCCTCCAACTGGGGAGAATGAATGAGTCAAAACGATGACGTCATTGTTTTGATGATGCCTCGGGCAACGAATCACTTCCAGCATCTTTGGTTCCAGTGAAATGAGCCGCCTGTCGAGGCTTCTATCAAAACAATGACGTCACAGAAATTTACGTCATGTATGACGTTTCTGTCAGCCGTGCACTGCCGAGTGATGTTATATCCTCAGTTCGATTTGTTTGTACTGAACAAATATATATATATTCCATATGTGAACGAAGCTTAAAGTCTTCTCCGTTCAAATGCATTGAGATATATTTGCAATATGGAAGTTTTAACCGTGAAATCATTGGTCGAAGCCAATACACATTGATAGGAAGTCCTCCTTTAACCAAGCAATTTCACCTGAAATAGGTTCTTTGAGGGTATCTCTGACCATACAAAAAAGTCCACTCGAATCCACCCATGACAAATACTGATTTTCACTGAAAATCCAAAATGGCCACCACGGCAGATCGCCGAATATTAAAATAATCATAATTTCGTTGAAAATCATCGCAGAAACATGAACAAAGTGTCCAGTCCTACTAATTATGAGGTGCTCTTCCATTTAAAATCATTTTGGAGGAGATAAAAAGCAGTATTAATAATGAAATTCGTGAAAAATCAAACTTTCAGCCCCAAATGACCCCAAAATGATCCATATCACTAGTTATGTGTTATTATACATACATGTATGCAAACACCAATGGACATGTTTATACACAATACATGTATGCCGAACACAATAGATTTGCCATAATTGTGACATTCGTCATCACAGGGAGTACAAGGCTTGCTCTGCACAGTGGTGACTAGTGCTGTAACAGACCTATGTCAGATAATGCTGTAAACAAACACTATATTTTCATCATAAATATTTTTAATGGTGGGCAATAATAGGAGTATAAAAGTGTAACTAGCAAAATGCTGTGGAATGAACCAGTTATACATGTACTAACATAACTCCGTCCTCACGATTTCTAAGGATTTCAACAAAAAATGATTCTCATTTATTGAGATTGGTACCATTTTCTTTACTATGGTCAATAATGAGCTTACCAAGTAAACTTATCATATTCAATGGCAGTTATGTATTTCCAGCCACCAGCTCTATACTTCCACATACATTCAGTGTCCTGTATTTTGAATTCCTGTCATCTGGATTGATCACAGACCTCAAACTTTACCTAACAGACCTACGGCTGCAGAGATTTATGTTTTGCCCCCAAATGTTTTGCAACCATGCAAATGCCATTATTTGTTCCATGATTGTGTAGAAATATATTCCAATATATATAGTTGTGCTTGGTTCATAATCATGAGTACATTTTTAGTTAAGAATAGACTTGATACCTATAATACATAAACATAACATACATGCATCTGGGGAATTTTGTCATTGGTCAACTGGCCAGTATATAGTATATGAGGAATAATAACTGGTTGCCGTGAACTTTGTGAGGAATAATTGAAAAAAAATTTCAGAGTGCAGTGGGTGGACTACACTGAATGCAGACCATCAACCAACCGAACTAAGACTGTATCCGACGTCACCAACCTGTTAGCCTTCTAACCTATTTGTACCAAAATTTTGTGGATGGCAATGTAAAGCGATGATTTCCATCTCAACTGCAATGATAATGGCGGGTCAAATCATGAAGAAAGGAGGTTTGGACGTTCACAGTTCCAACAACTATAAGCCATTGTCGAATATATCATTCACGAGAAAACTCTTGTCTTGAGTTGTTTGCACACACGTCTTTGAGTATCTGAATGAAGACGCCTACAGGATGAGCTCCTGTCAACTCACAAAGCAGGACATAGAACAGAAACAACTCCTCTCCTGAATATACAATGTAGAATCAAATCGAATGCTGGTTCTTGATCAAGGTGATGTCAGGCTTCCTGTCCTTTTGGACTCAGTAAGATGTTCAATGCCATCGACCAATGTATTCTGTTCTGTTATTCTGACTCATGCAAGCACAGTGTTGGACTGGGTGAAACTGCATTCGATTAAATATGTTCCTACTTCAATTTGGCCAGGGAATTATTATGTTTGCATGGAAGACATCTCCATGGTCATAGGAGTCCCTCTAGGATATGCAAACCTTCTGATTATTTTGTATTTAATAATAGGGCCACTCAGGTGTATGAGCAGATTAATATCCATAGACATAGATGCACATACTACATACAACTCTACGGTCACTTTCTCATCAAGCATCAAGACTGCCTTACCGGGAATGGCCAAAATGTGAATGACTGTCATACCATCAAGTGTGATAGCGGATGCTCCAGGATCAACATAGTGCATTCGAATGGGATCTAATTACAAGGGAATACATGTATATGACAAGGTGGTTCAGTCTGCCGTGGTCACCCAACTGGCCTAGTACAAGAGATTCGTGATAGGGGTCATTGAAACCTTCACTGGATGTATCCAACTCGTACAACCCAGCCTACTTGGATATGGGGACAAGACAATGAAAACACATCAGTCTAGTTCCACGCTGTTACCAGCGAGTGAACTTCAAGTTACAAACCCATGCCCAAAATTCATAACACAGGTTTCCACTCTGGGATATTTGACTATCTCGTTCCATGTATAGTGATCCATGGAAAATGTGCAAAATACGAATGACAATTGCTAGCAAACATGGTGCAAAGGGGTTTTAAATGAAAGAGCACCTGATAATTAGTAGGATTTGACACTTTATTTGTGTTTCTACATGGCCTTTAAAGAATTTATGACTGTTTTAATGTTTCGCGATCCGCTGTGTCGTCCATTTTGGATTTGCAGTGAAAATCAGTATTTGCCATGGGTGGATTCGAGTGGACTTATTCGTGTGGCCAGAGATACCCCCAAAGAACCTATTTCAGGTGAAATTGCTTTGTTCACATTTTTGTCCAACTTCAAATGTTTATTGCCTGGTCTATATGTAGAACAACAACATCCCACCAATTAGTGACACCGGTAAATGCTGGTCAGAGATAATGAAGTTTGGATCTGAATACAATATGATAGAGTCACTGATAACATCAGGGTATATTGGAGCTTGAGCCTCCCCGGAGCTGCAATAGAGGGCGTGAACCTAATTTGTATTCAACCTATATTATATCACATGATTTTTAATCGAATGGATTGATAATGGAATGAAAATTTGCGAGCAAATTGGAAATTTGCAATCACGTATATATTAACAGACGTAGTTTAGTATAGCTCGCCTCACTAAAACTGAGCATGTAGCGCATGTCACTTTTTAGTTCAGTTTAGCTCAGATTCACAAAAGCCAGGATGGCTTGATTTGACGGCCCAAGTTTCATATCCTGTGCCTTCCGTATATTCAATAAGGATTAAAAAAGTGACGGACGGATTAAGTGGCATTCATTTAGTGGACGAGCAGTATTAAGGCCCAGCCTATGATACATGGGCCGATTTGACTAAAATCAACATGGCTAAGTTTTACTAAATCAAATATGACTCGAAGGGGCTCGAGAGTCAGAATTGTTCAGTTTTACCAAATTTAGAATGGGTTGGTTTTACAGTGGCCAGTATGGCTCATATCTCCGAAAGTCGTTATTGCTCAGTTTCACAGAATCTAGTATGGCTCACTTTTGCAAAGTTGAGTGTCGATCAGTTTTACAACAGTAAAAAATGGCTCAGTTCCACAATGGTCAGCATTGTTAAGTTTGACACAGATCATCATTGCTCAGTTCTACAACATCCGGCCCAAGTATCATACACTGGGCCTTTCTATATATTTCATAAGGATTGAAAAGGTGACAGACGGACTAAATGACATTCATTTAGTGGACGAGTAATATTAAGGCGCAGTATATGATACTTGGGCCAAAATCCAATATGGCTCAATCGTACGAATCCGAAGGCCAGTATGGGTCATTGTCCTGGTGTGAGCAGGCCGGAGGATTGTGTGGTAATGGACAACTCATCATTTATTGATTCATGTAGCGAGGAACTCTGACAAGCGTCAGAGTGTCTGACAAGTATATATATTATATAAATTGATTATTCGAATGATGCCGTAATCCATTGCACCCGTTACATCATCACCATATACTATTTACCCATGGGGTGTTTTGTTTCTCTGGACGAAAACAACCCGTTAACTACCTGACCTTTTTGTCGAAGGTTCTGGAGAAAGCAGCTCTCCAACAGTCCACACACCATTGTGAACAATACTCTCTGATGCCGGTGTACCAGTCCGTATACAGAGCAGGGTATAGTTCTGAAGCAGCCTTGCTAAAAATTAAAAAAGTGCCAAGAAGGGTTACCGAACAATAATATTCGAGGTCATGACAATATTAAGAATATATCATTTCGTTATGTTTACAATTGATTCTTAAGCTGTAAAGCTTAAGTGTTTTGTCCTTGAAAATCTCAAAACCATTTCGTGCTCTGTCCTTGAAAATTAGGTCAATTGTTCATGAAAATGTTCAGCATCATTTCTTATATGTGCACAATTGATTCCTAAGCTGTAATGTCGATAATAATCGAGATATTAGGCATTTTGTCCTGTGACCTTGAAAATAAGGTCAAAGGTCAAATTCAAGGTCATGACAATATTCAGCATTTATCATTTCTTATATGTGCACAATTGATTCCTGAGCTGTGAAGTCGACAATAAGCGACATATTGGCCATTTCTTCCTGTGCCCTTGAAAAATAGGTCTAAGGTCAAATTCAAGGTCATCAAAATATTCGGCATACATCATTTCATATACGTCCACAATTCATTCCCAAGCGCAAAGTTGATAATAAGCGACATATTAGGTATTTTGTGCTCTAACCTTGAAAGTGAGATCAAAGGTCAAATTCAAGGTTATCAAAATATTCAGACGATATCATTTCCTATATGTGCACAATTGATTCCTAAGATGTAAAGTCGATAATAAGCGAGATATTAATCATTTTGTGCTCTGGCCTTGAAAATGAGGTCAAATGTCAAATTCAAGGTCATGACAATACTCAGTATATATCATTTACTATGTGTCCACAGTTGAATCCTAGTCTCTAATCTCAATATTAAAGGGGCCTTTGCACTTAGTTACTAATATTTGTTCGAATTGAAAAACCAGCTCAGTTGACAAAATTATATCAAAATATTTCAGCATGATCCTCAAAATCGCATACACATGGCTATTTATGCGCTATTTCACCCGAAACTGAAGGCTGAAAGTGGTGTTTACATCAAGATTGACAGGCGCGCAAGTTTATGTTTATGTTTACATTAGAATCAGGTCTTTGAGAGTGAATCCCTGACACGTCACACATTCAACCACGGTGGCCAGTCGTTCCGCATTGTTGCTGGTAAGAAATCGATCTTTAGTATCGTTTGGATCCGTGTCATTATAAACACACTGGATATGCCATGGACGTTCCGACATGGTCCTGGTAAATGTGATAATTCATACATAGAATATTGGTGTACAATACCAGTTTCTCGGAATATTGATTTTTTCATGACATTGCTGAAAATGCGCAGAATTCGTTTTTTTAACGTAGTCCGCTACAAACAGTGAGATAAGGAAGTGTCAAAATATAAAAGTTATTTCTTGAGTATTATCTCTTCAAAATGACCTAATTTTATAGAGTAACTGATCAGCATCCTAAATCGGAAAAGAAAATATTGGGTCACCGTGCTGGTTTCTTCGACATATTCGATCAAAATCACAAATATTAACCTAAAATGACATAAATTATGGCATCCATGCACATTTTTGGATCCAAATTCACATCTTGCATCTTGTTTTCCATGTGAACGGATACGGTGACCCCCTATTTTCTTTTCAGTTTTAGGATGCTGATCAGTTACTCTATAAAATATGTCATTTTGAAGCTCTAGAATATGTTGATACAGTTATTTGTTTTTTTTTTAAAAACTCTTTGACCCCCTCCCCTCACTGTTTGGAGCGGACTACCTTAAACTAGCAACAACGCAAAACGAATAGGAACCGTATGTGAGATATCAACACTCACCAAGGTCATGAATATGCAAATATCACGCATGGCCGCATACTAGGCCATTGAGTGAACCGAGGAAGTGACCGAGGAAATCCCTCGATATTTTAGCTTACAAGACCCGTGTGTGCTGTTCTATTGTCACTATTTTGCAACTGACATGTCTATCAGTTGATAGGACTCAAAATATGCATAGGCCCAAAAAATATTCTGGGAAGTGGAAGGAAGTGAAAGAGTCCCTTTAAGTGAGGTATTATGCATAATATGTCCCGTTATAAAGTAAAGGATAATTTAACATGGGAAAGCCCCATTTGGCACCCGTCGACAAAACGAAACTTATATACGTCATAGAGGTATACGAGGGGAATCTTTTGAAACAAGAATCTCAAATCTCTCTGAAGAGTTTTGGAGAAAATGGCCGCCAAAGTCAGAAATTGGCCGTTTTTTCGAAAACGGCCGCCATTTTGAAAAAAAAAGCTGAAATAACTAAAAATTACCTCTTTTTAAAATATTTTTAGGCATTTTTAGACCCCAAAACTATCATGGTTCTGGTTAGGCGCGCGCGTCAGTTTTAACCCCGCCCATCACTCGTTTATATTAAAAAAAAACGTGCGCATCACTTTCCGAGAGGTGAATTTCTACTTCTTTTTTTTTTTAGTAAATTGACACCCGTACACCCGATTTTCGGGAGATTATGATCGAGTAAAATGGTCCCGAGTGTCTGTGACATCGCAAAACTTGGTGTATGGCTGGCCAAACAGGGCAAATTCAACCGGTCGCTTATCAACAGCCAATTTTAGGGGGAAATGGTTGGCCAAATGGGCCATATTTGACCGGATCAGTCATCGGCCGCCAATTTTAGCACACAAAAAATAAGAAAAAAAATCGCATCATCGCATCACTTTTTCGGGTACCCCAATAACCAGAACAATAATACTTTTTTTGGCCTGATGCAAAATATCAGAAAGATTCTACCGTAAACTTAAAAATAACGATGTGGACGGACGACGGACACGATGCCAATAGGTTATCGGACCATAGGTCCGGTAACCTAAAAATCTTAAACGATTTGCTCTGGGCAATGGAGCGAAAGCATGTGACAGCAATGATGACCTTAGATCTCAGTGCTGCATTCGACACGGTGGACCAGGACGTTTTATCCCAAGTGATTCAGGGGTGCAGAAAACCAGATTGGACTGGTTTGTTAGCTTCCAACGATCCAGGAGTAGAACATTTTTCTAAAAATGTTCTACTCAGTCACTAGATGTTGCCAGTCAGTCAGTAAAAAGACAGAGCCAGATAAAGTGCACTATATCAAAATAAATATTTGTATCTGTATTTGTAAACAGAAAAACAGATCTTTGGTTGGTATATAATCGATGATAACTAATCGTTACATCCTCTGAAATATGCCATGATGTCTCTTCATTTAAGTTCGAAAGTACTGGTAAACTGAACATTGTTCATATCAGATTCTGTGCATATAACCAACGACATGAATTTTCAGGTGCTGTTGTTAAATGCAACACAAAAGCCTCTACCTTATATGTTTTCATATACTTATGCGTTCCTTGGAGTAAGAAAACAAAATGCTTTCACGACTGTGACCTGCAGGAAATGAAATGCAGATTCCACAAAGGGCCTGGAGGGCCAGTAGCCTGCTGTTGTTGGAGACTCCTATTGATGGCCTGGAGCCTGCTGTTGTTAGAGATTCCAATTGAGGGCCTGGAGCCTGCTGTTGTTGGAGATTCCTATTGAGGGTCTGGAGTCTGCTGTTGTAGGAGATTTCTACTGAGGGCCTGGAGCCTGATGTTGTTAGAGATTCCTACTGAGGTTCTGGAGCCTGCTGTTGTTGGAGATTCCTATTGAGGGTCTGGAGTCTGCTGTTGTAGGAGATTCCAATTGAGGGCCTGGAGCCCGCTGTTGTTGGAGTTTCCAATTGAGGGTCTGGAGTCTGCTGTTATAGGAGATTCCTATTGAGGGCCTGGAGCCTGCTGTTGTTGGAGATTCCTATTGAGGGCCTGGAGCCTGCTGTTGTTGGAGATTCCTATTGAGGGTCTGGAGTCTGCTGTTGTAAAAGATTCCAATTGAGGTCCTGGAGCATGTTGTTGTTAGAGATTCCTATTGAGGGGCTGGAGTCTGCTGTTGTTGGAGATTCCTATTGGGGGCTTGGAGTGTGCTGTTGTAAAAGATTCCAATTGAGGGTCTAGAGCCTGTTGTTGTTGGAGATTCCTATTGAGGGCCTGGAGACTGCTGTTGTTGGAGATTCCTATTGAGGGTCTGGAGTCTGCTGTTGTAAAAAGATTCCAATTGAGGGCCTGGAGCCTGTTGTTGTTAGACATTCCTATTGAGGGCATCGAGCCTGCTGTTGTTGGAGATTCCTATTGAGGGCCTGGAGCCTGCTGTTGTTGGAGATTCCTATTGAGGGCCTGGAGCCTGCAGTTGTTAGAGATTCCTATTGAGGGCCTGGGGCCTGCTGTTGTTGAAGATTCCTATTGAGGGCCTGGAGCCTGCTGTTGTTTGAGATTCCTATTGAGGGCCAGGAGCCTGCTTTTTTTTGGAGATTCCTATTGAGGGCCTGGAGCCTGCTGTTGTTGGAGATTCCTATTGAGGGCCTGGAGTCTGCTGTTGTTGGAGATTCCTATTGAGGGCCTGGGGCCTGCTGTTGTTGAAGATTCCTATTGAGGGCCTGGAGCCTGCTTTTTTTTGGAGATTCCTATTGAGGGTCTGGAGTCTGCTGTTGTTGGAGATTCATATTGAGGGCCTGGAGCCTGCTGTTGTTGGAGATTCATATTGAGGGCCTGGAGCCTGCTGTTGTTGGAGATTCCTATTGAGGGCCTGGAGCCTGCTGTTGTTTGAGATTCCTGTTACTATTGAGGGCCTGGAGCCTGCTGTTGTTGGAGATTCCTATTGAGGGTCTGGAGTCTGCTGTTGTTGGAGATTCATATTGAGGGCCTGGAGCCAGCTGTTGTTGGAGATTCCTATTGATGACTTGAAGCCTGCTGTTGTTGGAGATTCCTATTGAGGGCCTGGAGCCTGCTGTTGTTGGAGATTCCTATTAAGGGCCTGGAGCCTGCTGCTGTTGGAGATTCGTATTGCGGGCTGGAGCTTGCTGTTGTTGGAGATTCATATTAAGGGCCTGGAGCCTGATGTTGTTAGAGATCCCTATTGAAGGCCTGGAGCCTGCTGTTGTTGGAGATTCCTACTGAGGGCCTGGAGGTTGCTGTTGTTGGGGATTCCTATTGAGGGCCTGGAGCCCGCTGTTGTCAGAGATTCCTATTGATGGCCTGGAGCCTGCTGTTGTTGGAGTCTCCTATTGAGGGCCTGGAGCCTGCTGTTGTTGGAGATTCCTACTGGGGGCCTGGAGCTTGCTGTTGTTGGAGATTCCTATTGAGGGAATCGAGCCTGCTGTTGTTGGAGATTCAAGGGCCTGGAGCCTGCTGTTGTTGGAGATTCCTATTGAGGGCCTGGAGCCTGCTGTTGTCAGAGATTCCTATTGATGGCCTGGAGCCTGCTGCTGTTGGAGTCTCCTATTGAGGGCCTGGAGCCTGCTGTTGTTGGAGATTCCTATTGAGGGCCTGGAGCCTGCTGTTGTTGAAGATACCTATTGAGGGCCTGGAGCCTGCTGTTGTTGGAGATTCCTATTGAGGGAATCGAGTCTGCTTTTGTTGGAGATTCAAGGGCCTGGAGCCTGCTGTTGTTGGAGATTCCTATTGAGGGCCTGGAGCCTGCTGTTGTCAGAGATTCCTATTGAGGGCCTGGAGCCTGCTGTTGTCAGAGATTCCTACTGAAGGCCTCGAGCCTGCTGTTGTTGGAGATTCCTATTGAGGGCCTCGAGCCTGCTGTTGTTGGAGATTCCTATTGAGGGCCTGGAGCCTGCTGTTGTTGGAGATTCCTATTGAGGGCCTCGAGCCTGCTGTTGTTGGAGATTCCTATTGAGGGCCTGGAGCCTGCAGTTGTTAGAGATTCCTATTGAGGGCCTGGGGCATGCTGTTGTTGAAGATTCCTATTGAGAGCCTGGAGCCTGCTGTTGTTTGAGATTCCTATTGAGGGCCTCGAGCCTGCTTTTTTTTTGGAGATTCCTATTGAGGGTCTGGAGTCTGCTGTTGTTGGAGATTCCTATTGAGGGCCTGGAGCCTGCTGTTGTTGGAGATTCCCATTGATGGCCTGGAGCCTGCTGTTGTTGGAGATTCCTGTTACTATTGAGGGCCTGGAGCCTGCTGTTGTTGGAGATTCCTATTGAGGGTCTGGAGTCTGCTGTTGTTGGAGATTCATATTGAGGGCCTGGAGCTTGCTGTTGTTGGAGATTCCTATTGAGGGCCTGGAGCCTGCTGTTGTTGGAGATTCCTATTGAGGGCCTGGAGCCTGCTGTTGTTGGAGTATCCTATTGAGGGCCTGGAGCCTGCTGTTGTTAGAGATTCCTATTGAGGGTCTGGAGCCTGCTGTTGTTAGAGAATCCTATTGATGGCCTGGAGCCTGCTGTTGTTGGAGATTCCTATTGAGGGCCTGGAGCCCTCGCATGCACACGCACTTTTTTTGAGGGCCTGGAGCAAAGAGCACATTTGTATGTCAATTCTACTGCACATCTCATATGTACGTTATAGAGGTCATCAAACAGTACACTTGACTGTCATTATCATCACAGCACGTTCCTCGTGAAAATATGAGTCATATTGTGAACCTTTTCGAGCACCATTCACTGTATGCTCACTGACTGATCTATCCGAACTCCAATATTCAGTCCTGTCTTATAAAAAATGCATCAATATCACATGCACACACACATAATGTCATATTGACATGCACAGGTCAACACAATTTTTGTTGAGTGCGCAGATTTGAAAATCAGCGACTGACCGGGGTTGAAGTTGTATATGTTACTACTGTTGTGAGAGTTTAAACAGCATCGAATGATCCCAACAGAGGCTGTGGCCTTTAAGGACTGTCAGAACGGACCAATATTGACACTGGTGCTGTGAGTCGTGCCGGATGTCTCTTCAGCTGAGGGTGTGACCAGAAAGAGCTGTTAGAATGGGCATGAAAGGCTGTCATGTTGGAACGGTATGGACTGATCTAGCGGAGCTCCAGTGCCGGGTCGTCTGCGGTGCTACGACAATAGAAGCGTGTCCTTGGCGTGGTATTTGACTTGAGCAGGTCGACATTGAACAGTTAGCCTACATTTCCCAACTCACACAAGATCCCACCTGTATCTTTTCAGATCGTGGAAAAAACAAGGCTCATGTGACAGTCAGATAATAAATACCACTGGACTTAGGCATCATAGATTCGTCATTCATCCATTTATGTTGGTAACCGTTTGCTCATTCATTCCATACCACACAATACTGTACAAAGCTGCGAGCTAAATCTGTAAAAGATTCGAGAAGTTAGAACAAAACAATACCTTCAAAACAATCAATAAATCTAAATCATCTAAATCTTTAAAGTTTCAACTGTTAGTCATATGTCCACATTTTGAGCAGACGTATCCGGAACTCTTTTGATTAGGATACAATTACCATTCCCTGCAGTGGCGTACCTGACGGGGTGGGGGATAAGGGGGCAGCGCCTCCCCCCCCCCCACCCCCCCGGCATCCTTTCTATCGCGAATTCGGGAAATCGGCAGGTGGATAAAAATCGGAGACTGCAGCCTCCTCCCCAATTTGTTTTTCTAAAAATCCCTGATTCAGAAATCCATCAAGTTGCAGTACTGTACAGCATTACATAACATGTATAGGTCAGTGATCGTAATAGGCCTATATATTTCACATATATTGGAATGAATCTCTCAGCGTCGATTGGAATGTGTCGATCTAGCACACGTGTGTGGTGACAACTGAGTGTCATTATCCTTTAGTTATTCAGATTCAATAAGTTTATTTCAACATCAACATTGACAAGTACAATTCCACAGAGTTACATAAAAAATATAGATGTTGAAAGGGAATGCATAGAAGCCAAGGCTTATAACGTTGCAATTCCCAAATTAAAAGTTACAATATTTTTAAGTACACATGTTCAAAACCAATAAAAGATGAAAATACAGATAAAGATACATGAAAAAAATAAAAATAAAAAATAAATAAATAAAAAGTAAAGTAAAGTAACAAGTAAATAGATAATACTGATCAATACTAAAAATATGAGTTGACATGTTAATAATATGAGTTGACAAGTTAATATGAGTTGCTTTTGGTATCGGTTATGTGCCCATGTCAGTTATGTTATGTGAAATGAAAAACTAGTATGTACAGTGACATGGTGTATAGTTTCGAGATACATATACTTAAATACCACCCTGACAAGATAATTGCATGCTTGTGGGGAATGAAAATCACCCATTCAGAGCCAAAGGAGAGCTCAGAATCAATCACAGAACATGAGAAAAGCTCTGGCTTCTGGGGCCCTTCGCAGGGCCCAGACCCCACGCCGTATAGGCTGCTCCTTTGCTTTTCAGGGAATTGATGAGTGATAGAAACTTATATTCGCTATTGTACCTTCACATCACACCATGATGTATCATAACATTACCTATCACAAAATATCCATATTCGGAAATTTTGCCCCCCCCCCCCCCCCCTGGAAAAATATCAGGTAGGCTACGCCACTGATTCCCTGGATTACACTGTAACACACTGTCACATTGTTACAATCAACTTTTGATATCGGTTATGTAGCCAGGTCATTTTGCCTGTACACGCTGTGGCAATGACCTTTTGATGTAGGTCATGTACCCAGGGCATTTCGCCTGAACACGCTGTGACAATCGGCTTTTGATAACGGTCATGTACCCAGGTCATTTCGCCTGTACACACTGTGACCGTGAGCTTTTGACGTCGGTCATGTACCCAGGTTATTTCGCCTGAACACGCTGTGACAATCGGCTTTTGGTGTAGGTCATGTACGCAGGTCCTTTTGTCTGTGCGTGGTGTTGCAATGAGCTTTTGATGTCGGTCATGTACCCATGTCATTTCGCCTGTACACGCGCTAACATTGAGTTTTTGATGTCGGTCATGTAGCAGGTCAATTCGCCTGTACAGGCTGTGGCTATGAGCTTTTGATGTCAAGATTCCTGTCCTGCTGTGTGTTATCGGTTTTGACACAGGTGGGATTGCACAAATGATCTACTGGTTGAGTTTTCTTCCACTGAAAGACTCATTAATATCTTTTGGGTACAAGCGTTATCTCTGATAATTGGAAATGTGTTTAGAATGAATAGAGATATATTCCATATTTGTTTTGACAGGGTATAAAGCAAACTGAAAATGATAGTCTTTCTTGATTTATCGACTTTTCTACCAAAATGTTTGATATAAAAGAGGATATCCCACCATTGTTATGGGTGACATTGCTGTATACATTATTAAATACAGTGAGTGCACTTACGCACAGTTCATGAAGTATATTTTCAACGCATCCATATTATTGCTTTCATGTGTATGACAGGGCGTTCCTGTTGTATCGTGTACATCTATAACTGTTTGGATCAGAAGCACTTCATTCCAGAGCCTGTATTGCGACTTTATGCTAAATGTTGGAGGGTGGAACATCTATTGTCAGGCTGAGAACAGACAACAACATCCCCTATACATGATGACACCGGTAATTGCTGGTCAGAGATAATGCATGGTTTTTAGCTGAATACATCATGATACCGATAAGGATAACATTAGAGTTTAACTCGTGCATCTGATTACCATTAGTCGAGTCGTCCGTCGTGTGCGGGTCGTCCGGGGTGTGAAACGGTCTGATCGCAGATAACAATTATTGATTTTTCAATAGCACCAAGTCGTGTTTTTTTAGCCAAGTGGGAAATGTGCGTGCGTCACAGAGCTTGTTGACGAGGGGACGCCGTGGTAAAAGTCCAATCGATCCACTTGTATTTTTCCCACATCGATGCCGCGCACAACCCGTGCAGTGCCATGAAATATTTAAGCCTAGAATCTGCAATAGTCAACAGCGTAACATGGCAGCTAAAAAAAAAGTGCGGTGGGCCTATTGAGGCAATATTGTGCAGGACGATTCTGTTGGTTGGCACGGTTGTCGGGACGTATAATAGATGTCAGGTCGCCTGTTTTCTGCCTCGCCTCCTCTCAAGTCAGAGAGATGACACACCCATCAGCTCATGTTCCTATCCATGACTCTCACCAAATCAAATCAACAAGTAACCAAATCAAATCAATAGGCCTTTTCCGCCCGTATGCGTGCTTGGTAAATTAGATCGACCGCTGCAGCTTTCTATCGGGCCGCGGACATGGAGCCGATCCGTCTGGGAGCGCTTCGTCAGCTTTAAGGGTGGGGACGCATGGGTGGGTATTTTAGGGGAACGTTGCCTTTCATCCAGACACAGTCGATCGATCCATGACCCCGGGGCCCGCCGCCCTGGGACAAGTCTAGGTTGGGGATTTGTGGTCGGATTAAACGACAAGTGTCCCTGGGGACGCGACCGCACGGATTTTATATTTTGTCATTGATCTTTCTCTTACCCCTCCCCCCCCCCCTCCTTCCCTCTCTCTCTCTCTCTCTCTCTCTCTCTCTCTCTCTCCTCCAGGTGTATGTCTTATATTGTACATCACATCTACTACAACACATACAGCCTCGGGGAGGAAGCGCTGCTATCGGAAGCTTCAACAGTCGATCTTCTTTTGTGGACTGGGACAATAGAGCGTCACTAGCAACCCAGCACTGACAGCCTTATTGATGGGCCAAGGAAGGGTCATGTGACGGAGGAGGATCCGAGAAAAACCGCCCCAATCCCGCCCGCCCCCCACCTCCCCCCCCCCCCCCACCCTCCACCGCCGTCGCCTGTCAGTGCCGCCTGTTGGCCGTAACTCGATGGTTACCATACGCCATTGATCAACCTGATACAAGCAGAGTCCTGCTCCATTGGACAAGGTATTCTGTGTAGTTCTCAGCCGTCAAAGAATTCAGATGATACGTTACCTCGTATTTGATGCTCAATCGAAGAGACCCTGCCCTGAATATAATGAGCAATGAAAACTCTGATGGGTAGAGGAGTAGTTCCCCATTGAGTTCCCATTCTATCAAGGAACCATTGATTCCAACAAAACTGGAAAGGCTCTTGTCTATACACCATGTACTTATCAAAGCATAATTGTGTTTCTCTTATCTGCCGTTGAGCAGCACAAATTCCCATTATGATAAATAACGCAGAGGAGCACGGACAGACCTGATGCGGTGTTCGGTCGCAATCGATAGCCGAGATTCCGGGACCGCTGCTATTGACATCAGACTTGTCAGGCCCGGACCCTCTTGCGTACTCGCTTCTTCCCCCGTATACTTGCAACGGGGAGAAAAAATACCCCTTTTAAGAAATAATCTATATATTTTCACGGTAGACAGTTTTTTTTATTCCTGTGTTTCTGCGCACTGGCAGGCCTATCTCTTGATAACACCCCAAGAACACATTCACACGCTTCTCCTTACGTATCTGGCACCCAACACTTAGGCTGAAAACACGACCGAAACAAAAACAGTCAAGCTGTAGTTTCTTGAGTAAGGACGTAAGTATTGACCTGGCCAATGTTCTCAGTGGCTGGCGCTATCTTGCTAGACCTTGCAGGCTCGGTTTTATGGACGTCTGGCAGGCAACACGTCCCTGCGTACGTGTGAATTCTGTTCATGTGCAAGGAAAGCCAAAGATTTTTTCTTGCCTCTTCAGTCGGCTTGCTGGCCCGGATGTTGCCTGTCCTGTCCCACTGCGGGGGTTGCCCAATCCAATATCTGGCATAGCAACGCAGCGCCAAGGCAACGGGCTGTAGGGGGGCCGTGCAGACCATGCGCATAAGCAGAGCGACAGACAGCCACGAACGCGAGCAGTCGTGCAAGCTTCCCTGGCAGAATTCCACCTCCCGTGCACGTTCTGGACATAAGCGAGGGATCACCGGACGGCAGCATTCAGGCCCTGGACCACTGATCCGACCGACACACCGACGGACAGCCGCTAAATCAGTCAGCCAGATAGCAGCCAAACTTCCGCGGATTGTCTGCCGGTCGCACCATTCATTAGCCGTGTGCTGCTGATTGTTGAGACCGGCGGCTGTGTTCGCTGACGAGGTCGGATTACCTGGAGTCTGCTGTCACATTGCTGAGCCCCGTGTGGCGGACTGTCACCGTGCTCAGACTGCTGTCTCTCGCCCACCACCACCTGACATTTCCAGTGTCTTGCCGTCTGTCTCCCGTGTTACACAGACACACTCGGGCCAGGCACCATCTGAGGTTGGGCACAGTTGGGTGATAAGGTCGCGAGCCAACACGTGCTGCTAACACCTAACCGCCTCTGGACTACTTCTGCTCTCTATCGACCCCATTAAACCGCCGTTCTGTTGCTCCGCGGCCCTACACTGATAAAATACTCTGCTTGTTATGGATGAGAATCGGATCATCTGGGCAATCAGACGTGTGGATATTTGCTGATTTAACGCCAGGTTTGTGTGCTGTGTGTGTTCAGTGAGTATATGCGGACATGGTCGTCCGTCATTCATGCCAGTCACGCACGTCGAACGTCAAGCGTCACAAGTTCGATCTCTTGTGATGATTTATTCCGCTCTCTGAGCCGTTTTCACACCGACCGGAACATTTCTCTGTCTCTGTGTGTGTGTTTCTGATAAGGGAGGAAGTTACGGCAGAACGAGGCACGTCAATCGACCGAATTTCTCCGGCAGTATAGGTACTGCTTGTGCGGGCAATATTGAACCTGTATCGCACCCAACGTCTGATCAGCCTGGCGCCACTCCGTCAGCCCGGGACATAGTGCAAGGTCTCCCGTTGTGATAACACACTGTGCCGATCGCGATCCATAACCTCCAAGATACTCGAGCGTTATTGACATCTGATCATCAATATGTCGGACGACAGTTTCCCGTCGATCGTTGAGCTGAATGTCGGTGGCGTGTTCTATACGACGTCACTGAGTACGCTGACCAAGGAGCCAGACTCACTGCTGGGACAAATTTTCTCAGGCCGCTCGCGCACCCACATAGTCAAGGACAGCAAAGGCAAGTACTTCCTGGACAGGGATGGCGTCCTCTTCCGCTACGTGCTCGACTACCTGCGAAACCAGAGCCTCGTGCTGCCCGAGAACTTCCACGAGAAAGAACGTCTCAAGCAGGAGGCCGATCACTTCAAGCTGCCAGCCATGGTAAAGTCTGTCAACGCCGCCGTCGTGGGAATGCCGACCAAGCTTCCACCGCTCGCCACGGCTAACCACACGTCACCCGCCAACCAGGGCAGCGCCTGTATCGTGCTCGGCTACCGCGGCACCTTCGCCTTCGGTCGCGACGGCCTAGCCGACGTCAAGTTCCGCAAGCTGGCGCGGATCCTCGTGCACGGCCGCGTGTCCGTGTGTCGGGAGGCCTTCGGCGACACTCTGAACGAGAGCCGAGACCCGGACCGGGGCTCGGTGGACCGCTTCACTTCGCGATACTTCCTCAAGCACACGTCGCTGGAGCAGGCCTTCGAGAGCCTACTGGACGCCGGCTTTAGGCTGTGTGGCGCCTGTGGCTCCGGTACCAACAGCGCGGGGGAGGCAAAGCCGGGCATGGAATCGGAGGAACACAAGTGGAACCATTACAATGAATTCATTTTTGTCCGTTAATAGCAAGACCCGCTATTACGAAGAAAATTTAGTTTCGACCAGTCTGTATCAACGTCCTTTCGGTTCGCGTCGGGAGGACCTGATGGAAATTTTAATCTTCAGATTTTAGAGTGTTTTATTTCAAATACAGCTTTAATAATAGATATAAGAACCTGCACAAATTTTGTATTTTGGTTTCTTTGCATTGCGCAGTTGCGCGCAGTCGCAAAAATGGAGTACTGGATAACATCTGAAGAAGGTATGTGGTGCTGACAGCGCCGCCTTTCGGTCGTTCGGCCTGACATGTGTGAGAGATATTAATTCTTCGATTTCTTTTCGACGCACATCCTTAATTATGCACCACGTGTAGGCGACACAGATAAAAGAATCTCATGAATGTCAGCTCGATATCGGATTTGTCTGAAGGTTGTTCTTGCACAGAAGGAGGAATTGTGTATACCCCGCCAAATACATTACTTACCACTCATTCAAGTACGAGACCACCATGGCGACTGCATTATATATGTGACGACATTGATAAAACATAACTGGCAATGTATGACATCATTCCATGCACCTGGATGTTTTCCCACACTTTCTTACCAGTCAGTCTAAGATGAGTTCATTGAACTATTTTAGGTCACAATTTTAACAAATGTTTTTCATGATAAGTGACTTTATTATTAGGAGAATGATGCGATTGTCATAGATTGCACTGAGTGTAAGCACTGTATGGGATTGCTTTTTTCTATTTATAAGTGGCAGTCTACCAAACATATTTAATTACTGTTCCCAGTCTGTTGTAGCGTTACTTGTGGTGTGTTACATTTTGTTATCAACCAAGATTCTGTAGTGTCCAAAAAACGAGAGAAAAAATCAATACATACGAAATATATATGTCTTCAGAGGTTTGCACAGCGACAAGGGGACTTTTGGCTCAAGTGTACATATATTGATGTTAACACTGTGTACATTGAATCATGATAAACGAACGTGTCGGACCACCTATGTAATTGTGTTCTTTATAGCGTTAATTCAATGGTCTTAATTAAAGATCCGAAACGATCGATTGCATAGATTTATCGATCGGGAACATGTGGGTAAACAGTTTGAGCGCCCTATGTTGTAATAGCAGAGTATGCGTCAAAATCAACATATATCCAACAATAAAATATAGCCCGCACAGTTCTGTATGAATAGAGGGAATTTGCATAATTGGATAAATGATCAACTGATGTGCTTGAGAGCAAGCTGTCGATTGTCTGCTGTTCGCTCCAGGTCTACACATGCGGTCTGAATAAAGGCTTATGATAATATAAACTGATTGCAGCACGGGGAAACGGGACATTATCTAATTATGTTGATAATTACATAATGCAGAGAAGGACGGGCGGTTGTGGTGGCCGTCTTTGGTTCACATTTGAGTTTCAGCACGCAATACCACATGGCTCTAATGTGCAGTGTGCAGTAGAATTCAGTAACATCACTCGGATCGGAGCCTTAGATTTGGACAATTGCCAGTGAATACACCAATCTCTGACCATTTGGGTGAGTCGACAGTGAACCCAAGACTCGAAACAAGGAAATACTGGCTTGTTGTTTCTTTGGACCTTGGTTATTAGTAGATGTTGTGTGAGGCGCGATGGTGTGTTTGACCGGATGTGTGCATGATGGCTGTCCGCCAGAACATCTCCGATCAAGGCCAGAGCTGAAAGACTCGAGCGTCTTACGCCCGTGCTGCCCAGCTACTGGGGCCGCTAATGGCAGATTACCCGGGGATCTGGGGCTGGACGTAGTATGGACCTCTCTAAAAGGTGGCCGGGGAATCATTTATCATTCACGGCTGATTTAAGCACTGCTGGTCGGTGGGGCTTCCTCGCTCTCCCCATCCGATGAGTCCGGTCTGTCTGATGCTTCAGCCCCCATGGTCCACGGCACCCAGGGGCCTCTAATCCGGCTTTACGTTTATGGGCACATAAAGCAGAGCCGGCCCCCTGCCAGAAGTACAGAAAACCCAATTTCACAGGGGTCGGCACAGCTTGTAAATCAATGTTTATGTTGGTCCCCATGGCAATGCAACGATTGCTACACAGGCGCTCAGAAGACGAAGCACCAAATAAACAGATTAGAAATCTTACTTTTTTCCGTTGATACGTGAGGAAATATATGTAAATAAGTATAAGAGTGTATATTCGGCCTGAGCCACATGTTGCAGTATACTTCGCAAGCTCATGTTTTCGTTCGTTTGATGTCTGTCAATAATCTGGTCAAGTTTCAGATCCTATGTAATGTCAAACTTGGTACCCCTGGGATTCATGACCTAGGTATTGTCTACTCTAGAACTCATGGGGACTCAGGTCCTGGGTACTATCTACTCTAGAACTCCTGGGGACTCAGGTCCAAGGTACTGTCCACTCTAGAAGTCCTCGGGACTCAGGTCCAGGTACTGTCTACTCTAGCACTCCCGGGGACTCAGGTCCTAGGTACTGTCTACTCTAGAACTCCCGGGGACTCAGGTTCTAGGTACTGTCCACTCTAGAGCTCCCAGAGACTCAGGTCCTAGGTACTGTCTACTCTAGAACTCCTGGGGACTCGGGTCCTAGGTACTGTCAACTCTAGAACTCCCGGGGACTCAGGCCCAAGGTACTATCTACTCTAAAACTCCTAGCGACTGAGATCCTAGATACTGTCCAGTCTAGAACTCCTCGGGACTCAGGTTCTAGGTACTGTCTACTTTAGAACTCCTAGGGACTCAAGTCCTAGGGATTGTCTACTCTATAACTCCCAGAGACTCAGGTCCTAGGTACTGTCTACTCTAGAGCTCCTAATGACTCGGGTCCTAGGTACTGTCTACTTTAGAGCTCCTAGGGACTCAGGTCCTAGGTACTGTCTACTCTAGAGCTCCTAGGGACTCGGGTCCTAGGTACTGTCTACTCTAGAGCTCCTAGGGACTCAGGTCATAGGTACTGTCTACTCTAGAGCTCCTAGGGACTCGGGTCCTAGGTACTGTCTACTCTAGAGCTCCTAGGGACTCAGGTCCAAGGTACTGTCTACTCTAGAACTCCTGGGGACTCAGGTCATAGGAATTGTCTACTCTAGAGCTCCTAGGGACTCAGGTCCTAGGTACCGTCTACTCTAGAGCTCCTAGGGACTCAGGTCCTAGGTACCGTCTACTCTAGAGCTCTTAGGGACTCAGGTCATAGGAATTGTCTACTCTAGATATCCTAGGGACTCAGGTTATAGGAATTGTCTACTTTAGAGCTCCTAGGGACTCAGGTCCTAGGTACCGTCTACTCTAGAGCTCCTAGGGACTCAGGTCCTACGTACTGTCTACTCTAGAGATCCTAGGGACTCAGGTCATAGGAATTGTCTACTTTAGAGCTCCTAGGGACTCAGGTCCTAGGTACTGTCTACTCTAGAACTCCTGTGGATTCAAGTCCTAGGTACTGTCTACTCTAGAACTCCACGGGACTCAGGTACTATAGGTACTGACTACCCTAGAGCTCTTGGGGTCTCAGGTCCTAGATACTGTCTACTCTAGAACTCGTGGGGACTCAGGTCCTAGGTACCGTCTACTCTAGAGCTCCTAGGGACTCAGGTCATAGGAATTGTCTAATTTAGAGCTCCTAGGGACTCATGTCCTAGGTACTGTCTACTCTAGAGCTCCTGGGGACTCAGGTCATAGATTTTGTTTACTCTAGAACTCCTGGGGACTCAGGTCCTAGGTATCGTCTACTCTAGAGCTCCTAGGGACTCAGGTCAGAGGTATTGTCTACTCTAGAGCTCCTAGGGACTCAGGTCATAGGAATTGTCTACTCTAGAGCTCCTAGGGACTCAGGTCCTAGGTACCGTCTACTCTAGAGCTCCTAGGGACTCAGGTCATAGGAATTGTCTACTCTAGAGCTCCTAGGGACTCAGGTCCTAGGTACCGTCTACTCTAGAGCTCCTAGGGACTCAGGTCCTAGGTACTGTCTACTCCAGAACTACTGGGGACTCAGGTCCTAGGTACTGTTTACTCTGGAACTCCCGGAGACTCAGGTCCTAGGGATTCTCTACTCTAGAACTACTGGGGACTCAGGTCCTAGGGATTGTCTACTCTATAACTCCCAGAGACTCAAGTCCTAGGTACTGTCTACTCTGAAACTCCTGCGGACTCAGGTCCTAGAGATTGTCTACTCTAGAACTCCCGGAGACTCAGGTCCTAGGTACTGTCTACTCTAGAACTCCTAGGGACTCAGGTCCTAGGTATGGGGACTCATAGGGACTCAGGTCATAGGTACACTCTACTCCAGAAATCCTGGGGAATCAGCTCTTAGGTACGGTCTACTCTAGAGCTCATACGGAATCAGGTCCTAGGTATTGTCTACTCTAGAACTCCTGGGGACTCAGGTCCTAGGTACTGTCTACTTTAGAGCTCCTGGGGAATCAGGTCCTAGGTACTGTCTGCTCTAGAACTCCTCAGGACTCAGGTCCTTCGTACTGTCTACTCTAGAACTCCTGAGGACTCATGTCCTAGGTAACGTCTACTCTAGTACTCCTGGGAACTCAGGTCCTAGATGCTGTCTACTCTAGAACTCCTGAGTACTAAGGTCCTAGGTAGTAGGCACTGTCCACTCTAGAACTCCTGGGGATTCAGGTCCTAGGTACTGTCTGCTCTAGAACTCCTCAGGACTCAGGTCCTTCGTACTGTCTACTCTAGAACTCCTGGGAACTCAGGTCCTAGATACTGTCCACTCTAGAGCTCCTAGGGACTCAGGTCCTAGGTACTGTCTACTCTAGAACTCCCAGAGACTCAGGTCCTAGGTACTGTCTACTCTAGAACTCCCAGAGACTCAGGTCCTAGGTACTGTCTACTCTAGAACTCCGGGATTCAGGTCATAGGTACTGTCTACTCTAGAACTCCTCGAGACTCAGATCCTAGGTACTGTCTACTCTGAAATCCTGATGATTCAGGTCCTATGTACTGTCAACTCTAGAACTCCTGGGGACTCAGGTCCAGGTACTGTCTACTCTAAAACTCCTGGCGACTGAGATCCTAGATACTGTCTACTCTAGGACTCCTGGGGACTCAGGTCCTAGGTACTGTCTACTCTGAAATCTTGACGATTCAGGTCCTATGTACTGTCTACTATAGCACTCCTGGAGACTAAAGTCCTAGGTATTGTCTACTCTAGATCTCCTCGGGGATTCAGGGCATAAGAACTGTCTACTCTAGAACTCCTGGGGACTCAGGTCCTAGGTATTGTCTACTCTAGGACTCCTGGGGACTCAGGTCCTCGGTACTATCTACTCTAGAACTCCCTGGGACTCAGGTGCTAGGTACCGTCTACTCTAGAACTCCTGGGGACTCAGGTCCTAGGTATTGTCTATTCTAGAACTCCTCGAGACTCAGGTCCAAGGTACTGTCCACTCTAGAACTCCTCGGGACTCAGGTCCTCGGTACCGTCTACTTTAGAACTCCTGATGACTAAGGTCCTAGGTTTTGTCTACTCTAGAACTCCCGGGATCAAGGTCCTAGGTTCTGTCTACTCTAGAACTACCGGGGACTCAGGTCCTAGGTACTGTCTACTCTGAAATCCTGACGATTCAGGTCCTATGTACTGTCTACTCTAGAACTCCCGGGATTCAGGTCATAGGCACTGTCTACTCTAGAACTCCCAGAGACTCAGGTCCTTGTTACTGTCTACTCTAGCACTCCTTGGGATTCAGGTCTTATATACTGTCTACTCTAGAACTGTCAGGTCCTAGGTAATGTCTATTCTAGAACTCCTGGAGACTAAAGTCCTAGGTATTGTCTACTCTAGATCTCCTCGGGGACTCAGGGCATAATAACTGTCTGCTCTAGAACTCCCGGGGACTCAGGTCCCAGGTACTGTCTACTCTAGAACTCCTCGAGACTCAGATCCTAGGTACTGTCTACTCTGAAATCCTGACGATTCAGGTCTTATGTACTGTCAACTCTAGAATTCCTGAGGACTCAGGTCCTAGGTACTGTCTACTCTAGAACTCCCGGGATTCAGGTCATAGGCACTGTCTACTCTAGAACTCCCAGAGACTCAGTTCCTTGTTACTGTCTAATCTAGCACTCCTCGGGATTCAGGTCTTATATACTGTCTACTCTAGAACTCCTGGGGTCTCAGGTCCTAGGTACTGTCTACTCTAGCACTCCTGGAGACTAAAGTCCTAGGTATTGTCTACTCTAGATCTCCTTGGGGACTCAGGGCATAAGAACTGTCTACTCTAGAACTCCTGAGTACTAAGGTCCTAGGTAGTAGGCACTGTCCACTCTAGAACTCCTGGGGATTCAGGTCCTACGTACTGTCTGCTCTAGAACTTCTCAGGACTCAGGTCCTTCGTACTGTCTACTCTAGAACTCCTGGGAACTCAGGTCCTAGATACTGTCCACTCTAGAGCTCCTAGGGACTCAGGTCCTAGGTACTGTCTACTCTAGAACTCCCAGAGACTCAGGTCCTAGGTACTGTCTACTCTAGAACTCCCAGGGACTCAGGTCCTAGGTACTGTCCACTCTAGAACTCCGGGATTCAGGTCATAGGTACTGTCTACTCTAGAACTCCTCGAGACTCAGATCCTAGGTACTGTCTACTCTGAAATCCTGACGATTCAGGTCCTATGTACTGTCAACTCTAGAACTCCTGGGGACTCAGGTCCAGGTACTGTCTACTCTAAAACTCCTGGCGACTGAGATCCTAGATACTGTCTACTCTAGGACTCCTGGGGACTCAGGTCCTAGGTACTGTCTACTCTGAAATCTTGACGATTCAGGTCCTATGTACTGTCTACTATAGCACTCCTGGAGACTAAAGTCCTAGGTATTGTCTACTCTAGATCTCCTCGGGGACTCAGGGCATAAGAACTGTCTACTCTAGAACTCCCAGAGACTCAGGTCCTAGGTACTGTCCACTCTAGAACTCCGGGATTCAGGTCATAGGTACTGTCTACTCTAGAACTCCACGAGACTCAGATCCTAGGTACTGTCTACTCTGAAATCCTGACGATTCAGGTCCTATGTACTGTCAACTCTAGAACTCCTGGGGACTCAGGTCCAGGTACTGTCTACTCTAAAACTCCTGGCGACTGAGATCCTAGATACTGTCTACTCTAGGACTCCTGGTGACTCAGGTCCTAGGTACTGTCTACTCTGAAATCTTGACGATTCAGGTCCTATGTACTGTCTACTATAGCACTCCTGGAGACTAAAGTCCTAGGTATTGTCTACTCTAGATCTCCTCGGGGACTCAGGGCATAAGAACTGTCTACTCTAGAACTCCTGGGGACTCAGGTCCTAGGTATTGTCTACTCTAGGACTCCTGGGGACTCAGGTCCTCGGTACTATCTACTCTAGAACTCCCTGGGACTCAGGTGCTAGGTACCGTCTACTCTAGAACTCCTGGGGACTCAGGTCCTAGGTATTGTCTATTCTAGAACTCCTCGAGACTCAGGTCCAAGGTACTGTCCACTCTAGAACTCCTCGGGACTCAGGTCCTCGGTACCGTCTACTTTAGAACTCCTGATGACTAAGGTCCTAGGTTTTGTCTACTCTAGAACTCCCGGGATCAAGGTCCTAGGTTCTGTCTACTCTAGAACTACCGGGGACTCAGGTCCTAGGTACTGTCTACTCTGAAATCCTGACGATTCAGGTCCTATGTACTGTCTACTCTAGAACTCCCGGGATTCAGGTCATAGGCACTGTCTACTCTAGAACTCCCAGAGACTCAGGTCCTTGTTACTGTCTACTCTAGCACTCCTTGGGATTCAGGTCTTATATACTGTCTACTCTAGAACTGTCAGGTCCTAGGTAATGTCTATTCTAGAACTCCTGGAGACTAAAGTCCTAGGTATTGTCTACTCTAGATCTCCTCGGAGACTCAGGGCATAATAACTGTCTGCTCTAGAACTCCCGGGGACTCAGGTCCCAGGTACTGTCTACTCTAGAACTCCTCGAGACTCAGATCCTAGGTACTGTCTACTCTGAAATCCTGACGATTCAGGTCTTATGTACTGTCAACTCTAGAATTCCTGAGGACTCAGGTCCTAGGTACTGTCTACTCTAGAACTCCCGGGATTCAGGTCATAGGCACTGTCTACTCTAGAACTCCCAGAGACTCAGTTCCTTGTTACTGTCTAATCTAGCACTCCTCGGGATTCAGGTCTTATATACTGTCTACTCTAGAACTCCTGGGGTCTCAGGTCCTAGGTACTGTCTACTCTAGCACTCCTGGAGACTAAAGTCCTAGGTATTGTCTACTCTAGATCTCCTTGGGGACTCAGGGCATAAGAACTGTCTACTCGAGAACTCCTGGGGACTCAGGTCCTAGGTATTGTCTACTCTAGGACTCCTGGGGACTCAGGTCCTAGGTACTATCTACTCGAGAACTACCGGAGATTAAGGTCCTAGGTATTGTCTACTATAGATCTCCCGGGGACTCAGGTCATACGAACTGTCTACTCTAGAACTCCTGGGGACGAAGGTCCTAAGTACTGTCTACTCTAGAGCTTCTGGCAACTCAGATCCTAGATAATGTCTACTCTAGAACTTTTGGGGACTCGGGTTTTTGGCACTGTCTACTCTAGAACTCCCGTAGACTCACTTCTCAGGTACTGTCTACTCTAGAACTCATGGCGACTCAGGTCCAAGGAACTGTCTACTCTAGAACTCCCGAGGACTCAGGTCCTATGTACTGTCTACTCTAGAACTCCTGAGGACTAAGGTCCTAGGTACTGTCTACTCTAGAACTCCCGGGATTCAGGTCATAGATACTGTCTACTATTGAACTCACAGGGACTGGGATCTTAGGTATTTTCTAATCTAGAACTCCCGGGGACTCGGGTCCTAGGTACTGTCTACTCTAGAACTCCTGACGATTCAGGTTCTAATTAATGTCTACTCTGTACTCCTGACGATTCAGGTCCTAGGTACTGTCTACTCTAGAACTCCTAAGGGCTGAGATCCTAGATATTGTCTACTCTAAAACTGCCGGGGACTCAGGTCCTAGGTACTGTCTACTCTAGAACTCCCAGGGATTCAGGTCCTAGGTACTGTCTACTCTAGAACTCACAGGGACTGGGGTCTTAGGTATTTTCTACTCTAGAACTCCCGGGGACTCGGGTCCTAGGTACTGTCTACTTTAGAACTCCTGACGATTCAGGTCCTAGATACTGTCTACTCTAGAACTCCTAAGGGCTGAGATCCTAGATATTGTCTACTCTAAAACTGCCGGGGACTCAGGTCCTAGGTACTGTCTACTCTAGAACTCCCGGGATTCAGGTCCTAGGTAATGTCTACTCTAGAACTCCTGACGATTCAGGTCCTAGATACTGTCTACTCTAGAACTCCTAAGGGCTGAGATCCTAGATATTGTCTACTCTAAAACTGCCGGGGACTCAGGTCCTAGGTACTGTCTACTCTAGAACTCCCGGGATTCAGGTCCTAGGTAATGTCTACTCTAGAACTCCCGGGGACTCAGGTCATAAGTACCGTCTACTCTAGAACTCCCAGGGATTCAGGTCTTAGGTATTGTCTACTGTAGAAGTCTTGGGGACTTAGGTCCTAGGTACTCTCTACTCTAGAACTCCTCGGGACTCAGGTCCTAGGTACTATCTACTCTAGAACTCCCGAGGACTCAGGTCCTAGGTACTGTCTACTCTAGAACTCACAGGGACTGGGGTCTTAGGTATTTTCTACTCTAGAACTCCCGGGGACTCGGGTCCTAGGTACTGTCTACTCTAGAGCTCCTAGGTACTGTCTATTCTAAAACTGCCAGGGACTCAGGTCCTAGGTACTGTCTACTCTAGCACTCCTTGGGATTCAGGTCTTATATACTGTCTACCCTAGAACTCCTGGGGCCTCAGGACTGGTACTGTCTACTCCAGAACTCCTGGGGAAAAAGCTCCTAGATACTGTCTACTCTAGAGCTCCTAGGGGCTGAGATCCTAGATATTGTCTACTCTAAAACTGCCGGGGACTCAGGTCCTAGGTACTGTCTACTCTAGAACTCCCGGGGACTCAGGTCATAAATACCGTCTACTCTAGAACTCCCAGGGATTCAGGTCCTAGGTACTGTCTACTCTAGAACTCACAGGGACTGGGGTCTTAGGTATTTTCTACTCTAGAACTCCCGGGGACTCGGGTCCTAGGTACTGTCTACTCTAGAACTCCTGACGATTCAGGTCCTAGGTACTGTCTACTCTAGAACTCACAGGGACTGGGGTCTTAGGTATTTTCTACTCTAGAACTCCCGGGGACTCGGGTCCTAGGTAATGTCTACTCTAGAGCTCCTAGGGGCTGAGATCCTAGATATTGTCTATTCTAAAACTGCCGGGGACTCAGGTCCTAGGTACTGTCTACTGTAGAACTCTTGGGGACTCAGGTCCTATGCACTGTTTACTCTAGAACTCCTGAGGACTCAGTTCCAAAGTACTCCCTACTCTCGAACTCCCGGGGACTTAGATCCTAGGTACTGTCTACTCAAGAACTCCTGGGAGCTCGTGTCCTAGATATTGTCACCTGTAAAACTCCCAAGGACCTCGTGAAAAAACCTGGAAAGAACAAGTCAGCCTCAAAAGTGCAGTTCCATTGACAAATTCAGTATTGAATTGTATATTTCCACACAGTTACATTATCTAAATAACGTCTCGTAGAGAAGTATTGAAACCATCCCTACCTTTAGAATGTCGAAACGTGCGTGCGCGGAGAGAAATGTTTTTTCTTCAAAAATCAATCATGTTCGCACGTGAAAAGTTCAAGTCTTTCAACGTACGAGCATGGAAAAGTATCAATCAGGGAATATCAATTGATGGTGTTAAAATAGATCGAGTTCATAACACTTAATTCTTAGGGGTACAAATTTTTGTTAAATATAGGTGCCTTAAGTTCCAAAATGTTTAATTTTAAAACTTTGATTGTGGTTTTTAAAGCTCACAACAAATTATTGCCTGTTAATATTAAAAAAATGTTCACTGACAATCACCAAGTCCATAATTAAAATACATGGTCAAGTGCCAATAGAAATTTCAATGTGAAATAGTGTAGAACTAAAACCCGCTCCATGACTATCGGTACTAATGGTGTAAAAATGTGGAATAATCTAGACAAAGCACTACATAAAATTCAATCTGTAAAAACGTTCAAAAGTAAACTCAAACAATTATACATTTCAAATTACTAGCACTTTGGTTAATCTAGTATAGTATATAGCATTTCACACGACATTTTGTACTGAGCTGTTACTAATAGTGTTGATCAGTATTTATTCTGGCAGATAAATCAGTGCACTGGTGAATAAATGTACTTGCCAAGGGCTTAAAAAGGGTTACAGTGATAATGTGAACATGATCAAAATGTACTGAACAGATGCTATGTTTAAAAGAGAGAAACGCAACATTCCATATTTTGAATAAATCATTCACGTTTTGATTTACTTTGAAGTCTGGTTGGTATCTGTGGCGATATAAGTATTGTAAGTGTTTCTGGTCAACAAAAATGCATACCTAACTACTTGTAAATTGACATGGGCACTGGACAATACTGAACCCATATAAATATTGAACCATTCTGTGTCGGGCGTCTAGGCACCACTGCCCCAGTCCACTGCGCCAGTAAAGATAACATTGGTCTTGCAAGCCAACTAAATGCCGTATTTTTGCTTCCTCCTCACTCAGATGGGGAAGACATGACGTCCTGACCATGGCACCAGGGAATCGCGTGATATGGATTCGTCCTTAAAGCCATTTACTTTGAAAGCAATAGTAAAGGTAGGGTCACACTGTCCACCATAGTTTAATTTGTCAATTTACACGCATCTCACTCAACATTGATTTGAAAATCACTTCACAACTTTCCTTTCGAGAGTGCACATATATCATGTGGTGTTTTTTACGTAGGCTATTTTATGATCTATACCACTGCCTAGACAACGGACAGTACATAGGTATCTGACAGATACATCAGCACCAGTGGCGCGGATAGTACTCTCTCTTACAATTTTTGTTACCGCATAAATGTATAAAAAGTACTATTATTACATTTTGTTACACAAAACATACAGTTCCGTTTGCGCCCATGTTTACATGGTGAATGGTGACGGTTTTCACAAGATTCGGTTAGTTTTTTTATGATATTTTCCATGATTTGATGCAATTTCACAGATGAAGTTACAGATGATATTTCTTGGGAAATCATCTCGTAAGCAAACTTCGACTGATGACCATTCCTGTCACAGGAAGTCATTAGGTTGGTGTATGTCTGGGAGACATTGTACAGCACATTGTGACTTCATACATAGCCTATTAATGTGTACCATGTATGGTCGCCAGTGGGTTGTTTCCATTGGCAATTAGCACCAAAGGTCGGTGTTAATTACTCATTACTCACACCTGGACTGCGAAACGGGGCTCAGGGATGGCGAGCTCGGTGCATGGTTATCGATTATATATACACGGTCTACATAATTAGCCAGACAGTAGACTTTCTTGTACAATATCAATGTTTTAATATGTAGGAAACAAAACTACTAGATATCCGATCTGTTTTGAACATTTTGTCGTACGCAATATCACCTTGGAACCTCTCTCCTTCCATTCCAGAACAACGGGTTGGTGAAACATAATACACCACACATGTGCTATATAATGTGATAATGTATCAGACACAACGGGTGCATTGCTCATTTAGCCCTGGACTCCGACAGGGAATTGTGGCAGAAATCTAATGGTTCATGTCACACTGACACCTTGGTGTATGTCAGTGACCAAGAACCCACAAGAGAGGGTTTCTGGTGTGGCATTATCTGTTCTGGAATACCTGTTCCTAACAGACGTCATATCTAAAATTCGATATATGACAGAGTGCATTTGAAAACAGTGATCTTGGACTGAATATTCTTTGTTTATTCACTGTGGAATCATGGCTAATTTCAACAGGGAAAAAATTAACGGAACTGATTCTTTTCAATCAGAGAAGACGGCATTCTGAAAGAATGCCCTGTAGCATACACCATCATTTAATGATATGTTCATGTATTGCCAATCTCTCACTAACAACACAGCCAGATTTTGGTACTAGATTTCATGTCAGACTCACTTCCCATACAGTGGCAGACAATTGGATTCAACAAAAAACTGAATGTGATATATGTGGTCACTTGTTACCAGTAACACCACCAGTGGGTCTGCCTTACGAAGGTAAGATTACCTAGGAAGAACCAGGAATACTCGTCTCCTAGCTGTGTGATGTGAAACTATTTATGTGGATGTGATTTTGTTGCTCATGTCTCCTACTCTCAACAGTTTGCATCAACTGATTTGAGTCATTATTTCCATTCCCTGCAATTTCCGTGACTTCAAACATGGCACAAACGCATCCCCCCTCGAGTAACTACAAATGTCCCTATTGTTAAGATGATTCTGTGTGGCATTTATATTACAGTAAATAGGCTTTGATCTCATTGAATAGGCAGTAGTTTTTCAACACATCATTGTGCGCGAGTACTTCGTCTTTTGTTTTTCATGAACGGTGAAGGAAGACTTTCACAATACTTCCATGGATTCCAAAAGTGTTCTGGTCCCAAAATACCTAGCATTAAAGATTACGTGGCCATAAACCACTTTGGAGCTCACAACATAATATGGCAAAGTACCTATGTGATGAGATATGTAAAATATCTTTCCTTACCACTATCCAATCATTATGATATCAACTTCATTGTTATCAAATTATAGGTTTTTTTTGCTATGTATATGGTTGGAAACTGCACGCATTATTGGTGACAGCGAAGTAGTGGTTGTTTCTGTTCCAAATGTATGATGGCGAACCAAAGTGAAAAAGTCCAATGTAAATTGTCCAATGTACACTACCCTGTAGATGTTGGCAACAAATTGTGTAATTTCAAAAACCTGATCCCTACAATTATTCCAAGGATTGTTCCAATCAGCTTTGTCGTCCCAATGTCATGCCGCCCAACCATCCTTCGAACTGTCAATGATATGGGTATATTATTGACAATTACATGAAGATAGCATGCTATTCCTGCATCAGTTACATTATTAATTCGTGCACATATGTCATGCATGCGATAATATTGTAACGGATTTGGGGTGTTCCCAACCGTTCCCCCAAGGTATTCGTACATTATTTCGTGATATTACGGTTGAATAACAGTTCCTTAAATATATATGTGTTTAACAGTTCATACGGTTCATATTTGTGGTATTAGAGAGGTGTTCCGGCTTAGAACTTAGAATAATTTTTAGATTTTTGAGCCGGAACCCCCGGAGTACAAAAACGTCAAACTACGTAATTTCCGAAAGGTCATGTGATCAGCCTCATTTTTGGTTTAAAAGGTGACGTGGCAGCCACTGATTGGTTCTAATATGTTTTTAAAAATTCCGGAAAAATCAGTGTTTTGTCGGTCTCTGACGTCACAATCAGTTGGTCACGTGACACCGGGTCTGAGGTCTATAAAAGCCCTCGTTCCGGGGAGGGTCAGTGGAGTTGGTGTCCTGACGTCGAACTGTTCAGACCCTTCTCCCAGAGCAGAGTACTCCCGGGCTCCGGCTTAGGTCATGCAGATGATTACAATTTATGTCTTCCGACTGTACACGCGACGGAAATGATTGAGTCGGTACCTGACGGAGCAGTTGCAGAGACGGAATTAATGGAGCAGTTGCAGAGACGGAAACAATGGAGCAGTTGCAGAGACGGTACTGGACGGAGCAGTTGCAGTACTGGAAGCGGAAACGCAACCGGAATCTACATTTCAGGTGCAGTTGCAGATTGCAGTCAGAAACGGTTGGAGGTCCATTCCAGACCACGCTACCAATCCTCAGAGACTTCTAGCCGTATCAACCGTGTAGCAGAAGTCCCAATTTTTCCATCAGCTCCGGTTGACCCCTAGATCCGTTACAATATAAATAAACTAACACCTATAACTAATAGTAGTGAAAATAGTACCAATATAGCATGCAAATTTGTATTTCCTCCTCAATACATTTGGAGTATATAGGTAGCATATAGTGCTAGATTTTAAATACTCACAGGCAATGATGTGTGGAATAGCTTTTGCCGATCACATGAGATGCAAATCAAAGCCTGTTCGGTGTGATGTGTATGTCACTCAAAATTATCCAACAAAAGACAAATGTGTGAGTTACACGTGGGATCTATGCATGCAAGGTAAAAGAGTTTGTGTTGCCTCTGAAGTCACGGAATCTGTGAGAAATAATAAAAAGGAACACCTCGATCAACTGAAACAAGCAGGTAAATGAGCAACAAAATCACTTGAAAATGGGAAAACTATCTTTGTCTCATATCAGGTATGGTGTGGCCTGAGTTTTTAACATTTCTCTCTAGTCTCAGTCTATCTTTCATCAGTCTAATTATGATGCACAAATATTATGTTTCCACATTCAAGTTTGCAGAATAAGTACCGACAGGGTACAGGTTGTATACGGATGATAAACATTCTGGAGATGAGCTCGGTACATGCTGCTGACTGTATGCTGATTTTTACGCTGGAGTTGATGAAGGACATTCAAGCGCTTGGATGGAGGGAAAACACACGATAAACTCGAGAGTTTTATCAGTTCAAAACATTTCCTCACTCCGAGCATTCTGCAGGCATTAGGGAGACGATTGAAATTCAGATAAATCCATAGAGTGTGGTTTGATGGTTTTATATGTACGAAAAATACCAATTGACTCTGATTCAGGATTCCTGTTTTCTAGCATGCTCGTGTTTGTACATCTTATTGCACCAAGAACCCACTGTCAAGTTACTTGGAGACGTAAAACAGTCTGGAGATGCTTGGAGCATGCTGCTGATCGTGTGATGATTGTTCCGCTGGAGTTAATGAAGGATGTTGAAGTGCTTGGATGGAGGAGGAAAAACGTGAGAGTACTATCACTAGACAATTTTCTCTCACTGTGAGGATTCTGTGGGTTTTCAAACTAACTGCCGAAATTTTCACCGATTTTGTAGTACGAATAATAACCGTAGATTAATTTTGCTTTTACTCAACAGGATGTTGATATGCACCGCAATGGGAACGTACTTTATTTTTGAAATCTGTGTTAAGCTCAACCTTACAGACCTTAACAAACACTCGATTCGAACAAAAATTATCGACCAGCGAGAAATTATATTCATGTTCAAAACTGAGGCAGATATTTCATTGTGCACCCACAGCACACCATAGTATTACCTTATAAGAGATAATGATAGTTTTCCCATTTTCAAGTGATTTTGCTGCTTATTTACCTGCTTGTTTCAGTTGATTCGTGGTTAGTTTATTTATATTATCGCATGCATGTCATATTTGCACGAAGTAATATGTATTGTAACTGATGCCGGAATAGCATGCTATCTTCATGTAATTGTCAAAAATATACCCAGACAGTTCGAAGAATGGTTGGGCGGCGTGACATTGGGACGACAAAGCTGATTGGAACAATCCTTGGAATAATTGTAGGGATTAGTTTTTCAAAAGAATTTATCAAAACAGATATCCATTAAAGTTCAGCACTGACTAATTTGAAATTGTCCTTACTTGATACATTGATATGAATATTGATTATGACACCATGGGGTAATATCAGGGGCAATAAAGATTGTGGCAAATCTCAGGGCTTCGAATTTTGGAAGCATCAATGTGAATTTCAATAATCATCAGATTTGAATCTTGAGGTTGTGTTGGTTGTACAAAATACATTGTTGAGTAGTAACTGATTCAGACATCCTGCAGCAAGCCGCCAAACGTTAACTGACCTAATTCTATCGTGATGGGGTTCAGGTAATGTTTTGTTGTTCTAATGCTTCCAAAAGTATGAACAAAAATCATAATTGCCAAATAATGACCAAATTGGCCAAATTCGACTGAGTTAGTTGTCAGCAAGCAATTTCAGAGAAAAAATGGTTGGCCAAATGGGCGATATTTGGCCGGTTTATTCACCAGCAGCCAATTTTAGGGAATAAAAAAGAAGCAGAAGAAAAAAGGAAATAGCGTCGCCGCATCCCTTTTTGGGGACCCTAATAACCAGAACCATAATACTTTTTTGGAGGTATAAAATGGTGAAAAATAGCATGTTCCATGTACATATTCATAATGTATCCATTTTCGTGTCCGAGAATCTTATAAAAAGATGTGCATCGTTAATAGAGATTGCCACACTAAGAGCAAGTGTTTACCAGAAAAGTTTTGTACTGCTATGATGTATCACTTAAATCAGTGATGGATACTAACTTCCATCAATTTGGATCATGAAAGTGTTGGTTTTTTTCGGAAAAAAATTCAGAATGTGGGAACAAGACCTGTTCAGTTTTATGTTTTCATACAATATATTGTCATATATCAATCTATTACCATCAATAGATCTAGATTTTGATGATGCTATTGATAAACGTAAAATACAATATTTTGCAATAGAAACAAAGCCCGACCAATTAGCTTATCCAAAGACACACTGGCGTCGTCAGGGACAAACACTGTGTTAAATGTAGTTGTTTCTACTGTACGCCTGATGAAATTAACATACAACAGCCCAACAACCTATGAAACTAATTTCGAAATATGACAATAAACCCCATGGAATAGATACGCGACAAGTACATAGGTACCTAATCACTAGCCAAAAGGCTACTGCATGAGTTTATGGTATCCTCTGGGACAAATTAAACATCCACCAGCAGTGACACCTACGCAGTGGTATGAATGTAAGTATCAATCTATTACCATCAATAAAACTAGATTTTGATGATACCAACGTAAAATACAGTTGTAATACAACATTTTGCAACAGAAACAAATCCCGACCAATTAGCTTATCCAAAAACTCAATGGCGTCATCATGGGGCAGACAGTGTGTGTAATGTATTTGTTCCTAATGTACACCTGATGGAATGGACTAGTTCACATTTTCCCGTCATGAGCTAATCTTCGGAAATCTCTTGTTCGAACGGACCAATCACAGCTGCGCGCGTTGCTTCAGGCAATAAATGTAACAACGTCCGGGAAAACCCAGTGTATGTAAACTACGGAAGCTCATATTCGCCACATAGAGGAGCACAAATTTTTTTTAGAGCGTTATAACGCTCTAATTACAGTGTAATAACGCTGTAATACAGCGTTATAACGCTCTAATTTACAGCGTTATAACGCTCTAATTTAGAGCGTTATTACGCTCTAAATTAAACCGTTCACCTTCCCATCATATTTCCAATGTCGTGATTTATAATAAACATATCTAGATCAGAGTAATTTTGGGATTTCCCTACATATGATTGAGCTGATGAACCAGCAGGTCCGATGATGTCTCTGGCAGTGTAATTTAGAGCGTTATTACGCTGTAATTTAGAGCGTTATTACACTGTATTAGAGCGTTATAACGCTGTAATTTAAGCGTAATAACGCTGTCATTACAGCGTTATAACGCTGTAATTTACAGCGTAATTACGCTCTAATTACAGCGTAATAACGCTCTAATACAGCGTAATAACGCTGTAATTAGAGCGTAATTACGCTGTAAATTACAGCATTATAACGCTCTAATACAGCGTAATTACACTTAAATTACAGTGTAATAACGCTCTAATACGGCGTAATAACGCTGTAATACAGCGTAATAACGCTCTAATTTACAGCGTAATAACGCTCTAATTTACAGCGTAATAACGCTCTAATTTACAGTGTAATAACGCTCTAATTTACAGCGTAATTACGCTCTAATACAGCGTAATAACGCTGTAATTAGAGCGTAATTACGCTGTAAATTAGAGCGTAATTACGCTATAAATTAGAGCGTTATAACGCTGTAATAGAGCGTTATAACGCTGTAATAGAGCGTAATAACGCTCTAATTTACAGCGTAATTATGCTCTAATTTACAGCATTAATACGCTGTATTACAGCGTTATAACGCTGTATTAGAGCGTAATTACGCTGTAAATTAGAGCGTTATTACGCTGTAAATTAGAGCGTTATTACGCTGTAAATTAGAGCGTTATTACGCTTTAAATTACAGCGTTATTACGCTGTATTACAGCGTTATAACGCTGTAAAGAAAAATGTGCATTCCTCCATTTGGCGAATATGAGCCACCGTAGTAAACACATGCAGGAATCAGTAGAATCACGGACGTGGTTCTAAATTTTGCGCGTGATATTTGTCGGTTGAAAAGTGCAATGTTGTGCGAACAGGCGATTATTTTCAATAAACTCATCTAAATTTGAGATATAACAATAGAATGACGTGTACTTTCTATTTGTGGTTTACACAGTCATAACGGCTGAGAATTTGGAAGGTGTGGTGGGTACTCGATGCAGGTGTAATCGAAGTGATTACTGTTGTTGACACTTTTGGTTCAAAATCTGCGCGCAACAGTCATTGGTCGGCTATCTAATCTTTTCGGGAACGCTCGGTAGAATTTGGATGAACTAGTCTATTAGCATATAACTGCCCAACACTTTATTTGTGTAATATTGTATTGTCAATTTATTTGTAACTTGGTAATGTTCTGATGCTCGTGTCAATGTTCTATTGATGTTTGAATGCTATCAATCGTGGATTGCTTCTTTCGCCATCTGGGAGCAACATAAATGATTGGTGTTCTCGTGGTTTCATGGTCATTGTTCTGTACTTAAGTTTAGGACAAATGAGACATATAATCAGGATCAACTAATTTTTTATTCACAGAGCGCTAACCGCGGGAACAGAATATTGTGTAAAAAAGAGTAAAATAGTTAAAATATGTGTGTAGCCTCCTATTCAATATGTGCATTCGATGCTACATATAACATGTCACAAACTTGTGACGATTATAAAATCAAGTGAAAAAAATACATCGAATCTTGAGCGATGTTCAGTAAAGTTAGCAACGTGTCCACATTGTATGCATTTTTTTCAATAATCGGCTATTATATGAAATATTATATGAAGGTATTGTATATCTAATAGTATCTGGTGCAATAGAACGTCAACATAAGCATGACCTGACCCCAACACAATATAATTGGGTCAGATAACGTTCGGTGGCTAGCTGCAGGTTGCAGACAGAACACGCTATGTGGGGATAAACCCTAACCTGAAGCCTGTGGCCTGTAATGTTTTTCATCCACATTTTTCCCTCGTGAAAACTACAGGAGACTTTATGCACTTGAAACATCAGCGGTGAACCATTTGGACTGTCTTCAGTGACAACTGCAATATTTAATATCATAATGAAGTATATGAAGTATTTTTCTATGGCGAAGTGCTTAATTTGCCTACATCTTAGAGTGGAGTTTCATGTTTACAGCTCGTTCGGTTGTCAAGAACACGTTGGATACAACTTGTTTGGCTCTCGGTGCATGGATATGACATGAAGCAGCAGGACCTGAAAAAAATTACTGAAATAGATACACGGAAAGACTGCACAGAAACACGGATAGACAGTGATGATACCAATGAAACAGTTTCAATTATTTTCACACATGGCGAGGTTTCCCAGGAGCTTCTTGAAAGAGACATATGCGTTGGTGCGAAAACGAAGGAGTTGTTCAGCAATAGTTACCTCATTAAAAAAACAAGTGCCCACAAATGAAGACGACTTCAGCACACTCATAAGCGATGATATGTTGATACATACCTCTCTCACCCCAGACGAGAAACCTTGTGTGAAGACAAACAAACGAGATGTTCCATACAACTCCAGCATCCAAAATTGGCGAGCAGAAAATACTCGGTGATTGCTGGTAACCGATGAACTTGAGGAATATGTTGTCTGTCGAATTAGGTTGGATAGATGAATTTTTTTCATGGGTGTACAATGGGCGATGATTTGCAACACAAATACATACCAAAGTTAGTAGTCAAGAGTCATGTTTATTCGTTCAAGGTTGCCACCAAAGTCGTGTTATTTGATGTTGTTGTAAATATGTCGTACGTATGGTGTTTTCTGTCTGCTGACCACCATGATATACAATATCAGGCATGCTATGCTAGGAATGTAAGAGACAGTCTGACATCTGATCAGCTACAGTCTGTATGTATATCATGAAAACAATCATCCATAAAATTCATGCAAGCAAAATTGAAGGAAACAGTTCAAGCAGATAAATGAGTGCACTGATGTATACCTGTACTTGCCAAGGGCTTAACAAGGGTTACAGTGATAATGTGAACCTGATTAAAATGTACTGAACAGATGCTATGTTTAAAAGATGTAAAAACAAGAAGATAACATTCCATTATTTGAATAAATCATTCACGTTTTGATTTACTCCGAAGTACGGTTGGTGTCGGTGGCGATATAATTATTTTAAGTGTTTCTGGTCAACGAAAATGCACACCTAACTACTTGTAAATTGACATGGGCACTGCACAATACTGGACCCATATAAATATTGAACCATTCTGTGTCGGGCGTGTAGGCACAACTGCACCAGTCCACTGCGCTAGTAGAGAAAACATTGGTCTTGCAAGCCAACTAAATGCCGTATTTTGGCTTCCACCTCACTCAGATGGAGAAGACATGACGGCCTGACCATGGCACCATGGAATCGCGTGATATGGGGTCGAGTACATTTTGTAAATGTCTTTAAAGCCATTTAGATAGAAAGCAATTGTAAAGGAATGGTCACATTGTCCACCATAGTTTAATTTGTCAATTTACATGCATCCCATGCACTCAACATTGATTTGAAAATCACCACAACTTTCCTTTTGGGAGTGCACATTTATCATGTGGTGTTTTTACATAGGCTATTTTATGATCCATACCACTGCCTAGACAACATTGTACGGACAGTACACATTTATCTACTGGTATCTGACAGATACATCACCACCAGTGGCGTGGATAGCACACTCTCTTTTACAATGTTTTTTACCGCATAAATGTATAAAAAGTACTAATATTACATTTTTGTTACACAAAACATACAGTTTCGTTTGTGCCCATGTTTGTATGGTGAACGGTGATGGTTTTCACAAGATTTATTCCGTTTTTATCATTATTTCCATAATTTGATGCAAATGCTATGTCTTGGGATATCATCTTGTAAGCAAACTTCGACTGATGACCATTCCTGACACAGGAAGTCATTAGGTTGGTATAGGAAACATTGTACAGCACATTGCACACAGGAAACATTGTACAACACATCGTGACTTCGTACATAGCCTATTAATTGGTACCATGTATGGTCGCCAATGGGTTGTTTCCAAGGGCAACTAGCACCAAAGGTCTGTGGTAATTACTTACACCTGGACTGCGAAACGGGGCTCAGGAATGGCGAGCTCGGTGCAAGCTTATCGATTATTCACACAGTCTACATAATTAGCCACGCTGAATATCCAATCTGTTTTGGGCATTTTGTCGTAACGCAATGTCATCTTGGAACATCTCGACTTCCAATCGAGAACAACGGGTTGGTGAAACGTAATACACCAAACATGTGCCATAATGTGATATGTATCAGACACGACGGCCGCACTGCCCTGGTCTCACAAGATCTTAGCGAGATATCTCACCGTGAACTGTGGCAAATAACTGGTTTATATCACACTGACACATCGCTGTATGTCAGTGTGACAAGAAACCCCCAAGAGAGAGTATCTGATGTGACATTATCTGTTCTGGAATATTCGTGTTCATGGCAGACGTTATATTTCCGTGACCTGGGTCCGTGACGGAATGGGAGTGTGCATGGTACAAACGCAAAGTGAAAGACGCAATCCAGATTCGCCGTCACAGACCCACCCTCAACCAAGATCGGGGATACGAGCTACCTGCCATATACAACCGCTTTCTGTCACGTGACTTCATGTCTTGTGACGGGCCTGAGCAAGTCAGGTGTCGTCATTGTGTGTGTGATTTAGTTACTTAACATATTTTGCTATGTGCAGATATGCTCATGTGAACATCCAGTTGTCCTTCACCCAAAATGCTTAACATATCGTACTATGTAGGCCTACAGATATGTTCATGATACTCAACAAATTCCACTGCCAATGTATTCAGGATGAGTATTAGTTTGACGTTTTAGTTCTTCATATATTGAAACATGCATCAAATATATCCATGAAGTAACTTGTTCAGTAAACTCATATGGATAACAAGACATTTTTGTGGAAATGTTGATAATGTTGCTATATTCTGCCATGGGTGGAGACACCTTGGTCTGTAGGATAATGTGAATGTAAAAAGATGTTTTCCATCAATGGTATCACCCGGAAACTAGAAGGTCAGTACCAATTTGTGTAATTGGCATATTGACACAATCCAACTGCACAATGTGTGGTAGGTGTATCGTGTCTTTCTGTCAGCTGCATCAGCACAATTAATATATCAGGTATAACAATGATAGTAATATTATTAGTCAAACTTTTATAGCGTTTAATTTCGTATAACGAATTCTAAGGCGCAACAATCCTGATTCGATAATCAATATCATAAAACGTGGTCAGAAGTAGTTCTTGATCAAGATGATAACCGGTTATATTGAGAAGGTCGATTGTGATAGACATCCTGAAATAGGTGCGTCTTAAGCTGATGCCTGAAACTAGATAGGGTAGGAGCAGAACGAATATCGTTTGGTAGGGAATACCTGCAATACGGGAATATGATAGGTATGCGATTCTAAGAAGCTATATATAATATGCATATGGTGACATCACAAAACTGATGCAAACAAAATCAAAGAAAACAGTTCTGGCAGATAAATCAGTGCCCTGATAAACAAATGTACTGGTCAGGGGCTGAAGACAGGTTACCTTCATGGTGTGAACACAATTTATATGCCATAAACATATATTATGTTCCAGAGAGAGGAAAACAAGAAATATAACATTTCATACCTTGAGTGAATCCTTTACGGTTTGATATACTTTGAACTTTATGTCTAGTTGATCAGTGTCATTGTGGCGATAAATGTATTGTGAATGTTTCCGACTGACATAGATGAATAGCCGACTATTTTAAATAGTGGCCACTCGTCTATTGAACCATTCTGTGTCGGGCGTATAGCCACCACTGCCTCAGTCAACTGCGCTAGTAGAGATATCATTGATCTTGTAGGTCAACTTGATTTCGTATTTTGGCTTCCTCTCGACTCGATTCGGAAAAACATAGACATTTACTAGGTAATGATACGTTAATCACAAATCACATGATATGGAATCGAGTGAACGTCCTTCGAGTCATTTACATATGGAGCAATCAGGGGCGGGTCGACAGACTTGGATCGACAGAGCGGCGAGCGAAGTGAGCCCACGCCGGCCGGGGGATTGGGGCCCGCCTAAGGGTCCCAGACGCTGAAGGTTTATGCACCCCCAATGGTGTGTGTCTAGGGCTCTCCTTGGACCAATTTCATGGCCTTGAAGAGTTTATGAATGCCTGATCTGGGGTAGATGGAGGGTTCTGAAGGAGGGCCAAGATGTGGAATGTTGCGAAGCAAGTTGGTGTAGACCGAGGGTCTGAGGCCCGTGTGCGTAACAAGCCCATGTCGGCCGGGGGTCTTGGGCCCGCTTAAGGGCCCCAGACGCTGAAGGTTTATGCACCCCCAATGGTGTGTGTCTAGGGCTATCCTTGGACCAATTTCATGGCCTTGGAGATTTAATGAATGCCTGATCTGCGGTGGATCGGGGGTTCTGAAGGAAGGCCAAGATAAGAAATGTCATGAAGCGAGGTGGTGAAAACCGAGGGTCTGGGACACGCTTGAGGGCCCCAGAAGCTGAAGGGACATGCAGTGGTCCTCTGGTCCATTTTCCATTCCCTAAAGAGTGTGTTGCATGGCTGATTCATGCAAATCTAGGATTTTGAGGGAAAGTCTAGTTCTGAAATGATGTTAGGCAAGTTGAAGCGAGCCCCTGTCGGTCGGGGGTCTGGGGCCCGCTCAAGGGCCCCAGAAGCTGGCGGTATTCGCTGCCTAATACAGCATCCCAGAGTTCTCCTGGATCTAACTATCAAGCATTACTTAACACCCATAAATGCCTGATCACTGTAGTTGAAACAAAATCTGACATAAAATATCACTTAGTTTTGGACCCCATCAAATGATCAAGTGCATTTGGCCATTCAAAGCTCTCAAATCATTATAGAAGGTGAAGGGCATAAAATGCTTTCAATGCGAACAGGTGAGTAGGCTATAGAGTGAATACACTGCTCGCGACATGGGGCCCCAGAAATTAAAGCTACTTCCCGGTGTAATTTATCTTGAAAACACTTCCTCCCCTCGCTTTTTCTCCGTTTCCTTCTTTTTTCTTCTCTTTTTCCTTCTTTTTTGTGGGAGGGGGGGGGGGCCAAGGCCCCCTTGCCGGTTATAAATACCAAAGTCGGTTATAAATACTTACACTATGTACACCTGGACTACGAAATGTGGCTCAGGGATAGCGAGCTCGGTACAGGGTTAGACATTATATACATCAGGTGGACATAATTACCCAAGCAGTGCACTTTTTTGAACGGTGACAATATTTTGATATGTACGAAACAAAATTACTAATAGGTAACATTCAAAAATGTTTTGAACGTTTCGTCGTAATGTAATATCACCTTGGAATCTCCGTCTTTCCAATTGAGAACAACTTCATAATGAAATATAACACGACAAACATATGCCACATAATGTGATATGTATCAGACACCACGGCGCATTGCTCATTAACCCTGGTCTCTCAAGACCTTTGTGAGGTATCTGGCAGTGAAATGTGGTAGAAACGCTAATGGCTTACGTCACACTGACACATTGCTATAATGTCAGTGTGACCATAATCATGACATGACAGTGCATTTGAAAAGTAATCTTGGACTGATTCTTCTCTGTTTCTCTGACTATTCACTGTGGAATCATGGGTAATTTCCACCCGAATCTGGTTGACTTTTTAATATTTGCAATCTGAGGAAACGGCTTTCTGAACGAATTCCATGCAGCTTACATCAGCATTATTGCTATGTTCATGAACGTGCCAATCTCTTACTACCCACACAACAAGATTTGGGTACTAGATTTCATGCCAGGCTCACATCCCATAGCTTGCAGTATGGACGAGACGGACAACAATCAGACAACAGGATTCAATACAAACACAGATCAGTAAGCCAAAACACTGAATACGATGGATGAGGTCACTTGTCACTAACACCACCAGTGGGTCTGCCTTACGACGGTAAGGTTACGTAGGAAAGAACCAGGAATACTTGTCTCCTAGTTGTGTGATGTGAAACTATTTATGTGAAAGTCATTTTGTTGCTCATGTCTCCTACATTCACCTGCTTGCACCAATTGGTTTGCGGGATTATTTCCATTTCCTGCAATTTCCGTGACTTCAAACATAGCACAAACGCATCCTCCCACGTGTAACTACAAATGTTCCTATTGTTAGGGTGATTATATTTGGCATTTACATTGCAGTGAATACACTTTGATCTTCTTGGAACTCCTATAATCGTCAATAACTATTCCACACATCATTGTGCGTGAGTATATCCTGACTCATGTCTTTCACAAGTGTTCTGCTCCCAAAATACCTAGAATAAAACCACATGGGCCATACACCACTTAAAACCACTCGAAAATCAAATCAATCTGTAGGTGTAGGTGAGATATCGTAAATTATTTTTCCTTACCACTATCAAATTACTATGGTATTAGGTTCATTGTTTTTAAAGTATAGGCCTATTTTTTATTTGTATGTGGTTGGAAACTGTCTGTTTCATTAGTGTTAATGAGGTAGTGGATGTTTTGTTCCAAAATGTTTTCGTTCCAAAATGTATGATGGCGAACCAAGGTGGAATCCTCAGTGAATGATCCAACGAACTGGAACTTAGCAACGAATTGTGTAAGTTGCATATTGACACAAACCAAACTACTGGCTGTTAATTGTTCTTGCTGTTTCTGATGCTGCCCTTGACAATGTCATGTGGATGAAATAATAACTAGAGATTCGATAGTATCAGTATACAAAGTGCGGGGCAAAAACGACATACATACTTATTATTAGTATTGACATTAATGTGTCTTCTGGCTATTTGTATTGATAGGCATTGTCAGACCTGTGATTGATGAATAATTAGATAATTAGTACATGTGCACTTAAATGTCAGACTAACACAAGCATATTCATGAACACAAATGTCCCTGATTGTTTCTAGTACAATGTACATAGTACTCAGTGATGAACTGAAAACATACCAATTGAGCATTTTATACTATGAATGATAATATCTGATCTTGGGTGTGACATATTAGAATGTGCAAATCCTAGTATATTCTGCAATGTGTGGACACATCCAGCTCTGTAAAATATTGCGAATGTAAAAAATGTTTTCCATGAACCATTCCGCCCGTAAACTAGAAGTCAGTACCAATTTGTGTAATTGGCAAATCAACACCACCCAAACAACTGCACAATATGTGGAAAGTATTTCATCTTTCTGTCAGCTGAACTACGATGACATAACATATCATCTATGCGATACTGCTAGGATTCTAAGAGTCATGCTGACGCCCGATCAACTACAATTTACATGCACACCACATAAATTTCCCTACATGTCCGGGGATATACAGAGAAAAAAATCATCGACATATTACATGCAAACAAAATCAAAGGAAAGAGTTCTTGCAGATAACTCGGATCACGCTACTCGTCAAGGGGTGAACACAGGTTAAGCTGATAAAGTGAACAAGATTTAAATATGTTGAACAGATGTCATGTTTGAAAAAGTGGAAAATAAGGAAGATAACACTCCATAACTTGAGTATGAGGGTCTGGTCTATGTTCTACGTTTTGATTTACTTTGAACTTTGCGTCTGGTTGGTGTAGTTGTCATTGTGATGATGGATTTATTGTGAGTGATTCTGATTAACAACGATGATTAGCTGAATACTGTTGAAGCTGTTGAATGTTGAAGCTAGATATATTGAACCATTCTGTCTCGGGCGTGTAGCCACCTCCTCTCCTGCCTCATTCCACTGCACTAGTACTAGTGATTACATTGATCTTGCAAGCCCACTGTATGCCGTATTCTGGCTTCTTCCCAAGATAGTTGGTAACGAACATAGACATTAATAAGGTGAGGATTGGCCTTGAAGTCCTGACCATGTCAGAAGGGAGTCGCAGATGCCACACTGCCCAACACGAAATGTCCACCGAGTCCATTAGGGGCCGGCCTCGGAACAATGTCACCATTGCTTAATAAATACTTTATGTGAGAATAATCAAGCAAACATAACGCAAAAATGAAACATATATTACATTATGGTCCACAAAGTGTACATTTCCGTTTCGTGTCCATGATTGCATGTTCATTCAGAGTGGTAGTTTCTATTAAAATATAGGGAACAGTATACACAGCACATCGTGTCTCGTAAAGAGCATATTAATTTGACCTATGTATGGTCGTTAATGGGTTATTATTACACCTGGACTGCACCAGTGGCTCAGGAATGGAGAGCTCGTTACAATGTTATGGATTATATATACCAGGTGGACATAATTACACAGGCAATGGACTCTCTTGCAGGATGCCAAATTGTTAAATTTCAAACCCGCTTTGAACGTGTTTATTGACCTTGAACCCTCTGCTGTTCCAATAAAGAATAATTTTATGGTGAAACATATGCCGTACAAGACCTCGTGTGAGTCTCGCAAGACCTTTGTGAGGTCTCTGATAGTGAAATATGACAGAAACACTAATGGCTTATGCCACACTGGCACACTTCTGTATGTCAGTGTGACAGAAACCCACAAGATAAAGTTTCTGGTGTGATATTATCTGTTCTGGGATACATGTTCATAGCAGACATCATATATTTCCGACTCTGATACACTGTAAGACGAGCTCTAGTTAGGGACCTACAAATAATCATCAATAGACACAGTGCATTTGAAAAGGGTAGTCTTGAAATGATAATTCTCTATTTTTTTCCAATGTGGGATCATAGGTAGATGTGATTAGGTACTTATGTACTTGTCATATATCTATTCCATGGGGTTTGTTTCGGATCCGTAAATTATTTTCATAGGTTGTTGGGCAGTTGTATACTAATTCCATCAGGTGTACAGTAGAAAAAACTACATTCACCACACTCTCTGCCCCTGATGACGCCAGTGTGTCTTTTTATAAAGTATTTGATCGGGCTTTGTTTCTATTGCAAAATGTTGTATTTTACGTTTGTTATTGGAATCATCAAAATTTGGCTGTATTGGTGGTAATAGATTGATACTTACATTCAACAACAAAATAACGGCTGATCTTCTTTTGAATATTTTCTGGACGAATCGCCTGATACTTATATCATGTTCCAAGTATGTGCCATTCTCTTTCTGCCAACACAGCCAGATTTTGGTGCTAGATTCCATTTGAGACTCACGTCCAAAACACTCAGACATTTGGATTCAATAAAATCACTGAATACGATGCATATGGTCACTTGTTAACAGTATATCAAAAGTGGGTCTGCCTTACAAGGGCGGGTCTTACGAGTGGGTCTGCCTTACAAAAACACAAATACTTGTCTCCTAGCCGTGTATTGATGTGAAACGATTCATGTGAAAGTCATTTTGTTGTTCACTCATTCTCAAATAACCTGCTTCCTCCAATTGATTAGAGTCATTGTTTTTACTTCCTGCAATTTCCGTGACTTCAAACATAGTGTGACCTGACCGAATGACTTGTATATATATATGTGTATATTTTTTATGTGTGACTGATGAGTGATCGAGTGTGTGGGTCGAATGAATGTGTTCACCATAGAGCCTCAATGGGCATCGTCATGCTTCATTAAATAACATCTATTTTTCTCCTTATTTCTTCTCTAAGTTACTGAGGCCCGTGTGCGTAACAAGCCCATGTCGGCCGGGGGTCTTGGGCCCGCTTAAGGGCCCCAGACGCTGAAGGTTTATGCACCCCCAATGGTGTGTGTCTAGGGCTATCCTTGGACCAATTTCATGGCCTTGGAGATTTAATGAATGCCTGATCTGCGGTGGATCGGGGGTTCTGAAGGAAGGCCAAGATAAGAAATGTCATGAAGCGAGGTGGTGAAAACCGAGGGTCTGGGACACGCTTGAGGGCCCCAGAAGCTGAAGGGACATGCAGTGGTCCTCTGGTCCATTTTCCATTCCCTAAAGAGTGTGTTGCATGGCTGATTCATGCAAATCTAGGATTTTGAGGGAAAGTCTAGTTCTGAAATGATGTTAGGCAAGTTGAAGCGAGCCCCTGTCGGTCGGGGGTCTGGGGCCCGCTCAAGGGCCCCAGAAGCTGGCGGTATTCGCTGCCTAATACAGCATCCCAGAGTTCTCCTGGATCTAACTATCAAGCATTACTTAACACCCATAAATGCCTGATCACTGTAGTTGAAACAAAATCTGACATAAAATATCACTTAGTTTTGGACCCCATCAAATGATCAAGTGCATTTGGCCATTCAAAGCTCTCAAATCATTATAGAAGGTGAAGGGCATAAAATGCTTTCAATGCGAACAGGTGAGTAGGCTATAGAGTGAATACACTGCTCGCGACATGGGGCCCCAGAAATTAAAGCTACTTCCCGGTGTAATTTATCTTGAAAACACTTCCTCCCCTCGCTTTTTCTCCGTTTCCTTCTTTTTTCTTCTCTTTTTCCTTCTTTTTTGTGGGAGGGGGGGGGGCCAAGGCCCCCTTGCCCCCCCCCCCCCCCTAAACCCGCGCCTGGCAAAGGCGAAGTAAGGGTCGCCCTGTCCACCAGATAACATTCATTGGAGCATTTTTTGGGCTGAAATCAGAACAGTGTACAGTACCATGTGCTAAACATGTGCCGAACAATTCGGCAAAATCCAGATTGCCAGTTATATCAATTTATCAGTTTACATGCATAACAAACATCAGACTTCGATTTGTAAATTGCATCATAAATTTTCGTTTCAGAGTACATGGCATCCATCTTGTAGCGTTTTTTTTCTTTGCATAGGCTTCTATTCCAATGCATAGCCAACAGAGAGTACATAGGTATCCACAGGTACCTGGTAGATACCTCATTAGCACCTGTGGTACGGAAGCAGCATACATGCATGAAAAGAACCGATATTGCATTTGGTTCTACAAAGCCTACAGTTCTGTTAGTGCCTGTGATTTCATGGGAACGCTGATGGTTAACACATCAGATTAAGCTCGTTTTAGCATATTTGCCAAGACTGCACTGTGTTTTAGATCATATGTCTTGAGAGATCATTTTTGCAAGCAATGTTCCCTTGATGGCCATTCCTGACACAAGGTGACATGTCATTTGGAACTACCATTTTGGCATCACTATCTTGGTGTGTCCTATCAAAACACAGGAAACAATGAACAATGTATGGTCTCTATTGGCTTCTTCCCAGTAGCAATTAGCACCAAAGTCGGTTATAAATACTTACACTATGTACACCTGGACTACGAAATGTGGCTCAGGGATAGCGAGCTCGGTACAGGGTTAGACATTATATACATCAGGTGGACATAATTACCCAAGCAGTGCACTTTTTTGAACGGTGACAATATTTTGATATGTACGAAACAAAATTACTAATAGGTAACATTCAAAAATGTTTTGAACGTTTCGTCGTAATGTAATATCACCTTGGAATCTCCGTCTTTCCAATTGAGAACAACTTCATAATGAAATATAACACGACAAACATATGCCACATAATGTGATATGTATCAGACACCACGGTGCATTGCTCATTAACCCTGGTCTCTCAAGACCTTTGTGAGGTATCTGGCAGTGAAATGTGGTAGAAACGCTAATGGCTTACGTCACACTGACACATTGCTATAATGTCAGTGTGACCATAATCATGACATGACAGTGCATTTGAAAAGTAATCTTGGACTGATTCTTCTCTGTTTCTCTGACTATTCACTGTGGAATCATGGGTAATTTCCACCCGAATCTGGTTGACTTTTTAATATTTGCAATCTGAGGAAACGGCTTTCTGAACGAATTCCATGCAGCTTACATCAGCATTATTGCTATGTTCATGAACGTGCCAATCTCTTACTACCCACACAACAAGATTTGGGTACTAGATTTCATGCCAGGCTCACATCCCATAGCTTGCAGTATGGACGAGACGGACAACAATCAGACAACAGGATTCAATACAAACACAGATCAGTAAGCCAAAACACTGAATACGATGGATGAGGTCACTTGTCACTAACACCACCAGTGGGTCTGCCTTACGACGGTAAGGTTACGTAGGAAAGAACCAGGAATACTTGTCTCCTAGTTGTGTGATGTGAAACTATTTATGTGAAAGTCATTTTGTTGCTCATGTCTCCTACATTCACCTGCTTGCACCAATTGGTTTGCGGGATTATTTCCATTTCCTGCAATTTCCGTGACTTCAAACATAGCACAAACGCATCCTCCCACGTGTAACTACAAATGTTCCTATTGTTAGGGTGATTATATTTGGCATTTACATTGCAGTGAATACACTTTGATCTTCTTGGAACTCCTATAATCGTCAATAACTATTCCACACATCATTGTGCGTGAGTATATCCTGACTCATGTCTTTCACAAGTGTTCTGCTCCCAAAATACCTAGAATAAAACCACATGGGCCATACACCACTTAAAACCACTCGAAAATCAAATCAATCTGTAGGTGTAGGTGAGATATCGTAAATTATTTTTCCTTACCACTATCAAATTACTATGGTATTAAGTTCATTGTTTTTAAAGTATAGGCCTATTTTTTATTTGTATGTGGTTGGAAACTGTCTGTTTCATTAGTGTTAATGAGGTAGTGGATGTTTTGTTCCAAAATGTTTTCGTTCCAAAATGTATGATGGCGAACCAAGGTGGAATCCTCAGTGAATGATCCAACGAACTGGAACTTAGCAACGAATTGTGTAAGTTGCGTATTGACACAAACCAAACTACTGGCTGTTAATTGTTCTTGCTGTTTCTGATGCTGCCCTTGACAATGTCATGTGGATGAAATAATAACTAGAGATTCGATAGTATCAGTATACAAAGTGCGGGGCAAAAACGACATACATACTTATTATTAGTATTGACATTAATGTGTCTTCTGGCTATTTGTATTGATAGGCATTGTCAGACCTGTGATTGATGAATAATTAGATAATTAGTACATGTGCACTTAAATGTCAGACTAACACAAGCATATTCATGAACACAAATGTCCCTGATTGTTTCTAGTACAATGTACATAGTACTCAGTGATGAACTGAAAACATACCAATTGAGCATTTTATACTATGAATGATAATATCTGATCTTGGGTGTGACATATTAGAATGTGCAAATCCTAGTATATTCTGCAATGTGTGGACACATCCAGCTCTGTAAAATATTGCGAATGTAAAAAATGTTTTCCATGAACCATTCCGCCCGTAAACTAGAAGTCAGTACCAATTTGTGTAATTGGCAAATCAACACCACCCAAACAACTGCACAATATGTGGAAAGTATTTCATCTTTCTGTCAGCTGAACTACGATGACATAACATATCATCTATGCGATACTGCTAGGATTCTAAGAGTCATGCTGACGCCCGATCAACTACAATTTACATGCACACCACATAAATTTCCCTACATGTCCGAGGATATACAGAGAAAAAAATCATCGACATATTACATGCAAACAAAATCAAAGGAAAGAGTTCTTGCAGATAACTCGGATCACGCTACTCGTCAAGGGGTGAACACAGGTTAAGCTGATAAAGTGAACAAGATTTAAATATGTTGAACAGATGTCATGTTTGAAAAAGTGGAAAATAAGGAAGATAACACTCCATAACTTGAGTATGAGGGTCTGGTCTATGTTCTACGTTTTGATTTACTTTGAACTTTGCGTCTGGTTGGTGTAGTTGTCATTGTGATGATGGATTTATTGTGAGTGATTCTGATTAACAACGATGATTAGCTGAATACTGTTGAAGCTGTTGAATGTTGAAGCTAGATATATTGAACCATTCTGTCTCGGGCGTGTAGCCACCTCCTCTCCTGCCTCATTCCACTGCACTAGTACTAGTGATTACATTGATCTTGCAAGCCCACTGAATGCCGTATTCTGGCTTCTTCCCAAGATAGTTGGTAACGAACATAGACATTAATAAGGTGAGGATTGGCCTTGAAGTCCTGACCATGTCAGAAGGGAGTCGCAGATGCCACACTGCCCAACACGAAATGTCCACCGAGTCCATTAGGGGCCGGCCTCGGAACAATGTCACCATTGCTTAATAAATACTTTATGTGAGAATAATCAAGCAAACATAACGCAAAAATGAAACATATATTACATTATGGTCCACAAAGTGTACATTTCCGTTTCGTGTCCATGATTGCATGTTCATTCAGAGTGGTAGTTTCTATTAAAATATAGGGAACAGTATACACAGCACATCGTGTCTCGTAAAGAGCATATTAATTTGACCTATGTATGGTCGTTAATGGGTTATTATTACACCTGGACTGCACCAGTGGCTCAGGAATGGAGAGCTCGTTACAATGTTATGGATTATATATACCAGGTGGACATAATTACACAGGCAATGGACTCTCTTGCAGGATGCCAAATTGTTAAATTTCAAACCCGCTTTGAACGTGTTTATTGACCTTGAACCCTCTGCTGTTCCAATAAAGAATAATTTTATGGTGAAACATATGCCGTACAAGACCTCGTGTGAGTCTCGCAAGACCTTTGTGAGGTCTCTGATAGTGAAATATGACAGAAACACTAATGGCTTATGCCACACTGGCACACTTCTGTATGTCAGTGTGACAGAAACCCACAAGATAAAGTTTCTGGTGTGATATTATCTGTTCTGGGATACATGTGATCATTTGCCCATATTCCTATTGCTCGGTAAGCAACATCAGCAAAAAAACTCTCCCACAAATATTAAGTGTCGCTCAATGAACGAAGGTATTATTGCTGATATGAAAGTTACACTTGACGATATAGACTGGACCCATCTTAATAATTTAAATGCTGATGACGGTGCAAGTGTATTAACCGATACTCTAAAAAATGTCCTTGATTATCACTGTCCTGAGAGAACGTTGTGTATTCCGTATAATCAGGTAATACGTCAACCCTGGATGACCCCGGCTTTGATTAATTCCTCTAGAAACAAAGATAAACTCTACCGGAAAACTCTTGGAAAACCCAAAACAAGTCAAAGCTACAAGCACTTTATTCAGTACAGAAATACCTTCAATAAAACAAAACGAATATGTAAACAACAATACTACAGCGACGCACTATCATCTTGCAAAAATGATACACGGCGTACGTGGAGTGTGATTGGTGAATTGATAGGGAGGAATAAAAAAGGTAAATCGATATCAGAACAATTCATCATCGATAACAATATGGTCAGTGACCAACGTCAAATTGCAGATAAATTCTGTGCTTACTTCACAGATATAGGCAGACAGTTCGCTGCTAGAATCCCATCTCCACATAAAAGTTTTAAAGAATATTTGACTCCCAACTCGAGTCGGGACAGCTTTTTCTTAGCTCCAACTGATCCAAATGAAATACAGACCATTATTTCATCAATGAAGGCCAAGCCTAGTTGCGGGTATGATGGCATCAGCTCAAAACTTATAAAATCTCTCGACAGTTGTCTGAGCCACCCAATTAGTATAATTGTGAACAAATCATTAGAAAGCGGTATTGTTCCGAGAAGTTTCAAGATTGCAAAAATCATTCCTATTTATAAATCAAAGGAAAAAACCCATATGGGCAACTATCGTCCAATATCGCTCTTGCCTTCTTTATCAAAAATTTTAGAGAAAGTGGTCCATAAACGCCTGTACAATTTTCTTAACACAAAAGAGCTACTATTTCGAGATCAATATGGCTTCAGACCCAAACACTCGACAACTGATGCAATCGCTAACTTTTCTGCGTATGTTTACAAATCTCTGGAGGATAATGCAACTACTTTTTCCGTCTTCCTGGACCTCTCCAAGGCATTTGATACCATTGATCATCAAATATTATTGAAAAAGTTGGAATACTACGGCGTACGCGGAATTGCCTTGGAGTGGTTCAGGGACTACCTCAACAATAGAATACAATATGTACAATACCGCAGTATAAACTCTACCTATCATAACGTCACCTGTGGGGTTCCGCAAGGCTCCGTATTGGGCCCTTTATTGTTCGTAATATACACAAATGACCTGCCGAATTCTCTGACTCATTCCAAATGTATCCTATTCGCAGATGACACGACTGTGTATCTGTCATCCAGAGATATTCAAGCCATGTGTCGTAATATTGAGCACGACCTAACTACTTTGTCTAACTGGTTTGCTGCGAATAAACTGTCTCTAAACGTGCAGAAAACAAATTTCGTCATATTCGCACCAAAACCTTCGAAAACGGAAACGGATAATTTGAATTGTTTGAATCTTGGGAATCAAAAAATTTTGCGTGTTAAATGTACTAAATTCCTAGGTGTTCATATCGACGAAAGGCTAGAATGGACAAAACACATTGATCATATCTGTAAAAAATTGTCAAGTGGGTCATATGCCATTAACTCAGCGAAAAGGGTATTATCACGTTCTAATCTAAAGTTATTATATTACAGTCTAATATATCCCCATATTGAATATGGGATACTTGTTTGGGGTTCTGCTGTACAGTCACAGATACAGAAAATAGAACAAATACAAAAACGATGCATTAGAAACATCTGCAAAGTCAAATATAATGAACACACATCTCCGCTTTATAAATCCACCAGAATACTGAAATTAGACGATATTTATAAATTGCAACTGTGCAAGTATATGTTTTCTTATGTCAACGGTTCGCTGCCTCCCTCACTGCAATTGTTATTCAAAACTAACAATAACATACACAATTATCACACGCGTCATCACCACGATCTCCATGTTAGCTATAGAAAAACCCATAGAATATCGAAAACATTCCTACATCAATGCCCTAACCTTTGGCTATCCTTACCATGTGATATCAAATCCAAACGAACAATTAAATCATTTTCTAAAAAAACACTATATCAACAAATATTAGCCATATATCTAGCACATTATAATTATGCACCCCTCCTCATCGTCACACTATCACTCAATTGTTTTTACAATCATTATCATAATTGTGCAATATTGTCGCCAATCACTGTTTATATGTCCTTGTATTATATATGTATATATGTCATCTAGTTTAAAAAAAGAAAAAAAATTATATGTATTTATGTGGACGTCTATGTGTTCTTGAACTTACGTTGTAATTTATGTCACGGGGTTACCCGTTGTACAGACTTGAAGTCTTGGGTAACCCTCAAGCTGATAGGAATCGCCTCTTTTATTTACATGATTATGTTTGTAAATTTTACTTATCAGTTTGGAATAAATGTTCAATTCATGTTCATAGCAGACATCATATATTTCCGACTCTGATACACTGTAAGACGAGCTCTAGTTAGGGACCTACAAATAATCATCAATAGACACAGTGCATTTGAAAAGGGTAGTCTTGAAATGATAATTCTCTATTTTTTTCCAATGTGGGATCATAGGTAGATGTGATTAGGTACTTATGTACTTGTCATATATCTATTCCATGGGGTTTGTTTCGGATCCGTAAATTATTTTCATAGGTTGTTGGGCAGTTGTATACTAATTCCATCAGGTGTACAGTAGAAAAAACTACATTCACCACACTCTCTGCCCCTGATGACGCCAGTGTGTCTTTTTATAAAGTATTTGATCGGGCTTTGTTTCTATTGCAAAATGTTGTATTTTACGTTTGTTATTGGAATCATCAAAATTTGGCTGTATTGGTGGTAATAGATTGATACTTACATTCAACAACAAAATAACGGCTGATCTTCTTTTGAATATTTTCTGGACGAATCGCCTGATACTTATATCATGTTCCAAGTATGTGCCATTCTCTTTCTGCCAACACAGCCAGATTTTGGTGCTAGATTCCATTTGAGACTCACGTCCAAAACACTCAGACATTTGGATTCAATAAAATCACTGAATACGATGCATATGGTCACTTGTTAACAGTATATCAAAAGTGGGTCTGCCTTACAAGGGCGGGTCTTACGAGTGGGTCTGCCTTACAAAAACACAAATACTTGTCTCCTAGCCGTGTATTGATGTGAAACGATTCATGTGAAAGTCATTTTGTTGTTCACTCATTCTCAAATAACCTGCTTCCTCCAATTGATTAGAGTCATTGTTTTTACTTCCTGCAATTTCCGTGACTTCAAACATAGTGTGACCTGACCGAATGACTTGTATATATATATGTGTATATTTTTTATGTGTGACTGATGAGTGATCGAGTGTGTGGGTCGAATGAATGTGTTCACCATAGAGCCTCAATGGGCATCGTCATGCTTCATTAAATAAAATCTATTTTTCTCCTTATTTCTTCTCTAAGTTACTAGTTAACTTGAATCTACAAACACAGCAAATGACATTGAATTAAAAACAATTAAACATGCAAAGTACATATTATTTTCTGATCTAAAATAAACGAGATTTCATTAGCCTAGTAACCGTAAACATTACGTCATCAAGCGCGCCAATTCCATAGTTTAAATCACTTTTCACAAAGACTTCAAAGAGTACACATCGTTATGAGTTATTTGACAAGTTCGAATATTTCAGCAATCATAGTTTCAGGAGGCATAACTGGTTGTACGTTTCTCACTAGAGACAGGATTTGTGGTTCTAAACCAGGGTATGTTGATTAGATTAATTTCTCGTCGCATTTTGTATTTTTGTAGTTGAATATTATCCACCTACACACCTAGTTTCATGCTCCAATTCAAATTGTACAATTCATTCATCAGCTCAATCGACTCAATCAATTCATGATTGTTTTTATTCTATTATTATTACAGGTGTTTGTCATTTCTCAAAATAAAGACTTAAATCAACTGCTCGCCTTACTCTAACTCGGGGTCACAATAGCACAGACACAGACGTACCGTGCGTATACTCTTCTACGTGTAGAACACAATTTTGTCATTTGTTGGATGCTTCTTTGTGACATTTACATTGAAGTGAATCTACTTCTTTGATCTACTTCTCATTTAACTGACATTAGCTATTCCAAACATCATTATGCGTGAATATACTATAACTATTGTTTCTCATAAAGAGAGACTTTCATAGCTTTCAAGACTTCCACGGCTTTCACAAGTGTTCTGGTCCCAAAATACATAGGACAGAACCGCTTGGGTCATACACCACTTTGAGACTCAAAACATATTATGGCAAAGTACTTGTAGGTGAGATCTTGTGAAATATTCTTGCTTACCACTTCAAATTACTATGGTATTAAATTAATTGTTATTAAAGTATATTGTTATTTTTATTTCGATGTATTTTGTTTTAGTGAGGTAATGGATGTTTTTGTTCAAATGTATGATGGCGAACCAATGTGCAATACTCAATGAATAATCCAGTGCAATGGAAGGCAATGGTACGGTGCCCCTGATAGGACATGATGAAAAAAATACTACTTCGTTCGCACGAAATACTAAGTCGTTTGCACGAAGTACTAAGTCGTTTGCACGAAGTACTACTTCGTTTGCACGAATTACTACTTCGTTTGCACGAAGTACTACTTCGTTTGAACGAAGTACTACTTCGTTTGCACGAAGTACTAAGTCGTTTGCACGAAGTACTACTTCGTTCGCACGAAGTACTACTTCGTTTGCATGAAGTACTAAGTCGTTTGCACAAAGTACTACTTCGTTTGCACGAAGTACTAAGTCGTTTGCACGAAGTACTACTTCGTTTGCACGAATTACTACTTCGTTTGAACGAAGTACTACTGTACTAATGTTACATAGTTGACAAACCCCTCTACATCATCTTACCCCATTAAATAACAAGCGCTACATGGCGCTCCACATGGTGCTCCAAATTTGGTGCCTTATATCTCCATAAGCACCACATGGCGCTCTAAATCATCCATACTTCCCCTAGCAAAAATGTGGTTATTTTAATCTAAAAAAATCCTTGATCAAATAGATATTTCTGAATACAATCTTCTGCTATTATTTGAGGTAAATTCATTATTCTATGAGTTGATTAATAAATGTAAATAGCGGTATTCAGATTAGGACATAGAGAGGACCCTGAAAATTGACTATGGTAATTAAAGGGTTAATTGGTAACACCAGGATCAATCACTTCATAGGCTTATTACAATGTTCGAATACCATGTATGGATATGTGGATGACTTATTATTTCATGCGAACGACTTAGTACTTCGTGCAAACGAAGTAGTACTTCGTGCAAACGAAGTAGTACTTCGTGCGAATGAAATAGTACTTCGTGCAAACGAAGTAGTATTTCGTGGGAACGACTTAATACTTCGTGCGAACGAAGTAGGTTTTTTTTTCATCATGTCCTATCACGGGCAAATGTTCTTGTTGTTTCTGAAGCTGACTTGACAATGTCATGTGGATGGAAGAGTGGATAGAGATTTGATAGTATCAGTATCCAGAGTACGGGATATCCAGCGTGTTTGTCTCCCAGTGCATGGATTTCACATGAAACAACATGACCTGAAAAGGATTGTCGATTTGCACTGCACAGATTATTTTCCCACATGGAGAGTTGACGAGTGGAAACTACTCTGTGATTGCTAACAACCAATGGACATATGTTGTCGGTCGAATTGGGTTAGAAATATGAAATATTGCATGGATACGCATTATATATGTTTATCAAAGGACTCATTTGTGTGGCGATTTGCAGCATATATAAATACCAAAAAATTCAATCACGAATGTCTATTTCTGCAAGCATGCACCACTAATGTTGTGTTACTTAATGTTGTTACAAAAATGTTTGAGGTGTATTTCTATCAGTTGCATCATGATGATGATATCATTTCAGGCATGTGATATTAGGTATCTAAGAGTCAGACTGACACCCAGTCAGCTACAATTTGATATGAAAACAATCATCCACAAAATAAGAACCCAGTTCTGGCAGATGAAAGAATGTACTTGTCAAGAGCTGAACACAGATTACACTGGTAATTTGAACATGATTTGAACAAGAACATGATAAAAAAATAATACAAGAAAAATTAACATTTCGTACCTTGAGGGAAACCTCAAACATATCGATTAGATATACGGTAAATCATTTTGATCTACTCTGAACTTTTATGTCTGTTTGATGTCGGTGTCATTGTGGCAATAAATATATTGTGAATGATTCTGATCAACATAGATGATTAACCAACTACTTCAAATTTAAAATGATCACTGGACAATATTAAAGCCAGATAATTCGAATATTAATAATCATGTCACCAGGGAGTCGCGTGATATGGAATCGAGTTACAAGTATTTTTAATGTCATTTATAGAGAGAACGATGGTAAGGCAAGGGTCTCACACTGTCCCGGTGACATATCAGGTAATATCCACCAGGACATTTCGGGACCGACATCACATCACTAATTTCCGTATCACTACTTTCCCTTTGAGAGTACTGAACATTCATCATGTGGCGTTTTTCTTTGCAGATGCTATAATGTGATCAATACCACTGACTAGGCAACAGAGAGTACATATATATCTGACAGATACATCAGCCCCTGTAGTCCGCAACAGATACCCTGTGATTTATATCACCATCAATGCTATCTTAATATATGTGCCAACCTTTCACCACAAACACGGTCAAATTTTGGTTCTAGATTTCATGCCGAACTCACATACCATGGTGTATGGGCGAAATGGATTGGATCAGACTACTGGATGGACGGAGATGAGACTACTAGATTCAATGAAAAAATACAGGTCAGTATGCTGATAGTAACACCACCAGTGGGTCTTCCTCACCAGGGTAAGGAAGACCACATAGGAAGAACCAGGAATACTTGTCTCATAGTCGAGTGTTGATGTGAAACCCATCACGTGGATGTGAAAGTCATTTTGTTGCTCATTTCTCCTACATTCACCTGCCTGTTCCAATTGATTTGCGTGATTATTCCATTTCCTGCAATTTCCTTGACTTCAAAGATAGCTCAAACGTTTTTACTGTATGTATCCTCCCACATATAAACCACATGTTTGTCTTTCTGTGGATGATTATGTGTGACATTCACATTGCAATGAATATGCTTTGATCTATTTCTCATTCGATCGGCAATAGCTACTCGTCACATCATTGTGCATGAGTATATGATGACTCTTGTTTATCATAACACCTTCATAGCTTGTGCGATATGGGATCATAAAACACTTTGAAATTCAAAACATATGATGCAGGTGAAGTATTGTAAAATATTTTCCTCACCTCTTCAAAAGACTGTGATATCACGTTCATTTATATCATTGAATATTATTGTACGTGAAAAATGTCTGTTTTGATGGTGTTAGCGAAGTAGTTGATGTTTTATTCCACATGTATGATGGCGGACCAAAATGATATACTCAGTGTGAAGTGATATATATATACTGAACTACAGGTCAGCAATTGTGTAATGGGAATATTGACAGAATCAAACTACTGCATATCAAATGTTCTTATTATGTCCGAAGGTGCCCTTACCAATGTCATATGGATGAAACAGTGGATATATTCTATATTATCAGAATCTAGAGTGCGGCACAATCACAACGTACATACTATTTGTCAGGGTCGTCATTAGTGTGTCTCCCAGCTGTGTATTTGTATGAAATGGCTTCGTCGAACCTTGATAAATAATTAGACAGTACAGTGCATATATAGTAATGTCAGACTGACACAAAAATATCCCTGGTGAAAACAAATATCCCTGGTGGTTTCTAATACAACCAGGGATCAGATATGCATCACGAGAGAACTCGTTCTGTATTTTTAAATGTATGTACTACTGAATGGTGAACATACATAAACATATGATATCACATACATAAACACACACATACACATACATAAACATATGATATCCATCACGTCATATGCTCAAACCAACAGCCAGAGTTACAGTCCTATTATTATTTGATAATTATTTATTTTTTCATATTTGTGTTATAATCAGTTTAATTATGCTGCACAAATTTTCTCATTTTCTTATTCTGCAAACCCAAATTCTAGTTTGCAGAATAAGTACTAATAGGGTACAGGTGTTTTTGTTTGTACTTGAAGACGTAAACAGCCTGGGGATGAACTTGGTGTATGCTGCTGACTGTAAGAAGATTTTCACGCTTGAGTTAATAAAGGACAATGAAATGCTTGGATGGAGGGGGGGAAACATACGAGAGTTTCATCAGTTCCTAATATTCTCTCACTCTCACTCACGCTAATCGTACTCATAGGATCACCAAAAGTTTGTTGACATATTCGACCACCAAACTCACAAAGATATTATCAATGAAACATTAAAAATATTCACAACGTCCATTTCTTCATCTTTACATGGATCATTTAAATCATTTTTACCAAAACAAACAGTATTATACGTATTTGACTACAATATATTGATAATGACGTTGCCCTTTTTGAGAAAAACGAATTAATTATGTATGAGTGTTTGAAGCTGGAACTTTAGTTCTGAATGAGGTATTGCGCTATAGACAGTAAAAAAATCGAATGTTTCGATAGGCGTCACTTTGAAAAGTGTATGAGCATGTAGATACTCCAACAAAGATTTGGAATTTTTCAGTATCCACATTTGGTTGATACCACTTCTAGAGTAAATAGTCTCACAGTATTTTTGGAGACCATGTTTAATCTTTGACAATATAACAGTTAGTAGCTTAGAGAGAGCTTTGCTGGAACGTGATGCCGAACCTGAGATATACCTTTATTTGTATGGATTTTTGTGTAACTTTGGGATCCAGTATATATTTACTTACAATTACATGCGAGTGTCATGCCAATGTGTTTGGGTGAACTTTATATTTGCCTGCCTTATTGCTAATATTTTTTACTAATATTAGTTAGACGTCTTAGTTCTTTTACATGTATTAACACACGTATCAAATATATCTATGAAGTAACATGTTCTGTAATATGATGTTGCCATTGTCATGGAAATGTTGGTAATGTGGCCAGACATACGAGTATATATGTATATATATTGAGGGCGAGGGCACTGACGATGTAATAAAAAAAATCTAATTGGAGCAATCCATTGTCGGTGTCGATAATGTGCCCAAATAAGGACCGAAAATGTGAGGAAAAAGCTAATTTGATCAATCCTTGGAAGAAATGGTGGGATCAGTTCTCAAAACAGATATTCGTTGTTTGGTCAACCAATTAATGTTATCCATCCACCGTGTCACCCGTAAACTAGAAGTCTGTAACAATTTGTGTAATTGGCATATCGACACCACCCAAATAACTGCCCATCGCAAGCTGTCGTTGTGTCTGAACAAACGCCTGACAATGTTATATAAATCGAATAATGGATTTATGTTTTATAGTGTTCAGATATGAGATAACCACATAATAATACTTCCTAAGATGTCTTCAGACAGTCCAGCCACTTGTATTGACCAGCTTTGTCAGACTGTAAGCAATATATAGTCAAACATTACAAATGCATTGCAGACAATGGTAGTGTCCAAGTAATAAAAACAAGTATATAAAAACGGATGCGGTGCAATTCATGTGCTGGAGAACTGAACACTGTTTATTGTCCGGTTGAAAATGTTCTGACCAATGTAGTCAGGCCAACTACAATGGCCTTGTAGTTCTATTATTCTTATTACTAGACATTGTTTTCAAGTGGTGTATTTATTCCTATTACTAGACAGAGATTTTTATGCTCGAACCCGAAAAATATGTCTTGATTACATGTATCATTTTCATAGTTAAATTTGTAACTAGATGTCAAGGCCTGTAGTTGCCTTGGAAGCATTCTGATGTAAGGCATACTAGTAACTAACAACAAAGCTGACTCAACGAAAAAAAAAATCTAGGGCAAAGTTTTCTACGGAGCCCTTGAGGTGACATACCGAAAATATTAAATAATTCGTGCGCACGGTTTACCAATCCGTGCGCACGATTTACCAATCCGTGCACATGGTTTACCAATCCGTGCGCATGAATTACCAAATCGTGCGCACAATTTAACAATTCGTGGCCACGAACTAACTATCCGTGGGCACAATTTACTAATTCGTGCCCACGAATTGGTGAATCGTGCCCCCGAATTAGTAAATGGTATTTCGTGGCCACGAAATACCAATTCGTGCACACGAATTGTTAAATCGTGCCCAAAAATTATAAAATTGTACCCACGGTTTGTTAAATCACGCCCACAGATTAGTTAAGGTAATCCGTGCGCACGGTTTACCAATTCGTGGCCACGGTTTACTAATTCGTGTGCACGGTTTACTAATTTGTGGCCACAGTTTATCAATTCCTGGCCACGGTTTACTAATTTGTGCGCACGGTTTACCAATTCGTGGCCACGGTTTACTAACTCGTGCACACGGTTTACTAATTCGTGCACACGATTTACTAATTCGTGTGCACAGATTAATAAATATATCTGATATGTCACCTCAGGGGCTCCGTAGTTATCTCTAAGTCATGTTCCTAAAAAATGTTGACTCTAAGACATGTTTTCCAGGGCGACGAGTCGGTTTACACCCGCACTAGTGTCGATATAGAAACGAAATCAGAAAAAACGGTGGAAAAAAATAGTCCAATGGCTAACATAGTTTGCCGGACATTTTGATGAGGCTAATCTACACATTTGAGGTCAGGCAAGACCTTGAAATCCAACTTTGAAGTTCGCCTAAGTTAAAGTTCAATGTTGCCAAAAGATGTGCCATATAATATGACTTCATCTAAGCTTACCTAACCTTTATGTGCAGGCTTTAAGTCTCGAGTGTGTTCTCTGCAGAGGTAAACACATTTCAGGTAGCAGGGACTTTGAAATTAATATTCAAGATCATCTACAATCAAGTTTAAGGTCACCACAAAAATTCATATATATTCATAATACAAACATAAGCTCTATCGACAACCATTTTGTCTGTCTGTAGACACCAATTCACACATTTCAGGTCAATGTGACCCTGAGATTCAACTTTCAAGATCAGTTGACGTCAAGCTCACCAAACGTTGCGCTATATACGACTTCCCATATGCTTATAACACAATATTGGACACATGTATAATACAATAAAGCCCGCATATCAGGTCTTATCAGGTCAGTTTTGAGAAAACAAACAAAAAATTTTGCCTGTATATCGTGCCGAAATGCCATAATTATTAGCCACATATTTTTTTTTTGGTTGTTCCTGTTTATCCAGTCGTGAATATCAGATTCATGTTTTGTATGTTTGTGTTCTTACAAGTTTTGCAATACATTTGCAGACGAGTTACTACTTAAAGATGTAAACATTCTGGAGATGCTTGTAGCATGCTGCTGATTGTATGCTGAGTGTTCCACTAGAGTTAATGAAGGGCGGTGAAGTGCTTGTATAAATACGGTATACAAATGGGAGATTTATCAGTTCAAATACACTCCCAATCTCAGGATTCTGTGGGCATTGGAAAGATGGTCGATTTGGTACCAGCAACCACGGAATATGGTTTATGGTCTCACTCATTGTGTTGTGCAAAATATTATCCACATATTATCAAAACTCTGGCAAAATAGAAAAATGTAGATGACTCGATAGAAAAGTGTAGGTGAAATATGTAAACATTGATTAATTATTAATAATTGATGATTAAATTGATGATTAAATGTACATACTTATCATAGAAAGATTATGGTAACAGAGGCTAACAATGACGCAATTCAAACGTTTGAATGTATTATTTCCATGTGTTTTGTGTGCGTAGCTGGAAATCTAAAAATGCCTTCGAAAAAACGAGTTATTCTACCATTTTTCTTGGCAAATGTGTGCATGTACTACATGGATATGGTATCCCTTTCACTTCGACACCCAAAGTCGTAGGTGTTTTATTTAAATGATGCATGACTAATGATGTTTGGAAGTGTATTCTAGTAAAGGACCCACAGCATGCAGAATGTGATCTAGCCAGACTTGCGACACTGGTTATGACACCCCCTGACATACTGTAGTGGGATATCACGGTTCAATGCTTACTGCAAGTCACGCCGTGAGGCATAAAGATAAGCCACGGGGTATCGTTGATAGTTGGAGCTATGACGTTACATATTAGTGAGCGCTCAACTAGACAGTATAAGTCATATACGGTTGATTGCTCTCACCGCCTCATCATGACATATATTTAGCTCCCACTGCCTCATCACGACATAGATCTAGCTCTCACGTGTGCATTCCTGCAGAACAACTCACTGCACCGTCAGACATTTGATTACCTGGTCGTTTTTGTCAAGGGAAGCAAACCATGATGACTACTGCAATTTTTCGATTGAGCATGCATTGTTCATCACTCAAAGTGCTAAGAGATGGATATATTAATTAGACAGACAACAATACCCTAAGAAGAACTAAGTTTAAGACAACAATATCTCGAAAAAAAATGATATTGAACCCTAAGTTGTAGTCCTTGATAAATGCCACTGTGGTGATGGAACAGGACACGATCTGATCCCCGTATTGACACAGAAGATGATTGAAATATTCTAGGCGTTATCAGAGGGGTCAGAAATTAAAATTAAAATAAACGATGGACACAGCCCTATGTGGGGCAATATCAAGGATGTTTTTGCTAAATGATATACAAATGCACTATCATCTGCGACCTTTATTGCAACCTTGAAAATAAGAATCCAGACTACTTTTTAACACTCACAGAATATCCCGGTTTCAATACTAGGTTTACCAAGCGATACATGTACGTCCAAATTCTCGAGATTTATTTCATCAAAGAAGAATCACGTGAGGTTTCAAAACAAAATCCACCGCATAAATGTTCTCAATTCTTATTACTTCTTCTGGTGAATTTTGCTGCATTATGAGACGGTCAAACCTTTTTTTAATTCAGTTTATGTAACAGTGAACTCATGAAGCTATATTATTTACACATTTCATATTCATTTTGAAACGTGTCTTTTTGTTAATCTAGAATTAGCTCCTTTCAATGAATTTACAACACTGTGTGTTCTGTTTTGCAAGACCTCCGAGTTGCAATATTCCTTGAATATAAAATAATGTCTGAATTCTCTTCAGACAGCTAAACGAGTTTTCGACTACCATACAGATCGACCAAAGACTCGCTTGTCTCCTCAAGAATAAACTTTCGCCGCATTGAGTGTACCAGCACTGTTAGCGGATATCGCTCATCCGCCATTACACCCTCGTGACTTTTCATATCTCTGCCAGTCAGACGGTGATAGGTTATCGATCTCGCCCGAAAGCTTAGTTTCAGGAATAATAATGTGGTGGTTTATGTAATGAATCTTCATTATATTGATGGTTGCAGTCCAATATTTTCTAACAAATCATAAAAATTACCAATATCTGTAACCATTTTATGGGGTTCTGCTACAAGCAGCCATTTCATGTCGTCATAATCTCATGTATGTTTGATCTCTCTGTACCGACTCTCAGAACTAATGCCCCTATCCCACACCGACCAAGAATCCCACGAATCGCTACGAATTGATAAATTTTGGGATTCTTAGCTGAATCGTAATCAGTTCCTGAAGTTCTTAACTGATTCGTATTTGTTCGTAGTCCGTTCTTGCAATTCTTGAGTGATCGGGAATTCGTGGCCAAAGTTTTGAGCTGTTCAAAATTTTGGCCACGAATTCCCGATTCCAAAATATCGTAGTTAATTCGTAACCAAGTCGTAGTTCATTCTTGGGTTTCTTAGGCTACGTAACTAAATCGTAATAGACATTCGTAGGTATATATTCTTTAGTCATTCGTGGTTCGTGAATTCGTGGCTAGACCACGAATTGGATACGAATACTGTCACGAATCCCACGATTACACATCTTAAATTATTCCTAATGTTCTTGCAGTATTCGTAATCGATTCTTGTAAATTGGAGTTGATTCTTGGCAATATTTTCCGTTACTCCAGCAGAATCCCACGAATAGTCGTAATGCCATCGTACCTGTGTCGTAGAGCGTCACGACTGGGACAAGAACTTTGCGAAATTCTACGATTCCTCACGAATCCTAAAATCTATCAATTCGGGGCGATTTGTGGGATTCGTTGTCGGTGTGGAATAAGGGCAAAAGTATCTCAAGAATCACTCGAAAGAGCTGTCATCTGCCGAAATCCCAGTGGAGGACCACCATATCAATTCGAGGACAGTTCATATTCCGCTGGGCGTCAAAGGCTGGTTAATGACCAATGATAACATAACGAGTAATTACTTAACAAGAATACAGTACATGTACATTACACAATTGTGAAATGTGGGGATCGTTTACTATCCGGTTCAGTCCTCTTTATAACTTGATTGAAATTTGTCATTTGCTATCATTTTGGACCTGCTTGAGACCAAAGACCCGAGTGAAATTGTACTCCTTCTAAAATTGGCTAGTGGGATATCCCTTAATTCAGCTTATCTAGTAATGTGGATGGCTGATGTGTAATATGTATATCTTATTCCTTCGGGATGTGGCCCTGTTATGACTAAGGATATTATGAGCTTGAAGAAGAGTGTCTGGTTATAGCTCCTCACTCCGGGACCCTGGGAAATATGTGAACGCTCTGATGTGTGAACTCGTACTGCTACTAGCTTGGCTATTGGAATATCCATTTAGGTCCCGGGTTCGAATTCCAGTACCCGAGGTATTCCCCACTCGGTAACATAGGTGCTAGAGAATATTTAAATATTGGTACTGGTGTAGGGCAACCAATTTTGCAACAAGTACTGGTTACATATCTAATGATTAATTTTTCTCAATTATTTAACAGCCAGCCATTCATGCATGATTATACCTTTGCTTATCAGACATTGTGTATTATACCACCGAATGCTGACCTTCTTGATAAAGTCAACGAGTGGGTTTACCAATATACAAGTTAAAACTCACTAACGTTGACGTTCATTGTTGATGGACCACGACAGAAACACAACATCAAGATGGGAATGCTACACCATGACACACATCACACAGAAATATCCCACAAACTATGATCACCTCTCTAGGCAATAGGCCACACAAGGTTGATATCTCAGCTCACATATCATCCAGGGATATGCCATGAGCTTGTATAAGTTATAATCACCTCTCTAGGCAAATAGGTCACACTAGATTGATTACATCCCCTCACACTCGGATGAGCTCGGTAAGGGACAACTTCTAAATTATGCACAGCTTGGGGAATAACTAAGCCAGATTACTTGTGTCTGTAATAGTCATTGGGTATGTTGTCGGGTTTGTTATGGATACGAGTACATGATAAACAAGAAGAAAAGGAGAGCTTTGCCATTTGTATGTGGTACAAAAAAGTCATCTAAAAATACATACATACAACAACATCAACACTGAATTGGGAGTCACCTTTATGTATTCTGACAACGCATGTGCATGGATATGTTGATTCCTCAAGCGCACATCAATATATTGATTACATATGTTAGTGCCCACTGTGTTTCTGGAGATACACCGACAAACATTTGCATGACTATCTCGGCAGTCACCAGTTCATTCGTCAGTCAGAACAAATTTGATTCTCATGTCTGATTCCAGTATTGGAAAGGTTATAAACATTTACTTACTTATCATTATCTATTATTCACCATATGTCATGATTCTGTTGGCTTTAGAGGCATTAAAACTTCAACATAAAGATGACCTGACCTGGGGGTTCGAGGGAATGTTTGAATTTTATATCAGAGAGCAAAACGTGTACAAACCCTCATACGCTGGATTTTTGTTTGTGTCATCAAGCATAAATTGTAGTGACAAAATTGTGGCAAGACTCGTTACTTTTCATATCTCTGCCGGTCAGCTGGCAAGACATCTTGCTGAGTTTATCATGTTACTACGGAGCCGCTGAATGGACATGGAAGAAATATTTTTCGACATAGCGTTATTGTGTTCCCTCGCAATATTATTGCGTTCCCTCGTGATCTTATTGCATTCCCTCGCATTCCGGATCGTGTTCCCTCACAATATTATTGCGTTCCCTCGCATTCTGGATCGCGTTCCCTCGCGACAGCCTTCATTGTGCTGTCGCCAATGACTTCTGAGGTTTTTCTACTAGATCGCGAGTGAACGTGATCCGTAATACGAAGGAACGCAATAAGATCGCCAGGGAATACGATCTGGATTGCGAGTGAATGCAATGAGATCGCGAGGGAACGCAATCCGGAATGTGAGGGAACGCGATCCATAACGCGAGGGAATGCAATAATATTGCAAGAGAACGCAATAACAGTGTGCTAAATATATTTCTTCCATGTCCTCTCAGAGGCTCCATATGTTACGACAACCTGGCGTGATATTTTAATGTGGGTGATCAAAGTATGTTTCATGTGTTGATTTGATATGTTGAAAATAAGTTTTTCATTGCGTCCTTATTATATTGTGATCAGTAGCCTAACTTTGTTATTTTTGATATGCCATAATAAATTACAGATTTTTCAAGCCATTCCATATGGAATGTATGTATGTATAGCCACTCTGTACTGACTGTCAGGGCTAAGTACACCCAAGAATCAATGGACTCAGCCGTATTTCACTCCCCAGTATCGTGTCAAGTTAGGGACAGTTTATCTTTCATTGGATAAAAAGTCTGATTACTGACTAGTAATACAGACCAATATAAATCATCTGATGATACGTGCTATATTAGCGCATATGTATGTATGTATGTAACAAACTGTACACTGGTGGTGTAAACACAACAGGTCTGTTATTATATAACCTGTAATTAGTGTTTGTGTTCGAGTGTCATCAAAACTATATACTGCCATCCTCATCATTCTTTACAGTATACAAATATGTATAGCAAAGTCGTGGAAATTTATGAGAATGGTCACCGTTCGCATGGAAAACACGATGCAAGATGTGAATATGGACAAAATATGTGCAAAAATACCAGAATTTATGTCATTTTAGGTAAATATGTGTGATTTTGATCGAATATGTAGAAGAAACGAGCACGGTGACCCCCTATTTTCTTTTCAGTATTAGGATACTGATCATTTACTCTATAAGATAATGTCATTTTGAAGAGATAATATTCAGGAAATGACTTTTAAATTTTGACTCTCCGTTACCTCACTGTTTTTAGCGGACTACATTAAAGTGTCACTAACCTGTCGAAACATGTGTGGAGCCCTTCTTAAGCCAAGTTCCATTAATCAGAAATTGTCAAAGGATCCAATATTTCAGAATGAGGAACTGATGACACATGTAACCGAAATTGGAAAATCTACTAAAACATCTGCCCAGTTGAAACTGGAGTTGGATATTCCAATATTATCAGATTTCATGATATACGCCGAACTGCGGACTCGTCAACATGCTATTAGTTATTGGGCTGGTAAGGCGTGTGCTGATGTTCAACAAACTGAGAATCGAGATATCCATTAATGTGGATGAAACAGAGTATCTACATATATAAATACAACTAAAATATACAAGTACATTGTATTTTGTACAAGTACGAAGCATTTTGCTTTTGCACTCCGAGTTTTCAATATCAACCTTCCAAACAGTAACAGGTTAACAATATACATATATAATGTGATCATAATCGTATGTTCTCGTGTACACTGTAGTAATTGAATAATGAATGGTATGCATTGAAAACGACTTTGCATTTACATTAACACAAAGGTCAAGATTCAGTGAAGACCAGTCTATTCACTAGCATACTTTGTCACTGTCATAATGCAGTGACAGTTCTGTCACAATGTCCAAAATTTCTACACGTATTCAGGGAGTCAGACCAATGGAATCTTCTTGTACTGTATCGCCAATACAAGATGATATTCATCAGTCACCTAAGAAGGAAGCCCGTTTCTTTTTCTCCATGAAGTCGGTATTGTAAAACGCAGCCACACTTCCCTTTGTTTCGTCCATCCGTGATATATTATTGCACAATAGCACAATCAGTCTCAGAGAGAAAGGGTTTGTCTGATTGGCAAACCCTTTGCTTACTTGAATGATAGTCACAATTGAATTACGTAATGTCATCTCACGTGTAGGTACGTAAGGAATAATATAAAATGCCTTGCCTCATAAATGCACTGCACATTACATCACAGATGTCTCTCATATAATTGATAGGAGAGTTGATCTGGAAAACTTATTTTTCAAAGCAAAGTCTCGTTCCCTTGTGCAAGATTCGTTCCCTTGCATTCGAGATGAGATTAGTATATGTAAATACTGTAGTATTACTGTAGTAATAGCACACTGTAACATTAATGAAGAGATATTTTCATCGGCCTAACAACCCGTTTCGATTATGAATGCCTCAGTATGAATATTGAAGTAGCATAAATTATGTATCACATTATACAATACCTCAGTGGAAATGATGGCATACATTTAGTGCAGCACTTAACAATTATGCACCAATTGAATACAATATAATGGTAACCAATCTGATGTCAGCAATGAGGGGTAATCTTGATAGGACTCATATGTAGTTTTACTTCAGTGTTTCAAATGAAGCACAGAGTTTTAAGATAATCGGCAGATATCTGTTGGCTGAGTGAAAACGTTCTGTGCAGGTTTGCATCGATTTTTTTTTTCAGACCATCTACATTTCTATCTCGGGTTCGTCCAATTATCTTCAGGATTGTTTCAATCGACTGTTCCGTCAAAAGATCATTACTGTGATCAGATTATGTCCTGGTTAGTTCATTTGGACTACAACTTTATGTTGGAAATCAGTCTCGTTATAAGATCGTTGTTTCCAATAATAGCATGTTATGTTCAAATGTCTGGGATTTCATGGGTGACAGGAAAGAATCAATTAGGATTAGAGTATAATGCCTCCACTTCCCTGAAAAAAACACATTGCTCTGAGCGTACTCATTAATTTCACTGAACATTGATGTGAAATTCGGTCATATTCGCACCGTATGAATGTGTGTTCCACATATAATATATATGTTCTTCAATTTAAGAAAAAAACACACGTGGACGGCAGCTGAATAGATTTCAGAAGAGATGAAAACAAACGTAATTAACCAGAACATGCAAAGTCTCAATGTGGTACCAAAGCATACACCAATCGCCACCATCGATATTGTCCATATGATATGTTATGCTGTGATTCTGGGATTCGATTTGTTCTGTCTGACACTCGAGGTGATTATTTAATAATTAATCAATGGCTCTTCACAGGTACAAGTGACACACCCTTCGGATGTTCAATATATTATTATGTACTTACTTGACTCTTGATGCCAAAAATATAATGCTGGCTTCCAAATCACTGATGGGAACCTAGTTATGAACAATGAATACGGAGTGAGAAACCGATTTAACCGTGAGACTAAGATATGTATAAATGGATGACACTCTCAACCACGTGCACTTACCGGAAATACCTCACGTATACCCTACCGAAGTATTGTTGGTTCTAAACAAGTGTGCAACCTTTGTTTCCAAGGACCAGTATAGGCACTTTATAGACGTTTTTTTGCGTACACTTTTTGACGGGCACCTGCCGAGGCCGATTCCAGCATGAGTTCGTTTTGATTTGATGAAACCATGAATATTTCACTAATTTATGTTAATATGGTTACATTTTGACCAATGACAATATGGCTCGATACCCCGTGACCTTTTTTTCAGGGAAAAAAATGGCGGCCCCGGAAGGAGGTTCGCTCCAAAACAAGGTTGGTGGTTTTCTAATTTTTTCAGCTATTTAAATAACTTTTTCGCCAAAAATCTCTTTATATCCTTAAAACTCAATTTCTATAGTTTCCATTGATATATATTACGTCTCTGTGTGACTTGTCGCTGCTATGCTATCCTTGCCGCAACGAACGATGTCTGTCCCGTCTTCTCACGGACCGACGATGCGGCTGTGCCGCCATTTTGTCGTTCATTTCAATACTTGTCCCGATGGGTTGTGATGAAATCCACCCAATCCAGCTTACAATAGTGGCCATCCATCCATTTAATCATGATATTTCAATAAAGTAATGCCTATATTCAGTTATCACTTATATGTTTTTGGTTGGGTGACAAGTTATAATGTGTAAACCGCCGATATATTACATTCATGTTTGCAATAAAAATGTAAACAGAAGCACATATGTCACTTGGCTCCCTCACTTGGCTCATGTGTCACTTGTCTCCCTCAGCCTAAGGCTTGGGTTGTAATAAAATCCATCCAATTCAATTTACAATACTGGCCATCCATCGGTTTGATCATGATATTCCAATGAAGTAATGACTATACTTGATGAACACGTATATATTTTTGTTGGATGACACATGTTTGTGTCTTAATCGTCGATATATTTCATTCATGTTTACAAACAAACATGTAAACACTAGCACATGTCACATGGCTGGTACTGAAGGCTATGCTTGTTCAATACACACTCATCTCGAAATATTTAGCCATATCTACTGTTCAATACTTTGATACACAGCAATTTTTTAATTGCATAGCTTTGCATGAAACTAGATTATAAGATTGGATAGATTGATTAATTTGTTATAAATAATTTTTCGCTGATTGTTTTGCACAGGATGTTCCTTGGGAGAGAATCAAGGACCCTGAAACCCTCACAAATGCAACTGTAGTCGACATCTGCAGTTACGTCCAGACCCACAAAGTAAAGTGGAGAGTCCCAGCAGAGCACATCGCCGATGTGTTGGCATGCAACGTTTCTTGTCCGGCATTTGTGGCTGCATGCTTGCGTAAGTACTAGTAGTTTAGAAACAGATGTAATGTAATAGGCCTATTGTGAAATTGCAATTGCCTGTCATGAGGTGTGCCAGTCTCGAATTTTGACAAATAATTTATCCTTCAAATGATCATGCCGTATACCATTAATATTTTTTTTGTGTGCATCCTATTGTATCTAGGAGCTGGCACTGAATCGATACATATGAAATGGTCTCTGTGCCACATGTTCATAATTTATTCCTGATTTGTTGTAAATTTAACGATTAGCTGGAGTTCTTGTGAAATATGGTTAAAAATCCACCATGCTCAAATTCTTTTGAAATAAGCTTTGAAAATCCACCATGTTTACTTCCAGGCGTTAAAGTGAAGCGAAGACAGCTCCTGAAAAACCGACGGCAGAAAGAGCTGGAAGTTTTCCTCAGCGAACGATTCAGCCTGCCAGGCCCAACAGCGATTGAAAAAAGACCTACGGCTACGGACAGAGTAGGAGTTGCACTTCACTGTCTTCCTCCCGAGCCAGAATACACTTACCAATCGTTATTGAATGACTATGCCCAGCTAAAGCTGGAGAATGAAAATTTGAAAGAAACAATCAGTTCGCTTGATAGACCAAAAAGACCATTGCAGCAACTGACACGACAGCATGCCAGAATCGTGCTTTGGAAGCGCAAGTACTTCGAACTGAAAAGTAAAACACGCTCGAAGACTGCACCTGACCTGCAGGCCAAACTGGATAGGGAAAAGAAAAAAAATACACGGCTTCACTCTGTCAGCAGTTCCCAACGTCATTACTGCAAGAACCATTATATCCCAGCATCACGTGCCAATTTTGCACAAGTGGACGATCACGATGAGTGTCTGAAAAGAGAGCGTGAACTGACGGATCGCATTGCATCTCTCGAAGATGAGTTGACTGTGCTCAAAGAGGCCATGGATCATTACCGAGCAGAAACCATTGAAACAAAGGATCAGACAGACTCGAGAAGGTACAACAGCAAAGTAAGATCTTGCATTTACCATGCAATCGAACATAACTGCCCCGTAGAACATGCAGAGTTCGTGATCGAGAAAGTCACTGGAAGAAAAGTAGAGGAGATGCCTTGCCCTGCAACAGTCTCCTGAATGGCAAGAGAAATGGGAACACTTTCTGACATCCAGGCGACACAAATGCTGCTTGAATCAGGCAGCAGCACTCTTGGGTCCAGTACCATTCAATTTGAGTTGCTTAGAATCAGTAAGTGGATTAAATTATTTGCTATGCAAATGTTAAACGGCATGACTTCGCCTCTCTATTCAAGGGATAATCTTCGGGTCGGTCTCAAATCTGCGACACAGTCCCGAGGGCGTTTCTAATCGCCACAAACGTCATGGCAAACCAGTTTTTATCCCGATTATAACATGGCGTTACATTTTAATTGTGTCTTACTTGATTTCCATATGTTTTTGAGCTGGAATAACGCTTATTTTGCGTTCGAAGTGAATGAAGCTGCAAAGTTTTGAACCTCGGAAAGGCCCACAGTTTCGGTCCGGAAAGAAAAGGATCCATGAAATACAGTAGCCATGACAACGCACGCGCGGAAGCGCAAATTACGTAAACAAAACAACGACGTCATGGCAACCAACAGCCGGTCTCAAATGCCGGTCTCTAACACTTATTAGAGACCGGCTTTGGCTGCTCAAACATTGCCGCATCGGGGTCTTCACAACAAACTTGATGTTGTGTCCTTGGACTAGGACCATCCGAGTGTATTACAAATGGGATACCTGGGCCATTGCAAGTTCATTGAAGTCATACGGCAAACACCCACCTTGGATTTCATGCCCTCTTCTTGGAAAATCGTTCATGCATAGCGAAGTCAGAATTGTTGACAAATTTAAGTCGCCTTACTGGTCAGCACCGACCATGTCCTATGAATATCGATTGATTTTAGTCATGTATAGTTAAACTGTGGAAATTGGAATATATTTAGATGGCAATTTCTACCTTTTAATAATGTTCCCCATTAACATTGTGTAACCTATTGCCTAGAGAGTTTATCATATTTTTACGAGCTCATTGCATATCTTTGTATGATGTGTGAGTGGAGATTTCAACCTTGTATGACCTATTGTCTAGCGAGGTGATCATAATTTATACAAGCTCATGGCATATGCTGCATATCTCTGTATGACGAGTGACGTGAGATATCAACCCTGAGTAGTTTGTTGAAGTGGTTCTTAATTTATACAAGTTCGTGACATATCTCTGTATGATGTGCGACGTGAGATATCAAACCTGTGTGGTTTGTTAAAGTGGTTTTTAATGTATACATATCTCTGTATGATTTGTACCATTGTGTTGTATTCTCAATCGTGTAACACTGTGACATTGAAGCTTACAGTCCGGGAAATGTAGCTTTAGACCGTCATGTGTTGTTTGGTCAAAGGGTGGGGCAACCAGTCGCTGATACACAATATCTTACGAAATATACCAATGACACAACGATTTGTGTTCTACAATTAGGAAGTACGGCAAATAGGTAGATACGAGGAATGCAACAACATCTGATATCAGAGTAAAAGTAAGTTTGGTGGCAGTGTGAAATTCCACTCCCCGAACACCTGGAGGGGTATTATCTGCTCAACGATTCTGAAAACAGTATAGGGGAGTGAATGGGATCAGAATAGAAGATATGACAAGAATGTAAGTATCAATCTATTACCACCGATGCAGCCAAATTTTGATGATTCCAATAACAAACGTTATTAGACATGGCTGATTATAAATTGGCTGGCCCGATGCTTTGAACACAAACGAGTGGCGGCACCAGGCTCTCTGGTCATACCTGTAGGTGTACAGTGGTGTAGATACATACAATTACGGTACCCAGAATCCTCTGGCTGGATCCGCCACAAAGGAGACCTTTTGAATGTGTTAGAGTATAGTTCAGCGGACGCCATACAATAATGCAGCTATAACTTTCGCCTGCAATGTTTTTTCAGCTGCTTGTTTTCGCCTTTTCCGAAAATTTTCAGGTCTCACATATATATTAATACTTTTATTGTGTGATATTTGATTCTTATGAATCACTACAGATCAGACCATTCATCTAGGAAATCAATTTGGCAGTGTTCATCGGACATGGCAGATGATGTGACAACATTCATGTCTAATTTGCATCACATCAGTTTAAATTAATGTGTTAATATGTCATACATTTACGCTTGTGTGCAAACATAACGCTGGGAAGCTATATTAATAAAGACGTTGGCTAACGAAACAAGTCAACCAGGAATGCATGTCTTAACGATTACGCTGCATCCACCAAATTCTGGACTGTATCGATATCTCCATGGTGACAGCTTATTGTAATATTCACCAGTGTCTCTTCACTGTCACAAGATTACGCGAGTATTCAATATATTGATGTCAAACTTGATGATATCCTACAGCTATGCCATAGAAGGTGCGACGCCTATATTTTCATGCTTATACACAGGTAAATGCAAATTCATCCACACTGTGATCAATCACAAAAACAAATGCTAATAGTTTTCTAAACACAAAACCAAATGTTGGAGTAATAAGTTTGGTCAAAGTTTCTCGACTTTCAATAGGTCAATACACCGGACGATATAGCATAGATGGGTCCTCCAGAATATGCCATGATGACATTTGCGCTAACCTAAACAAAGACATGTATTGGCATGTACTGTATTCATCTGAAGCACAGAGAGCTCACGTTTTGTGCGAAGATGTCAAATTTTGAGAAATTTGTGGTTTGATTGGAAACCGTGAGGTGCTCATCAACCTTGTATGTAGATATTCGTCAGCCACATCAACGAACTACAATCGGTGTGATTACCATGGGGCTCAGTGCTGAACTTTTTGGTTTCAAGATGATCTAGATAATCATTATGTTAATGCTTAAAACTGAATGTATTTTCTCCAAGTAGAATACAAAACAAAACATAACTCCAACAAAATGCCAGGATTCGATCTACATGTATGGTGAATGGCACCATTTTAAGGAATCAAAACATGTCTGATCCCTTTTGACCATCTGACCAAAATGTTGACTGAAATAATTCTGGGACAATTATTTGAGGGAGGAGTTTTCGATTATCAAAATATATTCATTGCTTGGTTCATCGGTGAATAATTGCGATGGTTTTTATGCAATGTTATGATATGAATATTGAAAAAGACACCACAGGGCCGATACGACAATATGAAGGTCTATCAAACCTACATTGACACGTTTGAAAGGCCACCGAAACATCGAATAAAAGGCAATCGAATGTAAGTATCAATCTATTACCACCAATATAATCAGATTTTGATGATGCCAATAAGAAACGTAAAATACAACATTTTGCAATAGAAACAAAGCCCGACCAAATAGTTTATCCAAAGACACACTGGCGTCATCAGGGGCAGACAGTGTGTTAAATGTAGTTGTTTCTACTGTACACCTGATGGAATTAGTATACAACTGCCCAACAACCTATGAAAACAATTTAAAAATCCGAAACTAACCCCATGGAATAGATACATGACAAGTACAAAAGTACCCAATCACAAGCCAGAAGGCTACTGAGTTGATGGTATCCTCGGGGACAGATTTAACGTCCGCCAGCAGTGACACCGACTCAGTGGTATGAATGTAAGTATCAATCTATTACCACCAATATAATCAGATTTTGATGATGCCAATAAGAAACGTAAAATACAACATTTTGCAATAGAAACAAAGCCCGACCAAATAGTTTATCCAAAGACACACTGGCGTCATCAGGGGCAGACAGTGTGTTAAATGTAGTTGTTTCTACTGTACACCTGATGGAATTAGTATACAACTGCCCAACAACCTATGAAAACAATTTAAAAATCCGAAACTAACCCCATGGAATAGATACATGACAAGTACAAAAGTACCCAATCACAAGCCAGAAGGCTACTGAGTTGATGGTATCCTCGGGGACAGATTTAACGTCCGCCAGCAGTGACACCGACTCAGTGGTATGAATGTAAGTATCAATCTATTACCACCAATATAATCAGATTTTGATGATGCCAATAAGAAACGTAAAATACAACATTTTGCAATAGAAACAAAGCCCGACCAAATAGTTTATCCAAAGACACACTGGCGTCATCAGGGGCAGACAGTGTGTTAAATGTAGTTGTTTCTACTGTACACCTGATGGAATTAGTATACAACTGCCCAACAACCTATGAAAACAATTTAAAAATCCGAAACTAACCCCATGGAATAGATACATGACAAGTACAAAAGTACCCAATCACAAGCCAGAAGGCTACTGAGTTGATGGTATCCTCGGGGACAGATTTAACGTCCGCCAGCAGTGACACCGACTCAGTGGTATGAATGTAAGTATCAATCTATTACCACCAATATAATCAGATTTTGATGATGCCAATAAGAAACGTAAAATACAACATTTTGCAATAGAAACAAAGCCCGACCAAATAGTTTATCCAAAGACACACTGGCGTCATCAGGGGCAGACAGTGTGTTAAATGTAGTTGTTTCTACTGTACACCTGATGGAATTAGTATACAACTGCCCAACAACCTATGAAAACAATTTAAAAATCCGAAACTAACCCCATGGAATAGATACATGACAAGTACAAAAGTACCCAATCACAAGCCAGAAGGCTACTGAGTTGATGGTATCCTCGGGGACAGATTTAACGTCCGCCAGCAGTGACACCGACTCAGTGGTATGAATGTAAGTATCAATCTATTACCACCAATATAATCAGATTTTGATGATGCCAATAAGAAACGTAAAATACAACATTTTGCAATAGAAACAAAGCCCGACCAAATAGTTTATCCAAAGACACACTGGCGTCATCAGGGGCAGACAGTGTGTTAAATGTAGTTGTTTCTACTGTACACCTGATGGAATTAGTATACAACTGCCCAACAACCTATGAAAACAATTTAAAAATCCGAAACTAACCCCATGGAATAGATACATGACAAGTACAAAAGTACCCAATCACAAGCCAGAAGGCTACTGAGTTGATGGTATCCTCGGGGACAGATTTAACGTCCGCCAGCAGTGACACCGACTCAGTGGTATGAATGTAAGTATCAATCTATTACCACCAATATAATCAGATTTTGATGATGCCAATAAGAAACGTAAAATACAACATTTTGCAATAGAAACAAAGCCCGACCAAATAGTTTATCCAAAGACACACTGGCGTCATCAGGGGCAGACAGTGTGTTAAATGTAGTTGTTTCTACTGTACACCTGATGGAATTAGTATACAACTGCCCAACAACCTATGAAAACAATTTAAAAATCCGAAACTAACCCCATGGAATAGATACATGACAAGTACAAAAGTACCCAATCACAAGCCAGAAGGCTACTGAGTTGATGGTATCCTCGGGGACAGATTTAACGTCCGCCAGCAGTGACACCGACTCAGTGGTATGAATGTAAGTATCAATCTATTACCACCAATATAATCAGATTTTGATGATGCCAATAAGAAACGTAAAATACAACATTTTGCAATAGAAACAAAGCCCGACCAAATAGTTTATCCAAAGACACACTGGCGTCATCAGGGGCAGACAGTGTGTTAAATGTAGTTGTTTCTACTGTACACCTGATGGAATTAGTATACAACTGCCCAACAACCTATGAAAACAATTTAAAAATCCGAAACTAACCCCATGGAATAGTATCAATAACATAATATTATGTATCACCCCTTATAAGTATAAGTATCACCCCTTATAAGTATCACCCCTTATAAGTATCACCCCTTATATCACCCCTTATAAGAATAAGTATCACCCCTTATCGAAGTATCAATAAGAATACCGTCGACCTTCAAAAGCCTTTACAGTATCAAATGACGCCTCCGCAATTAAAAAACAGCATGTCGGTGTTGTGTGTTATTTTATCCTTGATTATATGGTGTGTTTGATTCTATCCATCCATATAATGCTGTACGCCTGGATCCGTGGACAGATTTATCTAGAGTGTGGGGCAATTACAACAGACATACTTACTTCTTATTGATGTACTCGGATATGTTTAATCTAACAAGTGTGTTGACGTTGGCTCACCTAATCGATATATCTAATTAGGCAATACAAGTGCATTGCAAACAATGGTAGATTTCAAGAAATGAAAACACGTCCAAAACAACAAATCAATGTACTGCTTCGCAATTCAGAACTATCCATAACCATCCAGAACTGGAAATTGTCCAAACACAGTGTTTTGTTGAATCGACGTTGGCGGGCTGTGATGCTATTAGTCTTATGGCTTAACATGGTTTCATGCATCGATTCTATGTAAGAAAATAACATTGTACATAAAATTGTCACCTGACCATCGGAAGTTTATTGTGCCACAATGTTTTTTTTATTGTTGTGATTCCCTAGTGGAGCTGTGATTGTTCCAGGTGATCTCAGAAGTGCTCGGGTACTTGCCTACTTGTCTACGCCCATGCGAGGACAACTGACACGGTCGTCAGTTACTTGTGTGTGGCATTTTACGATCAGAGAAGTAGAAAAAATAAATTTCTCAAAGACGAGCAGTGGCACGGTCTGTAAATGCACAACTTAGTGGACCGCAGCATCGATAACCATCAGGCCCATGAAGACGTCAAAGGATGTGATTTGTCTGCAGATTATCTTAGGCTGTGTGACAGAAAGAGATTGGTGTAGATCTCGTTTCAGCAATCAAATATTTCTAGCATTGGGGATAAAAGATATATTGTGTTAGTTGAAGGTGAAAGTGTCAATAAAGATGAAATTCAAACAGAATCTGTACAATCAGGATCCAGAATTTTGGTTGTCGTAAAACTAACCTTTTCGCTTTTTATGCTTCCGGATCTATGATCCAATGACCTATTGCCATAGTGTTGCTTCCATCATATGTCATTGACCCACATCGTCCACATTTTGATCTGCGAAGTAAACGAGCAAATGTTTCCCAATGAAAACAACACCTTTTTACTTTTATTGTTATAATTTACGTTTCTAAAGTCTATACCATACCTTTGGCAAAAGATCCAACAGAGTCATGATTGAAGTCTCAGCAGACTGTAATAACCTCTAACACACAGATATTGATTGTAATAATATTTAACATATATACAAAGAGGCATCCCACAGCTCGAAGAAAAAAAAATCAATACAAAAACATTTAAATACTACTTATTCTACATTCTTACAATATATTAAGGCTTCGTGTGAAATCCCCAACCCCTGACCTACACATACACACTCACAACCACACACACACCTACACCCACCTACACGCAAACCCACATACATACATCGACAAACACCTACTTACACACACTCAATTATCAAATGGACACGTTGTCTGCATTTGTTACATGGTGCACACGTCGTTGAGAAATCAGAATTGGCTAGGTGCTGAAAATGATTATTTAGGTATTGATGAGGTAATTGTTGGAGGAATTAGACTCTTTATTGATTAATACAGATATTCACTGTTTGCTTCATTAGTGCATAATTGGCCTTATTAATGTAGAATATATCGATACGGATTTTGAAGAAGACACGAATGGGTCAATATTCCAATTAGTAATTGTAGCAAATTTTCATTTGAAAAGTATCAATACCGGTATCCAATAATTTTCCAATGTTTTTATGTAGTGAAATGTAAGAACACTCTTGTGCTAATAGTCTCCGCTTAATCACAATAATTTGTTAGGCAAATATAGGTTCGGCTATGTGTGGATTCACCTTGGCATGAAGCTTATCGTGAATGTAATAACTGCTGCCAATGGATCTTTTTTTCACTTGCAAACTAGAAATTAGTATCAAATGTGTAATTGACATATCAACATAAACCGAACAACTCTCCGTCTCATGTTGTTGTGGGCCTTGTGGCTGAAGCTGCTCTTGACGATGTTGTATGGCTGCAACAGTGGAAAAACAGTGTAATAGTGAAAAATGTGAAACAATAACAACAGACAGACTTCTTATTGCAGTACTCAGAATTGTTGTCATCCAGCCACTTGGGATGGATCCTTTAGTCAGATTGTTAATTGATAAATAATTAACCATTACAAATGCATTGCAGATATCAGTAGATTCCAATAAATAAAAACAAACCCAAAAGGCAAATACATCTTTTCATTTCATATGCAGGAAAACTAGAGAACTGTCCTGTGAACAGTGTTTTGGCCAATGTACATGTACGCTTCTGGGTCGTATATTCCTGTTTTCGTGTTTGTTTTTGTACATCAGATTTTATTCTAAACAAAATTGTTCATGTTTTATTCGATTAATCTGTCCCATTTTCCAGACAAAAAAATATATACTTGTGTCTGTGTCATCGGTCCTAGCTATTTGAGGAAAATTTTACGATTTTTTATCTGTTCAATCTGTCGTTTTTGTCAGAGTAATGTTTTGCATGATTGCATTTGTACAAGTCTTTCCATACACTCACATGCAATATATATAGCACTTAACAGGTAAAAAAATCGGTAGTGAGTTGCATGTTGCTGATTTATCTGCTGGAGTTAATGAAGGACAATGGAGTGTCTGAATGGATGAGGAATAGTATACGAGAGTTTTATCAGTTGAAAAATTCACTTAAACACATAGTTCTCGAAACAAAAACGAAAAGCTGTCAGAACTATATGATTGGAAATAACGTGGTCTATTTCGTATCCGTAATGCGATATCTGTTTCCACGCTGCAACATGGTTGTTCTCGTCTCGCTAGGTTGAAGCTTACTGCAACATGCACGAAACTAAACCCTAATAACACACCGGGTCCATTCCTGAACACATAAATAGGATTCTTCATTTGTGGGTCTCCTGAAGACCCGCCATAATAGTTCGATTTCTTATGTGATTACCGGTATAATACAGACCTGAGATTTATCTTGAGATTTATATACCAAAAAGCAATTTGCTCATTCTCAACTACAGACACGACTTGAAGATTGACCTGTCAAGTAAATATGATGTCGAGTTCAGTGATAAAATCATTCACATGTTACAAAATCATGCTTTTCTTCACCTTCATTGTTTCCAATACAAATTATCCAGCTGTATAATAACCTAAACATTCCATTTTATCTGAAAACTATAATGCGACCTTGGAAATAACAATGCAGACTACGCCTAACATTCAAAGATTATCTCAGTTGAAATACAGGGCTTACCAAGCTATATGTGCGAGATTATTCAATCTTATCGCAGTGAAGAAAAGTCATTAGTCGGGCATGTACGGGGGGTCCCTTTGCACCCCCCCCCCCCCATGATCCTCCAAAACCAACTTTTTTCTCAAGGTTTTTTAATACTAAAAAAACATTACATATGTCTCCGGTTGCGCATCCATTGCAAAAATTGGTTTTGTAGTACATGCCCGACTACATGTGAAGTTTCAATATATAATATACTGCACATAGCCCGCGACTAAAAATAGTCTTGGTACTTCTTACTACCAGTGAATTCTAGTCAACGCACTATGACATGTTCAAATGTTTCTCAAATTTAGATGATATGACAGTGAATTCATAATTAATGACAAATTTCATATTCAGTTTTGAAATGTATTCATGTATGGGTGTCTGGCTCAAATTTAATATGTGTCTGTATCTACAGGGCCTCAGTTATGCATAATTCCTTGTATATAGAGCAACTGACAGTGTCTAATAAATACAGGAGCCAATGTCGACTCATAAATATGAATTCTCTTCAGACAGCAAAACGAGTTTTGAACCTCATACAGAAAGACTGGAGTCTCGTTTGTCTCATCAACCGTACATTTTCGTGGCATTGATTACTAGTACGAGCAGGGAACGTCGCCCTCCGTCATTAGAACCTTGATACCACTGCCTGTCAGTTGGTGATAGGTTATCAATCTCGACCCTAGCACGTTGTCAAGGATAACATGGCATGAACAATTATTTGTTGGTTTAATATGGAGAGAATCCTAATTTTAATGATGCCAGAAGCCAACGTTATATTGTCTTTTTTAATATATCATAATGAGTTATCAATACCTCGAGCCATCCCATGGGACACTACTCCGAGCATCCGTTCCACGTCTTCATGACCTCATGTATGTTTAATCATTCTATACCAATTGTCAGGGTTAAGTACCCCCCAAGATTCAATAGACGGAGGCATATTTATTCGACATTCCAGTGGACGAGTTGAGGACATTTCATATTCCGCTGGATGTCAAATGCCGATTTCTGGCTAAAGAATTGTACATTATACATGTTAACCCAACATGTTTACTATTCCATAACCCTTATTTCCTTAACAAAAATAATCACATTTGAACAATAGAATGTGGGGATCGTTTGCTCCCAACTATAACTGTGTGCATGCTAGGGAATCTTCAAATATTTAAGAGAAAAAAATTGGTTGCTATAGAGTGACTGTTACTATCAATTTATATTCACCTATCTAATGGTAAACTGTTTCCAATTATTGAAATTCATGCATAATTGCACCTTTGGCATACCAAAAATTGTGGCTTTGTTACCACCGAGTGCTAATCTCTTCCATCTGATCAATGAGTGATCTTTATGTTATACAGGTTAGAACTCAACGACTGCAGATTGTAAGCTTGTAGGAAAGACACTGGCGTGTATTGTTGATAAACTACCACTGAAGTACACATCACGCAGGGATATGCCATGAGCTTGTATAATTTATGATCACATCTCGAGGCAATAGGTCACACAAGAGGTTGACTACTTCCTCTCACACTCGAATGATCTCAGTCAAAAATTTTAAATGATGCACAGCTTGAGGAATAACTCAAACAGATCACCTGTGACTGTAATAGTCATTGATTATGCCCCAGGTTTATTGTGGATACACGAGGAATGGTAAACAAGAAGAAAACCTGAGGTATACTTTTTGTGTATGGTTCAAAAAAGGCACATATGGGAGTCACCTTTATGTATTCCGACAACGCATGTGCATGGATATGTTGATTACGTATGTTTGTGCCCACTGAGTCTGTGAAGATACATCGATGAACATTTCATGACAACCTCGGCAGTCACCAATTTATTTGCTAGCTAGAACAAGTTTGATCCTAATGTCTGATCCCAGTGTTGGTAAGGTTATAAGCATGTACTTATTTATTATTATCTAATATTCACCATATGTCATGATTTTGTTGGCTTCAGAGGCATTAAAACGTTAACATTAAAACATAAAGATGACCTGACCTGGGGGTTTGAGGGAATGCCACCTGGAATGTTTGAATTATATCAGACAGCAAAACTGTACAAACGCGGATATGGCTCGATTCTCGTTTGTGTCATCGAGCATAAATTGTAGTGACAAAATTGTGGCTCGCATTACTTTTATATCTCTGCCTCACAGTTGGTAAGACATCTTGCTGAGTGTATCTTGTTAGGACAACTTGACGTGATATTTTCATGTGGGTGATCAAAGTATGATTTATTACGCTGAAAATAAGTTTTCTTTGCGTCCTTGTTCCAATGATATAAGTAGCCTACTTTAGTTGCTTTTTGATATGTGATAATAAATAACGATTTTATCAAGCCAATCTATGTGAACAAGAAGCAGCCGTTCCAAGTCTTTATGAATTAATCTATGTTTGATCACTCTGCACTGACTGTCAGGGTTAAGTACAACATGATTTATATCTGAGTCATATTTGACATTCTGGTTTACGAATATGATTTTGAGTTGAGGACAGTTTATAATACATCAGATATCAAAGTCTGATTACTGACTAACAATTTTATTGTACAGCCCAATAGAAATAATCTGACGATACACACTATATATGAACATTTGTATGTATGTGACAAATTCTACACTGGTGGTGTAAACACAACAGGTCTGTTATTCTATAACCTGTAATTAGTGTTTGTGTTCGAGTGACATCAAAACTATCCACTGCCATCCTTCTCATTCTTTACAATATACAAATATGTATAGCAAATTGGAAATTTATCAAAATCACCCGTCAACTTGTCTTAAAATGTTCCCAACCTGTCTTGAAGAGTGAAGTTCCATGAATCTGAAATTATCAACATTGACGTGGCTGCGGACTCGTCAACATCCCATCAGTCATTGGGCTGTTATTACGTGTGCTGATGGGAATCGAGATATCCATTGTGTATTAATGTGGTTAAATCATAGTATCCATAAATACAAGTATTATATACAAGTATATTGTGTTTTGTACAAGTACTTTGTTCTTGCATTCCGAGTTTCCAGTGTCAACCTTCCAAAAAGTAATAGTTTATCAATATACATATATAATGTAGGTATCAATCTATTACCACAAATACAGTAGATTTTGATGATGCCGATAACAAACGTAAAGTACAACATTTTGCAATAGAAACAAAGCCCGACCAAATAGTTTATCCAAAGACACACTGGCGTCATCGGGGGCAGACAGTGTGTTAAATGTAGTTGTTCTACTGTACACCTGATGGAATTAGTATACAACTGCCCAAAAACCTATGAAAATATTTTAGAAATCCGAAACAAACCCCATGGAACAGATATATGACAAGTACATAAGTACCTAATCAATAGCCAGAAGGCTATTGATGATCATTTCATGATCATTTATTGTATGTTCTCATGTACATTGTAGTAATTGATTAATGAATGGCATGCATTAAAAAAGAATTGGCACTAACATGAATACACATGTCAAGTTCAGAACTGATTCAGTGAAGGCCAATCTATTCACTAGTATACTTTGTCACTATCACAATGCAGTGACAGTTCATGCACAATGTCCAAAATTTCCACACGTATTCAGAGAGTCAGTCCAATGGAATCTTCTTGTACTGTATCGCCAATACAAGATGATATTCATCAGTCAATCAAGAACAGAGCCCGTTTCTTTGTCTCCATGAAGTCGGCATTGTAAAACGCAGCCACATCTCCCTTGTCTTCGTCCATCCGTGATTCATTATTGCGCCAAAGCACAATCAGTCTCAGAGAGAAAGGGTTTGTCTGATTGGCAAACCCTTTGTTTATTTGAATGATAGTCACAATTGAAAACAAGTGTGCGATGTCATCTCACGTGTGGGTACGTAGGGAATTTTATAAAAACAATCCAAATTTCAATGCCTTGCTTCACAAAGTATTTCTATAATGCAATGCACGTGACATCACAGTTGCCTCACATAGAATTGATAGAAAAGTTGATCTGGAAAACTGACTCATTTTCAAAGCAACGTCCTGTGAGTATAGATGCAAGACTCGTTCGATTGCGTTCGAGATCAGCTTAGTACTATACAAATACTGCACTGTTGCTCTGCAA